>OW386292.2:8524917-10924917 GCA_936432065.2 Rutpela maculata | reverse complement strand
AAAGTAACAGAAACTGAGATGGGAACTTCGAATGAGTAACCACTACGAATCCGTCACTAAATGTACGACTTTAATGTGTAAATAACTTCATTTGACATATCCGTAGTCACTGCCTCGTAGTAACCACTAGCGGTTATTTTAGAGTTATGTGACTTCTACGTAGCTTTTCCCGTGCATGGGGACGCCCTAGTTACAAGTGGAACAACCTTAGAAGTTGCAACCAAATAGCTTTGATAGTGGCTGCGACGTGCTGGGAACCTTTACTATCCGTTTAAAGTCGTGGATCTTGTTAGTAACATTTATTAGTGTTAATGACGTTACCGCTACCTGCTTTCACCGTGCACGGCTACTACGAAGTGCGTATTACCTCTTAAATTCCCCATGAAGTAAATTTCACCATCTAGTTCCCATTGTTAATCATATATAGGAAAGGAGGGGCGATAACGAGAGAATGAAATACCTAACCTATATAGTTTATGCTTGTCTTGTGGCCTTTGTCTTTTCCAAATTTGGGTTGTTTACCATTTTAAAGTAATAACATGCTTTCTGCTGATGTGATTTTCCCCTATAGACAAAAGTCAAAATTAGGGGCGCATTCAGTTTAAAGATGTAACTATGAAGTGGCAGCGGGAACCTTGCTGCAACTTTAAAGTGACGCTATACAGTCCCATTCGGTACTTTGTAATAAATGTGACTTTAAAGTTACATATTTTCAGTTCCTGTCACTATCCTCAAGTAACAATTACTTTCAAGTCGCATTTCTTAGTAAACACGACTTCAAAGTGATTCTCTCTGAAATACGCCATCTTGATGGCCAAGACTTATGACGCCATTATTACAAGACATGAACCATAACTTCATAAATAACTTAAAAATTTTATTTATCACTATTTTTGCACCAAATATAATAAATTAATGGATAAAAATTATTTTCAAGTTTCAAAGAACAATAAAAAATAGATTTCAGCATCCAGGTTGACACATTCTCGCATGATGTTAAATATTTTAAAGACAATATTTTAATTAAAAAATGCAAATTATAAAGGCGCGTGCCAGATTTGGACGTTTTATCATTATGCTTGACAATGAACTAGCATTCGTTTTAATTTTGATGCTTAGCCATTGTGAAATTGTACAAGTTTTGCCTTCTAGTATTCTATTAAGTTTCTGGGTTAGGGAAATGGATAGCAATAAACATGTAGGAATGAAACACAAGTATAATAAAATCAGTTGCAAGACAAAGCAGGCAACATTCATTTGACAGAGGGGCGTGGTAAAGTTCCCCGAAAGTTGCGGTTTACATTCCGCGACGTCACCGCTACATAACCACAACGCCATTGGAACGTAACCGGACTAGTTCCGGGAACGTAGCCGGAACGTTGCGGTAACCGAAAAAATATTCCCCGTTTTAGTCGTACTAACGTAATGGGAACGTTCCTGTTATGCTCTTGTGACTAGTGACAGAACACTTTAAAGTACCTACAATAGCCGTTGCTACGTTCCAGCAACTAATTGTGCTAGTTGGGCCACATCCAGATATTGGAGTGGAAGTACAGTAGTGGTAAAAAAATTTGAATCTTTGTTTATTTGCCGATTCTGTATGTACGAGAAGCCAAGCTCCCAACATTTTTTTTGCCATTAGCCCACATCATGATTAAAAGGAGTAAAAAAATAATATTTTATGTATGAAAATTAAAGGTTCAAAATTTGTTTTGGCCTCAGTCACCCTCATTACCGATGTGACATATCGTTTAATAGGTTAGGAGTGCAAATATAGTATCAACATTTTTTTTTAATGTAAGAGACTTGGTAGCCCAGTCAATGAAGGCATTTACCTACAAAAACTTACAAAAAGAATAATTTTTTTTTTAATGAATTCGTGAAAGTGTATATTGAAAAGTTTACATTTTGCTCGGATGCAGAACATAAAAAAAAGTGAAAGAAAAATTTTTTTCATCAATTTTTTCAAAATTTTGAAATTAATTCAAGCTAGGAAAAAATAAAAAAATACAGATGGATAGATCACATATTTATGAACAAAAAATGTCCTAACAAAAGTTATCGCTAAAGCCATGGTTTTCCCGGAAAAAAATAGTCAAGCGTAACGTTATAACTCGGAGCGAGATCCATGCGTGCGTGCGCGCGCTTGAATACGCATTACCGACACCAACGCGCTGAATTACATGTCACTAAATTAGAATTTGTTCAATCTATATGAGTGTTAGTTCATTTGACAGATGGAAATTGTAGCTTTCTGATGCTTTTTTGTTTTAAACAATACAAGCAAAGGATGGATGGGAAAGATATACTTATATATATATTATCAAGCCCGAACTCAATCGTCGCAATAAAAAATATAAAAAAAATATAAAAAAAATATAGAAAAAAATAAAAGCCCTTCAAAAAAATTATTTCTTAATTGAGAACTGTTAAAAAGTACGTACGTGATTATTATGGTTTATTAAGTTGTAGTAACGTGGATTCACAAAAAAGTACATCTCAAATCATTTTAATTTCCTTGCTTGATGATTTTCTTGATAAATATATATATATTGGAGGCTGTAACTTGCCGAGAACTTGCCCATTGGAAAAAATAAAATATCAGTTATTCGAAAAAAAGTATACTTTTCGAATGTTCAAACACAAATTCGTTTACTTGTATGCATTTTTTCGAAAATATGATCAATCAAATCATAATAAGAAATTGCGATTTTCACGATCTTATCCCTATAACTATGAAAATATCTTTGACTGTTTTGAATACAAATTCTGGAACTTTTCCAATACATTAACAAATGTATAAGGAATCCAATGGATTTAGCTGAAATGTGGATAGGTGTACCTGTAATAACCACAATAGAGTAAAGGCTCGTAAAAATTCATGCGAGCGATTCAGCGGCTATGTGTGGTGTCTGTGTATGCGTTCATAATTATATATTTTCCCTCCATACTCACTACTTATCCTCCTATTCACCAAGAAAAATGTTAAAAATGTGTAATTAGAAAGAGAAAAAGCTTTTTTCTACTACCGCCTATATAAATGACCTTTGCAAAGGCTTTGCTAGCCACGAAAGTAGAACTTTTAACGCTTCATAAGTTTGCATATACCTTGCTTTGGATTTCTTGGGGTAAAGCGAGGCACAAGTAATATTGGCTTCTTCTTATATACCATATTCATCGACAGCAAACATATTTGTTTATTTTAGTTTGAAATCACCAGAAATTAAATGTTTGACATAAACCTCGATGACAGATAGTAAATGTTTCGTTGGCATATAAACAATTTTCACAGACAACCTCATAAACTATAATAGTATATTAAAGTATAAGTGGATAATAAGGTGTTTAAAACGCGCGATTTTTCGAGCACGACGACGCAGCCGAGTGCTCGAAATGGAGCAAGTGTTTTAAAGACCAGTGATCCACGAATACTTTACGCTATTTTTTTTTATTGGTACACTTTGAGATCATAAACACTGGTATTATTACTATAAAAAATGGAAACAAGAATTAAGAATGTAAATTGGTTGAATTCGTGATATGACATTAAGATACCTGTCAGTGTCATGAAAATGAGAAAAACAAAAATTAATTTGCAATCTGTCACATATGATTAATTATTGTCAATACAGTTACTGATTGTATACTGCTTTAAAATGTGTTCTAACATTGATTACTTAAATAGAAAAGCAGAGTCGCGGTTAATACCGCAAAAATCGGAAGGCTTTTGAAACACTCGTTAGCAATATTTTATTTGAGTTACAGTATGTTATATCAACAATTAAAAAGTTGACATTTTGACTTCACGTTTCTTGGATCGTTGATGTTACCATGGTAACTTTAAAACGCGCGTTTTTAAAACTTGGATTTAAACCAGAGAGTATAAAGTCACAGGAGGGAGTGTTTAGTACTGAAATCTCAGAGACGGAAGTCGTCATCAGGTACACCGTCGATGACTAATTATTTTGGAATGTGGTGTACTGTATTGTAGGTTATCGGATAATTTTTCACGTGCAAGTTTAATATGTGTACTATAAACCAACGTATTACTTTATTTAAGAACGTGGGTCAATCTTATAATTATGTAAACTCGTCGCATTGTAATTTTTTAAAAGAAGTGTTATTGTGTTATTGTTTTGATAGCAGTGGCGGAGATGCCGTAAAAGAAAGTAACGGGTATTTAATTCCTATTTAACAATGATAGTTTCAGATTTAAAGTATTTTTTTACACTGTGGTATTGAAATCTAAATTCAGGGAATATGGTAGGCGATTCTTTGAAATTTGTTTTTCTGAGAAAGTAGATATGTATATGTAATATCATTATTACTTTATTACTTTTGCGATGCCACTGGAAGAACGTCATATCCGCCGGCGGCCATCTTGGTACACCATCCCGGTCCCCAAGGTCGCGTATATAAGCTCCCTCCTGTGACTTTATACTCTCTGATTTAAACACTTTGAGGCGTGCTTTAAATAAGCAAAACAGGGTACCAATAAAAAAAATGTATTAAAAACGTCAAATATTTTCATGAAATAATTAGTTTTAATAATGTCTTTAGCCCAGACGACAGAGATCATTTTATAGTGAAACCCACAAAAAGTTGCAAACTGTATATATATATATTTTTAATGAGTTCGTGAAAGTGTATAGAATAATATCCTGAAAAGTTTGCATTCCGCTAGGATGCAGAACGTAAAAATTTTTAAATTAAGCCAGGCTAGAAAAAAACAAAAAATACAGGTGGGTAGACCACGTGTTTCTGAACAAAAAATGTTGTAATAAAATTTATCGCTAATGCCACGGTTTTCCCGGAAAAAAATAGTGAAGTAACTTTGTCACTCTGCTCGGCCAAGCACACGGTTAAATGCATACTACGGAACTTCTAAAAATTCTTAGCAGTTCTAATAAGTAAAATAAAGCTTTTTTTCTCTTTCTGATTACACATTTTTAACATTTTTCTTAGTGACTAAGAGGATAAATAGTGAGTCTGAAGGGAAAATATATAATTATGAACGCATTCACAGACATCACACATAGCCGCTGAATCGCTTCCATAAATTTTTACGGGCCTTTACTGTATTGTATTTCTTACAGATACACCTATCCACATTTCAGCTACATCCATTGAATTCCTTATACATTTGTTAATGTATTGGAAAAGTTCCAGAATTTATATTCAAAATAATCAAAGATATTTTCATAGTTATAAGGATAAGATCGTGACAATCGCAATTTCTTATCATGATATGGTTAATCATACTTTCTAAAAAATGCATAAAAGTAAACGAATTTGTGTTTGAACACTCGAAAATTATACATTTTTTCCGAACTAGTGATATTTTATTTTTTCTAATGGGTCAATTTCTCGGCAATATATATATTTATCAAGAAAATCATCAAGCAATTAAATTAAAATGATTTGAGATGTACTTTTTTTTGAATCCACGTTACTACAACTTAATAAACCATAATAATCATGAAGTGTACATACTTTTTAACAGTTCTTAATGAAGAAAGAATTTTTTTGAAGGGCTTTTATTTTTTTCTATATTTTTTATTGTGACGATTGAGTTCGGGCGTGATAATATATATAAGTATATTTTTCCCATCCATCCTTTGCTTGTGTTGTTTGAAACAAAAAAGCATCGGAAAGCTACAATTTCCATCTTTTAAATGAACCAACACTCATATAGATTGAACAAATTTTGATTTAGTGACATGTAATTCAATGCGTCGGTGTCACAGTAATGCGTATTCAAGCGCGCGCACGCATGTGCTTCGAGTTATAACGTTACACTTGACTATTTTTTTCCGGGAAAACCGTGGCTTTAGCGATAAATTTTGTTAGCACATTTTTTGTTCATAAACACGTGATCTAGCTTGATTTAATTTCAAAATTTTGAAAAAAATGGGTGAAAAAATTTTTTTTTTTCACTTTTTTGTTCTGCATCCGAGCGAAATGTAAACTTTTTAGGATATTATTCTGTACACTTTCACGAACTCATTAAAAAAAAGTTTACACAGTTTGCAACTTTTTGTGAGTAAATACCTTCATTGACTGGGCTACTTTCCGTAGTAGAAAAAATATAAAACATAATACTGTCGCGTGTTTCCACCCTTAGGAAACTACCCCTGGCAAATTCCGTGGGTTCCAAAAATTATAACAAGAGATTGTCCACTAACACACTTTATTAAATATTTACTGGATACTTCACAATACTATTATTAATTTAAATACACTTTACTGACTAAAATCACAATGTTTATCACTTTGTTTATCCTTGAAGTCTTAACCTCACTTTCTATACTTTTTGAACTTTCTGAACTACTGAACTACTCGCTGAGAATGCGGTCGGTCATTTATACCTAAAAATGACAGATCTCGATTTTTCTGTGATGACGCCACCATTCTCTAGATAATTCCAGATATCACCAGAACTAACTTCTGGTAGGTTTCTCGAGTAGGTGCAAATACACTACATTCATTCAGACATTCGATCTGTTGAAGTCTGCCTACTTTTTAGTAACCAACATAACCTTAAATTTTTAAGGGGTTGCAACATATTACACTGCCCCCTCCTTAAGCCTGAACGTCCCGGTCAGGCAATTCAGCCTCTTTCACATACTTCGCCAGTCTATCCAAGTGTACGATCTTCATCTTGGACTTTTTGTTTCGTTGAATACGATAGACGACATCATTAATTCGGGTAATAACAGTATAAGGTCCTTCCCAAGGAGGTTGAAGTTTCGGTGACTTCCCTTTCTTCCGCTGTGGGTTGTACAGCCAAACCAGATCTCCTGCCTTGAACCCTTCTGTACTGGCATTCTGATCATAACGAGCCTTCAGGCGGTTACTAGTTCTGTTCATCTGCTCTCGATCATTCTTTGGCTGTTCTCGACTTTCATTTCTGTAGTTGCTCATCGAAAATGGTTCTCCACGGGCAGCACAATTTTTACACTTGTGACACCAGGCCTCCACATCCTGGCGACTATTAACCCAATAGAACTGTTCCCGTGCTCTACTCAATGTCTTGTTTATGCCGAAGTGTCTGCTGGACGTTTCATTATGCGCTTCCTGGAGTACTTCTGGTACACGACACCTGGGAATCACTAGACGCAAGGCAACCTGCTTCCCATCTGGGCTTTCCCATGCTCTCCTCAAAAGCCCATCTACGACCTTGACAGTGTTGACTTCAACCATGTTCGACAATCTTTTATGCCCGATATAAATCCTGGCCGTACTATTGATGACGTAGTACCTGTGTCGATGGTAAACAAACATTTTCTTCCGTTCACATATCCATGCAACAACAGACTGCTTGCGATTCTTCGAAGCTGGGAAATCTTAATTTCTCTGGGGGCACTGCATTCCCTAGCCAGAACAACCCTCCTGGTACTGTTTTCCTGCTTCTCTTCAACATTCACAGCATTTACTCGACTCTCCGAATTCTGCTGTGGACAGTCTCGCTTCATGTGTCCTACCTTGCCGCAGTTGTAACATTTAATACCTCCGCTCGGCTTTCCTTTATTTTGTTGTTTTTCCTGCTTTCCGAGGCCATCCAATTTTTCGCATAATTTGGTGAATATTTTCTGCATCTCAGTCAGCAAGGGGTTCTGGTTCATTTCTGGTTGCGATTCTTCGAGAGTCACAGCTCTCACTCTCGACCTTGGAGTATCCCTGTAAGCGGCTTCTACTTCGAGTGCACGCACCAAAGCTTCGCTACTACTTTGGTGTCTCGTCAGCCTCAGAACTCGCCTGACCTCTTCGTCCCTTATACCATCTAAAAAGGCCCCCACGGCTAATTGTTCCTGGAATTCTTTAGGTGCATTTGGATACGCCAGGTGTGCCAGTCTCTCTATCGCAGCTTCAAATTCTTGTAAACTTTCCCCAGCTTTTTGCATCCGGGATTTCAGCTGAGCCTGGTATAATTGGGCAAGGTGTTGATCGCCATACCTCAAGTCTAATGCAGCTTCCAAGACTTTGAAGTCCCTTTGTTTCTCAACTGGGATGGTTTGGAGTAACTCTGAGGCCTGGCCCCTTAACGCCAGAACTAATGCCATGGCCTTTTCCTCATTATCCCAGTTGTTCGCACACGCTGCCGCCTCAAACTGCCTCTTGTACGTCGTCCAGGAACCTTGGCCGTCAAAAGAAGGAGGTTTTAGTCGCTGACCTGATGATACCACCTGCTGGCTTCCTCTATCTCTCAACTGTCGTTTAAGCCGGTCTATTTCTCCTTTGACTTCTTCTTCGAACTTGTTTACTTTTTCTTTAACTTGACCGACTTCTGTCTCGACTTCACCTACTTTTTCTTCGACCTTGTTTATCTCTTCTTTGACTTCACTCTTTAATTCCTCGTTGGCAGAAATGATAGCGTCCTGCTGTATTTTCATTTGTTCATTCAGAATTTTCCTTAATTCTTCTTGGCGTCTTTCTTGTTCCTCTTTCTCCTCTTGACGTCGTCTTTCTTGTTCCTCTTTCTCCTCTTGACGTTGTCTTTCTTGCTCTTCTTTCTCCTCTTGCTGTCGTATCTTCAGGTCCTCCATCATTTTCTTCAATTCATCTTTTTCTTCTTGACGTCTTCTTTCTTGCTCTTCCTTTTCTTCCTGGCGTCTTCTCTCTTCATCCTGACGTCGTTTTTCTTGCTCTTCCTTTTCTTCTTGGCGTCTTCTCTCTTCATCCTGACGTCGTTTTTCTTGCTCTTCCTTTCCTTCTTGCCGTCTTCTTTCTTCATCCTGACGTCGTTTTTCTCGCTCTTCCTTTTCTTCTTGGCGTCTTATTTCCTGGTCTTCCATAATTTTCTTTAATTCATCTCGCTCTTCTTGACGTTTTCTCTCCTGTTCTTCTTTGTCTTCCTGCCGTTGCTGCGCCATCATTTTTTGGAATTGTTCGAATAAGTCCTGTATTTGTTTATCGGATGCCATACTTCTTGTTGTTACGGGCTACGACGAAATTAAAATAAAATAAATTTAACTGTCACGTCAATATCGGTAATGGAACTTTCCAGACAAATCTCGAAATAGCACGAAAAAGTCTTATCCAGAGTCTTTTGTCACTATCCAGTTCAGAGAATTTAATAATCTCCACTAATGTCCAAATAGAAAAGTTCTAGAAATTTTCACGCACTAAATGAGTCTTTTTCAGTGTCTCTATCACTTCTCAGTTCAAAGGATTTAATTATCACACTAATGTCCTAATAAAATGTTCTACAATGTCTCAAAAATGCACTTAACACTATTTTCCTGTCCGAAAATAACCCTCGAACAATGTCCAGTAAATTAGTCCACTGTGTTAGCACTAAACCTCGAGAATACGTCTCGAACACTCCAGCACAACTTCAGAGTCCCTCTTGTCATAAAATTCCGCTTTCTGACACCAATTTGTGACGTGTTTCCACCCTTAGGAAACTACCCCTTGCAAATTCCGTGGGTTCCAAAAATTATAACAAGAGATGTCCACTAACACACTTTATTAAATATTTACTGGATACTTCACAATACTATTATTAATTTAAATACACTTTACTGACTAAAATCCACAATGTTTATCACTTTGTTTATTTTTGAAGTCTTAACCTCACTTTCTATACTTTCTGAACTTTCTGAACTACTCGCCGAGAATGCGGTCGGTCTTTTATACCCAAAATTGACAGATCTCGATTGTTCTGTGATGACGCCACCATTCTCTAGATCATTCCAGATGTCACCAGAACTAACTTCTGGTAGGTTTCTCGAGTAGGTGCAAATACACTACATTCATTCTAAGGGTTGTAACACACTACAATACCTTCATCGACTGGGCTACTTTCCGTAGTAGAAAAAATATAATACATTACACGATGCGGTCGGTGTTTTTTGAAAGGTCTCGGCTTCGCCTCAACCATTCAAAAATCACCTCTCACCTAAAAGTAAACTTTTAGTAATGTAGATAACTATATTTTACTCATTAGAACTGCTAAGAATTTTTAGAAGTTCCATAGTATGTAATTAACCGTGCACTTGGTCGCGCTGAGTTACAAAATTACTTCACTATTTTTTTCCAGGAATACCGAGGCTTTAGCGATAAATTTTATTAGGACATTTCTCTGTTCAGAAACACGTGGTCTATCCACCTTTACTTTTTATTCTTTCCTACCCTGACTTAATTTTAAAATTTTGAAAAAATGGATGAAAAAAAATTTTTTTTTACTTTTTTTATGTTCTGCATCCGAGCGGAATGTAAACTTTTCAGGATATTATTCTATACACTTTCACGAACTCATTAAAAATAAATTATTCATGTTGTAGGTTTCACTATAAAATGTTCTCTGTCGTGTCTGGGCTATGGATAGGAAATCTGGATGTGAAAGCAATGATTCCTTAAGCAGCGGTTTTTTGGTTTAATTTCAATGAAAAATAACGAAAAACCGTAATTCTGCCCATATTTTTTTGAAGTATGTTCGGTTCATCGATATCTTCATTCAAGGGTAAATACTTTCATGGCTATTTAACAAAAAATGGTGAGGCGATTTTTTTATCTATTTTACCTATAAGTACTATAACTAAGTACAAACTAAACAAACTGTATTATGCAGCTTTCTTTTAACTAACAAAAATACACCTGGCAGGAAAAATTCAGATCCTGTATCCTGTTATTCCCGAACGGCCGTAAATACATCCCTGCCTCCATAGACGGTGAACTTTCATAAATACTGAAACTAGGTTTTCCGACAGTCAAGAGTTTCGAGACTAGCTACTTCCCGTCGATTTCATGTAGCGAAACACTTGTATGCAGTTTTCCCGTCTAGAGAGCGATTTTCGCGTTGAAAGAAGACAGGCCAGGCATCGAACGACGAGAACTATACCGAGCCAACGCGTCGGAGTGAGACGCAACACCGTAAAGCGAGAGGGACTTACGCGCGTCCCTCGACGAAGGAAAAAGACGGCATCAACAGTCATTACGAACAAGTGTCACCCGGGGAGAGATTCAAGAGTACAATAATTGTGTTTCCCTCCGCCTGAAGTGGAATGAATTAAACATATTGCCGGAGGCGGCGGTTCGTGACGTATGATACGTTTCTGTAAGGTCACAAATCGCGCGGATGAGCTGCTGCGGCAGGGAAATCGAGTCCGGAGCCCGGCGATGTTCTTTTATTAATTTTAACCAAATATTGCTTGGGCCAGCTGTTTTTTATCTCTCCAAGTACGATGGGGTATTTCTTATTTAAGATTTGCACAGGCGGCAGGCAGGGCTTTGGGAATCGTCGCGGTCTGTGTCGGTTTTTTCTCTTTCCTTTTCCACTCAGATTCTAGTCTATTGCTCGAGGATTTTAGATATTAATGAATAAGGGAAATTCGCGGAACGGGACAGCTTTTCATGCGGTTGGCGAGGCACAAACGAGGGCGGCAAAGGCGTGAAAGATGCTCGGCTAGATTGAGTTTTTAATACTTTGAGAAATTCTTATACACCACGTGGCACCTGGCAAGCTTATGATTTTACGAATATTACTCGACACCGTGATTTTGTTAATAAAAATGCCACGATGCAACGAATGCAAAAACTACCTTGGAGAAATGAAAGGGTCTAGCAGAATGAGATGGGGTTCGTGGCCCCAAAGAGGTATTTTCAAAATAATTTGTGTTATGACATCGGTGAGTAATAAAGTTACCATTGATACCAATTCAGCCTCCGGTCTTCCTGCGTTCTTGAGATAATTGACCGTATACAGGCTAGAGCGAATATTATTGAAAATTATTTTATTCAAAAACTATTGCAGCTAAACTAATAAAACGAAAACTCTTTGTTACACTGTAAAAAATAATGTAAATTTACCATCGTTGCGTGTAAAATTCCCATGTAATTTTACCCGCAAAGACAGGAAAATTTCCATTTACCATGGAGGATTACCCTAAAATAAAAGGTAAATAAAAATTGTCCACTCTCTTTACGGGTAAAATTGCATTACTATTGGGGGTAAATTTACTATGGAAAAAAAATTATGTCTGGATAAGGGGCAATTTTATTACATGTAATAAAATTTTATTACATGCAATAGTAATGGAATTTTACCCGCAAAGAGAGTGGAAAATTTTTATTTCACTTCCACATCCAGTGGAAGTATAGTAAAGACAAAAAAATTTTTAAAAAAATTTATTGTTCAAATAGGCTTAGAATGTTATGAAACGTCGAGATTTTAAGTTTGAGCGAAAAAAAATTTCTGTCTGTCGGTCTGTCTGTAACTTTTTTTTTGCGCACGTTTACTCTGGAACAGTTTGAGATATTGACTTGTTTGGTACACATATTTTGTACTTTAACGAGATCTTATTTTCATCTTGTTCCGTCGAAGGGTTGAGGGGTAAATTGGGGGTAAACAGGTAAATCAAGCAGGTAAGAGTCCATAAAATTGGTATTTAGTATACTAACCACCCTCATTACCACCCCCACCCCATTATTAGGGGATAAAAAAAATTGTGATTTAGTGTGTGTACAAGAACCAGAAACCTCAAAATATTTTTTTACATCATCCACCCCCACTACCACCCCCCTATCACCACCCCCATCCCACTACCGATGTGGGGTATCGTTTTATGGGTTTTTGGGGTAGAGGATTTCAAATATTATATTATTAAAGTTCCATAAACAATTATTTCCACATACAAAATTTTTTCGTTGTGAGTGACTTGGATAGAAAATCTGGATGTGGAAGTTGTGATTCCTTGGGCAGCGGTTTTTTTCTGTGATTGTACCTCTGTGTGAACTATAAAAAAATATAAGAATTTTTTATTTTTAATTATTTTAAAGAGTAAATATAGTTGAAAAATTCTACAAACAATATATAATATAGAACAGTAGTAGAGTAAAATCTGGAAGTAAAGTCGCTTAGTTTTCGAGAAAAAAAAAACCGGCGTAGAACCAAACCAGACTTAGTGGGATTCTTTAGTAAGATAATCGTGTACATGAAATCGTTTTTTACGACATTTTTCGGTGGCCGAGAACTTTTTTATTTCGGAAAAACTCAAAAAAATAGATTTTTAATGAAATATGTTTTTTAACGTCTCCACCACTATATCTTTGAAAATATTTGTGCTATCAAGCTATTTTTTTTTTAGATTAAAGTAGACACAATAGCGCTTCGAACAACGTCCCACGTGAACCCGATTTTTTTTTTTAAGTTGGTAAAATAATAGGAAATTCAAACTTGTTATTTTCAGTAGCGTAATTTTAGGCAATCGAGAAAAAAGTTTATTTATGAAAATTTGTATATACATGCTGCGTACAAATTGAAGCCAATAGTTGAAAAAAGTTTTTAGGATAAAAATTTTTCATGTCCCGTTCATAGTATTGAGTCGGCGATTTTTTTTAACGGACCAAAGTCATATTCTTGCGCGCTCGGCTGTAGCAAGCCTTGCACTGCAACGATCTGTCGATCCCGGTCGGGGTGTATATAGATAGTTTAACTTTTATCAATAGGTACAAAACCAGTAGTGATCAAAAGCATCTAGGGGATCAATATTATTGTTCAATATTTCATATATTGTACAGTAGTATTGATCATATGTTGTTAATATTAAGAAATTGTATAATAAATATTAAATAGTCTCCTTTTAATAATAAAAAGACAGGTGGTAGTAGTACAGTACCTAGAGGTAAAAAATATGCAAAACTTCGAAGTAATGTCATATTGAACGGATTTCGTTCATTTTTGGCAGTATAATAGTAAATGTTTCACAGAAAAGTTTCTATATTGAGCGGGGGCTTGTTAATTTATTTATATTTTTTAAGTGCCACCCCCTTTAAGGGGGTTGCACTTAAAGAATATATGAAGTACAATCATATTTTAAGAAGAAAAGGTTCTATGCAATTTTTCACATAAATTAATAGTTTTTAAGTTATAACGACTTCAAAATTGCGATTTTAGCTTAAAAAAAGGTATTTCTAAACGGCTTTCGTCAAGTATCTCAAAAAGTATTACTTTATCGAAAAAATGTTATAGACCAATTACAGAAAGTACAAACTGGAAATTAATTATATTTTTTGTTTATTGATGTAGGATTAATAATTTCGGAGATATTTAAGTTTACATTTGGCATCCAAGTGTTCGTAAGATAACTATTTAGAGTGAGAGTTAAATATCTCAGAAACTGTGACACCTACGCCAAGGATACTAATAGATACAATAATAGGTTATTAATTAAGCTCTTAACTATTTTTTTATTTGTTTATGTAGCATAAAAAACAAAGAAGTTATGACCGAAGCAATGTCCGTCTACACATTATTTTAATAACAACGTCGCCATTTTGTTACTGTAATTAGCCAGTAATTAAAAAAAAATTAATTTCAAACACGGTTTCTCATTAATACACAGCATGATGTAGATGCTCAAATTTTTTGATTCGTATACAGCACTTGCTTTAGAAAAAATGCAGTTTAAACTATAAAGGTATTTTCGATAAAACGTATTTTTTTTTTTTTTCTATTCCAAATATCTCAATAAATATTAGTTTTGTTCAAAAATGTGTAGAGACCAAAAATAAGCTCATAAACTAATAATGAATTTCGCTTGTTTATTTATTTACATAGATTTAATAGTTTCGGAGATATGAGTTTACAAATGGCATCCGAACGTTCATAAGATGAAAAATGCAGTTTAAATGTTAAATATCTCAGAAATTGTGACGCATGCTAAGAAAGGAAATTAAAGACAATTAATTGCGCTTTCAAATTATTTTTTACTCGTTTTGTTACTCTAATTAGCCAATAATTTAAAAAAATTATCTCAAATACAGTTTTTCGTTAAAATGTAGCATTACCTAAATGCTCAAATTCTTTTTTGCTCATTTAAAGCACTTGCTTTAGAAAAAAATGCATTTTAAACTTTAAAGGTAATTTCGAAACCCTTGGATACCAAATATAAACTTAAATATTTCCGAAATTATTAATCCTACATCAATAAACAAAAAATATAATTAATTCCCAGTTTGTAGGGTGCTTTCTGTAATTGGTATATAACATTTTTTCGATAAAATAATTAATACTTTTCGAGATACTTGACGAAAGCCGTTTGAAAATACCTTTTTTAAAAGCTTTTATTTTAAGCTAAAATCGCAATTTTGAAGTCGTTATGGCTTAAAAACTATCAATTTATGTGAAAAATTGAATGGAACCTTTTCTTCTTAAAATTTGGTTCTATTTCAGCTCCAATAAATATATATATTTTTTAAGTGCCACCCCCTGAGAGGGGGTGGCACATTTTTTATGAATGATATCTAATTTTTTAGATGACAGTAAGCAACTCCACCCCAGAATGCCATATATTAATCTAGATTCAACTAACGCTACTTCTACGCGACTAATCTGACCAACCCTGCATGCGAGGTGTATTAATTGCGTCCCAATGTCGCGTTTAGCGCTGATAAAAAAAAATCGCTGTTGCCAAACGGTACACTTTAGGAAAAAACATATTGTTTCAAAAACTTTTATGATTATTAGGCTTTATTTTCTTCGCTGCATGTATGCAAATATTTTCAAAAATAAAAAAATTTATCGATTGGTGAAGATTTCAATACACAAAATATGTATTTTTAGTTTATTTGATTTTTAGAGAAATGAAAGTGCGAATTGTGCCCAAACCGTTTATATTGGTAAAAGCGCTACAGTGTGTGCTTTAATTTGACACAAAACAAATTTCGGTACCTTTAATAGTTTTAAAGATATGGCGGTGGAAACAAAAAAAAACAATTTTCTTTAAAAATACATTTTTTTCACTTTTTATTGATTTAAAAAGTTCAAGACCACAAAAAAATGTCGTAAAATATGATTTCATATGCCCGGTGACATACTCAAAGGAACCTAATATGTTTGACCTGGTTCTACGCCAAAAAAAAAAAAAACGACACGATAGACTTACGAAATCGCTGCTCTACAGTGTATTATCAGCTATAATATCCCAAGGACGTTGATGATACGAAATAATTTTATCACAGTTTGCGAAAGCACCTGCTTGGTAAAATATCCCGACGCCGTAGGCGGAGGGATATTACCTAAAAGCAACGTGCTTGAGGAAGTTGTGATAAAATTATGAGCTTATTTATCAACGTTCGAGGGGTATTCGCATAGAAAATTTTTTGCAATCTATTTTATTTATTTGTTCAAAACTATTTATTAAAAACATTATTATTAAAAGAGCAATTTGTAAAATTAAATGTAGATTATGTATTATGTATTATTTGGTGTTTTCCTCCATTATTATATTTATTAAATCATTATTTGCAGTTCTAAATCGACATTGTCAAAAAATAAACTTTAAATTATTGAACTGTCATTACTGTCAAACTGGATGACATAAGTGAAAAGATTCCTTAGGGATCTTTTCAGTGTAATTCTGTTCTGATTGGTTGTTTCAGCACACGTGATTAGAAATGGACGAATTTAATAGGATTGCTATTTGAGCTAAAAATTTTCTAACAAAGAGTTTTCGTTTCATAAATTTAGCTGCAATAGTTTTTGAATAAAATAATTTTCAATAATACCCGCTCTAGCCTATATATGGACAATTATATCAAGAAAGCAGGAAGATCGGAGGCTGAATTTGTGTCAATGGTAGCTTTATTACTCACCGATGTCATAACACAAATTATTTTGAAAATACCTCTCTGGGGCCACTGACCCTATCTTATCCTGCTAGACCCTTTAGTTTAAACTCCCTGCTCGAAGCTAAAGAGTAACCGCAAAATCCTCCTGTTTTTGTAACCTCCGTAATTCCGCTATATTTACGGGTAATTATTATGCCAAAATGACGTTCTAATGACATCCGGCTCGAAGGACCATAAAATATGTGCTTCTTTTTATCTTTTTACAACTTGCTTTTTATGTATGTATGTTAGTATGTTTAGTTCAAATCTTGCAAGTCAATTTTGAAACACTTAACGACGTCCAATTGAGCTGAAATATTACATACACGTGTAGTTCTGGTCACAGTATAATAATATGGCACTAAAAAGTGTGTTTTTTAGCTTTAATACTATAATTTGATCGCATAATGTATTCACTCAGACGTTGTATTCTAAGAAATGGCTAAGGATACGGTTTTATTTTAAGTTAGGACGACGCAATGAATTTTAATTAAGTCGTTACTAAAATTTTAAGTATTAAAAATACCTATGCTATAATATTTGAACTGTAATATAAAATATTAATTAATTCCTACAGAATATTGCTTGATTTTGGTCTTAAATTCCACCATTTTAGACCCACCATCTTGCATTTTTATTTTTTAACGTACTTTAGTTGTTAAAAGTATTAAAAACACCTATGCTATAATATTTGAAATTCGATGAATTTTTATGATTTTGGTCTTAAATTCGCCAGTTTGGAGCCTCCATTTTATTTATTAGTTTTTTAAACAACAATTTTGTAGTACTAGGGAGGCATGCCAAATATACATGACGTTAGAAACTCAGTTTTATTAATCTCCTGATGGTGCCAACTTAGAGGACAAGTGTAATTCAGTGATTTGTTGCCGTCACTCGGCCCAGCATGCTATAGAAGAGGAAAATGCAACTTTTGAAATACGCGTATGGGGCATTAGTGTCGTCGTGTTTTTTCCTTAAAGACGATCTGACGAGCATAGTAAATAATTTTAATAACTTTGATACATTGAAAAGGAAGACTGAAGGCCGCGAGGTTTATTTAAATCGATTTAACAACAAAGGACATGGCCAATTCGTAGTCCCCTGCGTTTATGCTGTGGTGCCCTTCAAATTACCATTTATTAATATATTGGCAGGATACAGGGTGCTCGGTGTGTTCTGTCTATTTTATTCAAAGCGAGTATCTTCCCCTAGTATAGTAACTAGAGAATTTAATTTAGAGAGATTTCCATATGAACGAAATTTCGCTTTCTTTTACTTCCACATCCAGTGGAAGTATAGTAACGACAAAAAAAAATTTAAAAATTTTTATTGTTCAAATAGGCTTAGAATGTCACGAAACGTCGAGATTTTAAGTTTGAGCGAAAAAAAAAATTTCTGTCTGTCGGTCTGTAACTTTTTTTGTGCGCACGTTTACTCTGGAACCGTTTGAGATATTGACTTGAAATTTGGTACACATATGTACTTTAACGAGATCTAGAACTAGATTATATTTTCATCTTGTTCCGTCGAAGGGTTGGGGGGTAAATTGGGGTAAATTTGGAGAAAATTGGTAAATCAAGCAGGTAAGAGTCCATAAAATTGGTATTTAGTATATACAAGAGAAGCTAAGGTCTCAAAAAAAAATTTGGCATTAGCCACCCCCCTTACCACTCCCACCCCATTATTAAAGGGGATGAAAAAAAAATGTGATTTAGTGTGTGTACAAGAACCAGAAACCTCAAAATGTTTTTTTACTTCATCCACCCCCACTACCACCCCTTATCACCATCCCCACCCCGCTACCGATGTGGGGTATCGTTTTATGGGTTTTTGGGGTAGAGGATTTCAAATATTATATTATTAAAGTTCCATAAACAATTATTTCCACATACAACAATTTTTTCGTTGTGAGTGACTTGGAAAAGAATCTGGATGTGGAAGTAGTGATTCCTTGGGCAGCGGTTTTTTTTTTGTTTTTGATAATTTGATAGTACCTAAATGCACCAAAAAAACGTTTCTATATTATGCGGGGGCTTGCCTTTTCATGGAATGACGCCCAAAAAAATTACCTGAAAATGATTGAAAGAGAATCAAACTTTGAGAAAAAAAGATTCTATACGATTTTTCGCATACACTGATAGTTTTTGAGTTATACCGACTTGAAAATTGCAATTTTAGCTTGAGACAACACGTATCTCAAAATGGTTTTGGTAGAGACAAGAAGAAAATTTATAAACTGAAAATGAATATTTCTCACAGAACCGCAAAACACACACCGAGATATGTATTACTTTTCAATCACTTGCCACCTACTTCTACAGAATATTGCTTGATTTTGGTCTTAAATTCCACCATTTCGGACCCGCCATCTTGCAATTTTATTTTTTAACGTACTTTTGTTGTTAAAAGTATTAACACATATGCTATAATATTTGAAATTTGATATAAAACATTTATTAATACTTATAGAATTTTTCATTTAACAACAAAGGACGTGGCCAATTCGTAGCCCCCTGCGTTTATGCTGTGGTGCCCTTCAAATTACCATTTATTAATATATTGGCAAGATACAGGGTGCTCGGTGTGTTCTGTCTATTTTATTCAGAGCGAGTATCTTCCTCTTGAACTTAAGGTTGGAATTTTGCAGAGTGAGAGGAAACAGGCATATATTTTCGGTTTATTAAGATTATAAACTGAAAATAAATATTTCTCACAGAACCGCAAATCACACACACCGAGATATGTATTACTTTTCAATCACTTGCCACCTACTTCTACAGAATATTGCTTGATTTTGGTCTTAAATTCCACCATTTCGGACCCACCATCTTGCAGTTTTATTTTCTAACGTACTTTTGTTGTTAAAAGTATTAACACCTATAATATTTGAAATTTGATATAAAACATTTATTAATACTTATAGAATTTTTCATTTAACAACAAAGGACGTGGCCAATTCGTAGCCCCCTGCGTTTATGCTGTGGTGCCATTCAAATTACCATTTATTAATATATTGGCAGGATACAGGGTGCTCGGTGTGTTCTGTCTATTTTATTCAAAGCGACTTGGAATTTTGCGTTGGAATTTTGCAGAGTGAGAAAGAAATAGGCATTTATTTTCAGTTTATTAAGAAATATTTAAAAACCAAACACAGTATGATGTTTAAAACGATTCTAGGCACTTGCTATTTAGTAAAGTAACTAGAGATTTTGATTTAGAAAGGTTTCCATATGGACTTCAAATTTTTGCGTATTAGAATGAACAAAATGATACTAGATATTTAAAAATAGTTTTCAGTAAAAACTTAATGACGTTTTTGAAATTAAAAAATCTTACTCTGTTTTGCGTCAAGATAGGAACATCTTATGCATTGCCTGTCCTTCACGACATTGACAGATAAATTCAAAGTATGGCTCTGTTTATCTGTTACCCTGGTATTAACGTCGACAATAAACTCCGAATTACTAAAATTCCCGGACTTTTCATTAAATTTTCCAAATTCATTTCCCAATTCATTTCCCTAGCATTTTTAGGCAACTTCAAATTCCTTGACTTTTCCAGGTTTTCCAAGTCGCTATATGAACCCTGCTAAGACCAATTAATCATCAGTCGGAATATCCACGACTAATGACTAACCAATTAGTCATTAGTCATGACTAATATATGATTGATTGGCAGGGCCGGTTTTAAGAAGTTTTTATGAGGGGGTGCGAAATTGTTATAATGCCGAATGACTTCTCCTTTATTATACTCTTCGCAAAAAACGAAGAGTATATTTCATTTGATCGGCACTTTTCTAAAACCGTAAATATCGCTCGTAGAGAAAAAATTGTATTAGTGAACGAATTCTGAACAACTTTCAAAATGTCCGTCCGTCACGTTTCTTGTAAGCACGATAACTTAATAAAGAAAAGTTCGATTGTATTGAAATTGGAAAGTAAGTTAGTGTTAGCTAGAGGAAGAACCCTATTGTTTTTGAAGAAAATCAATCAGTAAATAAGAAAGTTATTAATCATTTAATTTAAAAACCGCTGCCCGAGGAATCACTACTTTCACATCCAGATTCTCTATCCGAGTCACTCACAACGAAAAAACTTTGTATGTGAAAATAATTGCTTATGGAACTTTAATAATATAATATTTGAAATCCTCTACCCCAAAAACCCATAGAACGATACCCCACATCGGTAGTGGAGTGGGGGTGGTGATAGGGGGGTGGTAGTGGGGGGTGGATGAAGTAAAAAAATATTTTGAGGTTTTTGGTTCTTGTACATACACTAAATCACATTTTTTTTCATCCCCTTTAATAAGGAGGTGGGGGTGGTAATGGGGGTGGCTAATGCCAAAAATTTTTTTGAGACCTCAGCTTCTCTTGTATATACTAAATACCAATTTCATGGACTCCTACCTGCTTGATTTACCCATTTACTCCAAATTTACCCCAATTTACCCCCCAACCCTTCGACGGAACAAGATGAAAATATAATCTAGTTCTAGATCTCGTTAAAGTACATATGTGTACCAAATTTCAAGTCAATATCTTAAACGGTTTCAGAGTAAACGTGCGCACAAAAAAAAGTTACAGACAGACAGACCGACAGACAGAATTTTTTTTTTTCGCTCAAACTTAAAATCTCGACGTTTCATGACAATTTAAGCCTATTTGGACAATACAAATTTTTAAAAATTTTTTTGTCGTTACTATACTTCCACTGGACGTGGAAGTAAAAAAATTAATTTCTTCATTTTTGTCCCTTGTACTTAAATAGAAATCTTGCGAAATGTTATCTCTATATTATTTTTTTTGTTTATACATTTTACTAATATATATTTCATAATAATATATTTAATGCGTTGAAATATGATTCTCGTAGGATATATGTTACAATTTTCGTAGTAATATGTGATGGTCCAGTGGCTAGGCTTGCATCCCGGCCACGACAATGAGAAAATTCCAAGTTTTAGAACATAAATTTATGCGCCTCATTTCAGACTCTGGTAGGTACACCTCCCTCAGATACCTCTATGCACGTTGCCACGACATAACCCCACTAGCGGACTTCGTCCGGGAAACATCCCAAAAATTCTACCAATTCAAATTGTCCGCTAACCCGAGACATTGCACGAATCAGACAGCATAATGCCATACTTTTCGACCTAAAACACCCATTACCATACCAGGCGTTGCCTATCTCCCTAGCCAAATCTTTCCTATACCACAATTTCCCTTTCACCACCTTTTACTTTCACCACCTCTTACTCCCAAACCCCTTCTCTGTTCCCTTTATTCACCTCATTTTTGTTATTTTGTTAATTTTTGTTCTTTTTGCCCCTTTTTGTTCTTCCAAATCCCCTTTTGACCAATAACTTCTAGCACCTCCAAAGTTTTAAAATCACAACTTCCTCTCACCCCACCTTTCCAGAGGCAGGCAGGCCACTGGACGAATTTCGTGATTGCTCGAACGGGTTTTTTCATTGAGTATTTCCCGTATAACAACAACCTTATCGTCGTTAAAAAATTTAGTGCGCGTGTGCGACAGTGCGCGGGTGCTAAAAATCCCAACTCATTCCATTTTAGCTTTAAGTAGTTCTAATTATTTTAAAATCTCTGTTCTCTGATTATTCGTTAAATAAATTGTTAGGTTTAAGTTTTAATTTATCTTAAGAACAGGAGACCTAACTCCACCATTGTATTTGTTGTTATAGCCAAAGCTGAACCCACCCCACCCGATCACCCATCTACCGCGACGTTGCACGCCGCGGTGGGGTGATCGGCTTTAGACCGGGCCCCCCAGCCGAGGCGCACACATGTGCCCTAACATGAATAAATTTTTTTGATTTGATTTGGCTTGCAATCCAAAGATCCTGTGTTCGAATCCCAGACAGGCTGGATGTTTTTTTTTCAATTCTTTTTCATATATTTTTTTTCACAAAATTTAGGATGTCCAAAAACTAACATTATTTACAAGAAAACTGCGAAAAGTATCCTATAGAATGTGTAGCAAATATATAAAAAGATCAGTAAATTGGCGGAGAGTACCTACGTCTTACTTCCACATCCAGTGGAAGTATAATAACGACAAAAAAATTTTTAAAAATTTTTATTACTCAAATAGGCTTAGAATGTCATGAAACGTCGAGATTTTTAGTTTGAGCGAAAAAAAATTTCTGTCTGTCTCTGTCGGTCCGTCTGTCTGTAACTTTTTTTTGTGCGCACGTTTACTCAGGAACCGTTTGAGATATTGACTTGAAATTTGGTACACATATGTACTTTAACGAGATCTAGAACTAGATTATATTTTCATCTTGTTCCGTCGAAAGGTTGGGGGGCAAATTGGGGTAAATTTGGGGTAAATAGGTAAATCAAGCAGGTAAGAGTCCATAAAATTGGTATTTAGTATATATAAGAGAAGCTAAAGTCTCAAAAAAAATTTTGACATTAGCCACCCCCATTACCACCCCCACCTCATTATTAAAGGGGATGAAAAAAAATTGTGATTTAGTGTGTGTACAAGAACCAGAAACCTCAAAATATTTTTTTACTTCATCCACCCCCCACTACCACCCCCTATCGCCACCCCCGCCCCACTACCGATGTGGGGTATCGTTTTATAGGTTTTTGGGGTAGAGGATTTCAAATATTATATTATTAAAGTTCCATAAATAATTATTTCCACATACAAAATTTTTTCGTTGAGTGACTTGGATAGAAAATCTGGATGTGGAAGTAGTGATTCCTTGGGCAGCGGTTTTTAGCTTGTTTTCTTTATATATGATCAATCGCGTCAAGATAGATATTTTCTGAGAAGTTTTCTGGCAAAGGATTAATCGGCCTAATTTTGTTTGCAAATTGTTTATTGAAGTCTAAGGAACATTGGTAAAAAGAAAAGCAGGCCGCTGGAACTTTTTCATTTTGTTATTAATAAACAAACAATTTTAAGCACTAGACAGGTTAATTAAATTTGTTAATTTGCTATCTCGGAAACCTCTTTGTGAAAACCGACTGAAAATTTATACTCGAGGAATTTTGAGGCCGCTGATTACAATTTTAAAAATTGGAAAATTCTAGATGGCTGGTCCAAAATGGCGACTATGAAGTATAAAAATGAGATTTTCTGGGTGAAGTTCGCATTTTTGGGAAAAATTACAGGAATAAAAAAGTGTTTAGAATGCCATTTTGCACCTAAATATACGATTTATGAGTAACTCTCATTCGTCCCAATTGGGGGTTAACCTTAGTTTATTTAAATAAAGTAACTATTTTTTAAAATATTAAGGTAAATCACTCAAAATTTTTTTAGTAAAAATATTTTAAATAGATGGTGTTTAACTACCCGTTACTGAATTATTTTTACTGTTAATTAGTTGAAAGGGGATACAAATTTTAAATACACACTTTCTTGATCCTGGGATTTACAGTAAAGACACCCTGCTTAGTATCTCCTTAATATTAGTACCAAACTTTTTAATAGGAAGAGATGAGATTTATCTCAATAATATGTTGAATACATTATTTTACGATAATGAAATCGACAATGTTCAAGAAGAAAAAAGAAATGAAGATGAAGAACAAGAGGAGTAATATGTTAATTTATAAACAACTCAAATGAACTTGAGAAAAAATATTTTAAAAAATGGTATTTAATTAAATTTTTATTTTTATATATTTTTTAAGTAAACAATTTTTATAATTGTGTAGAAATAAATAATGAAAAAAAAATGTACTTAATTTTTTAACAATTCTTTTAGTCGGGGAGCTCTCCCTTGCTGTTCGTGCACCCCCCGCCCGATCCTTGGGGACAATGTTTTTCATAAAGATTGAAGCGTAAGGAACAATTTATTTCCTTACAATATTAAAACACTTTTTTTCTGTAGTTTCCACGTAAAATGCACGTAAACAAAGTTTAAATTGTATACTTACTAAATATTTTCTGATTTTAGATCATCATTTTCAATTTTAAAAATTACATATTAAATTAAAACAATAATAATTGCTTTAAAAAAAATATTAAATAAGATATTAAAAAGTATATCGCGTTTTTATACTTCATAGCCGCCAATCTTGAATTTTCCAATTTTCACTTTAAAATCGTAACAGCGACCTCGAAAACTCCCGAGTATACATTTTCAGTCGGTTTTCTCGAATACTTTCCGAGATTGCAAATTAACAATATTTACTTAATTTGTTTAGTGCCTGAAATTGCTTTTAAGTCTTGTAGACAGGGGTTGCTCGAAAAGTAATAATTATTATTTATTGTATTGTTTTCATTGTTTTGAGTTTTTTTGATTGGTAGACTAAAAAACGCCCATCTGTGGATAGAAGCATTTAAAAAAAAATCAGTATTTTCTAGATAAACTGACCAGTCAGCCTTGGACTAATATTTAGTTCATCTAGACGGCCCTGAAAGTTATCCGCAACTTTTATTAAGTTTCCATCCAACATCCAACCCCAATAATAAGAGTTATTCCAACCGGCCCACTAAAATACAGTGTGACACAATGCTTCTCTAAGCTATCTGTCGTTCTCCAGGGCTGTATCCCCACTAATCCCTTGTAAAATAATTGTGAGGACTCGAAAATACACTTTGCCAAATGTTAACTACGCCTCCCGTCGTAATTAGAGTACCGCCTTCGAGTTGCAAAACATAATTAGAGACGTTTAATAGTAAGAGGCAAACAATAAAAGAAAAGAAATAGCTGCGACCGAGTTCGGATCGAGCGGATGGGGCCGTTCTAAAATTTAATTTAACTAATTTAATTCCCTCGAAATGTCCGTTAGATTGTTTCCCTAATGGTAATATGATTTCGAGGACCGCGTACTCTTAGGAGATCGATATTTAAAAACAGTAAATTAGGGCGGTGAGGATTGATGGAGAGGATATGATGCAGTGCGAGATAATGTAATAGAGCGGAGGAAAATGACGCGTTGGGAGAGTGGTTAATACTAAAATCATACAACAGGAATAGTGCATTTAGTCCATTTGCTGGGTGTGCTTCTGTATGTCATTCATTTACCAGAGATTCACCCATTTAGGTATTGTTGGTAATCGTGTGGTGATTGAAAAAAAATTGGGTGATGGTCTGTGCGAGTGGCCATTTTGGAAAATGGACGTCATCTTTGACGCTTATTGACAATGCACTGCATAAGCATGTGAGGTGACATTAAAAAACATTTTAACAAAAATTGAAATATATAAAACTGAAACCATACCTACTATGTCAAATAATTATTATTAGTGGATATTGAAATCATGTCTGCTTGCATTGATAATAAGTAATATGTACAGGAATATTACCAATCATCAATTATATCAAATAATATGGAAAGTAAGATTAAAACGATGATGAATTTCATTACAGATAACGAAAACCTATTTTCTCCAGGGCCAAAAGGAAACATTACGGAACAGACAGTTGAAGACAAAAAAAACAAAAAACAAGCTATGGCTCAACGCACTAGAGAGAGAAGTTACCCTGTTAATGAACTGTTGAAATATGAGATCGTTGATCATTTTTTCCTTTTCGATGAAAACGGGTTCTTTACAAAGACAAACAAGAGCACACTGTCCTCAGAACTTAAAAAGATATTAACCGAAATAGATGGCAGTTCAGCAAACTCATAAAATTTCGCAAATTGTTATATTGCGGATTTCATGGCTTGCGTTAGAAAGATTTCTTTGAAAGATTTGAAAATATTTGGAGATTTCTGCGAGGCTGTATGTTCATATGTGAAAAATATAGCAAATACAGCAGCAAGAATTAACTTCATATTTGATTCTTACTTCGATAAGAATTTCGAACGAATTCGTCGTGGAACATGTGGATCAATCAACCTTCACTCCATTACAACGTCTATTCCTGTACAAAAAGACAAATTTTGGCCTTCTAATTCCAACAATGTCAAACTTCAAGACTGTTTCAAATCGCATCTACTAGAAAAATGCAGCAATATATGGCCAAATATCCAGGTCTTCTGTAGTGCAACACCTTTTCCTACCCAACCACGTGCATGTCCATGCAGCAAACCAATTTAAGACAATCCCACGAAGAACTACAATTTGCCATGTTAGAGGAGGCAGTTCTCTGTATTATGCCCCATATTAAACATGCAACAAACAGAGGGTATCCGAGAGTGATGGTATTATCGAATGATAGACGTTCTGGTTCTTCTGTTATATCATTGGACTACCTTCAAGAATCTTGGATTGAAGAAATTGTGGATTCGTGTAGGTGTTGGAGCTACGACGCGCCAAGTTCCCGTTCATATAATGGCTGAACGAATTACTATATGCCATGTACTTCCTGCTTTACACTTCCTAACTGGGTGCACTAGCAAAGTTGGTACAAAACACTCTGGAAAGGCAAGTACACCCGAAGCATTTCTCACAAACCTCGGAATTCCTGCGAGTGAAGTAACGTAACAGTCGATTCAATTAGCAGAAAAATATCTCGTACAAATTTTGAAATACGGATCAGTTTGTAAAATAATGGACGCATTACGAATGTTTCTTTACACATGGGAAAAACATTTCCACAGAAGACCTCCCACCAACCAGTGCATCAATTAGATCACACATTTTAAGAGCCTAGTACAACATACACCTATATATAACATGTTTAAATGTTTAAATCACGCAACTTGATTCTATACAGTTTGATTACGAAGATGTAAATGATGTAAATGATTGTCTACGTACAACTACTTGACTAAAGTGTGCAAAAGTTTCATGTTTGTTTTTCAAAGGAAATAAATATCTTGTTGCATTTACTGTTATTGCAGAAGCCATTATTGATTGTCGTAATAAGTATTCTAATATTGCAACGTAAATTATTACATCTGCTGTTTAAAATTGTAGATATAAGGAGACATATTGTTTTTTTGTTATACCGGGTGATTCAGTTTGGTATTCGCCCCCCTGTATCTTTTTTATTTTAACAGAAAACTATAATAAACCATATATATTTGCAAATCCTTTGTCAAGCTCTATCGAATGACGTCCTTAAATCATCTTTTTGATCACATATGTCAAAATAACGATAGTCAACTTTTTTTTTTCAAATGGTATGCTATACATTTTTTTGCCGATTGTTGTAGAGCTTCTCTTTCTGCATTCAACCATGTGAAAAAAGTATACACTTCCATAAGGATAATTTCGAGAAAATTAATAAAATGCGAAAAACTTCATTTAAAGGTTTTGTTTCTAATTCAACATAGTTAGCCATGGAAACAATTGAATTTTGTCATTGTTAGTAATGTCAAATTGAAAATACTATTATTCGTGACTGTGTTATTCGTTTTTGTTTTATGTTATACTTCTAAATAGATTTACACAATGGTATCTTACAATAATGAAAAAAAATTGGACATGATATTAATTTATGGAGAGTGCGGAAAAAACAAAAAGTAGCCAAATGTTTATATCAAGATCGCTTTCGAAATAGGCCGGTACCATCAGTCAAAATGTTTGTAAAATTGTCAAGAATATGAGCGAAAGTGGAAGTTTTGAGAAAAAAAGAAACGTTTTTAAACACCGTTAGATTTCTTCCTTTGGTTCTATCTAAAAGAAAAAGTTTACTTTATACTTCAAAATGACGTCGAAGATCTTAAAACTAGAATACGAATTGAATGCTGCAGATTAAATGTTAAAATCCATTCTTCAACATAAGGAACATTTCGAAAAAATTAATAAAATATGATAAAACGTCATTCAAAGGTTCTTTCTGAATCAGCATAGTTAGCCAAGGAAGCAATTGAATGTTGACATTGCAAGTAATGTAACTAGTACCAACTAGGCAAATCAGATTCGAAAGAGAGAGATTGTACGAGGATTGTGTACGGTACTGATGAGGCGTAAAAATTTCGAAACAAAGTTTAATGTTTTGACCAAACAAAGTTCTGTTTTTAAATAATTATGTAATTCATTTTTATATAAACAAACATTTAATGTCGTGTCTTTAGTTAATTAATGATAATAACACTCAACAATAATATTAAAATAACAACTAATAATAAATAACAATTACCAATAAAAAACTACCAATACTTGAAAACTAACTAACAATTAAGAAAATAAAAACATTATTTATTGCTTCATATGTTCGAAGAGTCCTCTGTTTGCTTCTAAACATAATCGTCCTCTGTTTATCACGCCTTGGGTACATACATGTTGAAGAATTTCAACATTTAATCTGCGGCATTCAGTTTGTATTCTATTTTTAAGATCTTCGACATCATTTAGAGGTGTAAAGTACACTCTTTCTTTTAGATATGGCCAAAGGAAAAAATCTAACGGTGTGAGATCCGGTGATCTGGCAGGCCACTTGACTCCCTCACTACGATTTCCGATCCATCTACTTAATAAGCTGCATTTAAGTAATTCGTTACAATTATAGCATTATGTGGCGGTGACCCATCTTGTTGTAATATCATGTTATGCCTAATATGTAATGGAACATCTTCTATGAAATTTAACAACTCTTCTCTTAAAAACTGTAGATATCTTTCTCCAGTAAGCGTGCTTTCGTAAAACTTTGGTCCTATAATTTGTCCGTTGAGAATTCCACACCATACGTTAATTCCCCAGATATTTTGGAAATTAGTTTCTCGAAGCCAGTGAGGATTATCCTGCGACCAATAATGGCAGTTATATGTCTATTGACAATTCCATTATTATGGAAACGGGATTCATCTGACCACATGATGCGATCTAATATAGCCATTTCTTGAGCAACTGCCAACCACGCTACAAAATTTAGATGTCTCTGGTAATCTCCTGGAAGCAAGCCCTGATATAAATGCATTTTATATGGTCGCAGTTTATTGTGTCTCAGAAGAATATGAAATATCAGTTTCTGTCGCTAACTGACTAATAGAAATATGCGGGTCTACGAAAACACGGGCTAAGACTGCAACTGTATGTTCCTCATCTCGTGCGGTTCTGGGCTTAAAAACGTATCTTTTTTTCTTAAAACTTCCACTTTCGCTCATATCTATTGCCAATTTTGCAAACATTTTGTCTGATGGTACCGGCCTATTTCGAAAGCGATCTTGATATAAACGTTCGGCTGCTTTACTGTTTTTTCCGCACTCTCCATAAATTAATATCATGTCCAATTTTTCTTCATTAGTGTAAGATACCATTGTGTAAATCTATTTAGAAGTATAACATAAAACAGAAACGAATAACAGAGTCACAAATAACAGTATTTTCAATTTGACATTACTAACAATGACAAAATTCAATTGTTTCCATGGCTAACTATGTTGAATCAGAAACAAAACCTTTAAATGAAGTTTTTTCGTATTTTATTAATTTTCTCGAAATTTTCCTTATGGAAGTGTATACTTTTTTCACATGGTTGAATGCAGAAAAAGAAGCTCTACAACAATCGGCAAAAAAAATGTATAGCATACCATTTGAAAAAAAAAAGTTGACTATCGTTATTTTGGCATATGTGATCAAAGAGATGATTTAAGGACGTCATTCGATAGAGCTTGGCAAACGATTTACAAATATATATGGTTTATTGTAGTTTTCTGTTAAAATAAAAAAGATACGGGGGGGCGAATACCAAACTGAATCACCCGGTATATTAGTCATGTCATATACTTAAACTAGTGATGTCATTGACTTGTTCATTTTAGGTTACTTCGTGTTTTATAAAACACTACATCTGTTTAGTATAGAAATAAAAGATTTTTTTCAGTATTTATACTATCGGGAACGTGTGAAGCACCCAAAAAAACATGTAAAATGACACCCCACATGCCTATGCAGTACATTCTCAATAAGAATCAAATAGAGCTGCCAAAGTTGGATATTCTTGTGGAAATCTTGAGCCATCGGCCTTATGTACAGACTAAAATACGTTTGAGTTTATTATTTGTTCATTTTTACATCGACCTCAATATCGGTATCAGGTAATTTTTATCGTAAAAATAAAATTTAATTCAATAGCAAAACGAATTATAGAGGAAACTCAATCCCCCAGTGTAAAATAACAAACAACTTTTTAATCCGTCCGTTGATGGTCATTATTTGTTTGAATTCTTTTTTCCACCAAAACAAAATAATTCTCACGAATAATCAACTAGGTATATATCAGTCCTTATCTGGAACAATAATACCATCCGAGTTCGCTCTCTAGGTTTTGTTTGTCGACAAACTTTTGTTCAGGATGTTGTTGTTATGATACCTTCTTTTATCGTACACAATTTATTAGCAGTGTAAGCAAATCTAAAGCCAAGGCGCGCCCTACAGTGTTAGGTGCAAGAAGCAAGAAGCGTATCATTATTTTAAGGCGAATTATGTTGATATAACAAAAGTTTTCTTTTCTCCAACTCTTGTACTGCGCACCATAAATTAACGTATCTTTAGATTTTTATAATAGGTGAATACTGTGTGGACCAAATTAGATGAGATTTGGGGTTTTCTCTAAAACTATGGCAGATAGACAAAAACGAAATATAGATGTCCTGAGCTCGATTTTCGAGAACAAACAAACCGCGATCGTCTGTCTTTTTCGACTACCGAGCTACAGAGCGTTTTTGGAAAATTGGCATTTTTGGATGACCTCCATATCTCAATTACTAAGTGTCGAATCAAAAATCGAGTAACACATTCTTAAGGCACTGTTTTGAGTAGAATCGTTGCTAATAAGAAGAAAATTATGCATACCTCAGTTTTCGAGATATAAGCATAACTTCCACTGGAAGTGGAAGTATAGTAACGACAAAAAAAATTTTTGAAAATTTTTATTGTTCAAATGGGCTTAGAATGTCATGAAACGTCAAGATTCTAAGTTTGAGCGAAAAAAAAATTCTGTTTGTCTGTCGGTCTGTAACTTTTTTTTGCGCGCACGTTTACTCTGGAACCGTTTAAGATATTGACTTTAAATTTGGTACACGTATGTACCTACTTTAACGGGATCTAGAACAAGATTATATTTTCATCTTATTCCGTCGAAGGGTGGGGGGTAAAATGGGGTAAATGGGGAGTAAAATAGGTAAATCAAGCAGGTAAGAGTCCATAAAATTGGTATTTAGTGTATACAAGAGAAGCTAAGGTTTCAAAAAAATTTTTGGCATGAAGCCGCCAGTGAAGCTTGCGAAAGTGAAGTGTTACAAAAACGAAAAGTTTCATTTTAATCAGAATCTACGGCTGAAACCTCTCACTTGCTAAAAGACTATAATTCGGACACCAAATAGCAAATAAAGTCAACTAACTGCCTACAATAAAGCTCTTGCCTTGTTCTATGCCAGACATGGCCGATTCGTTCAATTGAAGACAAAGAAACCAAAAATTCACAGTCGTGTAAACGCTGAATTTTCACTGTACAATTTCAAACTTGAACACGTGTTTCCTTCTCGGGCTGTAAAACGCGAATGGGGCAGGTATAGGGATCAAGGCCTTTTGTTCCCCCAAGAATAACGTCCACCCTTACCAAAAAGCTTGTTTATTACTCATTTCTCGGAAGTCGGTGAAATTTGGTTCATTCGAGTTTTGGCTAGAAATCTGTCAAAATGACCCACTGTGCATTGGACTCATGAAAATCCACACGTAACCGCTACAGTTAATCGTCAAGGACGATTTGGATTTGGTGTATGGTGTGGTTTTATTGGATACCAAATAATAGGTCCTCATTTTTTCACGGTAATTTGAATACCGAAATAAATAGAACCTTTTGTAGACAATATGCCTGTAAGATAGTTTCAAAGATTAATTTACCAATACGATGGCGCCCCAAGTCATACGTCAAATGAAACACGAAATGACGAAATTATTTATAAATGCTCATTTATGACTAGTTTATCAATGTCTAGGTAGCTAAGTTAACTAAATTAATAACTATCAATTAATTTAGCTAACTGGACATTAATAAACAACAAAGTAGTTAAAATATTGTTTAATTTTTAGGAAATGACGGCCCTATTTTGTGGCCAGCTAGATTTCCCGTTATAAACCCTGCTGACCTTTGAATTTGGTGTTATTTAAAAAATATTATATATAAAGAACGTTCTAATCACATAGAAGAATTGGAAAACAAATCATTAGCTGCGTTTCGGACAATAACTCGTGTCATGATTGGAAATGCGACAAATACTGTAAGGAGAAGGTGTCAAAAATGCATAGATGTCAATGGAAGACAACATTTATTGTAGTTAGTTTTTCATATTTTTGGCAAAATTATTTTATATTCCAAGAAGTGTTGTTGTTAATAGTTTTCCATGGCCTCCTCACAAATATATTAAATTTTTCGAAAATTAACCACTTTTTCTCTAGGGGCGAGCGTAGAGGCGACTTCAATGTGAATATCAGTCGATATTCCGTTGAAGCAACGTCCAGCGCGGTTAGTACATCTTGGGAAATACAGCGTTCTCGTCCCACCTTCTAGCGGCTTGTATATCAGTGTATACGCGGAAGTTACGCAATTTCAGACGAGGATTACGTAGTGGATATACCATCCTTCGGAGGAAATGTAAAGCAGGCGGTCCCTTGTCTATTAAATGTTAGGCAAGTATAAGATCCCTACTCTTCTTAAGGGAAGAGGTTCGGCAAAATTTCCAGGTTGGGGGTAGCTCGTCTCCTGGCGTCGGTGATAGGCCCTGGTAGCGAAAATAGGCCGACGTTAAATAGTTAAAAAAAAAACACTTTTTCTAGAGATAAATATGACATATGATATGTCGTTGGATAGCTAATTTAAGTTGTGATCGAATAATGAAATAATTTACAGTGTTCCATTTAAAAAAAAAACAAGTTATGTCTATATCTCGAAAACTGAGGCATGCATAATTTTCTTCTTATCAGCAACGGATTCTACTCAAAAAAGTGCCTTAAGAATGTGTTACTTGATTTTCGATTCGACACTTCTTGGTAATTACCAATTTTCCAAAAACGCTCTGTAGCTCGGTAGTCGAAAGAGATTGAGGATCGCGGTTTGCGTCATTTTGTTTCTCGAACAGGGAGAAATTTGAAAAAAAAAATTGTCAAAATCTCTGGCGGGCCCTTGAAAGCCAACGGGGCCCCTGCGTGTAATAATTGATGAGTCATGAGTATAGTACACGATATTTGAAGTTGTCCCAATAATCCGATTTCGTAAAATGTCGGGTAAATAATTTTAATAATAATAAAAATAACTCGTACAACATATAGTCCGGTGCATTTGAAGGAAATTTATCGCATCGGACTCTAAAAATGACAAATTTAATAGTTTACCCACTAAAAAAGTGTGTAGGTACCTGAATCAAAATTTTTCGAAAAAACTCAAAAATTCAAAATTGCTGACCTAAACTTGAAAACCATGCAAAAGTTATTAAAGAGGGGGTCGAGTTTGGTATCATTGGATAGCTTTGTTAAATATATTCAACACGTATTTTTACGAGACTTTTTATTCACCCGGTATGACTTTTGAACTTTTAGGACTAATTTGTTAGTAGAAAACCTCAGGTGGGATACTGGATTTACAGAAGTCTGTTTTCTAGGTAGCATGAAATGGAGTGTGGAGTACAAAGCGCGATGCTGAGTGTACCACCAGTTGGCGACGCTGGCGTCCAACAGCCTTTGCCGGCGGCTTTCACGCCCCCGGATTCGGACCAGGCTCAATTCGAGGCGGACAAAAGAGCAGTTTACAAGTGAGCATTTGTTAATTATTGTAATAAATTGCCAAAATTATCCATAACATTATTTTTACTTCATATATCGAATTTTCAAATCGTTATTTATCTTTTCAGACATCCTCTCTTCCCTCTGTTGGCTTTGCTTTTTGAAAGATGTGAATTGGCGACTCAATCCTCTGATCCTCAGTCGAGCGATGCCTTCAATTTGGATATACAAGCCTTTGTACAGCACCAAGAGCGCGATAGGAAGCCGTTTTTGGCCAACGAACCTGAAATCGACGGACTTGTAAGTTTTGTTTCATTTTCCCAAAAATAAAAGACTATCATAATTGAATGTATAAGCATCAAAAATACGATTTCAATGATTGTTTTTAAACGTGCATTATGCACTTCAATATGACTATAGATGGAACTGTCAATATTTTTTTATCTTTAAACACTTTTCGATAGGTCTCTAATGGCTGAAGTGAAAAAATTAATGCCCCCCCCATGACCCCCCCCCTGGCTGCGCCCCTGACCTACAGGACCTGTAATTTCATCAATTTTCATTAAAAAAGATTAATCATTCTTTAGTTAATTTCAGTTATATAAAGTTAAAAATTTTCGTGTTTTTTTTTGCAAAAAAAAAAACAAAATGGCATTTAGACCCATGCAGTTTTATTCATAATTTATTTACAAACATTTTAGTTTTTTGTTTCCGATGAACAGAACCTGATAGATATATTAAAGAAAAGAGAGACAAAAACACGTTTTTCAAAATTAAAACTTAATTTACAGAAAAACCCTCCACTCCCAGATTGGACAAAACCTTACTGTGGCATCCTGATAAACACAGATTGCATTTCGACAAAAAATTGCCTTCCCCAACAATCTTTGAAAAAAAAAAAACATCTAAATACAGTAGTAGCACAGAAGACAGGAACTATACAGAAACGAAAGCTTGCCGCGGCACCGTTGATATCGGGTGTCTGATTTATGTGACCTCGAAGTGACAGTGATATGCCTACACTCAGAGAAATGATGTACACAAAAAATACATCAATATTTCGGTTCAATACACTGTTCACTGGGAAAACTGTCTTGTTTTATATTTAGTAGATAGGTACATGAATAGGAATACGTAAATATGGTATTAATGAAGTTGGGGGCCCAAGTCATAGTGTATTGCAGAATGTTCAAAAAAAGAAGTACACTTTTATATTTATATCCCGTATTTCAATCATAATAATGCGCTTTTAAGCCAATGCATTTTTTTTCATACTGCTACCAGAATATGGAAATGCTATCATGGAAAGTAGTACAATGTATAGATAGATATACGATGAAAGCGACATATATTATGTATATAACTATATTTTCGATATATTGTTGAATAGAATATTACAAATCAAATAGTACAGTGAAAAAAATGTTAAAATAACAATATATAGTATACGTGAATAGGGCATGTGCACTAGGGTGGGTCGATTTTCTAATTTCAAAAGGCCTGTAGTGTGAAAAGTTGTGTGATGGTCTAAAATGAAGAGATATTTTTTTATTTTTTTTTAATTTTAATATTCCTTTATTTTTTATTTTAATATTCCGCCGAGCACATAAAATTAAAAAAAAATAAAAATTGAAAATCAAAAGTTTGGTACCAAATCAGAATATTGTAATATGTTGCAACCCCTTAAAATTTAAGGTTATGTTGGTTACTAAAAAGATCGAATATCTGAATGTAGTGTATTTGCACCTACTCGAGAAACCTACCAGAAGTTAGTTCTGGTGACATCTGGAATTATCTAGAGAATGGTGGCGTCATCACAGAAAAATCGAGATCTGTCATTTTTAGGTATAAAAGATCGACCGCATTCTCAGCGAGTAGTTCAGAAAGTATAGAAAGTGAGGTTAAGACTTCAAAGATAAACAAAGTGATAAACATTGTGATTTTAGTCAGTAAAGTGTATTTAAATTAATAATAGTATTGTGAAGTATCCAGTAAATATTTAATAAAGTGTGTTAGTGGACATCTCTTATAATTTTTGGAACCCACGGATTTTGCGAGGGTGGTTTCCTAAGGGTGGAAACACGTTACAATATGTAGTAGTATAGACAAATAATTATTAAATGCCCAAATGGAAAGGTGGATGGGTGGGCAGCAGTGGAACTCGATGGCAGCCACCTCCACGTGGTGAGTTCTGGGTTATTTTGTGTAATAATTATTGTGCGAAATAAGCACAGTACTAGCGCAACATAAAAATTTTATTTAGACGAGTTTTGAGGGGCCAACGGGGGTCTAAATACACTACAAATTTAAAAATATGTTTTATGCGTAAATAAGTAACCATAACAGCCTTTCCCAACACAGGCGACTTAGTTATATTTCTTTATTTCTTTTTTTTTGGGGGCCCGGCGGGCGGCCTAAAACATTTTTGAAAAAAAAAAATATATTTTTTTCTTAAATAAAAGATCAATCTACAACTTTTTTCACTACAGGCATTTCGAATTTTCAAAAAAAGTTATAAACCGACCCACCCTAATGTGCACAGCTAACCTCAAAAATATATATTTCCTAAGATTTATGAGTATTTCGTAGCTGTTGTTAAAATTTCAGCTTGGTTTCCATACTTTCAACTAAAATCTAATTCAGTGTAATGTTTTTGAAGTTCTAAATACTTTCTCCTAATAAAATAGGACTCTTTTTGTAGGTTGGAAATCTAACCTGTAATTAGCAGTCTATTTTTATTAACCAACATTACTGAAAAATTATTAGCCTGAATTTTAAATATTTGCTTGGAGCCAGTATTGCTCCAAGCTGAAATGAGTATACAAACATTAAAAATGAGAATAAACCTGAAAAAACATAAAATTTGAGGTTATGTTAGTTATATGATGCACATTATTGCACATGCCCAATTATTGATTTTTTTTAACTCATTGCATTTCTGATAAGAAAATATTTCCTTTCATATTACTTCTTTTCAACTGCTAATTGTTTAGTATATCTAACATTACTTTCTAGTTGTTTCAGTAATATAAATTTGTACATACTTTTCAAGATCTTTGGGAAATAGAAAGAAGCTTATTTGTTTCACCTTCGAAGGACATGGATGATAAGCACAACCCCAAACCATTTAGAACCCATTATAAACAAAAATCAAATAAATAAATAAACTTAGAATAAGAAATTGTCGAAAATTGGAAAAAAAAGGCACGAAAATAACCAACCACCATGTAAGAGTTTCAAAGACTGTCAATCGCACGTCAAAAATTATCATATGGCTTTTGACAAATATATGCCTTATCGTCATGGCGACTATGAACAAATTTGGTCCCATCAGAAAGGCTTGCTTGCGCTTCTGTATAGTTCCTGTCTTCTGTGGTAGTAGTAATACCCAGAAACATGCAGACCTACGGTTCATTTGAACTACTTGAAATTAATTCTAAATTCATTTTCTCGTAATGATCTGTGTGTTTGGGGATAGCTGTTTCAATTGATATTACCATTACAGATGATAAAAGCGATACAAGTGTTGAGGATACACCTTTTAGAGTTGGAAAAAGTGCAAGAATTATGCAAGGACTTCTGCAATCGGTACATCACTTGCCTGAAAGGCAAAATGCAGTCGGAAAATTTGTTGCGGTCGGATTATCCACAAGGTTGGTAAATAGAATTATCCTAGAAGAGGCTGGAACTGTTGGTCTCTGAAATAGCTTTCACAAACATCAAAATGCTTAAACACTACACCCGCATTTCGCCAATTATAAAACTAAGGTATAATTATCTCCAGATGATGCCTGCATGGTTGCCGAGACGCGCGTCGACTGATAGTCCTCAAATATTTTGGTGTTTGTGGAAACTGCTTCAGGGGCAAATAGAAAAAAAAAATTGTTTTGTGGAATTTCTTCCAAGGTTTTATTAATTAGAATTAAAGATGTTCTAGGCACTGGCTTGTTAAACAGCATGGAAAACAACAACAACATGATGTCGCACGGAAATTCCGAGAGCGGTTCGGCATCTAACAGTCCTGTGCAGTATTCCATTAGTCCGTCACAACCCGTAAGTTTAAAGTGGCATTTCTCTGTTCGTATTTTTTACTCATTCCACGTCAAAATTTAGGTCGTGCCAACGCAAGGCAACCTCATAGACCGCCAAATCGAGACTCCCACCACGTACCCTCTACCACATTACGGGGGCCCGACCCCACCCTTACCACAAAGTCAGCCCCCGCCAGAAAACCTGGTAGTGCACGGTTCAACACCCCTGTCTCAGATAGGAGCCAATATATGTTCGGTGCCTCCTAGCGAGAGTTCAGGACCATTGTCTCCGGCTCCCACAACACCAGGCGGCTCTGCCGATGACTGTGATAGCGATTTTACCTCAAGAGGCGGCAGGAAGCAGAAGAGGGGCGTTCTTCCAAAGCACGCTACCAGCGTGATGAGGTCGTGGCTATTCCAACATCTTGTGGTGAGATTTTATTAATTAGATAGGATACTGCAATTTGGCTATAGATATAATGTGATTAATACAATTTTTACTTTATTAGAAGTGTGATATAGTATAACAAATATTTCCATTTGTAATTCTACTGATAACTATCATGGAATCCAGAATAGCACTATAGAATTTCTAGAATATTTGTGAGCCATGCAATTCTCATAGATCTATTAATCCCAAGTCTGAGCATCTCCTTTTCCGAATTTTAGCATCCGTACCCCACCGAAGACGAAAAACGTCACATAGCCGCACAGACGAACCTGACGTTGCTCCAAGTGAACAACTGGTTCATCAATGCCAGGCGCAGGATTCTTCAGCCGATGTTGGACGCCAGCGCGCCAACGGACACCAACAGCGCTACCAACTCCCCCAGCCATAAGAAGAAGAAGAGTCAGAACAACAACAGGAGATTCTGGCCGCAGGATTTCGCCAACATGCAACCGCAGTTGGATAGTGGTAACATCTTTGGGTGGTTTTAGAAATTCGTTATTTAAATCATCTTTTCAGGTATCCTGTCGAGCTCTGACGATGAGGGCGACTCGTATAGCAGTGACGGGGAAGAAGGAAGCTTAGTCATAGATGCAAATGCTCAGAGCGGTGAAGTTAACCAAAACGGCCATCCGGTAGTGGATCCATTAGGCTACAGTAACAGTTCAGATGCTGAGAGGCAGTGAAATTGCCAAAATATATGTTCCTTATTAAAGGTATGTTATGTAGTTATAAGCTGCAATATTTTACCATTAGTTTGATATCAATTATTAAAACATCTAAAATTTTTGGCGAGACCTACGATTCATTTGAACTACTATATCACAATATCTTAAGAACATTGTCAAAATCACATTTTTAAACCACCTTAAAATTTTTTGTAGAAACTTTTAACGTAGACCTACGGTTTATTTGCACTACCACATTGCAATCATCTTGTTCATCACATGGTGCCCATAAACTAAGCGATCAGTTATTCACTGCACAAACGGAAAGTTTTAAAGTTATTATGTCTAGTTTCTACAAATCAAATTGATCAGTGAAAACGGATCATATCAAACATTTAGTTAAATAAAATGGCTGCCGGTAACTTAGCAATCACCTGTGATCAGTCAGATTAGTGCCGTTCATATAAAATGATCAGTGAAAGCTATCTAATCGTTCACATGAACGCAACCAATATCTCAAGAATTGTGTTGAAATTACAATTTTTAACGCATCTAAATTTTTTATAGAACCTACTGTGGTATTGTAGTATCTCACAATTGTTTTGAGATTAGTTTTTGACGAGACCTACGGTACATATGAACTACTATAAAACAATATCTTAAGAATGGTGTTAAAATAAAGTTTTGTCAGAATAATTTTAGTAAATACTGTACCAATGTGGATTTCATGAAAGTATTGTCATTTCAGGTAAGCTTGTAGTCAAGGGGACATCACTAAGCAATTGTTTGAATTCATTTTAAGTAATCCAGTATTCAGAAAATTAGTACTAAGTATGATGAGATTGTATTAAATCAAAATGTAAAGCATCAGCGACGAAGAAAGACGTGGAATATGACGTTGTTGAACTTGTTTGCTGTTTAAAAATATCATGACAACTTTGTGGTTAGAATGGCTGTAAAAATAATGACAAATATGTGTGACAAACCTTTCATTACTTTTATAATTTCAATTGATTTAATATTGTATTTGAATGTGGTTATAATAAGCATAACCAATCAGATTTTTTTAATATCCTAGGAAATCGACACCAAATAATTTTTAGAAATATTTAAGTTATTTTTTTTAAACAATTTTATTATTTTTTACATTATAAAAACATTGCACTTTTGTTTCTTCCCAGCATTTTGCGTTATCTGTTTGTAAGATGGAGTTTAAGTAATCTCGTATAAAATGGAGTCAAACAATTACCATAACGCATTTATAAGGCTGATTTAGATCATACATTTGTTTTATTTGTTGTAAATGAAACCTGTATACGTAATATATACCTCAATTCCCTAAAAAGACGTACAACGTTTAAATATATAACGATAAGCAAAAAACGACGTTACGATAAATCTAAAAAGTTATCTGTTTAAACATTGTATGTAACATTTTAATGTATACGCATTTTTAAATTTGATGCTCATTCCAGTATTATAAATATATATATTAACTGTAATTATAAATAGATCCTACGTAACTTACGTAATTGTACATGCTAAACTGTTAAGCGTTTTCTTATTTCTTTTTCGTGAACTGTTGTTTCAGAAATATTGTTCAGTATTAGGTTTAAGATGTTTAAAAAAACGTACTCAGAAATTAATGAATCTCTTTTTAGATCTGAATAAACATTCCAGTATAACATCGCACACGGGGTGTTAAAGAAATTAATAGTAATATTTATGATTAGAGATTAAGAAAAAGTTTGTGTAGGCATGCTGGGAAATACTTAATAATCGAAGATCCAGGGTGATTTCTTACACTTCTACAGGTAGATGTGATATTTTGTTGAAAAAGGCCTGACGTTAAGCAGAAGATTGGCGTATATCTGGGGTAATACTGAAAAAAACAATGGTTTTTGCCTTTAACTTTTTTATTCTTGGTAGATATTACATTTCTGACTGTAGAATATGAAACCATATTAAAAATTGGAAGATAACAAATTTGATGATGTTTACGTCGTAAAATGTTTTACGAATAAGTAGTTATGTGCAATGAAAGTTGGCATATGGCTCTAACTTTCAATGCCAAATATTTTATCCAAATAGAATGTTTCTGTAAAATTAACAGAAAGACCAGTTTACCTACAATGATTTATTTTCTTCTTAAATTAACTCCGTGAGTTAGATCTTATTTGAACTGTAATTTGGTAAAAATCCATTTTGGGTCAAGCAGACCGAGACTGCAGAACATGAGAGCCGTACTAATTTTTTTTTAGGTATATTACACCTATCTCAAACTCAATCCGGGGACACAAATATGTTATCAATGCGTGGAGCACACACATCATTAGTGATCTGGTGAGGCAAAATAACAATGCTGTTTGAGGAAGTGGGGGCATCAGAGTTGGAAAATTCAGATGTGTGCTGTTATTTTACACTACTGGTGATTGAATTTTCATTGTTGTTGTAATTTTCTAGTGTAAGCAATACATTCCCGGACGACGATGCAACAAGCATCGAAGTCCGGGAATGTGCTTTCACACCGAAGTACACATACTATTTTTTCTGAAATCACAATCGATATCATTGTAAATTAAGGAATTTGTATTAATGCATAACATTTCTTCATTACAATCTAACTGCTTACTAATAAATGCAATTTGAGTTGGTTTGTCTGCGTGTATTTATTTACTGTCTAAAATATACATAAAAAACCTTACGGGAATGTTACTTTCCCGTATGGTTTTGTTGATCGTTGCTTGGCAATGGATCTTTTCCGCTCTATTTTCTGATTAGTTTCTTAGCAACGGACTAAAATACTGGAATTGTGCATTTTTCGATCTTAAATCGTGCCGAAAATGTAGACATTGCCGATCGATTTCAGAAAAAATAAGTTTGCCCAGGGAAAAGTACATAAAAGCATTAAAATTTCAAAGCAAAATTACAGTTTTACTGTAAATGTACAACGACGTGTTAAAGTTACATTTGAACATTACTTACACCGATATTATTCAGAAAAAAAAATGTATTTTTACAGTCATGTCATAGGAAATTTACTTAATAAAATCAATTACTCGGTAATTGATTTTACTAGTACTTTTATCAGTGTACATATGTACCTATCTATCTTCTTATCTTCGATTGTAGACTACCGCTTTTATTTAACCTTCTTGGTACTACGTCAAAAAACTCATGTGTGATCTCGGGCGAGTACATTTGTACCACACTTAAAAATTATAGGAAAAGGATGTACTATTACCTAAGTACACGCTGTAGCAGTATCTGTGACTCTTTGGATCACCATTGAGCAGAAGAAACATACATTAACAAATATAAAAATTTATTTATTACTGAAACATTTTTTATTTCAGCTCGTTAGGTATCTCTACATTGCTCGCATATAATTTGTTTCGTGCAATGTTCAGAGCATACAAATAACTTACAATGGCTACAAAACTGTCTTGAATTTTGGTCTCTAGTGCATAAATGGCATCGTCGTTTGTTTTTTTTTAACCACCTTCCATGTCATCCACTGACCTTACACAGAAATATTCACCTTTAATTAACATGTGGGGCACTGATGTAGATTATGCATGAGAGTTCTTATTAATTCTTTTTGGCGCATTTTTGAAAATTCTACAAAAGTTCAACTAAGTTTATTCATAAAATACATTTACTTATTGACACCAAATAAAAATACGTCACAAAAAAAGATATTTACAAAATTATATTATAAAAACTTATATTGGGGTATATTTGGTACCACGAAGATTAACAACTTTCTTTAACACCCTTCGAATATAGTGATGTCTTATTTTGTTAGCTTTAATTTTTTTAAAATCAAATTATTTTCTGAGTACCTCTTAAAGTATACTAATTGAAACTAATATACGTAACTATACAATAAATAGATTAAGAAAGAAACCGAAAAATTTCCATCCAATTCATATATTTAGGAGGTTTATTGTTATTGTAGTCTGTATACCTTTGACTTTTCTGTCATTTTTGGTAATGATCACAATTGGCACAAAATAACCTACCAAAAAAAAAAAAACAATTTATAGGAGGATGTGTAGACCATAACCTAATTCTAGCCCTGTGGAGATACATATCTTGAAAAAGGTTAACGTCAAAGGATTAAAAGTACTACAGCACACATAGATTGGTACTAAATGTTGTTTACTACATCCTGGTGTTTGTTTTTTGCCCCTTGTGATTGTATTTTCTGATGTATACGTAAATCATATGAAACGATGTATATACGTTTTATAGAATTGCTGTAGTGCATAATCTATTTTTTAGGTTGGTACTTGATGTAATGTTTGCAGATAATTGGGGTCGAAACCTATTTAGATTAACCAAAAAAGCGGTGTGTTAAGGGAGGCCTTTTTCAATAAGAAAAATCGCGACCTACTGGTCATTTGAACTACTAAATATTTCCAAAGAGTGCCCTTTTCGCTAAGGGAAACCGCAGCCTATTGGTCATTTGAACTACTACACATTTCCAAAGATTTTCGATGCCCATGGCGGAATTTGTGCTATTGCTATCTGTAATTTTGGACTCCAAATATTTGCAAAACAACCCAAATCGGTGTTACATTTTTATTTGCTATGTCGGTCTGTGATAAATTAAACGATTGCTCGAAGTCATTCAAAGAAGCAGTAGTGAAGCAAAATTTTGTGCAACGGTTTTTGTTTTCTTCTCGTATTTTATGCTTAATTTTGAAAACGTATATTTGGGGATTTACGTTAAGGCGGGGGTCTTCACCAGGTATCCAACATAACACTGTATATAATTCATGAAGTTTTTGTTTAAAATAAAATGCAGATTTGGTAGATATAAGACACAACTAATTCCTATATTTTTTCATTAATGTGAAGAGCAACTGTCATAAACGCTAATAAATAAAATCTAGTTTCCTATTAATAATGAAGAAAAAATCGGCATCAGATTCACTGGTAATTTTATTATTTACTCTTTTTACTTGTTTTAAGAGCAATTTACAATTTATTTTTCTACGACTTCTTTTCATTATTTTTTGTGCATAAAACAATGTTTTATGTTTTATATTACCATAAATACATTAATTAGTATCTGATGTTGTCACTAAATAAGGAATAAAAAAAGAAGAGCTATTCCGTCCAATCCATTTGTTTTAAAAATTTTCATTAACCTTTTCACTGCGGGAGTGGATTTTGCATTCCGTGCCTTGTGTGCAGCATTGGGCAGCCTATGCATTTTCGACCGCTTCCCGCAGTTGAACCATAAACACGTTTCGCGGATATGTACGCTTCCCGCAGTTGCAACATGTGAATCAAAAATTATTGGACGGCTAACACACCACTAGTGTGCGCCTAGGATTGCTTTTGACAATAAAAAAGAAATGCATTTAAAAAAATAATCTTTTTTATTCATTACATTATAAAAATACAAGTAATAAAATGTATGTGACAAAAAACATAAAAAACAGACGTGTCTCAAAATCAAAAAATAACATTATACATATATAACAGAAATATAATGTTCTTGAGAAAAGATATATAAAAAACAAACATAATTTTCAGTACTTTTTTTGGGTATGATATTTTTCGAAACATTTCAAAATGCAAAGTGGCACATTGCTCTGGGCACATTTGTAGGTAGTTTCTTTTCCATTTCGTGTTGTAAGACATATTTGTAATGTACTCACCTAATAAATCGCAAAAACAAACTAACACAACGAACTGAACGTGTAAAATAAATGTAAACAACTGTGTAAAAAGAGCACGCAGTCCCACGTATTTGCAGGAGACAGAATGCAAAGGAGTGGGGACCGCCGGCGATTACACGAAAGTTAACGCATGTACAAAGCATATTCAACAGCGTAATCGTCTGATTGCCGCAGTCCAGGACCTGAAACTAGCCAATGAAAAAATATATCACCCGCACCACAAGACCACAAATAATTTGCGGGATTTTACGTCACCCGCAGCGAAAGGGTTAAAACACCTACGTACAGCAACCGAATAATGTATAACAGCATTATTTATTTAAAGAATAACTTTTCTTTTTTCTTCCTCATTTAGTGTCTGATGTTCCTTAAATTGAATGACTACTTTATCTTTTTAGTAAACCTAACCGACTTTTATACAGGGCCAGTCGAAAAGTCGAAATTTTAAAATTGGCTATTGCATAACAAACACTCTCTATGAGGTATCGAGCTACAATTTTGTACAGAGGTATTTGAGACATCTGCAAATCAAATACGCTATCGATTGCCTAATAGTCGATCTCGAAATTTCGACCCATTTAGAGGAGCTTAGTAGGCCTTGAAAATATGAAAAATACAATTTTTTTCAAAACAGCCAAATAAAGAGCACTGTATCTCAAAAAAAAAAAAAAATTAAAATCGGCCAACACGTTCCAAAATAAAAAATTAAAAATGTCCAAAAACTCACATTATTTACAAAAAAATTGGGAAAAGTATTCTATAGAATTGTATAAAAAGTTCAACAAACCGGTGAAGAGTATAATGTCACTTGTAAATCCCTATTTTCCTATTGATGGGAGTTAGACGACACATTCCATGTATTTAAAAACTTGGGCGATCATAACAGAGTAATATTGTACCTTTGATAGGTACTTGAGCTTCGCATCATTTAATGTTAGCCCGGCGTCTTCACAAATCCACGATTGTACCGTTTGTATTACGGTAATGGACGCGCCATTATTATACTAAACTGCCGAAATAGTCATTGGAAAGTTTCCCTTACCCATGTTTGGAAATAGTATATCAGCGGGTAATCGACGCATAGTGAAACACTGAATTTAATTATTATTGTTTCATGTTAAATGAATAAAGAAATACCAGCATAGAAACACGCCAAACACAGCATATGCAATGACAATATTAGAGATGCAGGTAAACGAAAATATACATATGGAGAAGAAAATATAAAAGCTCTGAAGATATTATGATTTAAAAAACAGCTAAAAGTCAGTACATAAAGTGGATGGCTCGAGATTTCTACAAAAATATTCAACTCTGGCAGCCCTTCATTCTTAAACTCAGTGTGCATTAATCGAAAATATACACACGGAGAAGAAAATCAAAAAGATTTGGATATATTATGATTAAAATAACAATTAAAAAGTGTATACATAAAGCCGATGACTCAAGATACCCACAATAATATTCAACTTCAATAATATATTCAACTACATTAGCGGTTGCGTTGCGATTTCATTACCTACTACTGCTGTTTTCTCAATAACAGTTTAACAGCAGTTAGCAAAAACATTTTTACTACGTCGTGTTTCTTATCTGTTGTTTTCTCACTTGTTATTTTCGAACAGAAATAACAGTCTGTTAATGCTATTTACAATAACAGGTTGCTAAATAGCAACTCATCTCTAGTTTGGCTTTGGCAGTGTGCGTGTGCGTTGGGTTTCGGGCGGGTGAGCCACGCAGTGTTGATAGCCCCAACACACATACTCATACATTTACTGTTAGTACTTTATAACCGATGAGTTAATGTTTATGCATGTGAAATGAATTTGATAAATTTATTTTAAATACTTTCGAGTCTATTAACATAATTATTATACTTCGGGATCCATATCATTGAACAATATTCAATACATCTAAAACTACTAATGTTTTATATAATAATATTAAAATCCAATTTACATCTTTAAAATCTAGATATTGTCTAGGTCGACCAAAAAATAATATTTAAAGCTTGCAATATTTAAGAATAATTACTTTACTGTGTAATGACACCATATAATACGACTAATAATTTTTTACCTGTCTGAAAGGTCAGGGACTCTTTTTATCTGTAGAGAAACGTAAACATCTCAATAAGCGTTCGCCTGGACTTTCACTAGGTTTATAAAATAAAAATTTTGTATTTAAAGATTTTTTGGTTTGTGTGGCAATAATACTTATTGTTAGCGACCTATGTTTCTGATTGTAACTTTACAAAAGTATTAGATAGTATCATGTAATTCAGAGTCCGTCTCTGGAATGTTATCCGAAATACGGGCTATGGCGATAACCGAATTGAAAATAGTTAATAGTTGTCTCACGATCTTAGCTTTAGAAACGTCAAATTATGATTTGTTTAAATTCTGAAATTTATTTATTTAAATATGAAAATTGAAGATAGTTGTAGAAAAAGAATTGTATGAAACTCTTGCATAGCGACTTTTTTCACTCGCACTTTCCTATGGCTTGCGCATCAAACTTCCTATTTGTGAAAAAAGTACCGCTTTATTCACTTGTTGTTTAAACAACTATTGCATCACTGGCGAAAGCTCTTTGCTAATAGTCGAGTCAATGAAGCCTAAAAATCGTCAAAACCTCTTAATTCTCAGCAACAACTCCGATTTTGATCATTTTTTTTTCTAAAATGTGCTTTGTAATATCATTCAAAATCAGAAACGTCCCAAGTAGTGCAAATAATTATTTATATTGTTTAAACAATAATAACAATATTTACAAAAAAATGTATTTTAAAAATTTTTTTCGAGATATTTATAAAACATTGAGTTGTTTTTATTGAAAATTTAAGTTGAAAAATGTTTCTCATAGTCGGGGTTGATAATTACTTATATTGTTTAAACAATAATAACAACTTTTACAGGAAAAATCTGTTTTTTATGTTTTTTTCACGATATTCATGAAAAAGTTAATTTAGTATAGTGTTTGAAGGTTTTTTCGCTCAGAATTCCTTTGGATAAAACCGTTCATTTTAAAGGTCTTTTCAAATACTTTTAAAAATGCCTTATATGTTTTCCTCAAAAAATGTTCCGTTTTTCCGTTATTTAACGTTGAAAGGATCGAATTCAGTTTTCGGCAAACAAAATGTCACCTTCAACGAGCCATAACTCGGTTTGTATTGCATCTACAGAAATGAAAAAAAAAAAAAAACAATCAATTTGTTATTTTATAGGCTTCATTTTTGCTTATAATAATTTTTTTGGTAAAACGTAAACTTTTCGAGTTATTAGTGAAAAATAGTTCTAAAACATGCATTTTCAATCAAGAATAACTCAAAAAGTATTGACTCATCGAAAAAATGTATTGCTTAGAATTGTATCGATTTCTGCAATTACTTTGAACATAAAAATTTCCACCCTCGAGAAGGGGTGGTATACACCCCCAGGGTAAAAGCACTCATCGACACTATATAACTTTTGTTCCTTGAGCCATTCCCTAATTACTGTCCAAATTTCACGTCAATCAGTTTTATCCGAATGAATTCTGAGCGAAAAACCTTCAAACACTGGACTAAATTAACTTTTTCATGAATTTTTCCTGTAAAAGTTGTTATTATTGTTTAATCAATATAAATAATTATCAACCCCGACTGTGAGAAACATTTTTTAATTTAAATTTTCAATAAAAACAACTGTTTTATAAATATCGCGAAAAAATTTTTTTTAAATATATTACTTCCACGTCCAGTGGAAGTATAGTAACGACAAAAAATTTTTTTGTAAATATTGTTTAAACTATTTAATTATTTGCGCCACTTCGGATGTTTCTGATTTTGAATGATATTAAAAAAGACACACTTAAAAAAAAAGAATGATCAAAATCAGAGCTGTTACTGAGAATTAAGAAGTGAGAACCTTCATTGGCTTGACTATAAATAAATATTCACTATAAAATATTCATTCGTTGATGTCTTCTCGGTGTTTTCTTTTTTTCTGATAAGTTAACAAAAACCGTTGTATTGCTTAATATTTCGACAAATTCCCTAGGTATTGATGCTTCTTGTGACTATATGTATACGCTGAATACTCAGTTAATTAAAAATAAGAGTACGATTAGGTAAGAAATAATTCTAGAGATAAAATTTAGGTTTTCGCATAAATGACGTTTGAAAAGTACGTCGAGTCCCTTTGATGTTTAACTTCTGTTTAATTTTTGTTATGATCTTGTTAGAATTGTTTAGGTTTGTTTGGGGTCCGACGTATTTTTCGAATAGCATTTCAAAAGCAAGTATTTTTTATTAATGCAATATTTGTTAGTAAGCTATGTGTATTTTGATTGTATCATAAATAAAAAAAAGGAACTGATAAATTGACAATTTACTTTGCCTTCCCGAATTTATTTACCAGAGGCAACTTGATGTTTGCTTCTTCATTACAATTAGTAAAAGGTGATAGTCCATAGTTTTTTAATGATTAATAACAGGCTGAATTTTCTTGAGTAGCTTCGTTCTGACAAAACGCCCAACTTTTCTCTCTGCGAAAATTCTCGGTAGTGGTAGCTATATAAAATGCACTTGGGTATATATGTCGATTGGGTGATTTTTCAAATTTTATTACTAACAGTTAGTTTTTTAGTTAAATCTTGAGATAACTTGATAAGAAACGCGAAAAAACGTTTGTCCTACAAAATCGATGGTTTGACCGAAGCGCCCCCCACCCCCAACATGTCCAAATAAAGAGGTCACAAATAATGATTACTAACCAGCTGTTTTTTTTACTATTGCTTAATAAATGTTTTTAAAATTAAATGGCCACATTGTCCTACAATTTGAATGGTATGTTTTCCAGTCCTACACTTGGAAATTGTCAGTTCCATGGTAACACTTTTCTCATTACTAATAACCTAATTTTCGTTCTTTTCTCTTGGGAATAAAGTGTGGAACACAGTTTTACTAATATCCTACAAAAAAAGTGGTATATATTGTAAAAAAATTAAAAAAACTTATTTTGAAATTTATAACACTACTGGATGTTGAATACTTTATTATATGATTGAAGATTAAATAAGTATATAGAAGAATATATATTAGGGTGGCCCATCTCTGTAGGGGGTTACTTTTTTTTGCGTATTTTTTAAGTCTCACCCCACGAAAATATACTATTATACTAGGAATAATTTATGTCAAAGTTTCAGATAATTCGGTGAACGGTAACCCGTGCCGCATTCAGGTAGAAATTTGTAGATACGATTTTATTACGGTAATACACTTAAATTTTACTTAAAATACAAATATCTACCTCTTTTCTCATAATGTTTTATTGGTGTAATTATTTCCTAGAAATTATTTGTTTTGGAAGTTTGGAAATATAATGCACCTACGGTAGGTTTTTATGTCAGTTTGCAATTGTGTTTTACAGTGGTGACATTATAAGTTCTAGCATACGTTCCTTTTTGAAAAAACATTTAACGATGGCTGATGTTAGATCCTTACGAAAGGATACTTTCATTTACTTAGTTGGACACTATTCGTCACAAATCATTGGCAATAAATTGCCGTCTAATAGACAAGTATTACAAGTGCTCTTTTATAACATTCGTGAAGTGAAGCTAAGTGTACATGAAAGTGCTAAATTAACAATAAAAGAGATGTCAGTTTTTTGGGATAAAGCTCGCATTCCGACACGTCAGGATTTTCATTGTGTTAAACAACTAGATAAACTTTATGCAGAGTGGAGGAACTTACAAAAATCGGCTAGTGCGGGAGGTAAAGAAAAAAATTTCGTTGAAAAATTGGACGATCTTTTTGACATTTCTCATGCAAATGCATTGGAGTTGATGAAAATAGATGAAGATAAGCAGTTTTTAATTAACCAAAGAAAAAAGGGACGTCCTGGATTTATGCATGGTATTGATTACCAACTTGCTTCTCAAGAAAAATCAGCTGAGGATAAATTACAGAAATTATTCGAACGAATGCAACGAAGTCAACAAGAAAAAGCTAGATTAGAGGCAACAGTCACCTGTCCATCATCAAGTAGTAATTCAGCCGACTCCAACGAAAATGAAGATGAAATAATCGAGGCCCAAGAAGAGTTGTTACAAGACCAGCCTGGCCCGTCACAGCCAAAAAAGAGGAGATTGTATGGAACATGTAACATCATCACACCAAAAATAGCCGCTGCATTTGATGCTTGCAAAATAAGCGACAGGTATGGAGTCCATATTTTGACGGCAGTAGCAGAAGCACTAGGACATGACACCACATCTTTGTCCATCAGCAGAACCACACTTCAGCGCTCTAGACAACGCATCCGCGAAGAAAGAGCTGAAATATTAAAAACTGCCTTCGGTAATTCTGAATTGCCGGCCCCAGTCATCCATTGGGATGGAAAACTTTTACCTTCTCTCACTGGAATGGGAAATATCGATAGACTTGCTATCTTAGTTACTAGTGGAGATATTGAACAACTACTTGGAGTACCAGCTTTGCCCAATTCAACTGGAAGAGAACAGACTGAAGCAGTTTATGATGTGCTTTGTGAATGGAATTTGGACGAAAAGGTAATATCTTTGTGTTGTGATACAACAGCATCAAATATGGGTTATATAAATGGGGCAGCCACACTATTGCAACAAAAATTAGAAAGAGATATTCTATATTTTCCTTGTAGACATCATATTTTTGAAGTGGTTTTGAGAAGTGTGTTTGACACAAAAATGCCTTCCTCATCTGGTCCGAATGTGCCACTATCTAAACGTTTTAGGGAATTTTGGCCTAAAATAAATCAAAATAAACTAAAAACTGGATTTCAGGTATCAAAAATTAAACACATTTTACAACCAGTTAAAGCCGAAATTGTAAAGTTTCTAAATGCAGCTTTAACTTTGCAACAGCCTCGTGATGATTATAAAGAATTTTTAATGCTTTCTAAACTTTTTGTTGAAGAAGAGCCCACTCACACGACATTCTATCAACCAGGGGCATTTCATCATGCACGTTGGATGGCCAAAGCCATTTACTGTCTAAAAATATTTTTTTTCCAAGATCAGTTCCAACTAACTAAAAAAGAAAAATAGGTATTGAAGATATATGTCTGTTTATTGTAAAGGTTTATGTAAAGGCCTGGTTTACAGCGTCATTTGCTAGTAAAGCACCGCTTCATGACTTAGACTTTTGTAAAGAACTCATTAATTATCAAAATATTGACAAAGAAATATCTCAAGCCGCAAGTAGGAAAATAGTGAACCATTTGTGGTACCTTAATTCAGTAAATGTTGGCTTATCTTTCTTTGATGACGATATTTCAGTTACCACTAAAAGAGAAATGGTCACGGTGTATTAAATAGGTGGTCCGACTGACGGCACTGTCCTATTATAATAATGGCTTCATAAGTGCATGGTTTCTATTTACTTTAGTAGATGGCGCGAGCAATAAGGTCCTACAATTACCTGGGCATGTGCATCGTATAACTAACATAACCTCAAATTTTAAGGTTTTTTTCGTTTATTCTCATTTTTAATGTTTGTGTAGGCATTTTTAGCTTGGAGCCATACTGGCTCCAAGCAAATATTTAAAAATTCACGCAAATAATTTTTCAATATTGTTGATTTATAAGAATAGACTGCTAATTATAGGTTAGATTCCTAACCTGCAAAAAGTGTCTTATTTTATTGTGACAAACTATTTAAAACTTCATACACATTATGTTGAACTTGATTTTGGTTGAAAGTACAGGAACCAGGCAGAAATTTTAATAATAGCTACGTAATACTTGTAAATCTTAAGAAATATATATTTTTGAGGTTAGCTGTGGTGACACGTGCAATGTTGCATGTAGTGTTGTATATATTCTTTCAATGTTTTAATTTACCTACTTAATGTCAGATGTCACTGGACTCTTGTTTCACTAAACAAAAAACAAAAGGCCGGGAATGTATGCAATACTGTATGCACGTATGCACAGAACCTGTAATATTATCTATCTATGCGTAAGTAATGAGAGAATTTATTGGTCCTGCCATCTATTACATTATGTACAAAGTAAGCACTTATGAAGCCACTGTGAGGGTTGTCGTCGCATCACCTATTTAATACACCCTGGAAATGGTTAAAGCTTTGAATAGGAAAGCACCAAATCAAGAGGGTATTAAACGACTTATGCAAGAACACTAAACAGTTTTTTCAAAAATTAGGTTTGTCTATGGAATTTTTGGAAAATGATCCAACAACATGGAGGGAAAATGAAAGTTATACCCGATGTTTCAATATTGTAAACAAAATTAAAGTTGTAAATGATGCCGCTGAGAGAGGAATCAAACTTATTACTGACTATAATGACATTTTAACAAAAAATGAAGACCAAAAACAGTTTTTACTCCAAGTTGTAAATGATTATAAATCACAGTTTCCAAATGTAAAAAAAACCCTGTCGCATGCTTTGGCCTAGTGCAAAAAATATTGTTTTTATTACTATATGTCTTGTAGATTTAGGATAATATTTGGTACTATGTATGAAAAAAACGTTTCATAATAAAATACACAAAGATAAAACGAGAGTTTTATTTCAAAAACTTCTAGTCTAGTTTTCTTAGACTACGAATTTACAGTAGTATGACACATGTCATAGTCACAACAGATAATGTCTTTGATATTTGTATGACTTGATTAGTCATTCTAAAGATAAATATTGCTGATTAAAAAAAAAAACAATGCATCAACCAAAGAATGTAAATAATTCCATTTACTTTTATTATTGCATAATAATGCATTCTGCGGCACCCCTTGCCTTCAATTTGCCTCAATAGTATTTTGAGGGGACTGTTTTTTCTTCAAATGGAACCATTTGCAGAGGTGAGAAATAAAAAATTTCGATTTCGAAAAAGATGGGCCACCCTAATATATATATGTGTATACACACACACAATGAGGGAATGAAAAAATTTCAAAACTACCTCTTAAATTAGAATCATGCGGGCTACTGGCCCAAGCTAATCTAGGTCATATAAGTGTGCATAGCGGTAATTCCATAGACATACATGTATATACCAAGTCACTAATAGAGATTTGCTGAGAAGCATGTTTCCGACTTGTGCAAAATGCTTTGCTTTTCTATCTTTGTTTTCAACCCGTATTTCTTGATATGCACACTCTCTCCAAGAACGCCTGACGTAACTCTCCCACTACCTGAGATTTTGCTTATGTTGCTTACGTCTTCACTTGACAACATAAACGATGAATATGATAGTTGCCAAGTAGATAAAGATGAGCAATGAAGATGAAGGGTCGACGGATGAATCTGATGAAGATTAATTTAGTTTTTTTATATGCATAAATATATATTTTTTTATTATTTTTTTATACAATAAGAAAGAGTTATTCAAATATGAAAACTATGCATATTTCCTTTTTTTTTTGGCATTCAATAAAGATATTTTTTATTATACACATTTTTTTTAGTAACTTTCCCAGTTTTTTCATATAAATTATGTTATTTTTAAATTAAATAAACAATTAAACATTAAAAATAATATTACATTAGAATTATTATGAAAATTTTTCGGTCTTCTAGTCGAATATGTAATAAAACAAAAAGTGCATGAAAAATTCAAAAATTCGCAACTAATGTAAATTTGCAAATTAGGGTTTAAAATCAAGGGAAATGTTTTTTGATAATCTGAATCTATATGCAAAATTTGGTAGATATCAGAATTCCGCTTAAGTAATAAAAGTATATTAATTTACCAAAACCGCAATTATAAAATAATTCGTTACTTAAAATAATTTTTGTCGGACTAGCGAAACATACCAATTTTTTTTGTAGGACACGTTTTATTTGGGCAGAGAATACACTAACCTATCATGCAGGCCTGTAGCTAGGGGGGCCAGGACGGGCGGTGCCCATTCTGGAATAAGTTTCGCCCGACCTACGGTGATCGTAATGGGGACAATTTTAACTGTCTTTTTAATATTTTGAAAGAGATTGTGTAAAATTTTTTTAATTTTTTCGGATTAATTTGGATTTCTCCCCCCCGCCCATCAAAAAATTTTTCGATACATATCAAGTAATGTTATTATTTTAGCAATTACTGCATAATCAATTTAAACCGAAACAATAATTTCTTAAATGAAAATAAGAATACCCCATCTAGACGCAGATTTCAAATGATTTTATTTGGCGGGAAATAATTTAACCAATAACAGACAACTTTCACTTAGACTGTAACTATCTTATAAGAATGCCAAATTGTGTATTTTCTTTACATTATTTTACCTATAACTCTTCTATTTTGCTCAATATCTTGAAAATGTAAAAAAAAATCACGACGAGGATTGTGTTGCAACATTGTATAAAAATGGCTCTTCCAACTTTGCTTGCTTGTTGTCAATTCTTGTCATAATACAAGTGAAAGAAACATAGGTTAGATTTAGTTGTGGTTTGTTTATGTGGCGTTTGATTTCGTTATTTTATATTTTATCAGTAAACTATTAAGATGGAGTTGAATTTTGTGAAAGGAGATTCATCCAATCTGTCCAAAGTTGACTACGACATGATAGATTCTTTCTACAAACAAAATTTGGATTCTTTGTCAGCAAACGTGAAAAATGTGAAAACGCAAAGGTAAACACTTCTATTTAAGTATGTAAGTACACTTATTATTAGTAAGTGTATTTTAATTAACAGTACTGTAACTAGTACGTGGCTGACTGATCGTAACAACAAAATATAAACGAACCTGAAGGGATGGGATCAGAAATATTGAAAGCTTGCCACCAAGTTCTTCGAATATCCATATTTTTTGAAACGGTTACAAAAATTTTTTCCGACGCACTTATACTTGTTTCCACAACATTTTATAAAACATATTTTTGACGACACTATCTATTTGTAAATAACAGCAAATACCTCGATAAAAGAAATTTAAATGCTTCAAATCAACACGACACGTTAAATCACATCTGACATTTGACTATCCGTTGACATTGTTGCTATATATTGCTAAATGTTTTTAAAAATCTAATCGGCATTAAAAATTATTTAAAATAATATATAACCTGTTATCCACAGACCTACAATGCTTACCGATCTCCACTTTTAAAAGAACTTTAAAAGAATATCTAAGTTCAAATTGCTTCTATACCATTGACGAGTTCATCCAGACCATTAATTAGCCTATATATCTCCTAAACTCTCCTTTTATCGTATATGTATATTGTATATTAAATGTTTGAAATTGTAAAACAATTTGTTAGTTTAACTACGATGTCTGTCTTATACTTTTACACTTGTAATTTTTTTGACTTGTCTTATCTATTGTACTCAATAGCACAAAAGATGAATAAAATTTTGAATTTGAATTGAATATTTAATAATTATTTTTTACATCACAAAATTAAATTTCGTGGATAAATATATTAAAATTGATTTACTAAATAAGTTTTAAACTCCTGTTTTCTTCAAATATCATTACTAGAACTAGAGAAGGAATTTCATCTTGGCAACACTACACTGTTTTGTATAAAACCATTCTATCAACAAATCCATACAGTCTACCGTCATCGGCCAAACTACCTACGTCACCAATTTAAAACACCTGTTGCTCCACTTATTTTAACTTCTGTTTTCTTAAAAAATTGATAATTATTTTCGCGGAAATCTGTATTGGAAGGCTTGTTTGTACATATTCTATGATATTATTCAATAAAAAAAAAAAAAAAAAAATAGGCGTAGGACTGGAAAAACAGCATTCAATTTGTAGGACAATGTGGCCAATTTAATTTTAAAAACATTTATTAAACAGTAGTAAAGGAATGAGCTGGTTAGTAATCATTTTTTGTGACCTTGTTATTTGGACTTGTTGGGGGTGAGGGCGGGGCGCTTCGGTCAAACCATGGATTTTGTAGGACAAATGTTTATTTGTGTTTCTTATCAAATTATGTCAAGATTTAACTAAAAAACTAACTGTTAGTAATAAAATTTGAACAATCACCCAATCGACAAATATACCCAAGCGCAGTTTATATAGCTACCACTACCGATTTTCGCAAAAAAAGTTGGGGGTCTCGTCAAAACGAACCTATTCACGAAAATTCAGCCTGTTAGTAATCATTAAAAAAAAGGGCACTGTACTGTGGACTATGAGAAACGAAACTGAAAAATTTCAAGATTAAATAGAAATATTTGTTTCATTCCCGGTGACTTGGACCAATACTTTTCAAGCAGTAGCCGCAAGAACCGTCAAAAGACGTATCCCCGCTGCAACTGACTAGGATAAAATAAAACCAATCTCAGTTTTAAACAATATATTAGTACTATAAAATAAAATATAAACATAAAAAATAAAATTTAAACATTAAATATACAAATATATTCATTTATATTAAATTAAAATACGAATAACAATGCCACTAATACAGGTAATGGTACCAGTTTTTTTTAAAATTAAATATTACTGGCCCCATCTAAACATTCTTTTTAGGTACTTATTTCGACTTTTAAAATGAGACGCTGTTTGGGAAAGGGCATATTCACATAATATTGCTCCTCATAATTACACTTTCACACTTGATTGTATTTAAGATTTTTAAAATCGCTTAGTTTGTAAATAATAAATCACATGATGCCGCACAAAGGCGAAGAATTAGTTTTTTTTGCGTAAGACAGGTTGCTTTTATAAATTTCATTTGATTCACAAATATAAAGAAAAACTTACAACAATAACTTTTTCTATAGAAAATAAATTAGTACTAGTTTCTTAAAGCAACTTTTATGCTTAATAAAAAAAAAAAAAATATGTTAAACTTACATTGATTATCTCAAGACCATACAACTGAGTAACTGGCAGTTTGTAATAGTTTCTATCACTAATTTTTTTCGAAAATTGTTAAAACAAGTAAAAAAAATCAAAGTCATCAAAATAGACTTGACGCTATCAGTAATATCAAATATTAAATTTCTATTCTCGGCCAAGATTCAAATTTTAAAGGTATCCTAGCCTATCCAACTACAATTCTTTAATTTATTACCTTAGTACACCGTAAAACATTTACTTATAAAATAACCATCAACATAAAGACTTTACTATATAGGCCCGACAAACTAGGCACTGACTTTTGGTGGCCAAATCTGTGGTTTGAAAAACCTGTTCATCAGTTTTGTAGGAATATCTCCATTTAAAAAAAACACAAGTTATGTCTATATCTAGAAAACTGAGACATGCCTAATTTTCTTATCAGCAACGGATTCTAGTCAAAAAAGTGCCTTAAGAATGTGTTACTCGATTTTCGATTCAACACTTGGTAATTGAGATATAGATCCAAAAATGCCAATTTTCCAAAAATGCTCTGTAGCTCAGTAGTTGAAAAAGATAGACAATCGCGGGTTGCGTCATTGTTTGTTTCTTGAAAATCGAGCTCAGTTTCGTCTATTTGCCATAGTTTTAGAGAAAACCTCAAATTCTGTCCTTTTATGTTGTAGTACAAACTCCAGAGTATTCTATGAATTTTTTTAGCATGGAATGACGAAGGTTAAAAAAACCTATTATTTTCATTTTAGTTATCACCGATGGAACTCTGCTGTCATATTCCGGAGATATCAGGCCAGTAAGAGCTCGCCTTTACTTACACAGATTTTGTACATATCGGCCAATTCTAATTTGTCTGGCTTATACACTCCTTAAAAACTAGGTTAAAATTTGTCCGATATTATCAGTAAATTAAAAAATGATAACGTATTTATACAAAATAAAATCAGTCATATATGAAAACGATTTAAAACTAAAAGTACAATTACCGATCGTCCATTATTTCCTTTTTAATTGCTATAATATCTACAGGGGTGAACATAGGTGCGGATACTGTTTGCGTGTCTATCTCAGGCTTCACCGGGGTAGCCTCCGTTTTCTCGGCTGGGGGCGGGGATGCTGAGGTTTCCGGAGCAGGCGACTGCGACGACAATTCGTCCAAGTCCACTTCAGTGTGCAGCTCTAACACGTCGTCCCCTAACTCATCTAAAAAAACTGTTGTTATTAACATTGCTGTTTAGTGCTCTGCATATAGTTTATCCCTTACTCACCGCACTTAGCCCCATGGTTTTTAAGCTTCGTTAGGTCTTGTAATATCCTCCGTCTTGCATTGATGAACCAATTTTCGACCTGGAGGAGCGACAAGTTGGTTTCCTGCATGAGAATTTGCTTCTCGTGATCCGTCGGGTACGGGTGCTGGAAACATTATCAATAGCGACACTTCAGTATAAATATAATCAACTACTTACGTCTGTGTGGCGAAATAGCCACCTTTTCAGATGATTCTTAGCTTTCGTTGGTAAGTGTGGTCTTTTTGTTAAAATGGGGTTCAACTCTGTTTTGTTTCTAACTAAAAAGGCCAAAGACAAACTTTTAATTACTACGTCTCACTTCCTGACCGAAAGTACTTACTTTTTGAGCATATATTATTGTGTTTGCGCAAATACTGCAAACTTTTAAACGTCCTGTTACAGAAATTGCAAATGAACTCGTCTCCGTGCACTGCCTTATGCAAAAGCAGTTTCCCTAAATCGGCAAAGTTCATTCCGCATCTCCCGCAAGTGTGTGTGCCGTATTTGGGCTCACCCTGCGGCCTCTTCTTGGGGATGTTCCTTTTAACGCCTGTGGTTACGTTGGTAATCTCAATTTCCCCCGTTGCAGGCAGTATCACTTCTTTCTGAAGCTGCAGAAGCAACTCTGAATCACTAGACACTGGTGTGGTGGTGGTAGTTTCTTTTTCGGTGGTTTCTTTGGGTGGAGTTTTAGATACCGGCGGCAGGTCTACTACAGATATATCAGATAAGTCGTAGCTCACTATATCACAAGACTGTCCTTCAACGTGTTCTCTTATTTTCTTTTCTACTAGCAGACATCGGGACTTGAAGTCATAGGATGACTTTAGTGCAGTACGGCATGAATTACATATAACTGGGTTTGGGATTAGATCCAAAGCCTAAAAGATAACATAGTATACATATGAGAATCTGTATAAAATTGCTTTTATTGTTACTAGCAATAACACAATTAATATCCTGTTGGTAGCACTGCCCCACAATTTTTGTTTATGATTACCATCTTAGATGGTAAACAACAAGCAATTACAAGCTTTGGAAGTAGGTTGTTTGTATTATATCTGGTAAAAATCAATAAACATACGAACCATTTCTGGAATGCAAGTAGTTAATTGATCCCTATACGGCATAAAACCAGTGAACGATTCTACAGCATTTATATTGAAGTATTTTGAGCCTCTCTGTAATTTTTGCAAACACAAACGGCACACCTTCGTCATTTTGGAGGCAACAAAACAACAAACTACATAAACAACCGTTATGTAACACGCAATATGCTCGGGTAATTAATTTTTTATTAACAAATTTGACATTTTATCGAAAACGTCAAAACAAAATGTCACGCAAATGTCAAATGGCAGGGACACCAATTTCTCTTTTGAGCGTGGACAACTTTTGAGTTCGTTTGGCCTTCAAAAACTGGAACAAAACTGGGGTAATTCGATTTCTGTAGTGGATGCATTGTATGAAACATTGGAACTACTTCAAATAAAAATTCTACATACTTATAGATTCAAATGTATCCGTAGTAGCACAGAAGACAGGAACTATAGTTCCTGTCTTTTGTGGTAGTAGTAAAATCAAACGATGCTATTTTAAATATTGAAATATTTATCGACTTTTTTGTAGTAGTACCAAAGAGTAGAAACTTCTCTACTTTGGTAATTTCTATAAAATGGAGGTTCGCTGAGTAGTAGTTCAAATGTATATATGAATTTTGCCCGTCCCGGCATTGCCAACTGTAAATAGTTGGTTACTTTTTTTTTTAGAAGCCAAATATGGTGTAGTTAAGGTTTGTTTGCTAATTTGTTGTTAGTTATTATAAATAAACCAAGTACCAGTCATGGATAAAAATAAATCTCAGACCTTCATATTGAGCGTAAACGATTTTGGTCAAAAAATCTGTACGTCACAATCGGAACCTGACAAAAAGTAGGTTAAGTAAACATGTTTACATTTTTGTACTTAATAATTTATGGTTTTCAAGGTATATTTTAGACGATGAAGGTAATATGACTGAGTATCAACCGGAGACCTCCATATCTGCAATAAAATTAGATTCCCAGGGCAATATTACAGAAGATAGTAACGATACAACAGTAAGTGAAAACAATGAAGTAGCAAATTTAGAAGATCCGGCACAGCTAGGTAAAAGTAACCTATGATATTTATTAGGGCGCACCTCAGTTCACTTGTTATTTGTAGGCATAATGAACTCACTTGATGGCGTGGCAGAGTTTGAGGAAAACCTGATGAACGAATTAGATTCCGATATCATGAACATAGTGCCGAATCCTCAGTCCCAATACATAATGCAGCACATGGACATTCGAGAGCCTTTAACAAAGCTGCGGAAACTGATAGAAAACAGGCTAGGTGTGAGTTTGCAGAACTACTATTTTACTTTGCAAGGAACTCAGATTGTAAGTAATTTAAATTGTTTTTGTGAGGTTATGACATTTATCTTTACTTTAGTTGGAGGACCATAAGAATCTGGTGGAGCAGTGCGTTCAAGGAGAGGGCCTGGTACAAGTCAATGTTCAAATTCAAACCAACCTGAAGCGGATAAATATTATCGATGTACTGAAACCTGCGGAGGACTACGTTCATATGGGTAATTTAGACAACAGTCTTTAATAATAATAATAAATAATCTTTTTGCATTAAGTACGCGTAAAATATATTATTTATTATAGAGGACGCAGATGTGCAGGAGGTAAACGTAAAGCAGGAAGGAAATCCTTTGCAGAAAGACACGGAAAATCCGAAAGGCATAGTGCAGTGGCAAGTTGACCATAATTATAAGAAAGAGCAAGAGAGACTGAAAATACCGACGGATCCTGAAGAATGGTAGGTATTTGTTTGTAAATGTCACATATGGATGGAACGTGTGAAGCGAAGCTTTTCTCTATTACAGTCTATTCTGTTTATAAACTTAATGATCGAATTGATTTAATAGCGGATACTATTTGTTTTTCAGGAAGGCAGTTCACGTACGGCACTGGGTGCAATGGGCGGTACGTCAGTTCAATTTGACGAACATAAAGTTAAGTGACTGGTCGATGACGGGCAGGGAGTTGCAAAACTTAACCATACAAGAGTTTCAGAAAATAGTCCCCAATGATCCTGGGGACGTGTTTTGGACTCACTTGGAATTGTTAAGGAAAATGAAAGTCGTCGGTAAGTAGGGCAATAGATTCTTAGATGTATAGGTACAAGTAGATAAATATTTGTGTATTAATTTTATGTACGTTGCAGCTACTAAGCGCGAAGACCCGCCAAAACGTATAACGCCAAAGATTTTGAAGCCCCAAAAGGTGAGTTAGTATGGACTTCAATATTTAAACGTATTTGTGTTGATGTTAGTTTAAAAAAAATAATGATTTTGTTTTCAGGTCACCTTCAAGAAGGATCTAAAAGTAATAAATTACTCCACTGCGGTGCGGTATTTTGACCCTGCCACGTACTCGTGTAGCGGCAACAGAACGGGAAATAATGGACAGATTCAGTTGTGGCAGTTTTTATTGGAACTACTGACAACTCGGGAATATAAATCTGTCATACAATGGATAGGTAAGTGTTTTCTATGAGGGGTGTAATCAGTGTTGATAAAAATTATGATTAAAAAAAAAAAAATCAAAAATCGCAAACTTTGTGGTCATGCAATGTGTAAGAAGTGTAAAAAGAAAATTCAGGGCTTGTCGGCAGACTTAAAACCACTGGCAAAGCTGTAAAAATCAGTCAAATGAAGGTGAAAAAATTAATGAGTGGCAAGCCAGTACAAGCAGGGTCGCCTCCGTCTGGGAGAGGGGGGGCAGGGGGATAAATCCCCGAGGCCCAGGCTCTGGCTATATTACGTCATACACGCTAGGCATTCAGTTGTGCACATTTGGCGATTCTCGAAAAAAAAAAAACAAAATTATATAAATATTTCAATTTTTAAATTTTTTTTAAATCAGTCATGGATTTCAGCCAACCATTTTTTTATTGATATTTTTGATACATGAACAATTTTATAGCAGTGGCTGAAACAATAAAACAAGCTAAAAACGTATTCTTCTCTAATTTACTCAGCTTTTTATATACTGCTCATTCCAAGTGAAGTGTGTAGACACTGTGAGTTTACATAGTGAGTTTACATAGTGAAAAAACGTTGTTTAAACGTGATTAAATATAGACAATTTGTACCAAACTGTAGAATAAGTCTTTTGTGTGGCAGTAATTAAACAATATTGTGTTAAAAGTTATTACAACTAGTGCAAAATAAACATTTGAATAGCATTTATAAATCTGTAAGTAACAAAAACATTCACTTATCAGTAACCCCTACCAATAGACAAATTATTCCACTCTAAGTGAACACAATAAAACAGCTTAGTATACCTCAGTCCTGGAAGCGGTTTGCTACAACTAGTCAGTAAAATATGACAAAGGCGATCTCTAATGAGGATATTTTTACGCTACTTCAAAATATCTCAACCCAAAATGGTAACATAGTCCAACAAAATAAAGATATTAAAAAGGATATAGAAAATCTGAATACTACAATAACAGAGATTTATAATGATTTAGAAAAAACTAAAATTCAGAACAACGAACTCATAGAACAAAATAAAATATTGAAAACCAGAGTTTATTCTTTAGAGAAAAAGACAAAAAAATATAATATCGTTATATACGGCTTCAACGAAAACGAAATTGTTAAAGATTTATTAGCATTGATTAACGACACTCTAAAAATTACCTGCCTTGAAAAAGATATTAGAGATGCATACAGAATTGGGAAACCTAACAAAGAAAATGCTAGACCTCTTGTGGTGGAACTGCTTACGTACAATTTAAAATCCCAAATATTATTGCAGGCTAAACAGGGCTTAAAAGAAACTGGTATATATATATAGCACAAGATTATACCCAGGAAGATTACAAAAAGAGGAAATTTCTACACGCTCAATTAAAGCTAGCCAGAGAAAAGGGTTATAATGCAACAATAAAAAATGATATATTAACTGTGAATGGTGAAAATTATAATTACGAGGAGCTTATAAATAGAAACACTGAAAATAATTTCAATTACGCAATATTAAATACTGGCAGCATAAGTGCTCCAAATACACCGACATCAACGCCAACCCCAAAAGAGCAAACACCAATTACACTTACGAAAATTGCAGATAATCTCGTAGAGAACCAAGACGACCGAAAACGTAAAGATAGAGAAGAAACACCGGATAAAGTAACAGGCACCCTACCGAAAATAAACGCAGCATTGCGCTCATCCAGTAGAAATCAACAATCCAAATCCAAATAAATAAAAGATAAAAACTGTGCATGTAAATTTATTTATTTGTTGTATGGGATTTTTTTTTTTTTTTTTTTTTTTGTGTGTGTGTATGAATACGTAGTCATTAAAAAATTATTTACTGAACTCAATAATATGAAATAGAACTATTATTTACTATAAAATACCTTCTTTGTATGTTATGTAACAAGTATATATTTAATTATAAGTGCCTATAGATTTTAGATATACATACCCGTGTATATTGTATTATTTAGTTACACAAAATTATTTAAAAACTTCTCTCTATAATCAACAAAAAATAAATAAATAAATTATAAATAAAAAACAAAGTAAAAAAATAGATCAGTATATTCGTGATTTTCAAGCTGAAAATTATAATACTTTTGAGATGGAGGCAAATGATTATATAATGCTTACCGCAAAAAATAATAATGAAAAAAACCTGTCCTTTTTTCACATCAACATTAGAAGCATTGCAAAAAACTTCGATGAATTCCAAGTATTTCTTTCCCAATTTAATGATTCGTTTGACGTCGTAGTCCTGACGGAAACCTGGAAAATAGTAGATATTAATTTATACCAAATAAATAATTATGAAGTAATTTACAATGAAAATCAAATTAACCAAAATGATGGCATAATTATGTACATTAAAAAAGACCTCAATTACTCAAATATATCCATAAAAATTGGTGAAACAAACGCGTTAGAGATAAAAATAAAATATAACAATAAAATGATAAATATCCTAGGTATATACAGGCCCCCATCCACATGCCCACTATCCTTCATAGAGAACTTGTCTACATTTTTAAAAAATAAAAACGCTGAATATAATATTCTTATTGGCGATATTAATATCGATATTCTCTCAAAAAATGTAGATTATGTTACCGAGTATTTAAATGTTTTGAGTGAACATGGATTTATATCTTTAATTAACAAAAACACTAGAGTCACTGAACATTCTAAATCTTGTATTGATCACATTTTTCTGAAAAGTCGTATAGAACAATTGGACAATATTTTTTCAGCTATACTTAAAAGTAATATTACGGATCACTACTCAATCTGTGCTATAATAAAAAACGTAAATATTAAATGTAACAACGACGTTTACAAAATAATTAAAAAACTTGATTACTCAAAATTAAATAATTCTCTAAAAAATGAAAAGTGGGCCGTGGTATACGGATCTAATGAGGTGGAACAAGCAACTAAATTCTTTGTAGACATCCTATCACAACACATCAATAATTCCGTTAGAATCGTAAGAATAAAAGAAGTCAGGAAGAGGAAACCGTGGATTACCAATGGAATTATTTCATCGATGAAAGTTCGAGATAAGCTGTATCAGGAATTTTTAAAAAACCCAACTAATGAGCTAAAAAAACGAGAATATACTAGATACAGGAATAAAATAAATTTATTAGTTAAGACAATAAAAAACAAATACTTCCAGGATAAAATTGAACAAAACAGCAATTCATCAAAGCACATTTGGGATACGGTTAATGAATGTTTAAATCTAAATTACAAAAATAAAGACTCTTTTGACAATATCGTTCTGAATAACTCTAAAGAAATTTATGATAAACTAGAAATTGCCAATAATTTTAATGAATATTTTACTGATATTGGGGGGACCTTGGCAAGTAAAATACTCTCTAGAAACAATAATTTCAGTCCGATGTCTAATAAAAAATGCGTTTTACAGAAATCCATGTTTTTAATACCAACCTATCGCGAGGAGATATATACCATTATTATTAACCTAAAAAACGGGAAAACGCCGGGATTAGATCAAATTAGTAACGAGATTCTGAAAAATTGTGTCAATTATGTTACTGAGCCGCTCACATATATAATAAACCAGTGTATCCAAACTGGTCATGTACCAGATCACTTCAAAACAGCAGTTATTAAACCTATTTTTAAAAATGGCGATAAAACAAAAATGTCGAACTATAGACCCATATCGCTGGTTTCTGCATTAGCTAAAATATTGGAAAAAGTAATAAAAACCCGGTTATGTAAATACATTGATACACATAAATTACTTCATGATATGCAATTCGGATTTCGTGAAAATAAATCTACTCAAGACGCAATAACTACATTGACCTCTAAATTATATAATGCCCTCGATCGAAGTAAACCTGCCATATGTGTCTTCGTGGATTTAGCCAAGGCTTTTGACACGGTAAGTCATAAGATCTTGTTAGAAAAATTGGAAAACCTTGGAATCCGAGGAATTACACTAGAGTTATTCCGTAGTTATCTATCAAATAGGAAACAAAAAGTTATAATTGATGATGTGACTAGTGAGGAAAGGATAGTGATATATGGAGTACCGCAGGGAACGGTTTTAGGACCTGTATTATTTACAATTTATATTAACGATTTACTTACCTTATCGTCAAAAGACAATATCATATCCTATGCAGATGATACTGCAATATTTTTTGAAGGAGATAACTGGTTGGATTTGCGACACTTTGTATCTACGAAACTAAAACAAATTAAAACATGGTTTGATCAAAATTTACTTACATTAAATTGGGATAAAACTAAATATTTGGCTTTCACATCGTATAAAAAATACTTACCTGATTTCAACACAATACCCATAGATGATCGGGAAATCTCCTCTGCCACAAGTATTAAATACTTAGGGATAACGATTGACAGTCATCTAAGGTGGGATGCTCAAGTCAGCACTATTATAAAAAAGTTAAGATTTTTAATATACAAATTTAGAATTCTAAAGAAATTTTTGACCATTAAACAAATGAAAATAATTTACTATGCTCTAGTAGAGTCGATATTACAATATGGGATAATAGCATGGGGTGGCGTAAAAAAGACTCATTTAATGCAATTAGAGATATTACAAAAAAAAATTATAAAAATAATGCTAAACAAAAACAATTTATATTGTACAGAACAATTATACCGAGAGTCTGAAATATTGGATCTAAAGCAAATATACGCCAAAATAATATTAATATACCTTTACAAAAACAAAACGTACTTGCAACCTATAAACCATATCTACTCTACCCGGCAAAAAGAAAATGAGCTTATCAAAATGAGTGTAGCAAAAAAGGATATAGGAACAAGACACTATGCCTATCTAGGTCAAAGATTATATAATAATTTGCCCATTACTATTAGAAATAGTAAAACAGTGTTTATCTTTAAGAGAATGGTTAAAAAGTGGCTGATTGAAAATGATAGAGATTATCTAAGATCATTAATAGATCCATGATCTTTTAACTCCTTTTTTACTTGTCCCTTATGTTATTAGATTAAGTTATTATGTATAATACTTCATTCATCCATACACAAGTTTTTAACTTAATATGGATATAAATCTATGTTTATTTATTTATTTTGTGATTTTAATACTATTTATATATATAGATATTATCCTTTTGTAAATCTACACAATTTATCTAAAAAAAAAAAATATTATTATTTTATATATAATTGTTACACATTCTATAGGATACTCTTCGCAGTTTTCTTGTAAATAATGTTAGTTTTTGGACATCCTAAATTTTGTGATACCATCTTTGTTGTGAAAAAAATTATATGAAAAAAATATGCACAACCTGTGTGGAATTCGAACACGGGACCTTTGGATTGCAACGCAAAGCAAGCAAGCAAATAAAATTTATTAATATTCATATATACATATGCACCTTTACCATATCTTACTATATCTTTTTAAAGTTCCACGGCAGCAGGAAGACCACCAGGGTGGAATTACTTCAAACGGGTTTTTTCGTTAAGTTCTGTTTTCCCGTGCCAACAACCAAAATTAAATAAGTGCTTTGCCTAGTGAGTGATAATTTTTTACAATTTTCTTTTAATTAGCTTTAGGTCCGTGTGGACACATTTTTAATTTTATTTTAGTTTTTAAGTCTGCCTGTGACAGGCAGGAGTACTAACTCATAAGACATCCGTCGTTGAGCCAAACCGGACCTGCCTCGCCCAGCCCTGCAATCACCACGGCACTCAGCGCCGTGGTTGTCTGGCTGGCTCCGGGACAGGTTCTGGCGAGGCGCATAAATGTATAAAAAATCTTTAATAAATTGTTATTGTTGTTGTTGACTCGGAATCCAAGGGTCCCGGGTTCGAAACCCAAATGGGGTTTGGTATGGTTTTTTTTATTTCGACTTTATTTTACACCAACTAAGGTCTTATTATAGAATTAAAAATATCTAAAACTAACACTATTTACAAAGAACTGCGAAAAGTATCCTATAGAACCTGTAACAATTATATAAGAAGTTCAGTGAACAGGTGAAGAGTACCTTTTTAGCTTGTTGTTATTTTTATTGCCCAATCTTATTATATTCTTCGCAAAAAGGAAGAGCATTTTGTATTTGATCAGCACATTTCTAAATCAGTAAATATCGCTCGTAGAGAAAAAAATTTCATATCATTATGTTAGTGAACGAATTCTGAACAACTTTCAAAATGTCCGTCTGTCCGTCCGTCCGTCCGTCACGTTTCTTGTAAGCACGATAACTTAGAAAGAGAAGTCCGATTGTATTGAAATTTGGAAAGTAAGTTAGCCTTAGCTCGAGGAAGAATCCTATTGTTTTTGAAAAAAATCAATCAGTAAATAAAAAATTATTAATCATTTAAATTTAAAAAAATATGTTTTCTTAATTTTTCTCATTTGTACTTAAATAGAAATCTTGCGAAATTTTATTCTCTATAATTTTTTCTTGTTTATACATTTTACTGATTACAGACATTCAATTATTATAGTGATCTGTAATGGTCCAATGGCTAAAGCTTTGTCTGTATCCGCACCTGACGCGGGGTAGCAGACTAAACAGGACGAATAAAAAACTATTGTACACGATGGTGATCAAGCCGGCCATCACATACGCGGCGCCGGTGTGGTGGCAATCCAAAAGTCTTGTGTTCGAATTAGTGACGGTTGTTTTTTTTCATTTATTTTTTCATATATTTTTTTTTAAACAACAAAGTTGGTATCACAACATTTAGAATGTCCAAAAACTAACATAATTTACAAGAAAACTGCGAAGAGTATCCTATAGAATGTGTAACTCGCAAATACCCAGTTTGGTATAATAAACACTTAATGGTTAAATTGAAGCTAAAAATAAAGCATATGAGAATTACAAAAAATGTAAAGTTCTGAAAATTATAATATCTTTCAAAAACTAAGAGTAGAGTTCAAAACTGAAAATCACTTAGCCTATAGACAATACATTCACAGAATTGAAAATGAATTAAAAGTTAATCCAAACAAATTTTGGACATTTTTAAACTCTAAGAAATCTTCTCCGTCTATGCCACTAAACATGAAATACAATGGTAAAGATATAGACAGTCCCTTTGAAATTGCTTCAGCATTTGCTGATTTGTTTTCCAAATCCATTTCTGAATCTGCTTTAAACTTTCATCCAGATAATCTAGACGGTATTGCTCCAAATAGCGTTTTACATATAGCTGATATTGAAAAAGCTATTAAAAGAATCCGACCGAATATGACCATGGGACCGGATAATATACCTGCATTTCTTATTCGCGACTGTGCCATAATACTTGCAATTCCACTCTGTATTATATATAATATGATTTTAAAGACCTGTTCCTTTCCGACAGTATGGAAACTGTCTAGAATCACACCTATATTAAACAAAGGCAGCATTAATGACATCACTCAGGGATTCCCAACAGGTGGTCCGCGGACCCCTAGGGGTCCGCGAAATGTCACTGAGATTATGCGTTATTGTTATCGCAATTGCTTTGTAATTGTGTTAACATCAAATTTCATTTTCATATATATGAACAGTTTCCACCTTTAAGTAAATTAGTTTAGTAAGTAATTTATGGTAGATTCTACATAATCTTCATTTTAAGAATTTAAGGTTTTAAGGGGTCCTTGTCAGTATAGTGACCGATGAGGGGGTCCTTGAAAAAATCTTGTTGGGAACCACTGACATAACTAATTATAGACCAATTACGATAATCAGCAATTTGAGTAAAATTCTTGAAATTATTTTATATAATCATCTATATGCTCATGTTAACAACAGTTTAGTACCTGAGCAACATGGTTGTGTCTCAGGGAGATCAACAGTAACTAATCTGGTTATCAAAACGCAATTTATCAGTGAAGTCTTAGATCAGAAGCTCCAAAATTTTAGCGTATCTTCAGATTTTTTAAACCTAGTAACATCATACTTAACTGATCGTTGGCAATATGTACAAGTTCGAGGCCATAAGTCTGACAAATTTTTGCAAACATCTGGTGTACCTCAGGGCTCCACTTTTGGACCCCCGTTTTTCATAGTTTTTATTAATGATATTGCAGTTAAAATTGATTTACATCAATTTTAACTGCAATATCATTAATAAAAACTATATAAAAGGTAATTTACATTACCTTTTATATGCCGATGATTTAAAAATATTCAGTCAAATTAACACACTAGCAGACTGCGAACATCTGCAAAGAAACCTACACCATATAAATAACTGGTGCATTGAAAATAATATATTTTTGAATATCAGTAAATGCCATGTTGTATCCTACTCGAGAAAGCATGTTAAAGCGTAAAAATCCGTCCTTGTTTGCAGAAACATTTTATGACTTTTTGTGAATGCCCATCTCTATGCACGGATGCGTGCTCATCTCTATGAACTATGATCTCTTTATGTCTTTTTAGTTTTTGTATCAGTAGAACAGAAGTAGTTGTCTAGAGTTGTTGTACGTTAGTCTATGAAAACGTATGTCAATAAAATCTATGAGATGTCTATTCAAACAATTTATTTCAATAACAATTAGCTATAGTACTACAGTCCATTTTCAATACAAAACATTTTGGTTCCATCGAGCCGATGTATATTATCCATTGTGATAATTACCTACAATACAAGAAAAACAATTAGTGTTGCCGGCGAGTGCAAGTTAAAGCCATAGCAACGAAGAGGCAGATTTGGCGGGCTTATTAGCGTCTGGAGTGTGCCAAGGTCAAAGTTCCCTCCTATTCCTATAACTAAAAACGTAAGTCCTTTCCAGTTTTTTTATTACATATCAGGTAGATATTTTCTATTTGACTATCTATTGTTCGAATATTTATTCTGATTTATAATGGAAACATTGCCAAAGCTTCGTTTTAAACGCGACAATATAAAGGGACAATTAGATCGTTTGCAAAATTACTATGATGGTTTAGATAAAAACAGTTTAACTATGTTAATTATTACTCAACTTGAACATAGGCTAAATAAAATTCAATCGGTGTACGAAGAATTTGGTGAAATACAAACCGAGGTCGAATTTATTTTAGGTAATGCCGAGGAAAGTAATTTACAACTCTTAAAAGACGAAATGCAAATAAGGGTAAAATTTGAAGATTCTTACTTCGATTTAATAACAATTGTTAAGGATACAATTACGACTTTTTATAATGGGTTAACTAATAACAATGAGGTGAATGATAGGGGTTCTATCAGTATGAATTCAAACAATTCAGGGGTTTATTCACAGTCTCGAGTAAAACTTCCAACTATAAAATTACCGACGTTTAACGGGTCATATGATCGTTGGCTCGAATTTCGCGATTCTTTTACAGCGTTGGTTGATGGCAATAATTCGATAAGCGAAATACAAAAATTCTATTATTTACGGTCGTCCCTTGAAGGTGAAGCGGCTCATTTAATAGAGTCGATTGAAGTGTCTGCAAGTAATTATGCTATTGCGTGGGGTCTACTCAAAGAACGCTTTGAGAACAAAAAGTTGCTTGTTCACAACTATGTAAAAACATTTTTTGATGTTCCTGTATTGACAAAGGAATCTCATTCAGGGCTCCGCAAACTGTATGATACATTTACTAAAAATCTACGATCGCTACACACTTTAGGTCAACCCACAAACCAATGGGACACTTTAATCATACACATTAGTGATGCAGATATTCGGATGATTTCGGTACTCGGATTACACGGAATCGGATGACAAGAATATTCGGATTAATCATCCGATGTCGAATTAAATTTTCTCTATAGGTATTAGTAATGTGATATCGCGATTTTTCAATCCTTCTGTCAACAGCAATTGCGATCGTGGTTAAAGCGAATGCTAGTGGCACTGATAGTAATTTTTTTCCCCAGATCTCAGAATCGATGAGCGGGGGGGAGAAATCTAAGAAAACATTTTATTACGATTGACAGTTGTTTTTTTGTTTTGTACTTAAAATTAATCCGAGTATATTTTATTCGGATGAAATTTTAATACTCGGAATCAAGCGAGTATTTTGATACTCGGATTAACCGAGTATTTTAATTCGAATTCACCCAACACTAATACACATATTAACAAGTAAATTCGATAACACAACAAGGCGCGATTGGGAATCTTACAAATTAGAAGGCGAGCTTCCTACAATGAAAGATATAAACATATTTTTAAAAAATAAATGCGATATGCTCGAAAAGTTAGAACTAAACAAAACCGACAATAAATTCAATAAACAAAAGGGTTACAAATCTAGTTCACACATTTCGACGACAGAAGACAAAAAATATTCTTGTTATTTTTGTAAATCTGACCATGCTATATATCATTGTAGTGACTTCATAAAACTTGATGTAAATTCGCGCATTAAAGAAGTTAATCAACGTAGGCTATGTAATAATTGTTTACACCCGGGACACAATGCACAACAGTGCAGAGGATCTATTTGTCGCAAATGTAAGAAGAAACATAACTCATTATTACACGTTGATACAACTAATCAAAATACATCAAATCAAACAAATGCGAGTGTAGACACACCGAAACAAGGAGAGGCCTCGACATCAGTCGTAGGGCATACTATAAACAAAAATAATGTTTCGCAAGTTTTATTATCTACGGCTTTAGTAAATGTTAGAGATATTTCGGGTAATCTACAGAAAGCTAGAGTTTTACTCGATCAAGGCTCCCAAAGCAATTTTATAACCGAAGCATTATGCAAAAAATTAGGTTTAAAAAAGATACCAGTCGATTGTGCTATAACTGGCGTTGGTGAAACAATGTCAGAGGCGGAGTATGAAACTTCACTTACTATCATGTCACGAATTAACAATTTTAATGTAAATGTATCTTGCTTAGTGTTGTCAAAAATAACACAACAATTGCCGATTAGTTCATTTGATCAATCTGCATTAGATTTGCCAAAAAATTTGGAATTAGCCGATCCATACTTCAATGTAAGCAGTGACATAGACATGTTACTAGGTGTTAGTGTCTTTTACAAATTAATGTGTATGAAACAAATACATAAGCATGAACATCCAGTTCTGCAGAAAACAAAGTTGGGCTGGGTTGTTGGGGGTAATCTGTGTTACTCTAATCGACAAAATAAAATAGTTTCATGTCATACTATAGGTTGTAAACAAATTGACGATCGATTAGCTCGGTTTTGGGAACTAGAGAATTGCGATACATCCAAGAAACCGACTAGTAGTTCTGATGAATTTTGTGAGTCTCACTTTCTGAACACCTACTCAAGGGATGTTACAGGGCGTTTTACAGTTGATATTCCCTTTAAAAGCAATATAAATGAGCTGGGTAGTTCGAAAGAGCAGGCATTAAACAGATTTTTGTATCTAGAAAAACGATTTGCGAAAAATCCATTGCAAAAACAGGATTACTTGGAATTTATGATGGAATATATAAATCTCGGCCATATGACAAAACTCGATTATCAAGATGATAACAGTTTAGCTTATTTTTTGCCGCATCATGCAGTTGTAAAAAGTTCAAGTATTACAACTAAAACCCGCGTTGTTTTCGATGGATCCGCACAAACTGATAGTGGTTTGTCGCTTAATGACGTACAGCATTCTGGACCTACTATACAGAGTGATCTGTTTTCTATTATTCTAAGGTTTAGACAACATGCTTACGTTATTAGTGCTGACATATCAAAGATGTACAGACAGGTCTTGGTAAACCCTGAACACCGCAAGTTTCAGAGAATATTTTGGCGCAGTGAACCAGATTCTGATCTCGATTGTTACGAGTTGAATACCGTGACATATGGTACCTCATCTGCACCGTTTTTGGCAGTGAGATGTCTTTATCAGTTAGGCCTAGACAATATGGCGACGTATCCTAGAGCGAGTCAAATTATTATGCAAGATTTTTATATCGATGATCTTTTAAGCGGATCAGATTCACCGGAAGAGCTTGTACAAATTCAGAAAGATGTTAACAGTATTCTATTAAGCGGTGGCTTTGAGCTAAGAAAATGGCTCTCGAATCAACCGAATTTGACAAGTAAATTCTTACTAAATAGCAATCTAGAGTCAAGTGTTTTACAATTAGGTGAACATGATCACAATAAAACTTTAGGCATAATATGGAATTCAAATATGGACATGATTCAGTATTCAATAAAAAATGTTGACCTTCCAACTCATATAACTAAAAGGCATATCTTGTCAGTTACCGGGCAAATATTTGATCCTTTGGGTCTTTTGGGTCCAGTAGTCATTGTGGCAAAGCTTATTCTTCAATTACTATGGCAAGAAAAACTTACCTGGGACGAACCAGTTCCTGACAATGTTTTTAAAAAATGGAATACCTTCTGTAAGGACTTGCCACTTCTAAATTCTTTGAAAATACCTAGACATGTTGTAAATTCAAATGCAACGAACATTGAATTACATGCATTCGGAGATGCATCCCAATTTGGTTATGGCGCATGCGTATATATTCGCTGCAAATTGTCCGATAACTCATATTGTACAAAACTACTTTGTGCAAAGTCGCGAGTAGCTCCTCTAAAAACAATTTCGTTACCGCGTTTAGAGCTGTGTGCAGCATTTCTATTAGCACATTTAGTTTCTAAGATACGTAACTCTATCAATATTAATTTTTCGCGTAGCTATTACTGGAGTGACTCAAAAATAACTTTGTGTTGGATAAGAGGGTCACCGAATAAATGGAAAACGTTTATTGCGAACCGAGTTACTGAAATCCAGCAATTGACAAATGTCAAAGATTGGCATCATGTAAGGTCCGCAGATAATTGTGCTGATTTACTGTCACGCGGCGCAAATTGTGAACAATTACTGCATTCTAATTTGTGGTGGCAAGGACCTTCTTTTTTAGAACATGACAATTCAAGTTGGAAATTAACAGACGACTTTACCGACGATTCTATGGTAATACCAGAGCAGCGAATCGTTAGTAACATTGCAATAACTGATTATACAGATTTTGACTTATTTTCGCGTTATTCTTCTATTGTCAAATTACAAAGAATTATCGCGTATTGTCATCGCTTTATTTCAAATATAAAAAAGACTAAAGAAAGTCGCGTTATAGGTCCATTAACTACTATAGAATTAAATCATTCGTTGCAATTCTTAATAAAAATATCCCAAATTCAGTCATTTAACCACGATTATTATGCTTTAAAAAATAAGAATTCTCTAAAAAGCACTAGTAACATTTTGGCATTAAATCCTTTTATGGATGAGCACGAAATAATTCGAGTTGGCGGTAGGCTGCAGAATGCAGAGGTTTCATACGATAGGAAACATCCGATTTTATTGCACAACAAACATTTGTTGACTAAGCTCTTAATGACCAATGAACACCACAAGTTGCTACATTGTGGTCCTCAACAATTATTATACTCAGTCCGTGAAGTGTACTGGCCAATTTCTGGACGTAGTTTAGCCAGAGATATTGTTCGGAAGTGTGTTGTATGTTTCAAGGCCAAACCAATTCCTTGCCAATACATTATGGGACACTTACCACACAGTCGAGTCAACCAATTCTCTCCATTTGTCAATACAGGAGTGGATTATGCCGGTCCGCTACTAATGAAAGATCGTAAAACCAGAGGTGCCAAACTATTAAAGGTATATATTTGTATTTTTGTTTGTCTATCAACCAAGGCTATACACGTTGAGCTTGTGTCTGATATGACAACTGAAGCATTTTTGGCAACGTTAAAAAGGTTTATCTCGAGACGGGGTAAACCCTCGAATATATTTTCGGATAACGGAAAAACATTTGTAGGTGCTGATTCTGCACTAATAAAATTGATAAATGCAGATTCAGAAAAAATTGCAACAAATTTAGCAAATGATGGTATAAACTGGAACTTTATACCTCCTAAGTCTCCAAATTTCGGGGGATTGTGGGAGGCAGGGGTTAAGAGTGTAAAAAAGCATTTAAAGCGAGTATTTGGCAATGCCCACCTAACATACGAGGATTTCAATACCGCGTTATGTCAAATAGAAGGTGTTCTAAATTCCAGACCCTTATGTCCCCAATCGTCCAATCCCAATGACCTTCTCCCATTGACCCCAGGGCACTTTTTAATTGGAAGACCCATTACATCACATCCGGAGCCCAGCCTGCTAGACGTGCAGGAGAGATATTTATCAAAATACCAACGGCTGCAGCAGCTAATGCAGCACTTTTGGAAACGATGGCAACATGAGTATATATCCGAACTACAATTGAGGTTAAAATGGCAGCAACAAGCAGCCACCCTTGTCCAAATCCATGATTTAGTGATAATAAAGGAAGACAATCTACCTCCAGGCCAATGGCGGTTGGGTCGCATCATTCAACTCCATCCGGGAAGTGATGGCATTGTAAGAGTCGTCACCATCAAGTGTAGTGATACCGTTTTAAAACGTTCCCTAACGAAAGTGTGTAAACTACCAATTAGTGACGTTCCTAAAAACAATTGATTTTCCACGTTCACAGACATAACATTATTGCTGCTGTTATCAATGTATAGCAGAATATAATTTAAGTTCTTGTTAATGAAAATTTTTAGTTTCGAAATAATATGTTATTTCAAGGGGGGCGGTATATGTTAAAGCGTAAAAATCCGTCCTTGTTTGCAGAAACATTTTATGACTTTTTGTGAATGCCCATCTCTATGCACGGATGCGTGCTCATCTCTATGAACTATGATCTCTTTATGTCTTTTTAGTTTTTGTATCAGTAGAACAGAAGTAGTTGTCTAGAGTTGTTGTACGTTAGTCTATGAAAACGTATGTCAATAAAATCTATGAGATGTCTATTCAAACAATTTATTTCAATAACAATTAGCTATAGTACTACAGTCCATTTTCAATACAAAACAAAGCATAATACTTGTCTATTTGACTACAAAATTTCTAATACACCTCTAGAGAGACCTAATTGTATTAAACACCTTGGTGTCCTTTTTGACCCACAGTTGACCTTCGTTGACCATATTGACTTAACTGTTACATCTTCCTCTAAAACACTAGGATTTGTCTTAAGAAATATCAAGGACTTCAATAATATTGATTCATGCAAACTATTATTCAACTGTTTCGTACGATCAAAGTTGGAGTATGCATCAATTATATGGAATCCAATTTATAACTGTCACATTTCAGCACTCGAAAACATTCAATGGCGCTTCCTAAAAAATTTATATTTCAAAACACTTGGGCACTATCCTTCTCAAGGATTTCCCCAAGATATTCTTTTATCCACTTTTAACTTTGACAGTCTCCTAAAGAGAAGGACTACTCAGTCAATAATTTTTTCGTACAAAATTATTCACAATCACATTAAGTGCGAAAACCTCCACAATAACATTTTTTATGTTGTACCGCGTATTGCCTCAAGGCACAGTGATACATTTTTGCTTCCTACCCCCAGAACAAATGTACTAGTGCAATCACCACTCTTCCAGATGTTCTCAAACTATAATAGTGTAAATACTCAAATAGATATCTTTAATACTAACATCCAAGGAATTAAGCAACTATGATTTTTAAATTTATATAATTGCATATTTTATACGTATATGTGTATGTGTATGTTTTTACCTTCTTCATCTTATTACAATAAGTTGTTTGTATTTTATTCATGTTTCACATGTCATTATTTTTGTATTTTATCTACATTTATGCATGTATCTACCCTTATCCTGTAATTGGACATTGGTCTGTTGGATATTGTAACAAAATAAATAAATAAATAAATAAATAAACAATTATATAATAATCTCAGTAAATCGGCGAAGAGTATAATGCTTCCACTAGTTTTGTATTTGTATTTTGGACACAAATTAAAAAAACTCCTACTCTCCTAGCTAAACCCTTAGATGTATTGAATGCAGGATATAACTTATTCAAATTTTTCCCAACCTCCCTTTCCTATCAGTCTTCTTTCGTTTGATAAATTAATGCATTATTTTATTTTCTTTTATTAGGTAAAGAAGGCGAATTCAAACTGAACCATCCCGAGGTAGTGGCCCATTTGTGGGGGGAGAGGAAGAACAAGCCGACGATGAACTACGAGAAGTTATCGAGGGCCCTGCGTTACTACTACGATGGAGACATGATTTCGAAGGTGCACGGAAAACGCTTTGTGTATAAGTTTGTATGTGATTTAAAACAACTTTTAGGTTATAGTGCGGTTGAGCTGGCGAATTTGGTCAAGCACGGTAATCCTGCTGGCGAAACCTAAAAAAGTGTGTTTCTGTTTATGTGTTATACAAAACACCTCGAGGTGTTGTCTGTGATAAGAAAAATTGTATTTCAAGTAATTCGAGTAGTTGAAGTTAATTGGAGACCCGTTTTCTGTTTATTGCTAACTTTGCCTCGGTAATGTTTGATCGGATTCAGTAAAATGTGCAATATGATAATAAAGTTAAATTTGGAGATAAGGTTATATTACTGTTTGTAAAAAGTTTTGGCTAAAGGTAATTGTTTTGTTCAGGTATAGTTCTATATTCAAAACGAGTCAAATAATATTGAGGCACTAGTGTATTAATGACTGATTAAACGGTATTTTATCCAGATTTAAGTTAATAGGATAGGAGTAGGATAATAGTTAATTATTTTTGTAACAAGACGTCCTACAAATAAAGTGATTTTGCAAAAAAATATATTTTTTAAAACCCAAAAAGGACCCCGCACACCATATAGGGGGATTTCTGCCTCTAGTCAAATTTAATCTAAACCACGTAAAATGTTCTTTTGAACCCCCTGAACAAATGTTCAAATGCAGCCAGGTCCGAAAAGGTCTTCGTTTCGAGATATGGAGCCCTAAAAATTGTTCCAAATACATTTTAAAATTGAAAAAATTAAATTAAAGTTGGCTTTGATTTTATGGAAATTCAGAACTGCATAATTAATTCTTAAATAACACCATATTTCTTACTCGTGCTAATGACACTGTGGGTCTTCAAGTTCTTCGCTGCAGTTTTTTCAATTCAAGAATAAAGTTGATACTTTTTTTTTAAATAAAAACTTTTGTTAAAATCGTTTTTATTTTAGTTCTAGCCCTTGAGATATGGCCAAAATCGAGGGCGATTCGGCGCGGTTCGCATTTTTCCAAAGATACAATGTATTTCTGATTTTTATGCAACTGGAAGTTCAAGTGCCTGTGGTGATCTATGTCCAGCATCAATAATATTATCTAAAAGCAACATATTTGGATATTTGACCAGTTATTGATGCCTTGCATAACCCAAGAACCATAACACGGCCGTTACGTGTGTGCACATACCAAGTGTTCTCGCACCCGTTTTGCAAGTGCAATAATATGCCAGGATTTTTTCTTGATCTGGAATGGCTTGTTCATTTTCTTGATTGAATGAGTAAGCAACCCACAGTTGGTATTTTGTATCACGTCGAAACCGCGAATATACTCGAACTCTCATAAAACCTTCTTCTTCTTTGAGTTCATCAAACTGAAATTCTTCTGTGCCGTCTCTTTCTAATTTATCTTGAACATAAGCAGGTGCCAGATTCACTTGGTACACTCCAACCGTCAACACCCGCAGAAATTCCAAACTCAGATTCGGAAAAAAAGGAGCGTGGTTCTTGTTTAATTTTCGCCAATTTGCGTGTCTTACATTTCTATACATTGGATCTCCCTCAATCCTTGATCGGCATTTGCTCCCTCCATGTATATTTTTGCCTTGTATTTATTTATAATTGCTGCAGAAACTCTGTAGAAGTCACATATGATTACTGCATGAATGATCGACATTTCTCGATTCTATGATCCAACGAGTTTTCATAATAACCTGCGCTTCGTTTGCATCTTCAGTGGAAAGTTGTTTCTCTCTACGTCCTAGAGTCGGTGGAATCCTGTAGGAATATCCGAGATCTCGTAGTTGCTTCTTTATAGTTGTCATAACCTCCGTCAGCGATAATGATACCTCCCTCTTCAGCCTATTCATTTAGGACCGTGGATATCCAATATATAACCATTTGGAGCAACCAGAAGAGCAGGCTTTTCAAGATGACGATGTTTGTGAACCGAAAATGTTTGCCTCAACCCTCTAAAATTGCTGGTTTTGTTAAGATATACATGTGTCCCATCAACGTATATTATTGCGATGCGATTTTCCGGATTTTCATTATAAAGTGCATTTGCAAAGTCGGTAACATGTTGATGGATGTATTCTTCTCTAGTCAATGCAATAAGACCAACATTTAAAGAAACAAAACGCGTCATCAAGGATTTCCGTGTTTTTTGAATTGACGTACTCACTGCTTGACGCGTAGAATACTTAAACATGACCCTCAAAAACTCATCTGACAAACCTTGACGAAGTTTGCACAGAAACATAATCAAATCTTTTTTTCTTACGATGCGATGCTTATTTCTAAGAGGTTCTGTCACAGGATCGCAATAGGTAAACAAATCCCTGAATTGCTCTCGAGTTATGCCGCACAAAACGTTAAAATCTTCCACGGTAAATGAATTTTCATTGTTGTAATCTTGTTGGTTTTCTAAAAGCGATTCTCTAAGAAATTGTAGAAGTTCAGATAATTCATTAGCTTGGAATTTATAAGGTCTATTAAAGAAAGTTATCCAATAATAATCGCGGTACGAAGCAGTTGTCGTTAATGTGCGCGACGCATGTTCTAGCGGTATCGGGAACAAAAATATTTTTCAAAACAAAAGTTTTTGCTCTAAATTCCAAGGATAAAAGTTGGGTATAATCATCACCACCGCAAAATATACAAGGGTGATTACGCGCTTGCTTTAAGACGTTGAGGTATGGACAATTTGGATCTTGGGCAATAGTATCTATCTCTTCCAAAATTGAAATATTGCAATTAACGCAAATCCGATCGTCTTCCTGAATATCTTCTGGCGGCCACCTAAAATTACTTCTTCGAACAGCGATTTCTCGTCTATTTTCATTCATATTTATAAGACGTGGCATGAACCGAGGTGGATGTCTCGCATCACAAACATAGCAATTTACCCTATTCGCCATGAATCTGAAAGAAAGCCGTGTTAACTGTCATTTATTATGGTCTACTGGGAGCAACTACGCGATTCTTTTTATGCGAAATGAAAAGTTCTGTGACTCGAAATCTTATGATGAATTATTGTTCTCCTAGCTTCCTAGAATTAGAATTGTTCTTTTTTTATCTGAACTTTCAGAGTGTATCATGTTTTTTATTTTAAATACCCATTAAATGGGCAATTTAATCAGGTTCTTTGATTTTTATTTGAACTATGATTATGGAATTTTCTGTGGTAATCTTACCTAAACGATTTCGATCAGTAATTCGTGTCCACGTACTCAAAAAATGCCGATAGTTTTTAAAAAATAACACTCTCGTTCTTGGATAGTAGGAAATGGGGTGTTTGCATGGTATCTAGCTAAATGCATAAATCGTAAGAGTGTAAAAAATAAATGAACCCGTATTTTTTGTTTTCATCAAGCAATCTATATTTATTTAAAAATTAATTAATTAAAAAAGTGGAAGGGATGTAGTGGGAAAACTTGTGACGTACTAAAATTCGATCTTTGCGCCACCTATTAGTCGTAAATGCAACAATAATTTAGAATTAAAACTTGAAACTTATGAGGATCGATCACTAATTTCTTATTTATTTTCGCACGAGAGAGATCACCAATATAGATGGCGGAAGTTGGAGTGAGATATGTATAATGAAAACTACGGATTATTGAATAAACCTTGTACTTGCGATGTGAAATGTTTCGTCCTCTTCTTCTAATTATATCCATAGGGCACGTGCACCATTTGGCCGCCGGCGGGATTGGAGGTTACACAACCTCACTCTTTCAACAATGTATTTAATTTGAAATTTAGTTTTCCTTTACTTTTTAAACTTTTGTGTGTTATCAGCTATTGAAATGGAGTTTTAAATGTAGTTTTCGTTATATATAGACAATTGTGCAGTAATTTTTCCTTAATTTCGTTGAGATATAGATTGTTTACTTATGTTTTTAAGTTATTCTCTTCTCATTTAAAACAATTTATAGGATTTATTTATTACATATAGAGTATATTTAGCTTATTTAAGATTTACGTGCTGGTAATTATTTTGTTTCCAATTTCCAATTGACGACAAAATGCTAATTTAAGCTTTTACTGGTATGTGTTTATTATATATTTAATAAATACATAATACTGCACTAGTTAAAGTTATAGTTATTTCATCAATCACAATCCAAACAGCGAAGAAAAAAGTGGATAAACACCTTAAAAAGATCCGATCTTACTGAATCAAAGATGAAATATGATCACATGTAACTAAGTAGTTACTGAAAAAATAAACAGTTTTGTAATACGTAAAGTATAAATATTTCTTTATTTGTAGAATATATTATGTAAACAATACAATACAAACCATATTGCTGCTATAATAAAACTACAAATTTGATGAACACTAGATGAGTTTATTAATTTAATTACAAGGGTGTAATGATCAACTGCATAGGATCATTCTACTGTAAGTATTATTAAAAATACTAATAACATTTAAGCGACCAGAAAACTTTAAATAAATATTTAAATATCTTCTACTGCTGCACAGTTTTAACATTTACACGATTCTACTTTTTCTTCGATTTCATTTATAACAATTTGACACAAATAAATCTCTTGTTATATAATGTTTTGGAGTGATTGTACATTTTATCACCATAACTCTCCCTGGTGGATCTAAAAAACAATACAATACAATAAAGATTCATATAGATATGAAGTATAAATGTAAAGTACATTACATTATATTACCTGTTAATCTTCACACCTTTTATTTCAGGAACCATAAAATCCATGTCACTTATATGTAAAAGTCGCGAAACATTTCCATTGAAACCATGGCTAAATTATTAGAATATGCTTTTTCATAAGCACTTTCCATTTCAATTTTCTTTTTCACAAAAATAACGTTAACCGCACGATAAACAACACTTATAACCTCAAAATATAAAATAGAAATGACAGATCAGATAGCAGTAAGTCAGCTATCTAAGGCTAGAGAAAGAAGAATAATTATTCTGAGTCGAAAAGATTTCTGTAATTTGGGTAAATTTCAACAAATATGTTCTTAGATTTAGCTACGTCAGCAGATTTGGCGGTTCAATTTAATTGAATTTTAATTTCAAATAAAAACTAATCGGAAAGGAAAAAAACTGCAAAACTTGGCAGAAGGTATTATTTTTAAATGTAGAATATAATAAGCTCATTAAAAATATACTTTTTTTTCGATGCAAACACCCCATTCAATGAATCAAAACAATGTCATTATTGACAAGGGAAAAATAAATAAAAAAGTGTGAAAACTTAATATTTCTTTGTTTTACTATTGATTTCTATGGAAACAGCAATAGAATTTAGTCATTACGACAAGGTAACTTTGGGCACTTCACGCGATTTTGGATTTGGAACAATCTTTAGGGGCTCCATATTTCGAAACGAAGACCTTTTCGGACCTGGCTGCATTTGAACATTTGTTCAGGGGGTTCAAAAGAACATTTTTAAGTGGGTTAGATTAAATTTGACTGGAGGCAGAAATCCCCCTATATGGTGTGCGGGGTCCTTTGTACCTCAACAGATTTTTGGTCTGAAAATCACTTTAAGCTTTCATCGAGCGATTCAACATAGCCTTGTAAATGAGGCATATTGAACTAAACTAAAACATTTTTTGTGGAATCGCGGTAGTTATAAAGTTGGCAAAAAAAAACACACTTTTCTTTTAGACCCTGTGGATAGTAACGTGCTTCAAATTAAAAGAATTGGGCAAAATTTATTGTTTCACAAATAAATTATCTCTTAAATCCTGGAAACCGCATATCGATATCTATTCTCTTTCTCAAAAAATGTGGATTTATATTCAACTAAAAATTCGCTTGGTTCAATTGGCCGGCAGTGTATTAGAAAAAATCAAACACCTTTTTATGGTCCATTTTTCCAACATGGTGACTAACATATTGTTGCCCACCCTTAAAATGCCTAACCAATACAATCAACAGGTAATTTTTTTGCAAAAATAGCTGAAGCCAATTTTTCTTTTTTAAAGTATTTGGGGGTTCCTCCTGAGTGTTTTGTCAAGCTGATGTTAGCTACCAGTTCAAACTCAAATATCTCGCGAACTGTTGATGTTTCAACAAAAATGGTAGGGACCTTTTTTGTACCCATACACATTTTTATATCTGACATATGAATACAGTAACTTTATACATCCTACCTGACGTCAAATCAGGTATCTATGATTTTTTATGTTGTATAGAATTACAAATTAATGTTATATCCAAGTTTACGACCTCGTTAGGCCTCCGGGTCTTGGTCAAAAATCCAAAAAACTGCGAGATTTTTGTTTTTTTTTCTCAGTTTTTGTCGATTTTGGCAACTAAGGCCTACTTTTTTGGTAAAAACAATTTAGTATTTTTTAAAAGTAAAGTAAATCTGCTACAAATTGGGACCAGAGCGGACTTTGTAGATCAAATAGTATCCGAGATATAGCTGTTCAAAGTTTTCATATTTTGACATTTTTAATTTAACTTAAATATCTGTGAAATACGTACTACTATAGCCCAGTCACTTTATACATGAACCTGAAAAAATACAACCTAAGATTTTCCAACGGGATTCTCTTTATTTTAGCATCACAAATAATTTCTCGAAAGTCCATAAAGCCAACTGGACGGCTACAATAGTTACAGCAGGTCAAATGTCAAGAAAATCAAATATCTCATAAATCATCGGTTTTACGTTAACTTTGGTTATTATAAAATTTGTTCGTGAGATAAATCTGCATAAAAAAGGTCCTATACAAAATTTACGTAGAACCAATAGTTTTTGAGATTATTGAGAAAACTCGGACATTGTGCTGCATTCGTTTCCTCACCACCTTTGAGGTAGAATGCAAGGCGCATTTTTTTACATGGTGTCCCCTACAGGCCTAATCTATGGTTACAAGTTATATTATAATTTTGTTGATTATGGTTCATCTTTTCTGACTTCTTCGTCTCCGTCTATTTCCACTTCTTCAATATCTTCATCAACAACCATCTCAGCAGAAAATAACGAAATGAGTTCATCTTCATCATCGTTGAACTCAGATTCAACGGTTGTATCCTCGGACATCGTATTGAGCCCTGAAAAGAGCCACAACTACAGAACATGGCAGTCCTATTTTTCTGCATCCACAATTGGTGCCACAACCTATTGTGCAATTGCAGAAAATAGAATTGAGAAGTTCATCTGGAGCAGGAGGAATCAGAGTAGTTGTTGGCTCTGATAAATTATTGTTTAAAGTCCAACCCCATTGCTGAGGGTTTAAATCTTTTCCCAACCAAGTTTGAACTTGGTAATATACCCTGAATAGATGTTGTTGAGTAGCTGCTGCTGTGGGTGGAAGTGACGACAATGGGCTCATTTAATGAATTTTATTTAGAAGTTGTTACTTCCTGTGGATGGAGTATTATTTAAAATTAGGCAATGTTGAAAATTTCAGATGAATCCGATATGTGGTTCTCGAAATATACGACTTCTAAAGAGAGAATTGGAAGCGCAGTGCAACCAACATTGTGACGTCAGAGGATAGGAAACGAAACGTCGCACAACATATTAAAGCTCGTACATTCCGCTTGAGATCGTCGAGTCTTTCTCTGTGTGACTAGCTTGTTCCTATCAAGTGACGTCACGGTCGAGATTCAACAAGGCGGGTGCGGTCCATGTTTATAATTTTTTTTAGACGATTTACAGGTCTCACAAAATTCTAGTTTTTTGCACAGGGTCTTGGAATTTTAAGATCTTTCCGATAATCAAATAAAAAAAAAATTGCTAAATGAGCCCATTGCACAGGCTTATTTATTAGCAAATTTTTCAAACAATTTTCTATTCTGAATGCCGCCAATGCTTCCTGTAAATCTGGTCTTTTTTGTAATGTTTTAAATGCATTTATTTTTCCTTTGCAAAATAAAGCAATGGAACGTTAGAAAGCTTCTACTAAAAGCCCTTACTATTATTATTATGAAGAAGTGTCCATTTCAAGGACATTTCAGACAGAAATTATGTGGGTATATGTGTATAAACGATGTTCCTCTGTATTGATAGGTCTTGTTATCTATATACAACACTCAACGTATAAATAGTGGCGTATGCACTTTGCTTTGAAGTTTCTCAGACCAATATCTCGAAAACTATTTGTTCTACGTAAATTTTGTATTGAACCTTTTTTTATGCATATTTATCTAACGAACAAATTCTATAATAGCCAAAATTAACGTAAAACCGGTAATTTACGAGATATTTGAGAAAAACCGATTTTCTTGATATTTGACCTACTGTAATTATTGTAGCCGTCCAGTTGGCTTTATGGACTTTTGAGAAATTATTTGTGACGCCAAAATAAAGAGAATCCCGTTGGAACATCTTAGGTTGGATTTTTTTCGAGGTTTGGCCTTTTTTATGTATAAAGTGACTGGGTTATACTACTATAACTAGGTTCAGAAAATTCAATTTACCCCGAGCCCAAGCCGGGGCCAAAAAATGCTCCCCCCCCAATATATAGTATTATTATATTGAATGGATCGGAAAAGAGGAAGGAATTTATTTTAAAAAAATCAGTTATAAACAGATCTCATCTTTTTTAAACAACTTTAGCTCTTTTAGACGGTCCGGGAGTGTCGTCTGTGTCGCTGTTCCCTCTGTTCTTTTCTTCTTCTTGAACCCAGAAGAGATTATCCAACGCTTCGTGTCTGATTCTTCTTCGAGGTCTGGGGAGTGTATATTTATACCTAAGTCAGAAGTATTGTCGCATGACTGTCCACTGCAATGCGTACAAACAGTCGAACATTTTAATCCAGATTTCTTGTAAAAAAATTGTGTGTTTCTTTGTAATGCCAGTGAGAATGACTAGAAGATCTAGACGAAGACATAGAGTCTTCACCAGCGATCACCACGATATCATTTGTAGAAGCCATAGAAATGGTTGTGGTGACAATCAGCCTGTCCGCATCTTCTTCTGCTTGGATTTCAATAATTTCCTCTTTTCAAATGTGGTTTTTAGTAAGTCAATGAAACGAATTTGATTGTTTTTATTAGATAAAAACTTTTCTTGTGGAATTTGTGTAATAGTTGTTTCGTCAAATATGACGTCAGACGATATATTTGTCTTAACTCGGCAAACACGCTGCGAGCTCTTCGTACTCTTTTGTGAAGCCTCTGTTTGGTAGCCGTCGTAGATTGAGATCATTGGTAGACAACCGGCCTCAATTGACCGTTAGTGAAAAAAAAAAACGAAAAAATCGCAAAAAATGTCAATGAAAACTTTGCAAAACTTTGAACAATGTATCTCGCATACGGATACTATTTGATCTACAGAGTCCGCTCTAGTAACAATTGGTAGCAAATTTACTCTATTTAAAAAAAAAAACAAATTTTTCGCAGTTTTTTGGATTTTTGACCAAGACCCAGAGGTCTGCCGAGGTCGTAAACTTGGATTGAACATTAATTTTTAATCCTGTACAACATATTAAAAAAAACATAGATGCCCGATTTGACGTCAGGTAACCCTCCTTTTACTGGATTATATAGTTCACGAAATAGATAGATAGATAGATAGTTTATTCAAGTCAAAATACATACAAATGTTTACACACGTCAAATATACAAGTAGGTACTAAAACATCTAGATAAATATGGTAGAATAATAAAAATGTATACTACAAGGACAGGGTATAAGTTGACAAATAAAATTAATACAAAACAGGTAAGTACAGAAACAATGTACGTGCCTTAAAAACATGGATACATGGACATGTTTAGAGAGTCGCCCTAGTGTAAATAAAATTATGTTAAATCAGATTAAAGTCGCTAGATAAGAATTCATCTGTGGTGTAGAAAGCGCCGTTAAGTAGATAATTTTTTGTTTTCTTTTTAAATTGAATTTCATTTAAGGCCCTTACCTGAAGAGGTAAAGCATTAAAAAACTGTATTCCTAGATAACCAGTGCCATCTCTGGTTCTACTTAGTCGTAGGAAATTATTGTTTAGATTATCTTTAATTCTCGTGTTATAACAATGAACCTGACTTCTGGTGCTAAATGAACCCTGATTTTTTTTTATATCTAGAAGACACTGAAATACATGAGTACAGGGTACAGTCATGATTCTCAATTTTTTAAACTGTTCTTTACAGTCATCCCTAAATTTTAATCCGGATATTATTCATAAAACTCTTCTTTGGGCTGAAAATATGTTTGCACAGGTTGTTGCATGCCCCCATACCAGAATCGCGTATGAAATTGTAGAGTGGATGAAACTGTGATATGCAGTAGTTAAGGTAATTTCGGATACTTTACCAACGAGGTTTTGAAGCAGGTAGGTGTATTTCGAGATTTTGGTACAAACATAAGCTGTATGATTTTCCCACAACAACTTTGGGTCTAAGTTCACACCCAGGAATTTAATAGATTCAGGGTTATTTGCTTCCTCCATGTTACGCAAACTGAATATCATGGTTTCCGTTTTTGATATATTCAGGCATAACTTGTTAGACATAAACCAGTTCTGTATAGTTGACTGGATTTGCGCTACCTCATTCAACAGGTATCCTAAATTACAGCTGGGAAGGGTCAAACTAGTGTCATCGGCGAATAATATGGCAAGTACATTATCCTGAACTGAAATTGGGAAATCATTAATAAAAATAAGAAAAAGCACAGGTCCCAGTACAGAGCCCTGGGGAACACCATGTTTTAACTTCACGCAGTCGAAGGCTTTTGTGAGATCTAAAAACAAAGATCCAATATATTTCCCTTCTTCAAATCCTGCATTGATAGCAGATGTTAATTTATCAATTGCCAGTGTTGTAGATAATTTATTTCGGAAACCAAACTGGTTGGCGTTAAGAAGTTTGTTGTATTCTAGATAAGTTGTTAACTGATTTTTTAGAATCACTTCATAAATTTTACCCATACATGGAATAACTGAAATTGGTCTATGATTAGAGATGTTATTTTTTTTTATGAACTGGTACTACTTTTGAAATTTTTAAAGGCTCAGGAAATATGCTATTTGTTATACTGATGTTAATTAAATTTGTGAGAGGAATTAAGATGGAATGCTTTATGCCTTTTATAATATCAATTGAGATATCATAAGCATCTTTACTTTTTTTATTTTTTAATCCAGTAATTATATCAGATATTTCCAGACATGTGACTTGAGTAAAATAAAATTGGTGAGGCTGGCTGAAATCGCTTAGATAATCAGTATAATCTACGTTACATGGAGGTAGCTCATCTATAATCTTATCAGCTACATTTACAAAATAGTTGTTGAATTCTTCACAGGAAATATTAGATATGTTATTTGATCTAACTTTGTAATTGTTGAGAATTTTCCACATAGCTTGTTGGGGGTTACTATGACTACTTACAAAGTTATCATGGGAAACTTTTTTACCTATGTTTGTTTGACGGCGATAATCAGATTTGAAATTATTCAGTACGACCTTGTTATTGTACGTGGGATTCCTTTTATAAAATTCATACAAGAAATGTAGCTGCTCAAGCATGATCCGAAGGTCATCATTAAACCACGCTATTTTGGTTAGGTTCGAATTTCGTACCTCACGTGATTTTAGTGGGAAAACAGCATCTATAGCATCAGTTATAATACTGATGAATCTTAAAAAGCGACTGTTTATATCTATATTGTTGTCATTGATAAATTCCCAATTAACTGTATCTAGGCAGTTATTTAAATCTATATATATGAATGGGTCTATAGATTATTGTCTTTAAAGGTGTTTTATAACTAATATTTGTCTCCAAGTGTATAGCTAGGTGATCTGATAGTTCGGTATCTACTGATCTCGTTTTAAGGTTATTAGCGCTGAGGTTGGTGAAAATGTTATCAAGACAGTGGTTATTTCTGGTAAATTCAGTGTAAATATTTTGAAAGCGATGTTTTTTATTTTTTGCATAAGTTTGAGGAAAAAAGTTATAGAGAATTTAGTACTTTACAAGTTTGCAATGACATATTTTTATATCCAATCAATATTTAACGAAATATTTTAGAAAAACTAGTTTTTAATAACATATGATGGGCTATAAATCGTAAACTATTAGTTCTTCAAAATGATGTCTCTAACGAAAATTGTAGAGAATTCAATGTTCTACAAAATTACTTTTTGCAAACTCAGGAGCATTGAAACTACATTTCTTCAATTTTGATTTTTTTACTTTGTATCCAACACTTATAGGAAGCACTTGCACTGTAACTTTTAATTAGATCTAAGAAAATAAGAAAGGCCATGGCAGGTTAAGATAAGTGTCTGTGCCTTTGCAACCTTTTTGCGTGTAGTTCCTTCCAGTGATGTAACTTTGCGTAAGATCCTACCACAAAAAGTTTTGGCCTCAAAAACTCAGGATGCACCCTCAAACACTTAAAAAAAAAAGGATTTATGCTATTATATTTGTATTGCGAACCCACTTCACTTGCCTATTGATTCGGCTAAATCTAAATGGGTACTTGTTGGTTGTATTGTTACTCTGATTCAGGTGTACAGGTATTCTTTGTTGTTATAAGTAGGCCAAGATTGAAAATTTTATACTTGTCAAAATCTGATTTTTAAAGCTGTCAGTCTACAAATTATATAGTTATATATTTCAAGATGAATAACTCATATCTTAGTTATTTTCGATCCCGAAATCCTTTCAAATTCATCTCAGAAATTTTCCGGACCTACAAAAAGTCCAGCGAAGATTATCGAGGTAAAGAGAAAATCAAGAGGAACCAGAGTGAGTCCGCTGTGGCTCACCAGAAGTTACCACACGATAATACGCTGGGGAGAAAGCCGAAATCCGAGGTAAACTTGTGTGACAAACCCGTGGATCAGTGGAATAACTCCAAGTTTGTGAATGGCTCTTCGCAAGAGAGCCTAACAATGACTTGGTCGAATACGACATTTGAAAAATCTGCTAGTAACATAAGCCTTAGAAAAACAAGGTGCAATCTGAATCTTATGAAGGACGACGAAATTCAAGCCCCAGAAGAGAACGAGAGGGTTGGTTCGCCAAAAATACCTCTCAAAAGAGCGTATCCGTGGCAAAACTTCAACCTGTCGAACATCAGGTGCCCCAGTCCTGACGAAACCAAGCATGTGAATAATTTATCCGGAGAATTTTTCAAGAAATCCATATTGAGGAAGCAAGTGTCCAGATCTATCCGTGAATACCCGTTGAAAGAAGTTAAGTTTAACAAAAAGGCTTCTATGATGGTATATCCGAAAAATGCCTTCAATATCATACGGCATTCAAAAATAGATCTGTCGCTGAACAGCTTGGATAAAGGGGAAGTCATCGTCAAAAAGAAGAAGGTGAAAGTGCTGCCTCTTTTGAACAGTAGCAAACTTAACAATTTTCGACTACTCTATGACAAGCCTATTTACTACAGAAAACATATGAAGAATAAAGTTAAGAAATGTTTACCCTTGGAACAGGGTAATTTTTGGTACTTGAACAGCAAGAAACAAAGAATTTTTTGAGGGAGGGTCAAAGGAGAATGTTGGGCTATATTCTAAATTTTTTGTAATATTTTCATATTGAGAGGCAAGTTGAATTAAGCTTAAAGTGATTTTGAGATCAAAATTTGCCTCTTTAGCAACCAAGTTGCTTTCGGAGAAGATCTATAAGGTGTACTCTAAAAACTTCTTATGATATACCCAATAAAACTTTTGACTAAATGTGTTTTTTTTCTCAGTGCGATGTGAGATCATCCTAAGGTGAGCTGAAGTCCTCAATATTCCCTAATTTTGTTTCAACTGCTCTGCAATGGCCGTCGAGGGTAGGCCAACCCTGGTAATAAAGTTTTAATTATCAGGAGCACTGACATTACACCTTTACAATTTTATTCACTCCTGATACCAAAAACAATCTAGCCCCACTTTAAAGATCTATGCACTCAAGACCAAGTAAGAGTCTGAAATATCAGAATAACAGAAATGTGAAAAGGTATTCAATGAATTACCAGAAGAACTGATATACCTCTGCCATCAAAAGAAATCTAGCTTCATTTTAAAAATCCGTGCAACCGAAAGCGCTTGTGGTTGATTGTAAAGATCTGTCAGGAGTATTAGGAAACCAGAAACGCGAGGAGGCATTTAATGAATTATCAGAAGCACTGAAATTGTACCTCTTAAAGCTTCACAAATCTTATGGGAAATTGGCTTACGGTGAAATTGGCCCAAATTTTGACATGTTGTTCTACTAATCCAGTAGATCAAAAGTCTCAATGGGCACGAGTCCCAAAAACACACCCTTCTACCTTTTTTTGCCCTCTATTGAGGTGAAAAGCGCTCGTGTACATTTAACAACTAAAGTACATTTCTTTAAAAAAATATTTGTATCTTTCAGTGCGGTAAAAAACTTCAGTCGTAGGATCTGACTTACATTTATACCCTTCCACCCTTTCCGGGGGGGTGAAAATCGCTTTCACGGCTACACAGCGGTATCTTTGTTCCAAAAAAATATGAAACTGCTCAGTTGAACACAGAACCTTAAAAGACGGTGCAAAAATCACTTTGAAGTACCCCCTAACGCTTTTCCATCCCCTTACAGGGGATGAAAATGGCTTTCATCTCTGTGCGGCGGTATCTTTCTGGCAAAAAAGTTATGGAACCACTCAGATGAGTATTACATCTCAAAAAAAAGGTGTAGCAATTACTCTGTCCCTAACCGTTTTTCGTCCTCGCGGGGGTAAAAGTTAGGGGTGGGACGGTATTTCTGTAACGTTACTTTGGAGCGGTATTTTTCCGTCGCGTTCCCAAATGATAAAATAACTAGTTACTTCGTAGTTGCTTTCGCGGGCGCGTCGCGTTCGCACTTCGCTGCCTCTAGCAGTGCCAGGCGGCAGCCCAGGTTACGGACGTTATGGTTACTCGATACCCGGTGGGTCTCGAGCTCTCGATTGATCGCGATTGAAGCAGTTGAATATTTATTATGTTTATTTCTTTAGATATACATGTTTATTGTGTTTTTTGTCACATTCATATTTTTTATTTAGACACCGGTACTTAAATAATTTTTTAAAATGATATATGTTTCTTTTCATTTGTTTATTTGAATTTTTTTATTACTCTTAGGTAGGCACTAGAGGTCTAGGTATTTAGATAGTTGTTTCTAATATTATGTTTCATTGTTTATGTTTAACGATTTTTATCAATATAACATTTGTTTTTAAAACGTTTTTTTCATTAGTACAAATTTCGTCCTTTTTTAAGAACATGTAAAGTATGTTCCGCTAAAATACAAACAAATAAATAGGCAGTAACATATTTTTTTTATTGAAGAGCCTGTCATATAAAACTGTTAAAAGATAAACAAATATATTTATATTTCAAAATATAATGTTTTATTTTCAAGTGAGTTCATTCATATTTTCAAGTGAGTTCATTCATTTTCAAGTGAGTTTTATTTTCAAGTGCGATATCTGATTATATTGAACAAATAATAAACAAAACAACAAGCCACAGTGTACCTTATTGTACCTGTAGATGTCCAAGCCGTAATCCGTATGTATACCTATAACATTTAAATATATACCCTCATCTATCGGTCCGCGACATGCCGATGAAACCATTATGCACAGCACAGAACACGTTTAGCCGCTACAGCGACTTGTACGTAGAGACGTTCCAATGTAATGGTATTTTGGAGCGGTATTTTCCTGGAGCGAACGCGATGAGGAACCGTTATTCCCATCTCTAGTAAAACTATACCATTGTGCAGCAGTGAAAGTGATTTTCAGCCCTCGGAGGGGTTGGAAAATGGTTAGAGATTGGCTCAGAGTCATTGCTGTACCTCTTTTGAGATGTGTTATCGCTGTGCAGCCGCTTTATTGAAAATCACCCCCTGGAAGGGGTGGAAAAGCGTTAAGGGGTACTTCAAAGTGATTTTTGCACCGTCTTTTAAGGTTCTGTGTTCAACTGAGCAGTTTCATATTTTTTTTGGAACAAAGATACCGCGTGCAGTTGTGAAAGCGATTTTCACTCCCCGGAAGGAAAAGCATTGGGGGGAATACTTCAAAGTGATTTTTGCACCGTCTTTTAAGGTTCTGTGTTCAACTGAGCAGTTTCCTATCTTTTTGCAACAAAGATACCGCTGTGCAGTCATGAAAGCGATTTTCACCCCCCTCCCTCCCCCCGGATGTAATGTAATGTAAGATCCTACGACTGAGGTTTTTTACCGTGTTGAAAGATACAAATATTTTTTTAGAGAAATGTAGTTGTTAAATGTATACGAGGGCTTTTCACCCAAATTGAGGGCAACAAAAGATAGAAGGATGTTTTTTTGGGACTCGTGCCCATTGAGACTTGATCTACTGGATTAGTAGAACAACATATCAAAATTTGGGCCAATTTGAACGTAAGCCAATTTCCCATGGTCCTTTTATGCGGTCCTGGTATCAAAAGCTCAATCTAGCTCCATTTTAAAGATCTATGCAACAAAAGCAGTTTTGTGCGATTTTAGAAATCCGTCGGGCTATTAGGATAACAGCACCGAAATTACACCTCGACTTTCATGTGCTTCTGGTACCAAAAACGCCAGCTAGCTCAAATTTAAAGACTTATTCAACAAAAGCAGTTTAAGCAATCTTGGAAATCTGTCGAGGTATAGGATAACAGGAATGCGAGGAGGTATTTAATGATTAGGAGCATTGAAATTGTACCTCTTTAATTTTATGCTCTCCAAAAGCACCATCTAGCTCCATTTTAAAGATCTATGCAATTGGAAGCAGTTTTGGTTAATTTTAAAGATCTATCAGGGGTTTTCGGAAATCAGAAAAGGTATTTAATTAATTACCAGGAGCGCTGAAATCACTCCGATTTGATTCTATGCGCTCCTGATCTCAAAAACAATCAAGCTTCATTTTAAAGATATATACAACCAAAAGTGGTTTTGCTGTTTTAGAGATCTAGTAAATGTTTTAAGAAAACAGAAACTCAAAGGGATAACACGTCATAACGTCGTTACTCGTTATAACATGTCATAACGTTGGCATGTTATGACGTCATAACTCGTCATAGCATGTCGTGTTATGACGTCATAACTCGTCGTAGCATGTCGTGTTGTGACGTCGTAATACGTCATAAAATGTCAATGTTGACATCTTATGACATGAAATGACGTGTCATTACACGTCATATCTCGTCATAACAGGTCATAATATGACACATTATGACATGTCATAATGTTACACGTCATAACTCGTCAAATCAAAAACGCGAGGAGGTATTTAATTAATTATCAGGAAGCGCTGAATCACACCGCTTCGATTCTATGTGCTCCTGATCTCATTTTAAAGATCTATGCAAACCAAAAGTGGTTTTGCTGTTTTAGAGATCTAGAAAATGTATTAAGAAAACAGAAACTCGAAGAGATAGGCGTCTGAATTTAAGATGCCAGCGCCAAAGTGGAGAACTTGTGAACTAATTATAGGCTTTTTGTTTGTTTGTGCGGTGAATACTTATATTGATATTTTTCTGTTTACTGTTATTTTTGGCGTTAAAAATAATAACATTAATAATATATGACCTAAAGGTTTGCAAGATTTTGTTGTAAGTGATTTGCAAGATGTTAATGGCATTATTCAGCAAAATTCATATTTTTATAGATTATCTAGTTTTTACCTTGAAAAGTACAGTTTCTTCGACATAAACGGTGTCTGGCTAGTTAAATATTAATAAACTTAAATATTTCTTTAAATTTATGTACAGTTGTAGTTTAAATCACTTTGCTTTCAGGAAACATGAGGGACATTTTTAGATTAAGCATATTGCAATGTATGAAACATTTGGGAAGCACTAAAAATGTAAAACTTCTAAGTGTGTGTATGAAGGGGAATATGTTTTAAATGCAGGACATATTATTTTGTGTGGTACAACCCATATTCAACAAAGAACTTAACAAATGTGTATGCTCTATGCTTACAAACAAGTGTGTCAGATTCAAATACCCACGAAATTAGTGGTACATTGAATATAACTGAAAATATATTTATTAATTCTTTAAGTAAAATAAATGAAACAGTATTTTGTAAAATATGATATAGAAACATTCAGGGGTAAAACATAATAGTGCATGGTGCAATAGTATACATTACTTTTAAATATACTGGAATTACATATATTTACTTATTTCAAAAATTTCACTTACAATGTGTGATTGTCTAAGACATTATTATTGCTACTCGGGCCACGGTTATTTGCACCAGCTTTTTCCCTCTCAATGCCTGGTAAAAGGTGTCTACATCAAAGAGGGTATGCTTTGAACATTGCCGTGCCAACTCAACTTTCACGAGTTGTCCCTGCAATCTACAAAGGATACCGACTAGGTTGGCTCCAGCAAATTGTAGCCCCTTTAAACGCTATCATATTTTTAATAACTTAGCATCTCAGTTTATCATTTACTTATTGTTGATATCATCGTACACTAAAGAGACAATGACAGAAAAGCCCATAATTAGTTTGACTATAGACCACTAGGTGGCGTACTCCTTATTTTCAGACGCCTATAACACGTCGTAACTCGTCATAACATGTCAACGTTGACACGTCATGATGTCATAACATGTCGTTATGACGCCGTAACTCGTCATAGCATATCAAGTTATGACGTCATAACATGTTGTGTTGTGACGTCATAATGTTATGACACACGACATCTTATGACATGTAAAGACGTGTCATATCTCGTCCTAACATGTCATATTATGACATTATGGACCGGACCTCATTCCTAAGACGTGTCCAGCAGTTGTCATTTGTCACTGTAAAGGACTTTGTAATTCGAAGAACTGCAGTTGTAGGAAGGCAAATGTCCCTTGCTTGAAACTAGGGATGGCTACCCAATACTGGAACTGATCCTTCGGAACAGGTTTTTCGGCCGGGATCAGTGGAACTGATCCACACGCAAATCAGAACGAGTACGCGTATCAGTCCAAGATCAGCGAGTGGATTGGTATCGAATAAACGATACGTCCGAAACGCACATCAGTGGAACTGAGCCACACGTAAATCAAAACAAGTACGCGAATGAGTCCGAGATCAGCAAGCGGCACTGGAATCAAATAACCCATAGAAGCTTTGGCCGCAAACGCGTACCGTATAGACTATATAGAGTAGAACCGAACCTACTAAGAGGTTAAAACTAGTACATACAAAGTACAAAAAATAAATAAAACGCGAACTCGGCCTTTGAGACCTGCAACAGCGTTACGGAGACCCACTGGACTATTTGAGTTATGTCATTATTTCTCATAATTATAAATATTATAATATTAAATGCACTGAATGATGGCGAAGTGATCTATAGATAAATAGGTGTGAAATGTAAACTCGGTTTGCAGTTCTACTATTATAAAAAACATTGTCTTATATTTTCTATACATTTATAAGAGCTAGATTTTATAGTTTAAAATATTTTGATACTTATTTATTTAAATGATTTATATTTTTGATTAATTTAAGTTTATTTATTTATCTCAAAAACGAAATGCATATTCTTTAAATAAAAATAAATATAACACTTGAAATAACGTAAAATACAAAACGCATTTAAACTTTTCTTTAACAAAAGCAAATCAACTCTATGGAGGTGCCTAATAAAGTGCTAATAACAGTAAACAATCCGAGTCCGGCCTACGCGGCGAACGATGGGATGGACTGCTAATCGCAGACTGAATTGAAATGATCAACAAGCCAGTCAAGGTACAGGTACACGTCCAAGATGCAGTACGTCCCTTGAGTAGTCCGGGCTCGAACTAGGAACTGGAACTGATTTTTGGACTAGGTATTTCGCTGGACTGGATCAGTTTGGAACTGATCCATAAAAATGTGTGGATCAGCCATCCCTACTTGAAACTATGTACTCCTTGCAAACGTACCTGTCTCAATTCTGGAGAGACACAGTCATTTTTGTATGTTTTTGTCCATGTAAGCTTTTGTTTCCCCAAAAAAGTAGCTTTTTTTCCTAACTGAATTAAAAGTATAGTTCAAACGTTGTTTTAGAGGTAATTTTTGGAATCCTCATGCTCAAAAACATGTATAGAGACGCGCCACACTCGTTTTTACGTCAAAAATGGGGATGATGGTGCTGGTGCCGTAATAGCCGAAAATCTTGTTTTTGAAGTGTATTTTTTAATTCTCCATACTCAAAAACATAATTACATGTTTTGGTCGCATTCCTGTGTCACAGGGGGGCTTTACAGCTCTGGTTTCCGGTTTCGGCACCATCTTGAATATCTCACTTCCGGTCGGGATTTCGGTTTCGCAACCGGCAGATTCGGATTCAGCGGGGTCGAAATAGGGAAAAAAGACCATTTGCCAAAAAGTAATACGAAATGCTTCTAAAATTATTACAGAGAGCTTTTATCGATATTTTGACTAAACTATAAGCTCGACTGCGGTGTCCGGTCTAATTGCGACCCTGGGTAAACAAGACACAGTTTACGCCCACAGGCTACGTCAGATGAATGGCGGGTATCTCTAATGAGAGAGAATCTCACTTAATGTAAAAGTGGAGTAAAGACGGGAGATCTACTTGCCGGCCTATTCATTCGTCTCGCTCCCGCATAACGTCAACCCTGATCACTATTAAGACTATTTCAACTATATAACATAGAGGAAAGATTTAAATTAAAGAAACAAATACATTTTGGTAGTTTTATATTCATATAAGGAACACATAATAACACAGAAGTAAAAAGAACAGTTCAACATCTAAACTGAAAATTTAATTTCAAAAAATAAATATATATTCAAATTAATATACAATGTGAGAGATATTTCAACTAAAACAAAAGCTTGCAACACTAAACTATACACGATATTAAATGCCTCTCTAGGAAAGTTGACATTCTCTTCTCAGTTTTCAGTGAAAATTGGCATTTTCATGATACACCACAATATGCCGTTAAATGGTTATCTTCTGCTCTTGTATCTAGATAACATTAGGCTGGGTTGCTTTGACCTGAAAAAAAAAAGAAAAATAATAAAATAAAATAGTAAGATTATTGATTTTATGTGCTTCGTTGCCAAGTAATTCTTTTGCGTCAAATGTCCAGTTTAGGGCTCATATTGTCCCAGGCAGCCGATTGACGTCGGGTGACGAAATGTCTCAGTAACGTCATGTTGTGACGAAATTATGATGTCATGTGGAGATGTCACTGTGACGTATTAGTGATGTCGTTTTTCCTTTTGACGTCATTTTTCGTCACAAATGACGTCTCTGGACTGTGAGATGATGACGTCAAAATGACGTCAGCCCGCTGTCTGGGAATGTTCAAATTCAATCAGGAAACATCGACCGATTTGGATGGATCTTATAACGGTCAGGTTAAAGATCGTTATTCTGTGGCTGGACTGAGATAGCATAAAACCAGTGGATATCTCAAACGTACATTTATTTCAATTAATAAGATATAGTTTACATATGGTCAGATAACGTCACTAAATGATATCACAAAATGACATCGCTAGACTGTGACATGGCGTCATTTTACGTCACGTCATTCCAGAGGTCAAAATGACGTCTCAAATGACAAAAAAATTACGTCAGACTGCTGACGCCGCTATTTTGAATATTCGTTTTCTACTTTCTTTTGATTCCCATATCAAGGAGGTTGTAAAGAAAATGATAAAAAGTTCTGAAATTATAATATCTTTCAAAAACTAAGAGCAGAGTTCAAAACTGAAAATCACTTAGCCTACAGGCAATACATTCACAAAATCGAAAATGAATTAAAAGTTAATCCAAACAAATTTTGGACATTTTTAAACTCTAAGAAATCTTCTCCGTCTATGCCACTAAACATGAAACACAATGGTAAAGATGTAGACAATCCCTTTGAAATTGCTTCAGCATTTGCTGATTTGTATTCCAAATCCTTTTCTGAATCCGCTTTAAACGTTCATTCAGATAATCTAGACGGTATTGCTCCAAACAGAGTTTTACATATAGCTGATATTTCTCCTAATGATGTTGAAAAAGCTATTAAAAGAATTCGACCGTATATGACCATGGGACTGGATAATATACCTGCGTTTCTTATTCGTGACTGTGCCATAATACTTGCAATTCCACTCTGTATTATATATAATATGATTTTAAAGACCTGTTCCTTTCCGGCAGTATGGAAACTGTCTAGAATCACACCTATATTAAAAAAAGGCAGCATTAGGGCCAGTTGTATGAACTAAGTTGAGCCAAGTTCAGCTTGAACCAAGATCAAAAGCTAAGGTTACGATTGTTACAATAATCGTAACTATGACTCTTGAACTTGGCTCAACTTAGTTTGTACAACTGGCCCTAAATGACATAACTAATTAGACCAATTACGATAATCAGCAATTTGAGTAAAATTCTTGAAATTATTTTATTTGATCATCTATATGCTCATGTTAACAACAGTTTAGTACCTGAGCAACATGATTTTGTCTGAGGGAGATCAACAGTAACTAATCTGGTTATCAAAACGCAATTTATCAGTGAAGTCTTACATCAGAGGAGTCAAGTAGATGTTATCTACACCGACTTCTCTAAGGCTTTTGATAAATTGGATCAGAACATTCTACTGCATAAGCTCCAACATTTTAGCGTATCTTCAGATTTCTTAAACCTAGTAACATCATACGTAACTGATCGTTGGCAATATGTACAAGTTAGAGGCCATAAGTCTGACAAATTTTTGGAAACATCTGGTGTACCTCCACTCCACTCTTGGACCCCCGTTTTTCATAGTTTTTATTAATGATATAGCAGCTAAAATTGATGTAAATTACCTTTTATATGCCGATGATTTAAAAATATTCAGTCAAATTAACACACTAGCAGACTGTGAACATCTGCAAAGAAATCTATACCATATAAATAACTGGTGTATTGAAAATAATCTATTTTTGAATATCAGTAAATGCCATGTCGTATCCTACTCGAGAAAGCATAATACTTGTCTATTTGACTACAAAATTTCTAATACGCCTCTACAGAGACCTAATTGTATTAAAGACTTTGGTGTCCTTTTTGACCCACAGTTGACCTTCGTTGACCATATTGACTTAACTGTTACATCTTCCTTTAAAACACTAGGATTTGTCTTAAGAAATATCAAGGACTTCAATAATATTGATTCATGCTACTATTATTCAACTGTTTCGTACGATCAATGTTGGAGTACGCATCAATTATATGGAATCCAATTTATAACTGTCACATTTCAGCACTCGAAAACATTCAACGGCGCTTCCTAAAAAATTTGTATTTCAAAACACTTGAGCACTATCCTTCTCAAGGATTTCCCCACTTTTAACTTTGACAGTCTCCTAAAGAGAAGGACTACTCAGTCAATAATTTTTTTGTACAAAATTATTTACAATCACATTAAGTGTGAAAATCTCCACAGTAGCATTTTTTATGTTGTACCGCGTATTGCCTCAAGGCACAGTGATACATTTTTGCTTCCTACCCCCAGAACAAACGTACTAGTGCAATAACCACTCTTCCAGATGTTCTCAAACTATAATAGTGTAAATACTCAAATAGATATCTTTAACACTAACATCGAAGGAATTAAGCAACTATGATTTTTAAATTTATATAATTGCATATTTTATACGTATATGTGTATGTTTTTACCGTCTTCATGTTATTACGCTAAGTTGTATGTATTTTATTCATGTTTCACATGTCATTATTTTTGTATTTTATCTATATTCGAATTTTACTAAGTTGTTTGTCTTCTATTTACTTGTTTTTGATATCATTGTTCTTGTAGTTATACATTTATGCATGTATCTACCCTTATCCTGTAATTGGACATTGGTCTGTTGGATATTGTAACAAAATAAATAAATAAATAATCTGCAATTTTGGGGCGGCGCGGCGGTCATTTTGAACATATTATAATATTACTATATTGTATTGTCATCAGAGCTACACACAATTGGGTTGTTGCACTAAGTTAAAATTTGAGGAGAATCTATGTTAAACAATAACAATTATTCATAAAAAATCATTAGAAACATGTAGAAGTTGAAAAGAAAGTCTTATAATATTATAATATTAATTACAAAAATACATGCATTTAAAACGGAGATGATATAATAACGGAAGTCTGTAGAGAAGTTAGTTATAAAACGACGAGAAACGGGTACTAATTTAGAAACTCGCTGATAGCGACGGAGAAAAAAGACAATCACGACAGTTTAATCTGACATTATATTTAACGTCAAATTCAACTGACGTTCATAGGTTACAATTCGGTATAGTTTAACAGCATCTAGTTATGGACAAATATAAGTACAGATAGTGTTTTCTGCCGTACTGCGTAAATAATACCGCCAATTCACCAGAAAAACTGTTGTGTTCCAATAATAAACGCTGAACGTAATAATGAATGATTCAAAGTTCTAGCTGTTACAAATTTAAATTACCCGCCAAACTGGTGGATAAAACAGGGTGTATTACTGTATTCTTAACGGCTCTAGATTAGAATGTTATTCATGCTTTGACTTCCTAAAAGGGGGGAAATGGCTTTAATCTGCTTTTATGTATTTTATCTAGTTTATGTTGGAATAAAGTGCAGTTGTTTTTGTTAGCTATTGATTATTTATGAAGCTCCCTAGACGCCCTATAATACTAGGATGATCAATAAATTAAGAAAGGAAATTGAAAAACTCGCCGCTGAAAAACTATATGAAACAAACTGTGAAAGTCGTCTAAAGTCGGTGAACACAATCAGTCGGAAATGGCTACGAATGCGTTGGATTGTAGTTATAAATGCCCTTTGAATTATGTATGTTATAAATACATATCATTGTTTACTGCTTAGATAGATACTAGCATAAAGTACTTACTTATTTATTATTTTTTGTTATAATACAGACCTTTCTTGATATCTTCGTAAGTCTCATTCTGACTCTTCTTAGAAGTGAGTATCAATGGATAATAAATAATTTCTTTAGTAGATAAACTTATTTTGTTGTTTTCAGTTAGATACGCATGTATATAGTTAATAGGACATAAAACAATGAGAAGGAAATATTTAATAAAATACAAAGTATAGTTAACAAATTCATCTAAATTAAATAATAAAATACATATTAGACATATTATGTAATATTAATAAGATAAGATAAAGGAAGTTCTTGCAGAAATTACAATAGTTTGTACTGTCTATAGCAGATGTAACGTAAGTACCTTGCTGCTTTTGCACTTCCAACCATTGCAATGTCAAAACGATCGTCTCTTTTTAAAAATTCGCTGACCATAAATATATCTACCGCAAGTAGAATGTCAGAATTAGCTTTTACAGATATACTGCCTTAGTCGTTTTGTAAAAAAATATTAACAATAACTGCAAACATCAATCACTACTAGCTAAACGTCAAATTTACTTTTGACATATGAGGTTATTTTCTTTCTTGTCAGCAATGTCAACTTATTTGTCTTCATCTGTTTTGCTTATAAGTTCACATCTAACTGCCGTTATGATGTCACTACCGTTTTCGCGGCACATTCAAATAGTCGAAGTTTAACAATTTTTTAAAATATGTTGCGCTAAGAATTTTTCTTCCAAATTAAATACATAACTAAATTAAGTCCTCCACTACCATATTTCACCATTTTTGAAAATTCGTCAACAACCCAATTGTCAAGTTTCATGATGATACAACAATTAGAAGTGGGTGAAATTCAGTTTCTTAGACTTTTTACTTACATACATACATACATACATACATAGATAGTTTTAGGTCAACCCAATAAAGGCGTGTTAAAAACTTACTAAAGTTTGTCCAGTTCCTTGAAGGCTGCAGTGCTGCACATTAGTTTCCTGAAGGGAAAAAACAATTTGCTGATCGCTTAATAGAAAAGGGCCTCTGCATCTAATGGTGACTTACTGGCTGATGGTCTTCGGCCAACCTGGAAGATGAAATATATATTTGTAATACTGCCGGCTTAACTCAGGATCAATAGCAGGCCAGACCACTTTTTTTGTGAGGCTGTGTCATTACACAAAATAGTAAAATACTTGGAAAAAAATATTCTGCGATGAATGATTTTAAATATTGTGGAAATTGGTTCTATATCTAAGAATGTGTTAAAAAAAATTCCGAGTGGCATCAACTATGATTTAAATTTGGTTGTAGCACACCGTGAGGGTTTAGCTCAATTTCAGTACAGAATATTCTGCCTTGTTAATAATTTGAAATAAAAAATTTAAGTCTAACAGAAGTTACTATATTTAATACTGGTCCATTTACTAAAGAAAAAACTTCATCGACTCAAAACCGATTTTGATCATTTTTTTTTTTAATTTGGGAAAAAGTTTATAGAAAAGTCCCCCGTAGGTGAGACAGTGTGCTTTTTATTTTTTCAGTTGTTATTAACAAATAAGTATTTTTTTTTAATACATTCTTAATTAAAAAATTTATAAGTCATTTATTTATTTAAACAATTGCCTGAAATTTGATAACATAAGGTTTTTGGGGTCTCAGATTACGAATCTGAATTCAAAATTCTGTATAAAAACAAAATGGCGTCGAAAGTCTAACTCCTTTTCTTTTTTTTTTTAATTTATATTAGACTAGCTGATGCCCGTGACTTCGTTCGCGTGGAAGACTTCTTGCGCGTGGAATTAAGAACATTAACATACTAATTTATGCCTATAAAGAATACTCACTGAGTACTCTTATAGTACTCAGGAAGTCCACTCGAGGGAACCCACTGCACATTAATTGCAGTCAAGGAAAACTTCTGCGCATCCATAGCACTCGGGGAAACCTACTGAGCATCCATTGTACTCGAAGAATCCCACTGCGCATCCATAGTACTCGGAGAAACCCACTGTGCATCCACTGCACTCGAGGAAACCCACTGCGCATCCATTGCACTCGAGGAAACCCACTGCGCGTCCATAATACTCGGAGAAACCCACTACGCATCGCAATTTGATAACAATTCATTATTCTATTTTTGTGTTAGAGAGTTAAACGCTCATAGCGGAATATTGGGTACAGATACAGGATACAGGAAAGTACCTTCCAATCTCAATGACACAAGAACCAGCTCCACAAACATCCTAAAAATTATTTTCTGCAACTGCAAAACTGGTTGCGGGCCAGCTTGTGGTGAATGTGGCGGAAATAGTTCCCTTAATTTATGATCAGCAGAGTTCATGAAAGAAGTAGAGGAAGAAGAAATTAAAAACTAAATCTCAGCTTTACAAGTCAAGTGAAACATTTATGTAAAAAATTGGGACAATCCTGTTTCGCTATCACAAATTTAAAAAATAGTTTGGACAAAAAATCGCTCCTAAATGTCTATTATGCCTTAGTATACTCTCAAATTTCCTATAACATAATTTCATATGGAAACAGTACAGATATGCAAAGAGTATTTATAATGCAAAAAAGAGTCATAAGATTAATATTTAATTTAGGTTATATAGAATCATGTAGAGATCCTTTTAAAAGAGAGAAAATATTGACTGTGGCATCTATATATCTTTATAAATTGTTAATTTACATATATATATAAATAAACATAAATTAAAAACTTACAATCACTGTTATCAAACTCGCAACAAAGACGAGATATATATAAGTAGATATAACCTTTCTTTATATAAGAAGTCCCCATTATGTGCAGGTAGTTATTTATTCAATAAATTGCCCTCAGATATAAAAAATTGCATGCCAGTAGAAAAGTTCAAACAAAAACTAAGAGGGTTTCTAGTCGATAATTGCTTTTATTCCGTGGAAGAGTTTTTGGAACTCTAAATTACTGTAGTGCTTGTTTTTTATATAGTTTTACTTGAAATGTGTTGTAATGTTTTTTGTAATGTTTTTATTTGAAATTTTAATGAATTCAATTAATTAAAGTTAGGTAATTTAAATTATATTTGTCCATATTATCCTGTTATCTTGTTTTTAGAATTAACCCCATGACAATATCTATACTTATGTAAATAAGTCACAGAAATAAATATCTATCTATCTATCTATCTATCTAAAACAGTTTTTTTCCTGTTTCTAAATGAATCTTGGGTTAATTTTAATAAATCGATTAAAATATAATATCTTTAATACTCATTTAACTCTTCTATCAGTGTTTTCCATTTTTGATAAATTTTAACATCAAGTTTGAGATCATCAACCCAAAAAGAATATAAGAAATAAAATCTGTATAAACAAAATTGACCCTTTTCCGTCATTTAGGATCCACCATTTTTGATTTTAGTTAAGCTTTAATGTCAAATTCGTAATCAGCGACCCAAAAAACCACCTGACATCTAATTAAAAAAAAAGACCGATTTTGAGGTCAGATTCATAATATATCTCCCAAAAACCTTATATTATCAAATTTCAGACAATTGTTAAACAAATTAAAGAGTTATGCATTTTTTAATTAAGAATGTATTAAAAAAATACTTATTTCTTAATAACAACTGAAAAAATAAAAAGCACACCTTCTCACTTTTTTATAAACTTTTTTCGAAATCAAAAAAAAAAAAAATGATCAAAATCAGTCAACGAAGCTAGAACTTTGGCGAATTTTTAGGGTTTAGAAAATAGAATATGTAAAACGTAGCACTTTACACACCTCTAGAGATCGCCCAGTATGACAAACATGGTCCAGTCGATAGGAATTCCTCAACGTTATTTTACATCTTCCAAATTTGCAATAAAAATTTTAAGTCTAACAGAAGTTACCGTGTTAAAAAGAAATTATCTACACACTCATAGACATTTTCTCTGCGATAATTATTAAAAATTTTTGCTTGGCTATAATTACCTATATTTGGGTCAGGGTGTATTAAATAGGTGGTCCGACGTACCGCACTTTCCTATTATAACAATAGCTTCATAAGCGCATGGTTACTTTACTATTTACTTTAGTAGATGGCGTGAGCAATAAGCATGTGCATCGTATAACTAACATAACCTCAAATTTTAAGGTTTTTTCGTTTATTCTCATTTTTAATGTTTGTATAGGCATTTTTAGCTTGGAGCCATACTGGATCCAAACAAATATTTAAAAATTCACGCAAATAATTTTTCAGTATTGTTGATTAATAAAAATAGACTGCTAATTATTATAGGTTAGATTCCTAACCTGTAAAAAGTGTCTAATTTTATTGTGACAAACTATTTAAAACTTCATACACATTGCGTTGAACTTGATGGTTGAAAGTACAGGAACCAGGTAGAAATTTTAATAATAGCTACGTAATACTTGTAAATCTTAAGAAATATATATTTTTGAGGTTAGCTGTGGCGACACGTGCAATGCTGCATGTAGTGTTGCATATATTCTTTCAATGTTTTAATTTAGCTACTTAATGTCAGATGTCACTGGACTCTTGTTTCACTAAACAAAAAGAAAAGGCTGGAAATGTATGCAACACTGTATGCACAGAACTTATTGGTCCTGCATTATGTACAAAGTAAGCACTTATGAAGCCACTGTGAGGGTTGTTGTGTAACAGGGTGTATTAAATAGGTGATGCGACTACAACCCTCACAGTGGCTTCATAAGTGCTTACTTTGTACATAATGTAATAGATGGCAGGACCAATAAGTTCTCTCATTACTTGCGCATAGAGAGACAGGGTCTGTGAATACGTGCATACAGTGTTGCATACATTCCAGGCCTTTTGTTTTTTGTTTAGTGAAACAAGAGTCCAGTGACATCTGACATTAAGTAGCTAAATTAAAACATTGAAAGAATATATGCAACACTACATGCAGCATTGCACGTGTCGCCACAGTTAACCTCAAAAATATATATTCTTAAGATTTACAAGTATTACGTAGCTATTATTAAAATTTCTGCCTGGTTACTGTACTTTCAACCAAAATCAAGTTCAACATAATGTGTATGAAGTTTTAAATAGTTTGTCACAATAAAATAAGACACTTTTTGCAGGTTAGGAATCTAACCTATAATTAGCAGTCTATTTTTATTTATCAACAATATTGAAAAATTATTTGCGTGAATTATTAAATATTTGCTTGGAGCCAGTATGGCTCCAAGCTAAAAATGCCTATACAAACATTAAAAATGAGAATAAACGAAAAAACCTTAAAATTTGAGGTTATGTTAGTTATACAATGCACATGCCCAGGTAATTGTAGGACCTTATTGCTCGCGCCATCTACTAAAGTAAATAGAAACCATGCACTTATGAAGCCATGATTATAATAGGAAAGTGCTGTACGTCGGACCACCTATTTAATACACCGTGAGTTTTAATGACTTGGTTTTAGACTTTTTGCACGCCCTGTATTCAAAAATCATCGTCTGCTTATCCAAGTTCCAGCCGAGTTATGTGGTGGTTGTCTTAGCAGATAAACGGTACAAGCGAAGATAAACAATTGCATTTCTTGTGCACACAGTCACTCACCGAAGATAATACTCATGTTTCTCAACAAAAGTTATCCAATCTAACATCTCATTATAAGCATTTAATGATTGAAATGTCTTTTCCAGATCATACAAATTTCCTACAAAAACATACTTGATTTTACAAAAACAATCACTGTCAAATTTGTCAAGCTCCATCATGTTCTGCAACTAACATTATCAAAATTAAAGTAAAACTACTGCAATGTATAAATTATTATGTTGTAATCTTTCCAAGTCAAACAGATCCTTAACAAATTTTACTAAGACCTATAAACAAGCGGCACTAAATTATGAAAATAAAACATGTAGTAAGAAGTTCGGGTCGGAGACAGACTTGCAGAACATCGAGGAAGAAGTGGAGATACCAGAAGCAGTAGCTGAGATCATCAAGGATGAGGGCTTGGCCACAACCTCAAAGAGCTACACCTCATTCTTCAACAAAGAGATGGGGATTAGGGCAGCAAGTAATTCGTTACTTTGTGTCGACTTTCCACAAAACACCAAGCTCTCTCCGTGCTCCACGGACCCTGTAAAGTTGTTTCATTCGTTTTATACAGAAGCCGAAAACAATTCGACGCCAAAGAAAAAGCTTTTTAAAAACAAGGCAGCAATGGACATGTACAAGAGTGCTATACAACAGTGTATAAAAATTAGAGGAAAGAAATATACGCCCGATAAACCTTTCAGGAGAACCAATTTGGTGGCTCCTCAACCAATTAGAGCAGCAACGTGGGAAGACAAGAGTAAAAAGAAAAGTAAGACCAAAATTAAATCAGAGAACCAGACAATGGAGCCTCAAGTGCCAAACAAACTTAAGATGAGAACGCTACGTTTCGTATATGTGTACCCAGAGGAAAGGCGTAAACACCTGCATAAAGAGGTAACCCCCACTCCGAAAAAGCATCGTGCACGAGTAGTGCACGAAAGGAACCACCAGATGATTCGCAATAAGTTCAAAATTACTTACCCAACGCACACAGTTAGGTACAAGATCGGGTTGCCTAGAGAAAATAAGCTGACTAAATTGTCGAGGAAAGAAAACGTAAAGGTATATAATAGGCGCAGTGTGGTGATTAAAAAAGCGAAATACCCCGCTATCCGAAATGCACACATGCGTAAAGCCGCTAGAAAACCGCCATTTCATTATCAGGATGCAGAAGAAAAAGGAGAAGCCGAGTGGCAGGATATAACAAAACAACATCCGCCCGCTGAAAAGGCTAACAGAAGGGCCAAAATGGCAATGAAGAGGATATATAATAAGCTAATGTCGGCGCAAATGATGAAAGGTATTTTGATATGTGGCATCATAAATTTCATAATTACATTAAATAATTACATAAATTCATAAATTCTGTAAAATTACACTCTATAGGACAATAAAATTTAAAACTTCGGGACAAGCTGATTTTAGCGGGATTGTATTCCTACATAAATCCTTTTAAGCTGATAAGAATCCCATATAGCCCTAATTAGTACAATCAAAAATTGCGTGAGTCAATTTCTGTGTATTTCGTCAAGTTGGTGGGGCCGGCGTTTGCCGCAATCTTTGTGAAAAGTTCAAACACAAATATCTCACGAATCATTGATGGCATGGCAAAACTTCCACTCGAACTCTTATGAAAGGTGCAAAAAATTGGTTTCTTCATAATAATTCCGCAACGCTCAATCCTACGAGGAAAATGTTCAAGACAAAGTTGAAGAGAACAAAATTTCCTACATTTTTTGTATGTACATTTTTATTGTAAGTCTAATATGTGAGCAGAAAGATGGATTTAAAAAAATATATATTTTATTAAATAATGTACAGGGCGAGGGGGCAACTGCTGGCGAAATTTTGTACACCTAATACCTTTATTTCCCCTTTAATTCCTTGTAATTCTCCTAATTCCTCAAATACCTTTGTTTCCTCCTAATACCTTAATATTTTCTATATTATTTCGGGAACGGTGCACTTTTTGATAAAAATACCTATATACAAAGTTGTTCCTTATAAAATTCTCTATAAAAAATGTCTCTACACTTTTTTCCTAAAATTAATAATACCGTGGGAAATAAGGCGCACACATAAGGTTGGTTCCGTAAATTGTAATCTTTACTATAATCTACTTTAAAGTTCAATACTTAACGCTAAAGCAGTAGCTACTAAAGTCCGCCTAAAATTATAATAAATTCCTCTCACCCCTATAAAATAACGCGATTTTTGATGAAGCGAGAATATTGTATACCAGGTCGCTCAGCCGATAGGGACACTGTTGTTACTTTTGAATGGGAGAATGGATTTTTTTTCAAATTTGGTGTAGTGATATGGGATATAATTTCCAATTATATAATGTAAAGAACCAAAATGGCCGACTTCCGGTTTAGTGGGTTTAAAATACCCGGTTTTTGCGTAAAATCCCGCACATTGGCAGCCCTGAACAATAACAGCTTTTACAGTAAGCTCTAAAATAATGCAGTTACCTTGGGTCGTCTGAGATGTAATGGGAAAAATTGAAATTTTTTACATTGTGGTGGTGTATAGATATTTATACTTTTTTCTCCTAAAGACAGCTTTGGAAATAGCCATACGGATATTCAGCAAATTATATGACCTGCGCTGATTACATTTGCGTCTCATTTACCAAAGTACTATTAATTTTAGGAAAAAAGTTTAGAGAAGTTTTTTATAGAGATTTTTATAAGGAATAATTCTGTATATAGGTTTTTTTTATGGAAAAAATGCACCGTTCCAGAAATTATCTAGAAAACCTCAAAATGGGGTGGAAATGACGTCTAGAGGATGAAGCACGCAATTTTTGAAACTTTATGAATTTTGTCCAATATACAATTTTAACTGTTATATTACTGAAGTATTACAAGACATGGAGTCATGGAGAAATTGTAGACGTAGGAGAGTGATTTGTTCTAGCTTTATACAACTCTACCTCCGCAGAAAAAAGTTTAGATGTATACAGATTCATGACTTTTGACAAACTTGTTGGTAAAGCGAACAATACTGTAATATTATCAAAACTACCAACAACTTCTGCTGCTGCTCGGCAACACTCATATTGCGTTTTTTACCAAATTCAAAAATGTTGTGCTAGAAACTACTGATTGGGGATGGAAAAAAGTTGGCGGTATATTAACCCGAACTATGACAACAAAAGAACCGGCTCCCGAATCTGTTATAACACTAATTTCTTGTTCATGCAAATTAAGGTGTGAAAACAGGTGCAGTTGCAGAAGAGCAGGCTTACGTTGCTCCACAATGTGTTACCATTACCACGGACAAGCATGCATGAATGTCGAGTCTATGGAAGACAATGAAGATTAATTAACGTAGGTAACCTTTTGATAATTAGTGGATTCGGCCTACAGGGGACACCACACGCCAAGTACTTTACTTCTAGGGTGGCGTGGAAACAAGTACACTATACAATATTCTCGCTTCTTTAAAAATCGCGTCATTTTATAGAGGTGAGAGGGTGGAAGTGGTACATTTATTATAATTTTAGGTGGAGTTTAGTAGCTATTGCTTTAGCTTTAAGCATTGAACTTTAAAGTAGATTATAGTAAAGATTACAATTTATTGTGTTGACCGGAACCAACCCTTATGTGTGCGCCTTATTTCTCACGGTACTATTAACTTTTGGAAAAAACTCTAGACATGTTTTAGATAGAGAATTTTATAAGGAATAATTGATCAAAAAGTGATCCGTTCCCAAGATAATCTAGAAAACCTCAAAATAGGGGGTGGAAACGGCGTCCTAGGGGATGAAGTACACTATTTAGGGGTGGGAACTTTTCGGTTTAGTAATTCTTATGCTATCCTTAACATTTCTACCAATTTTATGAATTTTGTCTATTATAAATCGTTATATTACTGAACTAGAAGTCCATAGTATCATCGGTAGTTTAATTAAATTAAATATTTTTTCTTTACTAGATATTTTTAGTGCTAACCTCGGCGCTAATGTTTTTACAACACTGACGACCTTTATATAAGAATTGGGTATGTAATTCTTCAAGATAAACATTTCATTTCAATATTTTTACGTTCTAATTTCCTCCTAATACCTTTTATTTCCTCTTAATTCCCGTCTAATAACTCGTAATAATATTTATTTCCTCCAAATTCTCCTGTAATTCCCGTAATACCTAATAATTCCTTCCGAAATACCTTCAATTCCTTCCTAATTCCTCCGATTTGTACACTATTTCCCCTCAGCGGTTGCCCCCCTCCTTTATTGACCCCCCCCCCCCCCCCCCCCCCTTTATTTCTATTATTATTGGAAATAAAAAAGTTTCGTATAGACACTATAGGCGTCTGAAAATAAGGAATACGCCACCTGGTGGTCTATAGTCAAACTAATTACAGGCGTTTCTGTCATTGTCTCTTTAGTGTACGATGATATCAACAATAAGTAAATAATGATAAACTGAGATGCTAAGTTATTAAAAATATGATAGCGTTTAAAGGGACTACACAAGATACAATTTGCTGGAGCCAACCTAGTCGGTATCCTTTGTAGATTGCAGGGACAATTCGTGAAAGTTGAGTTGGCACGACAATGTTCAAAGCATACCCTCTTTGATGTACCAGGCATTGAGGGGGAAAAAGCTGGTGCAAATAACCGTGGCCCGAGTAGCAATAATAATGGCCTAAACAATCACACATTGTAAGTGAAATTTTTGAAATAAGTAAATATATGCAATTTCAGTATATTTATAAAAGTAATATATACTATTGCACCATGCACTATTATGTTTTACCCCTGAATATTTCTATCTCATATTTTACAAAATACTGTTTCATTTATTTTACTTAAAGAGTTAATAAATATCTTTTCAGTTACCTATATTCAATGTACCACTAATTTCATGGGTATTTGATCTGACACTTGTTTGTAAACATAGAGCATACACATTTATTAAGTTTTGTGTTGAATATGGGTTGTACCACACAAAATAATATGTCCTGCATTTAAAACATATTCCCCTTTAAACACACACTTAGAATTATTACATTTTTAGTGCTTCCCAAATGTTCCATACATTGCAAATTGCAATTAGGCGATCCAAACCACGTGACTTCCAACATGGCGCTGAGGGCAAACATCCGGCAATCCTTTATTTTCATTCGTTAAATGAGTTTTTTTTCGGTTGCCTTGGCTACGTTTCCGCGAGTTAATTAAAATAAACCCCATGTTTGCCCTCAGCGCCATATTGAAAAATAATTTTGACAGGTCGTTGGATTGCCTAATATGCTTAACCTAAATGTCACTCATGTTTCCTGAAAAAATAAGTGATTTAAACTACAACTGTACATAAATTTAAAGAAATATTTAAGTTTATTAAAATTTAACTAGCCAGACATCGTTTATGTCGAAGAAACTGAACTTTTCAAGGGAAAAACTAGATAACCTAAAAAAATATGAATTTTGCTGAATAATGCCATTAACATCTTGCAAATCACTTACAACAAAATCTTGCAAACCTTTAGGTTGTATATTATTAATTTTATTATTTTTAACGCCAAAAATAACAATAAACAGAAAAAAATCGATATAAGTATTCACCAAATAAATAAACAAACGGCCTATAATTAGTTCACGAGTTCTCCACTTTGGCGCTAGCATCTTAAATTCAGACGCCTATTGGCAGCAAAGCTGGAGAGGGTAAAAGCGACTTTTTGGTTTTAATCAAATCACACTACAAAAATAGCTAAATAAATCGAAAAGACATTGACCCTATGCTAGTGAACTCTACACAAAAACACCAACTTCGGCGGTGCTTTGTACTTGCCGGAGTCCTGTTTGTTCAACCGAAAGCAAGAAACGCGGCACTTTGACCGCACCCTCCTGCGTCACTTTTTATGCCTATTAAGGAAATGTATACATTTCCAATATGTTTTCCTAAATTACCTTGGAGATCTCTAAAATTTTGCAGGGGCTTTCCATTGAAGACTAGTACACCATTTTATTTTCTGCATCATGGTAAATCAAATTGTTTACCGGGTGCCACAGGCTAGTGGCTCCCCCCTATATATCCATTATTTTTTAACTTATCAATTTGAAATTTGGGGCGCATAAACTACATGTAAAAATGGATTTTTGGACATAAAAACAAGTATGAGACCATTTCCGGCTTACCAGCAAATGACCGCAACTTTTGATTTTTAAATGGAACACCCTGTATATTTCTACATATTTGGATACAAGACAACATTCTGAGTATACCATGAGGTTTTCGCAAATTTTTAAGTCGATGTTCAGCTTTTTAAGCATTTTAAGACATTTGTCTAGAGTGCTTTGGAATACCAAAATTTGTTCTACGGCGGGTAAAATCCAACGAAAAAATATAATTTTTCGTTTAATTTCATTAATACTATTAACGAAGCCTCCAAAATTGGACAAATCACCTTTTTATCGAAGACTTTTTTTTTCAAATGGGAAGATGGTGGAAGGCTATCTTCACAAAAAGGTAGTTATTCACCAGAGGCGTAACTATGGCAGGGAAGAGTAAGGGGGCCCCAGCCGGAGGTTTTTTTCGGATTTCTCCCCCCACTCATCAAAAAAATGTTGGGATGAAGAAAATTGTTTTTTGGATTTCTCCCTCTCCGCTCATCAAACAAATGTTAGGATGAAAAAAATATTTTTTTCGGATTAGGATTAGGTATTAAGAAAATAATATAATAGGGGGCCCCAATAATTTTTTGCCCTAGGGCTCCATGACGTCTAGTTACGCCACTGTTATTCACATTTACATTTTCTTGTGCCGCCATATTGTTTTATTGCTTTTAACGCTGTTTTTATCCAGTTATAAACAATTTTGTGTTGATTTTGTAGTTTAATAACGTTTTATACAGTTAAAAAATGACTAAGGATTGTTTAATTTACTAAAAGACCTACAAAAGGGAGTAATCTCGTTTGTTTTATATGCAAGCATAGTTGTGTACATAGTCGTAGGTTAGGGTTATAGTTAGGTTTATTGTCTTATTGTTTTGTTGATCTAGCAATAAATAATTTTTCCTTCTGCCTCTCTCGTCTTTACACTCAAGTAAAAAACGTAAAACAGTTGTGTGATTATCAGATAGATAGATAGATTAATAAATTTAGATTTATTTCTCTAAATTTAAATGTTACGTAAGTATACCTATTTAAATTTGGTACGAGTATTTCAAACTTTACAGAATGTTTACATTATTACATAATAATAGACTGTATTAGAGGTGTATGTATACTTATCAAAATAATAATGCACTGGGTTCGATCCCCAGCTTTAAAATTGGCAACGTTGATATGTAACGGATGTATATCTGCGTTTTTCCAAATGTGTAACCCCCTTCTGAACAGTCTTGACTTTGAAATTGTGGGGGTTGCCTAATATATGTGCTACGTTTTGTTGTTATTCCGTAGGCTCCCAGAAAATATTACGCTTAGAAAAAAGCGACTCGATGTCCTACAGGTAACTGACCATTTACAATTACGTATACTTTAATCGTTTCAAGTTTGATGACTTTTATGTAACCCGGACAGGAAAAAGATGTTTAAAAAAATGTTGATTTTCTAGTATTTATACCAAGTCGAGTCGAGGCTAGTCTCTGTTTTATCTTTGCTTTTACTGGAATTAATTCAGAATCGATACCTGTCCAGTAGGTACATATCCAAGATCCAAGATACCGATATAAATTAAATTTACCAAGTTAGAAAATTAACTGCAATTTATTATATTTTTTTATAGCCATATCAGTTTGAAATAATTTGATGCGTTGTATCGAAAAGAGATTTGATAAGGAATTCGTATTATCTTTATCGTAACTATATTCAACAATATTAAAATTAAAAACTGGAAGTAAGATAGTGCATTATGTAGAGTATATTTGTTTACAATATAGAGATTTAAAAGTAATATAATGTTATTTTTGTTTTATGTATATGGTACGGGTAGTGTATGACCAGATTCATTATACAGCATCGGAAAGTCTCGGATTAGGCATGCAAACAGAGCTGCGCACGCACATGTGGTGAGGAAAGTAGGTGGCACGAGTAGGATGTGTTATATGATAAAAAAGAATAGCCTAGTTGCTTCGCTCTCGCTTGCTCCTATTGTCATACCTAATCAAACGCTTGCCGATACTGTAGAGCGATAAGTATGTAAACTTTTAGATGAATATGTTATACTGTAATATGAAAAAATACTAGTTGGTTTCATTTATATGCTAACATATATAGATGTTTTTATTTTCTTGACCGTTGATATCAAATTAACTTGATGCAGTTATATCCTGGGTTATCGGTCTTTATAATAAAATTATTCTTTTCTTACGTTTCGGTTTATTCAACCATCATCAGAGAACTACAATTAAGTGAAGACCAATATTTTTTAAATGCTATTTTTTATACACATGCAATTTAAATCCATGTATATAAAAAATAGCGTTTAAAAAAATATATGTCTTCATTTAATTGTAGTTCTCTGACGATGGTTGAATAAACCGAAACGTAACAAAAAGAATAATTTTATTATAAAGACCGCATAACCCCAGGATATACCTACATCAAGTTAATTTTATATCCTAACCAAAAGTTAACTTTTTTTTACTCAGAAAATGTAGAGTAATTTATCGTTTAAGAACCATTTAACTTTTAGAATTGACAGTTCAATACTTTCATTTCTCTTCAGTAACACATTTTGTAAAATTTCTAACCAAACAGTACTCTTTTTGTCTCAATAGAGTCATAGTACTATTATTAAAGAAGACATATTGTCAGATAATAGTCGAGAACATTAATCGATTATTTTAAAAATTTTAACCCCCTTATCTGTCTACGCCTCTGATTAGGCGACTCCATAAACATAAACATTCCTCTCCACTCTGCCCCTCAGAAGGTAATTCTCCTTACACACAACTTCTGTATACTTCAAATGGGATTGTTTATCCATATTTCTTTGTTTATCTGAGGTATACTCAGAATGTTATCTTGAATCCAAATATGTAAAAATATACAGGGTGTTCCATTTAAAAATCGAAAGTTGCTGTCATTTCCGGGTAAACCGGAAATGGTACCGTTTCTTATGTCCAAAAATCCATTTTTACCGGTAGTTTATGCACCCCAAATTTCAAACGGATAAGTTAAAAAATAAAGGAAATACAGGAGGGAGCTATTCGCCTGTGGCACCTGGTATATAGATTAGCATTCAAATCAAAGTTAAATAGTCATGGGGACTCCTGTGACTTAACACGCAGACTCATTCCGTTTCTGCACAAGGTCCTATAGGTGAGATTTTACTAAATTGTGGTTTACTCTAGTTTACATATATCTTGGTAATATACACTAGGCAAGTAATGCTATTATTTGGTAACTTAAAACTAAGAATGTTGGAACAACTTCCATCAGATAAATATACCAAAATTTCAAGTGAAAAAGATTAAAATAGTTGTCTTTCTATCTACAGATGAAGCTAAAAAAAATAAAAACGTGAGACAGGAAGCACGTGAAGCGGACATACCAAAAATCATGCAACACCCTGCAGCTTCGAGTAAGCCATTCGTGATGGCAGTAAAGTACCCCAAGAGGTTCTATGTAGAACGAAATAATAGTTATGATATTGAAAAGATTTGCATTAAATCTAACGAACGCTCAACTAAACATGACGTTAATAATGTAGAACTGGATCGCAAGGCAACAGGTCCAGAAAGAGAATCGAACTATTTGAAAACACTATTATATAGGCCTATCCAACCGGAGGTAGAAAAGAAACTACACGATAATAAAAAAAGTGAAGAGGCTAACTTAGCCAAAGAACCCCATGAGCATAACAGAATTGAAGAGAAAACCAAGGACAGAGTGGAACAATACCTAAAACCAAAAAATCTAGCGGACACTCTTAAGAAAGCAACAGAGCAATCCCTAAAAGAAAAGAGTCCAGAGGAAAGCTTCAAGGAAGAAATGGAACACTCCCTAAAACCAAAAGGTTCAGCAGGAAGTATCAAAGAAGTGGAACAATATCTAAATATAAAAAGTCCAGAACAAACGAAATACTACCTAAAGCCAAAACGTTCAGCAGAGAGTATCAAAGAAGTGGAACAATCTCTAAATACAAAAAGTTCAGAACAAATGAAATACTACCTAAAGCCAAAAGGTTCAGCAGAAAGTATCAAAGAAGTAGAACAATCTCTAAATACGAAAAGTCCAGAACAAACCGAACACTCCCTAAAGCCAAAAGGTTCAGCAAAAAGTATCAAAGAAGTAGAACAATCTCTAAATACAAAAAGTCTAGAACAAATGGAACACTCCCTAAAGCCAAAAGGTTCAGCAGAAAGTATCAAAGAAGTGGAACAATCTCTAAATACAAAAAGTCTAGAACAAGCGGAATACTCATTAAAGCCAAAAGGTTCGGCAGAAAGTATTAAAAAAGTGGAACAATCTCTAAATACACAAAATCCAGAACAAACGGAACACTCCCTAATCCCAAAAGGTTCAGCAGAAAGTATCAAAGAAGTGGAACAATCTCTAAATACAAAAAGTCTAGAACAAACGGAACCAAGAGTACCGGCAAGCGATTTTAAGGAAGAAGTGAAAACATCACTGAAAACCACTAAAAGTATCAAACAAGTGGATCAGTTCCTAACAGCAGAAGACCTAGTGGAAAGTAAGGAAAAAACTGAGCAGTTCCTAAAACAAAAGGATCTGGCAGAGAATTTTAAGAAAGAAGCAGAGCAATCCCTAAACTCAAAAAGACTAGCAGAAAGTATTAAGGAAGATGTAAAGCTACCTCTAAAACGGAATAGTACAGCAGAAAGTTTTAAAAACGAAATGGAGCAGTCCCTAAACTCAAAAAGACTAGCGAAAAGTATGGAGGAGGAAGCAAAACGATTTCTAAAATGGGAAAGTTCGGCGGACAGTTTTAAGAAAGAAGCGGAGCAGTCCCTAAATTCAAAAGGTAAAGTAGATAGTATTAAAGAACAAACAAAACTACCTCTAAAACGAAAAAGCCCATCAGAAAGTATTAAAGAAGTAAAACTACCTCTAAAATGGAAAAGCTCAGCGGATAGTTTTAAGACAGAAGTAACACAATCCCTAAACTCAAAAGGCCCAGTAGAGAGTATTAAGGCAGAAGTGCAACAATCTGTAAAATGGAAAGTGGAAAGTTCTAAAAAACAAGCAGGGGAATTCATAAAACCAGAAGATCCAGTGGAATTGAAACATTCCCAAAAACCAGAAAGTACAATGGGGAATAATAAGGAAGAAGTGGAACAATCCCTAAAACAAAAAGGTGCCGCTGAAAGTCTTGCAGATTACGTGAAGAAGCTAAAGCAGTTGAAAGAGCAGACAGCGGTGGACAGATTAAACATTAAAAAACCTGCTGTATCGGAGATAGTGAGGAAATTAGAAGCACCAACTAATAAGAATCTACAGAAGCAAGAGGTGAAACAACATATGAAAACAGAGGATATCAAAAAAATAGAAGACAAACTATCGTTTACTAAGATCAGCAAGCTTGCGGACCCAACGAAAAAGAAGTATGCATCGTCACAAGAATTTAGTAAACAAAACCAAGAAGAGTTGAAAAATGTAGAAGAATCGACAAAACAAATTGGAGGATATAAATCAAGCAAGACAAACTTGGAGGACATGAAATCTTTAAAGCGAGATGACACTATAAAGAAACCAGAAAAATACTTAAAATTAACTGACTGGAAAACAATAAAACCGAACACCCCTGCAAAGGAAAAGCTTCCAACAAAACCCAAATATTCAGTAATAAATCTTGTGAAAAGTAAAGAAGCATTAAAAGGTATGCAAAAACAGGTCATAGTCAAACAAGATACGCCCAGGCAACAAACCCCTCCTATAAAACAGTTAAGCAAATCGAAACTGGTAAAAGACAAGATAAAAGAGAAAAGTGATGAGAGTGAAGAATTAAAGAGAATTGCCAAAGAAAAAAAGAAACTGGAGCATTTAAAGAAGATAATGAATCAATACCAAGTACAACAAGCAGCAGTGCCCAATTTAAAAAACGAAATTGAAAGCATCAAAAAGAATCTAGTGACGAAGCAGATGGCAATTTTAAGAAGCAACATGAGAAGACGAAGAAATAAGCAGGAACCAATTAAAAATATTGTGGTTCCCAAGCAGAATAAAAAAGAGGCACAGCCATACAAGGTAGAAGAAAAAGATGCTGACAAGAAAATTATGGCTAAAGGACATGGCAAGATAACAGGAAAGGTAGATTCCCATGAAGTTGATGAAAAAAATAAATTTCAAGTGAATTCAACCCTAATTCTAGATAAAGCACCTAAAATAAAAAAAGTTAAGGTACAACAAAGCAAAACCAAAGGAAAGACACGTTCAGAGGGAAGGATGGAAAAGTTTTTCAACCAAAGCGATACTATAAGAGACCAAACCTCACCTCCATTTACGATAAAAAAAGCGCATGAAGACCAACCGCACAGAGTAATCAAAACAGAAAAATTTTCAACGGAGAAGGAAGTAGGACAACAGAAACAAGAAAATCTTGTTGATACAACATCAGATGAAGCTGAGAAATTTTATCCACGCAAGATAATTAAACTAGGAAAACCTTCTGCAATGGAAGTAAAAAAACCAGTAAATGAACTACCCAGAAAAATAGTGGAAATGGGCAATCGAATGAAAAAAGGAAAAAGGAGGAAATATTCTAAATATTCAGCAAAAACAAAAGTTGATTCTGTTGTTCCTCAGGAAAAAGTATCACTCAAAAACCTGAAGGAAAAAGAGCATAAACTGAAGAAAGATGAATCTGCTGAAAAATTAACCATTAAAACAGTGGAAACAGAGCTTCAAGAAGTTGCTAAAAATCACCAAGACAAAAAACATATCGAACAAAAAATTGAATTAGAAGAAAACTCGTCAGACAGGCTTAAGCTGAAAGAAAATTATGCACAACTGAAAGAAGCCGGAAAGCATATAACACAGCCTCTTTCACAAGAAGGGGCAGAGTCCAGGTTGGAGCTGGACAAGAAGAAGAGCAACAACAGACCATCGATAAGAAGACCTGAACAAGAACCAAAAGAGAAAACGAAAAAAGAGAAGGCAAAAACGAAAAAGGACATGGTTCTGCCTTCGAAAGGGCAAAACGATCCCCAAATGCGGAACAGCGACCTTGACAAACAGAAATTAGAAAATCTAATGAGTGGAAGTGAGAAAAACATTATATTTACCGCTCCGGACAAATATGAAATAGTCTCATTAGAACGCTTTAAAAGGTACAAATCCTTATCGGACTTGGCTGAAGAACAGAAAGCTATAATGCTGAATGAAATTAACGAAAAATTAGCACAGAAACCTAATACAAACTTGCAAAAAGGTGAAGGTTCAGCTGAAACCAAACAAGATGGTAAAGATAATGTGAGAGCATCCCCAAACGAATTGCATTCAAAAGATTTAATTTCCAAAGTTGATATCGAACAGTCAGCACCAGAGGGAAAACATAAAAATCCGCCATCTACTGATACGGCACAGAAGAAAGCATCCAGAAGGATAAATGATACAGAGTTGGCAAAAAGCTCTCCCTCATTTCACGGAATTACAAGAAGAACTGAAGAAGACACAAAGGCAAAAGTTGAGTCTAAGCAATCGGTAGAGGATGAGGGATATGGAAAAATGCCAAAAAAAAGTAATGTGCAGGCAGCCGCAGAAGATTTGCCCTCCAAAGTTGATGTCAAATGGTCAGTAACAGAGGAGAAACATCATCCTAAAAGTAAGGCACACGTAGCTGCAAATCAGACACTTTCAGGAGATGAAAATAAGCCACCAGTAGAAGATAACGAAGAACAAGAAGTATCCCGTACAGGTAAAGATATTGCACAAAGGATAAATGGCTTTTTCTTCATCCATAGAGTTACACACTCAATCCAAGATGAAAATAAGCAGTCGGTAGAAGGCGATAAACACGGAGAAGGATCCCCTGCAAGTGGTTTGAAGGAACATGAAAAAATGTCACTGACATGTAAAAATAATGCAAAGGCGGAACCAGACGATGTGATTTCCAAAGTTGATATCAAACAGTCAGTAACAGAGATGAAATATCATCCTACAAGTACGACAGGGGTGGCTGCAAAACAGAATGTTTCAAAAATTGAAACTAAGGATTCAGTAGAGAGCAGAAAAACATTACCTACCAGAAAAAATTATTTTCAAGCAACTGCTGAACAGACGAAAGCTAAGCCCTCAATCAAAGGTGACAGGCATGAAATATCACCTACAACGGAAATTAGTGTAGAGATAGCTGCAAAACAGAAGAAAAAAAGCGAATATAAGCAGTCAATCAAAGGGGACATGTATGAAACAATATTACCTAAAAGAAAAATTAGTCTTTCAGTAGCCGCAAAACCAGCAAGTCCAAAGGATAAATCTAGGCGCTCAATCAAAAGGGACAAATATGAAACGATATTCCCTACAAGAAGAACTAGTCCACATGCAGCCGGAAAACCGGCTAGTTCAAAGGAAAAATCTAGGCGCTCAATCAAAAGGGACAAATATGAAACAATATCAACAAGAACACAGGCAGCTGCAAAACAGGTGAAGACTAAAGACGAATCTAAGCCCTCGATTAAAGGGGACAGATACAAAACAATAGCGGCGAGACGAAAAAGTAATCTTTCGGTAGTTGCAAAAGAAGAATCTAAACAATCAAATACAGATGAAGAATACACAGAAATTCCCTATGCAAGTAAAAATTATGGCTTGACAGGCTTAGAAAAATTAAATTCGAAAGAAGAACATTCAATGAAAGCACAGAAAGACAATGGATTGTCTTCAGAAGCTAATAAGTTTCCAAATTTAAAGATGAAGCAGTATAGCAATGAATATAAAAAAGATAAGGAGACTCAACAAAAGGAAGATAAGATGAACCTGGGCATCATCCTTAGTCAGGGTGAAATCAAAGCGACAGAATATGAACAATTGATGGAGGCAACACCCAGAAGCAGTGACATAATACAATATTCGGACAAGATGTTCAGAAAAACCAGGATAGGCAAATTTGAGGACGATATTGTCTCTTCTGAAACAGAAAATACACTGATAACATCCCAGATTGCAGATGAAAAGAAAATCAAAGAAACAAAATCGGAAAGTTTAGTGAAGGCATCGGCCGAAATCATAACACAAATTTATGACAAGATGTATAGAACATTCAGAAGGGGCAGATTTGAAGATGATGTTGCTTTTTCTCAAACAGAAAATAAAGTAACAAAATCTCAGGTTGTAGATGCAAAGGAAAACAAAGCTCCAAAATCGGAATCATCGGCACGTGGACCGATCGAAAGCAATAAAATAATAGCAGAATTTTCAGAAAATATGCTCAGAAAATCCAGAAGAGGCAGATTCGGGGAAGATGTTAAGTTTTCTAAAATAGAAAATAAAGCAACAAAATCTCAGGTTACAGGTGCAAAGGAAATGAAAGCAATCAAATCGAAACAGTCAGCGTCAGCTGATAGCAATAAAATAATAACACAATTTTCAGATAATATATTTAGAAAATCCAGAAGAGGCAGATTTGATGACGATGTTGTCTTTTCCCAAATAAAAATCAAACCAACAAGGCCTCAGGTTACAGATGCGCAGGAAACCAAAGCAACAAAATTGGAATGGTCATCAGGGGCACCAGCCGTAAGCAGTGAAACAATAGCACAATTTTCAGATCAGATATTTAGAAAATCCAAAAGAGACAGATTTGAGGAGGATGTTGCATTTTCTAAAACAGAAAATAAAGCAGCAAAATCTGAGGTTACACATGCAAAGGAAATCGAAGCAATCAAATCGGAACAGTCAGCATCAGCCGAAAGTGGTGAAATAATACAATTTTCAGACAACATATTTAAAAAATCCAGAAGAGGCAGATTTGATTATGATGTTGCCTTTGCTCAAATAGAAAATCCAACAAGACCTCAGGTTACATATGCGAAGGAAACCAAAGCAACAAAATCGGAATGGTCATCAGAGGCACCAACCGAAAGCAGTGAAATAATAGCACAGTTTTCAGATAAGATATTTAGAAAATTAAAAAGAGGCAGATTTGAGGAGGACGTTGCATTTTCTAAAATTGAAAATAAAGCAGCAAAACCTCAGGTTACACATGCAAAGGAAATCGAAGCAATCAAATCGGAACAGTCAGCATCAGCCGAAAGTGGTGAAATAATACAATTTTCAGACAACATATTTAAAAAATCCAGAAGAGGCAGATTTGATTATGATGTTGCCTTTGCCCAAATAACAGAAAATCCAACAAGACCTCAGGTTACAAATGCGAAGGAGACCAAAGCAACAAAATCAGAATGGTCGGCGGGGACAGTGTCCAAAAGCATTGAAACAACACAATTTTCAGACAACAAATTTAGAAAATATGGAAGCAACAGATCTGTAGATGATGTTCCCTATAACAAAGAAAACAAGCCAACAAGATCCCAGGTTAAAAACATAAAACAAATCAAAGCAATAAAATCGGAATATTCAGACAAAATTTTCAGAAAAACCAAAAGAGCTAGATTTGAAGATCACATTATTGCAAAAAAGGAAGAGGATCAAAAGAATTACGCCGATCAAGGCAAGACTGGACAAAGAACACTTACAAGCAGTCGAGTGCATAAAACTGAGGAGAGGAAAAAACCTTATACACTAACTGCTTCAATGTCTTCACAGGATATCACTAGAGGGAAACCAGGATACTCCCAAATTTTGGTGAAAAAACGTATAAGGGTAGAAAAACAACGTCCATCCACAGCATTTGAGACGGTGGCGAGCTTTAAGCAGGATAATATTGACGAAAAACCGCGAGCTAAAAAACTATCAGAACTAGCACAACGCGTAAAAAAATTATATGCTGGAAAAGGCATCGAAGGAAAAGTGCTGCCGGAATTAAATCGAGGACACAAACTAACACCCACTGTTACCACAAGGGCAGAGAAACCAGATAAATCACTGAACCTTAGAGAGGAAATGACACAAGTAAAAACTGAAGCAGATTCCGAGAGCAATAAAGATCCTATGATAAATAAATCAGTATCCCCAGAGCAGAAGATGAAAACTCATACAAGAGGAGATGAAAAGGCTAGCTGTCCATTGGACGACAGAAAAGAGCAGAACAAAATGACAGTGGTGCTCAGTGTTAAACCTGATACAAAGGCAAATAAGAACTACACAGCAGCAGCTTTGTCAAAAAATAAGAGAGAAAAGAAACTGGCGAACACAGTATCCCCGACATATGCACATAAACCAGGCAGATCTGACATTAATGATCATACACGGAATACCAAAGAAGAAGGGCACAATATGTTATCAGAAATCAGTACGAAAACTAATGAAATACTGGAAAAGAAAATGAAGAACTTACAACTTCTTAAAAATAAAGCACAATTAGAAACAACTAATACCGATGTAAGCAGAACTACAGATAACCTCTTTAACATTCTAAAAATTAATAATGGAATTGATTTGAGTAAAAGCCTACCAGTACTCACGACGGAAAAGGATACCAGTAAGGAAAAACCAGGTAAGAAATATAAAGTTATAATAAAGCCTAATAGAGACAATAGAAAGATAATAAGTAACTCATATATAAGTAAATCGAAAGATCTTCCAAAAAGTAAGTCCAAGTTTTCACTAAAACAAGTAAGTAAAACACTTGTTGCTAAGTTAGCGATAGATAGACTCCGCACGTCAATAAAGTCTATGTACAATGCAAAAACACCTGAGGCTGCTACATTTCCGATTTCTAAGACTCGGAAGAAACGGGTCCGTGATGCTTCTACACAAGTAAAATTAGAAAAAGAAACAGGGAAAGTCGTAGACAAGATATTTAACAACACAACGGAATTTTTGGACAAGAGTAAGGTGGACACTAACAGCCCAAAAGTCATTAAAATAAATGAAAAAATCAATGACAAGGTAGAGTCAACAGAAAAAGCTACAAATGAGAAAAAGCCTATTCTGACACTGCAGAAAAACAACCAGGAGACTGCGAAATTAAATGCAAAGCTTGAAGATGTGAAAGAACCAACACCGCAAGATGCAATAAATAAGATAATGATAAACATAGTTGCAAATACATGGACTTGTCAAGGAAAAGATAATAAGAGCTGTAAACAAAGCGTTACAGTGAATAGTTCAAGGCCAGCCTCGGCTAAGAGCAGTAAAAATGCCACCGATAAAGTAATTATAGATGTGTATGTACCGAAAAAAACAAAACGAATTGACATATACGGCAACATGGGCGAGCACTCAAAGAAAATCATGAAACATAACTTCGAAACACAAAAAAAAACTTCGAAAGTGGATTTACCAAAAAAAGAAATGCAGAAGAAAACAACGTATAAAAATCTAAAGAGAGCAACATTGAGATGTGTCTCCAAAAAACTAGAAAAACTTTCAGAACCATATCTACCAAAAAAAGAAAAAAGGAGGAAATTTTACGGCTCCCAAGATATAATGGAATCGAGATCAACGAGGCATTTTAAGGCCATATCCTCTGTGTACATATCCGACATAAAGCTGAACAAAACCAGGAATGCTAGAAAAATTACAATCGGGAAAAAATTAACCAAAACAGTAAGCCTATCAGAGAACAAACTCTTGAGCAAAAAGCCTTCTCATCAGAAGAAACAGAAAACTAAATATTCGTTGCAAAATTATACCAATCGTATATCGACACCTCCCAGAAAAATATTTTCCCCGACTCCCACAACCACTAGCAAGACAGGGCTATTGCTGCAATTATCATCCGTGCAATTAAAACTCAGGAAGAAACGACTTAGGAGGCAATTGCAACCGCATTTGCACAATAAGCCGATATCCCCCAAACCTAAATCCCCCACAACCATTAGCAAAGAAAGACGAGTACAGAAAAATGAGATATTATCCATTGCACAAATGAAATTGACGAACAAACCACATATGGGACCACTGCAATGGCAAAATAAACTGATAAAGCAGCTAACCGCAACCAAATCACCATATTTATCAAAATACTATGTGCCTAATAAAAAAAGGATCGGGAGTACTCAGGATATATCAAGATATAATAAAAGAAGCCATAAAAACTATACTTTGGAAGTAATAATGGAAAAAAAAGAGGAAGCTTTAACACCCACTGTCAGTTCTCAAATGTCCCTATCTTTACTATATAAAAACGACAATATGGAAGGAGATTTGAGCACGTCTTTCTACAAATATTTAATCGACGATCAACTTGCGACGGAATTTTCAAAATATTTAGTGGAACAGAGGTACAATGCCGTCAACTGGTCTTCTTGTTCAATACAAGATATGTCAAAGTACACGGAAGGGAACCATCAGGAACCAGGTCAAACACTAGCTCCTATAGACTACAAATATTTCGCTACAAGCGCAAAGGCAGCGCTGCAAATAGAAAATGAAGGAACACCCAATGACATAAATTACATCAAGAAAACGAATACGTCACTAGCAGAAATGCTAAAAAATTTTATTCCCATAGGCAAACAAAATTCAGAGAAGATGCAGAGCAAAATGGCAGTTAATGTGGAAAGCTTGCAGTACAAGGAACAAAGAGATCATGGCATGACACGAGCTTTAGCTACTTTGAACCCCAAATATTTTATTACAAGTGCAAAGGCTGAGCTGCAAGTAGAAACTGAAGGAAAAACCAACAATATAAATAACGTTAGGAAAACAAATCCAACACCATCAGAAATGCTAAAAAGTTCTGTTTTTACAGGTAAACAAAAGTCGGGGAAGATGCAGGACAAAACGACAACCAACCAAAAAGTAAAAAACCCGAAGTACAAGGAAAGAAGCGATCAGGAAACAACTCGAGCATTAGTTCCTTTACATTCCAATTATTTTACTAGAAGTGAAGAGGCAACGACGCAGGATGAAAAAAAAGGAAAAACCAATGACATAAATAAGGTTGAGAAAACCAATCTGACACTATCAGAAGATCTAAAAAGTTTTGTTTCCATAGGCAAACAAAATTCGGAGAAGACGCATGAAATGACAATTAATGAAGTAGAAAAAGACTTGCAGTACAAGGAACTAAGAGATCAGGAAACAACTGGAGCAGTAGCTTCTCTTGCTTCAGTAAAAGAAGAGGTTTGTCGAGGTACCGTAATACTATCGTGTTCTGCTGATATGCTTACCAGCTCTAATATTAATCAAGGCAAGCAAAATTCAAAGAAGATGCAGGGCAAAACAACAATTAAAGAAGTAGTAAAAGGATCGAAGTATAAAGAACAAAGAGGTCAGAAAACAACTGGAGCAGTAGCATCTTTAGATTCCCAATCTTTTATTACAGGTAGAAACAATCTGCTGCAGGTAGAAACCCAAGAAAAAAACCACATAAATGTTGTCGAAAAAACGAATCTGACTACATTAGAAGATCCAAAAAGGTCTGTTTTCACAAGCGAACAAAATTCAGAGAAGGTGCAGAACAAAACAGCAGCAAACAAAGAGGGAGGAGCTTTTCTTGCTCCAATAAATGAACAGGTTTGTCGAGGTACCGTAATACTATCGTGTTCTGCTGATATGCTTACCAGCTCTATTATTAATCAAGGCAAGCAAAATTCAAAGAAGATACAGGGCAAAACAACAATTAAAGAAGTAGTAAAAGGATCGAAGTATAAAGAACAAAGAGATCAGGAAATAACTGGAGCAGTAGCATCTTTAGATTCCCAATATTTTATTACAGGTAGAAACGATCTGCTGCAGGTAGAAACCCAAAAAACGAATCTGACTACATTAGAAGATCCAAGAAGGTTTGTTTCCACAAGCGAACAAAATTCAGAGAAGGTGCAGAACAAAACAGCAGCAAACAAAGAGGGAGGAGCTTTTCTTGCTCCAGTAAATGAACAGATTTGTCGAGGTACCGTAATACTATCGTGTTCTGCTGATATGCTTACCAGCTCTAATATTAATCAAGGCAAGCAAAATTCAAAGAGGATGCAGGGCAAAGCAATAATTAAAGAAGTAGTAAAAGGATCGAAGTATAAAGAACAAAGAGATCAGGAAACAACTGGAGCAGTAGCATCTTTAGATGCCCAATATTTTATTACAGGTAGAAACGATCTGCTGCAGGTAGAAACCCAAGAAAAAACCCACTTAAATGTTGTTGAGAAAACGAATCTGACTACATTAGAAGATCCAAAAAGGTCTGTTTTCACAAGCGAACAAAATTCAGAGAAGGTGCAGTACAAAACAGCAGCAAACAAAGAGGGAGGAGCTTTTCTTGCTCCAATAAATGAACAGGTTTGTCGAGGTACCTTAATACTATCGTGTTCTGCGGATATGCTTACCAGCTCTAATATTAATCAAGGCAAGCAAAATTCAAAGAAGATACAGGGCAAAACAACAATTAAAGAAGTAGTAAAAGGATCGAAGTATAAAGAACAAAGAGATCAGGAAACAACTGGAGCAGTAGAATCTTTAGATTCACATTATTTTATTACAGGTAGAAACGATCTGCTGCAGGTAGAAACCCAAGAAAAAACCCAAAAAACGAATCTGACTACATTAGAAGATCCAAGAAGGTTTGTTTCCACAAGCGAACAAAATTCAGAGAAGGTGCAGAACAAAACAGCAGCAAACAAAGAGGGAGGAGCTTTTCTTGCTCCAGTAAATGAACAGGTTTGTCGAGGTACCGTAATACTATCGTGTTCTGCTGATAGGCTTACCAGCTCTAATATTAATCAAGGCAAGCAAAATTCAAAGAAGATACAGGGCAAAACAACAATTAAAGAAGTAGTAAAAGGATCAAAGTATAAAGAACAAAGAGATCAGGAAATAACTGGAGCAGTAGCATCTTTAGATTCCCAATATTTTATTACAGGTAGAAAAGATCTGCTGCAGGTAGAAACCCAAAAAACGAATCTGACTACATTAGAAGATCCAAGAAGGTTTGTTTCCACAAGCGAACAAAATTCAGAGAAGGTGCAAAACAAAACAGCAGCAAACAAAGAGGGAGGAGCTTTTCTTGCTCCAGTAAATGAACAGGTTTGTCGAGGTACCGTAATACTATCGTGTTCTGCTGATATGCTTACCAGCTCTAATATTAATCGAGGCAAGCAAAATTCAAAGAGGATGCAGGGCAAAGCAATAATTAAAGAAGTAGTAAAAGGATCGAAGTATAAAGAACAAAGAGATCAGGAAACAACTGGAGCAGTAGCATCTTTAGATGCCCAATATTTTATTACAGGTAGAAACGATCTGCTGCAGGTAGAAACCCAAGAAAAAACCCACTTAAATGTTGTTGAGAAAACGAATCTGACTACATTAGAAGATCCAAAAAGGTCTGTTTTCACAAGCGAACAAAATTCAGAGAAGGTGCAGAACAAAACAGCAGCAAACAAAGAGGGAGGAGCTTTCCTTGCTCCAATAAATAAAGAGGTTTGTCGAGGTACTGTGATACTATCATGTTCTCCTGATATGCTCACCAGCTGTAGTATTAATCAAGGCAGGCAAAATTCAAAGAAGATGCAGGGCAAAACAACAATTAAAAAAGTAGTAAAAGGATCGAAGTATAAAGAACAAAGAGATGAGGAAACAACTGGAGCAGTAGCATCTTTAGATTCCCGATATTTTATTATAGGTAGAAATGATCTGCTGCATGTAGAAACCCAAGAAAAAAACCACATAAATGATGTTGAGAAAACGAATCTGACTACATTAGAAGATCAAAAAAGATCTGTTTCCACAAGAGAACAAAATTCAGAGAAGGTGCAGAACAAAACAGCGGCACACAAAGAGGGAGGAGCTTTTCTTGCTCCAGTAAATGAACAGGTTTGTCGAGGTACCGTAATACTATCGTGTTCTGCTGATATGCTTACCAGCTATAATATTAATCAAGGCAAGCAAAATTCAAAGAAGATGCAGGGCAAAACAACAATTAAAGAAGTAGTAAAAGGATCGAAGTATAAAGAACAAAGAGATCAGGAAACAACTGGAGCAGTAGCAACTTTAGATTCCCAATATTTTATTATTGGAAGAAACGATTTACTGCAGGTAGAAACCCAAGAGAAAACCCACATAAATGATGTTCAGAAAATGAATCTAACTACATTAGAAGATCCAAAAAGGTCCGTTTCCACAAGCAAACAAAATTCAGAGAAGGTGCAGAACAAAACAGCAGCAAACAAAGAGGCAGGTGCTTTTCTTGCTCCAATAAATAAAGAGGTTTGTCGAGGTACTGTAATATTATCATGTCCTCCTGATAAGTTCACCAGCTTTAAAGTTAATCAAAGCAAGCAAAATTCAGAGAAGATGCAGGACAAAATGACAATTAAAGAAGCAGTAAAAGGTTCGAAGTATAAGGAACAAAGTGATCAAGAAACAACTCGAGCAGTAGCTTCTTTAGACCGCAAGAACATAAATCATGTTGGGACAATGAACCCGACAACATTACAAGATCCAAAAAGTTCTGTTTCCATAGGCGAGCAAAATTCAGACAAGGCGCAGAACAAAATAGCAGCAAATAAAGAGGGAGGTGCTTCTCTTGCTCCAATAAATAAAGAGGTTTGTCGAGGTACCGTGATACTATCATGTTCTCCTGATATGCTCACCAGCTCTAATATTAATCGAGGTAGGCAAAATTTAGAGAAGACGCAGGGCGAAACGACAATTAAAGAAGTAGTAAAAGGTTCGAAGTATAAGGAACAAAGTGATCAAGAAACAAGTCGAGCAGTAGCTTTTTTAGACTCCAAGAACATAATCACGGCGAAAATTAATGAAATCCTTAAAGAGAACTACAAAATAGAAAAAATTTGCAAGTTTAATAAACACCTATTAAAATATATCAAATCAGATTCAGATGTATCGAAACCAATCTTATCAGAACAAGAACACTTCAAGAATTCATTGGTTCCAAGTATAACAGCTACAAACACGGAGCCAACAAACTCTAACAAATTGTATAACAAGGGTAAGAACATCGGTGAGCGAGACGAACAAAGCAAGACTGTAGAACTAACAAGAAAGGAAAGAGCTCCCACTAAAGACACGTTAAGAGCTGTACCAAGTAGTAAAGTATATCCTGTAACTATCGAAAAAACGATCCCAAACAGATACAAAGTGGAAAAACCACCAAAACCTAAATGCGTGGTGTGGGGTTGTGACAAAATCTGTCTACCACTGAAAAGCCTGTCTGAAGTGGCACTCAAGAGGCCCATTGATATAGAGACCACTCTAAATAAGTCTATCGGCGATAGATATTACAAAATTCAAAAGTTCCCAGACAAGTCCAAGTACAAAAAGGTAAAGATTACGCACATTATTGTGAAACGACCGAGGAGAACTCTACAAGAACATTTCATGCCGCCATATCCGAGAGCTAAAAAGAATAAAAAGGAGAAGAAGAGAATAGAACTGAAAGATCTGCAATTGGACACAGAAAAAGCTCAAATGATAGAGCTTCGGTTCGAACTAATGCGGAAACTGCATAACCAGTTCCGGTCCATGTACGGAGAGAGCGCGAAGAAAGTTAAAGGGAATTTTGAGGCGGCGGTAAAACGTTATGAGCAAATAATTAAGAGCGACAAAAAAATGCCCGAGGAAAGCCCCAAAAAGAAGCAGCAGACGAAATGCTTGGACGACTTGATCACGCTCGACACAAAGCAGAAACCGTCTTTTCACAACGTGTCAATTTACTACTCAAAAATATTAAATCTAGATCAAGACAAAGGTTCGGAGAAAAAGATTCGCAACATTGATATAGACTCACCCATCGACAAGGAGATAAAGAACAACACAGAACTGTTAATTAAAAAATTGCCACAGCCAGACACACGTGGCAAAAAAGAAAACAATAAATCTTCTCCTGTAGTAACCAAGATCAACACAGACAACAAAAATAATCCAAATGAGAAAGAGCCGCATAAATAGATGACAAAATATGTAGTCTTAGACAAAACATTGAAAAACGAGCAAAGAGAAATAATACAGGTAAAGAAAAATAATGAATAATAAAGTCGGTATTAGAAAAGTAGTTAGTGAAAAGCGAGTCTCTTTGTCAAATTCTAGTAAGCTACAAGCTGCCCCGTACCATAGTAGAGTGCTCGTCATGCTTTAAGTCGTTAGCCTAGGGGCCTCAAAATGCTAAAAGCTGGCATATGGCAAAATCGAAAGCTAATGACCTAAATAGTTCAAATTCAAAGTAGTTTAAAAATTGTACTGTGCAAAAGGGATATGTTCGATTTAATAATATGGATGGTCATATTCTGCCAAATTTAGGATATGATATGGCCATGTAATGGAAAAATCTGAATTAGTTTCAAACAGCACTGTTTCACATGTAGATTTTAAACTTTAAAATGCCTGTCTCCATTTGGGATGCCGCCAAAGGGTATAGCCGGATAAGCATAGTGAAAATGCCCCTGAGCCAAATTGGACTTTGCATACATGGCTTGTTAGCTCTCTATTAATAAATAATTTCTGCCGAGTTTTAAATCTGTACCCTTACGGTTGGGCCCATTATAGAGGGAGACGTGATTTTCAGTTTCTATTTAATTTCACTTTTCCTGTTGCATTGAAAATTCTGAAAAAAATCAGGGTCCATACAGTCTTAAAGGTGCATGTCAGGATTTTTCAGATTTTTTGGCTTAAAATTGGGCTTGCTAAAAATTTTTGAAATTTTGAAAAAAATTTTTTTTTAGGATTTTATCAAGTGACTACCTTTATTTTTTTACAGTAATAACTACTTCATATGCTTGTTGGTTTGTAATTTTTTCAGATTTTTTAATGTGGTGGGCCATGGTGTAAAAAATTAAATTTCGATTTTGAGATGTTTGGGTTCTTAACCCTTTGAGGTCCTATGTCGGGAAAACCCCGACATTAAAATTATTACGTTGCGGTCCCACGTCGGGGCAGCCCCGCCATGAAATAAAAACATTTTTCGAGGTTCTGAATGTACTCTTTATAATCTGACAATGTTTATAAAACATATTAATCACTGTATGTGCTTCTTTATACTTCACAATTTATGAATAACGAGTAAGTAAAGTAACGAGGACAAAAAATATGAATAGAACATTTGTCTCTGCCTTTGTTGATCAGTTCTATTTCGATTTTGCTGAAGGTACATTTACTATTAGATTTTTGATAGTGTAAATATTTCATTTAGTTTGAGAAAGATTTTGCGTAAGTGTTACTTACCCTAGTAAGTACTATAAATTCGGATATTACAGTAAATACAATTCTGTTATTACTATTGGTGAGTTTGTTTTCTATTTTTCTTTACATATTTGAAAACGGAAAACTTGTAGGAAAATATAACAAAATGGAGTCAACTTCACGAAAAAGAAGGCGAAACTCAGAAACAGATGATTCTGAATTTAGTGACTCCGAAATTGAGTTTGAAGAGAGTGATAATGATGAAGAAAGTGATAGGGATGAGGATGGAGAGGGAAGTGATACTGAGGGAGATGAGAATGAGGAGCAAACTGATGCAGAAGGCGATGAGGACGAGACCTCCATGTGGAAAATATGGGATCAGAATGATCAAGATTTCATTAGACTGCCATTTACAGCTAATAGTGGCTACAAAATGCCACAAAATAGACCAGTGATAGAGTTAGACTTCTTTCAACTATTTTTCACAGACAATCTAATACAGGAGATAGTTGTAGAAACTAATCGATATGGAGCAGAAAAAATACAAAAGTCGACACCATTACAGAAACATTCAATATGGCGAAATTGGAGAGATGTTACTGTTCCAGAAATGAAGGCATTCTTGGGTATCATCATGAATATGGCTTTGCATGAAAAGTCATCTATAAAAGAGTACTTCAGTGAGGAGTGGACTGACAAGCAACCTTTTTTCAAAGATATTTTTCCCAGGTATCGATTCCTTCAAATATATTGGGCTTTCCATTTGAATCCCCCTCCAGCACATCCAAACAGATCAACTAGAGGACAGAAAGTGAAGAATGTTGTTGACTACATTGATAATAAGTGTCGAGAACACTATGTTCCTGACCAACATATTGCTGTGGATGAAAGCACAGTTGGATTCAAAGGAAGAATAGTTTTCAAGATGTATAATCCAAAAAAACCAACTAAGTGGGGTCTAAGAGTATATGTCTTAGCAGAATCGAAAACGGGCTATATAAGTGTATTATTACCTTATTATGGAGCTAGTACAACTGCAGGACTCATTCGTCCTGATCTCCCATTCACATCTAGAATAACGTTACATTTATGTAATAGATTACTGGAAACGTCCAACGGCAGTGGATATCACTTATACACAGATCGATTTTACACAGGAACAGACCTCGCCATGGAACTTCTGAATCTTCAAATTCAAACAACGGGTACCGTATTGTCCAATCGGAAAGGTTTACCAGAAGAAATAAGAAAAAAAAGAGTGAAACCGGCAAAACACGATACAGTCACTTATAGAAAAGATGATAACATGATGGTACTAACTTGGAAGGATAAAAGAAATGTCCATATCCTTTCGACATATCATAACACAGAAACACAGTTGGTACAAAGAAGAAACCGAATAGGACATATAGAAGAAGTTAGAAAACCTATTGTAATTCTGGACTATACAAAAAATATGGGAGCCGTTGATCGTGCAGATCATTACATTGCAAGCTATGGCTTTACAAGGAAGTCACTCAAATGGTGGAGGAAAATGTTTTTCTGGCTTCTAGAAGTGGCAATAGTAAACAGTTATATACTATATAGTATTCAGAGACGTCAAGATGATTTGCACTGCAAAAGTCACCTCAAATACAGAAAATCACTGGTGCAGCAACTTGTCGGAAATGTTCGAAATCCCCACAGATCTAGGAAAGGCCGTCCGTCAACATCAGAAACCGAAGAGCGGCTAAATAAACAGCCTCATTTTATTTTTGCAAACGAGAGGAGTAATTCGAAGGATTGTGCAGTTTGTAGTAACCGAAAAGTACGAGGTGGGCGAAGGGAAACTGTTTTCTTCTGCGATACCTGCACCCGTAAGCCTGGACTTCATCCTGGCGAATGTTTCAAAAGATACCACACTGAAAAAAATTACAAACACCAATAGGTATTTTTCTATTATAATAAAAATTGGTAATAAAATAAATAGAAAAGTCTTCAGAGTATATTTTCACTCCAGTATGTGGAACTTTATTTTATTCATATTAGAGTGGAGGTGGTGGGGGGCGGAAAATATTATAAAAAAATTTAAAGCCTTGGTTTCTAGTACATAAAACAAATCCCAAATTTCGGACCTTGGCTTCTAGTATATACAGCATATCCCAAGTTTCAGGACTTTTACTAGCTTGCTTTACTTATTTTTCCCTATTATTACCCCCAACCCTTCAACGGAATCATCTCCAAATATAATCTAGTTCCCTATGTCGTTATAATATAGACGTGTACCAAATTTCAAGTATATATTTCAATTTAATGTTACATGAAAATCTTTAAATTTGATTTATTATCTCAATAAAAATTTGCGGAAAATAAATAGGACCCAGGAAGAATGCGCATAAAAATAAAATTGGACCGCAAAGGGTTAATCTTTATTCTTGAATATATTGTAATTTGTAACATCAAAAAGTTTACTTAGCATTTCTGCAGGTTTTACAATTTTGGAAATATATCGAGCGTGAGATAAATAATAAATTATTGCAGCTATGTGTGAACAGCACCCGACTGTGCGTCTACCATTTGCACACTCACAATAATATCGCCTTACTCCTCGGAAACCAACGGAATTAGGCTCATAATCAATAAAATACTTATAAGTTCTGCTGCTGACATGTTGCGACCTCACTTCTACTTTAATTATATCATTATGAAATGGAGCCTTTCGCCTAGTTCAATGTTTCGTCTCGATCTCTAAAGTTAAAGTATTCTCCACAATTTGCTGCGATGTCATTTGGAAAAGAATTTCTGCGGAAAGACTGACATCTGAAAGACGTTTTGTCCAAATCTATTAATTAAAAAACAAGCTATCCGAATGTATGCACGGATTCTAAGAAGCAATTTGTTATCCAACTGCTGATGAAGTAGTCCGTACTTCTGTCCGATTACACCGTGAATTGCTTCAGCGACCCAGAGAACTTTTGTTACTCAGCGTGAGTTATTGGATTCGGCTGTGGTCAGCTGACTAAGTTTGCCTTTAAGAGCAGGCATAAGTACTTTATATTTTCATCCGCATCATTCTGCATTGGATGAAAAGGTCCGAGCATTTCGACAATGATTTGCACCACAAACGGCTATATTGTCGAAATGCTCGGACCTTTTCACGCAACGCAGAATAATGCGGATATCATGAAAATTGTCTTGCAAGATCCGAAAGAGTTGCAAAATCTTCTGAAGGAAGGTGATATTTGTATCGTCGATCGAGGCATTCGCGATGTAAAGGGCCATTTGGAACAACGAGGTTATAAAATACTTATGCCTGCTCTTAAAGGCAAAAGTAGTCAGCTGTCCACTGCTAAATCCAATGACTCACACATTTTATTCACTGGATCGTATCAGTTATTATGGCTTATGTTACAGACAATGATGATATAATTAAAGCAGAAGTGAGGTTGCAACATGTTAGTAGCAGAACTTATAAGGGTTTTATTGATTATGAGCCAAATTCCGTTGGTTTCCGAGGAGTTAGGCGATATTACTGCGAGTGTGCAAATGGTAGACGTCCAGTCGGGTGCTGTTCTCACATAGCTGCAATAATTTATTATTTATCTCACGCTCGATATATTTCCAATATTGTAAGACCTGCAGAAATACTAAGTAAACTTCTTGATGTTACAAATTACAATATATTTAAGAATAAAGATTAAGGGCCCAAACATCTCAAAATCGAAATTTAATTTTTTACACCATGGCCCACCACTTTAAAAAATCTGAAAAAATTACAAACCAACAAGCATATGAAGTAGTTATTACTGTAAAAAAATAAAGGTAGTCACTTGATAAAATCCTAAAAAAATTTTTTTTCAAAATTTCAAAAATTTTTAGCAAGCCCGATTTTAAGCCAAAAAATCTGAAAAAAAATCCTGACATGCACCCTTAAGACTGTATGGACCCTGATTTTTTTCAGAATTTTCAATGCAACAGGAAAAGCGAAATTAAATAAAAACTGAAAATCACGTCTCCCTCTATAACTGGCCCAACCGAAGAGGTACGGATTTAAAACTCGGCAGAAATTGTTTATTAATAGAGAGCTAACAAGCCATGTATGCAAAGTCCAATTTGGCTCAGGGGCATTTTTCACTATGCTTATCCGGCTATACAATTCAATAATAATAATAAATGAATTTATTGGACCGTAATTGATTCAACAGCTACTGACTGAGGTCCTTCTGCCTATTGTTACAATGTTAATATAATTCATAATTTTTATTCTATTCTAGTGGTGATTTATATACATACATAAAAAAAAAAGAAAAAATAGTATTTTAAAATCTTTTAATATTTTCAAGAATGGTATGTTGGGATGTTTGTGCCTGGTTCTAATTCCTAGAGTTCTTCCGATACAGTATTTTCCTATCATTTTTATGTTCCGGGGGTTTTGGGCAAACCTTGTAGACAATCGGATGAAATGTTCTTCGATAGGTGCTATGTTGGTCAGTTGGTAAAGGTTGGGTGGGTTGTGGAGGGGATTGTTGGGATGTCGGATCTTTGTTATTTTCCTGATTGCTGATGTTTCAGCTACTTTAAGTTTTTTTAAAGCTTGGTTTTGCAATAATGAGTGTTTTAAACTATTTACCTAAGAAGTATATTAGCGTACTCAGATTAGGGCAACGATATACAGAAAGTCATAGTAAATAAAAAATTGTGTAAGTTGTGATTTGCCTAATACCTAAATAATATTTTCTAATCATGATAAAAGCAAATAAATAAAAAATAATTAATATGAGTTCTGCATGTGCATTGAAGGTTATTTATTACCAATAAGGATGCCAATATAGCTCGTAGAAGATTCAGGGGAATGGTCGATAGTAGTTTAATTTATTTTGCTACTTTTTCCTTTCTCGTTGATTTCCTAAAAACGAAACCTTAAATCAAATAAAGGTTCTCTCACAAAGTTGTTGGGCCATTTTTCCTGAATGCAATGATGCCTCATTCATATTTTTAACATTAATAATAAGCGAAATTGCAACGCCTTGCCTGTTTAGGGACTACAGGAGCACTGCGCTCCTGTCCCACAGCAGCTGTGGAGGCAATGCTGGACTTACTTCCTCTACATTTGCATGTAAGGAAGGAGGCAGCACTTAGTGCCCTGAGGCTGCATCAGGCACTTAACCCTTTCGCATCGGGCGTTTTTTTAGGCGACTGGCCTCACAAACGGGGATTTTTTGTGTTCGCGCAATCGTGCGTCTCCCGTTTATTAGTTTCGCGCATTAATGCGCTTCCCGACTCCAAAGACACACACGCTTATATGCGTAAGTTGAAATAAACGAAGATAGAAGATAAACGTTTTATTTAATAGGTATGCAAACATATAATATATAATTGTTAAAAGTATACAACGTTCTTACTTCATTAATAATGTTTTTAATAATTATTATTATTGTTCGCGTGCATTTTTATTTGGTATATACAGAATTTGTATACTCAATATTCCAACACCACATATTCCCCACACGATAATAACATCCAAGCCTTTTTACATCTAAAAAAAATTTTTTCAAGCTCATCATCTGCTAAATATTTATTTTTCCTGTTCATTTTGTAAAAAATGCAATTTATTTTAAGGAAAATTTGCAGCTGTTTACACAATAGACTGCCTGGCACACTCAACAATTAACTGCGAGTATACAACTGTTTTTCAGACCACAGCTTTTCTGCAACTAACAAGCTACAGCTTGAAGATGCTTTTAAGCGAATATCAGACCACAATCTTGCGCCTCCCGATTGTAAGTAGTATTCACGGAGTTCGAAAATATGCGTCTCCCGCACATATGTCAATCAGAGATTTGCGCGTTTTTGCGGCTCCCGTCGTGAAAGGGTTAATAAGAAATAATAACAAAATTATCCCGTCCATGTCATACAGCTGTGGATCGCTCTCACTTGCGTCGCCCGGGTCTGGTAAAGTTTAGGTATCTCGGATTTTGCAAACTTTCTAAATAGTAATGCATAGTATCTGATAAATAAAGCACATTTATGAAAAAAAAAAATGGTGGATGAACCATACAATTAAGAGAAAAAAAATGAGAAAATTGCGGGACCAGGGACCCACTTCTGGAATTTCTCCAATTTTTTTGCATAGATGTGTTCACAAACGTTAATAGTAATCATTTCTGATAGTTGAAATGTTGAGCTTATGAAGATTATTTAGGACAAAGGGATTTTTTTCCGAAAGAAATACCTGCCCTATAACAGTGGATTGTAAATCATGCAAATACACGTAAGTAGTAGTTAAAATGTACTTACGAATGAAATTAACAATAAAAACATGTAAAATTATGCATTTATTTACTATTACCCACTATTTTGACGAGCGGCTAATTGTCCTATATTTGAGGTTAGGTTAGGTTAAGGTTGTGTCACAGAGTACAGTAACTACACAGAGGCGAAGGCTTTGGCGGTTCCTTTGAGTTTTGATGGCTCGTTTTTTGTGACCTTACGTACCAGTTGCGTCTACACTGAGAGAAATATGTTAATTTATTTCTTTTAATAGGTTAAATTTCTAACCTGTAAAATGCGTTTTATTTTATTGTGACAAACTATTTAAAACTTTATAAACATTACATTGAACTAGATTTTGGTCGAAAGTACGGGAACCAGGCAGAAATTTTAATAGTAGCTATGTAATACTTGTGAATTTTAAGAAATATATATTTTTGAGGTTAGCAGATCCCCATTTAAGGATACACTGAAAAAACAATGTATTTTGAGATGGATTGAAAAATATTACCATTTGAATTGTTTATAATCGGCGCCTATTTTCAATTGAGTTGTCCACTAGATTTTATTTATGAGAATTTTAATTCTCGGTTTTCAACCTCCCAAAATGAGTGGAAATAAAATTCACAAATCCAAACTTAACACGATAAACGTCAACAGTGTCAACATAAGAGTGAGGTTGATTGATATACCGTTTAAAAATGGCGATGAGTATACAAATTTGGTTTTGGTGGGAAGGCTTGCCTTCGCCTCTGTATAGTTACTGTACTCTGTGGTTGTGTTATGTTACGTTTTATTTTTATTATTACCGAAAAACATGGGTTACAAGGCAATTGCAATACTTCATTGTAGTACTACTTATTTTCATTTAAATGATTTACAATCCACTATTATTACCCCACCCAGTACCCCTTTTCACTCCTCGATCCCGTAACTTTCTAACTTTTTTTTCTGTTGGTTCATCCGCAATTTTTTTCGTAAATGTGCTCTATTTATCATATACTATTCATTACTTTTTAGAAAATTTGCAAAATCCGAAATACCTTTACCAGACCCATATAGTTTATAGAGTAAGATCCCGTGAACGCCAGACCTACGTTATTTTATAAAATCTGAAAATTTTTCTACGGAAGTACACTACTACAGGTAAGAAGAATTGGCTGCTATGAACAGTCGGTCGTGGTGGCTTTGACAGGTAACAGGTAGCAAAGGTGTATAGAATTGCTGCTCAAAATCGTCATACTATAAAGCGTAATTTTTTTATATTGTTTACGAGATGCTATAATAATTCACGTCCTCCATTGCCAAACACTTTCTATGGTGGCCAGACCCCTTTAAAATATAAAAAAATGTAATTGTACTTACGTTATTTTATAAAATCTGAATTTTATATATGTTACTTCGGCAACTATTTTAAGGTGTTTCCCAAGCAGCCAGACAGTTTCGAAGGTTCCAATCCCCTACCAGACATAGTTGAAGGTCAGCTGTAGGTATGAGCGCAAAGGAAGGCAAATGTATATAAAAGCGAGTACGAATGAGACAGTCGGTTAGGTTTATCGGATAATTCAATTATGTAGAAATTATTTATAAATTAAAAATAAAGGAAGAGGGTCGATTTGGGCGGTTTTTACCCCAAATTATTTTTAGATGAAAAAATCAGAAAACGTTTTTTTTTAATGTCTACTAACAATAATAAGTCGATTTTACCCTAAACGGACGACCCCCCCCTCAATCCTGAATACGCCAAAAACGTATTTATCTATTTTTCTGGATTTTTTTTGTCACCTTTTTTTTTAATTTTACCTTCAAATGACCTTATAAACTTGATGTGATACAGGTTAACGAACTTCGGGTTCGAAATCAGCGACCCCAAAAATCCTAGGATATCCTGGTCAAGTCTGGTGAGCAAGCTTAGATATTTTGTTATATTTCCCGCAAACGAATAAATAGTAAAACCACCCTCTCCACCCCCCCTTTTGTAAAAAGGGAATTAGTGTGGTAGTGTGGTATTTTATCAAGCAAATATAAGTCTGAAAACGATATATCTCCCCAAGAACGCTGTTAGCAAGTGATGGCATGTTCAGTATTGAGGGGGGGGGTCGTCCGTTTAGGGTAAAATCGACTTATTATTGTTAGCAGACATTAAAAAAAATGTTTTCTGATTTTTTTTCGTCCAAAAATAATTTGGGGCAGAAACCGCCCAAATGACCGTCCTCCTTTGGTTATTACCATAATTTTACAGTTAATAAATTGTTAAAAAATAAATTTAATAAATCAATAGCAAATTAATTTCCGTTTATAAACGTGGTTTTTTAAAATATATTTAAAAGTAATTATAAACCAAATTTCAATATTTTATTAAAATTTTGTTTGCTATGAACCTAATAATAAAAAATAGTTTGATAATAAAGTGTCTGATGGACAAATTGTTTATTTATAATCAGAGCCCGTATACTTATAACCATTATAACCATTTTTGACGTCTAAGTAGCCGTTTCGTAGATATTCGCTGTGAAAAATCGCGTACCACCGATTTTTCGTCGAGCGCTCCAAACTACCTCCTACTCTGAAGTCGATAGCGAAAAAAACGGTGGGGAGTACGCAAATCGACCATAGAACTTTTTTTATGTAGAATTTAATGAAGAATATTTTTGTTCCTATACCTGTTTTTCGTGGGAATGACGGATCCGAAGAAAAATGAGAATAACCGTAACTAAGTCCCGTCTGGGGGTGGTTCTTCGCCCCAAAAAGGTGTTTCCATCAACGGATAAGGTCGGATCCTTAATCCTATTCCTATGAACTATACATAGCCCAAATATAATTTGTATATGAATTTTTTCTCCTAAAAAGTCTAATTTGCGTGGACTATACAGCTGACTTTCAACTATGTCTGGTAGGGGGTTGGAACCTTCGAAACTGTCTGGCTGCTTGGGAAACACCTTAAAATAGTTGCCGAAGCAACATATATAAAATTCAGATTTTATAAAATAATGTAAGTACAATTACATTTTTTATACTTTAAAGGGGCCACCATAGAAAGAGTCTGGCAGTGGAGGACGTGAATTATTATAGCATCTTGTAAACAATATCAAAAAATTACGCTTTTAGTATGACGATTTTGAGCAATTCTATACACCTTTGCTACCTGTTACCTGTCAAAGCCACCGCGACCGACTGTTCATAGTAGTCAATTCTTCTTACCTGTAGTAGTGTACTTCGTAGAAAAATTTTCAGATTTTATAAAATAACGTAGGTCTGGCGTTCACGGGATCTTGGCCTATTATTATACAACTATTTAAATAATTACCCGTACGACTTATAGTAATTTATATATTATAGATTAAAACTTATTTCAGATCCAAATTGATTATTTACAATTTATTTGTTTCTGGAATAATGCCAATTAAAAACAAAATACCCCAATCTATATTTTTTTGTGTCTAGGAAAAATAAATTGATGATTGATAAATCTAAATGGTCACATCGTTTCAAAAATTTGGCAGAATATGAAAAATGATATAAACTATCCATCTGCCATCAACTCGAAAATTTTAAATAGTGTTCTTTATCACAGGACAATTTTATGGCCAGTTTGACTATAAGCTATTTATGGCGTTAGCTTGCGATTTCAACACATGCCAGCTTTTCATTTTCTGTACGGCGAGCCTTCTATTGCCATGTTACATGTTTAAGTAAATTTTCTCATTGTTAAAGGCAACACAAAACCAAGGCCAGGGAACTTGATAATCGATGATAAGAAAAACCAAAATCCTTTATACCCTCCCTACAGCAACCAACAATACTATGATCTGCATGTGTATATACACAAACTCAGGGCTTCTGCAAGTGACCAGACGAGGATGGCTTGATTTTTCAAAATGTTGTAGTATAACATTAATGAAGCGATAAATTATTGTGAAACAATTATTTCAACGAAATTATCACCATCGATGTACTGTGGCATCATGAATAGAATTAAACAACTATTAATGGCCTGACGGTCGTCATTTTCAAAGAGGAACGTTATTTGGTTGATGAAACTCATCAAGACTGTACAGCAAGGACACGTGCCTGAAAACTTATACCACAACAAAGAACTGATTGGTACGATGGTCTAGATAGTTTTTAATTCTATAATGTACATTACAAGAATTTCTTAATAAACACACCTTTATTTATCTGAGTACTAATGGATTTACACACGTTACACATATGTCAAAGTATCGAAGTAATAATCACCAACCTGTCCGATGTCCTCTACATGTGACAGCAGTCGAATCTCCTTTTCACCATGAGTGTGCCACCATACCGAGCAACCATTCCTTCTTGGGTGACGTTGACTATCGAGAAGTAGGCTCTGTGCCAGCAGCAATTCAGCTCAGAGAAAACCCTGCAAAGTGGAAACAAGAACTGTTTAATCGAGCATGTTCGCATGGGATGATTTTTATTCTAAAATATGCAGAGCTTGCTTATGTTTGTATACCTAGTACATTGTTCTCTTTTGGCTAAAGCATATTGTGAATCCAACCATGAGTTAGTCCTTTTGAAAACTTTACAGTATAGTCACGTTAAATGTATTTATTAAAAAAAAATTCCGTTGCAAATTTTGTTCTTTATTTGGAAAATTTTGTACTATTTTTATAGTATTATCCCAAGGAACAATTTAAAGGTCATTTGGATTTGAGGAGGTTTTAAAAAAGGTTTGTCAGGGTTAGGAAATAGTCTTGGGCTTTATTGATGTTGTAATTAAGGCCTTTTAGGCTTCAAGTATACTTGCTCTTATATGGTAAGTTTTAAAGCATTCTCTAAGACCTAATTATAAAGCTAATTTGCTTCTAGGATAACATGTATTTGTAATGGGTTTATCATACCTACATAAAACTCTCCATAAAGCTAATTATAGTCCAATTAAATAAGCCGGCAAATCAAAATTTTGAGGTAAATACTTGAATATTTGATATAAGTTACTTTGATGTATTAGAACACGATTAATGAAAGAAATTTTTTTCTGAACCCCCGGGAAGGGGTGAAAAAAAATAAAATATAGTGTTTTTTTTTAAATTACTCAAAATGTGGAAAAGCTAGTAAAAAAAGTTTCAAATAAAAATTATAAAGCATGAAATTTTATGTAAAAATGATCTCTAGACTTTTTTTGGTATTACTAAAATTAACGGAGTTAGGCTGGTTAGAAATTAATTGATGATATGTACAACTTTAAAAAATCATAGCGTGCTGAAAAGTTGATAAATTTAAAAAAATTTTTTCTATTTACTCAGAAAAATATAAACATTCGTTTCAGAGAAATGGATTTTTTAAAAAATTGTTAATAAAAAAAGTTATAAAAATTTCATTTTTTTTATTTCAATTAAAACCACTTTGAACGGTGAAACGAATTTTTTTTTATACCATTCTGTTCATTATTTAATATATTGAACATTTGCTTTTGAAATTTTTTTTTACCCTTCATTTTCAAGAAGGTATGAATTTATTTACTTGCTTAGTTTTTTTCCAAACGTAAGACACTGCTCTTGTGACGTCATGATAACTGAAAAGAAATAAAGAATGCATACGACAAAGATAAAATTGCTTCGTAGCTGCTGCGTTGCCTACAAGACGCGCATGCGTCACATCTAACAGCTAACCTCAAAAATATGTGTTTCTTAAGATTTAAGAGTATTACGCAGCTATTATTAAAATTTCTGCTTGGTTCCCGTATTTTCAACTAAAATCTAGTTCAGTGTAGTGTTTATGAAGTTCTAAACACTTTGTCCTAATAAAATAAGCCTCTTTTTGTAGGTTGGAAATCTAACCTCTAATTAGCAGTCTATTTCTATTAATCAAGAATATTGAAAAATTATTTACGTGAATTTTTAAATATTTGCTTGGAGCCAGTACCGGCTCCAAGCTAAAAATGCGTACACAAACATTAAAAATGAGAATAAACTTGAAAAACTTAAACTTTAAAGTTACGTTAGGTACATGATGCAGATGCAGACTAGTTCAAGATTACGTCTAGAAAAATGTGTAAAAGTTTCACACCCGCACATAAACAGTTGCAAAAGTTATAAACAAATGAAGATTGAAAATATAACGAGTTTCGTCTTTTGCAAATAACTCGAAAACTATTAATATTTAAGAAAATTGAAAGAACGATTTTTAAAGAGGAATGAATTTCCAATAAAAAAGACGAACTCCCGAAACTCCATCACTCAGCGCTCTGCCGTTATGATGCTCTGAAATCGGCCGTAATAAGTAAAAATATTTTTTTATGTTATTAAATATTAATTTAAAAATTTTTTAAAATTATGGTATTATTTAGACACTTAACGGAACAATATCCCGTTGAAAAAAATTTGTTTCACCAATTTTTCATAAAATGAGCCTATTGTTAATTAACAAATTTTTTTAGAGTTTACGTTTATATTTCAAATCGGATAATTGTTAAACAAAAGCCACTAAAATTATTTCGCTTCATGGAGACCTTATAAAATTTTTTTGCCATTTTGTTATAAAATATTGTGATTAAAAATTAAAAAAAATTATTAATTTTTTTTTTAATTGTTTATAATGTTTTTCTTTTTTTCATTATTTAAACAAATTATTAAGAAAAAAATGTATTCTTAAAATTTATTATTTGCAATTCTCTACAAGAAAAATTTTTGTTGTTAATTTATTTGTTTATTTAATAAACAATTTGTTATTAACAATCGCCGAATGTTTTTAGATAGAAAAAGAAATAACAAAAACAACCGTATACATAAACATGTAAAAAGAAAAATAAATTTAACATGTTTATGGATACGGTTGTTTTTGTTATTTTTTTTTTCTGTCTAAAAAGAATATAAACACATTCGGTGATTGTTAATAACAAATTGTTTATTAAATAAACAAATAAATTAACAACTATTTTTTTTTCCATCTTGTAGAGAATTGCAAATAATAAAGTTTAAGAATAAATTTTTTTCTTAATAATTTGTTTAAATAATGAAACAATGGAACAAAATATTATAAACAATTTAAAAAAATTTTTAAATTTTTAATAACAATATTTTTAGCGGTGGTGTAAAAAACAATTCGTTTCACCGTTCAAAGTGGTTTTAATTGAAAATAAAAAAATTAAAATTTTAATAACTTTTTTATTACCAATTTAAAAAAAAATCCATTTCTCTGAAAGGAATGTTTATATTTTTCTGAGTAAATAGAAAATTTTTTTTTTTAAATTTATTAACTTTTTAGCACGCTATAATTTTTTAAAGTTGTACATATCATCCCTTCATTTCCAACCAGCCTAACTCCGTTAATTTTGGTAATACCAAAAAAAGTCAAGAGATCATTTTTATATAAAATTTCATGCTTTACAATTTTTGTTTGAAACTTTTTATACTAGCTTTTACACATTTTGAGTAATTTTGAAAAAACACTTTATTATATATTTTTTCACCCCTTCCCGGGGGTTCAAAAAAAAATTTCTTTCATCAATCGTGTTCTAATACATCAAAGTAACTTATATCAAAAATTCAAGTATTTACCTCAAAATTTTGATTTGTCGACTTATTTAATTGGACTATTAGCTTTATGAACGTTTTAAATTCATTTAGATTTAGATTTAAAGAGGCTTTAAATTATTCTTTATGGTTTTAACATATTTGCAATAAATGCATTTTAAATCCTTTTTAAAACTAGACATTTTCAATGCCCATTAGTACTTATTAAAGGCCATTACAAAACTAGACTCTTAAAACATCCTTGACGAATGTTGTGATGAAACCGTTGAAGAAAAAAAGGCCCCTATAAATCTAAAAGGCAAATTTTAATTCCATAAAACACTTTCTAAAACCTCAATAAAACATTCATTATAAAAATAATAAACAATATGTTTGCCTGAAGTGTCGTTGGTGCATGTGTGTGTTAATTAAAAGCATTTCACGACTTACTGATGTGTATTTATGTCTTTTATGGAAGAAATTATTTTGGGGTTAAGTTTTAAGTTTTTTGTATCAAATGTCAACGCAGTTCGTCTTGGAGGCAGTTCTTTTAAATCCCAAACGTTTTATTACAGCTTTTATCAAGTCCATGTGATCTTTGTCAAGTGTATTTGCATTTATGTAAGGAAGAGATTATTTGTGATAGTATACAAAAAGACTAAAAGGACTTCATTTAGAGTAAATGTTCTAGGTCATTACCATTATTAGAATATATAGTTTAATGAGAAGACTGTAAAATGACGAGTAGGTTTTTAGTTGGCCGGCCATGTTTTTCTTGTTATATGAAAATATTCAAGGTCAATCTCGCAATTATTATTATTAATAATTATCACTTTTTCTTTAGCAAATTAAGGTAGAATTACAAGAAACGACTGAAAATTACCGTGGGAACCGAGAAGCAGCCTACTTTTTTAAATTTGCTGATTACATGTCTATGCAAATTTTGTATGAATATTTAAATCATTATTATTTCTAAGGCGCCTTTGTTTCTTGGGCCTTTCTTTTGATAAAACGCTAAACTGCCGTTGGTTTTAATTTTTTTGTCATACCTGATGTCTTTTTATTACCTAAAAGGTAATAAATCGGCCTTAGAGATGTTATACTGCCACTCTACGCTTTATAAATTTCAAATTCTATTTTATCTTCAATAAGTCTGATGGTGTGTTTGCTTAAATCAGTTTAGAAAAAATAGATAGATAGATCTTAATTGGTCATATATACATAAATTATGTTTTGACACGTCAAAAAATATGGCAATAAAAACCAACAAAAAGTGGTTGTCTTAAATAGAAAAAAAAAGTACACTATAAATAAAACAAATAAATAACAAAGTAGAGTAAATAACAATAAAGCACATAGAATAACAAACAATCATTATCACACACATATCAAGTTTATAAAATTAAACGAGAGAAATCAGTTGACAAGAATTCGTCAAAATCATAGAATGCATTTTCAAGGAGGAAACGTTTAATTACATTTTTAAAGCGAGTACAGTCAAGTGTTTGTATAGCAATCGGTAACACATTCAAAAATTTTACTGCATAATAGCAGGTGCCATTCCTGGTTTTTGAAAGTCGGAAAAAATCCAAATATATATTGCTCCTATTACGAGTTGAGTACGTATGTACACTTTCACATGTTATGTAATTATTAAGGTTATTTTTAACATGGACAAGGCACTGCAGTATATAATTACAGGGCAAAGTCAGTATCTCAAGGGTTATAAAAGCATCCCTACAATCATCTCTATATGATAGCCCAGCAACGATTCTGACAGCCTTTCTTTGCAGTGAAAAAACTGTTGAGGTATGTGCCGAGTGGCCCCATATTAAAATGGCATAAGTGAGGGAAGATTGAATTATTGCATGATATGCCATTAAAACCGTTGACTGTGACAAACAATTTTTTAAATTGCGCAATAAGAAAATATTGCGTGATATATTCTTGCAGATGTAGGACGTATGTTCCTCCCATGTTAACTTACTGTCCAAGATAATGCCCAAAAATTTAACGCAATGAGAGGTCATTTGTACAGAGTGCTGTCTTAAAGAAAAAATCATAGTCTCTGTTTTATCATCAGTCAATATTAACTTATTGTTTAAAAACCAGTTGTGAACCATAGACAAACTGTTTTGAGCTTCTGATAATAAAGTGTTACAATCTTTATGGGAATGAGCCAATGTTGTGTCATCAGCAAAAAGAGTGAAGTTTGTTGACAGACTACTGTTTGGCAAATCATTAATATAAATAAGAAATAAAACCGGAGAAAACAGCAACACTCGGTACCAAAACTGGGACGTGCTACAATACAATGGAAACATCGTAAATAATAACACAAGAGGAGGAAACCTAATACAAGTAAATCCCCTTTTGAAAATGAGAAAAGAAAATCCGCCGAGGGTAAATAATCCACTCAACGAAGCCACACACATTTCAATACCATTCCAAGGAGACAGATTGCATATAATTCTGATATATGTACACCCAACATCTAACATTGAAGAAACCATCTTCAACAAAGCAGCACAATACAAATTTTGCTTAATAATAGGGGACTTTAATGTAAATAGAACAAAAAACAAGCAAATACAAACATTCATAAATAACACAACATTTAGGAAGGCAGACACCCCCCCGACATTCTTAATGGAAAACAACCCGGACTCGACACCAGATATAATACTCTACACCGAAAATATTCATAACAATATATGTAAAATAGAAACTCTCCCAGACATAGGGTCCGACCACCTGGCGATAGAGATTAACATAGAGCTAGACAAAACAACAGAAGAGGAAGTGGAAGAAAAAAGAATTAACCTACATAAGTGCAACACGGATGAAGTCAACAATACAATAGAAAATTATGTAGAAGAACAACAACACCTTCCAATTGACGAACAGGCAATAACCAGATTCAACGAAAAACTAACGGCGACGATAATACATAACTCACCCACTCGAAGGATTAGATATTACTCATATGAACTACCACCATTCATCATCAGATTAATAAAACATAAAAGGAAAATGTATAGAGAATACCTAACAAATAAAGATGCACAATATAAAAGACATATTAACGATTACAACAAAAATATCCAAAGGCTAATTAAAGACTATAAGGAACATAAATGGTTAACAGTATGTAATGAAATCAATCAACAACAAGGCAGAAATTACTGGCAACAAATAAAAAAATTATCAAGATATAAACAGTCGACATCCATAGCCACACTAGAAGAAAATAATACACTTTATAATAGCAACCCCGAAAAAGCAGATCTGTTTGCGGAACATTATGAAAATGTATACACAATTAAAAATGATAACCAATTCGACGAAGCGCATCACGAAGACGTAAAAAATTGGCATGACGATTTCATTTCTGAAGAATTACCAAACCAAAACATTTCAATAAGCGAGGAAACCTATTATGACATACTGAATAAAGGTAAAAGCACAGCCCCCGGAAAAGACAGCATATCTAAAAATATCATCCGTAAACTTGGACACAAAGTACACCTATACATAATAAAATTATACGAATATGTATACTGTTTGAACAACCAGTACTTCCCTAAGGAATGGAAACACGGTGTTGTCATCACCATCCCCAAACCCAACACCAACCCACACCGAACAAATAACTATCGTCCTATCACACTACTTCCAGTACTAGCAAAAAACTTGGAACAGATTATTAAAAGACTCATTTCAGATGCAATCGGGCACAACATACCCAACTACCAATTTGGATTCCGGGAAAAATCATCCACCACCCACCCGCTGATGATAATCACTTCAAATATCCAAACGACAAAGCTCGAAGGTCAACATAGTGCGGCAATATTTTTGGACATAAATAAAGCATTCGACAGTGTTTGGCACATGGGCCTACTGTACAAGCTAGCATACCTGAACTGTCCGAGATACTTAGTACACATGATAAGCACATATTTAAAAGAGAGAACATTACAAATCAAAATAGACACATGCTACTCTAAAACATTTAAAATGCAACAAGGACTACCACAAGGCTCGCCGCTATCGCCACTACTATACAACACCTACTGTTTTGATATTTACAACTTCGAAAATGACCCAGCGCAGTTCAACCCTAATCCATATATACTACAATATGCTGATGATACTGTATTAATTAGTCATAACTGCACTATGAATAAGACTGTGGATGAACTACAAAGATTAATGAACACGACGATGATATGGTTCAACAAATGGAGATTGAAACCAAACCCGACAAAATCCCAATACATAATCTTCAACCATGCCCCCAACATCAACTCCCCAAAAATAATCATCAACAATCACTCTCTCCCACCCAGTACAACAGTCAAATATCTAGGTGTAAGCCTTGACCAAAAGTTGAATTTTAATAATCACACCAAAATTATAAAAAAGAGGTGCATCTCCAGAGGCAAACACTTCCGTAGTTTGACCTTTAAAAACAAAGGTATCAGTATGAAGACAGCAGTACATATCTACAAATCCATATGTAGGCCACTACTAGAATACAGCCATCCCCTCTACCTTAATGCAAAAAACCCGGCACTGAAAAATATCAATGTAGCGGAGACATCAACACTCAGAACGATCACCAAATGCCGACACCCTGACAATCCACTCCATAACCCGCCTAATGACCTCCTGTACCAAATCACCAATATTGAACCAATTTCACAAAGACTTTCAAAATTGTCAACCAAGTTTGCCAAAAATGAAGACAATATAGATAAAATACAACTCTTATGCAAAACAAGAAACCATCAGACACCAAGACGCAGGAAATATCCAGAACGAACCTTGTGGGAACACATTAAGGACTTAAGAGAACCATAAACAACGTTTTTCAATACATATACAATTTTTTTTTTTTTTTTTTTTTATATAAATACTTACCACACATGAAATACACAATGTACAAGTACTTATTTTAATTTTAATATTTTTGTAAACAGGCTGAAGGACTTCGGTCGATGGCCTTTTGGGTTTATGCTCAATAAAGAACTTTTATTATTATTATTAAAACCGGTCCCAAAACTGAACCCTGAGGGACACCAAATTTAATATCAATGGTACCAGAGTTAACATTATTAAAATGAACAAATTGATGACGATCAGTCACATACGACATAATCAATTTTCTACTAAATGCAATAATAAAATTATTTGGATTCCTTCATGGACATTCTTATAGCTTCTCAGTTCTAATATGGACTTATAAGAGTTTTAAAAACCAGTTATAAGGTAGCCTTCTAGGTGTTTTCTAGAAATGCAGGAAGCTAATAAAAAAGCTTCCGACAGCTTGAAAATAGGTTTTAAAATGGCTCTAACAAGGTTTTCAAGAGCGGCACTATGCCTCACTAAGGAGTTTTATGAAGGAATTTAAAAAGGCCTTAACAACCTTCATAAGAGTGGGCCCTTTTAGTCTACAAGTTGCTTTATGATGGTATTAAGGATATTGTTACAGCAAAATAGATTTTTCAAGGCATTTTATAAATAGTTTTATAGTACCCTTGTATATATTCCTTTCCTTTCCTTTCCTTTTTTCGATTTTTCACTTATAACTCGGAAACATATGTCATAAGGAAAAAGGTAATCTATGCAAAATTAAACATAATTAAATTTCCTACAAGAATATCTGTATTAATTTTCTTCCTGTGTTATAGTTTAAAAGATATTCACCAGCCAAAATAGATAATTAATGATATTTCTATCAAAGTGGTTTACCGCGGTCTTCTAATAAATCACAGTCACAAAACAATCTTTATTTACTCGACGTATTTAGTAACGTAATATTTTGTCGAAATCTATACATTTCCTTAAATATACAGTGTGACTCACTTAAAATGAAGACGCCCTTATAACTTTTTTATTTTGTTTCCGATTTTAATCAAATTTTGCTCAAGTATAGAACAAATTAGGATCTACTTATAACCAAAAAAACATTCACCTGTTACAAAGGCAAAGCCACCTGCGTGCACATTAAAGGTTGGTTCCAGTTAACATAATAAATTGTAATTTTTACTATAATCTACTTTAAAGTTCAATGCTTAACGCTAAAGCAGTAGATTATTATTATAATAATTATTATTTTCTACATTTATTATATTTATATACTTCCATAAGTGAAGTAGCTACTGCTTACAACTTATTGTGTTAACTGGAACTAACCCTTATGTGTGCGTCTTATTTTCCACGGTATTATTAATTTTAGGAAAAAATTATAGAGGCATTTTTATCAAAAAGTGCACCGTTCCCGAGATAATCTAGAAAACCTGAAAATGGGTGGAAACGACCTTCTAGGGGACGAAGCACATATTTAGGGGTGGGAACTTTTCGGTTTACTAATTCTTATGCTATCCTTAACATTTCTACCAATTTTCAAAACTTCATGAATTTTGTCCGATATATTAAAATATTAACTGTTATTTTAGTTTATTGACAAGCGCTCCCGTTATCACCTTACGAGTGACAAGCTGGACAAAAGTAAATAAGTTCTCACCTGTGAAGGAAATTGAAGACGCTCCTAAGTATTTCGATTTCTCTATCGATGGCGAGCTGTTTAAGGTGTGTGGCTAACATCTCGGTGTCCACCTCGGAAGGTTCATCTGCAGACCGTATCCACTGTTTAATTATCGGCTTGACTTTATCCCAAGGGAGCCTGCTGAAAGGGTTAGCCTTGGTGTTTACAGAATCCTTCTCTGAAATAAAAAAATTGACAAAAAAACATTTTAACAAATCTTCAAGTGTGTCCTTGTTCAAAGCCAATCGTCGCGTCAAATAAACTATTCTGGTCATGTATTTTTCAGAAAAAAAAAATATTTACCATTTTTAGAGCTTCTTTGAGTACAGTCCTCAACTTTGGAGTACCCAGCTGTATTTGTCTCGGATTTGGGCCGAAATGGGGTTGCAGATTTTTTAATCCTATGTTCCAGTTTGTATTGTTTGATTACTTCGTTCCGCAGATCTTCGGGAAGCTCATTCAACACATCCAAATCTATTTCGTCGTCAATTTTATTTTCCTGTAAGAAAAATGAAATATATTTAGTACTTCCTTTATTTAAAAAGGTGACACATTAAGTATTATATCCTTGTTGACTGAATTTTCCAAAATCCTGGAAAGGACTGTATATTATAACACAGTTATTAAATTTATGGAATTTAAGGCGTATTGAGTGGCAAATATGTGGACCGCCTGTCTATCGCATTCTGGGTTCGAGCCTCAGCCCCGGTACTGACAACACCGGTGGGTATGGATATACTTCTGCATTTTTCCAAATGTGTAACCCCATTCCTTGCCACAACACTTCCGCAACCTCACAATGATCAAATTCAAAAAGAAACTCAAAAACATATTAACACGGAACTGCCTTTACAACATACACGAGTTCTCTCAACTTATCGCTGAAAATGGAAGCATTATTTTTGCCTCTGTGAACTAATTTTATTATTTTCTTTTACTCTAATATATGTACCTTTCATTTTATCATTGTATGTTTGTAATTTTACCATTTTATCGTAGTTGACACTTTTCATGTCATATTTTTTATCCTCATCCATTCTGATTTAAAGACTGATTAATTATTACCTAGATTTAGTGTTCTGTATGGACATTTATTTGTGTTTATTGACTTGTCTATAATGTAACATTTCTAAAGACGAATAAATATTATTATTATTATTATTATTCCGGACAGCCTTGGCTTTAGATTTTGAGGTTGTCTACTATATGTGGTGTGTTTATGTTTATGTAAATGATTTACTTTCAGTTTCTCAACATGTCTTCAGAACTCATAAATCAGTAGAGACAGTAAGTAAGTTATCACTTGTTAAATTATGTATATTCCGAACTAGATAAAGGAAATACGTAGTGACTTATGCTTGATCTAAGTAAGGCATTTGATACTATTGGTTTGTTTAATATTTAACCTTAGGTATAAGATGACAATTGCTGGTGTGGACAAATTCATATTTGTAGTGTTCAACCGATACTGATATACATATCGGTTATCGGCAATATCGGCAGACCTGCCGATATATCGGATCGGCAAAAATGTCGATATTTAATGCCGATATTTTTATCAAAATAATTTGATAAAAATTGTATAATTGACAAACACTATGTATTGAACATAAAAAAAAACATTGTACCTCTCTTAGGTTAACATGTTTATTAAAAGAAAAACTTAAAAAGTACAACAAACTACAATTAATTAAACCATAAAAAAAAACAAAAAACATCCTCTAGCACAAAAAAAAAACAAACAGAATGTAGATGCTTAATAACAAATGACTGAGAAATCCGAACCAGTCCAAGACAAACCAGAACACATTTTACTAACTGCGCATCTGCCTGGCATCTGAGGACTGTTATTTCTCAAAACCAAAACAAACCTATAACTCGGGCTTTCACGAATTCAGTCCACTGATCTGTATAATACATACATATCAGTGATTCAGTCGTAGAAATTACGATGATCGCCTTTGTTACGATCTAATTCTTGAACCTATAATGTGTCTTGACTGCCGATATTTACGAATTCTGGTATTAGTAAAATATAGAAAGTTATAGTATTTCGATTTTGGTAAAAAAAATATGACCGATATATATCGGTATCAGCATCTTATATCGGCCGATACCGATATATCGGTATCGGCAAAAAAAATCTATCGGTCGAACACTGCATATTTGCAAAGCCGATATAATATGTTAGTAAAACGAAAGATCAAATATCTAATCAGTAACCAGTCTCACTTGGAGTTCCTCAAGGATCAGCATTGGGCCCACTTAAATTTTTATTTTATATCATTGACCTGCCTAGACGTATAAGTAAGGGACATGTAACTATGTTTGTAGATGACACAAGTATTACAGTCTCGTGTAAAAACTGTGAGGCAAACAGTAAGAAAGAAAACATTAAACAAGAAAACATCAAGATCATACACCAAGAAAACATTAAGAGGATAGATAGATAGATAGATAGATAGATAGATTTATTGGTGTTTTAACATATGATAATGTTTTACACAAGTCAATTTGTTACAAATAATAAATATGGACATATCACATTTGTATACTTTTATATCTATGTAAATAGTCTACAACTATCACATTTATTATACTAGTAACACAGTTACTTTTAAATCACATGTCTGTAGTATCGCAGTTTATAAACTCTTGTATATTGTAAAAGGCATTTTTTATTAAGAAATTTTTTATCCTATGTTGATATTTCAACTTTGGGAGATTTCTTACGTAAATAGGGAGCTTATTGAAGAATACTGGGCCATAATAGTTACTGCCCGAGTCACTAGACTTTAGTCTGTTATAATTAATTTTTATGTTTTCGTCATTTCGAGTATGGTATTTATGATTATTTCCTTTTCTCTCGAGCAAGTGTGCATTGTCATGTATGTATAGTAAACATGTATAAATATATAAAGAAGGAAATGTGAGAAGCTTCATTTGAATAAATTTTTGTTTAACATCGTCTCTGTAGCCCAAGTTTGCGATGATTCTAATGGATTTTCTCTGTAGTCCGAAAATTCTGCTGGCTTGGGGTGCATGTCCCCAGTTCATCAGACCATATGCCATTTGAGACACTATTAAAGAATGGTATGCAATCTTTAAAAAATTTGCGGGCACAGTGTGGTGCAGATTTCTTAGTACAAATTAAAATTAAAAAAGGTGACACATTAAGTATTATATCCTTGTTGACTGAATTTTCCAAAATCCTGGAAAGGACTGTATATTATAACACAGTTATTAAATTTATGGAATTTAAGGCGTATTGAGTGGCAAATATGTGGACCGCCTGTCTATCGCATTCTGGGTTCGAGCCTCAGCCCCGGTACTGACAACACCGGTGGGTATGGATATACGTCTGCATTTTTCCAAATGTGTTTCTTGCCACAACACTTCTGCAACCTCACAACGATCAAATTCAAAAAGAAACTCAAAAACATGTTAACACAGAACTGCCTTTACAACATACACGAGTTCTCTCAACTTATCGCTGAAAATGGAAGCATTATTTTTGCCTCTGTGAACTAATTTTATTATTTTCTTTTACTCTAATATATGTACCTTTCATTTTATCATTGTATGTTTGTAATTTTACCATTTTATCGTAGTTGACACTTTTCATGTCATATTTTTTATCCTCATCCATTCTGATTTAAAGACTGATTAATTATTACCTAGATTTAGTGTTCTGTATGGACATTTAATTGTGTTTATTGACTTGTCTATAATGTAACATTTCTAAAGACGAATAAATATTATTATTATTATTATTCCGGACAGCCTTGGCTTTAGATTTTGAGGTTGTCTACAATATGTGGTGTGTTTATGTTTATGTAAATGATTTACTTTCAGTTTCTCAACATGTCTTCAGAACTCATAAATCAGTAGAGACAGTAAGTAAGTCATCACTTGTTAAATTATGTATATTCCGAACTAGATAAAGGAAATACGTAGTGACTTATGCTTGATCTAAGTAAGGCATTTGATACTATTGGTTTGTTTAATATTTAACCTTAGGTATAAGATGACAATTGCTGGTGTGGACAAATTCATATTTGTAGTGTTCAACCGATACTGATATACATATCGGTTATCGGCAATATCGGCAGACCTGCCGATATATCGGATCGGCAAAAATGCCGATATTTAATGCCGATATTTTTATCAAAATAATTTGATAAAAATTGTATAATTGACAAACACTATGTATTGAACATAAAAAAAAACATTGTACCTCTCTTAGGTTAACATGTTTATTAAAAGAAAAACTTAAAAAGTACAACAAACTACAGTTAATTAAACCATAAAAAAAACAAAAAACATCCTCTAGCACAAAAATAAAACAAACAGAATGTAGATGCTTAAGAACAAATGACTGAGTAATCCCAACCAGTCCAAGACAAACTAGAACACATTTTACTAACTGCGCATCTGCCTGGCATCTGAGGACTGTTATTTCTCAAAACCAAAACAAACCTCTAACTCGGGCTTTCACGAATTCAGTCCACTGATCTGTATAATACATACATATCAGTGATTCAGTCGTAGAAATTACGATGATCGCGTTTGTTACGATCTAATTCTTGAACCTATAATGTGTCTTGACTGCCGATATTTACGAATTCTGGTATTAGTAAAATATAGAAAGTTATAGTATTTCGATTTTGGTAAAAAAAATATGACCGATATATATCGGTATCAGCATCTTATATCGGCCGATACCGATATATCGGTATCGGCAAAAAAAATCTATCGGTCGAACACTGCATATTTGCAAAGCCGATATAATATGTTAGTAAAACGAAAGATCAAATATCTAATCAGTAACCAGTCTCACTTGGAGTTCCTCAAGGATCAGCATAGGGCCCATTTAAATTTTTAATTTATATCATTGACCTGCCTAGACGTATAAGTAAGGGACAAGTAACTATGTTTGTAGATGACACAAGTATTACAGTCTTGTGTAAAAACTGTGAGGCAAACAGTAAGAAAGAAAACATTAAACAAGAAAACATCAAGATCAAACACCAACAAAACATTAAGAGGAGACAACGCCAATCACAAAGTTTCATTGGTAAAGATAAACCTGGGGCGAAGGGTAGGCAGTGTGGCTATTATAGGGCATCTGCACGTGATGTCACAGCTAACCTCAAAAATATGTGTTTTTTAAGATTTAAGAGTATTATGCAGCTATTATTAAAATTTCTGCCTAGTTCCGGTATTCTCAACTGAAATTTAATTCAGTGTAATGCTTATGAAGTTCTAAATACTTTGTCCTAATAAGATATTACTCTTTTTGTAATCAACAATACTGAAAAATTTTTAAATATTTGCTTGGAGCTAGTACGGCTCCAAGCTAAAAATGCGTATACAAACATTAAAAATGAGAATAAACTTGAAAAACTTAAAATTTAAGGTTATGTTGGTTACATGATGCAGATGCTGCTGTAGGTGACACCATCTATTAAACAGCACTGTACTAAAAGTCTTGACTGGGAAAAAACAGTTTTTAGCCAAACGGCTGGCTTTATTAAACTGAAAAAAAGATATTCTTGTAAGTAAATGAATTCTACACTTTTATTGAAGAAAGTTTTTAGTTAAAATTTGTTTATTACGAAGATTTCTCTTCACACTTCGCTTAGCTTGGAGCCGTACTGGCTCCAAGCAAATATTTAAAAATTCACATAAATAATTTTTCAATATTGTTGATTAATAAAAATGGACTGCTAATTACAGGTTAGATTTCCAACCTACAAAAAGAGTCCTATCTTATTAGAACAAAGTATTTAGAACTTCATAAGCATTACACTGAATTAAATTTTAGTTGAAAATACCAGAACCACGCAGAAATTTTAATAATAGCTGCATAATACTCTTAAATCTTAAGAAACACATATTTTTGAGTGTGTGACGTCACGTGCAGATGCCCAATAATAGCCACACTGCCTACCCTTCGCCCCACTTCAGCTTTAGCTTTACCGATAAAACTTTGTGATTGGTGTTGTCTCCACTTAAACTAGCACTTGATGCAATGTATAGGTTGGTGTCGGAGAAACGGTTGATTTTTTATTTTGCTATCAACTTTTATCCATAATATTTAATTGTATTTATTTATTTATCTATTTGTGTATTCATATTTATTTTATATTAGTGCTCTCTGATTCCAGTTTACTGCTGATTTACCTGTTGTACTTTATGTATGTTATTCTTGGTCAATTAAGTCATTATCATTATTATACAGTGTGAGAAAGAAAATGTCTTTACCTGTATCTGTTGCGGCAACTTCTGACAATTATATTCCTCCATTATTTCATTTCTCAATTCTTCCGGAAGCTCCTTTAATACATCTGGATCTAGTTTCTCACACATCTGGTTATTCTACACAAGAAACTTTGCGTAAATGTACAACATAACAAGGAAATATCTATTTTTTACCTGTTTTTGCTGTGACTTCTGAATCGACTGCGTTTTGTTTTTGTTGAAATATTTATTCAACGACATATTAGGTGCGCTTTTGGATGCCCGATTGCCATTCGACCTTTTCATACCCTTTGGTCTGCCCCGTTTTGACTTCACATCTTGTTTTGATGTGGCTACAGCATTAGTATGTTCCAAACGAGAAGATACCCTTTCCACGATTTCCTTATCCTTATTTACCACTCTGCTATCATCTGGTGTTTGAATATCATTTGCATCTATCACGTTTTCAATTTTAGATGTGTCAATTTTTTTGGTGGGAGCTTGCTTCAAAAAGTTACTCAAGGCGGTGCTAAGGGGAGCATTTTTTTCCAGTTTCGACAACTGGATTCCGATACCCCGCAAATCAGTAAAAACCGGACTCAACTTGTCGTACAGAGATTTGGTTTCCTTGTATATAATCTCAGGATTGTTTATTATCACATTAGATGTTGTACTCTTTGTTAGGCTATCGCATACACCATGGCCGAGAAATTTAGCAGTTTCCTGAAAAAAAAATAATAAATAAATAAGCTTAACATTAAAGAGGCAAAGGGTTAAAAAACGTACCAGAGGAGCATCGGCAGCCCTAACCAGCAACTTTAATGTGAGACATCTAGCTCGCATACCGATGTCATTCAACCTGCTATAAACCTCATTTGACAGGCTCTGTAAAAAATTATAGCATTCCTCCAAGGTCTTGAACCTTATTCCATAATTAACTTCAGCTGAAACAGACTTCCTTTCGTGATGGAAATTCAACGGTTTCCTATCTACGCCCTTAGATTGTTCTTTAAGAGTTTCCCCAGCTTTCTGACCTATTTCCGACTGGATAACTTTAAGAGAAGCAACCTATAAACACGGTACATTTGAACTACTAGTATTTGTCGATTCTATTAGTTTGAATATTTTCGTTCCTGTGTATTTCTTTTTGTACGTACCTGCACATCCCCGCATGTATGTAACCCCAAGTTTCTTAATTTCGCTAGGGTGGCGCGGCCCACCCCCGGCAGATCAGCTAGCGGTATTTCGGCCATGTACACTTCAACATCGTCAGCTTGTAAGTAATATTGCCCGGCCGGTTTCGCTCTACGGGTTGCGAGTCTAGCCTGCAAACGATTCGCTCCGAATCCTGTACAATGACGAATTAAAGTATGCTCGCGAGAAACTAACTAAAGCATTTACCTGTGGAGCAAGGACATCCAGTGACTGTCATGATTTCACTGCGTATGTGGCTAGCCCACTCCTCGACGCTCAATCCAGTTTCCTTGAGGATATTGGTCACATCAACGTACATTTCGTCACAACTCACCGCCTCTATATCCAAAGTATATGATGCTATCGTTTTGTACAGCGTGTTGGAAACTTCTTTGTAACCCTAAGAAAAACTAACATACATTTTGTCCTTAAAATTAGAATAACTAACCTCAAAGTCATAGGGAAGGGTTTTCAGCTCTGGGCAAAGCTTGACCGCTTGGCCAAGGAACATCCCGTTCTTTATCCCGCATTTCCGAGCCTCATAACTGCAGCTTGCTATTTCTGACATGCTCGCATTTGCATCTATGGCATCGATACGAGAAATCGTTCCTTCCGGTAGCCTTTCGCTGTATAAGGCGAATTCAAGTTCCCTGTTGACCTTTCTATCCGGCCTGTTGCTTATTTGACCATTACGAGCATGGGTTATTGCCACAGGTTTGCCCCTCAGTTCAGGATGGTTTCGTAAACCAACAGAGACAAAGAAGCAGTCCATATCAATATGCATTACCACAGAATTTGTTAAAATATTGTGGGTCATTTTCCCTAAAATATTAAAATGTAAAGTAACACTTCAAGTATTTTGCTTAAAACTAACCTTTGGTTAAAACCAGGTGATCTTTTCCGGGAAACTTTCCATCAGATTTATCTCTCATTTGCCCTACCAGTTGTTTAAATTCTGCACCCAAAGTTGATATTAAATGGAGCCTGGAGTTATTGTAAAATTCTTCTAAAAAATTTGGATCTGATGCAGTCTTTGTTGGCCCTCTGCCATGTTGCTCCAATATACTCTGATCTATCGATTGTCTAGCCAGAGATAATCCACAAGCTGTATCGGCATGTTTCTCTTGAATCTCTTGTGTAACTCCAATTTTTTCAGAAGTTGTAACAGAACTACTAGCATCTATATTACTTGCTTTTGTTAGCAGAGGTTTTTCTAATATTGGAAAATCGAGTCGAGGTTGAGCAGTACTTTGATTTGTGTACAGCAAATATCTGCGGTAATCCAATAGCTTACCCAAAGAAATACTTTCTACAATCCAGGAAGGCTTTACGATTGGCACGGTCCCTAAATGTTTGACCTGAAATATACTAGGGTTATACTATTCGAAAAAATGGGACTAAATTTCAACCCACCTTAACATTAGGTAAATTTGAAGCAATAATATGTGTGGTACGAGACACTTGGTACATGTGATACTCTCCTCCATGGGCTGCCATCAAATTCTTCAATTCATCTGCAGGTGGCCTTGTGAGACCATTTACGTGAATAGCAATGCCTTCAAAAATATCTGAAAGTTTTTCTACTTCAGCTGTGTGGAACTGATCCAGAAGTTTCGCCTTTTTCGCAGCCATATAACCCCCCTAAAAAGATCTGTTAGTAAAGGTACATAGTCCTTCTTTTTACTTACCCAGCCTCCAAAGCCATTTTCGTCATCCTCTACTTTTCTGTCCCTCTTTTTTCTGGAGCCAAGTGTTGTTCTGCCCATTTTCCAATTGATAATAAACGATAATTGTTAAAAAAATAAAGATTTACTAACAAACTAAACCGCCTCCTAACCTAACATAAGTCTACTTCCATTTCTATTCTTCTTCTTCTCAGCGCCTGAAATTTTGAACTACTGGTTATTTATTCAACAGAAAGTTTCAAACTTGAATAGAAGAGGGCGCAATACTATTTATCGAATTTCATTCACTGGGACTTTCATAATACTATCATTTTTAACATATTTATACTGCAGATAAAAAGCTCAAAGCTGCCGACCGAACTAGTATAAGGGGAAACCAGGTCACGCTTTATTTTTCTACACTATAGGTATTAAATAATAAATATAATGTATTACTAATCAACAATGGTATCATTACTCTTATGCAAAGTATGTTCTGACATGATTAAAATAAGAATAAAACAGAGACACACATCTTTTAATTAAAATTTTTAACTCGTGATATAGTTACCCAGACAATCCAAACCAAGATGGCCGCTGTTGGCACACAATCCGGTCGGTGTCATGAAAAATATTTTGCGTTGAGGACATCATCACGGGTTGTAGTGATGTTTTACAAATTTAATTACTATTTTGAGATGGAGACATTGGTGAAAGGTAAGTATATCTTGAAAGGACCCTTTTTGTCTTTTGTTTACAATGCTGTTTGCTTCAGATACCTAATGAAGTTGAAGGTAATCGATGATTTGGATTCTTTTACGTTAAAAATTGCTGATTTAAACTATTCAGTTGACAGGGTTTCCTCCAGTTACAAATAATGTATTAAAGCACTTACCTCTTATAAAATGTTTGCTGCAGATTCTCTGATACTTGAGTTTGGATTCTGTGAGATCATCTTGCTTTATTGCAGCTATCCATAAGACCCTACGCTTTATGGATAATTCGTTTTTATTCGTTAAAAACCTGTGGTTAGAAATCGAAGGTATACAATAAAAAGTTGCTTGATCCCTGTTGGCTCGACTCCCACAACTAACTACAATACAAGTCATAGGCATTATGTAATAACACAAAACTATAAAAAAAAGTGCATCAAAATCGGATCACCCGTTGAAGAGATATGAAGCCACAGACAGACAGAGACAGACTTCTTGGGTCGGGGGTTAAAAACAACTCCGAACATGTAAAAAATAACAAAACGAAATACTTAATGACAACGGTAACATCAACATTGTGTGCCAACTCGGCCATATTGAATTACGTTTGACAAGTCGTTGGGTTGTCTAACTAGAACGACGCGGCCTTTATTGTCAGCGTTAAATCAAAAGTAACTGTACTTTGAGTTTATCTGTCAATGTTGCAAAGGACGGGCAATGTGTCCACCAATGTATAAGATATTTTTACCTTCACACAAGCAAAACAGAGCAAGGGTTTTTAATTTACCAGAAACGATATTTCGATTTACCGAAAACACTATTGTCAAATCTGTGGTATTATTTTGTTCATTCTAATAATATGCAGATGCGAATACAAACAATAAAAACTTAATGTAATGTAATCTCTAATCACAGAAATGACGATTAGATGTCAGGCACTACAAAACATTAGACTGGATAAATAAAAGGCCTTTTTAGATGTTCCGAGTTCGACTTTATTAAAATAATAACCAATATTTCCTGACCACATCGAATACACATAAAATCGATCCGTTTAAAGCTGCTTATGAAACATAGTGTACTAACTGTATCATGTGTTGTTACTTTCAACAAGTTTTTTTAAACGTTTAAATACGAAGCAGCTAAATTAGAAAAAAAAAACGATGAAGGTAGACAAGTAGTTGACGAAACATTCGCCGAAAGCAATGTTCTGGTATTTGCAGAAACTGTTATCGTCAAAGTTTAATTTAACAAATTGTTGAACTTCGGTCAATGAATCTTCAGAATGGAAGACAAAGGTGTATCCCATAAAAAAATTAAAATGGTCTTATTTAAACATTTATTTTCACAGAACATTACTATTATAATTCAATTCCAATACAAGTTATATATTTTATTTTATTTTAAAAAGACAGTATATAAACTAGGAAACAACTTATACATTTTATTGCGTAGGTGGATTTCCCACAATAACATATACAAACACATCGTGACGAATACCAGTCTTTTTTTTATAAAAATAGAACGTATCGAACACATGTAAAGGGTAGGTACAATGTACAGTTAGATACAAATTGTTGATACATTTGGGACAACAAAAACATAATTATACAATTTCTACACAATAAAACAAGATAAAAATGCTACGTTACAAAAAGTAAATCGCATTACGAGAGCAACTTATAAATATAATGGTTAACTGTAGGTAAAAAAAAAAGCAAATATAGTATAAATTGTACCGAGACTTTAATGGGTAAACGAAGAACAATATAACCTAAAACTGATATTTATTCTGGAACGACTATTGCAAGATCTACAAGACATAAAATAATACTGCAAAAACTATTAAAAATGGCACTAGAGCAAAATTATTCGAAATCAAATATTGCCTTGAATATTCAACATAATGCCACAATTTTCATATTCTAGACATAGACTATGCCCTCAATTCCACTAAGACACAGTGCTAGCTGAAGGGTTCTATGTATCGCCTAATACTTAAAAAATCAAAAAGACTGATACTAGTCAGAACGATATGTTATTGTGTTTTGTTTTTATCAAAAAAGACTTGACAAAATACCCAGTTTTCCATGAAGGAAGGTACAAATGCCTTTGTGGTTGTGTGTTGAACCCGTGGTTGAATTTTCTCCAGTTGCAACTTATACATTTCGATCGACTCAGGAGATGATGTACCATTAAGCTGAAACACATAACATATTAATAAAACTTTCTAGTTACTACATTCACAAAACTAAAATATACAAGGAATTACTTACGTGAGTCATATATTTGCCATCGGGCTTGAGTATTTTGAACGACAATTCAAGGACCTTCTTTACGAAAGTCCACAACTGGCCAGATAGGCTTTCAGAAATAGGAACGTCTGTTAAGTCGCCAAAGATGTAGTCGAACTTTCTGCCTTCCTTAATGTATTGCTCTAGAGCTGCCATACAGTCGCCAACAATAATCTGAAAAATGCCATGTGAAAACACACAAAAATGAAAGAGGAAACAATTATTACTTTGTAATTGGGTCCCGTGTAACTATCTAAAACGTTGCCGCAAATGGAACGCAAATGTTGGGCACACGCTTTCATCACAATTTCATCAATTTCTAGCATAACAACTTCTTTTGGTTCTTCTTTTAGTAGTTCGTATAGTAGCGCACCATCACCACCACCTACACAGCGTGCAAACAAAAATTTTTAAGTTCAACGTAGTAAACGTTAATATACACCTAAGTATAACTTTACCTAATATCACAATTTCTTTATCTTTGTAATTTTCTTTTCCTCTGCACATTAACGACTCAGTGTATATCAAGTCGGATTCTGCAATATCTAAAACACAAAATAGTTATTTGTGTAACCAAGCAGCAATATAGTAGACTGACTGTTGCGTCTGTTAATACCTTGGAATAAAGCAGAGGCAGTCAATCTATTTTGCTGCTGAATTGAACATACAATTTTTTCGCCGATTGTTTAAATATCTTTTAAAATATTTGAATTATTACGATTCCCATAATCTCTTTATTTTTGTTGTTGTGATAAATTCAATAAATCATTTAATTATTATGCCACCTAGACATGAAAAGTGACACTTTGTCGACTGACATTAGTCAGCAAAATTAGTATTTTTTTTTTTGGCAATTGGCAAAAAAAAGATTTTTTTTCCTCTTCCACTAAAAGAACAGATATCGCTAGAACGACTCAATTATCTTTAATTACCCACTGAAAAATGGATTTGTTTTTGGTTGAAATCATCATAAAATAATTAGTAATTTGTATAAAAATATACAGAGTAGACCATTAATAATAGGCCATAGTTCAAGGATAGATTCTTTGGATCAAAATATGAGGATATAACTAAACGCTTTAGTAAATTGTTGTTGTGGAAAAAGATACAGTAAGGAAACATTTTTTAAGCTAAGAAACAACAATTTGTGTATCACATCATGCTAGCACATGGAAGGTGCCCCATGAGCTAGACCTGATGATGAATGTTTTTTCTCTTTTTTTTTACAAAACGTTGTGGCACTTTTGACAAGAAAATCTCATACACAGGAGTCATAAAAAAGGTATACACTTGATAGAATTTGATAATTCCAACCATTTTCGAATAAACTGCTGCAAAAATTTCAAGAATTCTTCATCAGGCATAGCTCGTGAGATACCATCCACGGGCTAGCGTAATGTAATACATAAATTATTGTTTCTTAGCTTACAAAATGTTTCCTTACCAAATTGGGAGAGGATCGGTCAAGAGGTAGGTGAGATACTGCAAAAAAAGAAAAAAAAGTTACAATTTTGACACCCTGTATCTTTTCCCACGGCAACAATTTACTAAAGCATGTTTGATTATATCCTCATATTTTGGTCCAAAGAATCTGCCCTTGAACTATGAGTTATTGTTAATGGTCCATACCCTGTATAATTCTCTCAGAAAATATATAAAAACTAATAGACAAGCCCATCATAATTAATTGCGTCAAGTGGCCCAGTATGAATTATATTCAGTACGATGCTGGCAGTGGCATAACTAGACGTCATGGGGCCCCAGGGCAAAAAATTGTTGGGGGACCCCCATTATATTATTTTCTTAATACCTAAAAAAAATTTTGTTTTAATCCCAACATAAATTTTTTTCATCTCAACATTTTTTTAGTAAACGAAATCCGAACAAAAATTTTTTTAATGAGCGAAGACCAGAAATCCGTAAAAAAAAAATTTTGATGAGCAAAAGAGAAAAATCCCAGCCGCCGGCTAAGGCCCTTAGTCTCCCGAGGCCCCAGGTTGCCAGCTGGGGGCCCCTTGATCTTCCGGGCCCCGGTTTGCCCTGCCATAGTTACGCCTCTGGATGCTGGTATATGAAACCATAACTTTAGGCACTATGCCGTCACTTTTGGGCGGTACAGGTGAGTACACAGGTAAATTGAATTTTCCATCCGAAAATGCGCTCTTCAGACAAAATATTCTTGTACGGCATTCTTCATGTTGATAGTTCATAAAAAAATAATCACCTAGAACCTACTGCCGTACAAAAATAATGGAACCGGAAGCCAGAAGAATTTTTGATTTTCCGAAAATTTTTTCAGGCATATAGGTAATTTAATACTGTATGGCGTTTGTAAAATTAAATTTGTATGCTTTCATAGATTCATTATTCAGCAACGCCGTACATATTGAGAAATCTCTGGTGCATCCCCTTCCCTAGACACCTACAATAATTTTTAACAACTGCACCGTCTAAAAATTATGGTAACTATAAATATAAATAAACACTTACCTACGTTTGGGGGTTGAATCTCATTTTTTGGTAATAAGTTCATAAATTTCTGTACGGCAACCGATTTCTTGGCATGACGTAACTAAATATCAGTGGCGGCTCGTCAGGGGAGGCAGGGGAGGCTGAGCCTCCCTTTGGAAGAAGCAACATATCTTGCAATCTTCCAAATTAATATCTTTTACTTGTAGAAATTTCTACTTAGGTATATCTCAATTTTCAATATTGTTTATTGTTTATAGTTCATTAATTAATTTTCAGTGTATAAAAAAGTTCTGCATTTCCTTTCCACAAACATACCTATAATGTCACAGTCCGGATTGTCTTTGTATGCATATTTCCCGGGCGACCCGGTCTTTCATTGAATGAACAGAGCGCTTCGCTTGAGGCTTATACGAAATAGCTTCCAACTTCAAGGCATTTAGTTTTAACATAAATGACCTTGCATTACTTCTGCGTTGTCTAGCAACACTTCAAATAAGACAAGCTAGGCCGCTAGCCTCAGTCCTCAGTTCTTTATAGCGCATGTGCAGTTCAGGAGTTCAGGCACAGTATAGAGAAGACAAGTACTTTCACTCGCAGCGGTCCCTTTGATATTTGTTGTACTCGATTTTATTTGGTTCAGGTGATTCACAGGAAAACGAACTGTCAGTGGTAATTTGTCGTTTAGCCGGTTAAGATCAACTTGACATTAAAATACATAAAACATTTGATAGGCGGGCTAGAAATGAGTGCTCTAGGTGAAAATATTCCCAACAACATCTCTTGTCCAGACGTGGTGGATTATTTGTTATTAAATGGATTTTCTACTCTTACTTACGACGAAAAGGTAAGAATTAAAAGAATTGCTAGGCCTACACCAGCAATGCCTTCGTTAGTTTTTAAAAGTGGAAAACAAAACAGAGGGTTTTGTGATAACAATTATAAAAAAATCGAGTGGTTAACGGCATCAACAGTTAGAAACAAATTATATTGTTGGAGATGTTTATTATTCACTAATGATCAATCCTCAATTTGGGGCAGGACCGGGTTTAATAATTTGAAAAATTTGTCGCGAGGTTTACAAAAGCACGAAAAATCCCAGGAGCACATTTCATCTTGCGTTAAATTCGAAATATTTGGTAAACAAAATATTGTAAATTATTTGGAATCTGCACATAAGAGAGAAATAGAAAATTTTAATGAAAAGGTCCGTGAAAATAGGGAAATATTAAAGAGATTAATTGATGCCGTTATATATTTATCTTCGCAAGAAAATTCTTTCCGAGGGCATGACGAAAAACGCGATTCGTGCAATAAAGGAAATTTCAAAGAGCTAATAGATTTTTTAAAAATGTATGATCCAAAATTAGAGAACTTTTTGAATAACGCCACTATTTTTTCCGGAACATCTAAATCAATTCAAAAGGATCTAATTGAGAGTGTTAGCTCGATTATTAAAGGCAAAATTTATGAAGAACTATATAATTGCGAATTTTTCTCGTGGCAAATTGACGAAACGACGGACATTACCTGTAAATCTCAACTTTCCGTAATTTTTAGATATGTAATGCACGGCGAAGTTATTGAAAGGTTTGTTGGTTTTCTTGATGTGAGTAGTGGAAGAAACGCGGAGAGTTTATTTAAATTATTAATCGACGAATTTGGTAAATTTGATTTGAAAAATAAATTAATAGCACAAACCTATGACGGCGCTGCAGTTATGTCAGGGCATCTTAATGGACTCCAAACAAAAATAAAAGATATTGCTCCTCAAGCTTACTTCATTCACTGTTATGCACACCAATTAAATTTAGTTCTGAGTAAAGCATGTAACGGAATTAAAGAAGTTAGAATATTTTTTTCAAATATTACTGGTTTTTCGTCATTTTTTTCAAAATCTACCAAAAGAACTGATGTTTTAAATACAATTAATATGAAACATAGAATTCCGACAAACGCTCCCACTCGTTGGAATTTTTCATCTAGAGTTGTTTTCACTGTTGACAAATACAGGAAAGAACTTATTGACGTTTTTAATTTTATTTTGGAAAGTGAAGATTTTTTAAATGACGCTCAGACTTTAAGAGCAGCTTACGGATTAAAATCGTTATTGTTGGATAAAAATTTCATATTTTTTCTAAAAGCTTTTAACATGATTTTTGAGCAAACTGATGTTGTTTTCCAAATTTTACAGAATAAACTAACTGATATAACATATTCTAAAAATAGACTTAAGTCACTTATATCCAAATTAAAAGAATTTCGCAATAACGAAATACATTTCAATACTTTATACAATATTTTTTTAGAAAATACTGAAAACGTAGATGATGAGCCAGGGCCACAATTTAAAAAAAGAAAGACAACATATAACTTTGACAGGGCAGATATACATTACAAACAAATTTTTATAGAAATTTTAGACACCATTATAATCCAAATTGAAATTAGATTTTCTGATTTAAATACTTTGCAATGTTACGATTTAGTAAATCCTAATAATTTTACAGCGTTTTCTAAATCATTCCCTACCAGTCTAATGGAGAAATTAATGGACCATTATCCTTTTTTACCGTATTTCGTTAAAAAATGAACTATGCGTGTTGTATTCTGACCAGCAACTTTTAGCAAATCCAAAATCATCTCAAGAAATGCTTACTTATATATATAATAATAATTTAAAAAGCTGTCTACCCGAACTGTACAAACTTTTATCATTAGTGTCAACAATTCCAGTAACCTCAGCTTCTGTAGAACGATCATTTTCAGCACTTAAACGCATAAAAACATTTACTAGAAACAAAATAAGTCAAGACCGCCTCTCAAATGTATCGCTTATTTCAATAGAAAAACATTTTTTGTCAGAATTGAAGAAACACGATTCATTTTATGATGAAGTAATCAACCATTTTGCTAGTTCCGAAAATCGCAGGTTACCACTCATTTATAAAAATATTTAGGCTTTACACCAAAGATTAATATAGTTGTTATTTTAGAAAAAATATTTATTTGCGTTATTTATTTTTTAGGAAATATTTTTTAATTCTTCCGCTGTTATATTTTTTTATATAACTTCTTTCTCAAAGCTATTTTAATTTTTATTAAAAGTTATAATTTTACACTCTGGCAGTGATAATGAATACAATTTTTGTTTGTCGGAAAATACTTTAATTTTTTTTCCAAAACTATTTTGATTTTTATTAAAAGTTATAACTTAATTATAAGTGGGATAGTAGGGCTCCTTTGGATACCGATACTCGAGGCGTAGGAACGGAAATTTCATGAGAATGATTTTTTCGTCTCATTATATTTTCTATTTCCTTTTCTTTTTATTCTTTTATTCTCTCAAGTCGTGAATCGGTATCCTGGCGAACAACCCACGACAAAAAAATGTAACGCGCCGTTGTACTACCTCGAGGGTGGTGGGGAAATGTACAAATTGTAATCATATTGCAAGTTAATTGTCTTTCAAAATATCAAGCCTCCTCTGCAGAAAATATCACGAGCCGCCACTGCTAAATATTATCGTTGTACATTATAGCCGGTTATAATGAATGGAACCAAATGAAAATATGAATTAAAAAAAATAAATGAAATTTTCAAAATTTAAAAGATTTTCAAAATGCGCTGTGTATTAATAAAAGGAGTAATATTTCTAAAATTATTGCTATTTTGAATTCTTTAAAGATGGAAATATAGAGAAAAATGTCGTACATTTTTACTTTTAGGATTTTCCACAGCTGATGAGATTTTCCATAACATTTTCACCGGCCTTCAGGGTCATTAATTACTGTACGGCATTTACAAAATGTTATCGACTATATCAAACAGTAAATGAAAATTGTGATGCCCTTCATATTAGCCCATTCAATGTGATAGCCATATTGACTTATTGTTAGCTTGAACGGGGCAATTATATATTAATCATTGAATGTGACAGACAGTTTATCTTTCATACACAGAGCTCGGGAATTTTATCTCGCCAACGTGAAAGACAGTTTTAGAAAATAAAATAAAATCTTGGGGGTGACAAAATTCTTTTTGTACAGCATTTATTTTTTATTGATTATTGTTTTAAATAGTAACAAACTATGCTATTGCCGTAAACAAATTTTTCACCATAAAATTGCTCTTTTCAGAAGGAAATAAATTTTCCTGACGCAGCCATGTGTTCCATAAAAAATGTACAGCATGGCAAAAAATGTCTTCATTTCATGAAAAAGCATTAAATCATTGAATTGGATGTTGGTTCAAATCATCACCACTATACTAGTTAGAGGTAGGGTTGCACCCTACGGGTCTAGGGAAGGGGTTGCGCCCGAGATTTCTCAACCTGTAACCACCAAATATGTACAGCTTCGCTGAATAATGAATCTATGAAAGCATACAAATCTAATTGTACAAACGCCGTACAGTATTAAATTACCTATTTGCCCGGAAAAATTTTCGGAAATTCAAAAATTCTTCTGGCTTCCGGTCCCATTATTTTTGTACGGCAGTAGGTTCTAGGTGATTATTTTTTTATGAACTATCAACATGAAGAATGCCTTACAAGAATATTTTGTATGAAGAGCGCACTTTCGGATGGAAAATTCAGTTACCTGTGTACTCACCTGTACCGTCCAAAAGTGACGGCATAGTGCCCAAAGTTATGGTTTCATATACCAGCATCGTACTGCATATAATTCATGCTGGGTCACTTGACCCCTTAAAAATTACGATGGGCTTGTAGTCTTTAAACTTATAAATTGACGTTCATTTTGGCAATAGACCATTCCACCTGGCCACATGGACACTATTATTAACCAATTTTTGGAATCTGCACTGAAACGAAAAACAACTAATGACCTAAAGTTTTAAGGTGTAAGAAGGGAGTACTTCAGTATCCTTTAACTTAAAATACTAGTACTAAATGTCTAAGTAATTACAGTGCGTTCACAATAAGTAAATACTTTTACTTGCACTTAAAAAAATACTTAGAGCAATATAAAATGACGTCACGGAAAGGTCTATTGCATTTGAACACAGAAAAACAGTTGATAAAAAAGCATACTTCTACCTACTTTGTAAGTCATCTAGAATAAGCATGTTCCCCAGACTCTTCGAATGAACAATTTGGATCTTTTGGTAGGGGGAGGTTGCTTCGAACACAATCTTGTCTACATCGTACTCTAGCAATCTCTCATCTAAAATCATTTGCAAAAATATATTTTGGGTAACCGGCAAGTGGTTAGATATGACCATTCACATAACAGTGACACTAAAAAAGTAGCAGGTAAAGATGTAATTATCAACTTTTACGGTTAGCACTTGAGTTTACCTACGATAAATATTCACGTATTACAAAAAATTACACAAAGCCCATAAAAAAATTCTTTTTGAGAAGTGATAATACCAAACTGAACTATAGTTGTTCTAACACTACAAAATGCAATGAGAATAGTGAGTGTCATGGCAAATGTGAATTTATGCTTTTGATTATACATTATACAATTTTCCTCCTATCTTATTTTTGGCCAAATAAAAGCTGATATCTACATGTATAAGTGTAGCTGATAAGGAAACTACCTTGTCAAAACTGACATACAACGAACATGCGGTGCTAATAATTATACTGGAGCGGATCTGGCGAGAAGAAGGGAAGTTTTGAAACCAACCTTTTTTAATTTTTTTTTTTTTTTGACAATTCGGTTACACGTGTTCTCTTTTATCATGTTATCAAATTAGTTCAGCTTAATAACACGGGGTGGGGCAAGAATCAGCATTTAAAATTCGCAAAAACACGTTTTTTCACGATAACTTTGTTCATTCAAAAATTGAAGACCTCGCGGAAGCACATAATCTGGTAATTTTTTTTTCAAATAGGATGGTAACTTTTCGTAATTTTTTTTTAAATACGCGTTTTTTTTGCCGCCAAACTAGTATACAAAAAAGTATTTCCTTAATTTGTTCATGAAAAAGAGGAGTTAGGGGGCTGATATTTTTTTGAGATAGTTGAAATAGATAAGAATTGATGGAGCCGGAGGATGGGGGTGGTGGGCCAATTAGGAGAGGGGGAGGATGCAGGGAAAGAAAATTATTCAACCCCCTCAAACTTTTTTCCCTGTCGTGCGATTTTGAAAAACCAAAATGGAATTTGTTCACTGTTACCTCTAGTCTTTGACTGATCATTTTTAAAATTTTTTTTCGAATAAACAAATTTGTGAGAGGGGAAAAACTTTTTGCATTTTTTTTCAAATGGGTTTTTTTCCATAAGAAGGGGTTCAGAGAAGAAACTTTTTATAGGTAAGTGAGGATCTTTTTTATCTTTATTAAAAAAAAAAATTATCGCAATCCAAGCAACAGGAAGGGAAGGAGGGGGCATAATGCGTTTGCAGGAATAAAGGGTTAAGGAAAAGTAAGTAAGTAAGTAAGTAAGTAAGTAATTGGTGTCACAAATTACAAAATTTTACACAGGTCAAAAAATAGAAATTAACAAAATACATAGTTTTGTTGTTACAAATCGTATGACAAACTATTAAAAATAGTTAAAAGGAATAGGAACTTCAGACTTTGATATTCGGAAACATAAATCTTTTTTCCATCTTAATATTTTATCAATCAACCCTTTATCAAATATTAAACTGCCCAAACAGCGGTTTATAAATAAGTTGCGCTATTACTATAGTGTACACACTGCACAAACCTTAGATTCGGACGAGTACTTTAACAACTAAGTTGCCGTTATAACATTAAAAATGCTTAAAACAAACATAATTTGTTTTTTAACAAAATTAATCGGTAAATAAAGTTATTAATCATTTAAAATTTAAAAAATTGTTTCCTGATTTTTTTAGATTTGTAATTGAATAGAAGATATTTTTTTTAAATGCTTATTTTCTATCATTTATTTATATATTTAAATAATATATATTTCATAACAATATAATATTGAAACGTACACACGATTTTCAAATGGTGACATTATATTAGCAATATTATCGCTTTCGGAAATAGGGTATGGTGGTGTAATAGGTAGAATTATTATGGCTTGAAATCCAAGGATCGCAAGTTTGAAAGACAGGCAGGTTATTATAGTCGTACTTGCTCCATTTTATTTCTTTTTTATACTGACAAGTGTTTTATCAAATAAGTCGTCAATATAAGAATTAAAATGTTCAAAAATTAACATTTCCAAAAAACTGGGAAAGGTATTCTAAAGAATGGGCAAAAATTATCTAAAAAGAGTAACAAGGCGGCGAGGAGCATGATTTTTACTCTAGTTTTTTAAGTTTTTAATTTACCAGTTGTGAAGGTATGACACTTTTAGAGATTGAAGAGGGAATATATGCAAAACTTATTTAATGATAAAGAGACCATAAAGAACGTGGAGGTCTAATAGCAATTAATTGCAGTACCGGGCCAACAATCACTGATTTGCAATTTTCTTGGAGACTGCTAATGCTGGAAAAAAAGTTTCAAATAAAAAAGCTACGCCAATCTTTTATCTTCATATGCCCTCGATATACTTGGTATCTATTTCAAAAGATAAAAAAGTTTTCTGCATGTTACATTTGAGAAATTTCGACATAGCCTTAGAAAAAAAAGTAATGATTTCTACACTTACTAAAATTTGACCTATATATCAACACATTTTATTAACAAATATATAGTGATAACACGATAAAAATTTGGGAGTAATCCATTATGTCGTTTTTGAGTTAGAGCGAGTTAAGCAGAAAAATAATAGTTTTATATATCCAATAGACACCTAAAACTAGAGAAATGGGCCGTGAAAAGCGAAAACTCGTGACGGCATTAAATAATTATTTATAATAAGTTCAGTATTTGATAAAGGTAGGTTGATAAAATATTAAGATGGAAAAAAGATTTATATTGCCGAATATCAAGGTCTGAAGTCCCTATCCCTTTTCCTTTATTCCCGCAAATGCATTATGCCCCCTCCCTCTCTTCCTATTGCTTGGATTGCGATATATTTTTTTTAAATAAAGATAAAAAAGATCCTCACTTACCTGTGAAAAAGTTTCTCCTCTGAACCTTTTTCTACGTAAAAAAAAGCATTTGAAAAAAAAATGCAAAAAGTTTTTCCCCTCCCACAAATTTGTTTATTTGAAAAAAATTTTAAAAATTAATCAGTCAAATATTAGAGATAACAGAGAACAAATTCCATTTTGGTTTTTCAAAATCGCACAACAGGGAAAAAAATTCGAGGGGGTTGAACAATTTTCCTTTCCCTACCTCCTCCCTCTCCCCTAATTGGGCTACTACCCCCATCCTCCGGCTCCATCAATTCTTATCTACTTCACCTACCTCGAAAAAATCTCAGCCCCCTAACTCCTTTTTTTCGTAAAAACATTAAAGAATTACTTTTTTGTATAATAGTGTTACCGCAAAAAAACGGGTATTTAAACAAAAAAAAATTTCACGAAAAGTTTCCGTCCGATTCGAAAAAAAAGCAAGGTCTTCAATTTTTAATTTAACTTTTTTTTCGTCAAGTCAATTATAACAAAATTATCGTGAAAAAACGAGTTTTTGCGAATTCCAAATGCGAATTCCTGCCCCACCTCGTGTGATTAAGCTGAACCGGGAGCTGAACTAACTTGATAACATGATAAAAGAGAACGTGTGTAACCAAATTGTTAAAAATTTTTTTTAAAAAGTTGGTTTTATTTCAAAACCAGATCCGCTCTGCTATTATGCATGTAGATAATAACAGACTATAGATAGATAATACTGCCGTCCTAAGCCAAAAAGACGTATCTCAAGTTTTGGCCGAAATACATATTTTTATACCTTAGGATAGCTGGAGCTATTTTCTATATATTTCCATAGCGAAATAAACGTATTTCAATAGTTAAGTATTTTTAAAGTGCAAACAAAGTTTGACGTATCTAAAAAAATATGAGAAAACCTAAGCGATTTAGCCAATTAGACATATCTCATTGAAAAAAGACTAGTAACCTAATTAATACAAATTCATAACTGCACCACTATTAACCTCTACATTAGTACAACTACAAAAAAAAATATTGACGCGATTTCGAAAATTCAAAACATGCCTTATATCTCAAAACAGTGAAACCTTGAGATACGTCTTTTTGGCTTAGGAGGGCAGAATAGACTAGTCATTCTTATATATCATTGAGACCTAGATACTATAATCCAGTGAAATTAGACTTCTCTTATCTAACAAAATATATCCTTCATTTTTTTTTAATCGATTTATTTTGGTGTTTTAATGAAAATATTAAAAATCGACAACGAGATCACTACGGCGTAAAAAATTATTCAAGATCAAAGTTCACAAAAAACGGTTTTTTGCGAATATCGAGCTTTCTATGGCTCGGAGGCCAATTGAGGTTATCATGAAAATGAAAGATAATGAAATTGCGCACAAAAATGATCTCTTCCATTTTTTATGAACAACGAACGGTTTAGGCAAAAATGTGCTTCAAAGTTTCTGCGCAGGGCATATAATATGCTCCATTTCATATAGTCCATGCATAGAATATGTGCTTGTTCTATGTATATTATCAGCTGATCGATATATATATATTTACCGTCATATGCAGTAATATTTGCTAAATCTTCACATTTCAATTTATTGGTAATATATTTAGTGTGTTTCACTTGAAATGGTAAGACCAACTTTTTTGTTTTTTTTTCAATTTGAATCAAATTTTACTAAAGTATAGAATAACTTAGGATCTACTTATGGCCAGAAAAACATTCACCTCCTACAAATGCAAAACCACCCTATGGTACCAAAATATGTGGAGAAAATCAAGAAATCATATTAGGCATTTTTTTGTCGGAAAATATTGTTAATGAAACTTGTTTAGAATCATCCAAAAACTGTAAGTCCAAAATTTAATCAAAATAAAAAAATATATATTATGCTTTGCGCGGAAACTTCGCGGCACATTTTTGTCTAAACCGTTCGTTCTCCATAAAAAATGGAAGAGATCATTTCTGTGTGCAATTTCGTTATCTTTCATTTTCATAATAACCTCAATTGGCCTCCGAGCCATAGAAAGCGCGACCGTTTTTTGTTAACTTTGACCTTGAATAATTTTTTATGCCGTAGTGATCTCGTTGTCGATTATTAATATTTTCATTAAAGCGCCAAAATAAATCGAGTTTTAAAAAAAAATGAAGGATATAATTTGTTAGAACAGAAGCCATATTTTTGTCTAAAATGACTGGAGTAACTAGTTTTAGTTATTTTATGATTTTTTTATTTCAAGTATCACGTCCAATTATTAAGAAGAAAAGAAAATTTAAATATAATGTACACTCCCAATTTTTTAAAAATTATCTATCTATCCATCATGAAGTCAGAGCAGCCTTGCTGAAGTCGTACGTCAATTCCGTGAGGCGTAACAAAGCAAACATATAAATTAACAAACCTGATGTGACATAGTAAGTCATGAAGGTACCCCGTTTAAAGGGCGGCATAGCCTGTGCCTTTTTAACATCGACAACCTTGTCCTGTACTTCTCGCTCAAGCTCTTTACATCTCTATAAAATGTTAGCGTGCTGGTTGGTATTTATATTGTAAACAGGTGAGAAGAGTGGACAAAAAAAAAATAAAAATTATTAGAGAAAGATTTCGGGAGTATCATAAAATAAAACGGGTGTGATATGACAAAGTACACTAACTTGTAATAGCAACCAAGAGCTTCCCAGTAAACACTAGCTCGTATAAAATACGTGAAATATATGATCTAGTGGTATAAAAATTGTTTTGGTATAATATATATGTTTAACATGTACCAAGTTATGATTTTGCGTTTTTATTTATTTATGATCTAGTAAATCTCCACTAGAGGTAGAAAATCTTGATTTAAAAGATATTTTATATAAACTGTCAATATAAGTACATCATATACATTAAATTATCAATTAGCAAAGATTTTATATTTGGCAGTATGCATTAATTATTTGTATAAAATATGTTGATCATAAACCACTAATAAACATATTTCTTTTATTTTGGTAATATCATTAACCTAAATTTGACTACAAGTTTTAATCATTGGTATAAAAACATATCGTTCATTAACAGTGATCGCAATTGAGGTTTAATTTTCAGGTGCATCGTTATAAGGATTTATTAAAATATGCATACATTTTTAGTTGTACATGTATTCATGTATCCTATTATGCCAAAATAAATGAAAAACTCATAAGGTATGTTCGTATTACATTTCGTTTCGATTTATTTTGTAAGAAAGAACAAACATACATTTAATTTCTTGATGTAAAATTTTATATACCTATGTGCGCCACTGAAATTAAACCCAAATTCCAATCATTGTTCATTAACTATAATAGTCCAATAATAATCCAGTCAAATGGTTCACAAAAATGGCATGAAGTGGAAAGTTCTGGTGTAATTATTTCTAGTAGTTTATTTCATGTTTTTTGGGGTGCTGAACATGAATCTGAAGTCGTCCAACAAAAATTTTCCCCGCAAATATGAGAAATGATAAAAAAACCACTAAAAATACTGTTTCTTAGTGGTTTTCAGCTTATAACTTGCAAAGTAAGCTATTTACGCAAAAGGTGGTCCTGTAGTAAAATAAAGAGGAGAAAATTACCTACAATTTATGTTTCTAACATTTTTTTGTACGTCGTATGGTTTCCATGCAAAAGTGTTAATTATTTCATCTGCAGTTCCTTTCCTTTCAAAGTGTTTACCTGGCAAACCATAGAAGAAGCTCTTCTTTGTGTCCTGTGTGACCTCGAACTCCCCCTTTACTAAATTACAGGGGGGGGGGGGTCTTCATCCCTAAACGTCTAATGGTCCTCAGTTCCCCACTTCGTTCACACAAAGCAGGCACAAGAGGATGCGGATACACTTATTGTAACCGCACAACAGCATAACTCTGTAGTTATTGTGGGTGAAGATGTAGATTTGCTGGTGATCATGATTGGTCGTTGTCGGGGTGTACATTCAAATGTATACTTTCTGAAGCCGGGAAAGGGAGAGTTTCAACTAATTTTTTTTCCTGACTGCCAACCATACCAATCCATCAGTGACAACATATTGTTTTTGCATGGCATGAGAGGATGTGACATAACTTCAGCCTCGTTCAAAGTAGGAACCTTGAAACCTTCAAGAAAAACCCTACTGTAACCAAGACCATTGAAATTTTTAAAGATCCTACGGAACATGCTGACGCTGTTACTAATGCTGACCTTACTTTTTTCACTGCATTGTACAAATTGACTGACAAGGAAGGCACGCCTTTGAACAAATTGAGGCATAAATTCTAACTTAGGTCTGCATACAGACGAACAGCCCCTTTGGCATCCCTACCTTCTACCGAGGTTGCAGCACAGCAAAATTCGTTGAGAGTATACTTTCAAGTACAACAATGGCTTGGAAATGAAAAAGATCCTGAGCAATGGGGTTGGAAGAAAACCAAATGTGGTCTGCAGCCAGTACTAACGTTTTAAAAAGAAAAAAAAAGATCCTGAGCAATGGGGTTGGAAGAAAACCAAAGGTGGTCTGCAGCCAGTACTAACGTTTTAAAACTTATTTCTTGCAAATGCATGAAAACCTGTCAGACCAACTGTGGATGCAAAAAAGCAGGCCTCAACTATTCCAATATGTGCCTGAACTGCGATAACAGCTACAATAACCTTTATTTCTTCACTCACTATTTATTTGTGTGTTCAAAATATGTTTCTTAATAGGTACTGCTTTCATATCTATACAATAAATTGTACAATTTAGTATTGTATTTGGAATTAAGTCACTGATTATTTTAGTGGCTTCTGTGAGTCGGACAGGTATGTAAATAATTTATAGCCTAACGAGACCATGTCCCCCCTCCGTTTTCGAGGATGCTGAACACGATGGCGCTAGTTTAAACTTTTGCCGAGTTAACCCAACCCCCCCCCAAACGGCCAAAAACCACACCCCAAATGGGTTAACGCGGATACGGCGTCTCATACCGACTAAACCAGCGTTACCCCCGTTTTCAAGGATGCTGAACACGAAGGCGGTGGTTTAAACTCTCCAAACGGCCAAAAACCACCCCAGAAAAGGGTTAACGCGGATATGCCGTCTCATACCGACAAAACCTGCATCACCCCCCGTTTTCGATTTCGAGGATGCTGAATACGATGGCGATGGTTTAAACTTTTTTCGAGTTGACCCCACCCCATAAACGGCCAAAAACAACCCCCGAAAGCGAAACGCGGATACGCCGTCTCATACCGACTAAACCTGCGTAACCCCCCGTTTTCGAGGATGCTGAACATGATGGTGATGCTGGATCTTCTCCCCGAAGCAAACTAACCCCCTCAAACGGTCAAAAACTACCCCTTTGATACTCGGTTTAATGAAGTGCACCGGATGAGAGAAAATGAATCATATGTTCACAGATCATTGAATACACACCTGGGTAGTTTTTGGCCGTTAGAGGGGTTAGTTTGCTTCGGGGAGAAGATCCAGCATCACCGTCGTGTTCAGCATCCTCGAAAACGGGGGGTGACGCAGGTTTACTAGGTATGAGACGGCGTATTCGCGTTTCACCCCTTTCGGGGGTTGTTTTTGCCAATGGGATCAATTCGAAAAAAGTTTAAACCTCCACTATCGTGTTCAGCATCCTCGAAAACGGGGGGTGACGCAGGTTTTGTCAGTATGAGACGGCGTATCCGCGTTTCACCCCTATCGGGGGTGGTGCTTTGGCCGTTTGGGGGGTGGGGTTAACTCGGAAAGAGTTTAAACCGCCACCATCGTGTTCAGCATCCTCGAAAACGGGGGGAGACATAGTCTCCTTAAGCTATAAATTAGTTACACTTTTCGAGATTTTTTCACTCACAGAAGCCACTATTTGTTTTAGGCATAGAACTGGAAAGCTGCCCCTGAAGAAATTATGAAACTCGTATCTAAGAGGGCTCATATTAGTATTTAAATACATATAAATTGTACAGAAATTCGCCTCTTTCATTATCATATAGAGTAATGTTTACCTACATGAAATAAAAAATATATATAACTAATGGTGTTTTTTGCTATTTTCCAAAAATTACTGATTTTCACGATATTTCAACACTCTTTTGTGTGGAAACCATATGACGTACAAAAGAATGTTAAAAACATAAATTGTAGGTAATTTTCTTCTTTTTATTTTACTACAGGACCACTTTTTGCGTAAATAGCTTGATTTGCAAGTTATAAGCTGAAAACCACTAAAAAACACTATTTTTAGTGGTGTTTTGATGATTTCTCATATTTGAGGGGAAAATTTTTGTTGGACGACTCCAGATTCGTGTTCAGCACACCAAAAAACATAGAATAAATCACGAAAAACAATTACACCAGAACTTTCCACTTCAAACCACCGTTTTATTGGACTATAAACATCAGAACGTGTAAAATGTGTGAAATATATGTTCACTGGTTTAAAAAATGGTTTTGGTATAATAATAAGTTTACATAGTTTACCACTTTATGATTTTATGTTTTCATTATATTATTTATGATCTACTAAATTTTCACTACAGGTAGAAAATATTGATTTAAGAGATGTTTTAAATAAACTCTCAATTTATAGGTACGTTACACAAGTAAAATTAATAATTAGCATAGACTTCATACATTTACAGAATGTCCTAATTGATCTCCCATTATAGCCAGATTGTATTATAAGTTATTGCTACAGTGCCAACTGTCATCTGACGAATTTTTAGGACACCCAAAATAAGGGCAATTATTTTTTTAATATTTTTCAGTTTTTCACGTTCCAGACATATTTGCCATGCCTACAGATTAGTCAGATTGCTTTTTTGCTTGATTTTAGTGTACAACTTGTTAGTAGAACCATTTTCATTACTGTAAAAAAAAGGGGGAACGCATTTGAATTTTCCAAGACATTTTCTGCCTCAACCAATCGGAAAACCTCTATATACAATACACGATTTTCTACTTAGAATAACCAACTGAACAATCCTATTGATGTTCACTGACTGGAAAAATTAGTACCAAAAAAATTCACTAGCTTTTAGACTATATGACAACCGCATGAATATTTTACTGGTTGCAGCATGGTCATTGGTTTTGATCCCATTTCATACCCTCATGAAAAATCTTTCTATAATATATTTAAGGGAAACGAGTAAAAAATTACAGTAAAAAATTTGAATACTTGTCGAAGTTCTAAAAACTTCTGATACAGTTTTTGCCATGTTTGTTAAAATTCGGAAAGGTCATCGAATATCCGTTTTCATTTTACAACATACAATACGTTAAAATAAAAAAAGTGATAATATTTGGGTTTTCTCAATATTTCTTTCAAATATTTATAGATTAAATGAATATAACAACAAAAATTTATAAAACAAGGTTTTGCTTATTGCCATTGTTGTAGGAGATATTCTAAAGGTTCATCTATTGTATCCAAAATACATTCTGTTCACATTGCTTCAACAACGATAATTTGATTGCGACATTCCACTGGAAGAGAACCATTGCAGAAACAAAAGCAAATGTTCTTATAAGAAATGGATGACAATTTAACAGAAAATGTTACATTTTATGAAGAATTATGACATGGCTGATGGACCTCCCACCTTTGACTGTTATCAATACAAGTCATTATTATTATTATATGATGTGAGTAATGGAAACAACTTCCATAATACATTTGTATTAAGTACTCTAAATATTTATTTGGAGTGAATTTTCATATTTTCTTTTCCATCCAAAATTACAGCCATCTAAATTACCAGTTAAAAACATTATTTTCATAAGTAGATTGATTATTACTATTATTATTATGTTCGGTATGCAAGTGTTAGAACAAAACTGCAACCTGATTGAATCATTTCAAAACGTTAAACCATGAAGTGATCATGATCGGACCATAACTTGAACTTCAGTGAGAAGTGGCCTTTAGATGGTGCCCCTTTCTATGCAACAGTGCATGCCGTATTGCATGCGGCAACATTCACTACAAGTTCCAAACAAATCACACATTAACGTGCATGCTTCAATCTGTCTATACGGTACGAAGGGGTGCACTATTTGAGTAGTAGACAAAATGGCGTCGTTGAATTTATACCATTAGCAGCAGCGAGCACTTGTCACAAGATGGACGTCACTATTTACAGCACGCCACGTGGCTTGTGTCTTCTTATAGCCCAGTCACTTTATACATGAACCTCTAAAAAAATCCAACTGAATATTTTCCAACGGGATTCTCTTTATTTTGACGTCACAAATCATTTCTCAAAAGTTCATGAAGCCAACTGGACGGCTACAAAAGTTCCAGAAGGTCAAAGGTCACGAAAATCAGTTTTTCTCAAATATCTCGTAAATTATCGGTTTTACGTTAATTTTGGTTATTATAAAATTAGTTTGTGAGATAAATCTGCATAAAAAAAGTTCTATATAAAATTTACGTAGAACCAATAGTTTTTGAGATATATGGGTGAGAAAACTCGGGCATTACGCTGCATTCGTTTCCGCACCACCTTTGAGGTAGAATGCAAGGCGCGTTTTTTTTTACATGGTGTCCATGGGTTACAAGTTATATTATACTTTTGTCGATTTTTGTTCGTCTTTGCTGACTTCTTCAATATTTTCATCTTCATCACCAATCATCTCAGCGGAAAATAATGAAATGAAGTCGGTTTCATCATCGTTGAACTCAGATTCAACGGACATCGTATTGAGATACGACTGGTCCCGACAAGAGCCACACATTATGGAACATGGCAATCCTATTTTTCTGCATCCACAATTGATGCCACAATCTTTTGTACAATTGCAGAAAATAGAATTGAGAAGTTCATCTGGCGCAGGAGGAATCAGAGTAGTTTTTGGCTCTAATAAATTATTGTTTAAAGTCCAAGGTCCATTGCTGAGAGTATAAATCTTTTCCCAGCCAAGTTTGAACCTGGTAATATCCCTGAATACACGTTGAGTAGCTGCTGCCGTGGGTGGAAATGACGACAATTGCACAAGCTTATTTAGTCTATTTTTGCAAAACTAAAATATCTATAATTATCAATTGAAGCGGGGCCATCCACAAATGACGTCACGCCAATTTTTGAGATTTTAGACCCCCTCCCTCCCATTGTCACGTTTTGTCACGCTGAGTTAGACCCCCCAAAAAAATTACGTCACGCTTATTTGTATAACAATATAATATAATAATATTTACGCTATTTTTCGCCTCATAGGGGGGAGGGGGGGTGCTAGTAAAAAATTTTTCCGCATCATGGAGAGGGTGCTAGTAAAAGTCAAAAAAAACTTTTTCCGCCACATGGGGGGGTACTAGTAGAAATCCAAAAGAAAATTTCTTGATTCATTCACCATTCATTACGTCACACTGAGTCAGACCCCCTGCCTCCCCCTTATCACACTTAGTCATGTAATTACGAACCCCCCCCCCCCCCCCTGGAGCGTGACGTCATTTATGGATGGCCCCAGTCTCTTTTTTTGGAGTTCCGTACATAGCTAAAATAAACAATGCAAAGTTTGGTAGGTAAAATTTGCTGGTGAATTTCTGATAGATTTTTGGTATATTATTATGGTTAAGAGTTTTGCTTAGCATTAATATATGTTTTGTTAAAAATGTTATTAATGATTTAATTTTTAATATCAGAATCGGTTCTGTTTTTTTTCTTTGCTAGTTTTAAGATACATACATAGGCAATAATTATGTTTTGTAATATATGTTAAGTTTTGACATGAATAAATCAATTTTTTGACTTTATCCCGAATTCCCGAAGTGTACTTTCCCTTTCTGTGTCGTTTTTTGTTTTCCCTTAATTTCTTATGTTTGCTATCTATTTAAAATTAAATCAGACCATATAATTACATAAAAAATTCAGTAACAAATTTTTAACAATTGCTACAGTAGATTTTTAGTAAATTCAAACAAAAAAATTAGTAGATTCGCACGAAAAAATGTGGCAATATTGCTTACTATTATTATTATGAAAAAGGGTCCATTTCAAGGACATCTCAGACAGAAATTATGCAGGTATATGTGCATAAACGATGTTCCTATGTAGGTATACACAGGTCTTGTTATCTATATACACCACTATACGTATAGAATAGTGACGCATGCACTTTGCTCCGAAGTTTCTCAGCCCAATATCTCGAAAACTATTGGTTCTACGTAAATTTTGTATAGAACTTTTTTTATGCAGATTTATCTCACAAACAAATTTTATAATAACCAAAAGAGAATCCCGCTGGGAAATCTTCGGTTGGATTTTTTTAGAGGTTTGGCCTTTTTTTGTATAGTGACTGGGTTATTATCTTTAGTTGCATGCTTTATATTGCATAGAAAAGAGCATCATTTAAAGAAGTCTTCACTTGATTTTCATCTTCTAACAGTATCAGATAAGCAAGGAGTTTTTTAATCATTCCCACACTGATGAGAACTATTTGCACAAAAAGCAATTTCCAATGTTTTTTGGCTTATGACAATCCTTTACACACTAAAACTATTATATTATGTAGTTATGAAAATTAGGTAAGTGCTGCAAGATTGCTTTTCAAAATTCAGTTATGCAGCCACAGTAAAAATAAAAAGACAGATATTCGTAACAACCTTTTCCCCTTAACCACATAACAAAACCTTTGAAAAAAAAAAACAAAGAAATGTGTCTCGCACTGAGTGTAGTTTATGATAAAAAAATTGCACATTGCCAAGCAAACATTATCTTCATTAAAAATAAATATATAGCTTTGCCTTTTTATCAGTGACTAACAAGTAGTTTACTTAGCAACGTGTCAATGTAATAACTATGAACAATGCATCTAATCAGCTCTAAGAACCTTGAAACAACAGCCAAAAAAATCATTCAAAAAAACACTTAAAAGTTAAACGTTCTTGCCCAACCTGAGCTTGAAAAATACACATCAATGAAGGCCCCTCGCTTAAGGGGAGGCAGCATTTTTGACCTAAATGAATTTACTACTAGTCTCAATTTCTCCTCTAACTCTTTGCTTTGCTGCAAGAAATATGAGTTCAGAGTTTAAACTGGTAACGCAAGTATACGTACCTGTAGCGTTAACAGGGGATCTTGGTTTTCCCCCTTGAAATAATCTATATTTAGTGTTATTAAGCCATTGTTGAACACCCTTAGATTAATGGTAGCACCGGGTTCGGAAGTGTAGTTCTTAATTAGGTCCCCGTTGAAGTTAAAACTGTTGATATGCTTCAGATTTTTTAAATAATCACGCAAAGTATTTTCGATGTTCGTTGCTATAACAGGCAGTTGAGATTCGTTTTTTACCGCGCCTGGGTCGACGGAAAAGTCCATCAAAATCGTGTTAACAGCCATTTTCAACGCGGTAATTAAGTTGCCAATTTATCGATTTAAATTACTAAAAAGCCGAGAGGTAACCTCACTTTTAACAGCTGATCGCGACAGCACCACGTGAGAAGCAAAGAGGGATTAGATAGAGGGGATTGAGGGGAAGCTTCGCGTACAAGTGCCATCTACCGAGTCGTGGGCAGCAACTTCATATTATATTGTATATTTACAGGAAGTTGTACTTTTTCGAAAAGCGCCCTGAATAATATATCTATATAAAAAAATTAGGATGTCCATATATCGTACTTCAATAGGTTTTAAAACATGACGCCAACACATTCGTAACCTACATAATCTGAAACATCCGCGTGCGCGAAGTAATCTCGGAGATAAAATACTTTCTTTTGGGGGAAGTAATAGATTCGAAAACACCATAAACCAAATTATCACTGTACGTTGTATAACTTTTCTGAAGTATTTTGACGCGCTGAAGCCAATTTTGAACAGAAAAATTTTTTCTATTGCGTCAGTTACCCTGATCTCCTATAGAGGAATCAAAATAAAAAAACCGCTGCCCAAGGAATCACTACTTCCACATCCAGATTCTCTATCCAAGTCACTCACAACGAAAAAACTTCGTATGTGAAAATAATTGTTTATGGAACTTTAATAATATAATATTTGAAATCCTCTACCCCAAAAACCCATAAAACGATACCCCACATCGGTAGTGGGGTGGGGGTGGTGATGGGGGGTGGATGAAGTAAAAAAATATTTTGAGGTTTCTGGTTCCTGTACATACACTAAATCACATTTTTTTTTCATCCCCTTTAATAAGGAGGTGGGGGTGGTTATGGGGGTGGCTAATGCCAAAAATTTTTTTGAGACCTTAGCTTCTCTTGTATATACTAAATACCAATTTCATGGACTCTTACCTGCTTGATTTACCTATTTACCCCAAATTTACCCCAATTTACCCCCCAACCCTTCGACGGAACAAGATGAAAATATAATCCAGTTCTAGATCTCGTTAAAGTACATACGTGTACCAAATTTCAAGTCAATATCTTGAACGGTTCCAGAGTAAACGTGCGCACAAAAAAAAGTTACAGACAGACAGACCGACAGACAGACAGAATTTTTTTTCGCTCAAACTTAAAATCTCGACGTTTCATGACATTTTAAGCCTATTTGGACAATAAAAATTTTTAAAAATTTTTTTGTCGTTACTGTACTTTCACTGGCCGTGGAAGTAATTGAATGGAATTCTCTGGCTACAGCAATTTTATTGTTTTGATTTGTTGTAGGTTTAATCATGATGTAAGGGGTTTAATAACAAGTGCTCTGAGCAATTTTTTTACAAAATCCGTCCATTGCTTCTTTTAGAATTTTAACAATTTATTTATTTATCGCAATAATAAAACCGCTGCCCAAGGAATCACTACTTCCACATCCAAGTCACTTATAACAAAATACTATATTTGCACTCCACTATGTGGAAATAATTGTTTATGGAACTTCAATGGTATAATATTTGAAATCATGTACCCCAAAACCCCATAAAATTATATGCCACATCTGTAATAGTGGTGGGGGCGAATGAAGTGAAAAAAATTCTTGATGACTTTGACTCTTGTACACACACTAAATCACATTATTTTTTCACCACCTTTAATAATAGGGTGGGGGCGGTAATAGGGATGGCTAATGCCATTTTTTTTGAGGCCTTAGCTCCTCTTATATTTACTAAATACCAATTTCATGGACTCTTACTTGCTTGATTTACCTATTTACCCCCATTTACCTCAATTTACCCTTCAACTCTGCAACGGAATAAGATGAAAATATAATCTAGTTCCAGATCTCGTTAAAAAACATACGTGTGCCAAGTCTGGGTTTTTGGGGTAGAGGATTTGAAATATTATATTATTAAAGTTCCATAATAATATAATATTTGAAATCCTCTACCCCAAAAACCTATAAAACGATACCCAACATCGGTAGCGGGGTGGGGGTGGTGATAGGGGATGGTAGTGGGGATGGATGAAGAAAAAAAAACATTTTGAGGTTTCTGGTTCTTGTACACACACTAAATCACAATTTTTTTTTCATCCCCTTTAATAATGGGGTGGGGGCGGTAATGGGGGTGGCTAATGCCAACATTTTTTTTGAGACCTTAGCTTCTCTTGTATATACCATATACCAATTTTATGAACTCTTACCTGCTTGATTTACCTATTTTCCCCAAATTTACTTCAATTTACCCCCCAACCCTTCGACGGAACAAGATGAAAATATAATCTAGTTCTAGATCCCGTTAAAGTACATACGTGTACCAAATTTCAAGTCAATATCTCAAACGGTTCCAGAGTAAACGTGCGCACAAAAAAAAGTTACAGACCGACAGACAGACAGAAATTTTTTTTTCGCTTAAACTTAAAATCTCGACGTTTCGTGACATTCTAAGCCTATTTGAACAATAAAAATTTTGAAAAATTTTTTTGTCGTTACTATACTTCCACTGGATGTGGAAGTAAAAATGAAGAATTAAAAAAAAATGACCAAAAAAATTACCTTACTTTTTGTAGAAATGCGCTGCCAATGACTAACCAATATGACGTAACGAGGTACAACCATATCACTTTATCAGACTTGGGATTGACACTATTGACAACAAAGCTGGGGAGGGTAGAAGTGACTTTTGGTTTTAATCAAATCACACTACAAAAATAGCGAAATAAATCGAAAAGACATTGACCCTATGCTAGTGAACTCTACAGCAACAACTAGATATAAGAAATATTTACTTAAGCCGCTACAATTTCAAAGAAACGGGTTTTTTTCATGTTTTTCCTCACTTTACAGAAAAGCTGCAAATGTTTTCTTAAAAAATGTTTTCTTAACCGCTTCTCAAGTCACCGAAGTAACTCCTTAAAAATCCAGAATGAATTTGTGTTAGGTAAAGAGAAACGAGGCCCTACAGCTTATAGTGGAGTCCGAACCACTTCTTGGGGATAATTTTATAATTAAAATTATTTCGCGATGAGCAGGGATTGAACCTACTTCGCTAGGTACGCCAGTATGCAAGCTAGACGCGCTAAACCACTGAGCTACCGTCTCCGAGAAATAAAAAAAGTCTTGTATTCATCTGAATTTTTTCAGATTTTTTTTTCAAGTTTTATATTTCCCCTCCCCACTTTTAGGAATTTTCGAGTATTTTTCGAAAAAATTCAGGAGTAAAAACATCTTATTTTGAGCCAAAAAAGGCAAATATGTTTTTTTTTCCATTTTTCACCTAATTCTACAAGTTACGGAACCAGTGATAAAAGGGGTATTTTCTACCCCTTCCGATAATTTTTTAACTTTTTTATTAACGTCAGTACAAACACATTGCACAAGGTTTCATCAAAGTCCATTCATTAGCACTCAAGTTAGAGATTTTGGTCATTTTAGCGCTCCGTTGACTGGACTATACGTGTCCCCTTAGCATCGCTATTGATTCAGTTGAAATACATCTTGATCGGTAGTTACGTATATACTATTTCAGCTGCTCCCTGTATAAATAATATAATTATAATTTTTTTTAAGCAGTCTCCATCTCTTGCACTCATTATCAATTTTAAATTAACTTATAATTTGACAGACTTTCACTGCCTCGATATATGCAAGTATTTATATTCATTATGTAACTAACTTTTGGTGAAAGAAATCTAAAATATGTACGTTGCGGAACTACGGAAAATTTCAACGTGCTGGTGATTCGCAATCAACGTTTGAACTAATAGTCTAATCAACACAAAAATATGAATAATGTTTGAGAGATTATAACCGTAAAATATTCGAAATAAACCACATAAAGTTGTTAATAACTGCATTTTCTACAAAAAAAGTCTAGAAGGACATATATACACGGTGTTGCAATATGCTTTTGTAAAATATTGTTAGTTAATGTATTATTTTTTAAATTTTTTCAATAACACGAAAAGTATTTTAGATATCAGTCTCAAAATTATTAGAAACATGAATGTATACTTTATTATATTATATTATATTATATTATATTATATTATATTATATTATATTATATTATATTATATTATATTATATTATATTATATTATATTATATTATATTATATTATATTATATTATATTATATTATATTATATTATATTATATCTAATATATAAAAATGTCGTGTCACAGTGTTTGTTATCGAACTCCTCCGAAACGGCTTGACCGATTTTTATGAAATTTTTGGTGTATATTTGGTAGGTCTGAGATTAGGTCGTAGGCTATTTTTTATATCCCTAGGTGATAAGAAATTCAGAAATTTTCTTTTTATTTTTTGGACAAAAATTTATAATTTATATGGCAAAACAACGTTTTCTGGGTCAGCTAGTTATATTATATTATATTATATTATATTATATTATATTATATTATATTATATTATATTATATTATATTATATTATATTATATTATATTATATTATATTATATTATATTATATTATATTATATTATATTATATTATATTATATTATATTATATTATATTATATTATATTATATTATATTATATTATATTATATTATATTATATTATATTATATTATATTATATTATATTATATTATATTATATTATATTATATTATATTATATTATATTATATTATAAATTGTCACAAGTTGCTAAATATACATGTTTTTAAGAAATGTACAAATTAAATTTGTAATGCAAGTGTATAATTCAATGTATTTAATAACGATAATAATAATAATAATAAAAACCTCATGGCGGAAGAAGAGGCTTGAGGACACGACAGAAACATATAGAAAAGAAATAGCGATACTTAAGGAATATAAAAACGGAGTACTTACACGCCAAGTACTCAAAAAGGCCGAAAGTGTACTTAAAAAAAATACAGATGCAATCAAGTGAACTTGGTAGAGCCGAACCTGAAGATGAAACTGCAAGCAAAAGCACAGAGGCTGAGAAGAAGTAACCACTACCAACACAACAAGCTATTTGAAGGGGACGCCAAGAAATTCTGTCGCCATATGAATGGCTAACAGACTGAAGTAGAGACACCACCTTCACAATAACATGTCGAAAACTTTTGACGCTTAATCTTGGAGGACGAAGTGACTCATATGCTCTATGAGTCGAACAAGATGCTTGGTCAGACTTGAGAAAAGATGAAGTTGTAGAGATAATTCAGCAGACGCATAATTGGAAAGTACCAGACGGGGTACAGAATTTCTGGTTAAAGCACCTCAGTGTTCTGCATGAGAGCTTACCAACAAGCTGTCAATAAAATCATACGTCATCCCGAGGAGGCCCTCCTCCATAAAAGCAAGGACGATAAGGATCCTAAAAACAACCGGCCAATAACTTGTTTACCAACGATACACAAAATCATCACCGCCACACTAGCAAATAAAATCTTCAACCACCTGTTAAAATAAGAGATACTCCCAGAAGAACAGAAAGGTTGTAGAAAGGCTTCCAGAGGCTGTAAGGATCAGCTGCTAGTGAGCAGGACCATCACATCGATTGCAAAGAAGCGGGACAGAAATACCTGCGTGGCATGGGTGGACTACAAAAAGGCGTTTGAGAGCATTTCCCACAACTGGATTGTTGAACCCTTGAAAATTTACTGTGTGTGTCCAACAAACGGAGTTCGTGGAAACCATAATGAAGGGATGGGAAACGGAGATACAAGATACAAATGTGATTTTTTATGTCAATCAATTTTTCAAGAAAATACAGTACAAACAGTTCGCTCTATCTATTATTTTTAGCTCGTCATTGAAGAATGGGGTAATAGAAGTTCACGGAAAGGAATACAATAGGCAAACCACATGCTAACATTCTGAATTATCTGCAGTTTCAATGTATTATATTGAGTCAAATAATGTATATATGTACTGCAACAATAATCTACATATGGATATATCAAACTCTTTATTAAATTCAATTTTGTGTTAGTACTTAAATTTCTTCAAATGGTTTAATCTCATAAACGAGTTGGATACTACTCTGTTGACGTGAGATTCAAATGTTAAATTGTTATCTATATACAGTGTGTGCGATTTAAGACCGTTATTTTGGAACGCGTTAGCCGATTTTAATTTTTTTTTTTTTGAGATATAGTGCTCGATGAGCTTTATTTGACTGTTTTGAAAATTGTGTAATTTTCATATTTTCAAGGCCAACTATGTTCCTCTTAATGGGTCTAAATTTCGAAATCGACTATTAGGCAAATTTAAAATTTCTCACTTTTCGACTGGCCCTGTATAAAAGTCGGTTAGGTTTACTAAAAAGATAAAGTAGTCATTCGACTTAAGAAACATCAGACACTAAATGAGGAAGAAAAAAGAAAAGTTATTCTTTAAATAAATAGTGCTTCTATGTACGTAGGTGCCTTAATGAAAGCTAGGCCGTCTAATCCATTTAATAATAGTAATAATATCTTTATTTACCATAAAAATATAATCTACATGGTAAATAGGCACCATTTCACCTAGATGGTGCTCTTCCAATGGCCCTAAATACAATACAATACCATAAAAGACAATAAAAGTGTTTGTTTGAAAGTTGAAGTTTGTTTGAAAAATTTTCATTAAGGCACCTACGTACAGCAACCGAATAATGTATAGAAACTCTATTTATTTAAAGAATAACTTTTCTTTTTTCTTCCTCATTTAGTGTCTGATGTTCCTTAAGTCGAATGACTACTTTATCTTCTTAGTAAACCTAACCGACAGTTATTAGCAAAAAACCTAACCTCAAAATGTGACACTTTTTCAAACGCCATTTTGAAGTTGAAAATAATGCAAATTTGATTTACCATTAATGAAAACATAAAGTTTGTCTCAACAACAAAAATGATGTCCAGATTAACCCTCTACGACAACGGGAACTGGGTGAATTTGCATTTTACATTATTCATGTTTTTAATAAACAAATTGAATATCTCGTAAACTAATTAAAATTTTTTGATGAAATTTTAGAGGTAACTTTAGGGTGATAAAAGACATATTTTGTCAAAGTTTCAAGCACTAAACTGCTTTTGTTAAAGAATGAAAAACATTTGCAAATTGCGAAAATTTTCGCGGTTTTTTGCAATTATTTAAACAAATTTTCAAGCGTTTTAAACGAAACACCTCTCAAATTAACCGTTTTTCAAAGTTCTAACAGTATCTACAAATTGAAAAACCTATCGTCAAAGATCTTTGAGTTATCTTTAAAAAAGTCGATTTTTTGGAATTTTTCAACAATAAATCGTTAAATAAACAATGTTCCGGCGGTCAAAAAGTGGACCAAATTCAGGGTCATGTTCGTAATCAATAAAACTATCGTTTAATCCACGTGGCATCCTGAAATGAATTACAATATGCATATTTGCTAATTCCACTGGCCTATTGTCCATTACCACTAAAATATAATAATTTATTATTTTGAATTTTTAAAATTTTAAACATTAAATTTTCTATTAATGATTTTTATTATTTAAATTTCAACTTCAACTAATGTTACGATTACCTTTAATCTATATACAAACAACTATTTACTTACACACATGCCTTTTTGATTTGATTTTTATTCGTATAAACATAAACTTTATTTTTCTAATTTGAGAATAGTAAAATCGCTGTAATGTACCAAGAAGTAATAAAAATCGGCTGAATCTAAACGTATACGACAATGACACACTTTGACCGCTTCGAGTTATTCGGAGACCATTACATGGTTTACGGGTGTCATAGATTACGGGTTTTTTCGACCAGAATTTGGATAATGTTAACTGTATTTTGAGACCACGTTACGTATGCGAGAGGCGCAGTTGAGAAATAACATAATATAAAGAAAAAGATTCCTCCAGGGCTTGGTATTTGTTTTGTATAGATTAATAACGGAATTATCGTTTGCAGATCCGGATTTTTACACGAGGCGATCCATCGAAAATAGACTTCTTCACATGTTCTAGAATTAATATCAAACAATCCTGACCAATATTACATCCGAAAGACCTTTTGAAAAAATCGAAATTGAATCATTTTAATTGAAAATTAATTTGTTTGTGGATTCGCTGTATAATCGAGAGGAAATGCATGGCAGATAATATTATTTGTTAGCAATTAAAATGACAAAAATTGCTATTTGTGTATTATAATCTTGTTTGAAAAAGACCTTGAGTAAACAAATGATACGTAGGTACTCGAAGACAATTAATTAATTAATCGTTGCTGTTAGTATTATTCCTTTCAATTACATTATTATTGAAAATTATACAGATACTGGAATTATGCAAGACAGCTAGAAGTGGAAGTCTGAAGTGATTATTTCAAATATCTAAAGTCCGTTCAGTAATATTCATTTTACAGATGAATAATATATAGTTGTCTTCATGTCTACTAAGCACTCAAAAAATGTCGGCGCATTTGACTGTCAAACACGTCAAAGACGCCGATATTTTTAACACACTTAAGAAATGTGTAGTCAACTTTAATATATTGCGAAACTTAATGCGTACACGCACGTTTAATAAACGTTTTTAAGACGTTGTAGTCGTCGATTAAACGTTTTACGTTGAAAATTTCAACATTTAAATAAGGATTTTAAAATTCGACTACCTACACGTATTTTTAACCACTAGTAGAGAAAAATACTGGAATAAAACGTTTTTTTTTCACAAACTTGTAATAACGTATAAAGCACATTTATATTGTAAGGTGTTTTAACGACTCGCTAAAGGTAACGTGAAACGAAAACGTTTTTTACTGCATATATTTAACACGACGCGCGACGATTCAAACATTTTATTTAAAGAGAACGAAACGTATTTTACTTCCACATCCAGTGGAAGTATAGTAACACAAAAAAAAAATATTGTTCAAATAGGCTTAGTCGTAAAACGTCGAGATTTTAAGTTTGAGCGAAAAAAAATTCTGTCTGTCGGTCGGTCTGTCTGTCGGTCTGTCTGTCGGTCAGTCTGTCTGTAACTTGAGATATTGACTTGAAATTTGGTACACATATGTACTTTAATGAGATCTGGAACTAGATTATATTTTCATCTTGTTCCGTCGAAGGGTTGGGGGGTAAATTGGGGTAAATTTGGGGTAAATAGGTAAATCAAGCAGGTAAAAGTCCAGAAAAATGGTATTTAGTATATACAAGAGAAGCTAAGGTCTCAAAAAAAATTTTGGAATTGGCCACCCCCATTACCACCTCCACCCCAATATTAAAGGGGATGAAAAAAAATTGTGATTTAGTGTGTGTACAAGAACCAGAAACCTCAAAATATTTTTTTTACCTCATCCACCCCCACTACCACCACCCTATCACCACCCCCACCCCACTACCGAAGTGGGGTATCGTTTTATAGGTTTTTAGGGTAGAGGATTTCAAATATTATATTATTAAAATTTATTAAGCAATTATTTCCACATACAAAATTTTTTCGTTGAGTGACATAGAAAATCTGGATGTGGAAGTAGTGATTCCTGGGGCAGCGGTTTTTTACATCGTTAGAATAACTGTTGTTTTCAATTTACTAAATGCAAGGGAATTTTAAAGCCACAGGTGAAATGGATAGTAGAAGATTATGTTTTTAAACGTTTTACTACGAATCTATATCAACGCATAAAATTCGGTTATAAAATTTTATATTTAAATAAAACATATAAAATACACACATTCCCAACCAGTAGTGGAAGGGGTTACTGAAATAAAACGTTTAAATCAGAACGTTTCTTTTAGTGATATATTAACGTATAATACACGTTTATAATATGAGAATGTAACAACTAGCTAATACACAGAATTAAATAATACATTAAAACACAGTATCCAAACCAAAATATATTAGCTTGATAAGCAAATATAACATACCAGAAAAGACTTAATTTAAAGACAGATACCTAATCTATTAACTTGATTTTTTTTGTCTCCTCGTCTGAAAATTGATTAGCGGGAGAGCAAGGCGAAATGGAAAAAAAAATTTTCTCCTCGTCTGATAATTGATAATACACGAAATTTTTCCAACCAAAATAAAGCGTAGGCATAATACAATTTAGTATCTGCCAATATACCATTCTGGACGAGGGGGGGGGGGATTACCTCCTAACCCTCCCCCCCCTTATCTACGCCCTTGGTAAACCAAATTAGAAGTTCAATCCATGCAAGATATAATGGTTAAAGTCATAGGAAGAAAAAATTTGCTTTTAGAGTATGTCAATTTGTTCGACAATCGGCTTTTCTGTTGCTACAAACGAAAGGAAATTTAGTCAATCAAAGCTAAATAAATCTGATTACCGTTCCGCGGCAGATGATACAAAAAGATTTAACACACCAAATTAAAGTTACAAAGCTTGGTTAAACCGTAGGCCCAATTAAAAAACAGGAGAATCAAGGCATGGCTCGATAATTAAAAATGTAAAATGTATATTTCTTCATAAATACCTGAACATTTTTTAAATTTTGTTTAAAATACGTTTATATTAATAGTCCAGTCAACGGAGCGCTAAAACGACCAAAGTCTCTAACTTGAGTGCTAATGAATGGATTTTGATTAAACCTTTTGGGCAATGTGTTTGCAATAACGTTAATAAAAAAGTTAAAAAAAAAAGAGTAGAGTAGGAAATGATCGGAACCTTTTATCACGGGTTCTGTAACTTGTAGAATTGTAGAATGTTTTCAGATTTTTTTTCAACTTTTACATTTGCTCTTCCCCATTTTTAGGAATTTTCGAGTGGCCATATCTCGAAAAATATGCATTTTTCGAAAAAATTCACAAGAGTAAAAACACCTTATTTTGGGCCAAAAAAGGTAAATACATTGTTTTTTTTTTTCATTTTGACCTAATGCTACAAGTTACGGAACCCGTTATAAAAGGGGGTGTTTTCTACCCCTTTCGATCATTTCCTACTCTAATCTTTTTTTTTACATTTTTATTAACGTCATTACAAACACATTGCACAAGGTTTCATCAAAATCCATTCATTAGCACTCAAGTCAGAGGTGAAACCCCCCCGTTGACTGAACTATAAAATAATTGATAAATATCCAATTTAATTTTTGAGTTGGCCCTGAATTTAGTGTCAATATATATGCGACAGAAACATTTTTCGATTATTTTCCAAATCACTCCCAGTATTTTGTGTAACAATTTCCTTTGCCCCTTGATAATGCATTTCACTTTACATTTTCGACGCAGGCAGAGTTTTTGTAATTTTTGAAAAGGTTTCTTTTTAGTAGCAAAAGAAACACGATTACAATTACATAAAAATGCCTTTTCGCAGAGAACGGCCCTGCCTATAGGAAGTTTAATAGCATACCTATTCATACCTAATTATTCGTGCATAAATTACCTGTTAATTTCGAGGTAGGTACCAAATAAAAAATAAAATAGCTGAGGCAACATTTTATGGTCACTGTGGTAGCGAAATCACGTACGTTCGTTATTTATAAATATTATTTTTTAGCTATCAGAGTGTATCAAAACACAATAAAATGACTGCAATCGAGCGTTGCTTTTGCTTTCAGAATCAGTCGGTGCGCGATTTTTGTCCCGGACAGACCTGCTGGGTACATCGTGCTTGCTCCTTTTTTATTTTTATTTATTTTTTTGTTTTCTTCCTGCTCGCTGCGGCCCAGTGTGTGCTATCTGTAAGTTTGACCTCTACCCTTTGTGTTGGATTATAGGAATGCTATGCAAAAATAAATAAGTATACAGGGTTCCCTGGGTAACGTACATAGCTTAATAAGAGATCAAGGATATGAAAATGTACCCCTAAATTCCTTCGTTATTGAAAGGATTTTCTAATTTTTGCCCCGTCATGTTTTTTTTAACCGTTTTACAAAATGACTTAAAATTTGGTACATACGTTTGTGGTAGTCAACAGTATATCTGTAATAATACTGTGTTTTGAAAAATACAACAGTCAACTAATTAATTTAAAACCCATACATAAATCAATAAGAAAGAATCAAAAGAATAAATTTATCTTCTATATATACAAATAGTCTACTCAAATTAGGAAAAAAGCGGAGAAAAATTCTGAACAGCAGTTTTTCTGCATAGGAAGTAAGTATTCAACTTCTAGAACAAGGTTTTGCTTATGCGCAGAAAAAAAGAAACGATTTTTGAGATATATACATATATATACCTTTCTTCGTGTTTTTTTTCATTTAGACGTATATATCTCCAAAAGTACGCGTTTTTAAGGCTAAGCGAACATAGGTAAACGTGTTCAGAATACGACTTCCTACAAAAAAGGTTCTATACATTTTCCGATTATCCCATTGGCTTTTCCGAAAAAGCGATTTGAAATATATATATATATATATGTTTTTTTCGTGTATTTTTTATTTTGAATGCAAATATCTCGAAAAGTGCGCGATTTTAGGGTCAAATGAACATAAGTAAATAACTAAACTTGTTCAGAATGAGATTTCCTGCAAAAAAGCTCCTATACATTTTCCGATTATCCCATTGGTTTTTCCGGAAAAGCTTCTTGAAGAATATATATATTTGCTTTTTCGTGTTTTTGTTTTCATTTTGACGTATATGTCTCTCAAATATATAGAACTTTTTTTTTTTGTAGGAAATCACATTCTGAACAAGTTTAGTGGTGTTCATTTAGCTTTAAAAATGCGTACTTTCCGAGATATATACCGGGTGTAAACGAATAGTGGGCCACCCCTGTAACTTCCTTGTTTTTAAAGATATCTGGATGAAATTTTGTAGGGTGAAATTAGGTAAGATTTTCAACTTTTCAGACCTATTCGCCATATTTATCACTTCCGGTTTCACCGGAAATGGCCACAATCGTCTTTTCTAAATGGACCACCCTGTATGTTTTTACATTTTTGAAATAGAGATCACATTTTGGATATATTTATACTATTTTGAACAATTTATACAGTGTTGCACGAAAAATAATTCGAATTTTAGTTGTCAATCTAGATAGCTGCGAATATGTTAATATAAAAAATAAGAAAACGTTAATATGTCCAATAATACATCATACAGGGTGCTGTAAACTCATTAAAATCACATTTTTCAGAATGACTCATTTGTTTTAAATATTATGATATGGGCCACCCGAATATTCAGAAAGCTCTATTTAGTAGGGGTTAAACGGTACCAAAAGTTCCGTAATGTGTAATCGTTACCAGCAGGAATGACAATTTTTCTTAAGAAATTTATGATTTATATCTAACTTCAATTATATTTTGGTCAACCCTGTACATTTGTGTTAATATTTTATGATATGTAACAAGAATGAGCCAGAGGCCCATTCTGTCTCCTACGGAGGGTGGCATATCATAAAATATTAAAAATGTACAGGGTGGATCAAAATTTAATTGAAGTTAGATATAAATCATAAATTTCTTAAGAAAAATTGTCATTTCTGCCGGTAACCATTGCACATTACGGAACTTTTGGTACCGTTTAACCCCTACTAAATAGAGCTTTCTAAATATCCGGGTGGCCCATATCATAATATTTAAAACAAATGAGTAATTTTGAAAAATGTGATTTTAATGAGTTTACAGCACCCTGTATGATGTATTATTGAACATATTGACGTTTTCGTATTTTTCATACGAATTACATTGGAACAAAAATAATTTTAACATATTCGCGGCCATCTAGATTGACAACTAAAATTCGAATTATTTTTTGTGCAACACTGTATAAATTGTTCAAAATAGTATAAATGTATCCAAAATGTGATCTTTATTTTAAAAATGTAAAAACATACATGGTGGTCGATTTAGAAAAGTCTATTGGGGCCATTTCCGGTGAAACCGGAAGTTGAAAATCTTACCTAATTTCACCATACAAAATTTCATCCCGATATCTTTAAAAACAAGGAAGTTACAGGGGTGGCCCACTATTCGTTTACACCCGGTATGTCCAAATGAAAAAAAAAAAAATTACGAAAAAGCAAGTATATATATTTTTCAAGAAGCTTTTCCGGAAAAACCAATGGGATAATCGAAAAACGTATAAGAGATTTTTTGTAGAAAATCTCATTCTGAACAAGTTTATTTATGTTCATTTAGCCCTAAAATCGCGTGCTTTTCGAGATTTTTGCATTCAAAATAAAAAAAAAAACAATAAAAAAACACAGATATATTTTTCAAGTCGCTTTTCTGGAAAAACCAATGGGAAAATCGGGAAAATGTATAGAACCTTTTTTGTAAGAAATCGTATTCTGAACACGTTTACCTATGTTCATTTAGTCTTAAAAATGCGTACTCTTCGAGATATGAAAGTCTAAATGAAAAAAAAAAAAACACGAAAAAACGTATATATATGTATATATCTCAAAAATCATGTCCTTTTTGTTCTGCGCATAAGCAAAAAATTGCTCTAAAAGTTAAGTACTTACTATCTATGCAAAGAAACTGCTGTTCAAAATCTTTCTTTAAAACGGCGTTTTTTTTCCTAATTTGAGTGGACTAAAAGTGAAGCTTTAAATCAATACAATAATTGTTAAATTTGTAAGGCTCTTTATGATAATTGTGTTATTTACTCTCTCAATATAGGCCTGCACTATAATAATGTGTGTTCTTTAAATTTCACAAACATTTTAATTCTTCATATTCTCTAATTGTTAAATTATATAATCGGTATTACATGTTTATGTCAATATATCAAATGTTTTTCATTACCATGCTACCAAAACGCAAAAATAGTATATTTTACAAGAGATGAAAATACTGTTTTTTTCGTGAGATGAGAATTTGCCTACGAGCGAAGCAAGTTGGGCAAATCTCACGAACGAAAAAAAACGTATTTCATCTCTTAATAGTAAGAAATGCTTTTTTTCTACTTATACATATATAAATATAAATTTTTCCACTGTCTACTCTATATGAAAGTCAAATTTGACATTCTCATTTTCACTTCTAGAGATATTTTCATCTCTCATAGAGAGTAGACAATGGAAAAATTGTTATTTTCTGACAAAAAAAAAATTTCCTCTACTACCGTGGGTAAAGCACATACTTTATGGTGCCCCAATGTTCAATTTGGGGAAGATTGAATAGGTATCTACATATCACTCAGGACTAGTTTATCAATGTCTAGTTAGCTAAATTAATTAAATTGATTTAGCTAACTGGATATTTATAAACAACAAAGTAATTTAGATGTCTTTAGTGGCCAGCTAGATCTCCCGATATAACCCCTGCCGACTTTTGCCTTTGGAGTTATTTAAAAAATATTATATATAGAGAACGCTCTAATAACATAGAAGAATTGAAAAACAAAACATTAGCTGCGTTTCGGACAGTAACTCCTATCATGATTGGAAATGTAACAAATGCTGTAAGGAGGTGTCAAAAAGGCATAGATATCAATGGAAGACAATTCGAACATTTATTGTAGTTTAGTTTTTCCTGTTTTCGGCAAAATTATTTTATATTGTAAGAAGTCTTGTTTGTCAATAGTTTTCCATGGCCTCCTCACAAATATATTAAATTTTTCGAAAATTAACCACCTTTTCTAGAGATAAATATGACATATGATATATCGTTGGATAGCTAATTTAAGTTGTGATCGAATAATGAAATAATTTACAGGGTGTTCCATTAAAAAAAACACAAGTTATGTCTACATCTCGAAACCTGAGGTATGCATAATTTTCTTCTTATCAGCAACGGCTTGTACTAAAATGCCAATTTTCCAAACACGCTCTGTAGCTCGGTAGTTGAGAAAGATAGACGATCGCGGTTTGCACCATTGTTTGTTCCTCGAAAATCGAACGCGGGACACCTATATTCAGGGGTGGACTGGCCCACCGGGACACCGGGACGAATCCCGGTGGCCTGCTCCAATAGTGCGCCGCTGGCGCCGGCTGCTTGGCAAGATGACCGGCTAATAAAGTAATAATTAAGTGGCCTGTGAGTTCTAAGATCCAGCGCCGCTAAACTGTTGTCAGTCCGCCCCTGCCTATATTGGTTTTTGTCTATCTTCGATAGTTTTAGAGAAAACCTCAAATTCCATCTAAAGTATTAGTTTTGAACAGTGAATAACATAATTCATATCGGTGATGAATATGGAAACAGAAGTGGTTCTAAATTTGAACTTTGAGGTACCCCAAAAGTATTGGTGCAGTGATCAGAGCGAACACCTTGATACTTCAACTGTTGTACTCTTCGCAAATACGAAAACGAAGAGTATATTGCACTTGATCGGCACATTTATAAAACCGAAAATATCGCTCGTAGACAAAAAAATGTCATATCATTGTGTTAGTGAACGAATTCTGAACAACTCTCAAAATTTCCGTCTGTCCGTCCGTCACATTCCCTGTAAGCACGATAACGTAAGAAAGAAAAGTCTTATTGTATTGAAAATTGGACAGCAAGTTAGTGATAGATAGAGGAAGAATCTTATTGTTTTTGAACAAAATCGACCAGTAAATAAAAAAGTTGATTGATTGATTGATACCAGCGTGCGGTAGGCATTGCTGCCACTCCCAGGTATACAGCTGGGCCTGCTACGTCCACGCTGGGTTGGACTAAGGTCATGCTTGTTGCCAGCAGCGAGTGCCACATGGCGCATGGTAAAGGAATATGGGATGGGACGTGTAGAGGTATTTGTGAGATGCGTTACCGCATTGTGTCGTGAGGGAGCGTTTAAGCTCCCTTTTTTGTGCTTTTGGTTCTGGGTATCTGCCTCTTCTGAATCTTTGTGTGAAATATGTGTTGTGTCTTATTGTGGAGTGTTTATTACTGTTTATGCTCCTCTTTTTTTTGATTTCTGCTTCTTCGAATCTTCTTTTTCTGAGTATTCTGATTCCTCGATTTCCGATGCTGGGTTGGATTTGAGTCATGCTTGTTGTCAGCAGCGAGGGCCACATGACGCATGGTTTTTTCATTTTTCCCATCGCTTTTCTTTCTCAGTTTGTTCATGATCCTCTCGATTGTTGTTTTCCACGTGTAACATGGTCTCCCTATTTTTAGTTTGGTGTTGTTTAGTGTTAGCGTTTTCTTCAGTAGGTTTTCTGTTGTCCTTTTTGCTTTAACCTTCTTGATCCTTTCCCTTATCTCTCTGCTTACCAGAATATGGTCTATTTGTGTGATTGAGCTTCCATTACTCCAGGTGTTAATGCATGTTTGACTTTTACTCCATGTATTTCTTATTATTAAGTCAAACATGTGTGCTAGGTTTTTCAGCGCCTTTCCATTTTCGTTAGACCATGTGTGGAGTATATGTGCATTAAAGTCTCCAGGTACACGATTTCACTGCACTATGTATATGTATATGCTATGATTTACTGCGTTAGAGGGAAGCACTATTTAAAGTTTTGGTTTCTGTACCTAATTAAACACTAACTCATATTTCTTATCAAGCTGAAAATATTCCGAGGTATAAATTATTTTACACATTCACTTATACAAACTTAAATATAACTTCTATACGTTGACACTTTGTATTTAACTTTTTCGAGGGTATCCATTGGTGACAGAACACTATAGGTCATCTCCCTGCTTACCAGAATATGATCTATTTATTGAGTTGAGTTTCCGCTGCTCTAGGTATCAAGATTGCTCTTTTCTGTGCGTATTTTCTTGGAAACCATTTTCCTGAGAGAAACCTGTATCACGTATACATACATTGAGGTGCCATAAGAATTCAGTCTGGACGCTACACACCCGACAGTGCCCCATTGATTATTTCTGATCTAATCCAAATTAAACTCGTTTGAATATTTTTAGCAATTATGAGAACCTCACCTGAAACGTATACTTTAAGAGTAGTGCGCCACTGATCATTACGTATTCAATTTTGATTAAATTTGTTTGAATATTTTTAGTAATTATGAGAAAACACACTTGAAGGTTCACACAGGAAATCTGTATAATCACACTTTAATAGCGATGCATTACTAATTATTTCGGGTTATTATTATCACCATTATTATATCGTGCGTAATTCTCTTGATTGGCTGAAAGAAATTCGGTTTTGGCTATTAATTATTATTTGTATTTTTGTAATAGTTTGGTTTGTATATTTTTGCTGAAAGAAAAATATTTAGTGCCCTTATTTTAATTTATTGTCTAGGAACTATCAAGCATTTAAAGCATATAGGTATAAATTTAAGTAAAGTGGTATAGTCGAGTGTAGACTTATCTTTAGCCTTAGTGTTGATTGATTTATGGTTTCCTAGAGGCTCTCGGGTTATTCTCCACTTTTTATGCACTGAGATATTCTAATCACCCACATTAATTAAATATTAGCTATATAACTTAACTGTTGTAATGTTATTTTACATATCACTTTGCGTATTATTTTTCACTTATCGCATCAGCGTAATTTCGTCCTATTGTGCCGGCTTTTAATCGGGATTTAAGCCAGATTACTGGCACCGAACTTAAACGCGTCCGATGTCTTTGAAATCACTAGACGAACTCCTCGACCAGTAAATAAAAAAGTTAATAATTATTTAAATTTGAAAAAATATTTTTTTTTCAAATTTTATATTGAATAGAAATCTGGTGAAATTTTAATATTTATTTAAATATTTTATTAATATGCATTTCATAATATAATATCGAACCGTGGAAATATGATTTCAACTCGTCTCTTATAATGTAAAAAATTGCATTTTTGTACGTGGCAGATGTAGTGTAGTTTTTGCGTTTGTCTCTAAATTCCCTCCAGACCGAAAATTCTTTAAAAATTTAAACATTTTAAACATATTGGTATCTTTATTTAACCACAAGTTTCCAAGTGCATTTTTTAAATCTTTTTTAAGACAATTTCAAATTGTGTTGTTAATTTTAAAACCACCATAGGTTAGGAGTCTTAACTCTTTGGTCCATATTCTTGTTAAGCCGAACCAGACCTGCCGCACTCGGCCCTATATTAGCAACGACGCTGTGCGCCGGACTGGACGCGCATGTTCTTTATTTTAATTTCAATTTAAGTGACCCGGGTTCGAAACCCACATAGGTTTTGGATATAGTTCTTTTTTTTACTTTTACTTCCACGTCCAGTGGAAGTATACTAACGACAAAAAAATTTTTAAAAATTTTTATTGTCCAAATAGGCTTAAAATGTCATGAAACGTCGAGATTTTAAGTTTGAGCGAAAAAAAAAATTCTGTCTGTCTGTCGGTCTGTCTGTCGGTCTGTCTGTCTGTAACTTTTTTTTGTGCGCACGTTTATTCTGGAACCGTTTAAGATATTGACTTGAAATTTGGTACACATATGTACTTTAACGAGATCTAGAACTAGATTATATTTTCATCTTGTTCCGTCGAAGGGTTGGGGGGTAAATTTGGGGTAAATAGGTCAATCAAGCAGGTAAGAGTCCATAAAATTGGTATTTAGTATATACAAGAGAAGCTAAGGTCTCAAAAAAATTTTTGGCATTAGCCACCCCCATTACCCTTATTAAAGGGAATGAAAAAAAATTGTGATTTAGCGTATCTATAAATGGGAGCCAGAAACCTCAAAATATTTTTTTACTTCATCCACCCCCCACTGCCACCCCCCTATCACCACCCCCCACACCACTACCGATGTGGGGTATCGTTTTATGGATTTTTGGGGTAGAGGATTTCAAATATTATATTATTAAAGTTCCATAAACAATTATTTTCACATACAAAGTTTTTTTCGTTGTGAGTGACTTGGATGTGGAAGTAGTGATTCCTTGGGCAGCGGTTTTTTTTATACTTCTTAGTCTTTCACCAACTAAGTTCAAACTATAAAATTAAAAATGTCTAAAACTACATTATTTATAAAAAACTGCATATCCTATAGAATGTATAACAATTATATAAAAAGTTCAGTAAATCGGCGAAGAGTACAGGGTGGACTAAATTAAATGGGATTTGGGGTTTTCTTTAAAACTATGGCAGATAAACAAAAGCCAATGTGTCCTGAGCTCGATTTTCGAGAAACAAACAAAGGAAACCGCAATCGTCTATCTTTTTCGACTACCGAGTTACAGAGCGTTTTTGGAAAATTTGCATTTTTGGATGACTTCTATATCTCAATTACCAAGTGTCGAATCGAAAATCGAGGAACACATTCTTAAGGTATTTTTGAGTAAAATCCGTTGCTGATAAGAAGAAAATTATGCATGCCTCAGTTTTCGAGGTATAGACATAACTTGTGTTTTCTTAAATGTAAATCATTTCATTATTCGATCACAACTTAAATTAACGATCCTACGATATATCATATGTCATATTTATCTCTCTAAAAGTGGTTAATTTTCGAGAAATTTATTATATTTGAGAGGAGGCCATGGAAAACTATTGAACACAAGTTATATTCATATCTCGAAAACTGAGGTATGCATAATAGACGGAGAGCTGGCGGTCGCGGAGGTACTACCCCATACAGCACACCAAATAACGATTACGATGTGTTCGCATTGTGACGATGTATCTAGATGCAGACACAAGGTTACACAATTCTACGATGTAAATGTGCTACGTTTACACATTGTAGGCACACACGTATGCACAAAGGTTAAACGTCCGCCTCACAATGTAGCCACAGTATACCATTTACATATACACAAATAATTTGATCCACAGTGTGTTATCGGATGCACAGTGATTGACTTCCTAATGTTTCAGACGAATGACGTGTTATGCTAGACGTTAATTTGACGTCTTTTTCAGCTTATATTTGGTAAACCCCCCACAGGTTTTTAGCAATGGGAACATATAAAACTACATACTAGTTAGTAAGTCTACTTGATAAAAATAAAGTAATTAATGCATAAATACGTTTTGTCCTATGAATTTATTTGTTAGCCATCCGTATATTTTATTTACATTAACTATCTAATATTGTTTACCATCACTCCAATTTCTTCTCACAAGGGTTGCCTATAAATTATAATGTTTATTAAGCTATTAAATTAATTTTTACTTACCTTTGCCAATTGCGGTGGGTAGGAGTCGAACCTACATGTCTCTGTTGTCCGTATTACAGTACTGACGCTTCTACCAACTGAGCTATCTGTTGACTGTTATTTCGGATGCTAAAAGCAGTATTTATGATGTGTATGAAGTCTTTATTATATGTGTGAAATTGAATTTCTAACCTTATTTAAAATATATGAAAATCTTTCAAGTTCTCTTTTTTTTTCTATTTTTTTACGTGTTCCCAAACCTGAGTTTTTCGAGTTACTAGTATTTTTATTTATTTATAATTATTAAGAAGAACTTATTTAATTTAATTAAACTGTCACCAGTGTCACCTGAGTTAAGAATTAAAGTTTTAAGTTGAAGTACTTATACAAACCTGGGAAACGTGTTGGAGAAAAAACGGTCAGGTATAATATATCATCTACAACATAAATAGAATATTAATGGTCTAAAACAGACCTAAAATTGAAAAGAAGTATATTCGTACATCGGTTTTATAAGCAATTATTACCTTGAAAAAAACAACTAAAAGTTTTTTCCAATTTTAACAAAAAAAAAATTAAAGACAGAGGGAGCACGGATCGAACCGCGTACCTCTTGACTTGCCGCTTAATGTTTAACTCACTCAACCACTGACTTCTGTTTGAATATCTGCTTAAAGACTTTATAGGTAGTAGAACACGCAACGGCTAGATTTTGCTTTTTAATGCATTTTAATCTAATTTTATTATTAAAAGAACTCGATATCTTTAAAACTGCCGAATCTTTGCAAACTCTTTCGAATATAAATTATTTTGGATATTGTTAAAAACAAAAATGCCTGCTATATGTGTGGCTATGACCACTCTTATAGAGGAAAGAGGACACATGAGATACACATGGCCGGTATGCTCACGCTGACGCTTTGCGCGCGCACACTGTTCCATGCTCGAATAGTCGAATGTAGACACGACAAGACAACTAAAAAGTGTATATATAGTTATTTGTATCATGTGTATATATCGCACTTTTATGTGGTGTATGCAGTAGGCACAAGTATTATATAAAGCTTCACACATACATATGACTTAAACCTTGTAGGCATCTTCTACGGACGTCAAATTTCAACATTCTAATGATCCTTCTTTACGTTATATAAAAATGTTTAGAATCTTGAGTGCATACGGTATACAATTATTAAACATTGTATCATATAATTCTGTCAATATAAACATAAGCGTATCTCATATGTGTACGTCAGTACTAGTTTAACAATTAGATCCACCTTAACATATTTTGTTTCTCATGTGTATATCTTGTAGAGGCGTAATTACAATTGGACGTGCTGTTTGGGACGATATTACGCTGGAATTTTGGGAAGTGGTTGGGGGGACCTTCAGGAAGTGTCAACTGCAAGAATTTTGTTCAAAACCCCTGCAAAGGACACGTCAGAGGACTCAAAAATGAAAAAAAATTTTGCTCAAAAAATGATCATACCTCCGGCTGAAAATTTGCACATTACCTGTTTGAAGGTCACAGATAACGTATGTAAATCGTCAGAAGCCTAGGTTGGTGCCAACGGGGTGTCAGACGCCCTCAAAGTAGTCATTTTTTTTTCAAAAATTTTTTTTTCTTACCTCCGTCTGACGTTTTAACATATTGCAACAGAGACCATTCTAAGCACAAATTAAAATCGCCAGACGAAAATGCCGCTGCGAAGTCCCCCTACAACGTTCACAAAGTTCCAGCCCCCCTGAGAGGTATACTTTTTTTTCGAAAATTTATTTTCGTTACCTCCGTCTGACGTTTTTACATATTATCCCCGAGACAATTTTAAATACATATGTAAATCGTCAGACGAAAATACCGCTGCAAAATCCCCCTGAAATATCGTTACCTCCGTCTGACATTTTTACATATTATCCTAGAGACAATTTTAAATACATATGTAAATCGTCAGACGAAAATACCGCTGCAAAATCCCCCTGAAATATAGCGAAATTCCAGCCTAAATTACTGAATATTGAATGTATGAACAATGGATAAATAAAACGGCACGCCCATGTTTGCCTGCCTGTTCAATTTAGCGGGAGACGCGCACGTGTAGACTGTGGGAGGGACTTCTGACCTGTTGCCGGCAAAGCATGCCGAGATTTGACATTAGGGGAGATTGGAGTAAAAAAAAGGGGAGAGATTAGAAGACAAGTAGCTTTCAGATTTTTATTTTATTTGAGCCATTACGTGTGCGTTAAACAGTATTATCGTAGGTAACTCTTTTAAAATGACGATTTATACAACGGAAGAACAAGTGCAAATTATTAAATGGTATTTTGGAAATAATGCGGCTGCAGAAGTTGTCGCCCGATTTGTTTTTACATTTGAGGATCGACCCGTCCCGACGGAACAAACAGTTTTGAACATTGTTCATAAGTTTGAATCGTTTGGATGTGTAAAATCTTGCAGAAAATGTAATAATGAAGGTGGTAACAACGATGGCAGACAGATGAGCGACGAACGGGAACAGAGGGAAATAAATGTGTGTAGTTTTGCGGAGGCACATGCCCCATGTTCCAGCAGGCAAATCTCTGCCGAGCTCGATGTACCTGACCGCACGGTTCGGGCAATTTTAAAACGTAACAAATATCATTGTTATAAAGTTGCCGTCACACAAGAAATTTTTCCTGATGACTTTATACGACGTATGGAATTCTGTGAGACCATGATGGAAAAGGCGAACGAAAATGAAACTTTCATTAAAAATATTTTATTTACTGACGAAAGTTCATTTTCGCTTTAGAATGGTCTCTGTTGCAATATGTTAAAACGTCAGACGGAGGTAAGGAAGAAACATTTTTGAAAAAAAAATGACAACTTTGGCAGCGACCTAGGCGTCTGACGATTTACATACGTTATCTGTGACCTTCAAACAGGTAATGTGCAAATTTTCAGCCGGAGGTATGATCATTTTTTGAGCAAAAATTTTTTCAGTTTTGGGTCGTCTGACGTGTCCTTTGCAGGGCTTTTGAGCAAAATCCTTGCAGATGGCACTTCCTGATGCTCCCCTGATGGTCCTCCCAGGACACCTATATTGGTTTCTGTCTATCTGCCATAGTTTTAGAGAAAACTTTAAATCCCATCTAACTTGGTCTGCCCTGTATACTGTTTACTCTAGTTTATTCAATTTTTTTTTTTTCGCAAAAACCGTCCCCGCCAAAGTTTGCAGATGAATTTTCCGAACATTTAAGTACAAAATACTATATATACTGCTTATTGTGAGGACCGTACCTGTTAGCTACAGCTCTATGATTTTCTTTGTAGTTTATTGTCAATTGTGTAACTGTAGTGTAACCAACCGTCGACCTTCGCCCAAATTAAAAATTGCATACCTGTGAATGCAAAATATTGTACTCCGCCCTGTATGGAACCCGCCCACTTTGCCTCCGTTGTGTTACCTTAGTTCGATATAATACATTCAACAGACAAATCACCTTTTACTTTTCTAATAAAAATAAACTTATTCTTTATGTTTAACGCAATCAATCGAGAAAAGCAACTCATTATATTGATCACCTTAGAACAATCAGAGCATTCCATAATAAATATTATAGATTCCATAAGTGTTACGCAAACATTGTTAATTAATTGATTTTTCAAACAGACCAGGACTTCGTGTCAGCCTACCATCGATGAATTCAAGTCAAGGTGTTGATGCGCTCGACCTTAACATTTTGATTCGGATGATCCTAGAATTATTTTAGCGGTTTGAGTAGGTACTTCTAAGAGCGGACAAAAGCAGATAGAACTAGTTGCACTTCTGTTTTTTCTGAAATTATGACTTTTTGCTGTATTTGTGCTAAGAAGATAGCTGTTTTCCCGTACATTGTGTTGATAAAACTTGAAATAATTTCGCTATTTCTCGATAAAATATTATAATATATAAATGGTATTTCGAACGTTGTTACGTTTTTTACAATTCAGTGAATGGTTCTTTTTTGTCCAGGGTTTGTTTGAAAGTTACTCGTTAACAGTTGGAACTGTTTGTACGTGCATCAGATTTTAATACATTACAATAAAAAAAAATGTTTAAAAATAGAATACTTTCACTTAAAATTATAATTTCCCCAGCAATAAACTATAACCAAGTAGCACAAGGAGTTATATTTTGGTCATCATCATGTTACAGTAGCTAAAAACGATGGCTATTCAGCCCTATGATGGAACGTTTACGTTAGTCATAACACTTAAGTTACGGTCATCTGTCTCTCACTCTCATATATTTTTTGGTCAGCGCTCAATATAACAGTGTATGTTAAATAACGTAAACGTTCCATCATAGGCCTGATTATTTGGTTATAGTGGCTGTTATTAAAACTGAATTATTACGGTTTGAAGACGTACTGGTGACGAAAATGGGAAATTATAGTTCCCTGTCAAAAAATCCTATTTCAAACTTATAGATAATTATAATTTATATATATATACCTTGTTTGCTCCTAACATAGTCACATTATAATATGTCCATTAAAAAGAATAGATGAACATCACATCCCATAGGCAACAGTGGCGTTGTGTGTGTAGAAAATGTGTAGAATGGTAAATATTTTCATTAAAATGAATTATTGCAATTCCTGCATTACCGGCTCTTTATATAACGTGATGTAGGCAAACGATATTACAGTAAAATAAAACAGTAAGATAAATATGTATTGAAAGGATATTAAAATTTATTTGCTATTTACTTTATAACTGTAAACTGAACTTCATCATGTTACGACTATGGAACGATCGATTTTCTTCTTTTCTAAACTGCTTTCTGCAAACGGCACAGCACTTCACTATTTATTTGCACTAAATATATTGTCACTAAACTGTGTAAATATGAATAGAGAATATTATTTAGGTATTGAGCAAATCACAACTTAAAATAAAAAGACTTCTTCACCACATTTTGATCGAAAAACACGAATAACGCTTATTAACATTAATGGCGGATATACTGTCAAAAGTGTCAAACTGAGATTACGATAATCAAACTGAACCGATGGTGCCCGAATCGGTCGCGAACAGATCGACTAGCCAATCAAGAACTTATGGGAAGAAGTGCCTTAGATTGTGAATCTTTCGGGATCACACAAAGTAATGCCATTATGTATCTAGATATAAATTCTTTAATCGAAGATAAAAGCCTATCTGGTTTATAAGGTTTTATACAGTACATTAATTTTGCCATAAAGAAATTATATTGGGATGAATAAGTATCTAAAGGAGCCTTAATTTTGGAATACCCATGTTGTTATTGGTATGTTTCCATAAAGTAAAAAAATATTTTGAGGTTTCTGGTTCTTGTACATACACTAAATCACATTTTTTTTCATCCCCTTTAATAATGGGGTGGGGGTGGTAATGGGGGTGGCTAATACTAAAATTTTTTTTGAGACCTTAGCTTCTCTTGTCTATACTAAATATCAATTTTATGAACTCTTACCTGCTTGATTTACCTATTTACTCCAAATTTACCCCAATTTACCCCCCAACCCTTCGACGGAACAGGATGAAAATATAATCCAGTTCTAGATCTCGTTAAAGTATATATGTGTACCAAATATCAAGTCAATATCTAAAACGGTTCCAGAGTAAACGTGCGCACAAAAAAAAGTTACAGACCGACAGACAGACCGACAGACCGACAGACAGACAGAAATTTTTTTTTTTCGCTCAAACTTGAAATCTCGACGTTTCATGACATTCTAAGCCTATTTGAACAATAAAAATTTAAAAACATTTTTTTGTCGTTACTATACTTCCACTGGATGTGGAAGTAAAAGTATGAATAAGGTATTATCGAATACTTTTGTGAGTTTTTTTGGAATCTGAAGGGTAATGAAATTGAAAAGATATACCAAGGAGTTCCTAGTAGGCATTTTATACATTTTTATAAGGATATATTTGTACTTATTTTTGACGACGATACTTGTCCGTATCAGTTTAGTTTATATAAGAATTTAATAAGGATTTATAGGGACATCTATTAAAAAGTATTAATAATGATTTACAACTATTAATTTGATAAGGGTTCATGGGGTTCCAATAGTGGTAAAACTAATAATGTTTCATCAGGAAACCAGGGATGAATTTTATAACATTTAATAAGAAATAATTAGTATATGGTTTTTATAGGATTTGAAGGGTTATTATTAGTTTAGTTTTATATAAGAATTTAATAAGAATTTCTCAGTGCACCCATTGAAAAGTATTATTTACAACTATTAATTTGAAAAGTTTTCATGGGATTTCAATAGTAGTCAACCTAAAAAAGTTACAATGCTTACTAAACTAAACTTACTAATGCAACAGATTTCATATAATTTACATTAAAATCCATTGTAAGTATATATACATTATAGTTTAGAAAACCCTCTTGTTCCTATAAAAGCATAAAAGTCTTACAATAGACCTCAAGTGAGGAATATACATTAAAAACTCACAGAATCTATAAAATTTTCGTGTTTCAAACATCTACATCTTAACGAAAAACTGTATTTAGATAATTTTTTTAAATTATTGCCTAATTAGAGTAACAAAATGGCGATCTTTTTATATAAAAAAATATAAATACACACATTTTTCCGTCATAACTTCTTTATTTCTTATGCTACAGGAACGAGTAAAAAATAATTTGAAAGCGCAATTAATTGTCTTTAATTTCATCTCTTAGCATGCGTGACGCAGGTGTCACAATTTCTGAGATATTTAACATTTAAACTGCATTTTTCGTCTTATAAACGTTGAGACGCCATTTGTAAACTTTCATATCTCCGAAACTATTAAATCTATGTAAATAAATAAACAAGCGAAATTCATTATCAGTTTATGAGCTTTATTTTTGGTCTCTACCCATTTTTCAATAAAACTAATATTTATTGAGATATTTGGAAAACGAAAAAAAAAAAAATTACGTTTTATAGAAAATACCTTTATAGTTTAAACTGTATTTTTTTTCTAAAGCAAGTGCTGTAATCGAACCAAAAAATTTGAGCATCTACGTCGTGCTATATATTAATCAGAAACAGTGTTTAAACTTCCTTTTTTTAATTACTGGCTAATTACAGTAACAAAATGGCGACGTCATAACATTGCTTCGGTCATAACTTCTTTATTTTTTACGCTACAGAAACAAATAAAAAAACAGTTGAAAGCTTAATTAATAACTTATTATTCTACCTATTATTAGTATCCTTGACGTGGGTGTCACAGTTTCTGAGGTATTTAACTGTCACTCTAAATAATTATCTTATGAACACTTGGATGCCAAATGTAAACTTAAATATCTCCGAAATTATTAATCCTACATCATTAATTCATTAAACAAAAAATATAATTAATTCCCAGTTTGTACTTTCTGTAATTGGTCTGTAACATTTTTTCGATAAAATAATACTTTTCGAGATACTTGACGAAAGCCGTTTGGAAATACCTTTTTTTTTAAGCTAAAATCGCAATTTTGAAGTCGTTATAACGATGAAGTAAAAAAAGATTTTGAGGTTTCTGGTTCTTGCACACACACTAAATCACAATTTTTTTTCATCCCCTTTAATAATGGGGTGGGGGGTGGTAATGGGGGTGGTAATGGGAGTGGCTAATGCCAAAATTTTTTTTGGGACCTTAGCTTCTCTTGTATATACTAAATACCAATTTTATGGACTCTTACCTGCTTGATTTACCTATTTTCCCCAAATTTACCCCAATTTACCCCCCAACCCTTCGACGGAACAAGATGAAAATATAAGCTAGTTCCAGATCTCGTTAAAGTACATAAGTGTACCAAATTTCAAGTCAATATCTCAAACGGTTCCAGAGTAAACGTGCGCACAAAAAAAGTTACAGACAGACAGACAGACTTTTTTTTTCGCTCAAACTTAAAATCTCGACGTTTCGTGACATTCTAAGCCTATTTGAACAATAAAAATTTTTTTAAATTTTTTTGTCGTTACTATACTTCCACTGGATGTGGAAGTAAAATTAATTTTCATCATACCTCCCTCGTAAGTAAACTCTAATTCCATTGTTTTGTCGATCGTAAGTGACACTTTATGTACCGAATTATATAACAAATATTAAATTAAAAAATGTTTTAATTTTTTTGGAAGTAAATCCAGGCAAGCCTTACTTGCAGGGACCGACAAAGGGGGGGGGGGGGGGGGGGTGGACTTAAAAATCAAATACGATGTGATTATGACTATGCTCTGTGCTGGTTAATAGCCCAGGGCCCCGCAGCCGATTAGTCCACTCCTGCTTACTTGCTATATCTTCTACATCCGACATTATTTTCAAAAGAGCTATTATAATAATATGATTTGATTTATCTTGACAGTAACAAGGGACCGGTGAAAGTTTGAGGGAGAAGTCTACATTGTTGTCATATTGTTCTTCACAATATAACTCTCCTATATCTGATATTTGTCAGTTGTGGTGGCCAAAACCTGTTTGGTGGTAGCGTGACAGTTGACAGATCAAAAATATATTTAATCTAGTGATCTAAAAGTTAATCTCATATCACAGTATTATAGTCTCATACGAAAAGCATTGTTTATTGTGTACAGAATGGACCCGATTATTTAAAAAAGTCGTGTCAGGTCACACGCACCCAAAAAGATTTATTAGTTAAGTACATCGAGGAAAATCCACAAATGTACAGTGAAAAATTTAGTGCAAGCTATACTAAATCCGAATCGGAAAAATTATGCCGATCTTCGGCTAGGATGACGAAGCAGTGAGTTTAAAATATCTTACTAATGGTTTGGACAACCTAAATAAACGAACAAAAATTGGATCCGTTTTTTCCTAAAATTCGAATATTTTTCTCATTTTCAAACTGTTCCTTCGCATCTTCTAAATCATCCAAAACTTGTCTAGCCACTAAATCTTCGATATCCATTATTTAAATAAAACCGAATTAATATGACACGTCTCCATACGCACGATCATAACCTACAAAGTACTTAAAAAATGTTTCTTTTCTGCTTTCCCTCGACTTTCTCTCACTAAAAGTAAGGGAGTGTTTTCGTCTACTTGGCTGGGGAAAATAAATTCAAGAATACAAACTTTACATGAGGGAGTAGAAAATGATTGAAAATGATGATGATGAAAGTTCAAGAATAGTCACCCAGTAACGTAAAAAAATGTTTGAAAATTTGTATTGTTCAACTAGGCTTAGAATGACGTAAAACATCGAGATCTTAAGTTTGAACAAAAAAAAATCTGTTTCTCAGTTTGTCTGTCCGTAGTTTTTTTGTGTGCACGATTACTCTGGAACTGTTTAAAATATCGACTTCAAATTTGGTACACGTATGTATTTTAACGAGGTCTGGAACAAGATTATATTCTGATCTTATTCTCATCAAGGGTTGGAGTGTAAATTGAGGTCATTGGGCGTAAATAGGTAAATCAAGCAAGTGAAAGTCTATAAAAATTTAGAATATATAAGAGAAGCTAAGGTCTCGAAAACTTTTTTGGCATTAGCCACCCCATTACCACCCCCACCTCATTGTTAAAGAGGGTGAGAAAGATAGAATTGTGATTTAGTGTGTGTAAAGGGTTTTTTTTTAGAGGAATAGAATTTTAAAATGAAATAAAACACATACAAATCTTGCTAACGCCCATGGTATTGAATTTATTGGAAATATAATTTTATGCCATTAGTGCTTAAATATGATTTCGGGCATGTGGGTGCCGCGGCTGGCTCGAATGTAGGGCAATTTGGAAGTCCAATTTTTGATCACTTTTTCGAGCAGTTGGGGCCTTTTGTCGGCAATAACTCGTCTAATGTTGGCTTCTAATATCTCTGGATTATCGGCGTAGACTAGCGACTTCACATATCCCCACAGAAAATTATCCAAGGCGTGATATCACACGACCGTGGAGGCCAATTCACAGGTCCACGTCGCAAAATTTTTTGGTGAAAATGAGGATCAAGAACAATCTTGTTTTCGGCCCATTCACCGAACGTCCGACGCAAATGATGGTCACGCGGCTTTACTTCGTGCACGAACTGAATCTTGTAAGCTCGTAACCCAGGATCTTTCCTCAAAATCTTCGATAAGCTGGATGGACACACCTCCAATTGCTGTGCATGACGGCAAATCGACTCATTCAGATCCTCCTCAACACTACGCTCCACAGCAGCAACAACTTCTTGGGTGCGCACTGTACGACGTCTCTGCGGATGTACATTATCAATCAGAGTATGCGTGGTGCGAATGGTTGTTCGAATGAGTTGCTCGGATGGACGATTATGTCGACCGTAAAATGGACCTAGCACACGGTAAGTTTCGCAAACTGAACCCTGATTTTCGAAATAAATTTGCACAATTCGCAAGTGTTGTTCTACCGTAAGTCTATTCATGGTGAAATGGCAAAACATACTAAGCACAAATCAGCTGTCAGTTGTTAAATTAACTGTCTCTAGAAACAGTGTCGCCCATTTAAAAAACAAACTTCTAAAAAAACACCCCAGGGGTTAGAAGGATCATCTGTTAATTGCAACGAGAATGTTGTTGATTCGGTAAAAAAATCAAGGTGATTACTTAACTGTAATTATTAGCTAGTCTGGAATACCTAGCAACAAACGAACTGAGCCCGTTTGTTCTATGAGCTGATTCGTAAAATGCGTTAACTGATTGGGTAGTTCATGATGGAACATGAATGCCAAATCTTTCCAGCAAATATGAACAGGGAACATTCGAACTTATTATGTTATAAAATAATTAGGATCTATTTGTTTTCGGCGAACTTCGAGAGAATTGATATGAAGATCATTTTCCAGACTTACATAATCAAGATTTATATTTAAAAGCGATATAGGGCAAGAATTTATGTTGAACTTGTTCTATGTAGTTTCTGGATGTGTACGTTGTAATGCAGATTTATGTGTCATAGATGTAGTTAAAATTAGAGACATCTTTGATTTTTACGAAGTGAAAAAAGCCGTTACTTCAAGACGCTGTATACCGGTCAATTTTTGTCGAAAATGACCGTGATGAATCTTCTATGAATAGAAATTTCACGAATTGTAAAAAAAGATCTCTTGGCATTTTTCACTAAATCGCTTATTTTTCCTCACACTGCACAAAACGCATTCCCTCTCTTCTTGAAACTTAAAAAATATTTTCTTCAAAACTGCGATAGACTCATCAGAGTCTAAAACACGAACATTTACGCAAAATCCTCTAATTTTTTTCTTTATGTCACAAATTGAAGCTATTTTTACTAAACAATAGTGCAAATACATAGAGCACAACTAAACATTTTTTTGCTAAAACTGATTGCTAATTTTCAAGTTTGCTTTAGCATAACAATAACAACCAAATTATATAAATAACAAATACATATATTGGATTGGGTACATATCTAATACACCTAATATATTATTTAATAATAAATAAAACAATTACATATTATTTTGCGTAATAATACACAATCGGTTACGTAATTTAAAAATAACTAGTCTCGTTTGATATTCATTCTTATTTTCACTTTCTGATTGACAAATTTTACCTACTTTCCTTAAGGAAAGCCACTTACATCTAAGGACTGATGTAGTGTCTATTGAAGAATTGCGTGCCAAAAATTGTTCGAGAACGTCGTGCACTGATCCCGGAATTGTTTATTAACACGAAAATCGACGTTTATATCAAATTATATTAAAAAATGCCCTGAATAAAAATGTGAATTTGTGTACGAAGCATGTTTTCGAAATTTCAAACAAAATTTCAAAAGTTCTTAATGAAATCACTGGAGATTAAATAATATAGCCCAAGGAACAATTTTAGTTTCTTAAATGTATACAAGGGTGCTATAAAACTATTTATAAAATGCCTTGAAAAATCTATTTTGCTGTAACAATATCCTTAATACCATCATAAAGCGACTTTTAGACTAAAAGGGCCCACCCTTATGAAGGTTGTTAAGGCCTTTTTAAATTCCATCATAAAACTCCTTAGTGAGGTATAGTGCTGCTCTTGAAAACCCTGTTCGGGGCGTTTTAAAACCTTTCTTAAAACCTATTTTAAAGCTGTCAGAAGCTTTTCTATTAGCTTCCTGCATTTCTAGAAAACACCTAGAAGGCTACCTTAAAACTGGTCTTTAAAACTCTTATAAGTCCATATTAGTACTGAGAAGCTATAAGAATGTCCACGAAGGAATCCAAATAACTTTATTATTGCATTTATTTTTTCTAAACTGATTTAAGCAAACACACCATCAGACTTATTGAAGATAAAATGGAATTTGAAATGTATAAAGCGTAGAGCACTATAACCTCTCTAAGGCCGATTTAAAAGGTAATAAAAAGCCATCAGGTATGACAAAAAAATTAAAACCAACGGCAGTTTATCGTTAAAACTACATAAGAAAGGCCCAAAAAACAAGAGCCCCTCAGAAATAATAATGATTTTAATATCCATACAAAATTTGCACGTAATCAGCAAATTTAAAAAAGTGGGCTGCTTCTCGGTTCCCACGGTAATTTTCAGTCGTTTCTTGTAATTCTACCTTAATTTGCTAACGAAAAAGTGATAATTATTGATAATTATAATTGTGAGATTGACCTTGAATATTTTTATATAACAAGAAAACATGGCCGGCCAACTAAAAACCTAATTGTCATTTTACAGTCCTCTCCAGTGTTGCCAGGTCTAGTGAAATTTCACTAGATCTGGTGATTTTTTTTAAATCTAGTGATTTAGTGAACATTTTTATGAAAATGTCTATTTTTAATGATTTTTGAATCATCCAATTTATTGCCCTCTATTGGTAGGTAGGCAAACATTAAATTCCAGTTGCGATTCATTTAATACAGAACTGTTCACGTTAATCGCTACCATGGTCAGTAAACTCTACGTTTACCTCGATCAGCAGCTCTTAGACGAGAGAGACGCGCGGAGCGGGGAATCGAATGAAAGAGACAGACATATCTGATTTCCGTGCAAAAGACACAGACAAAGATGCCTGTAGTGTCTACAGCTGACGTAGGCTGTAGACCCCAACAGAATATCTTTGATTCGATTCCCCGCTCCGCGCGTCTCTCTCGTCTAAAAGCTGCTAATTGAGGTAACCGTATAGTTTATTGACCGTGAATCGCCTCAATCGAATAGCCTGGGCTCGTTGCCCTCTAGCGTCTCGTAGACAAACAGTACTTTCTAGTTACAAACCATTTAATACAACAAAGAGTACGAAGTCTGACAACGAAATAATCAGATAGAGGATGCTCAAAGGCTGTGCTCAGAGAGCTCAAGAAAACTACGTGTCCTACAGACACTGCAACTTTTGAAAATTAAAGATGAGAGCTTTAATTTCAAATCTAGTGAAATTTTAGTAAGATTTAGTAACTTTTTAAAGCGTCGTCTGATAACTTTTAAAATTTTGATCTGGCAACACTGGTCCTCTCATTAAACTATATATTCTAATAATGGTAATGACCTAGAACATTTACTCTAAATGAAGCCCTTTTAGTCTTTTTGTATACTATCACAAATAATCCCTTCCTTACAAAAATGCAAATGCACTTGGCGAAGATCACATGGACTTGATAAAAGCTGTAATAAAACGTTTGGGACGTTGACATTTGATACAAAAAACTTAAAACTTAACCTCAAAATAATTTGTATGTGTGTGTGTTTTAACAGTCCTTTTAAAATGGCCACTCTTTTTTATTTTCTTCCACCTTTCCAAAAAAGACTTAATTATACATCAGTAAATCGTGAAATGCTTTTAATTAACACACACACACACACACATGCATCAACGACACTTCAGGCAGACATATTGTTTATTATTTTTATAATAAATGTTTTATTGAGGTTTTGGAAAGTGGTTTTATGGAATTAAAATTTGCCTTTTAGATTTATAGAGGCCTTTTTTTCTTCATAACGGTTTCATCATAACATTTATTAAGGATGTTTTAAGAATCTAGTTTTGTAATGGCCTTTAATAAGTACTAATAGGCATTGAAAATGTCTAGTTTTAAAAAGGATTCAAAATGCATTTATTGCAAATATGTTAAAACCATAAAAAATAATTTAAAGCCTCTTTAAATCTAAATGGAATTTAAGACGTTCATAAAACTAATTAGCTTTATGGAGAGTTTTATGTAGGTTATGATAAATCCATTACAAATACATATTATCCTAGAAGCAAATTAGCTTTATAATTAGGTCTTACAGAATGCTTTAAAACTTACTATTAAGAGCAAGTATACTTGAAGCCTAAAAGGCCTTAACTACAACATCAATAATGCACATGACTATTTCCTAACTCTGACAAACCTTTCTTAAAACCTCCTCAAGTCCAAATGACTTTTAAATTGTCCCTTGGGAGTGGTGAGAGCATAAATCATGGGGTGTAGTCCGAATAAGTGTGGGAGTTTTGAAATTTTGGGAATTTGTAGATTTCGATGCTCTGAATGAAATAAGAAAAAATGCAAAATGTGATCTCAGCCTCCGGTGCCGCCATATTGAAAAAATGGCGCACAAAAACAGTTTCTTTTAAATATCTCGCTTCGGGTACCTCGCAAAAAATGTTCTTATGAAAATAAAAGAGTATTACATTTTCTACAAAATATGTCCCATACATTTTTTCGTTAAACTGAACAGTTTCGGTGCAGCAGCCGATCGAAGTCAAACATTCTTGACAAAATTATGATTTTTGTAATTTCTCGATTTAGTGCGACTTTTATGAAGGAGTATTTTTGTGTTGAGAAAAAATTTGTTTTCATACCTGAAAATCCTCAAATATGGTTGATTTTGTAGACTAATAATTTATTTTTTTACTTTTTAGTCTTGTATTTAAGGAGAGAATTTTGGCACTTTCGACAGTTATGTAAAAAATTCGACTAAATATTATCAAGCCCTTTCTTTTGATACCCATATCAAGGGGGTTGTAAAGAAAAGGATAGTCCGCCATCTTGGGGCGGCGACCATTTTGAACATATTATAATATTGAGTATACTCTACTGTATTGTCATCAGAGCTACACGCAATTGCCAAGTTTCATGATGATACAACAATTAGAAGTGGGTGAAATTAAGTTCCTTAGACTTTTTTACTTACGTACATAGATAGATAGTTATTGGTCGACCTAATAAAAGCGTGTTAAAAATGAACATCACCATCCAAAGATTCATTGATCCCCTTTATATCGTCTGTTTTTATCGAAGCAAATTGAGGAAATCATTATTTAGTAATTATGAAGCTTGTCTTTGTTGATATTAATAACAATTTTCAACTTATTATGTTTATTTATTTATTATAAACGTGATAGTTTGAAAAATATACCGAGAATACAAACAATATTAATAACAGTGCTGTATCGTGCCTCAACTAAATTATTATTATGATGTATCTAAAAACAATAATTTGATATAATAAGAGTCGTTAAACAATTATTTGTCCGTTGAAATTTTTACAACAGTTTCATATAATTTGTTCATTATACATAATAACAATAATAAAACATTTTTTTATTAAAAGAGATCCCAGTTTTCAATATTCGTGTTATATAATAACATATCTAATATCAATATTTGATTTTTTTTTCCTTAAGAAAAAAGTAGTAGATACAAGATATTTACCGAATTAATTTTCCTATACTGAAAATTTCATACTTCCACACCTATACGTCTTTAGCAAAATCCAGTGATTATATTAAAGTTTTCCTTCGAAATTTTGGAGAAATCCTTAACAGACTACCTTGAATTGTTTTGAATAACATTTTTCCTTCAAAAGACATATTACACTCTGGAATTAAATAAATTAAGCTATATTAATTTAGGGTGACTTTTTTAATATCCTCGAATTCGTCACAGGACTTATATAAAACGTATTTTTTCAAACAAACCATTTTTAAATATAACATTAATAGTCTAAGAGCTAGTGAACATTTTTCTTTCATTACTCGAAGTAGGCCAAAAATTTACCAAAAGGTTGCCATGGGGGCAATGAGTTGCCATCTCGAACGTTTCGACTTGGCGATAGGCAGCAGGTGATGTAAGAACACCCCAAAGTCGTAAAATAGTAGTCGAAATTTTCATTATTGCAAGTTGGTTGAAACTTCGTATTTTGCTTGAATTAAGGTGTATGAATAAGACAAAAATTTCAGGCAGCAGGGGGTGTAAGAACACCTCAAACATATATTTTTTTACGTGAAAGTTTTATTATTTGCTCCTGTCTGACAATTTAATATGTTATTCTAGAGACCTTTTTGGCCGTGTAATTTAATTGTCAGACAAAAATTCGGGGCAGCACACCCTGTAAATACGGTGCAAACTTTCCTCTCGGCCGGCCGCCAGTGACCTCAAGCGCGCCATATATTTCAAAAAGAGATTTAGATTTCTATGGCGCAATGATTTTGTGTTTTTTTTATATTTTGGAAGTGATTTTAAACAAAAAAAAAAAGAAGAATTAAAAGTATTGATATCACGCTTAATTTTGAAGATACCTATATTGGTTTTTGTCTATCTGCCATAGTTTTAGAGAAAACCTCTCAAATCCCATCTAATTTGGACATAGAGTATGTTGAACCGTATGCTTTATGTATCTCGCTTTATGTACCGCTGAACACAAAGGGTTCCTGATATATATTAGGTAAATAAAAGCCTACTCTGGGGCTTCACCTTTGAAGGGCCTCTTAAGAATCATTTGCCTAAAAATGTTTAAATGAACTCTTTGTCATAGTTCTGCAGATAGAATCTGCACCAAAAGTTTGTCACCAGTATTTCCGGACACTCTGTATACAAAAATCCAGTTTCTTTCAAGTTTATTCTACCTCTTTCCATTTTGAACTTATAATTCTCCTGCTATATTATCAGGAATACTTATCAAAACTAATTCACGTCTGGAATGTTTAAAGAACCTAAGTGAGCTCTAATTAATATAACTATAATGCTTTGACAATTAAACAGCAATTATTTTATTATTAGGTAATCTAACGATAACAGTTTCTTACGTTAATACTCTAATCACTTATTATATAGAAACTGATATATTTCTCTTGTTTTTTACAGAAATTGTGAAGTGAATGGTGCACATGGTAACATAAAGTGTATAAAACTCATTTATAATAAATCTTGACTGGTGTATATTACTGGTTGCCTACGCTCAGTGCACAGGATTTAAATATTTTGCTAGGAAGAAAGAAGACAAAGAGGATGCATTTTCCAAGGTTTTTGAACAAGAAATCGGTTCTTGGTAAGTTTTTTAAAAACAATATATGTATGAAATTTGTATACAGGGCGTTTCACACTTCAGCTGTATATTCGAGAGATTACAACGTTAAGATTGTGCCAAATATTCTTTAGTAAAAGATACTAGGCGTTACAGTCAACACCATATTTAAAATTATTTGCAACAACATGAAAATTTAGACACCAATCATGCTTAATTTATCTTAATTTTTATGAGAAACCATATTTAATAACACACATTCACAAAGGAAACAACAATTAGGTACTACAATTCAGTTCTATTGACATACCAATATGTAAGAAAAAATATGACTGAAATTGAGAAATGTATTTGTTATTCCAAAGGTAACTTTAATTATATTTAATTTATAAGGTATGAGCCTTATTAAACTTCCAAGATATCTACTATTTTTAATATATTTAACCTAATAACAAAGCAATTATATGAAAAATTCTTTAAATATGACTCTCTTTTAATATTTGTAAATTAAATACGGATTATTAGTGGAATCAAATTAGGATTTTAATGTGAATTGTCTGGTCAAGGCAGTTTTTCTGTTTTAACGTGTTTAGGGGGTCAACTTAAGTTCACAGTTCAGTTTTGCAGTTTCTGCGAGGTCGGCTTATTGTTTATTTAAACAATTTAATTTTTTATACCGTATTTTCCATCGGTTTTCTTTGAATATCTCGAAATCTATAAGTCCTATGGAAAAATATATAAAGAAGAAAAATATTCATTTTGAGCTGTACAATATAAGTATATAAACTATGAATCATTCCAATTGTTATTATTATTTAAAAAAAATTGAATATTACAAAATTATGCGTTTTTAAACAAATCACTGTTCTTTCAAAAATAATGGATAACATTCAATGAAATTTTGGAAAAATATAGCTCTTATAAAGTACAATCACCGCTTAAAATTTCAAATCAAAATGATTATTAAAACGGCTCAATCATACAATTGTGAAATCCTGCCATCAAGACCAAAAAGTTTGTACGATGGCTCAAATTATAGAATTCTTTAAGTACTTTTGAAAAATGTTTATTTCAAAATTTAAACCCGTTTTATTGCAGTTGTTTATAATTTTCGAAATTTTAGTTATAAACAAATTCAAGTAACTCCCTGTTTTTTTTATGAAATCAAAAAACGGTAAACGATAACGAAAATAGATTAAAAAAGCCAACTTCTGAAAAAAAATAATGCTCTGTTTGCATTTGCACTGAGATACGTTAATTTTTGATGGACTTTTTAAAAAATTTTTTAAATCTTCATGTATACAGCTTTGTAAAACTTTTAATATTACTGATCCATTAAAAAAATATATATTCTGCGAGCAGGTCTTGAACCCGAGATGTCCGCATCCTGAATAAAAAGTGCTAGTCGCCTTACCCACTGGGCTATCTAGCAACTGAAGTCCGATCAGTAAAAACATAATATAATATTTAGACATATTTGGTGATTTTCGGATCTCTAACAAAATCGCCAAAGATCCCACTTCCGGGCAGTATTTTTTAACAATTGTAGCTTTGAATTAGTTTCAAGTAGGGCAGACAAAATAATAGACATTGGAGAATTATCAGTTCAAATTTCAATAAGAAATATCGGTTTGTTTATTTATAAGTGACCTAACCCCATACAGCACACCAAATAACGATTACGATGTGTTCGCATTGTGACGATGTATCTAGATGCAGACACAAGGTTACACAATTCTACGATGTAAATGTGCTACGTTTACACATTGTAGGCACACACGTATGCACAAAGGTTAAACGTCCGCCTCACAATGTAGCCACAGTATACCATTTACATATACACAAATAATTTGATCCACAGTGTGTTATCGGATGCACAGTGATTGACTTTCTAATGTCTCAGACGAATGACGTCTTATGCTAGACGTTAATTTGACGTCTTTTTCAGGTTATATTTGGCAATCCCCCACAGGTTTTTAGTAATAGGAACATATAAAACTACATACTACTTGATAAAAATAAAGTAATTAATGCATAAATACGTTTTGTCCTATCAGAGACGAACCCAGCTATTTTTTTTGGGGGGCGGGGGGGGGGGGGGGGAAGCTACAACTAATTTGGCAACTGCCCATTTTTTTTACAACTTATATTTCCTTATGTTTTTTTTTATTTCAGACTTAATCTATAAGTTAGCCTAGCGATACAAATATTATGCAAAAGTTTAACTAAACTACATGATGTAGGCGCTAGACCTAAGTTGACCCCGCGCTCTCCTTCGTCTAGAAGCTACTGGATGAGGTAACCGTTATAGTTTAATGACCGTGGAGAAAAACGAGACACAATACGATTTCGCGCAATAGGTAGCAGGGTCTACACACGATCCAGCGGCAGGGAGCCAGCCTTGTCGGCATGCTTTGAACTCATTCGTAAAAATGAACTGGTCCGCTGGAATTCCAATTATCTTCAAAGCGTACCAACAATGTCGGGTCCCAGCAGCTGGATCGTCTGTAGACCCCTTCAATAGTCCCAGATTCTGATTCAGTGTCCTCTAAGAATTTAATATTTTAACAATTTCTGACCGACAACAATTTATTATTATTATTATCTCTCGTTGAGGGGTTGGTAACTGATACTAGTGATACTCAGTATAAACCAACAACCAACGACTTTATAGCTAGGACAAAGCATTGTATTGATAAAGGCAAAAAGGAGTAATATTCTAATATTTCTAATGTAACACAGTCTTTGTGAATTGTATGCTCTAGCCGTGCCGTCTACTGGGTCGAACGTCGAATTTCCGCGAGTTGACGAGTTTATTTTGTTGGCCCGTCGCGTAGGCCCGTCGCGTAGGCCCGTCGACGTTGTGCGTTGTCCGTCGACTATTCGGTGGCTCTCACATCAGTCGCATCTAGTCACAAATAATATCAATTAAAATTATTTATAAAAAAATGGTCATAGTGACGTGACAGTGTCATTTAATTTTTATCAACTCATTATTCGTTTTTTTGCAATTATACCCAATAAAGATTTTTTTACATTTTTGGTGATTTTCCCAACTCAATCAACATTGGGGGGGGAGCGTACCCCCCCATAACCCCCCGTGGGTTCGTCTCTGTGTCCTATGAATTTGTTTGTTAGCCATCCGTATATTTTATTTACATTAACATATCTAATATTGTTTACCATCACTCCAATTTTTTCTCACAAGGGTTGCCTGCAAATTATAATGTTTATTAAGTTATTAAATTCATTTTTACTTACCTTTGCCAATTGCGGTGGGTAGGGGTCGAACCTACATGTCTCTGTTGTCCGTATTACAGTACTGACGCTTCTACCAACTGAGCTATCTTAGTTACCGTTATTTCGGATGCTAAAAGCAGTATTTATGGTGATGTGTATGAAGTCTTTATTATGTGAAATTGAATTTCTATTTAAAATATATGAAAATCTTTCAGGTTCTTTTTTTTTCTATTTTTTTACGTGTTCCCAAACCTGAATTTTTCGAGTTACTAGTATTTTTATTTATTTATAATTATTAAGAAGAACTTATTTAATTTAATTAAACTGTCACCAGTGTCACCTGAGAAGTACCAGTATTGTTGAACAACATAATTATTACATTAATTCAGTGGCGGTTCGTTAAAAAAAATGTTTTCCCCAGATCTCGAAATTGAAGAGCAGAGAGGGAGAAATCTGAAAAAAATTTTCCTCATCTCAAATTTGATGAGCGGTGGGGGGAAGTCAGGAGTCAACTATTTTAAGAATTTAAGTTTCAAGTTGAAGTACTTATACCAACCTGGGAAAAGTGTTGGAGAAAAAATGGTCAGGTATAATATATCATCTACAACATAAATAGAATATTTAATGGTCTAAAACAGACCTAAAATTGAAAGGAAGTATATTCGTACATCGGTTTTATAAGCAATTATTACCTTGAAAAAAAAAAACAACTAAAAGTTTTTTCGCAATTTTTTTAACAAAAAAAAAAAAAAAAGACTGAGCACGGATCGAACCGCGGACCTCTTAACTAGTGAGTTAAACATTAAGCGGCGCTTAATGTTTAACTCACTGAACCACTGACTTCTGTTTGAATACTTGCTTAAAGACTTTATAGTAGAACACGCAACGGCTAGATTTTGCTTTTTAATGCATTTTAATCTAATTTTATTATTAAAAGAACTCGATATCTTTAAACCTGCCAAATCTTTGCAAACTCTTTTGAATATAAATTATTTTGGATATTGTTAAAAACCAAAAATGCCTGCTATATGTGTGGCTATGACCACTCTTATAGAGGAAAGAGGACACATGAGCATAGACAATATATATATATATATTATTATATAGATATTTATCTTAACGGCGAAGGTCAAACAGTGTTTAGTACCGGGTACCACGCACTTGTCGCTTCAATCGCTTTCGCGGTTTCGGGATTCGAATTTGATTTTGACATTTGTTCTATGTTGACAGGTTGACATTATTTACATTTCTCGTAAGTGTTTTACTCTCGGTGTTACATTGGTGTTCATTGCTAAAAAAATAAAATATCTCCTATAATGGTGTTTAAGTTTTGTGTTTCTTCTTGTTATAATGCATATAAACAAACTGTAATGCATCGATTCCCATGTTTAGATGAAGAGGTAAGGTTATATTTTTGTAGTAATCTTCTAGCATAGGCAATAGTTGAACTTCGGAGTTGTCATAAACAGCAGAAATAGTAATATAAAAAAACATAATCTATAATATATATTTTTTAAATCACTCAGCATGCGTGTTTAAAGCCCTTAAAAATGTCTGCAATTTGATGTGCCAACATGGTCATCGCTTAAAAAATAAGAAAGTACACAGTATATTAATTTGTTACAATTAATTTCAGGACTGAAAGATTTACCGGAGGCCGAGGGCACTGCAGATTTTCTTATATTTATATATAGACAAATTATTTGATAGTGTCAATTAAAAAGGAAATAAATAAGAAGTGCTGTGAAAGAAAACTCGGATCGCATTGAATTTTGGTATGAAGCAGTCAAAGTGTTACGAAATATAAAATTCCATAAAGAAAATAAACAATCAGTTCCCCCTTCGATTAAAAATTGGATCCATACTTTAAAGGGTTTTATTTACTTTTTAACATAGAAGATTTTCAATATTTCACTTGTACCGAACATAATATATCTGAAATATTAATTAATTATTTCTTAGATTTTTATATATACATGTATTTACTAAAAATGTAAACAATTCCTTAAAAGGACTAGATGCACATAAACCTAAACTTTTTTATAACAAAATTAGATTAATGGAGTGTAATAGGTTTGTAAAATATAAAAAACACAAAAAATAATTTATTTTCATGTATGTATTAGTTAGTTAGCTAATAAAATATATTACACAGTAAGTGTTGTTTTTTTTTTAATATTATAAAAATACAAAGTGAAATTTAAGGATATAAGGTTTTCAAAGTTTCCCGCGATTAATTTAGTACGGTACCACCCACAAAGCGCTGCCTGCAAACTGTCATAGAATTATTAACAGGGAGATAACCATCTATATAATAATATATATATTTTATCTATGCACATGAGATACACATGGCCTGTATGCTCACGCTGACGCTTTGCGCGCGCACACTGTTCCATGCTCGAATAGTCGAATGTAGACACGACAAGACACAACTAAAAAGTGTATATATAATTATTTGTATCATGTGTATATATCACACTTTTATGTGGTGTATGCAGTAGGCACAAGTATTATATAAAGCATCACACATACATATGACTTAAACCTTGTAGGCATCTTCTACGGACGTCAAATTTCAACATTGAAAAAGATAGACGATCGCGGTTTGCACCATTGTTTGTTTTTCGAAATTCGAGCTCAGGACACCTATATTGGTTTTTGTCTATCTGCCATAGTTTTAGAGAAAACCTCAAATCCCATCTAATTTGGCCCACTCTGTACTATTTTTCCTGTACCATTTTAGAATTGAATCTTTTCTTCATGACAACATATACTTAATGTTAAATAAAGGCAGGAAAGACGTCGCACCTATTCTGGTAAAAGCCATACAGCAAAAAGTTTAATGATTTGTTAACTTTTTATGTAACACTACACTATCGAAATTAATATAAACATCATATTTACCAGAAAAGTTTTGTAAGCAATTAATTACATAGTTAATAAAAAGAGTAATAATTTAAGCAGGCAGCGTTATAATTATGTATATATTTCAAAACTTTATGTTGTTAATTGTACTAGACAAATTGAAGGGAAATTATTATTCAACAGTTTTAAAATCGAAAATTAATCAATACCTGTTCTGAAATTTAGGGTAACAAGTTGGTAATTATTTCCCAAAAGCTTGGAAAGTTAGACATAAGATTTATAAAATTGACATTAATTCTTCAACAAACAGGAAACTTTTGTGTATAAATTGCAAGAAATGGCGAAGGTGCTGGTATTAATAATATTAATACTAATAATAATAATATTACTACAGTAAATGAGATATTTTTTTTAACAAAATTTGTAACTGATTTTTTTTCACAGCTACATGTCTTAAATTACTTATTCTTCAAGAAATCGATGTACAAGTAATCATATGTTGCTTTATATGTTACGAGTTTATAAATTACTATTTCAAAAAACTCGACAACGGTGAAAAAATAAAAATAATGATTGTATAAAGGTGAAGGGGACTATATTTTACAGTACTTTCAATTATACCGGGTGTCACTTCTTTATTACTTCCACATCCAGTGGAAGTATAGTAACGACAAAAAAATTTTTAAAAACTTTTATTGTTCAAATAGGCTTAGAATGTCATGAAACGTCGAGATTTTAAGTTTGAGCAAAAAAAAAACTTTCTGTCTGTCTGTCGGTCTGTCTGTAACTTTTTTTGTGCGCACGTTTACTCTGGAACCGTTTAAGATATTGACTTGAAATTTGGTACACATATGTACTTTAACGAGATCTGGAACTAGATTATATTTTCATCTCGTTCCCTGGAAGGGTTGGGGGGTAAATTGGGGTAAATTTGAGGTAAATAGCTAAATCAAGCATTACCTGCTTGATTGGTTCGACTCTTACCGAGTCCAGAAAATTGGTATTTAGTATATACAAGAGAAGCTAAGGTATCAAACAAATTTTTGGCATTAGCCACCCCCATTACCACCCCCATCATTATTAAAGGGGATGAAAAAAAAAATTGTGATTTAGTGTGTGTACAAGTAGCAGAAATCTCAAAATATTATTTTACTTCATCAACCCCCCACTACCACCCCCCTATCACCATCTCCACCCCACTACCGATGTGGGGTATCGTTTTATAGGTTTTTGAGGTAGAGGATTTCAAATATTAAATAATTAAAGTTCCATAAGCAATTATTTCCACATACAAAATTTTTTCGTTGTGAGTGACTTGGATAGAAAATCTGGATGTGGAAGTCGTGATTCCTTGGGCAGCGGTTTTTTTGAACGGATCGAGATGAAACTTTGCATGTGTCACATGTTGCCAAAACGACATTTTTCTATCTATCTGTCAAGGTTCCCCGACTTCCGGTTTCACCGGATATTTTTAAATTTTTACACGTTCTACATATGACTACTAATTTTATGACTGTTGTCATTATTTTGAAATTATTACCGCTAATTTTAATTCTTAATCTATCCTGTCATGATCAATGGCTTCAGAATAGATCATTGGTCGGGGAAAAACTGAAATTGTTCTAATATTCATAAATAATTGAAGAGGAATACGTATTGGATTTTTGTTGTTGATTTCTATTACGGAAAGGTCCAAAGCTGATAAAATCATTTTTTTTTCGAAATTACTCAACATACTCATAGTGAGCAAAAAAGCCATGAGAAACTGTGAATTCCTACAAGACTTTTTTTTATAAGTCTATGTAGATGTGAGAAACTGCGACTTGGATGTGAAAAAGTGTGACTTGGATGTCTGATTGGCCGTCAGAATGAGGACAAGAGCAACTGGCATGTTCCAAAGTGAGAAAATACTGGCTCTAGACTTTGCATATTAGAAAATTCTGTGAAAAGTGTTTAATAATTTTCATAGCTGTTCTTTCTGCTGTCATTACCCCTACCTCTATCTCTACCCCGCACTATTTATTGAATGGTGTTTATATGAGCCTTAGAGTACTTTGATTATCGTATGTAATATCACTAGTGCTTGAAATTTTATCGGTAAAATTTTTTCGAAAACGTTGTTGCCTGGTAATATAAAGAGTGCAAATTGATAGTTTATTATCTGATTAAATCCCGACCGCTTTAGCGGGAGGGATTTAATCTTTGATAATAAACTGTCAATTTGCACGAGTTATATTAATCTTATGGCAACTTAGTTTGAGAAAAAATGTATAGATAGAATTTAGAAGCACGAGTGGTATTTGTGGAGAATATTTCACGAATAAATAATTCATTAAGTACATCTTCAATATTATGTTCAGTAATTAATTGCCTTCAGACGTTTCCTTGTTACCTTTTAGAGATTACTCACCTTTATCTTCAATTTCATCATTTACGTCACATAAAAATGCATTTCCAAAACGACTCATCTAATAAAAAACAAAGTAGGTTTAAATTATGACTATCAAGAAAAACAATATACGTTAAACCATAGGTACTGTAACTTATAAGACTAGTCATCACATCAAAATACGCTTCGACCAATCACATTACGGGTATAACCACACAAATTGCATATTACCAATCTATCGCTTTTACGTTCTAAGGCTACCGACTCAGATGGTATGGTATCGCCATCTAGTAACGCTAGCTTAACTTAACTGGCCTAAACAGTAAATTGAATTATTATATTAAAGTGTTTATTAATATATATTTATGTATTTAATCCTTGTTTCTAATTTGAGAAGTTTAATAGTTAAGTTAAGGTTTACTTGTTTAAGTAGAGAGACTTTAATTACAACGAATTATAATGTATATAGTGATACTGCATAGTTTTGATTTTCCAAATAAGTGTTAGCTGCTTTGTGATAATTGATGAATTACTATACGTAAGTACCTACATTTGTGTATTTATCACGAAATAACTGATTTGTCTGCTTCGTAGATATTTATATTTAATGTTAGTTGTGAAAATTATTTTGTAATTACGTTAGGTATTAAGTCATTGAAAGCTGTGTATAACTTGTCCCGAACCTATATAAGTTCTACACAGCATTGGCTTTTTAGGTTATTAATACAATACTACAATTTACAATTTACGTTAACAATTAGTAATAAGCTAGAGAAGATATTTATAGATAACATTTAAAAGCACGATTTGTCCTATTTGCCGAAAACATTTCACGACACAAAACGTCAAAAAATTTTCGCAATATTTGTCGCTGCAGCGACCTAAAAAATTAGAGCGATAAATTTTGCATGTTGGTACTGTCAAAAGCCGATCTAGCTTGAATTACCACTAATAACGACGTTTGATTGGTGCAATGTTGTAAAAAAACGGGCTCTCATTGGCTATAGAGTTAATGAGTGAAATAATCATATATAATATCGTGATATAATTTTGTCGGCAAAATTTAGTGATTGTTAAGAGAGTTTGTTGCTTGGCAATTTCGCGATTGACATTGACAGATAAAAATAAGGAGCCGTCAAGCGAGTTATTTTTGTCAACTTCAAGAGTGAAATTGCCAAAGCAACAAACTCGAATAGACTAAACATTAAATTTTGCCAGACGAAATTATATCACGAATGGTATTCGTCATGACTAAGTCATGAATAAAAATTTAGACAAAGGAAAACAAATTTATTATACATAGGAAGTAAATTTAAAAAAATAAATATATAAATCACCAAATCTTGAACATTTGGGGCCGTCATTCTCGCACATTTTTTACAACTGACGTTTGGAAAAATTATTGACGCCCCACTTGTTGAATCGGTTACTGTTTTCAAAAAACAAAGGAAAATTTGTCGCTGAAAAACAGGTTGGTTGCTTTATTCTGGCTTTTTATTGATTGAGCAACCCCGGCAAATTTTTAAATGTTAAATTTATAGGAATAAAATAGTCACTAAAAAATAATGCAAACAGAAATTATCTGTTTCTAGTAAAAAAATAGTATATTATATTACTAGGAGTAGAACGCACTCTTTTTTTGTGTTGAGCCCAGGATTTGCGGCTGAGGCGAAGCCGAAGCCGCAAACTGGGCGAAACACAAAAAAAGGCGTTCTACTCCGTGTAATATATACTATTTTTTCTTCAAGCGTATTAAAATGCAAAAATTCATTTATTTATCATAAATGTACAAATATTTAAACTACAGTCTTATATGTTGACACAATATGACAAGTGGCTAGTGGATAGCGCGCCACCGGTGGCTTTCGGTATTAACATTATGTTACTAGTAAAACAATACCCACTACGGCGGCGCTTTCGGAACTAACATTATGTTACTAGTAAAACAATGTCCACTACGGTGGCGTTCGGTACTAACATTTTGTTACTAGTAAAACAATGTCCTACTTCTACTTCTGTTTTTGGTGACATAATTTAAACATTTTAATACCCTTGAAGAAAAAAAAAAATATTAACGTCTAATTATATCAACCCATGCTTTTGAAAGTGTGGGAGCTGAAAGCACCGCAGGTAACTCTACAGATAGAATAAGCATAATTTAAAACTTTGCTGACATATTTTTTTAATTAATTAGCTTTCAATATAGCTCTAGGCGTAGCACATTTTTTCATCTTCTAACCCATGTAGATCGAAGTTCAGTTCATAAAAAAATGTCTAATAAAGTTTTGAGAAGGAAATAAATTCGGTTTCTGAAACATCAGTAGAATACATTATTCTTATATTTTGATTGTTATTCTGATCATTTGTCAAAAAACACCCCCTAACCGCTCATTTGAAGTAAAAATCATAGGCGTAGTTGTTATTTTCCGGTAATATAATGGATAATTATATTATTTTGTAGGTTCCACGGATTTAGAAGAAGATACATATGTGGCAGAAAATTTAGAAAAAAATCTATCCCCTGATTTCTTACATTTTTTTTTACAAAATACCTCCGATTAAAGAACTTATATCTAGATACATAACAGGCTATCTTTTCACTATATATACCTTGTTTGCTCCTAACATAGTCACATTATATGTCCATTAAAATGGATAGATGAACATCACTTCCCATAGGCAACAGTGGCGTTGTGTGTGTAGAAAATGTGTAGAATGGTAAATATTTTCATTAAAATGAATTATTGCAATTCCTGCATTACCGGCTCTTTATATAACGTGATGTAGGCATACGATATTAGAGTAAGATAAAACAGTAAGATAAATATGTATTGAAAGGATATTAAAATTTAATTGCTATTTACTTTATAACTGGGGGATGAGGTACGATCACCGGTTTAAGTTCCGTCGCTCGATCAGCGAGGTGCAGCAACGCTGTGCGCGTCCGGCACTTGGATGGGTGACCCACGATCTCATCTAATAGTCGGTAGACTGCCAACAGAGGCAATCCTAGGGCTAGTGAACCACCTTGAATTGAAAGGCGGTGGCTGGTCCAGGAGACCCGGGAACCTCGGGCTAATGCGCCGCCTTGAAGGGTGGTGTAACGGGACCAGGGTGGGTCAAAGTTGGTGGTCGAGGACCGTGGTTTGGAGTCCACGCTAAACTGTAGATCCCTAGAGCAAAATGGGCCATCCCGGCCTGATTGCCTAGTAAAACAACAGTACTACTACTACTACTACTTTATAACTGTAAACTGAACTTCATCATGTTACGACTATGGAACGATCGATTTTCTTCTTTTCTAAACTGCTTTCTACAAACGGCACAGCACTTTACTATTTATTTGCACAAAATATATTGTCACTAAACTGTGTAAATATGAATAGAGAATATTATTTAGGTATTAAGCAAATCACAACTTAAAATAAAATTACTTTTTCACCAGTTTTTGGTCGAAGAACACGAAAAACATTTATTGACATTAATGGCCGAACTGTCAACTGAGATGATGATAATCGAACTGAAGCCGATCGTGCACGAGCGGCCGCGAATACGCCGATGGGCCAATCAGCAACTTATGGGAAGAAGTGCCTTAGATTGTGAGTCTTTCAGCGACAAATAAATCAATGCCATTATGTATCTAGATATAAGTTCTTTAATCGGAGCAAAATACTATACGAAACAGCCTCAGATATTTAATTATTTTCCCAGTGAGCTCCTTCAGACCAGTCCGGCACTATCTAAACTTCTACTGACATTAGAAACAACTTTTTCCTAAAACATTTTTTATTTTTATTTATAACTGGTACTTCACTCTTGACGCAATTTTACGTTTCCTTATTTTGTTATCATCCTGTACGTTACATCGACATTCTGACTATGACTAAGGACTTTTTTGGCCTGTAGATGTGAGCCCTCTAACTAGAATTAGAGCAACCCGTCTGTTGTTTGCTACGCTCCAATTAAAACAGAATTATACAATTTTTATGGGCTGTGTCCTGAATATTATGTCTTGGGACCTTAATAACTCTTTTACAGGCTATTTATTGTCGTTAACGACGCGAGCGGAATAGTAAATCGTATTATTTATGTAATTTGCTTTTTATTTAAAGATATAAACCCAAAAATGCGTTCGGAATCGTAATCGCTAGATGTTCTTAAGTTATTTGTTTATGTTTTGGGTTACATGGCACCTTGACCCAGTATATAATTATACTAGTTTAATAAAATAATCACTGCGCAAACATTTTGCTGAATTGCATTTACGAAGGCATAGGTTAGTGTTGTTTGTCGGTGGTCTAGTTTCAAAATCGAGGATAGATCGACTAGATCGAGCGAAATTCACTACTGCACAAAAATTGCGAATAAGAAACATGTTCCTTACGGATATTGCAGAGTGAGAGGGAAATATGAGTTTATTTTCGATTTATTTTAAGTATTTAAAAAATCATAAATGATCTTAAAAATAGTTTCAGGTACTTCTGATTGCTCTAAGGCAGCGGTTTTCAACCTGTGGGTCGCGATCCCCTGGGGCAAGTCCAAGGGGGTCCCGAGCTATTGAGAAAAAAAGCCAATAAAGTTTTATTAATGTCCAGGCGGAGTTTAGCCGTAGGCTATTCTACCACTCAACCAAGACGGACACACACACACATAGACAATGGACCAAAATAGTGTGACGTTTCACTCCCACTCTAACTATTCCATCTTATTTCTCACATCGACCTTATCGCCAGGGGCGGCTTAAGGGCCGAGCAACCCGGGCGGTTGCCCGGGGCACCGACTTGAAGGGGCGCCAAATTGAGGATAAAGGAGGGGCGCTAGAGGGCAAAAATTTTTTTCGGATTTTTAAAAGCACCCTTTCGACGAGGCATAAAAATTTATTGTCAGATTTTTAATAGTATTTTCTCTATGAGTATTTTTTTTTGGATTTTATTTGCACCCCCTCCCCATGAGGCGATAAAAAAAATTTATTTAGATTCTCAATAGCAATCTCCCTTATGCGGCGAAAAATTTTTTTTGGATTTCTACTTGTACCCCCCCATGAGGCGATAATTTTTTTTTAAGATTTTGAATAGCACGTCCATGAGGCGATAAAAAGTAGTGATCGAGGAGTCCGAAGGGATATTCTTGTACTTTAGTATGAAGTATGTCCTTGAGGACCTCAGGAAAGGGCGCCAAAAATTGCTCCCGCCCGGATGGAAAATTTACCTTGAGCCGCCCCTGCTTATCGCCACTGTACATAAGACCGTGGTTAAAATTGAATTTGAAATTTCAGAAAATCTGTGAATATTTAACTATTGAATTATCATCCTAATGTTTTAACTTTGAAAGCTGCGCCTTCTTGTAATAATACTGTAATTTTTAAGTCCTCTTGCAATTTTTTCAGAAATTAATTGTTTATTGCGCACATATGTCGGGAATAATTCCATCTTCATATTTTGTTTTGTTTTCCTGGTTGAAGTTTAAGGTTATGTATAGTGGATTATTTCTTTTATAACTTTCAAGAATTTTACAGTATATAAAGTGTTTGTATATCAAAAATGGTCCAAAAATTAAATTTTTCTGCCATTGCTCAATTTTTTAAGTATAAAGAAACACTCATGGTCAAGGCAGAAAGTTCTGTTGAAGCGCGAAGCGGGCCGCATGAAAGGAATGATTATGATCCTGAAGTACTGATTGTTAAGGGAGAAGTTCATGCTGGCATGAGAGAGAATCTATAAAGTAGAGGTGTGTGCTTTTTTTAAAAAATAAATATATTTTACTTTAAATGTAATTGTTTTCAGATATTTTTGAATAATGATAAAAATATAACCAATGCAGAATGTACTTGTCCAAGGGGATTATGGTTATGCCATCATATGGCTGCTCTGGCTCTCTTTGCACACTATAATATTTCTGTAAGAGTACGAACATGCCAAAGATGCTACGCAGCTATAGAAGTTCATGCCGCAGTTTCAGTCGATGCATTGAAGCCATCAATTTGTACTAGGAGCAGTTCACCCTGCTAGCGTCGACGTTATATGCGGTTATATTTAAATGTATAGATTTGTTTTACACATTGATGGCTTCGATGCATCTACTGAATTTGCGGTCTGAACTTCTATATAGCTGCGTATCAACTTCGGCATGTTCGTACCGTAACAAATGAAGCGTGCTCATGGAATATGTCGTATTTACTAGACAGTTCAATTTTAATCATATATATATTTAATAGAAATAAGTTCTGAATAAATGATACAATGTGTAATTTCTTTATTTATTTGCGTTTCTAAGTGAAAATACTTACAAATAAACATTTAAACACGAGGTTAGAGGCAAGGCTCCCACAAGGGAGGGTCAGTAGGTGCTGTGGTACCTGGGCCCTGTTAGGCTAGTAAATGCAATTCTCGCTCGTTTAAGAGACCTGGACAATTTTTTTTTCAAATTTCTCCTAGGCGTGGGGGCCTGCCAGTGAATTTGGTACAGGGGTCTGGTTAGAGGACGAAAATCTATGATAACAGTATAAAATAATGGAAAGCAATTCAAATAAAGATAAATAAAACAGGTTTTGAGGTTATAGCACAAAGAAATAATCAAAGAACTACGTTCTCAATAATTTTCCAGACACTTGTAGAACGCATGCGCATAAACAACCATTTAGAAAACATTTTTTTATTTATTCTCGGTAGAGAAAATTGATTACCACATGTAAAAAACTTATAATCCAGCTCTATTTTTATACTGGTAGTTAGGTTTCAATAGTTAAATATGAAAAATAACGTACCAATCCTTAGATACATTTTTAAGTAAATTATTTTGACCCTTAAAGCATATGTACATAAGGCATGCTTCAAAGAGTGGATGGAAAGGAATTCAAATTAACCTCCTCGTGAATGACGTCACGACTATTGTGGTCCATATCACAACACCCATTCCCTGCGATATTGCCATCTGCCGCAGCTGAGACTCGAACCCAGGAGAGGAGAGCGACTAGATTGTGTTGTCTCTCACACAACAGCAATCTAGTTCACTGCTACCAACTTGGCAATACATGAAAAACGCCACTACACATCCATACCCTAGCCAGGATTCGAACCTGGGACCCCGTGGTCGCAAGCTTAACACCTTAAGCACTGCGCCACCGAGCCGGGTAAATAATTTATTCTAAAATCTAAAAATCTAAATATTACACACATACAATTTTAATGAAACCAATTTGTAATGAGAAATCATACCAAAAACTATAACAAGAAATTTTAAAATTTGATTGATTTTAGATTTTATTAATAGAGATTGAGGTTGGGGGTCGCGAGAGGGTAAACTTGTTTTTTCTTTTTGTAAGGGGGTCGTGGTTCGAAAAAGGTTGAAAACCGCTGCTCTAAGGAATACAACCATACACAGTTTTTATCATAAATCTTGTATACAGTTAAATGCCAAGCTCTAATAATGAAATTAAGAACTATTTTCATTGACATACTATAATAGTCAAGTACAACAGATTATGTTTGTTTTTTTAAATACTTATAATAAATTGAAATTAAACGCACATTTCCCTCTCATTCTGCAAAATCCTATCCTTAAAATTAGCTATAACTCGACTTGGTAAGAGACGCATTTACTATTAAGGTAATTATGACGTAACATTGACTAATAAAAATTTACCTGTTGATTTTTATTTACATTTTAATTTACGTAAATAATATCAATAAATCTACTTCGTACACTATTTTGCTTAAAAATTATTTTAATCAAAACAGCGGGGGATAAACTACTAAAAAAATCCACCGGGAATTATATAGTGGATTTTCCATTAAAATCGAAATCGGTAGTATAATTAGACAATATCTATCTTTCTGGCAATTAAAAATCGTTCTAGTAGTAGAAAATAATATTAGGTAGATTTTGTTGGAAATCCTATGTAATTTTTATCTATATAACTCAAGTTTTACATCTCCAAAAAAATAAAGACTACTCAATAAACACTAATAAGCAGAGCCCGTATTTTGGATGACGTTGACGTAAAATGCAGAGTCGGCATGGGAGGGTAGTACAAAATTATAATAATTCTTATCTCTTTTTGTAGTTAACTGCTTATCCAATTGGAAACATTAAATCAAACTGTTACATTGCAGATTAATAGCACGTAATTAACAATAGATAATTAAATATGAGTCTAAATATTCGGCACGAAAAGAACGCCGCGCGCCGTTTCTCTAAGAATATCACTTGTAAATCCCCTATTTTCCTGTTGATGGGAGTTAGACGACACATGCCATGTAATTAAAAACTTGCGCGATCATAACGGGGTAATATTGCACCTTTGATAGGTACTTGAGCTTTGCATCATTTAATGTTAACCCAGCGTCTTCACAAATCCACGATTGTACCGTTTGTATTACGGTAATGGACGCGCCATTATTATACTAAACTGCCGAAATAGTCATTGGAAAGTTTCCCTTACTATGTCTGGAAATTGTATATCAGCGGGTGATCAACGCATAGTGAAGCACTGAATTTAATTATTATTGTTTCATGTTAAATTAATAAAGAAATACCAGCATAGAAACACGCCAAACACAGCGTGTGCAATGACAATATTAGAGATGCAAGTAAACGAAAATATACAGTTGGAGAAGAAAATATAAAAGCTCTGAACATATTATGATTTAAAAAACAGCTAAAAGTCAGTACATAAAGTGGATGACTCGAGATTTCTACAAAAATATATTTATATTTATATCTGGCAACTCTTCATTTTTAAACTCGGTGTGCGTTAATCGAAAATATACACACGAAGAAGAAAATCAAGAAGATCTGGATATATTATGATTAAAATAACAACTAAAAAGTGTATACATAAAGCCGATGACTCAAGTTATCCACAATAATCAACTTCAATAATATATTCAACTACATTAGCGGTTGCGTTGCGATTTCATTACCTACTACTGCTGTTTTCTCAATAACAGTTTAACAGCAGTTAGCAAAAACATTTTTACTACGTCGTGTTTCTTATCTGTTGTTTTCTCACCTGTTATTTTCGAACAGAAATAACTGTTAATGCTATTTACAAATAACAGTTATAAAATAACAGGTTGTTAAATAGCAACTCATCTCTAGTTTGGCTTTGGCAGTGTGCGTTGAGTTTCAGCCCCAACACTTCTACTCATACCTTACTGTTAGTGCTTTATAACCGATGAGTTAATGTTTATGCATATGCATGTAAAATGAATTTGACAAATTTATTTTAAATACTTTCGAGTCTTTTTTTTTTTTTTTTTTTTTTTTTGGCTTTGGGTCAAAGACAGCCAGTCGCTATCTGTTAATATGTTAATGAACTAAGAAAACTATACCTAAAACAAAATGGAGTAATGTGAAGAAGATCAACAACGGGAAATACAGGGAAACACGCTTCTCGCCCAGGGGTCTATCAGGGCATTAAATTTTGACATCACAAAAAAAAGACCACGGAAAGATGGGTAAAAACATGGGGTTAAAACAAGAGGAAAACAAAGCTAACCTATAATTTAATATTGGCGTTTGACAAAAAGCCGATAATCATTTCGTAGATTTTCTTAGTACCTATATGGAGTAAGTTGACCATGTTAAATGGGGCCATCGTATTACAGTATGAAGAAATATTCTTAATTAATTCATCTGTGGCAGTTTTATGTTTATCACAAGCGAAGAAAATGTGGTCAAGATCGCCTATAACATAACACGAATCGCAAAGTTGTGACGATACCGCTCCAATTTTATACAAGTGGGCGGGAAAGCAGGCGTGACCAAATCTTAATCTGATAATAGTAGCAATGTATTTTCGTGGTAAATTGATACGGTCGTGCCAGTATTGTAGCGGGATAGTTGGTTGAATTTGGCAATATTTAGTTGAATGATTTAAAAAATATTGATCCCAGGTATATGTCCATTTATTTTTTCCTTCAAATTTACACAGATTATAAGAATCAGCTAGGCATATTTTATTGTTTAATGGGGAACCGTTAATGGCGGCGCCAAAACATCAACATGTTCGTTATGTGTTAAACCTATATGAGCTTTGACCCAGATAAATGTGACAATTTTACCAGATTGTACAATGTAGTACACAGCGTCCTTAATTTTTAAAATATATGGGTTTGTTTTATATGAAAAGGAGTCAGTATTTCTAACAGTTGTAAGAACGGAAAGGGAGTCCGATAAAATTATAATTTCTCTAAAGTTTGTATCTTTGATATAGCTTAAGGCTTTGAAGATGGAGATTGCTTCCAAGGTAAAAATAGAGCAATTAATGTCAAGTTTGAATTTAAATTCTTCCCGTTCAAATGGAATGAAGAAAGCACATCCATTGCCATTTTTGCTTTTTGAGGCGTCAGTGTAGATAATAGTTGGATCATTAAATTGATCAAGGACGTTGAGAAGTATTTTCTCGCTAAAAATGGTATTTTCGTTGTAGTCAGGGATGATTACGTTAGGTTCAAAACACATCGACCAGTAGTTGAATTCACTTACGGCAATTTTTTCAACGGTATTTGACAGTTCATTGATGTCACGGAATGAAGTACACATGGGCGGAGAGGGCTTCTTGTTCCAATATTTGTTAGTCAGATCGAAACTGTTTAGAGCAGAAATTTTTTGTAGTAGAGGAGTGTTGTAAAGATTAAGTTTAAGCAGAAATTTATTGCTTAAAAAGTCTCGTCTTATTGAAAGCGGGGGTTCAAGTGCTTCCAAAACTTTCGAGTATGTTAACATAATTATTATACTTCGGGCTCCATACCATTGAACAATATTCAATACAACTATAACTACTAATGTTTTATATAATAATATTAAAATCTAATTTATATCTTTAAAATCTAGATATTGTCTAGGTCGACCAAAAAATAATATTTAGAACTTGCAATATTTAAGAATAATTACTTTACTGTGTAATGACACCATATAATATATAATACGACTAATAATTTTTTACCTGTCTGGAGGGTCAGGGACTCTTTTTATCTGTAGAGAAATGTAAACATCTCAATAAGTGTTCGCCTGGACTTTCACTAAGGTTTATACAATAAAAATTTTGTATTTAAAGATTTTTTGGTTTGTGTGGCAATAATACTTATTGTTAGCGACCGATGTTTCAGATTGTAACTTTACAAAAGTATTAGATAGTATCGTGTAATTCAGAGTCCGTCTCTGGAATGTCATCCGAAATACGAGCTATGCTAATAAGTCTAAGAAACGTTTTATATGCTGCAAAGCCATACGTCAAAAAACGGCAAATTTAAACGTTTGTTATCGTGACAAATATCCGCCCAAATCAACGTTTATAAAAATTGTACGTACTATACCTAGAAATGTTACTAAATTATGACATTTAATAAACGTTTGATAAACGTTTCATAAATACATTTTATGCTGCATGTAAGTAGAAAATTAGTTAAATTATGACATTTAATAAATGTTTTATAAATGCGTTTAATAAGTGTTTCACAGATACCTTTTTTTTTTTTAACATTGTATATGACATTTTATAAACTACCTATAAAGCGCGAAGCGCGTGCACAGTCTCTACTACCAAAAATTATGCGAGCGAGTTATCCCGCAGTTATACTACGAGAGCCCACCCTAACTGTACGCATTCGGTAAATGAATGAAGGCCCAGCAATGCCGAACATTTTTGCTAATGGGGATATGTTAATAAGCCTTCTTTTATTGCCAAATCCGGTATCAAAGAGTGACTTACATTTAATTTTATTGGAATGAGCTAGAAGAATCCAAAAGATGTCACTATCAACAATTTTAACCCTAATTTAATATTTGTAACTTCAAATTGGCAAACATTGTCACGTCATACTGAAAATTTGATCCCAGATTGGATAGCGCATAATTTGCAGACATTTATCTCGAAAACGGCAGCTCCTATCCAAATATTATATAGGAACAAAATTGTAGAAAATTTTATGCACGTTGTTTTTTGTGAAAAAAGTTTTTCTCCATCTTTTTTAGTTCTTGTGTTAAATGACAAAAACAACATTTTTCTTTAACGTATGGCCGCCATTTTGAAAGTACAGCCAGTTTTTTAGGAATTGTTCCTTAGGCTTTAATCTTTATGAAAAATATTGTCCCCAAGGATCGGGGGGGGGGGGGGGTGTACATACAGCTAGGGAGGGCTCCCCGACTATTATCTTCGCCATGGGGAACCGCCTTATTGATCACAGCACCACCATGCCATGTAGCGTGGCTAATATTTGCCAATGCTGAGGACTATCCATCTTTTACATATATGTGCCTCTCTAAAGTGTTTGATAAAATTGATTCAAAGTAGATCAGCAACCTAAAACTAATGTAAGAGAGAGATTGTACTTTTATATATCAATAACAACTTTGGTTTACCTCTTAACTTATATTTGAAATTCATGTATCATTTACAATTTTGGTAAAAGTATTTTTTAATTTTATAGATTACTCGAATTAATCTTCTGTTAAGTCAACTTAATTTTTTTAATTAAAAGTATTGTAAAGACATATTTTTAACACTGTATGTTTCACAAATACGTTTATAAGCTGTTTCATTCGTTCACTGGTTTGAATGCCGTTGTTTATTGGTTCTTTTAGAATTTCCAATAATTTCTGAGATATTTCCTTCAGACTACATCAACTTTTCTTTCAATAAGACATTGTTTTGTTTTAGTTCTGAGTTTAGTACTTTGAGCATTTCATTTTCAGTTTTTGGGCCATTTATTATAGTCTTGCGCTCAGTTTTTCTGCAGGTTTCTCATTACTTGTCAAGCCTTGTCCCAGTTTTCCTTCCAAAAGTTTGTTATTATTTACTAAAGTTTCACTTAGTGGTCTGTGATCAACGATATAAATAATTAACACATTCAGTAAATGTATGAAGTCTTTGCTTATTAATTTAACGCGTGTGACGTATTTCTAAATTGGGAGTTTATTTAAAACGTCTTTTAAATAAAAATATTCTACCTGTATTGAAAATTTAGCAGATCATAAATATAAAAACATAAAATCATAGTGGAATACTATATAAACTTATTATTATTATACTAAAATCATTTTAAACCACTGGAACATATATTTCACGCATTTTATACATTCTGATGTTTATTGGACTATTGTAGATAATGAACGATGTATTTTATACCAAAGATTAAAATTTGTAGTAAAATTTAGGTTAATGGTATTATCAAAATGAAAGTAAAAGAAATATGTTTATTAGTGGTTTATGATCAACACATTTTAGACAATAGTAATTTGTGCAACGAGAGTGGATATGATATCCATATCGTACGATAAAGAAGTCTGAAGGCGGAGTGCTTCAAATCTTTTGAGTGCGATATGGATAATCCACTTGAGTTGTACAGTATACTTTTTCTATGACCAGCTTAAAAAAACTACAAAATGTATTAAACATTAATATATTACACAAATACACACTGACAGTACACACTGACAGTTACTTTGACAGCTTACGCACTAATTTGATTTTAAAACGAATAGCTGTCTATGTACTTAATACACGAACTGTGATTGGTCGGTTTCATTTCATATCCCTCCTAGAACTGATATGAAATATATCCGTTCAGTTAACTGGAATTGCCTACTTATCCATTCTACAGGCTGTACAGAAAACAGCTAATTTACATAAGGGAGTAGAAAAATAATTAATACATACCACATATATGAAGTCTTTGTTAATTATTGATTAACGTATATGACAGTTTATTTAAAATTTCACATATTTTATACTAGCTAGTATTTACTGGAGAAATAGGTATTTCTTTGGTATCACTACGTGCGTTCGTGTTCATATAAAATATGACATCAATTTAAATTTTAACTTTCCTCACAGATATGAGTGATGACAATCGGCAAACAGTAAACAACCTTGTTGTTACATATTCAAGACTGAAATTTTCATGGAAATGTTATGAGTCGCGACCAGAATTTCTACACTGACATTATATGTTCATTTGTTAAAGATACGGGAAAAAAATTACTTTGTCTTCAATTTACGTCAGTGTTTTACGCACGTAAACCGATGGCTATTATGCTGAGAGACGGCACAGGATAATTTGTTTAATTACATGCATTAAAAATGCCTGTACAAGGTCCAAGAATAAACGAACTTGAGATAATAATTTCAAGTGGGAAGATTTTGTTGAATCATTGACTTTTTATTGTTGGTTAATTTATAACAAATCTGCTAGTCAGGAACGAAGATGGTTAAACTCGGGGAAAATATGGTAACATTTCATCCCCTAAAAACGGGCAAAAAGCTCTGGTCCTAAGTTTCTGCCCTAACTTTTCTGCTTGATGCACTAAAACCAATTTTGGACATAAAAAAAATTTTAGGGGATAGAAATTTTTTTGTGACCAAAATTGGCCTCAGCGCGTCAAAATACTTCAGAACCTTAGGGCAAGACCTTTTTTTGTAGACCTGTGATTATTGTCAAAGTTGCACGAAACTAATCTTAAATTCCTTAGCTTTCAATTTAAATTTTTGTTTTTGATTGATAATTTTTTTCGAGATATTCACAAAACCGGATTCTCATCCATTCAATCCATACTTATTGAATTACGCAACAAATTCCATTTTTTCTCAACAATTTTTTCTGATCATCTCACTGAAAAAAAAACATTCTGCGTGAATGCAACAAATTTTTTTCATATTTTAACATAAATGAAATTTCAAACACCAAACGCAAACGATTACCCAAATTAGAAATGCGTTTCAATGTCAGTTAATAAATTATTAAATTACATAAAATAGCCAGGGGACAATTTGCTAATTACAAAACCAATTACAATATTTTCCATGAATAATAAGAAAGCTGCCTGTAGATGTGCTGTAGAAATTAACTTAGGAAATAAAGGTTAATCTGCATGAAACGTCGAAAGTTGAGGTCATCCTATTTTGAATTCCAAGGTAATTGTCACATATTTTATGTATAGGAATTTTTTCAAAAAAACGTTAGAACATTTTTTCTTCAGTTTTTTGTAATAAAATACATTTAAATATCGAAGTAAATGTCATGTTTTATTATAACGTGATTCGCAATAATTTTGTGTGAACAAGTTTAACAGGACCTCTCTTAAATTTAATTTAAAAATGTTACTGCGATTTTAGTTTTCCAAAAATTTTCCGAATGGAAATAGATATCTGGTTGAATTTTTGACAATTTTTCACGTATCGAAATTAAAACTCTTTGATATGTACTACATTTCGAAGTCTACATCTTATATTAGAAAACAATTTGTATGCAAAACTGAAGCCATTGAGTTCTAGAGAATTCAAATATCTCTATGATTTTTATTTATAAAATTGTTAATGACTTATTACCAAATTATTTAAAAGACCAAATAAGGTTTGTTAAGTGATGTCCATCAATATAGAACTCAGCAGAAACACAATATTTATATTAACACAACTTCTAACACTAGCTTGTTCCATTCTGGTCTTTATCTCTATTTTTATTTACGTAGAATTTAAATAAGAATATATAATATTAGACATAGAGTAGATATAAGTATGTAATATTCAACTATAACACATTTATAAATGTACCTGTGACATGTAATATCCTTGAGATAAATAAACTTCATTTCATTTCATTTCTATTATTTTCCAAAATATTTTACCTGGGAGCTTTTATTTGCACATCCTGTGTTGCATTTTTCTTTTAAAAACTCATTGAAATATTTTTTGCAAAAATTATAAAATTTTAATCTGTTCTTTCAAGCTTCCCGTTATAGGCCAGGCTAGATAAGGGTTGAACAACAAAATAATTCGTTACAGCAAACTGATAGCAGAATATTTTAGAACATATCACAACTAAAGAAGAAAAAATAATCCGAACCACCTGCGGTTATCTGGGGTGGGTTTTTAGGGGTGAAAAACGGTTTTTTGCGATTTCTGGGTTAATTACGCATCCTATCGAAAAAAGTTGATTATAAAAGTTGTAGGTAATAAAGAGATCTATAACTTGTGTGGAAAGCATTTTTATCCTAACCTCAAAATTTTTCGAGATACACGCAAAAAAACCCTTTTCGGTTTTTTATTTTTTTCTTCCACAAAAATAATTCGATTTAGCTCAAACTTGGTGAAAGTATACCTTTTGGTGTTCCACATAAGCATTATTTTTTTTGAAGCAAAATATTTAACGGTTGTTGTTTAATTCAATTTAAAAAAAAAAGGTGAAATTTTCAACTGCGATTCCTCATAAAAGTACTTGTCCGATAGAGTTCGGACAGGGCTCATTTTTTTTGTTTTTATGTCTAATTTAAATAAATTAAAAGTATATATATATATAGTGCAAAGGAAAAAATTGCCGTAGAATCGAAAATTCCGAAAAAATGCCTTTTTTTGTTGTGTTTTTTAATTATTGTCAAAAATTTGTTATTATTTATTACAATTAATATATTCCCACGGGAGAAACGCCAGCGAATTATCTACAGCCACTCCCCGCATCCCGCAGGGGGTTAGTGACTGTAAATTCCTCATTCCACCAAGTACACCGATTATCAGGATGATCATCTTGACCGAGTAGTCTGGGTATCTGGGTATAGCACTTTGTTGTTGTTGTTGTCGTTGTTGTTGTTATAAATTTAGGTTAAATCTCTATATAGTTAATAAAATTGAAAAATATGAATTATTGTTTTGTTTATTTGCTACACCTTAACACAAAACCCCGATCTAAATTCTTAATCAGCAACGCCAAAATCATAAATAAAATTAGTTTCATTAATAAATTCCCAGTACTTCTTTATACTTATTTTTTAACTTTAGAGGTGGTTTTCAGTGTTTTCACCCTCTCAAGGGTAAGAGCAATTATTTTTCTTAATAGGGGATGAGTTTTACGTCTCAAAATGTAACAGTCTGCTAAGAAAGTTCTAATTTCTCAAAATAAACGAAAAATTAATTAATTTATCCATTTTACTCCTTTTATATCGACCATATTGAGGGTGCAACATAATTTTTTTAATTTCTGACTTCACATTCGTGATCAACGACCCCAAAAACAAAAATAATATGAATTTCATTTATTTATTCTCAGTACTTCGTTAATTATTGATTTTTTGAATTTAGGGGTCGGTTTTCACCCTTTTAAAGGTAAAAGCACAACTATTTTTTTTAATATTCGAAGTTGATATGATAGGTCTCGCTCTCCGGCCTTTAATTGACCATATCCTTTGAGAATGTTCGTATGTCTTATATCTTTGCAATGGACTGTACGTTTCAATTATTGACTAGTACTTATTCGCGTTTCTAATCTACTTCCGCGACAGTTCGTGCGGATCAAGCTTAAGTCTAAATTAGGCATGCCCATCATTTTCCATTACTTATCGCTAATGTTCGAATCCGATCGTTATATATTAACCCAATACTCTGGTACCTTGCCGGTCTCGCCGGTGATTAGTCAACTGTTTATTTCGTAAGGAATTAATAATTCTAGTTTCTCTAGTTGCCATCATGAGGTGAAAGTTTATACCTTGCCATTGCTGTTTTATGTATGGAAATTCTTCGTGCGTCTGAAATCCGGTAGAGCAACGCAGACAAGAATATATCATAATCGCCTACTGGACGTATGACATAACATACTTAGTGTTGACCATATCGTAACTAATATTTGTAATTTGAAATAGCATGCTGTTAGCAGTGGCGGCTCGTGACTTTTTCTACAGAGGAGACTTGATATTTTGAAAGACAATTAGAGAAATTTCTACAAATAAAAGATATTAATTTGGAAGATTGGAAGATATGCTGCTTCTTCCAAAGGGAGGCTCAGCCTCCCCTGCCTCCCCTGACGAGCCGCCACTGGCTGTTAGCATTGTATGCTGTAAATGTAATTAAAAGTCGCCTCGAAAGACCAATGGTCTTTTGTACAGTAACTAGTGATTTTAATTAAAAAACATTGTCATGCATATGTTAACTTAATAAAACATTTAAACATTTATACAGTGTGTTTCACTTGAAATGGTAACACCTCAATAACATTTTTATCTCTTTTCCGATTTGAATCAAATTTTACTTAAGTATGGAACTAATTAGGATCTACTTATGACCAGAAAAACATTCGCCTCCTACAATTGCAAAGCCACCTGCGGTACCAAAATATGCGGAGAAAATCAAAAAATCATATTAGGCATATTTTTATCGGAAAATTTTGTCAATGAAACTTGTTCAGAATGACCCAAAAACCTTAAGTCCAAAATTTAATCAAAATAAAAGTATATATAAAGGGTATAGCCGGAAAAGTTAGAGAAATGTGCCTCCGCACTTACTTAGTTAAAATGGCTTCCAGATGATGCACTTTATAGAGTATATTACACGGTAAAAATTTTAACCCGCTACTACCCCTACGAAGGTGGAAAAAAAATAATATGTCTTTAATTATTATATATTTTTTTCGGTTCCTATGCAACCGATCGATTTGAAATTTGGCACGAGTATTGCTTGCGTGGAGATAACTTACTCCAAAAAATAAGGTCATTTTATGACTATTTTAACCATCTGAAAAAAAATATAAATTTTTTTAGAGGACGAAAGGGTGGCTACCCTTCGTGGTACAATCACCATTCTATGATATATTATGTCTTGACACTTCGTGGTTATCATACTAAATTGTCAGATTTTTTGCTGTGGGGGAACAATATGGAAAAAAATAAAATTGGGTAAAATAAAATATTTATTCATGTCTCTTAGTTGTAACAGTTAATACTTATAGCCTTACAAGGTATTGTTGCATATCTACAACCGACCGCGGGTGCCAGTGCGATGTTGCCAAGTCTACTTTTCCCCCAGACGTACGGAAATTCGGCACAATCTGGCACTACCACTTCTGGAGGTCCCAGGGGCGAAGTATTAACTCTCTAGGACCTTGGGGAAAAGTGTAGCAACGAATGATGTTCATTGTAATTACTGTCGCATTACGACATCTAAAAAACGACGTACTGAACAAGATGAAGAAAGTGAGGGAACGATCGAAGAAGACCAGCCTTTTGTGCCTTCGACATCTTCTAGCACTACGACTAGTGACTCTGACGAAATAATGGAACTACCATTGCAAAAACTTGTTGCTACACATAAATACTGTTGCATATGTGGTGATGATAAAGAACTGACCGTAATACCCACTACTGCGAGACTACAGTGGTATCGAAACAAACAAATATAAATCCCCGAGGCAATCGTTGCTGTAAAATACATTTGATTTTTTCCCCCTCATTTTAGGTCTTGGATGGGTTCCATCAGCCAGCTACGCACATGGATAATTTTTTATCTCAGTATGGTACAGTTGTTTAACATTAGTTGTCGTTTGTCAATACTTATCCTGACTTGTGATATTGATTCCTAATATTCCTTTGTTTTTATAACCTTTGTGGTTTAACCTACTATCCGTGGTCCAGTCTATGTGTAAACTTAAGTCGCCCTGATGGATCCCTGGGAGCGAAATGTGTTTATATTTGATTAAACATCGTTTTTATGAAGACGTTGCACATCTGGAACCATATGCCAATTGAAACGCGTCGCGACGCAGAGTTTTCATCCCCCCACCTCTCGAGCGGCAACCCCCCGAGGTCGCAAACTCAGGTGTACTATCAGGGAACCTATGTCTACCATCCCACCAAATTTCATTTCTTTCCGACCTTTTGCGAACGGAACCCCTTTTTTTGTACCCACTGCTTGGCCTATATTACGGGCATTTCAAATTAACATACATGGCAATTTTATAAACACTGCAGGAATGCATGCAAATTTTTTCTTCTTTCAAGTGAGGTAAGTGATTAAAAGATAAGAATTTTTATAAAAATATAGCATTTATTGTGTTGGTACAAAAGGTGGTATTCTGTGTGATAAAGTAGTTCTTAATTTATCATTATTTCGTTATATGATTTACACCATAAACATCAATCATAATCGGAATCATATTCGAGCACTGGTAATTCAGGATGCGTTGGTTCTTCTTCAGCATCACTTTTATCTCCTGTTCATCCGATATTTCAGCAGGACAAATCGATTCATTTTCGTGGAAAAACGTTAATATTTAAATTTTTTCTGAAAAAATGGAATTTTCCATGGCACGTATTCCAGTCTGGAATATGGAATTCTTAAATTCGGACCTCAAAATCATGATCAGCGACCCAAAAAACCTCCAAGAGCACACTTCCGCAGTACAATATTCATATTCAAATTTCCGCCCGAAGAAGTGGAATTTTCTTGAAAAAATGGCACGAATTCCATACTAGAATATGGAATTTGGAATTTAAACCTCGGATTCGTAATCATCGACCCAAGAAACCTAGAGCCTATTTTCGAGGCGAAATAATAATTTTATACATTTTTTATGACAGCTACTTTTTGAGGCACTTCAAACCCCCCAAACTTTCTCATTTTCGGAGGTAATGCAAGAGTCAATGCTGATGAATGTTCCTCGGGGTCTAGGGAACATGTGAAAAAAGGAATTTTTCAAATCGGTGATGTTCCACCACTTTTCCACATTTTACATTTTTTTCCGGCTTATTTACTGGATTATTAGAGAATGTGTTCAAATTCAAATTCTTTATTTGCCTTTTCAGTGTAATTACACAATCAGACACGTCAATATAATATACAATGTTTAAAAATTAAAAATTGGTACATACATACATTGAGATATATATAAAACTTAATATAAAACATAAAATCTAGAAAACATGCATAATTACGAACAAAAAATATACGTACTTGGTTACATATTATACAAAAGATACACTGTCATAGCAAATTAAAATTAATAATTTATGTCAGCATTTAAGAACTCATCAAAATTATAAAATGCATTTTCTGTAAGAATTCCTTTTATCTTTTGTTTGAATCTCTTAAAATCTAGATTTATAATTGTCTTTGGTAGTTTATTAAAAAATAATGGTCCGTAATAATTTTTGGCACCTCGACTGTGGTTTAGTCTTATATAATTTATTTTAATGTGACCATTATTTCTGATATTATGCGAATGTATATCACTTACAAGACTATATTGATTTAAGTTCATTTTAACAAACAAAAGACATTCATAAATATACACAGAGGGCAAAGTTAAAATTTTTAAATCCTTAAATTTCTCTCTAACATCCTCTCTAAAACCCATAAAACACATCGATCTAATGGCATGGCGCTGTATAGAAAATATTCGACCAGTATGTGCCGAATGACCCCAAGTAATGATAGCATAACTGATTACCGAATGAAAAAGACTGAAGTAGGCTGTTTTTACTACTTGCATTGGTACGACATGTACAAGATTTCTTATTAAGTATAAAGTCTTATTAAGTTTTTTAACCATAAAATCTATTTGGTGCTCCCAGGTAAGGAGGGGATCTAAGTACACTCCAAGAAATTTAGTATAGTTCGGGTTTTTTACGCCGTCTAAATTACGATATGAAAATACCATGTTTGTTGTTTTTTCATTATTTAGTAGTAGTTTATTTGCTGTAAACCAGTTGTGAAAATCTACTGCTTTATTGGCCATATCATGCAGTAAACACTTTATGTTATTATCTTTAGTGATTATTGTGGTGTCATCGGCATATAATATAGTACTGCAATTTACATTTGCGTAAATTAAGTCGTTAATATAAATAATGAATAACACCGGTCCCAATACAGATCCCTGTGGTACACCGTGATTGATTGGTAAGAGGTCGGAAATTTCTTTATTAAAAAATGTACTCTGTCTTCTATTTGACAAGTAGGATGTTATCAACTTTAAGCTAACCTCATTGAAGCCATAGAAATGTAATTTATCAAAGAGGATATCGTGAGAAATACAATCGAAAGCTTTACTTAAGTCGCAAAAAATGGATCCTACGTAGTTTTTATTTTCGAATCCTTCTACGATATTATCTATTAATTTTAAAACAGCTAGAGAAGTTGAGCGACTCTTCCTGAAACCAAACTGACTATCAATTAACAGGGCGTTTTCTTCAAAGTATTCACAGATTTGTTTCTTCAGAAGAATTTCGAATATTTTTGAAATTACTGGTAGCAACGATATTGGTCGATAGTTTACTGGGTCGTCTGCTGAACCTTTTTTATATACTGGTATTATTTTAGCAATTTTAAAGCAGTCTGGATATGTACCCTCTCTAATGCATATGTTAAATAATTTTGTTAAGGGTATAATTAGAATATCCTTGACGTACTTAATTATTTTATAGTTCATATCATAAACATCTTTGCTACCATTATTTTTCAGCTCATTTAAAGTTTCTCTTACCTCAATAAATCCTACTTCTCTGAATTTAAATGTGTTCATCTGTCTGTTTTGTATGGTTAGGTAGTGTTGTGATGAATGATTTATATCAGGTAGCTGTTTGATAATATTTTCTGCAACCTCTACATAATAATTATTCAAATCGGTTGCATTAAGGGTAGTTTTTATATTTTTATTTTGCCTATTTACACTGTCATTAATAACGCTCCACATACCCCTTTGGATATTTCCGCAATTTTTAATATAATGTGCATTTGCTTCTTTTTTTATGTATGATAACTCTGCTTTATATTTTTTCCGAGCAATTTTTATTTCTTGTTGAATAAACTCGCAGGGTCTGTTTTTTTTAATTTCTAGTAGTAGTCTTAAATGCTCCCGCAGACTATGCAGTTTTTCGTTATTCCATTTTATTTTATGTATGGGTTTGTTGTTTTTCCCCTCAAATTGTTTTAAAACCATAGGACAAGAGATATTTAGATCGCGTACGAGAACATCCATAAATTTGTTACATTTGTTATTTAAGTCTATATTATCATTATCAATAAAGCAGAAATTTTCTGCGCTCAACAATTGAAAATAATTGATTAAATTTTCTTCTCGCATTTGCCTACAGATAGTTGTTTCTTTACAACAGATTTTTTCTTTTTGGGGCACATTTATGACTACAGCAGAGTGATCTGACAAATTGGGATCAAGGATTTCTGTTGAATAGTCACGAAAATTTACAAATATATTATCTATACAGTTATTATTACGGGTTTTATCGTGAATGGTAGGAAAAAAACCGAAAGAAGCAAAAACATCACAGACGCTAAAAACTTCCTTTTCTTTCTTGTTAAAATGAACATTAAAATCACCTAGTACAATCACATTTTTACCCTTATTTATAAATTTCATTAATAGTTTTGCAACACAATCAGTAAAGATATTTAAATTACCATTTGGAGATCTGTAGGTGCATACTATTATTAGATTTTGGCAAGGAATTTCTATTGCTGCCAATTCACAATCTAGCTCAATGGACATATTTGTAATATCCGATCGTTCAAAAAATTCAGTGTTTAATTTTGTCAGGATACATACCCCACCTCTTAACCTTATTTTCCTACAGAAGTAGCTAGCTAACTTATAATTTTCTATACAGAGAAAATCTATTGTTGTATCATAAAGAAAATGCTCACTAAGACAAAGAATATCATATTTGTTCGAGAGGGAGTTTACAAAAAATTCCAATTCTAATTTTTTATTTGAAATTGATTGGATATTTATATGAAATACAGAAAAGTTATTTTTATTTTCTTCGTTTAAATTATTGAAGTTATATTCATTACTTACGAAAAAACTGGTCTATTTCTATTTGACTTCTACTTATTTCTCTGATATTTTGGCTAGGTAATATATCGCATGTTGTTTCCATGTCTTGGGGTAGGTTTTCTTGTATAACTTCCACAGATAAATCCATAATGTCATTTTGTGTTGGAAATGAGTTGGGTGGCGAGAGATTTTCATTAGAAGTCTTCACAAATGTTAAATTTTTTACTGTTGCCCCCCTTTTAAATATAGCGTGTTTAATTTGAGCCGCCACTGTATTATTACACTGATTTATTTTGTTATTTATTTCGACGTAGGATATAAGTCCCGGCACCAGATTATTAAATTTAGTTAAAAAGTTGTTTAATTTATCATTGTATTTGAATATATGTCTGTTTTTGGGGCTATTTTGTTTTTTTGACAAATATGGGACAGACGTAAAAATTACATTTGTGTGGGAGCACTGTTTTAGTTTATTGCATATTAACTTGAATGAGGGTGTTTTATGTATATTTATATCATTTGATCCCGCAACTATGACTACGTAATCTTGTAAAGTAAACAACACACCAATTGTATTTTATACTTTTTATTTTAAATATATTCCATTCTGATTTGTCCTATACCATTTCTATTGTCAGCTGAATAATCAATTTTGCTTTACATACAAAAAATTAATCAATACAATAGCCATCTCAAAAAGAAGCAAGGATGGAGCTACAGACACGTGTCCGTTACTTTTTTAATTTTCACCTAAAAGTATGCACTACAATTGACAGAAGTTTGTCTCCATTTCTAAATTGGAAAATTGCAATATTTGATCATCAACTAAAATTTTATAAAAAGGAGGAAGAGTTTCTATTGCTTATTCTTCCGAGTGTATTTTTCTGGGAATTAAAAATTTCACTGACGTGTGTTATTCTTATTATTTTGATAATAAGCGTCATTTTGCACTAGTTGGTACGCTTCCGGCTTGCGGTTTTCTTGGAAAGCCGCAAGTCCAAGAGTGCAACATTAAAATTTAATAACCATAATGGGTACTTTAAACGCAAGTGACAATAAAGGAATATATTTAAATAATATGCAAACATTACATAAAACTTAATTAATATTTAAACAGTTCTGGAATTTTTTGTTTTAATTCAATTAAGTTTTAAGGTGCGTCGTGTTTTTTTAGCTCTCAGAGTTTACGTTACGCCTCATCTAGTAAACTTCCACACTAGTGAAAAAAACATTTCCAACACAAGTTACACAAAGAGCTATTTAATAATATAAGTATTCAAATTGTATTAGCAAGATTTTAATTATTATTCTAAATATTCTAAAACATCTCTTAGGTATATAATTTAGATAAAAAGGGATTTTAAAAACCACTGCCTAAGGAATCACTACTTCCACATCCAGATTTCCTATTCAAGTCTTTTACAACGAAAAAAGTTTTGATACTATACAGGGTGTCCCAGAATTGAGTTCCCTGACGGGAACCTGTGATTCCTGAGTTCATATTGGGCCTATTTAACCCAACTTACCTTAGTCCAAAAATGCATTCCTGAGGAAGTACATTCTCTTAAAGTGAGATAGAAAAAAACACGTTTTTTCCAATAACTTCCGTTGTATGGAAGATAAAATTTTCAAATTTGGATGGGAGCTGTATCTCTATAAGTACTCTATGTAAACTTGATAACAATCAAATATCTTTTGTTTCTCAATTTTTTTTCATAATAATTAATATTTGACTGGTTGTAACTTTTTAATCACCCTGTAAAATTACGGAATACTTGAACATTTTTACACAGCATTGAAAGGGCTGCAAAAAAGGTACTCTTAAAAATTTTTGTAATATTAATCAAAATACAAGAAATTATCGTTTTTTCTTCTATTTGTATTTAACATTTATTTACAGTTCTAGAACAGAATTTTGTAATAGCAGAAAAGTACTGTTTATTTTAAAAACTACATTCATAACAAATGCTCCACGTGACGTCCACCTATTTCAGTACACAAATCAATACCTTTAAAATTTTTTGTAATATCAACCAAAAATCAAGAATTATCGTTTTTTCTTTGTAGGTCATAAGTGCTCGTGAAACAGAAAACCTGTCGCGGTCTCATGACAAAACTTAATTAATTCGTAACGTCAAAAAATAGCAAGTATAAGATTAATTTCGGTAATCTACCAGCAACGATGAAGCAACATTCACAAGACACGGAATATTTGCGATTTTTGTATTTGGTTATTTAAAAACCACTGTATACTCTGTTCCAACTGACACTAGGGGGCAACTTTGGCAACGTGTACAGAACGCGTGCGATGAATTTAGAGAAATTTTGCATATTTTCCAACGAATTCGCTCGTCATTGATGAAGAGAATTGATTTGTGTACCTACTGAAACAGGTGCATGTCATGTGGAGCATTTTTTATGAATGTAATTTTTTTTTAAGTAAACTGCTTTTCCATTATTACAAAATTTTATACTAGAATTGTAAATAAATGTTAAATACAGATAGAGGAAAAAACAATAATTTCTTGTGTTTTGATTGATATTACAAAAATTTTTAAGAGTACCTTTTTGCAGCCCTTTTAATGCTGTGTAAAAATGTTCAAGTAATACGTAATTTTACAGGGTGATTAAAAAATTACAGCCAGTCAAATATTAATTATTATGAAAAAAAATTGAGAAACAAAAGATATTTGGTTGTTATCAAGTTTACATAGAGTACTTATAGAGCTACAGCTCTCATCAAAATTTGAAAATTTTATCTTCCATACAACGGAAGTTATTGGAAAAAACTTTTTTTTTCTGTCTCACTTTAAGAGGATGTACTTCCTCAAGGATGCATTTTTGAACTAAGGTAAGTTGGGTTAAATAGGCCCAATATGAACTCAGGAATCACAGGTTCCCGTCCGGGAACTCAATTCTGGGACACGCTGTATATGCACTCCACTATGTGGAAATAAATGTACATAGAACTTTAATAGTATAATATTTGAAATCGTTTACCCCAAAACCTCATCATAAAACAATATGCCACACCGGTAGTGAGGGTGACTGATGCCCCTTGGTTCTTGCACACACACTATAAATCACAATTTTATTTTCTTTACTTCCTTTAATAATGGAGTGGGGGTCGTACACTAAATCCCAATTTTATGGACTTTTGCTAGCTTGCTTTACATATTTACTCCCATTTATCCCCTACCCTTCAAGGGAATAAGATCAAAATATAATCTAGTTCCAGTTCTCGTCATAATGCATAGTGAATATCACAAACTGTTCCAGAGTCTTTTCTTTACTTAAAACCTAGACGTTTCATGACATTCTAAGCCAATCTGAATTTAAAAAAATCTCCATTTTTTTTACCCTTACTATACTTTCTCTTCACTATGTGGATGTGGAAGTAATAGGCGAAATAGTTTATAGGAAAAAACAGTAATTATTAAATTGGGCAATTTAAATATATTTTACTAAAACTAAACATACAGTGTGCGATAGAAAAGTAGATATTTAAAGTTGCGTGATTTAATGAAAGTTCGTTCATTTGTTTTTGAGCCAGTTATTTTATCTATTTGAGTCAGTGCAATAATGCACGGGAAATGTATGAAATTCAACTTAACACACTCTTAGGACTCTTAGGAGTATGTAAAGTAACTCCATTACACACTGTCGGAAAAACAAATTTTGTAATCTAAAATGTGAATTTTTTTTTTATTTCCTTATGTTCAAGATAAACGTTTCTTTGTACAATTAACTCTAAAAATAACCGTGTGTCATCGGAATCATTAGATAGTTTCCAGAGTTTTCAGGTTATTAGTCTTAAATTTGGCAGGGTATAATATATACCAAAAATGGCAATTTTTTTTTCCGGTTTCTCCGGAAATGACCAACTTTGAAATTTTAAATGGAACAACCTGTATATTTTTACATTTTTGAATTCCGGACGATTTTAGGTACCACTGCGTAGTTTTAAAAATGTTTTGAGACTGCTTGTTTTTTTTAGGGCTATTTTTATTTTTGCATCTAGAGTAGATGAATCAAATTAATTAAATGGACCAAAACAATAAGAGAAAAATGTAAACGCGAAATTTTTCAAATTGGTTTAGTAGCTACGACAAACCAAAATTTCCGAAATTACTAATTTGTAATTATGTCAACTTTGTCAAATGGCAACATCTTTTAGACACCCAGTAGTTAAACACGTAACACGTCGAATGCATTGATACCTTCAAATTGTGGATAACGAGGAAAACCTACGTTATAGTAGTAAGCCTAAGTTACTTGGTACTATTTTAAGACCATTTGTAAGCAGCCAGACCAATCCAAAGGGCCTAACATCCTCCCAGACGCGATAAAAGTTCCGCTGTGAGTATGAGCGCGAGGGGAATATTCATGCACATGAGTGCGAATAAGATGTACTATACGCATGGGTCTCTCGCTCTTAAAACTCATGGACAGTGAACCAAATTGTGGCAGGGCTTGCGCGTCAAATTTGAAAATGCAGAATAACTAATAAGATCCAAATTAATTTTGTATGCATTGATAATTCATATAAAATCATAACAAAGTTATTATGAGAAAATAATTTAATAAATAATATATTTAAAAAACTCTAGGCATCCTAACTTGAATAAGTCATAGCTTATTTAAATGAAACCAAATAAATTATTTTCTCATTATAACTTTGTTTATGATTTTATATGAATTATCAATTCATAAAAAGCTGAGAACGCTCAGGGATCGAACCTTGAACCTTAAGATTCGGAGGTTGACGCTTACACCATGTTGTTGGCGTGTCACTTGAAAAATAAACCAGCTATCATACTTTAACGTATGTGATTAAAATTTTTATATACCTTTTGTACCTGTTTTCTGCAAAAGGGCCCCGCTTTCAAGCTAGCAAATACGCATACGTTCTTAACTAGATATCACACTATTTGTTGTCAAAATATTAACTTTGCTAAAATGACGTAGGTCTGGCGGCTCTGGGATCTCACTCTATTACTTGATAAGCGTATTTCTCGATATTTTAATTATTACCTACCAGAGAACTTATGTATTTGAGTTAATAGCAAACCGATTTTCGATTTGACGGTATCAATGGAGTTGTGAAAATTAAGATTTAACTACTGGGTGTCTAAAAGATGTTGACATTTGAAAAAGTTGACATAATTACAAATTCGTGATTTCTGAAATTTTGGTTTGACGTAGCTATTAAACCAATTCAAAAAATCTCACGTTTACATTTTTCTCTTATTGTTTTGGTCCATTTGATTGATTTGAGTGCATTCACTATACTCTAGATGCAAAAATAAAAATAGCCCTAAAAGAATCAAGTACCTCAAAACTTTTTTAAAACTACGTAGTGTTACTTAAAATCTCCTCCGGAATCAAAAAATGTAGAAATATACAGGGTGTTCCATTTAAAAGGGTAATTTCCGGGGAAATTGGAGGTGATGGAGGTCAAATTATGAAAAATTGGCCGTTTTTGGTATATATTACCCGTGCCAATTTTAAATCTTATATCTTGAAAACTCTGGATACTGGCTTGTCTAATGATTCCGTTGACACCTGGTATATTAGGTTAATTTTATAAAATTGTTCATTATAGATTGCATATCTTATCTCGAACATTCCTTTCTATTGAGCAAAACAATCACTTGTCCAACTGCAAATGAAAAAATAACAACGATTAGTAAGCCTCTGTTTCGCAGTACATTACTAATTTGGTATGTTAAAATGAAATGATATCATAGTCAAAAATTTCGATTAGACATCCTTTTGATAATAATATGATAATTGTATGGTAGGTGTTCGTATTTCTAAATCATTACTGTAATCACTCTCACGACTGTTATTAACCGTTTTATCAGGTGTCCTGTTTTAATCTTTATTATAGCCCTACAATGAAGGGTTTAGTCACAGGTTAGAGAACAAAATTGTGTAAATCCAGTAATGAATTTTTAGAATGAAATACTAAAACAACTCTATTTAAGCCTAAGTTTAATACAAAATATCTGAAAGCCAACGCGGACTTGCATCTGGATGATCTACTTCCACTAATTTAACTTGTAGTACGAGAGCACACCGACAAAAATGGAACACATAAGCTGGGGAGTGAAAAATTGGTGGGGGTGCTTATCAAGTCATTCTCTGAACGTGTGTAGTTGGTTATAGCAATCCGAGTTGCAGGGGCAGCCGTCTTTCTGATCTGGCTTAAGTAATTTTTGAATGTGACATCCAATCGAAAAAAGTTTGAAACAAAAGTTTTTCAGTTTTGTAGGCTCTACATAATGGCAATATGGGATTTTAGTTTCAATGGGGTTCAATCGGGTTCCTACGGGGTAATATGTTTTTTTTATATAAGTAACCAACGCCTCTTTTACTTCCACATCCAGTGGAAGTGTAGTAACGACAAAAAAATTTTTAAAAATTTTTATTGTCCAAATAGCCTTAAAATGTTATGAAACGTCGAGATTTTAAGTTTGAGCGAAAAAAAAATTTCTGTCTGTCGGTCTGTCTGTAACTTTTTTTGTGCGCACGTTTACTCTGGAACCGTTCAAGATATTGACTTGAAATTTGGTACACGTATGTACTTTAACGAGATCTGGAACTAGATTATATTTTCATCTTGTTCTGTCAAAGGGTAGGGGGGTAAATTGGGGTAAATGGGGGTAAATAGGTAAATCAAGCCGGTAAAAGTCCATAAAATTGGTATTATAAAAGAACTTAAAAGAACTTAAAATCTCAAAAAATTTTTTGGCTTTAGCCACTCCCATTACTACCCCCACCTCATTATTAAAGGGGGTGAAAAAAAATAAAATTGTAATTTAGCGTGTATACAAGAAGCTAAGCCTCAAAATTTTTTTTTACTTTACTGCATGAAATTGGTATTTAGTAAATATAAGAGGACCTAAGTTCTCAAAAACATTTTTGGCAATAGCCACCTCTATTACCACCCCATTATTAAAGGGGGTGAAAAAATATTGTGATTTAGTGTGTGTACAAGAACCAGTCATCAAGAATTTTTTTCACTTCATTCACTCCCACCACCACCATCCCTACTACTGATGGGGCATATCATTTTATGAGTTTTTCTGGTACACGATTTCAAATACTATACCATTAAAGTTCCATAAACAATTATCTCCACTTAGTGGAGTGCATTTTAGTATTTTCGTTGTAAGATATTTAGATAGGAAGTCTGGATGTGGAAGTGGTGATTCCTTAGGCAGCGGTTTTTTTATAATGGATTTCAATTCTACGCCAAATAATATCAATCTTTTGATCTGTTCAATTTTTTATTCCGAGGCCAATTTTCGCCAGCTTGGCCTCAAAATGTCGAATTTTTCTAATTTCAATAATTTTTTGCGGCGAAAGGATGCGCCACGAGCCTAATATAAGGGACGACACGAGATTAATATACTTTTTTTTTCGAGTAAAATTTATCGCTCATCAATTTTGAGATGAGGACGAAAAAAAATTTTTTTTGACTTGACCTTTTAAAATTTCGCACGCGGGTGCTTGAGGAACTAAGGCCGGCCCTGCTGGCGTAAGTTAATTAAAATAAAAAGTAATATGTATCTCTATTGTATTTTGAAGCTTTGGGGAGTAATTATTTCAAAGTGACATTCAAGTAGGCTACTCTCATGTCTATGATGTGTCCAAGTTACTAAGTAACTTGGCACTTGTTTATAGGTTGTTTATATTCTTATGTTATTGCTATAAAATAATTTTGCTAAAATTTTCTTAGTTTCCCCAAAAAATGAACGATTTAGAAAATAGTTTATTGCCAGAAATTGAAGAATTGGCAGAAGATGTAGTTGTTTCCCTCCTGCCCCAAAAATCTAAAAGCGTTTATGAAAAAATTTATGACCAGTATGAAAGTTGGTGTAACCAGAAGAACATTAAGAATATTACGCATGAAAAGGTATTGATAGTCTACTTTAAGGAACAATCAAAGTTTAAAAAATCTTCTACTTTGTGGAGAGAGTTATTCGATGATAAGGAGCATGTTGTCAATTAGGAGAAATGTTGATATAAGCAAATATATTCATCTTATTGCTCATTTAAAGCGAAAATCTGATGTATATAAACCAAAAAAATTAAGAATACTGAGTAAAGAAAACATTACAAAGTTTTTGTTGGAAGCGGAAGACGAAAAATTTCTTTCTAACAAAAATATTAATGGTAATTGGTGTAAGTGGTGCCTGCAGAAGGGAAGAATTAAAAAACCTTAGGATAGGTCTGTATTTAGAATTGTTATACCCAATACCAAAACTAATACCAAAACTAATTTTTCATAACTCCTGGGGATATTAATTGATTAAATATGGTTCAACTTGTTCGAAAATATGCAACAATGCGACCCAGAAGTAACGAACATTTTCGTTTCGTTCTCTCAGTCAGGAATAACAAATGTACAAACCAACCAGTGGATATTCATACTTTTGGAAATATGCCAAAAAATATCGCTAGGTTTTTAAACTTGCCTCATCCCGAAGAATATACAGGTCACTGTTTCAGAAGGTCTTCAGCTTCTATGCTGGCAAATTCAGGCGCAGATATTCTCACTGTCAAAGGCCACGGTGGCTGTAAAAGTAATACTGTTGCTGAAGGATATATTGAGCATTCCAGTGAAAATAAGAAAAAGATTTCTGTAGCTATTCTTGGAGATAAATCATCAACGGTACCTTCATCCGTTGTTTGTTTGTCGCAAGAAACTAAAAATGTTCAAAGAAATCATCAAACCAACGCAACCATTTCGACACCGACGAGCAATATCAGTATATCTAACTGTAATAATTGTGTTATAAATTTTAATCATTAAATTTTCAGTTACTATTTTATACTTTTTTATACTACACTCAAAGAAATAGTATGGGTAAATTCAACAAAAAAAAATGGTTAACTAACAATATCGTTAATTTTGTTAAACCAAACTATATTGATGGTATTTTTAAACAAGAGGTGATTGTTATTTTAATTAATAAAAAGTTGTCGTACAACAAAACAAACATTAACTTAAAAAATAGATGAATAAGACTATTATTTTGTTCGTCTGACTATTATTTTCTTGAATTCTGTCAAATTAAACTAGATAATAGTATATTTTATTTTTAACTATTATCGAATTGTAATTCTAACCCAGTATTAGTTCGCTGTATTATTGTACTTGGTAGACAAACCAATATTATTGTCGTCTTCTAGAAGTTCTAAAAGAATTACCATAAAATTTGCTTGCTTACCACGTAGCCTATTACAGAAATTATTCCCAGATGACGCCACATACAAATCACTGACAATAATCAATCATGCATTATCTTATACTCTTATGAATTTATAGAAAATTAATAACATGATTGCAATGTTCAAATTCTCTCAGGGATCATCGATATATTTGGATGGATCTTATAAACGATCTCTAATCTTTGGTTTGGGTGGTCTGATGTCTCAATACTGAGATTTTGGCTAACCAAAAAAAACTTCATTATAAAATAAAGTGTAGATAAACCTAAAAATTAGTTGGTGAACAAAAAACAAAGTCGTTGTACTATTTAATTGTAGACCAAATTGAAAATGGTTAGTGAACATAAAGAAATGTCATTGTACTATTTAATTTGTTACAAGAAGATATGATTATTAAACTACTATTTGTTTACGAAAACAAATAAAGTTGTATGACTATTCTTTTCTGATTGATTTAACTATGAAACTAGATAGGCACGATTTCATATGCTCTTTTTGGTTGAATTTACCTATCATTTTCTTTGAGTGTAATACTTTTTGCCTACTTATCATTATAGTACTGAGTACTATAATGAAATCATTATAGTACTCAGTCCGATAAAGTATATCATTTTGACACTGAAAATGATGTCTATAATTAAGTCATTTTGACAGGTCAGAAGATAAACGTATCTTATGTGCTTGTCGTAAGAACTTTAAATCGACTTTTGTGATTACTGCACAACTATTGAGTAATGAGTATAAACTTCTGTGATTGGTTCTAGCCCATTGAGGAATGAATTATTTACCTACGGCCGTGAGTAAAGAGCCCCATTACTTGTACAAAAACGTGACTATTCAATGGTCGTAGAAAAACGATTTTTTTTCAAATAAAGACATTTTTAAATGATTTTAAATATCTACTGTTGTTCTATGACTATAACCATGCAGTTATAATTTATATTTCAGTATCAAACATGACAGGCATGTCAGTGATGACACAAATATAAAGAAAGTCATGGCCCTCTATTTATTTTATTTAATTGTTGGCGACATGTTGTAATAGGCATAAATATTTTTATTATAATTTGTCAGAGATAAATAATCCATTGCATGTAGTAACTTGATGTTATTAAACATAGAATAAATTAGTATAAATTTATAAGTATTTATTTATATTTCTCTATTAAAGTTGTTGGAAATTTTCCTCGAATTTAAATATGCGATAGTACTCGTATAATAAATCTCTAAACTCAAAAAAATGTAGACAAAATAATACTTCACAGTTTATAGTGAAATTAATTTAATAATAATAAAATAATAATTTATTCATGTCAGTAGGCACAAAGCATTTACATAAGTTAGGTACAATGTAAGATGATAAAAACTATGAGATAAATATTAAAATATTAAAAATATAAGAAATAGAAACATAGACATGTCCCAAAAAAAAAACTGGCTGTACTTTCAAAATGGCGTCCATGTTTATAAAAAAAAATGTTGCAAACATTGTGTTTGTCATTTGACACAAGGAATCTTGTATTTCGATGATACATTCAGCTAAATGTTTTCAGATTTTTTTTTCAACTTTTACATATGCCCTCACCCACTTTTAGGAATTTTCGAGTGGCCATATCTCGAAAAATATGTATTTTTCGAAAAAAATTACAAGAGTAAAAACATTTTATTTTGGGACAAAAAAGGTAAATATATTGTTTTTTTTTCACTTTTAACCTAATTCTACAAGTTACGCAACCCGTGATAAAAAGGGTGTTTTCTACCCCTTCCGATCATTTCCTACTCTAATATTTCTTTCAACATTTTTATTAACGTCATTACAAACACATTGCACAAGGTTTCATCAAAATCCATTCATTAGCACTCAAATTAGAGGTGGGCTTTTTTTGATAATTTCATTAGTGGTCGACTCGAGTTGTCAGATATTTTGCCTCATAAAACTGTTGGATTTTTTTTTATTGAAACATTGAAAAAAGTCATCGGATTTTGCACAATTTTTTATCAGGAAATTCAAGCTTAGAAATTATATCACTAGTTTGTAGTTTGAGAATATCCTGGTTTTCTGCTTTCCTCCTCAGTGTTAAACATCTCGCACTTGATATCATTCGGATGATTTTTAATAACTGTCGGATATTCAAAATTATCCTCCTCGTAGAACATCACATCACTAGTTTGATTCATGGATTTGTTCTCAGAAAAGTGTGGTAATGGTCTACAGTTTTAAATAATTTCATTCGATAATGATGATTGATATTAATAATTTTAAATATGAACAGCTTTTTTATCAAATTGAATTAACACATTAAGTGGTTATCCTTCATTAAAAGCTAACTGATGAATCTACCAGCGGTGTCTCAGATGGTTAGAAACGAAAACTAACTTATAATCAATGTTTTTTGAACAAACTAAATAATGTTTTTTGGTACAAAGCAAACAATTTGCTATTTTAAATAGCAATTTCACATAAGAAATAGTTGTCAGTAGGGAAAATAGGTATACGTTTTAAAGCACATCACGTAAAAACGAAAAAACCGATGAACTACCTTTGAAAAACAGCCATTTTATACCCAGATACGAAGTTGAGCGTTTGTTACATATACAGTGTGTCCCAAAAGTAAGGAATAAAATTCATACATTTTCTGCTGTTTGGAACTATTGATTTGTTTTTGTATTTTTTGAAAACCAAATTGGAGATAAAATACGAATTTTATTCCTTAGTTCTGGGACACACTGTGTATTTATTAGTATATAAAAATAAGACGAAATTCAGATAGGTGAACAGTAAATATTATCTCACCAAGAAGCCGTACAATACATTTAAATTACACTTGCTAAGAGACCAAATAACCTTGCAAAGAATGCACTATTGAAAGGTTATATTGTTACTTGTTTACACCCCTTTTGTAAACACACTGTATCATGGATTCGGAAAGTTAATAAATTAGTGTTTAGTGTTACCCTGGTGTTATAATTTCCGAACCCACGATACAGGGTGTTTACAAAAAGGGTGTAAACATGTAACAATATTATCTAGGTGTTTTATGTATTTCATTCACGAAAAAGTTCTTCGATGTCCATCACTAACTGATAGGCTTTTAATAAGAATAACTAGTGATAATACATTATACAGGGTGAGTCATGAGGAAATGTACATACTTCTACCGTAAGTAGAGGCACCTAAGACGAATACCAAGTGACCATTAAAAAGTGTGTGTTCCGTTTCTTTACTAGCATGCAGAGTGATTTATGAATTTTGTTCAAAAATTGTTTTAGTCATAACTTTTTAACGGTTAATCCGATTTGCCTCATTTTTTACAACAATGTACACTGTTGCCTAACAACCATCATACATATCCAAAATTAAAAAAATCCAGGGACGGTTTCAAAAAAATTTGTTGGATTGCTTCGTATACGATAGTTCACCCTGTATATGATTTATCTAAAATTGTTATGAAATTTGTATAGGACACAAATAGGTAGTAAAACCTGAGCATTTGAAATTTTTGTCACACTCTCAATAACTTTTTTTATTAACGATCAATTTTCAAGTCAAATGAAAAGTTTTAGATAAATCATATACAGGGTGAACTATCGTATACGAAGCAATCCAACAAATTTCTTTAAAACCGTCCCTGAATTTTTTAAATTTTGGATATGTATGATGGTTGTTAGGCAACAGTGTACATTGTTGTAAAAAATGAGGCAAATCGGATTAACCGTTAAAATGTTATGACCAAAACAATTTTTGGACAAAATTCATAAATCACTCTGTATGATAGTAAAGAAAGGGAACAAACACTTTTTAATGGTCACTTGGTATTCGTCTTAGGTGCTTCTACTTGGGGTAGAAGTATGTACATTCCCTCATGACTCACCCTGTATATAGCCTGTTCCACTTTTATTGGTCCTTACTACATACCTCAATTATTAGTCATCCGATTTCCAACCAGATTCAAATCGGTATCGAAGACCTTTACTGTGTTTTTTTTTGAGTAAAACAAATCTTATTTTATTTCAGTAATTAGCGTACATTTTTATTGAGAAAAAAAAAGGGTTGATTTTTAGAGGTCATATTAGGCATTTTTTTACAGAAAAACTAGTACAATATTATTGATCAGCTTGCTTACAATCCATGTATCCAAAATGTAATGGTATTTTGATTTATGGTTCTTGAATAACGGACCTCTTAAAATTGAAAACCAGTGGCGTAACAGAAACTGAGTGGACCCCCCGCAAACGTTTTCAGAGGCCCCCTCCCTCTATAACGAGTGGAAAATGATAATTCTCATCTTCATTACTATTAGGTTCAGGTTTATGAATTTTTGAGTTAGTTAATCGTGTGATAATTTAATTGGGGTTAAACCCACAATTTAATAATTATAAAAATAACATTATTTATGAATTTAATCATTGAATTATGAAATGAAATACATATCTGTGAAAAACAAAGCTGGCCGCAGAGTTTTGAATGGGGGTCGGCCATCCGTCAATGTGGCCCCCCCCAGCTGGCCGCCCCCCCCCACGGTGCGGGGGTGTTTGTTACGCCACTGTTGAAAACCTTGAGTCAAAATCTTAATAATAATGTGTTAGTTTTTCAGTAAAAAAATGCCTAATATAACCATTTTTCTCCTAAAGAAAAAGTACGCCAATGACTGAAATAAGTTGTGTTTTACTAAGAAAGCCAGAGTAAAGGTCTTTGAAATAGATACAAATTTGGTTAAAATCGGGTGACTAATAACTGAGATAAGGAACATTAAAAATGGGACACGCTGTACATAAAGTTTCATAATATTTACTACTATTTTGTTAAATATGTAAATAATAAAATGGGCATCTGTATTTTTGTGCCTCTGGGTATCAGTTTAATTTTAGTGAACTACGATCTATATTATCTACAAAATTTACAAACAAAAATTGTAAAATTTCAAATCATTTCCGTAACCTCCTTCACGAGTAGGCGCTGATATGGGCAAGTCCTGTTCTCAGCTTGTTATTATTTTCGCGACCTCGCACTCTAGTTGGCCCCCATACGATGATAATATCAAAACTACACTTTGGGAGAATTCCTTGATTCAAATCGTGTTTTTCTTTTGTTTTTTGTTCACTTGATATGAATTTTGAGTTGTTTATATGCTTGGGAAGATTTCATGACGTAATGCCGTGTGATCCTGGGATTTCAATAGAAAAAATTAAAACAAAACTTTTATCGATCCCAGAACTCTGGTGAGGTCCTTGTACATTGATCGTTTTTTCGTGAATCTACAAGATATCTGTCATACGAATGCCAGAGTGAGCTGAAAAAAATTTGATGCTGAATCTTTAGTAAATATATGTCTTCTCCACCCACTTCCTTTTGTGTTTTTGATAAATAGGAGATTGCGATTTAACCTTTCATTGAACCTGTGCGTTGCTAAGATCCTTCTTGAATGTATGTACCAAACAAGCAATACCTTCACCTATTGACCTTGCAAGTCAGTGGTAGCAATCCGGAAAGTTCCAAGTTGTTCTTTTTAAAATTTAGTATTACGGAAAATCAAACCTAACTGCATTAAAAGTTAAAATATTAACAAAACTGTGCGAATAAAGCTGCTTCGACATCCATATGAAATTAGTGGGATAAAATTATTAATTTCGTACGCGTGCAATAGCACAAGTAATTGAACATTTTATAGTAAACTTTTCGTGGCTTTTGAAAGTTCATTTTACTTCCACATCCAGCGGAAGTATAGTAACGACAAAAAAATTTTAAAAAATTTTTATTGTTCAAATAGGCTTAAAATGTCAGAAAACGTCGAGATTTTAAGTTTGAGCGAAAAAAAATTTTCTGTCTATCGGTCTGTCTGTCGGTCTGTCTGTCTGTCTGTCTGTAACTTTTTTTTGTGCGCACGTTTACTCTGGAACCTGGAACCGTTTAAGATATTGACTTGAAATTTGGTACACGTATGTACTTTAACGAGATCTGGAACTAGATTATATTTTCATGTTGTTCCGACGAAGGGTTGGGGGGTAAATTGGGGTAAATTTGGGGTAAATGGGTAAATCAAGTAGGTAGGAGTCCATAAAATTGGTATTTAGTATATACAAGAGAAGCTAAGGTCTCAAAAAAATTTTTGGCATTAGCCACCCCCATTACCACCCCCACCCCCTTATTAAAGGGGATGAAAAAAAAAGTGATTTAGTGTATGTACAAGAACCAGAAACCTCAAAATATTTTTTTACTTCATCCACCCCCACTACCCACTACCACCCCCAGATCACCACCCCCAGATCACCACCCCCACCCCACTACCGATGTGGGGTATCGTTTTATGGGTTTTTGGGGTATAGGATTTCAAATATTATATTATTAAAGTTCCATAAACAATTATTTCCACATACACAGTTTTTTCGTTGTGAGTGACTTGGATAGAGAATCTGGATGTGGAAGTAGTGATTCCTTGGGCAGCGGTTTTTTTATGTACAATTGTTAAACTTGTAATGTTAACCATCTCCCGCTGATGCCATCTTGATTGACGATATGCTCGCCAGTGTACTATGCAGTATTTTGTGTTTGTAGAATTTTATTTTTATTTTTCTTCTCAAAATGTTTCATAGCTTTTGTATTTACTGATCGATATTTTTTCAAAACAATAGTTAACTTTAACTTAGGGTCCAATATTCAATACAATTGGTTTTTTCTAACTTGAGTTATCGTGCTTGCAAGAATCATGACGAATGGACGGACAGACAGACGGACGGTGTCAAACAGGCAGATTTAAATCACGATTTTAATTTTAAAAAATCGTGTTTTTTTTTCTTTTCAAGTTTAAATGTTATAAAGAAAAAATACAAACTTTATTAGTAAACATTTTAATTTACACAAATAAAACTTTAAAAGTCTCTAATTCAAAGGCTTAAAACATTAACTTAACAAACATATGAACATATAAAATAAAAATGTATATTTTTCAAAACAGTGCAAAACAAGTATTATAACGTTTAAAGAGAAATACTAATTTAGATGCTTTTTCATTTCCCAATCTATTCCTAATATCTGGATGAATAAGTCCACATGAAGAAAACATTATTTTCACGTCTGCAGAAGAAGCATTGGCACACACGCATTTAGAAAAAACTGGTTTTTCTAAAAACCGAACAGAACCGATTTTTTTTAGTAAAAAACTGGTTTTATAGTAAATCATAACCGATGATCAGTTCTTAAACCAAAATAAGTGACTATCAGATTAGCACATTTTCTTGTTCATTCGGAATTCTAGTGTTAAGCTGTTTAAAGAAGTTTTTATTATTTCGAGTCTAAAAATATTTTGTCATCATATAGATTGTGGTAAATATAAATAGGTACATTGAGTTTACAAGTTCGAGGTGTCTTTTAATAAATAATCTTTGTATTGTTTTCGTATAGTATTAAGGTATTAATAAGCCAAAATAGAGATATGGAAATCCTGGCTATCATTAATTAAGCACTTATTTTTAGCCTATAAAAATGAGTTGATTGGCTCGAAATTCTTCAAAAACTATGATTCTTTTTGAATATTATGAACGGTTTTAAACCGCTTTAAAACCGGTCTTCTTTCAAATAAAACAGTTTCGAACCGTTCTCAGATCCAGAACTTTGTTAATTTGTGGAATAACTTTTTGAGATTTCCACCACTGCACTACGTTAACATTTTGTAATATTTCTTCTGAAAACATTGTTTCTTAAAACAGATCAGATTTCGCTTCAAACTTAATTATTGGCGGTAATAACTCTGTGCCAGAAAAATGTTGGGAAACTATATCTAAAGCAGCCTTTTTTTCTTCATTCCACAGTGGGTATTCGTTTTTATTTCTAATACGATCGAGCAAATATGCCATAAAGTGAAATGGCGTTAAAGCTTGATCATATCTCCTTTCAAATATCTGACATTGCTTTAAATTTCTGTCCTCGTGTTCAAAACTATAAAAAACGACACTCAATTTTTTCCATTCTTCAACTGCAAGGGACAAATTGGCACCGTTCTGCTGAATTCTATCAAGTGTCACAGAAATTAGTTTCAGCAATTTTAAAAAGTCTGGGGCTACTATTTTAATTTGAATATTCGACACTTTTTCAATAATCAATAGATCAATGTCATCTTTGTGTTCTTAATTCTTCATTTGTAGTAACTTGGGCCATTCAGTTACATAAACCTCAAGGCAGTTGGAAACTGTATTCCATCCGGCATCTTGTGGTAATATTAGTTTCTTGCCCTTTTTTGTACCAAGCATTCGGCAAGTGTGCATTGAGAAAATATTGTGTGATCAAACTAGTAACTTTTATACTCATTTTTGCACTTATTTATTAAATCAACGGCCAAGTTTGCAAGATATTCACCAGTGTGTCGGTGTCCTGGTGTATCTATACTTTCCCGAAGAAAACTGTTTTCATTCTTTAGTATCAAAACTGCACATATTATCGGTTCATTATGAACATTTGACCAACCAAGAGACACATACAGATTGACCTAATAAATTTTCATAGCACGTTGCTTTCTCCTCTTCAAATATTTAGGATTGAAGATAACTGAAACCTAGAAGGGGGACATACCCTAGTCTTATCATGTCAATCGCTTTACGAGCTTCTGTAAGTTCAATAGACTTAAAAGAACAATTGTTGCAAAATTGACTCTGTTCAATTCTCTCTTTTTGTCCTGACATGTCCTTACAACAAATAGTCGGAGAGCAGCCAATCTGTAGGAAGCATTTTAAAAGTAGTCTATACAACTCGCGAACACCCACCTAAAAAACAGATGATATTATGTAAAATGACCTTCTGGATTTGATTTTTGAGTTCGCCCATTAATTTGAGATTGCCAAATCGGTCAATTCGCAAATTTTTTGAAAAATTTTAAAATTATGTGTTAATTTTTGTTTTGCACATAACACATCGTATCTTTTTTATTTTAATTCCGATTTTGACCAATATTTTACACATTATCCCTCCAATATTCTTGGACAGGCTGACGGCAAAGAATATTGTGTAACTAATAATATAGTGCCTAAAAAAAATATAATTACCCTCTATTGTCGCGGTTTTTTAAAATTTGCGTTGAAAAATACCCGATCGAGGTAACTTTTTTATTTTTAAAGAGAGAGTTATAGTATAAACGAGAAAAATGTTCCATATACTTTAAACAAACTTTTTTATAAAGAGATTTTTTGGAAATTCGGCTCATGTAACGAGATGACGCTGTTGGAAGCGGCCGCGCAACTCGTCCGCATTAATTTAAAGCATAACTTCTGTTAACGTCGCGTCGTCCATCTGTGGTGTCGTTTAAGCGATCAAGTGAGTCTACGGATTATTTAGTTTCTATTTGCAATTAAATGTTATACAATTATGTAGATAATCTCGAAACATACACATTAAAAAATATATTTTCATTAATTATAACAGCAAGTGGGTACTAAAGATTACATTTTCCTTCGCATAAACAACTTATGTTACATTGCGCGTTTGCTTTGCTACACTTGCAGCTTGTAGTACAGTTATATAATTTACATTTACAAAATGGAGTTAACTTAATAAAATTGGGTTTTGGGCTTTTTGAAATCATCTTTGGAAATAAGATTTCCTCCTTTAGGTACCATCCAAAATCTAAAACATTTGGAATTCTGGGCTTAATTTGGTAGGCTGTCTTGCAAATAGCACATTGCAGAAATGCCCTTTTTACTTGTATTCTCTGTACTAGGATTTTCAATATCTGATTTTCTTTTATAAGCAGTTCGGGTATACGATCTTCTTGTATACGATCACATTGTGCATGGTAAACTGGATTTAGTGATAAAAATAAATTTTTCTGTTCTAAATATTGTTTTAGAGCCACAGAAATATCATCGGATTTTGCATTTGATCGGTACATTTCTAAAGCCGTAAATATCGCTCGCAGACAAAACATTTTCATACCATTGTGTTAGTGAACGAATTCTGAACAACTTTCAAAATGTCCGTCTGTCTGTCCGTCCGTCACGTTTCTTGTAAGCACGATAACTGAAGAAAGAAAATTCCGATTGTACTGAAATTTGGACAGTAAATTAGTGTTAGCTAGAAGAAGAACCCCATTTGAACAAAATCGATCGATAAATAAAAATGTTATTACTTAATGATTTAAATTTGATAAATTAACTCCTATATAAAAAAGTCTATTTGACAGTCACATTTTGTCACTTTGACAGCGATAAAAAAGGTGCATCGTTTCTTATCACGATAAAAATGCCTGTTCCTCAAAAGCAGAGTATATCTAGTAGTCGCACGTCATTTTAAAATCTGTACTGTCGGCTATAATTTTTAAGTCTTGTGGAAATTATACTGTACGATATGAGTCGTTTTGAGAAAATTATAATTATTTTTAATTGTTGTTCGTTCACATATTCTGTCGTTAATTTATCTTGCCAAAAATCACTCGAGCTTTTCTTTTATGGATAAATTTCTTTTTAACTCAATATTTTGTCAATCAGTGATTTTGCTCGAAAAACTGACATTTGACAAAATCGCTCGATCTCCGGTCACGCGATTTTTTCATGTCAGTTTTTCTCATAAAATCACTGATTGGCAAAATTATTTCGTTACAAAGAGAAATTTATCCGATAAAAAAAGCTCTTGTGATTTTACTGTTGAAAAAATTTTTTTTTAATTTTTATGTTTTTGTAATTGAATAGAAATCTGGTGAAATATTTCATTTTACTATTTCTAATTATTTATATATTTTACAAATATACATTTCATAATGTAATATACAACCGTGAAAATATGATTTTATAGCTCGTGTCTTATAATGTAAAAATTTACATTCTTCTACGTGTAAGGTGTGGTGTAGTTCTTTTGACTCGTAATCGAAACCCAAATGGGGTTTGGTATAGTTTTTTTACCAAGTCTTTTACCAACTAAGATCGTACTATAAAATTAAAAATGTCTAAAAGTAACATTATTTACAAAAAACTGCGAAAAGTATCCTATTGAATGTATAATAATTATATAAAAATACAGTGAACAGGCGAAGAGTACGTTTTTAGCTTGTTTCCTTTGATTTCCTATCCGAGTAATTATAATTTATGCCAAACTATGTGTTTATAACGCACTAAATATAAGGACTGAGACAAAAAGCACTTTCAACTTAACTAATGGACACTGGAAAATAATAATCACCCGGCACGTGCCTGCGTTTAGCTCTAGATGCGATTGCGGCCGATTCATAGTAGCGCGCATTCGTTCGGACGCTGAAACAATCAATGAATATTTCGATAAGGGAGCAAAATTTCAAAAAAAACTTCTTATAAAAGATTTTATTTAGTTCATTCGGAACATTTTCTTCGATTATAGTAGGCACCTAACTTTAAAAATAAAAAAGATACCTCGATCGGACATTTTACTCTGCAAATTTTAAAGATTTTGCATCAAAGAAAAGTTGTTATTTTTTTTTTGCCAACTAATTATTTTTTAGGTAAAGTTTTTTACTTTCAACATATCAAAGAATAGTTAGAGAATATTATGTAAAAAAATTAAAAAATTCTGAAGTAAAATAAAAAATATATGACGTGTTATATGAAAAACAAAAAATAACACATAATTTTTATTTTTTTTAGAAAATTGCCAATTTGGTCATTTTGGCAATCTCAAATCAATGGGCGAATTCAAAAATCAAGTTTAGCGGGTTATTTTACATCAGATTACCTATTTTTTAGGTGGGTGTTCGCGAGTTGTATAGAGGGTGTCGAATTCAGAGGGTCTGGTCTTCCACTAAAAGGAGCTTAAACTAGTGCTACTGCAACTTTTTCTATTGTTCGGGAGCCATCTAACTTTTGTTTCCGAAATCACTGCAGCCGCTTAGGCTTATTGCGATATTCTCCCATTTGCTTTATGATACTCATTTCAGTATTCTGATCCCTTGCACTAGGTTGTAAAGCACCATCGCTGGTTTGGTTTCATATTCTTTTGGACTCCGTCTTGGTTGCCCATATATTGCCCGTCTTCTGTGTCTTCTTGACTTGCGGAGCCAAGTCGGAACAATTCAAGCCAATTCTCAGTTTTAACATAGTTATGCAATAGAGATTTTTTAATTATTTTTCAAGAAATTTCAATACGGAAAGTTAAGAAATCAAAAAAGCGTTTTATTTAAAAAAAAAAAAAGATTTTTATGAACACTGTTAAGGTTTACAAATATGCAGATCAAATGCAATATGATCGTTTTCGTATTTGTGATGAGTATAATAAACTGGTGCTCTTTTAAAGTCCTCTCTCAAGTATCTCTTACAGCCACAAATAAATAATCTAATGTGATGTGTTCATTGTTTGTTGTCGATTTTTCCGAAACACAAACTTTTACAATTCATCAGTTTTAGGACGTGAGTCAGAAGAGGATGGTTTGAAACTGTATGTCGTTACCTTAATATCGTTTCAATAATATTTTTGCCTACCTAAAAGCAACAATAATGTTTAATTTTCGAATTAAAATAGTCTAAATTGCCATCTTCGTACCGTTTAAATTTTTGCAAGACGCTGATGATAATGGATTTTTAATGATAAAGGCGTTCAATTTATAGTGTTCATAAATTCACTAGATTGACTTTAAGGCTATGTTAATTGCTGAGCTTGGTGTGAGGACAGTCAAATTTACTTCTAGAGAAGTAAAAGATAAAGAACATTTTTCCAATTTGTAATAGCAAGTACTTAAATCAATGTAGAAAACGTCACAAGAAAAATTAACAGACAGTTAACAGAAAAAAAAAAACAATATAATAAAATATATAAAAACAGATTAACATACCCGACATCTTGTAGTTGGTCATATAAAACAAATATTTAAATTACAAAAATTCATTTATTGTGTAGCAATTTTTGTCTAGTAATATTTTTCTAAATTTATGTTTGAATATGTGTATGCTACCCGAACACATATCATCTTCATCTAATGAATTATAAAACTTACACCCTTGGTAAAGAAAACTTTTTTGGTACATAGCAGTTCTATGAGAATCAGGCAGTAGAAAATTCTTTGCTCTAGTGTCATGCAAATGACACTAGAGCAAAAAGATTAATTTATGTTTATAAACATATGAGCACACCTTAAGAATGTATAGACCAGCAACTGTCAAAATTTTAAAATTTTTAAAGGCATAATAAAATACGAATTGCATATTTCTGTAATAAAAATACCCTAGTCACATTACAACTATTGTCCCAGTTTACAATTCCGCACCTAAGATGCGAATGAAAATTAGAGTAGTTTAAGAATTTCCCGGCTACAATGTTTTGACATAAATTTTAGAGCATAACTACTTGTTCTTAGCTTTATACATAATTACTTCCACATCCAATGGAAGTATAGTAACGACAAAAAAATTTTTAAAAATTTTTATTGTTCAAATAGGCTTAGAATGTCACGAAACGTCGAGATTTTAAGTTTGAGCGAAAAAAAAATTTCTGTCTGTCGGTCTGTCTGTAACTTTTTTGTGCGCACGTTTACTCTGGAACCGTTTGAGATATTGACTTGAAATTTGGTACACATATGTAGAACTAGATTATATTTTCATCTTGTTCCGTCGAAGGGTTGGGGGGTAAATTGGGGTAAATTTGGGAAAAATAGGTAAATCAAGCAGGTAAGAGTCCATAAAATTGGTATTTAGTATATACAAGAGAAGCTGAGGTCTCAAAAAAAATTTTGGCATTAGCCACCCCCATTACCACCCCCACCCCTTTATTAAAGGGGATGAAAAAAAATTGTGATTTAGGGTGTGTACAAGAACCAGAAACCTCAAAATGTTTTTTTACTTCATCCACCCCCACTACCACCCCCTATCACCACCCCCACCCCGCTACCGATGTGGAGTATCGTTTTATGGGTTTTTGGGGTAGAGGATTTCAAATATTATATTATTAAAGTTCCATAAACAATTATTTCCACATACAAAATTTTTTCGTTGTGAGTGACTTAGATAAAAAATCTGGATGTGGAAGTAGTGATTCCTTGGGCAGCGGTTTTTTTCGATATGTTGAGTCCATTTGAGTGTTTTTCAAAAGTAACACCTAAGAGTGTACTATCAACACAAGTTTTCATTTCCCAGTCAGTACCATTAAAAAGTGTTAGGCTCTCGGATTGTATTGAAACTGTCTTTGTTTTATTTAGAATTAGGTTATTATTTTGAGACCAATGTATGATTTCTTGATAAACTCTTTCAGTGGTTTCTTTTGCTTCAATTAGGTTGTTGCCGGTAACTAGAATGTTTGTATCATCAGCATAACAGATCACATGAACATTTGGTATTTTTTGTAGATGACTAACATCGTTAGCAAATACTTTTTATAAAAGTGGTCCCAAAATTGACCCCTGTGGAACTCCTTGTTTAATATCACAAATATTACTTTCAACTCAGCCGGCCATTTTTACAATTTGTGTCCTGTTGTTTAAAAAGGAGGAAAATATTAATATCGTTTCGTACTAATGGCCTTAAGTAACTGATGGTCTACCAAATCAAAAGCTCGTGAGAAATCTACGAAAAGACCCACAACTTACTTCTTGTTGTCTAAAGCTCTAATGATTTCTTGATGAAAATAAGACAACACCGACTCCGTGCTTTTGTTTGTAGTGAAACCATGTTGAGCAGGAGAAAGTAACATATACTTATGTAAAAAATCTGATAATTGCTCCTTGAGATGAAGTTCTAAAATTTTAGAGAAACTACATAGTATACCAATGGCTCTAATTATTATAGTCATTTGGATCTCCCTTCTTGTGTAATGGAGGGACTATGGCTGTTTTAAATTGGGAAATATACCTATCCCTATAGAAAGGTTTATTATGTAACATAATGGACCGCTTATCGCATATTTGCATTTTTTAACCAAATTATTAAAAATATTATCATGACCACTAGAGTTTGAAGACTTTCATTTATCTATAAGGAGTTCAACATCCTTAGCTGAAACTGGAGATAGATAAATTGATTTTGGAGAGTTAGGCACATTATTTTCTAAGTAGTCAAAATTATGTAAAGCATTTACATATTATGTGGTGTTCGAAAATAGCAAGTTAAAATTGTCAGCTACATCTTCTATAGGCGTTTCGTTGTCATCTTTTACAAAACGAAAATCTCCACAAACTTTCGTTCCTTGTATTGTTTTTATTATATTCCACATAGTTTTGGTTTTGTTATCTGAATTATACATTTCACGATCATGATGTGCTTGTTTAGCAGTTTTTAATTTGTAGCGATATAAGTTATTTAGGTATGTACTATGACCTTTACAATTATTATTTATGTTAGATATATCGCTATATAAAGTTACCTGACTATTCTACTTAATAACATTATTGTGACAGTTACTGTACATGTACATAATGTGCATATTGTCTTATGTTTATTGTTTATACTTATTTTCTTATATATATTTACTTGTTCTATATTCTACTTCGTTAAGGATGTTTTTTATTTTAATAGTGCGAGAATATATAATTTTCAGGTCGAATAGGTGGAAAATTAACACTATCGTTACAAAGTTGATTACGTTGATTTCTACACTTTGCACCCAATCATCCTGTGAAAAAATAATATATTATCATATTATCGACTAAAAAAATAATTAAGATGACAACCTTGATGCACTTAAACTTGAACAACTTTTTAATATCCTTAACCTGGTAATAAACAGTCCTCAAAATAATTAACTATATATTTTGATATTAATAGCTACTAATTATTTGTTGAGAGAGCCAGTTCTAAAAATGATTTCATGTCGTTAATAGATATACAAATGCCAGTTTACCTGTAACCTTTCGACAAAGAACACGACCTTATCGATATTTGAATAACGTTTAAAAATATTTTTATCAGGACTTTGGATATATATTATAGTTGATGGAGACAATTATGATCATTAATTAGATGAAACTTGTTTAGTAATTATCTAAATGTTAATTTGTGGTATTATTATTAACTTAAAAAAAAAAAATAAAAAGGAGAAGCGCCTCAGGTCGACCTGTATGTAAATTTGTTTGTTTTTGGGTTTGCTTTGAACTTGAGAACCATTAGGGATATAGCATACTGGATATAATAGACAACAGCCGATTCCAAAGTCAAGGCTGTCCGGAAGAGGGTCACTCATTTGAAAAAATGCAGACAACACCGATTATCAGGTTGTATGTAGATAACTTGTCGCATAATAATAATAGAGTGTTTAGACGCTTGAATATGAAGGTTATTTTTTAATCTGTTAACAATGATTCTGAATTTCTAAGGAAACATTTTCGAGTCCCATCAACATTGCTAGTGCTAGTAAAGTGTAACCAAGGGACTCGAAAATGTTTCCTTAGAAATTCAGAATCATTGTTAACAGATTAAAAAACCGCTGCCCAAGGAATCTCTACTTCCACATCCAGATTTTCTATCCAAGTCACTCACAACGAAAAAATTTTGTATGTGGAAATAATTATTTATGGAACTTTAATAATATAATATTTGAAATCCTCTACCCCAAGAAACCATAAAACGATACCCCACATCGGTAGTGGGGCGGGGGTGGCGATAGGGGATGGTAGTGGGGAGTGGATGAAGTAAAAAAATATTTTGAGTTTTCTGGTTCTTGTACACACACTAAATCACAATTTTTTTTCATCCCCTTTAATAATGGAGTGGGGGTGGCTAATGGGTGACTAATGTCAAAATTTTTTGAGACCTTAGCTTCTCTTATATATACTAAATACCAATTTTATGGACTCTTACCTTCTTGATTTACCTATTTACCCCAAATTTACCCCAATTTATCCCCCAACCCTTCGACGGACAAGATGAAAATATAATCTAGTTCTAGATCTCGTTAAAGTACATATGTGTACCAAATTTCAAGTCAATATCTCAAACGGTTCCTGAGTAAACGTGCGCACAAAAAAAAGTTACAGACAGACAGAAATTTTTTTTTCGCTCAAACTTAAAATCTCGACGTTTCATGACATTCTAAGCCTATTTGAACAATAAAAATTTTTAAAAATTTTTTTGTCGTTACTATACCACTGGATGTGGAAGTAAAATAACCTTCATATTCAAGCATCTAAACACTCTATTATTATTGTGCAACAAGTTATCTACATACAACCTGATAATATAGACGCTCTCATTGTATTAAGTATGTAGTACTACTGAAAATACTGTGATACCTAAAAAATTTATTTTCAATTCTTTCGTGTATATTTGATGGATAAAGTAAAAAAATATTTTGAGGTTTCTGGTTCTTGTACACACACTAAATCACATTTGCTTTCATCCCCTTTAATAATGGGGTGGGGGTGGTAATGGGGATGGCTAATGCCAAAATTTTTTTTGAGACCTTAGTTTCTCTCGTCTATACTAAATATCAATTTTATGAACTCTTACCTGCTTGATTTACCTATTTACTCCAAATTTACCTCAATTTACCCCCCAACCCTTCGACGGAACAAGATGAAAATATAATCTAGTTCTAGATCTCGTTAAAGTACATACAGGGTCATTCACGGAAAGCGGGTATTAGACGTTTCTTGGGATCTGTCGAGTTTAGAAATTTGAAAATTGGTATGAGGGGGTTTTTAGATATGGCGGATCCAACGAAAATATTTTCATGCTTGTGCTACTTCCGCTTATACCGGATGTAGCACCTAACTTTGTTATTTTAAATGGAACACCCTGTATTTTATTGCATATTTGGATTCCTCATAAAATGTTAGCTTAGGTTTATGTACCATACCATACTCTTAAACATTCCGGTTTTCGAGATAATTAATATTTTTGGAAATTTTTGACGGTTCCCACCCTTCGGAAAAAAAATCAATATCTTCTATCATGTAGCCGATTAGGAAATTTTCTTTTCAGATTTTTACGAGTATCCTATGACCTAACTAAAAGTTCTCTTATGTTTTCACAATATCATACAGAGTATTTTATTTTCACAGTCGAACATTGTTTTAGTTCAAACGTCAAAAAGTCATTTTTTTTAAATGGAACCCCCTGTATATTTTCACAGAATCTAATAGAGGATTGAATTCTGCATCGACTGATATTACCATTCCCTATACCTATCTCTCTTTGTTTTCTTATTATGGACGAATATTTGTAAAACGTACAAACAAAATCAGCACTGTTTGTTAGTAGACAATACAAGTCATAACTCGGTTCCTTTTTTATCATAAACGAGAATAATCATGTAGATAATTGATAATCATTTGTTTTTGACAGCTTCAAAAACGAGAGATTAGATTTATAACAAATACTTTGGCACAAAAATTTACAAAATTAATGAACACTGAATATAAATATTTAATGCAGCAACTGTTCAAAATGCTCTCCATTCTGCTCCAAACAAGCCAATATCCTGGAATTTACGGCACTTACAATGGCTCGGCGAATTTCGTGGGTATTTATTTACTGAAATGCAGTCCGTATTCTCTTCTTTGGATCTTCTTTGGTAGTAGCAGTGGTGGTATAAACAATATTTTTGATAGTATCATATCTACGAGGAGAATTTAAATAACAATAAATATGCGAAGATTTTGCGAACAGTAACTTTTATTGATAATCTGCCCCTAAATATTTATAATTCTATGTATTTTCAAATGAATGGTTGCGGTCCACGGGAAGTTTATGACGAATTAGTAGCGACGTTCGAAGATAGGTGGTTTTGCTACCGAGGACCTTGGAGATGGCCAGTAAGGTCCCCTGATTGGACCCCCTTAGACTTTGGACCTTTGGGGTATTAAAAATATTGTTTATGCCACTCCTGCTACTACCAAAGAAGATCCAAAGAACAGAGAACGGGCTACATTTTAACAAATCCCCATGAATTAGCCAAGCCACTGTAAGTGCAAGTGGAGAGCATTTTGAACAGTTGCTGCATTAAATATTTATATTCAAAGTGTTCATTAATTTTGTAAATTTTTGTCCCAAAGTATTTGTTATAAATCTAATCTCTCGTTTTTGAAGCTGTCATCTTGATAATAAACAAATGATTATCGATTATCTACATGATTATTCTCGTTTATGATAAAAAAGGAACCAAGTTATGACTTGTATTGCCTACTAACAAACAGTGCTGATTTTGATTGTACATTTAACAAATATTCGTCCATAATAAGAAAACAAAGAGAGATAGGTATAGGGAATGGTAACATCAATCGATGCAGAATTCAATCCTCTATTAGATTCTGTGAAAATATACAGGGGGTTCCGTTTGAAAAAAATGACTTTTTGACGTTTAAACTAAAACAATGTTCGACTGTGAAAATAAAATACTCTGTATGATATTGTGAAAACATAAGAGAACTTTTAGTTAGGTCATAGGATATCTGTAAGAGTTTGAAAAGAAAATTTCCTAATCGGCTACATGATAGAAGATATTGATTTTTTTACCGAAGGGTGGAAACCGTAAAAAATCTCCAAAAATATTAATTATCTCGAAAACCAGTATGTTTAAGAGTATGTTATGGTACATAAACCTAAGCTAAAATTTTATGAGGAATCGAAATATGTAATAAAATACAGAGTGTTCCATTTAAAATAACAAAGTTAGGTGCTACATCCGGTATAAGCGGAAGTAGCACAAGCATGAAAATATTTTCGTTGGATCCGCCATTTCCAAAAACCCCCTCATACCAATTTTCAAATTTCTAAACTCGACAGATCCCAAGAAACGTCTAATACCCGCTTTCCGTGAATGACCCTGTATGTGTACCAAATTTCAAGTCAATATCTCAAACGGTTCCAGAGTAAACGTGCGCACAAAAAAAGTTACAGACTGCCAAAAGTTTAAGCTTTTGATATTACAGTAAACTCCAGCAAAATACGTTGGGGTATGGTGCTCTGGCTTCTGGCAAAATATAGTTTTTTTTTGGTAAGGCCGTGTAATGAACGTATGTGTTGATCTTCCCTGTCCCATGAAGGTCGCAGACTAGATTTTAGAGGGTTGGGCCCACGAGAACTTTTGATCAGCACCCTCTAAACTATCTTTTCACAAATTTTCAGCTATATGTCCCAAGGACATTGATAATAAGAAATAATTTTCAGTTTCCGAAAGCACGTTGCTTGATAATATATCGACGCCGTAGGCGGAGGGATATTACTGTACTGTACTTATTATTGTACATTTCCAAAAATAAATTTTTGAGATTTTTTTTCACTCATCGGATCTTTTTATACATTAGTTCAAGCGTAAAATGTGAAAGACTCAGGTTTTTATCTTAAGAATTTTGGAAATGGTAGAGCTTTTACCGATTTCATCGCAAATATCTTTATGTTCCGACTTCATATATGTAGTATTCCTACATACATTCATTTTTCTATTTGAAAACAAAATAATAAAATATGTTCCTTCTTTCATTTAAGCTTTTGTAAGGTCAATTTCATTAATTAGTTCAAAAGTTACAACAAATTTAGTGTAGCGCGCCCAAGGCCGCGCACGCTTCGCGCGCCGTACTTACCTGTCGCCGCGTTCCATTTTCGTGCGTTAAACAAAAAAATCTAGAGCCTACATTTTTGATCGTACAAAAAAACTTCATATACGTTTTTCATGTGAAATTTCCTGTACTTTCGAATGGCGCGATTAGTTTTTGAAAGAAAAAATTATTTTAAGATATATTTGGCAAAGACTGGTATTTTGCAACTAATTTGTTTAATAACAAATTACGCTCAAGGACTATTGTTGGGAACTTTTGGTATGTTGTTTCTGACATGTTCAGAGGTGTATTCTCAACAGTTATCGCTTCCCGGAATTTCTCCGAAGTGAAAATCTCTATTGATTCCACTAAACCTAAATTTATTGATCTTTCCATAACGATCATGTTGGGTGTTCTTGTACAGAGTCTAAAACTACAAGGGTAACAACGTCATCTTCATTTAATCGCTTTTTGTTTTTTTTGATATTTTTTACACCCATCAGCGGAATCAAGATTTACAATTAATTTACGTACTGTTTTAAGAGTCACTTTAACATCTGGATACTTCTCATTAAAAACTTCTATTGCATATTTATAAGAAATATTTCCGATTCCACAGCATTTGACCAAGTAAATTCGTTGTTCCAAGGTTAGCATAATTCAATAATCAGTAATTAACATTTTTATAGACAATACAAAATACGAATAAATATCTATTACACTGACATTGACATTAATCCATGTCATTACTTGATGTAATTTCATCTGTCTATGAAGAATTTAGAAAAAGATGATCAAAAATTGGTACTAGTGGGAGGTCAACACGTGGAATAGTTTTCAACTTAGTTGAACAAAATGTTATTTTTTTGGAAAATTGTTATTTCCTTATTTTGCAACTAAGCTCCGTATTTAAGCTTTTCTTCCTAATTGAAAAAACATTGTTAAATAAAATTTTCAATAAAAATGTTAAAAAGGTAGTTTGCCTAAAGTCGATTTCATATTTTCTAATTTTTAGAATACCCTGTATAATTTATCTTAATTTTGACAACTGTTTATGACTTCCTTCAAGCAAAACTTTTTATAAAGAATGACTTTTTCTCTTCAATTCAAAAATAAGAAACCACCCCATCCGGGGACATATTGTATGTTATCGGTACGTGCTTTTTGCAATAAAAAAAATGTTATGGAGGTCACCTGTGACATTGCAATATTCGCAAAAACAAGAGCTTATATAAAAAGATTTGTTTGCGTACTACAAAGTACGACCTTTGTAAAAACCGTGTTAGGATGACATGACAAAATTTTTATATGAATTAAAAATATTATAAGCTACAAATTTTAAAACTTAACGTATAACAGAACATGATGAAACACATATGTGCATTATGATGAAACAAATCTGTGCATTATTACATCGATTCAAAATTTTTATTTATGCCAGTGTGGTAAACATTGTATATGACAATCATCTAGACTTTTCGACGTGAATCTTGAGGGACATAAAAATTGCGCTGGAAAGGGAGAATTCGAAAAATAAAATATTCAGCTACAATAGATTCCAATGCTTTAGGTATAACAGAATATGGATGACATATCACTGCATTATGAGAAGACATATCTATTTATTATTATATTAGTTAACTTATATCACTGAGGGCCATAATCGATGGTTTTACTTCCACATCCAGTGGAAGTATAGTAACGACAAAAAAATTTTAAAAAATTTTTATTGTCCAAATAGGCTTAAAATGTCATGAAACGTCGAGATTTTAAGTTTGAGCGAAAAAAAAATTTCTGTCTGTCTGTCGGTCTGTCTGTCGGTCTGTCTGTCTGTCTGTAACTTTTTTTTGTGCGCACGTTTACTCTGAAACCGTTTAAGATATTTACTTGAAATTTGGTACACGTATGTACTTTAACGAGATCTGGAACTAGATTATATTTTCATGTTGTTCCGACGAAGGGTTGGGGGGTAAATTGGGGTAAATTTGGGGTAAATGGGTAAATCAAGCAGGTAAGAGTCGATAAAATTGGTATTTAGTATATACAAGAGAAGCTAAGGTCTCAAAAAAAATTTTGGCATTAGCCACCCCCATTACCACCCCCACCCCCTTATTAAAGGGGATTAAAAAAAATTGTGATTTAGTGTATGTACAAGAACCAGAAACCTCAAAATATTTTTTTACTTCATCCACCCCCACTACCACCTCCCTATCACCACCCCCACCCCACTATCGATGTGGGGTATCGTTTTATGGGTTTTTGGGGTAGAGGATTTCAAATATTATATTATTAAAGTTCCATAAACAATTATTTCCACATACAAAGTTTTTTCGTTGTGAGTGACTTGGATAGAGAATCTGGATGTGGAAGTAGTGATTCCTTGGGCAGCGGTTTTTATTTTTATAAGTAAAAAACAGACCACTTTTCATTTTTTACTTCCACATCCAGTGGAAGTATGGTAACGACAAAAAAAATTTTTAAAAATTTTTATTGTTCAAATAGGCTTAAAATGTCATGAAACGTCGAGATTTTAAGTTTGAGTGAAAAAAAATTTCTGTCTGTCTGTAACTTTTTTTTTGTGCGCACGTTTACTCTGGAACCGTTTAAGATATTGACTTGAAATTTGGTACACATATGTACTTTAACGAGTTCTAGAACTAGATTATATTTTCATCTTGTTCCGTCGAAGGGTTGGGGGGTAAATTGGGGTAAATTTGGCGTAAATGGATAAATTAAGCAGGTAAGAGTCCATGAAATTGGTATATAGTATATACAAGAGAAGCTAAGGTGTCAAAAAAATTTTTGGCATTAGCCACCCCCATTACCACCCCCACCTCCTTATTAAAGGGGATGAAAAAAAAATGTGATTTAGTGTATGTACAGGAACCAGAAACCTCAAAATATTTTTTTACTTCATCCACCCCCCACTACCACCCCCCTATCACCACCCCCACCCCACTACCGATGTGGGGTATCGTTTTATGGGTTTTTGGGGTAGAGGATTTCAAATATTATATTATTAAAGTTCCATAAACAATTATTTTCACATACAAAGTTTTTTCGTTGTAAGTGACTTGGATAGAGAATCTGGATGTGGAAGTAGTGATTCCTTGGGCAGCGGTTTTTTTTATGGGTATGCCGACGAACAGAATAGCACTAAGAATACCGAGCACATTCGTCGTTTAGAAAAAATTGTGTGTAGATATTTCAATCACAAGTGACATTGTGAACTTTTCCTTTAGTCAAAAAAAAATTTATATATGCAGAGAAGACCCCGATACTACAACTGTTAAAACTGCTGTTGATTTGAAAACCGAAGACAATCAAGTTATAATAGTTGGTGAAGATATTGACCTTTTGGTTATAATGACTCAACTAGTATATATATAAATCTTTATTTAGCATCTTAGCTAATTTTACAATACTACAGTACAGTACAGTACAGTTGTATACACTATTAAATACATTACTATTTTATAATGAAAATACAACTAAAATTTTACATAACGTATAACTCATTAAAATTTACTTAGGATAGGGATAATTACATAAAAAAAATAACAAAAAACAACAAAAAATAACAAAGCAAAAAATAATAATAATAATAACATAGAAATTAAATAAAATATATTAATTACATTCATATAGTAAATAAGATTTTAGTTTATTTTTAAATGTATTAATAGCGACGCAGTTCTTTAAGGAATCGTTAAGGTTATTGTATCTAACGATTCCTTTATGATAAAGAGATTTTTCCGTTAGTTTTTTGTTTTTAGTTGTGACTCGTATATCTGTCCGTGTGCGTGTGTTATAATTGTGTATGTCGGTGTTAAGTACTATTTTTGATGTCAAATATGTTGGAGTCAAAGATAACTTCATTTTATGGATTAAAATAAGTGTTTGGTATTCTAAGTAATATTGCACTGACAGCCAATTGAGGTTACTAGTATGGAATCATAATTAAAAAAAATAGTTTTACAAATAGGCCAGTAGTGTAAAACCGAAAAATATCTGGTAAAGGACTCACAATATCGAAAACGTAGTTCTATTAAAAGTTGTAGGGCATTAAATTCTGCATTGAATGAGACCAGAGGCATATTTGGACCACCCGTTCCCATACTAGTGCTCATCAAAGTTGGACAAATTTTACATATTTATGAAAAATGTGTTATTTTCACTATATCGAGGGGGCAACCGCTGAGGGGAAATAGTGTACAAATCGGAGGAATTAGGAACTAATTAGGAAGGAATTGAAGGTATTTCGGAAGGAATTATTAGGTATTAAGGGAATTACAGGGGAATTTGGAGGAAATAAATATTATTACGAGGTATTAGAAGGGAATTAAGAGGAAATAAAAGGTATTAGAGAGGGAATTAGAGCGTAAAAATATTGAAATGGAATGTTTATCTTGAAGAATTACATACCAATTCTTATATAAAGGACGTCAGTGTTGTAAAAACATTAGCGTCGAGATTAGCGCTAAAAATATCTAGTAAAGAAAAAATATTTAATTTAATTAAACTACCGATGATACTATGGACTTCTAGTTCAGTAATATAAAGATTTATATCGGACAAAATTCATAAAGTTTTGAAAATTGGTAGAAATGTTAAGGATAGCATAAGAATTACTAAACCGAAAAGTTCCCACCCCCAAATAGTGTGCTTCATCCCCTAGGGCGCCGTTTCCACGCCCATTTTGAGATTTTCTAGATTATCTCGGGAACGGTGCACTTTTTGATCCAGTATTGCTTATAAAATTCTCTATAAAAAACGTCTCTACCATTTATTTCCTAAAATTACTAGTACCGTGGGAAATAAGGCGCACACATAAGGGTTGGTTCCGGTCAACACAATAAATTGTAATCTTTACTATAATCTACTTTAAAGTTCAATGCTTAACGCTAAAGCAGTAGCTACTAAACTCCACCTAAAATTATAATAAATGTACCACTTCCACCCTCTCACCTCTATAAAATAACGCGATTTTTAAAGAAGCGAGAATATTGTATATTGTACTTGTTTCCACGCCACTCTAGAGGTAAAGTACTTGGCGTGTGGTGTCCCCTGTAGGCCGAATCCACTAATTATCAAAAGGTTACCTACGTTAATTAATCTTCATCGTCTTCCATAGATTCGACATTCATGCATGGCTTGTCCGTGGTAATGTTAACACATTGTGGAGCAACGTAAGCCTGCTCTTCTGCAACTGCACCTGTTTTCGCACCCTAATTTGCATGAACAAGAAATTAGTGGTATAGCAGATTCGGGAGCCGGTTCTTTGGTTGTCATAATTCGGGTTAATATACCGCCCACTTTTTCCATCCTCGATCGGTAGCTTCTGCAACATTTTTGCATGTTTGAATTTGGTAAAAAACGCGATATGAGTGTTGCCGAGCAGCAGTAGAAGTTGTTGGTAGTTTTGATAATATTACAGTATTGTTCGCTTTACCAACAAGTTTGTTAAAAGTCATGAATCTGTATACATCTAGACTTTTTTCTGCGGAGGTAGAGTTGTATAAAGCTAGAACAAATCAGTCTCCTACGTCTACAATTTCTCCTTGACTAGCTTTTTCATTATTAAAACTGTGCACGATGTCTTGTAATACTTCAGTAATATAACAGTTAAAATTGTAATATATTGGACAAAATTCATAAAGTTTCAAAAATTGCGTGCTTCATCCCCTAGAGGACGTTATTTTCTACCCCCATTTTGAGGTTTTATAGATTATTTCTGGAACGGTTCATTTTTTCATAAAAAACCTATATACAGAATTATTCCTTATAAAATTCTGTATAAAAAACTTCTCTAAACTTTTTTCCTAAAATTAATAGTACTTTGGTAAATGAGACGCAAATGTAATCAGCGCAGGTCATATAATTCGCTGAATATCCGTATGGCTATTTCCAAAACTGTCTTTACGCGAAAAAAGTATAAATATCTCTACACCACCACAAGACGACCCAAGGTCACTGCATTATTAGAGCTTGCTGTAAACGCTGTTACTGTTCAGGGTTGTCAATGTGCGGGATTTTACGCAAAAACCACTTTCGGGTAAAATCGAAACCGGAAGTCGGCCATTTTGGTTCTTTACATTGTATAATTGGAAATTATATCTCATATCACTACACCAAATTTGAAAAAAATCCATTCGCCCATTCAAAAGTTACAACAGTGTCCCTATCTGCTGAGCGACCCGGTATACAATATTCTCGCTTCATCAAAAATCGCGTTATTTTATAGGGGTGATTTATAGGGTGATTTATTATAATTTTAGGCGGACTTTAGTAACTACTGCTTTAGCGTTAAGTATTGAACTTTAAAGTAGATTATAGTAAAGATTACAATTTATTGTGTTGACCGGAACCAACCCTTATGTGTGCGCCTTATTTCCCACGGTACTATTAATTTTAGGAAAAAAGTGTAGATACATTTTTGATAGAGAATTTTATAAGCAATTTTGTATACAGGTGTTTTTATCAAAAAGTGCACCGTTCCCGAGATAATCTAGAAAAAATTAAGGTATTAGGAGGAAATAAAGGTATTTGAGGAATTAGGGGAATTACAAGGAATTAAAGGGGAAATAAAGGGTATTTTTCTAGAATAGGTATTAGGTGTACAAAATTTCGCCAGCGGTTGCCCCCTCGCACTATATTAAACATAGTAGGTACTATACCACTCCATTGTACTAGTTTTGTACTTAGTAAATATATAAAATATTAAAATTGTAGAATATATAAAAAGATAATATTAAAAAATGGTTTCGTATAGAATATTATGAGATCCAATCAACTGATATAAAGATGGAGGCAGGATAAGATACACAGTTCTTGAAATCGAAGCAAAAGACACACTACTCTGAGGTCATCTTTACCGAGTTACTAGTGACCATGACTCAGGAGCAATTCCTTTCCAACGACAGAAATAAAGCACGTCTTATTAGCTTGCTTACTAAGAGGCTTGAAGGTGAAGGCTTCTCAGTAAAGCAAGTTAATGAAGACGCAGACCACCTGATTGTTGCCACGGCCCTTGAGGTATCACAGGCGCATGAGAAGGTTGTGGTAGTTGGTGAGGATCCGGATCTCCTCATCATGCTCAATGCCCAGGCCACACCATCAGCAAACATATATTTTTCAAAACCTGCAAGAGGAACGACCCCATCAAAAGTATTGGGTCCCAACAGCTTCAAACTGGCAGACAACATCAGAAGGCCACTCATATTTCTCCACGCTATAAGTGGATGTGACACAACTTCAGCATTCTTCAGGCAGGGTAAGAAGAAGGTGGTCAAGCTGTTGGTCGAAAATAAATGTCTTCTCGAAGAAATCAAACCTTTCTTCGAGCATGACACTCAAGCTGAAGGTATTGCCGAAGCTGGCCTATGATTTTTATCAACAATTTTTGTTATTATGAAATATAATCATCACTAATTGATTTCAAGAATTGTGTATCTTATCCTGCCTCCATCTTTATATCAGTTCAATGGATCTTATATTATTCTATATGAAACCATTTTTTAATATTATCTTTTTATATATTCTACAATTTTAATATTTTATATATTTACGAAGTACAAGACTAGTACAATGGAGTGCTATAGTACTATGTTTAATATAGTGTAAATAACACGTTTTTCATATGTAAAATTTGTCCAACTTTGATAAGCACTAGTATGGGAACGGGTGGTCCAAAAAATATGCGTCTGGTCTCATTCAATGCAGAATTTAATGCCCTACAACTTTTAATAGGACTATGTTTTCGATATTGTGAGTCCTTTACGAGATATAACCGTAATACCGCAAAAATACCCCTTTTGGGGGTACATTTTTACCCCCCACCATTTAAGCACAACTCCGCCGGGGGGGGGGCTAAAATAGTCATATTAGGCAAGAAATGAAGCCATTAAAACAATAAAACCTTTTGTAGCAATTATTTCCGATTTTAATTTTAAGCCTACTGGCGTAAAACCTAATAAAATAATAATTGATAAATATTAAGATGAAAATAGTTTTATCGAGAAAGGTTTAATACAGTATATTCTGTTTATAGATGCATTTTGTGGATGTGATGCCACCTCGGCATTCTCGGGAATTGAAAAAAAGAAGAAGAAAAATTAAAAAAAAAAATGAAATTAAATACACTAGCATGTAATTTACGTCATATTAGAAAATTGTTTATATAAGCTCTATATAAATTTGATCCAAAAGCAAATATGAAAGTTAATGACTTGCCTGAAGAGGTAATAGAAAATATAATAGAAGAACACTGTTTAAGAGTCTACTTTCAAGTCCAAAAATGGTTAGGTTCTAAGAAAGGTCCATTACAATTCGGGTGGCTTAAAAATGAGAATGGCTTAATGACTGATGTTATGAGTGAAATTAATGCTTTTCCTAAAAATTTACTAAGTGATAATTCCTGTAAATGTAAGAAAGGCTGTAAAAATGATCAGTGTAGCTGTAGAAAACTGAATATAAAATGAATAAATAAAAATGGGCTCTTTTGAGAATTAAAAAAAAATAACATCTCCTAAAAGTACATACAATAACGAACAATAAAAAAGAAAATAAAAGTAACTTACAATGCCTCCTTGATAATTGACGAAGAATTCAAAATTTTATTTCGTACGCCATCTTTGACCATTCTATTTGACATATGGCGTCCAGGATTGGCGCATATTTGATCATAAATGAGTATTTTTGCCAACTTTGGTGAAATTACTCCTTCTTATAGAAAAGACAATCAGTTTTGATTTTTTCAGCCATTCTTGGTGTTTTCTATTTTTTTCCAAGGTGGCGGATTGATCAATACATATCGGACAATTTTATTTCAAATAAACCAGTCTTTTTTAAATTTCCATCCGATTACTAGTACAAGATATATTAAGCAGATAAGTTGAAAATCCGTGAAAGCGTGTCAAAAAGTGAATATAACTTTTGGCGCACAAGGAATTTTTGAGCGCAAGTATTTTTTTTCGAAATCAAGAGGTCATAATACATCAACAATAAAATTTCAGGTGGAATGTTGTCGCCGAAAAAAAATCAGTTCAACTGCACTATTAGGCCTATCTTCTGCAGTATTAACGATAACGCAGATGGTTTGATTTTTTTTCTAATGAGTTCATTTTATCTTCGTATCGGTCTGGTGTTTGCTAATATCAGTTTAGAAAAAAATGAATGTAATAATACAATTATTTGAATTCTCTCTTATAACTTTTCACTCCTGATGTGGACTTATAAAACCCAGTTTTAAGGCAGCCTTCTGGGTGTTTTTTAGAAATGCGGGGAGCTCAAAAAAACCTATCTAGTTTGAAAACAGGTTTTAAAAAAGTCTTTAAAACGGCCTGAACAAGGTTTTCAAAAACGGCACTGTCACTCTGAAGAGTTTTATAAGACAATTTAAAAAAGTCTTAATAACCTTCGTAACGACTGAACCTTTTAGTCTAGAAGCATTAAGGATGTTGTTACAGCAAAATAAATTTTCAATTTGTTGTATAAATAGTTTTATAGCACCTTTGTAGATATTTAAGAAACCAAAAATTGTTTCGTTCTGCTAGGATGCAGAACATAAAAAAGCGGAAAAAAAATATTTTCACCCATTTTTGCAAAATTTTGAAATTAAGTCAGGGTAGGAAAAAATAAAAAATACAGATGGATAGACCACGTGTTTCTGAACAAAAAATGTCCTAATAAAATTCATCACTAGAATCACGGTATTCCTGCAATAAAAATAGTGAAGTAATTTTGTCATTCTGGGCAGCCAAGCGCATGGTTAAATGCATTCTATGGAACTTTTTAGCAATTCTAACTAGTAAAATAAAGCTTTTCTCTTTCTGATTATACACATTTTAAACTTTTTTCTTAGTGAATAGGAGGAGGATAAATAGGGAGTATGGAGGGAAAATATATAATTATGAACGCATACATACACAGACACCACACATAGCTGCTGGATCGAAGCAGATCCGCCGCGCCGTCACTCGCTTGAATTTTTAAATGCCTTTACTGTATTGTATTTATTACCGGTACACCTATCCACATTTAAAATATATCCAATGGATGCCTTATACATTTGTTAATGTATTGGAAAAGTTCCAGAATTTATATTCAAAACTATAGAGTTATAATGATAAGATCGTGAAAATCGCTATTTCTGATCACGATGGGATTGATCATATTTTCGAAAAAATGCACACAAGTGAACGGATTTGTGTTTGAATATTCGAAAAGTGTACATTTTTTCCGAAATAGTGATATTTCATTTTTTCCAATAGGTCAAGTTCTTGGCAAGTTGCAGCCTCCAATATACAGTTCGTGTAATTGCCGATTAGGCATGTACATTCACGTAGCGCGAGAGATGTGACAACACAGCAGAGCAAACTCGCCCGTCGGCGAAGCATCCCAGCTCTGTTATTTCATTTCAGCCAGCTGGCACATGCGATGTTGTAATTCTTACTTCCTATGCCTGCCACTACACACACTGTATATATATTTATCAAAAAAACCGTCAAGCAAGGAAATTAAAATGTTTTCATGCAGCGTACATACTTTCTAACAGTTCTCAATGAAGAAAGAATTTTTGTGAAGGGGTCTTGGAGTATGGAGTATGGAATTAGCAGGAGGGTGGTCAAAAACCACAGCACTTAGGCCCCATTGGACCCCTTGTACATCCTCCCTCTAGGCAGACACTCGCTTAGGCCTTCAACCAACCTAATCTTTCGAAGTAGGTGGTGATGTTGCCTAGGGGCATCTCCCTTACATTGGCCAAGGTAGGCCAACGCTCTCCCAAGATGGATTCTCTGATTGATGAGACGGCTGAACAGTCGCAGAGTACGTGTTGAACCGTATCATCTTCTTGTTCACAACCTCTGCAAAGAGAGAGTTTCGCTTAATCTCATATTGTATAGATGTTTCCTTAGCGGACAGTGTCCAGTCTGGATTCCTGTTATAAAACGTAGATTCCTTCTGGTCATTGCCAGGTAGTCCATTGCTGTTTTCTTGTTGGGATACGTGATTAGTTCCCTAGCGAGCTGACAGCTGCTTGTTTCATCCCACAGCTTCTTAAATTCGTTGTGGGTGTTCTCCTTAATTAATTGTATTGTCGCCGTAATCGGTAACAAACTGGCCGGGCCTGGTCCAAAGATAAGTTGGCCTGCTGCCTTCTTGGCCAGTTTGTCGGCTTTTTTGTTGCCACTGCACTGTGCGTGTCCTTTCACCCAGCATACCGAGATGTTGTTCGTACTGGAGACACCCACAAGTGCTTGATGACATTCCCATACTGCTCCTGTGGTTATTTTGTAACTTCTCAGGGCTAGTAGTGATTGTCTACAGTCTGTGTAGATCCTGATTGTTTTGCCCGTAGTTTGTCTGCGGACAATCTCTTTTGCGGCTATGGTTATGCCCGCCAGTTCAATTTGTACTATGCTGGCTCGCTCATCCATAGTCCATTTATATTGGATTTGCAGGCTTCTGGAATATATTCCACATCCTGCCCCCTCCTTCTTCCTTGATCCGTCTGTGAAAATGTTTATCACACCTTCACCAGCGGTCTCGTTTTCACAATTTGTCTGTATTGTGTAGGGTCTGTCAAAGACAAATTGGGGAGAGATACCATCTGTGCATGCCTGTAGAAGAGGCGTCTTCCTGACAGCCTCATTCCACAGGCGACTTCTGGTCTCCCCACAGCCTACATTTGGTTGTAGGCCAACGGACTTGAGGCGTGCCATTGTTATTAAGGCCACTTCTCCTAGATATAGATCCAGTGGTGGCAGACACAGCATTACCTCCATTGCTCTCGTTGGCGTGAAGGGGTCTTATTTTTTTTTATATTTTTTAATTGCGACGATTGAGTTCGGGCGTGATAATATATATGAGTATATTTTTCCCATCCATCTTTTGCTTGTATTATTTAAAACAAAAAAGCATCGGAAAGCTACAATTTCCATCTTTTAAATGAACTAACACTCATATGGATTGAACAAATTCTCATTTAGTGACGTGTAATTCAGTGCGTCGATGTCACATTCATGCGTATTCAAGCGGACGCACGCATGGATCTCGCTCCGAGTAATAACGTCACATGACTAATTTTTTCCGGGAATACCATGGCTTTAGCGATAAATTTTGTTAGGACATTTTTTTGTTCACAATCACGTGATCTGTCTATCTGTCTTTTATATTTTTTCCTACCTTGACTTAATTTCAAAATTTTGAAAAAATGGATGAAAAAATTTTCACTTTTTTTTTAACGTTCTGCATCCGAGCGAAATGTAAACTTTTCAGGATATTATTTTATGCACTTTCACGAACTCATTAAAAAAAAATTATTAATTTTGCAAGTTTTTGGAGGTAAATACTTTCAACGACTGGGCATATTAACTATGCCGAATTTCATTTTGATATCTTGGAAAACACGGGGCAAAAGAGGATGTTAGTGATATCATCGTTACTCGGTATACTTACAGAAAACGGCGAAAAAAATGAATTTTGCAATATAAATTGCTTTTATTTATATGAAGCAGTGTCTGATTTCCCTCCATTTTTTTTCCTATATAAGTTTCCATTAAAATTGCTATTCCAAGACACTTTGTCTATATGTAACTCGGACATATGCCACTATATACACATATGCAGAAAACCAGGGCCAGTGCATACTTACCCACATCGCACCAAGACTTGCATTAACCCTACCAAGACAAACAATCCGAGAGAGGGAGAAGCCCACATACCTGAGTACTCGATCAGGTGTGACGTTCTTCAGTCTTCATTCGCGGGTAGCATTCGCCAAGGCACACGTCAAAATTCGGCCAAGTGACAGTCGGCAGTCCGAAGAAAAAACGCGTACGCGAGTGTCCGACAAAAGAAAGCAAAGCAAAGTAAGTCGACCAGTGCAGTGAAATTTGTGTTCTGCTTACAGTTGTCTGCCTTTGATTGTGTTTTGTTTCATGTCGAATTCATGACTTGTTCTTTCGCGGGTCATATGGATGTAGAGGAGGGTTTGTCCTTTGATATCTGCACCATGTATGTCTGGCTTAGATATTCGAGGTACAAGTTATGTACGGTTATTATCATTTTTAATTAAATTTATTGTTTTTGTCTCATGGTAAAGTATGCAGAAAATTGCATATTCCGTATTGAAATTAGCAATTTTAAATAATTAATTAAGTTATCAGTGTATATCGGGAGTTTGCGGTAAACAGGAATTTTAATTAATTTATGCTATGCAAATGACTGGAATAGAGGAAACGTAGGTACATGTTAGGGTGGTCTTTAGTTCCTTGACAAAGATAATGTTTCGAAGTGTTTTCAAGACACTTTCAGTTTCTACCATTGCTTAAATTTAAAAAACCATCAAAACATCTAATGGTAGAAAAAGTTGTGGCCTCGAAATGCTAGGTTTTGCAAAATAATAAGTAATAAGTTTGACATAGGGCATTGATAAATATTTGAGTACCAAAATGATTAATTTAGATTTTAAAAATATACTTCATTTATACCTACAAGGATTGCGTTACATTACTATTGGTATAACTCTAGTTATTTATGTACCAAGGGTCTTAAGTGCACTTTTTTTTGGTCGAGAATACAATTTGCAATCTTAGGCCCTTAGCGCCGAGGTTTGCAAGTATTCGAGACCAAAAAATCGTACTGTACGACCCGCGGTGCATATTATATTTTTCGTCATACCCATAAACTAGAGAAAAACTAGTGGAAAACTATAATTATTTGAGTAAGACTTCATATTTGCTAACCAAATAGTGAAAGTAACGATGCTTGGAATATCCATGGAAACCGCCGATAAAATAAATTTAGGACGCGTCTTCTATTTAAATGACAGCTACTGTCAACATAAATTTAATCATATTATTATAATAGCTCTTAGTCCTGTCAATGAATGGTTTCTAGAATTAAATGCCGAGATCACAATTTTTGACTGAGGGCTGTGTTTGGACTATTTAGGAGATAAACATACCAAAAGTTCCCGAACGTAGGAGGTGGGGAGGCTGCAGGGGGGCACGAAGAAGGTACCGGTTCTTGGTTTTTCGCTCATATTTCGAAAGCGGTTAGACCTAATCAAAAAGTGGCTATATGCAAAATTAAATCTAACTAAATTTTCTACAATAATACAATAATGTTTCGATTAATTTTTTTTGTATCTGTTATGGTTCAGTAATAACGAATAAAAAATGTCTTTGCGTCTGTAAGTGTGTGTGTGCGTTTATATGTATGTGTGGGTGTATACTGTTTCTTGTAAACACGATAACTTCTGTTAGACTTAAAATATTTAATTACAATTTGGAACATGTGTAAAACAGTATATTACAATAATCCCTATTGAAATTGGGCCATATCCGAGATACATGGTGATAACCAGAGGCCTGCAAACTCTCACCTCATAATAATCTTATTAAAAATATCATGTTCCATATTTTAGGATAACACTGATATATCATCTAATTTAAATAAAGTTGGTTTGCCTAACATACACCCGGTATATTGCGGTTTATAAATCTTATAGATTTTCTTATTTTTGTATGCTTAATCAAAAATAATATTTTGCTCGAAAATAAAAATAAAACCTATTTTACGTATGACAGTGTTTGTATTATAGATATGGCCCAGTTTCAATAGGGATTATTGTAATATGCTGTTTTACATATGTTCCAAATTGTAATTAAATATTTTGAGTCTAACAGAAGTTATCGTGTTTACAAGAAACGGTATACACTCACACATACACGCTTACAGACGTAAAGACATTTTTTATTCGATATTTGAGTTCAGTCTGTTGTGAAACGAATATCTGTACAAGAAATTTCTTTCTACGATGATTATTAAATTTTTGTTTCAATTTATAATACATTTATAATAAAGTTAGGATACAGTCAAAAGATATACAATTCATTACTGAACCATAACAGATACGAAAAAAATTAATAGAAACATTATTGTAGAAAATTTATTCAGCTTTAATTTTGCATATAGCTACTTTTTGATTAGGGTTCACCGTTCTCGAGATATGAGCGAAAAAACCAAGAACCGGGACCTTCTTCGTGACCCCCCCACCCCCTGCGTTCGGGGACTTTTGGTATATTTATCTCCTAAATAGTCCAAACCTCAAGTCAAAAATTGTGATCTTGGCATTTCCCTTTAGACACCTTTATTGAATATAGAAGATATAGCTAGTAAGGCAAGGCTTTTCTGGACTTATTTCCAAAAAAGTTAAAACATTTAATTCAAACTTGTCATATAAAAATTTTACCAAATTTACTTTATTTCCCTAAGGATGTTATGAAAAACAAGCTAAAAACGTACTCTTCGCCTGTTCACTGAACTTTTTATATAATTGTTACGCATTCTGTAGGATACTCTTCGCAATTTTTTGTAAATAATGTTAGTTTTAGAAATAAAGTAAAAATTAAAAAAAATTATACCATACCCCATTTGGATTTCGAACCCGGGACCCTTGAATTCCGAGTCAAAGGCGTAAGAACTACACCACCGCCTTACACGTAAAAAACGTAAATTTTTACATTATAAGACACGAACTAAAATCGTATTTTCACGGTTGTATATTACATTATGAAATGTATATTTGTAAAATATATAAATATTTAGATATTAAAATGAAATGTCATTTCACCAGATTTCTATTCAATAACAAAAACATAAAAATCAAAAAAACTTTTTTTTTCAAATTTAAATCATTAATAATATTTTTATTTACCAATCGACTTTGTTCAAAAACAATAGGGTTCTTCCTCTAGCTAACACTAATTTACTGTCCAAATTTCAGTACAATCGGATTTTTATTCCTTGAGTTATCGTGCTTACAAGAAACGTGACGAACGGACAGACGGACATTTTGAAAGTTGTTCAGAATTCCTTCACTAACACAATTGCGAAGAGTATAATAACGACCCCCTGTCAATGGCAACAAGTATTTGGTACAAAAAGCGTCACTTACGATCGACAAAACAATGGAATTCATATACTCATGGAAGAGTATACTTACGAGGAAGATATGACTAAAAATATATTAGTCGTTTTAAATTGAGCTATTTATTGTTTGTTTATAATCATAGTAAAAAATATTTTTGTAGGATATCACAAAGAATAGAAAAAGTAATATATAAAAAATCAAAAAAGAAAATCTATACAAATATTCGATTCCAAATGTTGCATTCTTTTGATAACCTAAATTCTGATTATATTAGGAATTAAAAAACTCTGAAATGAATTTATCTATTCGTTTAGAAATGAAAATCGAGTTCAAATATCAATTTCCAATCTATGCAACTCTGACAACCCATATCTAGGTTGTGTTAGATAAGAAAGAGGTCTAAAATGAGTATTTACAAAACCTATCTCAAACTTTTGAAAGTGACTTTCTGAAGAGCTCACAACAATAAATCTTTAATTAACCTCTAAAAATTTTAATGAAAAATCATAATCTTACAATATAAACAAATAAGAAACCAAAATTTCAAAACCAACACAGGCACACAAAAAAAACAAAGTAGTCGTTTTCTGGTTTTTGGTTCTTGTACACACACAGGAAATCACATTTTTTTTCCACCCCGTTTAATAATGGGGTGGGGGTAAAATGCTTCTCTTGTATATACTAAATATCAATTTTATGGACTGTACCTGCTAGATTTATCAATTTACCCCCAACCCTTCAACGGAATAAGATGAAAATATAATCTAGTTCCAGAACACGATAAAATACATATGTGTACTAAACAAATCAATACCTTAAACCGTTCCAGATTAATCTACGTTTCATGATATTCTAAGCCTATTTGAACAATAAAAATTTTTAAATTTTTTTTTTATGGTTACTATACTTCCACTGGATGTGGTAGTAAAAAGAAAACTAACTAAGGGTGTAGTCGTTTCTATTATTATTCATAGCTCTACGTCTGTTTGGTATGCACCTCATGAGATATCAATGTGCTATTGATCAATGCAAACAAACCATCACAAAGTTGTTGCAAGGTCTGACACACAACTTGTTGCTTTAAAACACCTACTTAACACCATGTCCCACTAAAAAGTTAAATGGTGTTATAGCTTGATCGTATCTCCTTTTAAATATCTGACATTGCTTTAAATTTCTGTCCTCGTCTTCAAAACTATAAAAAACGGGACTCAATTTTGTCCTTTTCTCAACTGCAAGGGACAAACTTGGAGCCTTTCTGCTGAAATCTGTCAAATGTCACAGAAATTGATTTCAGCAATTTTAAAAAGTCTTCGGCCATTCTTTTAGTTTGAGTATTCGACACTTTTTCAAAAATTAATGAATCTATGTCATCTTTGTGTTCTTCACAGATTTGGGCCATTCAGTGACATAAATCTCAAGGCAGTCGGAAACTGTATTCCATCTTACATCTTGTAGTAATGTTAGTTTCTTGTCTCCTTTTTCTTTGTAGGCAAGTGTGTATTGCGAAAATATTTTACAATTTATCAGCAGTTTTTAATTTTTTTTTAAATCATGATTTTTATCAACACTGCTTGAAATCCGTTAAAAATTGTAAATAGGTAGCAAATATAGAATCTTATGAAAATGTATTCTTGCATGAGAATTAATATTTCCGGATGTTTGCTTTAAACATTAGCATTCAATTACATTATTACATAATAATATCTTATATAAAAAGTGGATTGCGAAAAAATATACATTATATAATAATTAAACATTAACAATACATTAATGCATCGTATGAATGGATATAAATGTATATCTCTAAGATTTGCATTGCTGGCAATTTTCGATAAATATTTAATAATATGTATCAAGGTAGATATCGCATTTTTCAGATAAATAAAAGTACCGATACAAAGAAATGCACAAAACCCATAAGAATTACATTTTAATGCCAAAAAATCATGTAAAATTTAATGAATTATATACCAGCTGCGTATTTAGAAATCAATATCTGACGATTGAGTTAAAAATGTTAAGATCAGTTGCAGTAAATATTGTTTCCAATAATATAAAAAATATTTTAGACATAAGTCTGATTGTTGGTAGAAAACTGTTATTAAGAAATTATTGCACAGCCATTATTTATATACAAGAAATTCTTCAATATATAAGTAACGCATTCAAATGCATTTTTAATTTAAATCATCTACTAATTCCTTTTTTATAAAATGTATGACAGGGAAGCATATGCCGCTGTGCCTGCCCCTGTGAGCAATCACAAAATAACAGATTATTACTTATCATTCTTAATACCATTTTTCTACCAATTTTGAGACTGATGTCTTATAATACGTTATTCAATGAGCATATAATGATGGCTATTATTCACGAGGGTGAAGTTTAAGACACAAGCCGCAGGCGAGTGTGGTAAATCACCAGAGTGAATAGTAGCCATTATATGCGATTAGAATACTATACTTTGTCCACGACTATTAAATATTTCTGATTAAATTTTTTACTGATTCATACGCCATCATATATAATTAAAAATATATACAATAAAAATGTTCTCTTTTATATAACAAGTATTAAATTAAATGTTTTAACTTTTTTGGAAGTAAATCCAGACAAGTCTTACGTGCTATATCTTCTATATCCAATATTATTTTCAAAAACGTTCAGAGCTTAATAATATGATTCAGTGGCTGCTCTAGAAATTTCAATAATTTTTTTCTCGTCTGTGGCGCATGGGACCCATACGAAATATGGGAAATAAATTTGGTGAAGCACTTCTCTAACGACCCCTAAAAAAATTTGAAAAAGCAGTTTGCGAAAAAATTTTTCAAAATTCGGATGCTCCCCCTGGTCTAGGGACTTCCGTTTAAAATTATTCTTTTTTGTCACATACATTTTACTTTTCATAAAAATGCAACAATAGGTTTTGGACTTTATGAAAATATTTTCATTATTAACTGAAATAAAATGAACTGAAATTTTGTAATTATACAGGAATCTTATTTCCACTAAGTACTTTGATGTTGTTGGCCACTCGTGTATTTTATCATACCGGGCATGTATCCTAACTAATAGCTGAGAACTTTCTCAATGAATTTCATGCAAACAATTAATCATTTTGTTTTATAACAACTAAATTGCCTTCAAGCTTGTACTCGGCGAATATTTCGCCAATACCAGTCGTTAACAGTACAGAAACCACAATATACTTATTATTTTATTTAATTAACGAGTCGGTGTGAAAAACACTTTTTACGTGTCATACTACGTAAGACTTATACAAATTCTATATTGGGTTATTCAGAGCTGCGATTCGAGATTTCTCGTTGAAAGGCTTACGTAAGAATTTTAAAATATTATTGTAAATTTTCATCAGTGCTGATCACAATAAAATAAGGAACAGAATGGTTGAACGCTTTGAGCAGGAAGCCCGAGTCTTTGAATTGAAGTAGTTGAAAAATTGTTTTTTGCTTTCGGCTTTATCTGTTCAATCAGCCACTGAATTATGTAATGTTATAACTAAACTAATTTATGCAAAGATCGAATATACGGGGTGTCATAATGGTAGCTGCCTGGAATATGTCAAAATACGAATATTGAGCAAAGTTAAAGTTAAATATGTTTTTTGAATTTTTGGAAAAAAAGGAACTTTTGGCAATGGCATGAAATAGTTATTTATGTGCCAAGAGTCGTAAATGCACTTTTTTTGATCGAGAATACAGTTTGAAAGTATTCGAGACCAAAATATCGCACTGTACGACCTGCGGTGCATATTATATTATATGAATGGGTATAAGTCATTAAACTAGAGAAAAACTAGTGAAAAACTATAATTATTTGAGTAAGATTTAATATTTGCTAAGCAAATAGTAAAGGTAGCGATGCTTGGAATATCCACAGCAACCGTCAATAAAATAAATTTAGGACCCGGCTTCTATTCAAATGACAACTACTGTCAAGATAAATTAAATCATATCAGTGGCGGCTCTAGAAATTTCAATATTTTTTTTCTCGTCTGTGACGCATGGGATCCATACGAAATATGGGAAATAACATCTAGTGAAGCACTTCTCTAGCGACCCCTAAAAATTTTGAAAAAGCAGTTTGCGAAAAAAAATTTCAAAATTCGGGTGCTCCCCCTGGTCTAGAGACTTCCATTTAAAATTATTCTTTTTTGTCATATATATTTTACTTTTCATAAAAATGCAACAATAGGTTTTGGAGTTTATGAAAATATTTTCATTACCAACTGAGATACAACGAATTGAAATTTTGTAATTTGTTAAATTGTATTGTATAATTGACCATGAACATCTTCGAAATTATAATGTTTATGTTCAGCGAGTCTAATATTCAAAGATGTAAATGTTTCTCCCACATAACTAATATTTGTGCATTACCGAATGCATATTACAACGAACCAATAAGGATTTATTGTTGTGTGTTTCAAGTAACGAATCATATAGGTGGATTCACTGTATTCTCTTTATATGACAAAAACTTTAAAAATTTTCGTTGTACTCCTTCTAATACCTAATTTAGACCCCAAATGATATAATTTTTTCCCAGTCGGGACCTGATATATGAGTTGTGTAACAATTTAATTGTAGATGGGTCACAGAACGCACGGGAATTACATAATAAATCCTAAACTTCTATTGCCAACTAAAATTAGTACAGTAACTAGAGGTTTTAACTTCGGAATAATGTCATATTGAACGGATTTCGTTCATTTTTGGCAGTATAATAGTAAATGCTTCACAGAAAAGTTTCTATATTGTACGGGGGCTTGCTAATTTATAGGGGGCGGATTCCACCCCCTCTCAGGGGGTGGCACCTAAAAAATATATATATTTATTGGAGCTGAAATAGAATCAAATTTTAAGAAGAAAAGGTTCTATGCAATTTTTCACATAAATTGATAGTTTTTAAGTTATAACGACTTCAAAATTGCGATTTTAGCTTAAAAAAGTATTTCCAAACGGCTTTCGTCAAATATCTGAAAAAGTATTACTTTATCTAAAAATGTTATAGATCAATTACAGAAAGTACAAACTGGGAATTAATTATATTTTTTGTTTATTGATGTAGGATTAATAATTTCGGAGATATTTAGATTTATATTTGGTATCCAAGTATTTCGAAATTAAATTAAATTAAATTTAAAATGCATTTTTTTCTAAAGCAAGTGCTTTAAATGAGCAAAAAAATTTGAGCTTCTAGGTAATGCTACATCTTAACGAAAAACTGTATTTGAGATATTTTTTTTAAATGACTGGCTAATTAGAGTAACAAAATGGCGACCTTTTTATATCAAAAATATAAATACGCACATTTTTCCCGTCATAACTTCTTTATTTCTTATGCTACAGGAACGAGTAAAAAATAATTTGAAAGCGCAATTAATTGTCCTTAATTTGACTTCTTAGCATGCGACGTAGGTGTCACAATTTCTGAGATATTTAACATTTAAAGTGCACTTTTCGTCTTATAAACGTTCGGACGCCGTTTGTAAACTTTCATATCTCCGAAACTATTAAATTTATGTAAATAAATAAACAAGCGAAATTCATTATCAGTTTATAAGCTTTATTTTTGGTCTCTACCCATTTTTCAATGAAACTAATATTTATTGATATATTTGGAAAAGGAAAAAAAATTACGTTTTATCGAAAATACCTTTATAGTTTGAACCGTATTTTTTTCTAAAGTAAGTGCTGTATACAAACCAAAACGTTTGAGCATCTACGTCATGATATATATTAATGAGAAACAGTGTTTGAAATTCCTTTTTTTAATTACTGGCTAATTACAGTAACAAAATGGCGACGTTGTTGTTAAAAAAATGTGTAGACGCACATTTCTTCGGTCATAACTTCTTTGTTTTTTATGCTACAGAAACAAATAGAAAAAAAGTTGAAAGCTTAATTAATAACCTATTGTTCTACCTATTAGCATCCTTGACGTAGGTGTCACAGTTTCTGAGATATTTAACTCTCACTCTAAATAATTATCTTATGAACACTTGGATGCCAAATATAAACTTAAATATTTCCGAAATTATTAATCCTACATTAATAAACAAAAAATATAATTAATTTCCAGTTTGTACTTTCTATAATTGGTCTGTAACATTTTTTCGATAAAGTAATACTTTTCGAGATACTTGACGAAAGCCGTTTGGAAATACCTTTTTTTAAAGCTAAAATCGCAATTCTGAAGTCGTTTTAGAAACTATCAATTTATGTGAAAAATTGAATAGGACCTTTTCTTCTTAAAATTTGATTCTACTTCAGCTCTAATAAATATATATTTTTTTAAGTGCCACCCCCTATAAATTAGCTAGCCCCCACACAATATAGAAACTTTTCTGTGAAGCATTTACTATTATACTGCCAAAAGTGAACGAACTCCGTTCAATATGACATTATTTTGAAGTTCTGCATATTTTTTACCTCTAGGTACTGTACTAAATTACTTGATCAATGTGATAAACAAAAGTTAATATTGAATAAAAAAAATATCTCTAAGTCCTTGACATATTCTAGTCTGTTAAGCAATACATCGTCAATGTTATATAGAAAAATTAAAATATCATTTTCACAAGAATATGTTAGAACATTACATTTATTTACATTAAGTGATAACTTATTTTCCTTACACCATAAATCAAGCCTATCGAGGTTTTCTTGGAGGGTGATACAATCCTGAGTACCATTTATTTTATACAAATTTTCATATCGTCTGCATACAGCGGATGGGGGATAGGTATTTGGACCTTTTGGAAAACTTTCTATTGCCATTTATAAACACTCTGCAACCGGAACATTTTTTGGCAGCAAGACGGTTGCCCACCTCATTCCTCAGTTTTGGTACGGCAGTGGTTGACAGATCACTTCGGAGCCAGATGGATGGGAAGATATGCTCCAACTAATTTTTCTGCAAGATCACCAGACCTTACACGAATGAATTTTTTTCTGTGGGGTGCTGATTTAAATGTTCTTCTAAGAAATATGGACCAACGATACGATCATAAAAAATCCCACACCATACATTCACTTTTTTATAACGTTGACTTCGTTTGTGAATGACATTGTTTGGATTTTGAAAAGCCCAATAACGACTGTTTTGTGATGAAACGTGGCCATTGGTAAAAAATGTTGCTTCGTCAATAAAAAAAAAACATTCTGTGAAAACTTTTATCTACGAGTTAATTGTCACCGACCCATAAACAAAAATCCAATCGCTTCTCTTCCATTTTCAAGTGTATGTCTGAGCATTAGCTTAAACGGTCGAACTTTGTTTTCCATATAAATATAAATTCGCTGTAAATGACTTTTACTTACTTCTAGTCTTTGTGAGCGTTTCCGTAAATATAATTTCGGGTTTTCTATTACTTAATTTATTGCCAAAAGTGTTGCCGCATCGTCTTCATTGTACTTTTTCTTGGGTTTTTTGACATCCAATACAGATCCAGTTTCATTGAATTTTTTTACAAGTTTGCGCAATGATTGGCGCAATACCGCTGTGGTGGAAAAGGTTAATTGCATATCGATGAGAAACGTCTCCAATCCCATAACATTTGATCAAATAAATTCTTTCTTGTTTGGTAAACATTTTTTAAATGATCAACAGAACACTAATAAATGCAGATGTAAGATAGTAATATTCTACACAATGTCACAATGACGTTTGTCAGTTCAATATTATCGACAGCACACTCTGTTTCTTAATTTGAATTCTTGTTCATATTAATAAATTCAACGTAAAAAGATAAACACAATGAAAATATAAAAGTCAAAATACAGACTTCATAATTTGTATTTAGGCTTTATTTTGGATTATAAACAACTTTGTTTTATAAACATTTTGTCCAAAATAATAAATTCTTTATAAAGAATGGTTTTTCGTCGTAAAATCAATACTAGAGATGTTTTTCCTCTTGTCAAGTCCATCCGGAGACAAACTGTATATCACTCAGGACTAATTTATCAATGTTTAGTTAGCTAAACTAACAATTAATTTAGCTAACTGGACATTAACAAACAAAAAAGTAGTCTAGATATTGTTAAATTTTTAGGAAATAATGGTCCTATTTTGTAGCCAACTAGATCTCCCGATATAACCCCTGCCCAACCTAGTTTTTGATACGACATTTTTACCAAACTTTCTTACTTGAAATAGGTCAGTTGCGGTCACATGGGACACCATGCGCCTTTCCTTGTTTATTTATCTATATCTGATTGACACACCGTTGCAATATTATATGTATTTCTGTTTCAACATCTCTCCGATAGAAGATGCGTATAGTGAGTAAATACTGAAATTCATCATCTTGCGTTTGTCGAATATCTAACCTACTTTCATTATTATGTAAATTATCTCGGGACATTGTTTATTGTAGAACAATCCTAAAAAACCTGCTCTTGATTGGTTAATATTGCATTATTTGAAGATATAAAAATATTATAAAGTGTACAAAAACCAAGTACGATTTTATGATATCCTAACATGTTTTTCAAAGGTGAAATCTGGATTTCACACAATTACCAGAAATCTTATTATATCATTTTTTTGAATATTGCGACGTTCAATTAAAGTAGTAAATTCTCAGCTTTCTCAAAAATGCTGTAGAGGATAATTGCAATATAACTATAATTAATAATTATTCATTTAGTCATTACATATTACCTTGATGATTTATAAGAAATAGATACAGTGAACGTCATTCTATTAATAGTATCTGCTAAAAAAGAAACAAACAGTATTGTTGACGGTGTTGATATAGCTGATAAAAACTGTAGATAATAGCACATGTGAAGGTTTCTTTAACGTTTAACAAATGTTTTGTTTATAGTACTTGTGAAGGACAGTGGTAGGACAGGGATTTCTTAGGAATATTTACCCATCTTTTTCTTATGTTTGCAATGGCTCAGTGCCCAGAAAAAATATTGACTGCCAAACAAACGTGTCAATGATGAACGAAATATTTTGTAAATTTTGAATAAATTTAAATAACGTGAAAACTTGGTACTTTTTTGTCCTATTTGTTGCAAAAGTATTATTGTTCAATTTGTGTCAATATAGAAATGAGTTTATCTATATTGAGTGAAAGTTTGAGTCAACCTTATAAAGATTATTTTATAATTATACCTTTATAACAACCATAAAAAACTAAAATCTTGAATAAGATCGGGCAAAATACAGTAAATTAAATATACAGAAAAAACAATTCTAATAAATAATAATAATAACAATGTTGACAATTGAAGACCGAAATATACCGAAATAAGCTAAATAAGATTATAAGTATTCCATACATGGGCTTAAAAAATGTTATAATAATATGAATCAAAGTTTGTTTCATATTACTATTACAATGACGCAACCAATTCGAATAATAACTGAACTAATAATAATAATATTTTAAACATCTGTGATAATGGTAATTTAATAGTAAAGGATAGTGAGTTAAATTTAAATATATTCAATGACTAATTTCGTAATATTGGAAAAAATATAAGTGATAAAATAATAACAGTGAGAAAAATATGAATACTAATAGTAACAGTTTCTTTTTAAGACATAAACAACCATGCAATTATTATATACACAGTATAAAAATAATAATAATAGTGTCTCTGATAACCGTTAACCTATAAAGATAATGCCGGATCTCCCTTTGTGAACCTTTAAAACATATTATTAACCTTACATGCTTTTGGTCTTTTTATAGATTATTCACGAGCCTTTGACTGTGTAGATTATGAATTACTTATTGCCAAGTTGTTCAGATATGGTATTAGATTATTATTTTTTATATTTTTTATCCAGTTATATTAAAAACCGCGCGCAAGTAGTCTATATGAATGGAACAAAGAGCAATAAATATCTAATAAATGCCGGTGTACCACAAGGCTCCATACTGGGGCCATTTAATTACCTTGTCTTTGTCAACGATCTTGCGTTATAAATTTAAAGCAAATACAACGTTTGTATTACTTGTAACGCTGATAATACTAACTTTTTAGTTGTTCAAAAAAGACCTGATGCAGTAAAAAATTTATCGAAAGATGTATACAGAGATGTTATAATTTGGTCAGAGAAAAACCGGCTTACACTTAATAAAGAAAAAACAACTACTGTATCATGTAGGTATAACATCTAGCAAAATGATAACGACGAATTTTTAGTAACAGATTTTGCTAAAATCTTGGGTGTCATGTTCGACCGAAATTTGATTGACCTGCTTACATAGTTTGTGCGTGAAGCTCGGTAAAGGTTGTTACGGTATGCGCAACTTAAAAAATCACTGCGGTAAAGGTTCTTTATTGACAATTTTGTTACGCTAACATACATTCCCATCTTCAGTATGGAATTATGCTGTGGGGATTGAGTACTACCTATGTTCGTCGGGCATTTATTCTGCAAAAGCGTGTCATTAGGATTATGGACAGTTTATATCCTCGAGAATCGTACAGAGAATCCTCTAAAGCCTTAAAAATACTAACTCTGCCTGGTACATATATTTATGAAATATGTTGTTATGTTTTTAAAAACAAATCAACTTTTCTTACAAACCAAACACTCCACAATTATCAAGCAAGATTTAAAGATCAGCTAATTCCTCATCAGCATTCAACAACAATATATCAAGAAAGGGTGTTTTACAATAGATGTAAAATTTATAATCATTTTATTTGTCCTTTGATTTGAAAAATTGTAAAAGCCTATTTACTTTTAAAAAGAGGATACAAAATTTACTAATTGAAAACTGCTTGTATGGTGTTAATGAATTTTACACAGACTGACTATTTATATATTTATGTGTTTATTTATTTATTGTGTGTTTATATACTTTTGTAGTTTGTTATTATGTACGTGTTCTCCCTTATACAATTTTACACGTATTTTATTCTACAGCTTGAATTGTATTTTGCTCATGCATATTAGCTCAGATTTTTGACGCACTCCCAAGTTATTTGTGAGGTTATTAATTAATTGTACTTGTGATTGGGAAATAAAGGTTATTATTAATATTATTATTATTATATTTACAGGCTGAGTTTCTGAACATTTTAAAAAATCTATTGTTACTCCTGTCTATAAAAAGCAGCAAAATTGGAAAATTCAACTACAGATCGATTTCAGTCATTAATAATTTATTTAATTTAATTCATTAGTAATTTGGAAAATATCTCAAAATATCGACTTTAGAAAAAAATACCAAGAGAGATAAATTTAAACTGATAAAATTACGTTTTTGTACGATGGGTGTGGTGGAAATTAGACTTGCAGTAAAAATTAATTTATACGAAAATGGGAACAAAATGAACCACCAGTTAGTTTTTTTTTCTTATCGATACCACAATTTGGTTTTAGCTGCCAAATATTTTTTGCTTTTGAGGGGAGGGTCTAATGACTCATTTTTATAATTTTACTGCAAGAAAGTAGCCTAACGTATAATTGTCTGCAGTTTCTTCCTTAAATATCCATTTGTTTAATGTGCGCAAAAATAGATTTAAACATAATTTATTTAGCATAAATGTTCACTTTTCAGAAAAGGTACTATGCGGTCATTGTCATAGTAATTATGTAAATGAGTAATTGGTAATTATGAGAATAACCACTTAAATACGATGTCATTTTTATTATATGCATTGTAATACAGAAAGTAAATTACTTATTCTTATCTAGCAATTATATTTTAGAATAAAGCACGAGATTTTTTGAGTCGTTTCTTCTTAAACATGTTAAAAACGCAAACATACTTCAGGTACAATTAAAAGGTAAAGATTAAATTCCTAACTTGAAAATATGCATAGGAGTGTTGGTGATCAGATTTGAGGGCATTTGGTTTTTCTTTTAAACTACTTATTTAACGTCGGCCTATTTCCGCTACCAGGGCCTATCACCGACGCCAGGAGACGAGCTGGAAATTTTGCCGAACCTCTTCCCTTAAGAAGAGTAGGGATCTTTTACTTGCCTAACATTTAATAGACAAGGGACCGCCTGCTTTACATCCCCTCCGAAGGATGATATATCCACTACGTAATCCTCGTCTGAAATTACATAGCTTCCGCGTATACACTGATATACAAGCCCCTAGAAGGTGGGACGAGATCGCTGTGTTTCCCGTCTAGCGATCTCGTCCCACCTGCTAGGGGCTTGTATATCAATAAAAATTGCCATCTTGCGTCTCAAATTTCCAACTTTTATCCAACTTTTGCCAAGTCTGACAAAGTTGGGGGGGGGGCGTACCCCCTGTACGTTATCCCTCTCTTCGCTACGCCACTGTTTTCTTCAGCATTCAATATATAGACAATGACGTTGTCGGCTACACTCTGTTAATTTTATATTCAAAACATGCCAATATCTCACTTTCAGACACATTTTTTAATTTCTTAGAATCATACCATTCCATAAAGTCTTTGTAAGCAAATTCATATTGCCTGATCGATTTACTGGGAATAAGTCCAGAAATTGCACTTTTTGCTGCTTCACACACTTCACATGGTAGATCTTCATCAGTTTCTGATAACATGTTTTATGTTTTTATTCAATCCAATGATAAAATTATTGAATAAACTGCCGCCAACTCAAGATTTTCCTTAATAGAATTGTTGATTGTTTACTAAAGCTTTGTTTGTTGCGTTGCTATCGTTACTGACGCGCCAAAGAATATTTGATATTAAAATATGTACAGCAAATTGTAGATGATACATATCAAATAAATTAATTGTAAATGTCAAAATTTTCTCTTCATATTTTTAGTAATTTTTGAACTGTGGGATACAGTTTTCGAAAAAATGTTGTTTGATACTAGAAATGCTTTTGCATTCCGCAATCTAGCATCAAAAATAACTATTTAGAAATCTTCCTATCGATTTATGTTAATCAGGTGGTAGACAGACCAGATCGCCTTTAAACTAGATAAACAGTCACCTCGTAAATTTCCCGAATTAAAGAGTTTGTTATATTTATTTTCAACATTTCTTGCAGAACAAGATTTCTATGTATATACATACATAAATCACTTGCTAATGTACTTGTAAGTTGTAAACTACAGGTCATGGATGCAAATTGTGTCAATGCTCACCTTAATTTTTTTTATGTTATTAAACTAACTGGTTTATTATCTACGTAGACACATGTGAAATACCGACAATTCCTAGTAAAAAACTGTACATATTTAATAAAGACAACAAAGACATATACATCAAGGGTAATTCATTCGATGTAGCAGAGAAATATCTCGAGCAAAAATTTTCATATCATTGTGTTAGTGAACGAATTTTGAACCACTTTCAAGATGTCCGTCTGTCCATCCGTCCGTCCGTACGTCTGTCACGTTTCTTGTAAGCACGATAACTCAAGAAAGAAAAATCCGATTGTATTGAACTTTGGACAGTAAGTTAGTGTTAGGTAGAGGAAGAACCCTATTGTCTTTGAACAAAATTGATTAGTGAATAAAAATGTTATTAATGATTTAAATTTGAAAAAAAAAATTTTTTGATTTTTATGTTTTTGTAATTCAATAGAAATCTGGTGGAATGATATTTCATTTTAATATCTAAATATTTATATATATTACAAATATACATTTCATAATGTAATATTCAACCGTGAAAATATGATTTTAGCTCGTGCCTTATAATGTAAAAATTTACGTTTTTTACGTGCAAGGTGGTGGTGTAGTTCTTACGCTTTTGACTCGGAATCCAAGGGTCCCGGGTTCGAAACCCAAACGGGGTTTGGTACGGTTTTTTTATTTTTACTTTATTTTACACTGAGTCTTTTATCAACTAAGTTCGTACTATAAAATTAAAAATGTCCAAAACTAACATTATGTACAAATAACTGCGAAGAGTATCCTATAGAGATATTAGACAAAATAACTAGAGATTTTCATAGAAATTTCATAGATCTGTAACCTTCGAAACAATTAAACCTTTGTTTTAGTCTTACAATTAAATCTACTTTACGCTTCCCAAATTCGAACATAACAATACAAGACACCTAGTAGATATACAACGAGCCCCTTTCAATAATTTATTAAATTACTTTTTATTTTTTTCAATGCAAAAATATTTTCAGAAAAAAAATGTTTAACCTTTTACAAAGTTGAAGTTGGATAAAATCAATATTTAGACAAGAATTGTTTTTTTTTGTAGAATAAAATATCGTAATAAAAATATAGGTTTCTATTTGAAAAAAAGAAAGTTAACCTTGAAAAATTGAAAAGTTACATAGGAAGTGAAAATTTAATAATAATCAAGAAAATAACCATTCTCTCTAAGTCTGATCATACTAGTATAGTAATAAGAAATCTGCCTCATGACACATCTTATCAAATATAGTAGTATATCTAATTCTATCGAAAGAATACTACCACTACCACCTTCACAAAAAAGAGAAAACTGAACCTGGGAAAATTATATCTCCGGTGAAATGAATTGCAGGTGAGCAACGAAGTCAAATATTTGGGACTGACTCTAGACACCAAATTAAACTTCAAAGGACATTTGTCTTGACACAGCGACTGACAAAGCAACGCGGGCCTTATGGGCCTGTAAACGAATGGTAGGCAAAAACTGGGGACTACAACAAAAAATGGGGTACACTGGCTGTACCAAAAGATTGTGGTACCAATAATAACCTATGCCTCCCTAACCTGGTGGACAAAGCCGGAAAATGGGATGCAATGAGAAAACTAAGAAAGGGACAGACTGGCCTGCCTAGAGATAACGGGAACAATATCAACAATGCCTACTGCAGCCATGGAAGCACTACTTTGCCTACCTCCATTATACTTAGTCGTGGAGAGCAAGGCACTGTTAGCAGCATATAGACTGAAAACAAACGGATACGAGACCATTCCAAAAATAGAATACCATTTCGAGATATTTCAACAAATAAAAAAAGATTCGACTACCAAACGTGTAGTAAGATAGAATCAGCACAAATCTCACAAAAACCTTCAGGGTATATATACCTGACAAGGGAGAGGAGGAAAAAAGACAACTGCAGAGACACTCTAATCATCCCATATCGGAATACTGACGGATCAAAAACGTCGTTTAATTCTGTCAATGTCAACACATTGACAATATTCATATAATGTATATTTAAATGCATTATTGCATTAATGCATTTATTATGCATTACTGTTATTTTATGAATGACTTGCTATATATACATTTGTATCTGAAATGGTCAATAAAATATTATTATTATTATTATTATTATTATTATATAGGGAAATTAGCCCCTAAGAAAATCACAAGCATTGTAAAAAGCTTGGGAGTCCTAGGCAACAACTAATTGTAGGGTAATTCACAAAAGATCTTTTTTATAATCTACATTATCTAAAATTATTCCCTATTAAATATTTCTAAATGTATCTACCTACAAGGTAACACCCCCTGCATTTCTTAGCCCAGCCCTGAATTAATTACGTGGTAATTCCTGCCACACCCGTAGTTTGCAGTAAATACTTAAAATATTCCTCTTTGCGGTTCGTATAAACAAATTGTATGATTTATTTGGCTGTATACACTGTCAAGAATTTCATTAAGAATGCCAAACACATGAGTACTAGCGACTTTTAAACCGTAGGTCGTAAAAGAACGATATGATCTATCATTTGTTTATACGATACGTACCTGCGAACGTGATAAGAACAATTTTAGTTGAGTCAAGTGATTTATGTATAGAAAACATTATTCCAAATTGTCTGAAACCAAGGGCGTAAACAATGATAAAAATCTTACCTACTTAAACTTATGAAAATCGCATGAATTTTATGATGAAAAACATTTGACCTTTGTCAGGAAATCGTGCTTAGAGTTGACAAAAATGTGCCCACAAACGTTAAATAATAGTCGGATATATATTACAGTCACCTCACTTTGTGTCTCTCAGGATCGCTTTATCCAAGACCAGTTAGTTAAATTAGCTGTCAGTTAGGGTGAAATAGAAGAATCCTATTGGTCGAGAAGTGACTAACCGACTAACTGTGCATTGATAAACCGGCGGTCATTGGTCAGTACTACACAGGAGCAGAAAACTAGTGTTACCTGTTATATTTCTTATATATTCCCTCTTTCATTTTTAAAGTTCACTAAGGTTATGGAAGGCAATGAAATAGCCGATTCCTTAGTCAGGGAAGATGCGGTAAATTTATCGGACCAGGACCAGTGCTTGGCAAATGGCCAAGCTCTGCGAAAACAACCATCTTGGCCAGTACTGGCAAGAACCACCAGGGTTAGTTCATTCAAAGGCGTTTATTATAACACTGAATGGCGACTGTACATGGAGGAAGATGGAACGACATAGCACGTTTTATGTACCTGTCCTGCTGCAGAAGGAACCAGGTTCTCACTTTTTGGCAAAGGGCAACTGCTGCAAGAGAAACTGGAGATTCTCTAGACCAATAAGATTATCGGCTTTATCCAAAAGTTGAACTTACTAGGTGAAATATAATTAGGAGTGTACCATAATAGACCAGACGGTCGCAGTGAAGATAAGCCCACTGACGTATCAAAACCTAACGGCTATTTTGAAGAAAAAATCTTTGATCTGACCGCATGTCAAAAAAATATTATGTAGTGTGATCTGGTGATTGAACAGTTCATTTATTGCGTCTCCTTGTTCATATCTATCTACTGGGAAAACTAAATCCTAATATCGACTGATATTTAACAGATAAAGCGACGAGGTATCATGTTGCCAAAAACCATATGTTTGGATTTGGTGTATTGCTGTCCTCGAAATTGTCATGAAAGAAGGCAGAGGGATGTCTCGCTCTCTCGCGAACTACAAATACCTATTTCCAATGAAACTTTCACGAAATTTAAAAAAAAAAAATTGTACCAGCTTCAAAAAAGGTCGCTAACCATTTTACTGTGACTGGGCAACGGTGAAGTTTTATTTCATAGCATTTGTAGCTAATTTGTTGAAGGCGGTTGAGTTTTGAATTTTGAAGCTGTAAAGTCAGACTCGTTCTCAGAAAATTTTGAAATTACCATGTATCATATATGCTGTGAATCTGCAAAATGCAATTGTGGCAGTCATATTGAATTCTCCATTTTGAATTCTTCAATTTTGACATGAAATTCGGTATCAGTTACTCCTAAAATATCAAACTACGAATTTTAATGCCATTCCGACGAAATTTGAAATTTGTATCAAAAAATTAAACTTCTTATCGCTAGCGACTGCGCCAAATTCTCGACTAAATAAAGTCTTGTTTTCGGTTGTTGCTCACCTCACACTAGACGTAACTTGATGAAATTTTTATGGGATCACCCTGCAGTTTGACAAAGATTTTATATAAATTGCTTAAGTCAGTCCAGAGTAGTAACTGAACAAATATAAAACCGCTGCCCAAGGAATCACTACTTCCACATCCAGATTCTCTATCCAAGTCACTCACAACGAAAAAACTTTATATGTGAAAATAATTGTTTATGGAACTTTAATAATATAATATTTGAAATCTTCTACCCCAAAAACCCATAAAACGATACCCCACATCGGTAGTGGGGTGGGGGGTGGTGATGGGGGGTGATAGTGGGGGGTGGATGAAGTAAAAAAATATTTTGAGGTTTCTGGTTCCTGTACATACACTAAATCACAATTTTTTTTCATCCCCTTTAATAAGGGGGTGGGGGTGGTAATGGGGGTGGCTAATGCCAACATTTTTTTTGAGACCTTAGCTTCTCTTGTATATACTAAATACCAATTTTATGGACTGTTACCTGCTTGATTGACCTATTTACCCCAAATTTACCCCAATTTACCCCCCAACCCTTCGACGGAACAAGATGAAAATATAATCTAGTTCTAGATCTCGTTAAAGTACATATGTGTACCAAATTTCAATATCTTAAACGGTTCCAGAGTAAACGTGCGCACAAAAAAAAGTTACAGACAGACAGACCGACAGACAGACAGAAATTTTTTTTCGCTCAAACTTAAAATCTCGACGTTTCATGACATTTTAAGCCTATTTGGACAATAAAAGTTTTTAAAAAATTTTTTGTCGTTACTATACTTCCACTGGACGTGGAAGTAAAAGAACATACATACATACAATGTTTTTGAAGACGGTTAAAAAGGACTCGAATGAATGGTCTCCAAAAATTCTTTCCTTGCGGTTAACATTTTGAAATCTTCGTGTGTGCTTTATGTTTTACTTCCGATGGAACACAGCGTGTGTATGCGTTTAGAATGTGAAAATTAGAATCAGAATTTATTCGAGCAATACTTGGTTATCTGTCATAGTTTAGAGAAAACCCCAAACCCCATCTAATTTTGTCCACCCTGTACACCTCCTTACACTACAGCCAAAAATAACCCCCAAAATGGGATAAAACCACCATATACATCAAGATATAGAGTGAATGGATACCAATACATTGTGGAAAACGTGAATTATTGAATTGTTGTAAAGAATTCTATTTTTAATTGATTAGAATAAACAATGTATTAATTGTATTTGACACTTTGCTTAAAAAGACAGACATTAAACATTACTTGATTAACACAAAACAATTTTGATTACATCTAATTACTAGTAGCATGTTAACTACAAACTGACATTTTAATTCGCTTTAATATGAATAAAGTACAATTTCTGTATTTAGCGGTCAACTTCCCAAATACTAGACGAAAACCACCTACATAATGGGGTAGAAACTACTCCTGTATGAAAATAAAGTACATAAATGCCAATAAATGGTGGGGAACGCTTTTGCATTTTTGATGTCAGATTTAAAGTCTTCAGAATTTTTTCTAACATTAAGTTACTCTTGTTTATTATCGCTCAGAAGCACCGTTTTCGAGAAAAATCGATTTGGGAACTTATGCAGGCAAAACGAAAAGTACAAATCGACTTTTCTCGAAAACGGTGCATCAGAGCAATAACAAACAAGAGTAACTTAATGTTAGAGAAAACTCCGCGGTTTTTAAATCTTGTATCAAAAATCCAAAAAAGGAATAAAAACAAAATATGATTCAAAATGTTCGCTGGCCTCCCTCAAATGAGACAATTATGATCGCAATAGAAAAATCCTGTTTACAGCAAATGACTGGTCATTTTTATATTCTTAAATAAACGCGTTTTGAAGATATTTAACAAAATTGAAGACAAGGAAGCAGTTTTAGATAAGGTGAATTATGTCAAACCAGTTTAAAATCACGTCTAGAATTTGAAATTTTCGTTTGTTAGGAGAGTTATCAGACACTCTGTATATTTAAAATAACGTTGAATGAAAATTTGAACTATTTTTAAATCCAAGATTACTTCTTACTGATACTTTTAGAGATATTCGCAATACGTATAACATATTTTCCCGGCTTCCGCCCAAGTAAATAGGAAAGTTCCTATATCTGTGACGAATAATATTCAATCTTGTTAACATATTCTATCGTCGTCATGAAATGTTGACTCGCATTTGGTCTTATTAACATATATATTTATAATTTTATATAACTAATTCTATTTGACTGTAACGAATGCAAACGATCATTCATTTATTTTATTATCTGTATAAATCCACGACAAACAAAACACAATCTTAGGACATACAACGGTAAGTACAGTTTTCGATCACTCTTTGTTAATTATAAGAATAAAAATGTACATCTTGTGCTAATTCTGTGGTTACTCTTCTATATTTGTTCCAGTTCTATTACCATACAAATTATGAAGAAAATTAAGTAAGATAGCTATGTAATTATTCACAACTTTTATTAATAGAGTATTGGCCTACAACAAAATAATGCTTTCATGTGACCCATGTGGAAAATTAACAACCTGTATTTTAAGCAATATTTATTTGTAAATTTTACTATAGTAAACAATACCCAATAATTATTTTTATAGCTTGCTGATACGCACTGCATAGAAACGTTGGATAAGTAGTTAACAATTTCAATATTTTTGTCGTTATCTAATTCAAGGCATACGTATATACAGGGTATCTCAGGATAAGATTATTAAAAGACGTATAGCACTTGTCAAAATAAGAACAAAAGTTCGTTCCTATAAATATGGTCAGTGGCGGATTTATACTTCTGCCGCATAGGGACTATCAGAAACTTGCCGCCCTCCCACCCCCTTCCCACTATCTGCTCCTTGCCTCAGCAGTAAAAAGTGATATTCCCTCTACACCCCACCCCCCTCCCCTTTTAAAGAGTCAATTTCCTACTCGCTCACTCCCTTTTACGCTTTCTCCCCATAGATTTGTCAATAGCACAAAGCACAAAATCATTAGTACTAGCAACAGTGGTTTTGGATAAATTAAAAACCAGATCGATATATAATATTGTTTATTTTATCATAAGAGAACGAGAACAAAATAAAATTTGAAATAAACTTTGGTATGCATTTAAAATGTTATTCATTTAGACATAGGCCAAATAGGCCTAGGCCAGATAGGCTTATCAGCCTATTAATTTAAGTTCTATAACAGATATTGAGAAAATTCTATGTACAGGGCGAACATTAGAACCTCATTTAACTTCGTTATTTTTGGAGTTACGTAAAAAAGTACAAAAATAAAAGTTGTAGAAAATCACATGTATTTTCCAAAAATAGCAACTGAACGTCGCATTTCGGAGATATGAACTTTACTTTGATTTTTTTAAAAGGAACACTCCATATATATTTATAGCATATGAAAGGCCATAAAAAAAATCTTTTTAATTATATATAATACATTCAAAAAATTTTGTCTAATTTACTATAAATTTACAATTTATCAAATTAGCCATGGAAAACAAAAATATGTAAATTTAAATAAACAATATGTTAGTTCTGTCAAAATACCTGTTAGTATCTAATTTCACTTTATTTTAAATAAAATGGAGAATTTCAATAATTGATATATATATATATATATATATATATATATATATATATATATATATATATATATATATATATATATATATATATATATATATATATATATATATATATATATATATATATATATATATATATATATATATATATTTTGTAAGAAAATATAAAACTTAATATCTACTATAGTTTTTAAGAAAATTACTGTGTCATACATCATTAAAAAGGGTTTTCTATGGCCTTTCAAATGGCCTTTCAAAAAAACCAAAGTATCTCCGAAATTGTTTTTCTGAAATGATTTTTGGAAAATACATGTGATTTCTCATAACTTTCATTTTTGAACTTTTTTATGTAACTCCAAAAATAACGAAGTTAAATGGGGTTGTAATGTTCGCGCGATCACCCTGTGTAGTTGACTATAATACGGAACTCTAATCTAGTTAAAATAAAAAACACGTTCTCAAATAAATTAAAAATGTTCTGATAGTACATACTAATAATAATATTTTTTTGTTTTTATGTGTCTTTGGTACTTTTCAAAAAGTTTGTCGTCCCTGAATTTTACCGCCCTAGGCTATATCAAAACTATGCTATTTGTTTTTCTATTTTATTGAATTTATTTAAAAATAAAAAATCACTTTCAAAATAATTTTTATTGATCCTTAGTTTGCAATAGTACTTATAGCTATTAAGAAACAAAAGAGAAAACCAAAGGTAGTTATTCACATATCATTATTAGACATATGATTTTTGCAAAGGCAACTACCTTACAGTTCAAGAAAAATTATATTGAAAGTGATTTTTTATTTTTAACCACCACTTTCCCATTTCCCAAAGTGATTTGTTCAATTTTGGAGGCTTCGTAAATAGCTTCTAATCAAATTAAACGAAAAATTATATTTTTCCCTTGGACTTTACCAGAACTTTACCCTTAGAACAAATTTTGGTACTCCAAAGCACTCTGAATGTCTTAAAATACTGAAAACCGACTCAAAAATTCGCGAAAATCTCGTGGTATACTCAGAATGTCTTGAATCCAAATATGTAAAAATATACAGGGTGTTCCATTTAAAAATCGAAAGTTGCGGTCATTTCCTGGTAACCGGAAATGGTCTCATACAGTTTTTTTGTGTCAAAAAATCCATTTTTACGGTAGTTTCAAATGGATAAGTTAAAAAATAAAGGTAATATAGGGGGGGGAGCCCCTAGCCTGTGGCACCCGGTATGTTATATAGAATTTTACGCTATATCTTTAAGACATAAAGTAACCTTCGTATTGTGTTAAAGTATTAGATAACATCTTTTGTTGGTTATCGCTTTTCTCAAATACTACAAAAACAAATCAAATTCATCTTCAGTTTATAAGCTTTCTTATTAGTTGCCAGCATTTTTTTTTATATATGCACTCAAAGAAAATGATAGGTAAATTCAACCAAAAAGAGCATATGAAATCGCGCCTATCTAGTTTCATAGTTAAATCAATCAGAAAAGAATAGTCATACAACTTTATTTGTTTTCGTACACAAATAGTAGTTTAATAATCATATCTTCTTGTAACAAATTAAATAGTACAATGACATTTTTTTATGTTCACTAACCATTTTCAATTTGGTCTACAATTAAATAGTACGACTTTGTTTTTTGTTCACCAACAAATTTTTAGGTTGATCTACACTTTATTGTGTGATGAAGTTTTTTTTGGCTGCTGGTTTCCGGGTCTTCTTCCGCGTAGACTTGGTTGAGTGCTTGACGTTTCGACCATCATCGACCATCATCACCATCATCGACGTTTCGAACATCACTACAGAAAAATGGATACAAACCGAAGGACATAGACAACGCAATAAAGAGACAAGATACAACCAGAACAGAAGAAGGAAAAGAAGAAAAGAAATACACGGCAACAGCTTACCTACCGTATATACAAGGATGTACGGACAGAATCGGAAGAGTTTTGGAGAAAAAGAACGTCAAAGTAATATATAATGCAAAACAGAAGGTGGCACAACATTTTCCCAAATACCAAGGTCCAGAAGAACTAGAAACACCAGGAGTATATAGTATCCCATGTTCCTGCGGACAAGTCTACATCGGAGAGACCAAACGACGTATAAACACCAGACTGAGGGAACACATTAGAAGTACAAAGAAGGGAAATTCTACAAAATCAGCAGTTGCCGAACATTCAGAAGAAACCGGCCATTTGATAAAATTCGACAAAACAAAGAAATTAGCCAACACCAAGAACTATTGGCCAAGAAGATACAGAGAAGCCATTGAAATAAATAAACATCCGAATAACTATAACCGTGACAACGGACTACAACTACCAATAACGTGGAAGTCAATGTTCCGCATGAGCAATGATCCGCAACACGCCTCCTGATAACCTGTATAAATAGAGGAGCTCAGTCCAGCAGAGCTCACTTCGCTTCAGAAGAAGACCACGACAAGATGGTCGAAACGTCAAGCACCCAACCAAGTCTACGCGGAAGAAGACCCGGAAACCAGCAGCCAGATCACCAGCTCCGCGAAAGCCTTAGCACTAAGTTTTTTTTGGTTAGCCAAAATCTCAGTATTGAGACATCAGACACCCAAACCAAAGATAAGATCCATTCAAATATATCGATGATCCCTGAGATAATTTGAACATTGCAATCACGTTATTAATTTTCTATAAATTCATAAGCGTATAAGATAATGCATGATTGATTATTGTCAGTGATTTGTATGTGGCGTCATCTGGGAGTAATTTCTGTAATTGACTACGTGGTAAGCAAGCAAATTTTATGGTAATTATTTTAGAACTTCTAGAAGACGACAATAATATTTTTTTGTCTACCAAGTACAATAATACAGCGAACTAATACAGGGTTCGAATTACAATTCGATAATAGTTAAAAATACAATATAGGTACTATTATCTAGTTTAATTTGACAGAATTCAACAAAATAATAGTCAGACGAAAAAAATAATAGTCGTATTCATCTAACAACAACTTTTTATTAATTAAAATAACAATCACCTCTTGTTTAAAAATACCATCAATATAATTTTAACGATATTGTTAGTTAACCATTTTTTTTTTGTTGAATTTACCCCTACTATTTCTTTGAGTGTGTGATACGTTTCGAGTTACTCGACGAAAATCATTATGAGAAAGCTAAAATCGTAATTTTCAAGTCGTTATAACTTAAAGACTATCAATTTACATGAAATATTGTATATAAACTTTTATCAAAGTTTCATTTTATTTCATTTCAGTTCGCAACCCACCGTATAATATAGAAACGTTTGTTTCATCCATTTTCTATTAATTATCAAAAAAGAAAAAAAACGAAATTCAATTAATGACAATCTTTCTAAGTTAGTCTACTACAACTAGCTGTTTTGAGAATATTACTTTTAGAACGGTATTTTGGCATTCACATTTAAAGGGATGCAAACACTTTAGGAAGACTTTTGGAGACCATCTTATAGGAATCTTCTTATTTTGACGAGTACTATACACAAAAAAGTTTTGTTTATCCTTATCCTTATTGTGGGGCACCTTGTATACTTTTTATTATTAAAATAGAATAAACTGGTCCTGTAACAGTGTTTTATACACAGTAAATCAGAACGGACAATTTGTGTTTGATTTCAATCTACCTTCTAATTTAAATGCTGATCAAGAACTGCAACAATTGGCACAAGGTTCAGTGAGCCAACTCCTCTTCACTGTTGTTACTCGTCAACCATCCAGTTAAACAATGAAATGCAAATCGGCAATAAAGAAGTGTTCTAGTTGTTTCGACACAAACATTCTCGATCCCGGTATTGAAATTTGTACAAACGCCACACAATTCGCAATAAGCAATGAGAAACCGAGTCTGAAAAAACTCCCATGGATTATATAGGCCTCAGGCATTGTTTTATGATTATTTTTTATTATGCAAGGGATCTGAGGATAATGTCCTGATTGTATCAGGTGGCTATGTTGTAATAGTCATAACAATACTATATGTACGGTGTGATTAAAATATCAGCGGAAATGTTTATGTGGCCGGTCTTGGATGATTGATGTTCTCATTAACGGATATGAATGTTATATCTGCTCGGATATAGGCCACTTTCATCAGTAGTCAAAACGTTTTAAGGTTATTAAAAGAGACAATTAATGACAACGATTTTCAAAGCACCCACTAGTTCGAAGACAGGATAAAATGAAGCGATCAATGAAACTATACATAGATTTTCGTGTTATATACTTACTCTTCCAGACACTGATGAGATTACGAAGACAACAATTCTTTAGAGAGCGGGGAGTTTTTCGTGAATATCTGGAAAAAAAAATTCGTTCTAACGAACTTCTTCATATTTTTCTAAAACCAATTATCATAGAGTAGTGTTTTTTTTAAGTGAACTACAAAAATAGCACTTCAAAATGGTAAACATGATTTTTCGACACTTGCTTCCATTCAAAAGATATTTACCTTTTGTTGGAATTTTTTATGCAAAAAATCTTTTTTTTCAAATTCAATTTTCGCCACTTTTTTCTGAATAATGACCATATAGAAAGCATTTGTAATTGTTGAACAACTCTCGAAGAATAGAATTTTTCTTCTCATAGCAAAATCTGATAGTACTTATAGTCATTTTTCGAAGAGCCTTTTTTTTTCAAAAAAATTGAATCTATCGAAAAAAATGCAGATATCAATCTGACATTTTTACCAGATATTCCCTCCTCTATAACACGTACTTTAGTAAAATTTCAAAAATTGTTCTAAAATTTTGCTGAAATTATTTTTTTTTAAATTTCCATTTTCTTGAATTTACTCCTGACTTAATAAAGCTATCTTAACGTTCGGGGGCTCATTTTATAGGTTTTTTTAAATACCTATAACTTTCCTATATGAACCTGTCTCTCAAATTATTAGCCTTCTTTTTAAACGCGAAAAACCGATTTTTCAACTTTGCCCCCCCCCCCCCCCCCCCCCCCTTATCCGGTATAACATCAGTTGGCCTGTTTTGGATGTTCAACCCTTCAACTTAAAACAATAAAATCGTTGTTATCCATTTTCGCCACATTTTAATACGTGACAATTCAACTGGACCACTCCCCCTCCCCCAGCACATCTTTAAGAAAATTAATTTTTCACTCTTTGTGATACATATTTTAAAGTATTGGGAATTTCATAGAAAACGTATACATTTTTCTTTTCCGTACAAAAATAAAACGAAAAAAATTAACCCTCTGATAAACACTTTCGGAGATATAGCGGTTTGAACAATCGCCAAAAAAGTGCTAAAGTCACGTATCATATTTTCATATATTGCGGTTGCAAACTTTTCTGACGTCCGGGCGAAAATAATACATGTTTGTGGCCCAATTTCACGTTCCTTTATTTTTCGATCACCCTGTATGGTATTTCGAAATTCTAACTACGGCTAAGGATTTATTTTTTTTTTATCAGAAATGATTTTTTTTTAAAACTGCACTGCAAAATTGCACCCTTTGGAAACTCTCAGGGACGGCGCCAGACTGGCCAGGCCGGGGGGGGCACAATTTTTTTTTTAGGTTTGTAGGAGGGACACAGAAACATAACTTTTACTTAATAACATAATAACAAAGAACGAAAACATGATGATTGATTCCCCAGTCCGAAAATCCAGGGGGGCACAGCTCGTTTTGGGCACGTGTCCCTGCAGCCCCCCCCTGGTACCGTCCCTGGATACTCTTGACTTAATAACTATGGTAAATAGATGTGGCACGTCCCAAATTAAAGGTAATTGAATAAGCTTTGGGCTTTATACCGAGTATTTTTGGCGTAGGTAACATTGTTTTTAAGCAAAATGCAAAAATAGTGCGCAAAAATCTGTTCCTTTTCCTTCAAAAAACGGTCTTAATCTTTTTTGGCGAAAATGGGCGTGACAGTCTCAAAGAACAATGTCAAAAAGGGTTTTTTGGCTCATCCGTAGTAAAGTGTGGAAATTATCTTTTTTTTTACTAATTTTGTGGTGCTGAATCTGTCATCCGAACAACCCTAATTTGGGGGTGGCATTGAAACTGATATTAGAACTTGCAACAAAAAGTTATTCTTTAGTGCAGGAAATTCTTTCAAAATACCCAGTTTCGTTAGGCAAGTAGGAAAAGAAGCAAAAATTCTAAATCCCCCCCCCCCCCCTCCCGCTCGTTTCCCTCACCATTCACCACCCATAAGAAGGGTGTAAGTTACAATATCTAATATACGGTTATTTATTTATTAAAAAAAAAACAAAACTCGTTAAATGGCTATTATCAGGTTGTAATGTGATTACTTTTAAATACTTTGACACCCATCCCCACCAATTACGGTGGTGGATTTTATCTTTTTAGAGTTAGATTTGCAAAAGAAATCCAAAATCTCCCAGTTTGATGTATTTTTATCATAATAATATAAGGTGATTTAGTCAATTCAGATAAATATTTCTCACACTTTTGGGGTTGGGGTGTATGGTATGCGTATCACTATTCAGAAAATATTACTTGTTTTTATATTAAATAATTCTCTAATTATTTAAATGACTTTTGGTTGGGAAATTAGAATCTTCATTTTATGACACCCAAATAAGGGTTGTTTTTTAATGTGTTCCCGAGATTTTTCGCCAAAGCGGGTGACGGATTCGCTTTCAGCACCCCAAAATCAGTAAAAAAAAAAGATGGATTAGACACTTTACCACTGATGGGCCAAAAAAGCCCTTTTTTAACCTTGTTCTTTCGTAATCTTTAAAAAACTCTGATCACCTTTAAAAATTCAATTACCTTTAATCCGATATCATCCCCTAAAGCGCTTATTTTTTGATATATTTGCAAAAACTCATGTATCTTGACTGGCAGGTAATTCGTAAGTCAAATATGGAGTTTTTGATAATGTTAATGCCATCCAGAAGCAGAGTGATTGCTAAGAGAAAAGTTCAAGCATCATTGGCTATGTAAAAATGCCTTTCATCAGTCGATAATCCCGAAATATTAAATAGAGACTTGGGTTTTTCGAAAACAACACCAAAAGCAACCACTGAACTAAAAAAATATTATCTAGGATCTTAGGATCTAGCACAGCATGCAGATTCTTCATAGCTTTCCACTAGTTTTCTCTTTATACTGCCCCAGTATGGAAACTATAAATTAAAAAACACACAATCCAATCATTATTAAAATTACATGCTTCTGTTACGAAATAATCTGCCTTATACCAATTTTAACGGTCAATTTACGAAATTACATTCATCACGATCACATAGGAAATTGTATTTAGATAGGAAGCGATATTTGGGTCACCTGTGTAATGTGTTATAGGCTCATTACATTCTACTTAATACACTACAAATTATACTAAAATCTGTTTAATTAAACTTGGACAAGTGTATACGTAGTTCCTGTGTTTTGACCAGGAAGCTTCGTAGTTAACGACCGTAAAAAGATCATTTGCATTTCATTGTATCAATTTGTTGCAATCAAATTTGAAAGTAAACAGTTGAACAAAGGAGTTTGCTCACAAGGAAATTATCTGTATGAGGCACATTAGACTAGCAATCTGTTTTTTATACCTTCAGAGGAATTATTAATGTTTTTGTGGCTGTGAACTCTGTTTGCGGGTAGGTTTCATTTACTTGACCGCCAACAAATTCAAAGGATACTGTACTTTCTTTTATGAAAAACTGTTTCTGTCAAATTTAGAAAAATTTTAATGTGTTATAGATTTTGACTTCCTGATTTTTTAAATCATTAGCTTTATGGAAAAGTGCAAGTATCAAAAAGTACTTCTCTTGGTCCGATAATGACATAGGAAGTTTTTCAGAATTTTTACCCAACTTTTAGGTTTCATATGTCATATACAGGGCGTTTATTTTTTTTTTAAATTGCTTTATTTATATTAATGTTCTGGCGAAGTTTAGCTAATGCTACTCTACTTAACCAGGACGGCGAGATGAAATACGGTCACCCACCCATCGAGGTCTTGCCATTTACCATTTAAGAATTTTATTAATCTTTTCAGTTTTTACAATGTAAGGATATTTATTTCATTTATCTCATTATATATAATGTAATTTATAGGATTTTTTAGTTTTTGTGTTAAATGACAAAAACAACATTGGCAACAGTATTGGACATGTCTAAAATTGTTCCTATTAGGCTTTAATCTTTATGAAAAACATTAAAATCGAAGAATCGATAAAAATGCCATTTGGTTGGAAAACTTTTAAGTGAATTAGTTTAAGGTGATTTTAAATCTGGTGTGAAAATTTTAATATTTGAAAGTAAAATTGCGATGTCCTTTTCCAGTTTTTGGAATGTAAAACGATGCTTATTTTTTTTGGAAACCGTACAACGTAGCTTCAGAAAGGCATAAAATAGTAGTTTGTGCAACAAGAGTGGATATGATATCCATATCGCACGATAAGAAGTTTGAGCACGACGCCGTAGGCGGAGTGCTTCATATCTTTTGAGTGCGAGATGAATAATCCACTCGAGTTGTACAGTATACTTTTTATACGACCAGCTTAAAAAACTACAAAATTTATTAATCACTAATATATTACACAAATACACATTGACAGTTACTTTGACAGCTTACCCACTAATTTGATTTTAAAACGAATAGTTGTCTATGTACTTAATACGCGAACTGTGATTGGTCGATTTCATTTCATATCCATCCTAGAACTGATATGAAATATATCCGTTCAGTTAACTGGAATTGTCTACTTATCCATCCTACAGACTACAGAAAATAGCAAATTTACATAAGGAAGTAGAAAAGATTATGTTTTTTGCGCGTTTTCATAACCAAGATATAGGTTATAGAACGATAAAGCAAACACCCTGTATATATATTTTTAAAACCTAAAAGTTGGTGAAAAATTCTATAGTTTGTTTTGCCCAAATCTGTCAATGTTATTCAACTCTTCTTGTTCTAATAATAAAAAAGTGTTTAAAAGAAGTATAATTCTTAAATTTAATTTTTTGGAATATACCAACGTTAGTCAATGCTAATCAATTTACTATTAAATCTACCATAAAAGTAGTTGTTTTGACGTTCGTAGCTAAGCAGATTGCTATTCTAACAAGAACACCACGGCACTGCCTCTTGTGATCAATTCATTTCTAATCTCGTTAATTTTTCAGAACAGACCAACTCGACCAAGGAGCCTAACACTCACGTTTTCGGGAATACACGACTGGTTTTATGATGAAGTGACGTTTATAGTGCTTTAAAATAATTATTGTTAGTGTGTTAAAGTGTAAATAATCGTTATAACCAAGGATTAAACAGTATACAATCAAAATGAAAGGAAGAGAGAAACTCTGTGCGAAACTGTCTAGCGCATTTTTGAGAAAGTGGTGTAAGTATTGTTATTAGTTTATTGTACCGCGTAGCATTACCCGCTTAATCGATATTGGGTCTTGATAACTTGATAATTGTACAACGGTATGCTGACATGCATTGTACTTACAGGATTTATGTTATGAATCAATCAATCAATAATAATTTCCCAAGTAACAATTTGAATTCCTTTTAGGTTTATTTAGGTTTTATCATTGCTTTATAATGACCACCTTATATCCCAAGGAACAATTTTGGTTTCTTAAATATATACAAGGGTGCTATAAAACTATTTATAAAGTGCCTTGAAAAATCTATTTTGCTGTAACAATATCCTTAATACCATCATAAAGCGACTTGTAGACTAAAAGGGCCCACCCTTATGAAAGTTGTTAAGGCCTTTTTATATTCCATCGCAAAACTCCTTAGTGAGGCATAGTGCTGCTCTTGAAAACCTTGTTCGGGTCGTTTTAAAACCTTTCTTAAAACCTATTTCCTATTTCCCTTGTCGGAAGCTTTTTTATAAGCTTTCTGCATTTCTAGAAAACACCTAGAAGGCTACCTTAAAACTGGTTTTTAAAACTCTTATAAGTCCATATTAAAACTGAGAAGCTATAAGAATGTCCACGAAGGAATCCAAATAATTTTATTATTGCATTTATTTTTTCTAAACTGATTTAAGCAAACACACCATCAGACTTATTGAAGATAAAATGGAATTTGAAATTTAAAAAGCGTAGAGTGGCACTATAACCTCTCTAAGGCCAATTTAAAAGGTAATAAAGAGACATCAGGTATGGCAAAGAAATTAAAACCCACGGCAGTTTATCGTTAAAACTACAAAAGGTGTCAAATTTAAAACTAAATTGGGTGAGTTTTATGGCGGGTAACTTGAATTTCTGAAAAATTGTGTAGATCACTATAAATGAAATACTGCAATAAAATAGAAGTATTTAGTTAATTAAGATAACATTTAAATTTTGTTAAATAATAGCAAAACAATAAAAACTAAGACCTTTTTATAAATATCATTTTCTTTAGATATTTTTATTTGGTGCTTTAAGAACCTAGAATTGTAAAGTAATATCACGCAGTTATATTAACAAAAACAACATGTTAACCTTTCCATTCCATTTAATCACCAATGCCATTTAAAAAAGGTGAAATTTTTCCATTTCGTGTTCTTCGTCTAGTAGTAAATGTTTTTTTTTTTATTTTGAAACTCAACAGGTTGCCTGTTTCACTCCCATCACATAAAGAAATATATGTTCAAAGAAATTCTTTATTTTATTTTTTTCAAATAAACAAATGCTTCAAAACGGCAGCATCGCACAGCTCTCTACTTTTTACCAGTTCTTTTAACGTATGACCACTCTTTTAGATTTTGGTCCACATTTCCAGAAAAGACATAATTATCGTAAGTCGTAAAATGCTTCTAAAACATTTGTTGTTATGAATTGAGTTTTTAGAAAGTGTTTTATGGAATTAAGATTTGCCTTTTAGATTTATAGGTGCCTTTTTTCTTTATAATGGTTTCATCAAAACATCTGTGAAGGATGTTTTAAGAGACTTGTTTTGTAATGGTCCTCAATAAGTACTAATAGCCATTGAAAATGTCTAGTTTTAAAAATAACTTGAAATGTATTTACTGCATACTTGTTAAACCATAAAGAATAATTTAAAGCCTTTTTTAATCTTAATGGAATTTAAGAAGATAATAAAACCATTTAGCTTTATGGAGAGTTTTATATAGATATGATAAGCCTATTATAGATACAAATAATCCTAGCAGAAAATTAGCTTTATAATTAGGTTTTACGGAGTGCTTTAAAACTTACCTTATAAGAGCAAATATACTTGAAGCCTAAACGATCTTAATCACAACATCAATAAAGCGATAGACTATTTTATAACCCCGACAAAACTTTCTTAAAACCTCCCGAAGACCAAATTGTTAAATTGTTTATTGGGTTGTATTTATGACGACAGGAAACTTAGTGATCTCAAAGCATAGGTCAGCATTAATAACCACCTCCAAAATAAGTTAAATGGAGCTATTATAAAACTTCAACATTTCCTAAATTCTCCAAGAAAACTCTATCCTCCTAACCATCAACCAATGAAGACTAAAAGATAATTTGGATTTATTGTAAATTCTTGACATTTGATAAATCTGACATCTGACATTTGATAAATCTGGCATAAATTTCTGGTTTATGAGGTGGTCATTACAAAACACTCATAAAATCTAAATAAATCCAAAAGGCATTAAAACTGATACTTAGGTAGTCAACTGTAGATGATGTAATAAGGTAACGGATGGATTCGTCGTGAAATTAAAGGTCTTCTTATATTTTAGTTTGAAGATTAAATTATTAGACTCACATTAAATTACTATTCTCGTACAAATTATTTAAGACGGACTTAAGAAATTGATAGAAATCTGTTTTTATTCCATTGACGAATTCAATACAGTAATAAGGAATATTCTATAAAATATGTATAATTAGTTCTTTAGGATTACTTTACATGCGTTACCTTAGTTTTTCAAATATGCATACAACTAGTATTTACGTATAATTTATTTATATCCATTACTTGCGTATTTTTTTGTGTTTTATTAATTTTCACGTGTTTCTGTATAAATGCACGAAACCTTATCTGTTCTTTTAACAGTTTTTATGGCAAATACACATGTTCTATTTCTATCTTGCTTAGCTCATTACTTTCAAAACCTAAAGTTGAATAGAAGGGTACAACAAATCCTTACAATGGAAGTCACGAATTAAGTTAGTTATAGAGATGCTAAAAAGTAATGGTCTTAAAATGGTGCCTCGAGGGATCCCAGATTTTCTTGCAATTTTAATTATTAACACATTAACGAAATAAATTTCACTCTCTAACATGAATTCGTGTGAATTGTAATGTCATTAATCTACTTGGATGGAAAATCCGGGTTTCTGCTAGTTTTATTTTCCAATAAATTCCAGTAAAATATGCTCAAATTTAGTGATTTAGAGTCTTCAAGGAAGCAATAAATTAGTTAATATAATCTTTTTTAATAGCTTTGGCAGTGTTTTTTAAACATTCTCTAGCCATTTAGATAATTTATCAAATTAAATAATTTTAAGTCTATAATCATTAGCAATTAATTTTAATCTGTTCGGAGAACAACACGTTTTATCAATTTATAAAGATATAATATTTTTATTACTAAAATCAGTTTTTTGCCTATTAAAATTAAAAGCGAAAATATAAATAGATCGCCACATAGTTTTAAACGATTTTGTAATTTTTACGGTTTTCTATGTAAACTTAATTGCAGTAACCATTAAAACGGTGAGGATATTGAGGGTGAATAATCAATTTATATTAAGTTATAGGAGCTACTCTAATTAGCGTAAAGATACCGAATATCTTTTTACAATCTGCCTTACAGAGCTGTTTGTAAGAAACAAGCAAAGTTGAGATGACGTCACTTGGATTTATTAATTCTACGCAGGATATTTATTTATAAATTCAATTAAAATGAATATGCAATAATTATCAGCCAAGTGGGACAGCAATATATTTGCCTTTTACCGATTCGCAATATTTTATAATGTTACCTATATGAATAATCACAAAATCCTGTGAAAATAAATTATTTAAAATGCTCAGAAATTTGGTGTTTCAACTTAATGTTCAGTTAGTTAAATTCAAGTATTTTAACATTGTCAGGAAGCTTATTATATTCTTCTTATTCATAATGTCTTTTTTCTGGTTGGTCTCCATTTGCTGTGTGGCATGCATGACAACATCATGCGATCTGTCGTGGTTACCCGCTAGGCGCATGACGTCCTCAAAGCTCTTTCCATTTCCAATAATGCAACACTTTGTCTTACTCCACATTGCCAAAAAACTTAAGATAATCTGCAAAGCAGAGGCCCATAGGCATAAAGCAGTATTGTATCAAGGTAACTTTCAATTACGTATCTGTTACAGCATATAAGTTTTAAAAAAGGTAAATGTACAATATTCTTCCCGGTTTAATCGCTAAATGTATTAATTCAAAGCTGATTTTGATTGATATCCTTAGGTGGACCAGTACACGTGCAGTGGAGGTTCTTTGTCAAAAGTGAGCTTTGGCCGATTTTTTTACGCTATGCATATGCATATGGTCTAATATCCCTAGACTATATTTATTTTATAGAATACATTTAATATTATTATTCTCTAAAGAAATTTCAATTACCAACGTATTAGAGATTGGTATCGTGCGTACGCTGACTCACCGGTACTAAATAGAGGATCCATAGAGTATCTAATGTTATACTAAGTATTTACGGGAAACTTCAGCTTTCCTAAAACCTTTTGATATCACTTTTACATAGCTTAAAATAAAAAGTTAATAAACAAAAATTTCTTTTTAACAAAATTATTATTAAGTTGAGAAATGTTTTAAAGCAATTTAATTCAAATTGACATATAAGGAGTTTTCGAGGTCGCTGAAACAGATTATGTAGTCAAAAAAAAAGGTAATCCGAAATCGCTGATTCAAGATGGCCGACTTTTCGATACAAATTTCATGAAAAATTATGTAACTCGATAAATTTCAAACAAATTTCACTTGGATTGACACTGTGGAGCTGAAATAGATTATGATGTCAAAAAGTGATAATAGAAAATGGCTGATCTAATATGGCCGACGTTTTGGTAAAAATTTGATTGAAAATGACGTAACTCAATAAATTTCGCTCGAATTAACATATTAAATATGGTATTGGTGAGGTCTCAAAAAAATAATATATCTCGATATGAAAAGTAAAAATGGTTTACGCAAAATAGGAGATTTTTATTAAACATAATAAATATTCAAATAATATTGAACGATATAAATTCATTTTCGACTTGCTGTTCTTGTTCCAAAAGTATCTGACGGTTTGTGCAATCAGATCCGGCACAAATAGCCCTGGTACCACGTGAATGTTTTCGATATTTTAAACAGGATAAAAATTTTAGAAACAATCAGTCGATTTACCGAAAAAACTTGATTTTTTCAATATTTCGTCAAAAATATAGGTTTATATACACTCGAAAAATTTTTTTTTACATTAGATTTACTTATTTTGAGGTCCTACTATAAACGTATGCTAGATATGTAGGCAAAATAAATTTTTTTATAAAAGTTATTAACATTTATTTTCGTAAAAAAAAAGAGGGTTAAATTAATTTTTAAGGTAAATCCCCTCGAAGCATCTTAAAGTACACATTTCAAGCTTTAAAAATCGCACCTACAGAGATCTAATAACGCGATTTAAACCAGAGTAATGGGTGGTTAAAGTTAGTTATATATAAAATTTTATCACTTTCTCAAAATTTTGCGATTTTGGTGTACATTATCAAAAATAAATTTTTGAGATTTTTTTCACTCATCGAATCTTTTTATACATTACTTCAAGAGTAAAATGTAAAAGGCCCATGTTTTTATGTTAAAAATTTTAGAAATTATAGGGCTTTTACCGATTTCATCGCAAAACTCTTTATGTTCCGACTTTCATATTATGTAATATTCCTACATACATTCATTTTTATATTTGAAAATATTATAATTAGTCTATGGTCTATGTACTGTAGAAAGGAACTAAATTGTTAAAGAATTTTTATTGTTTCTTACGTTCAATTGACCCCGAAATATGAGAAAACCGCTTAGTGCTACCATTCAAAGGTTTTTGAGATCGAAGTAAAAAAGTCTACTTTTCACATTTTTGAGTTTTGCTCGAAAACTATGCATTTTTCCTATAAACACGTCAATAGAAACTTTTGTAAAAATGTTTACGATTAATAGTGACTGAGATATAGCGTTTCAAAGTTTGCAACTTTTAACTTTTTTTGCTAATTTTTACTATTTTTTTTTCAAATTTCGTCCTGTAACTTTTTTCTGAGTGAATATAGGTATAGACATTATTATATTAAAGTGAAAGCTGATTTTACGCCCGTTGAAATGGTGGCTGGTAAAAGTCTCTACGACAAATAGAAACCTAGATACATTATTTATGTTTCTAATTGTACATTATTTAGGAAATTATTCAAATGCTGGAATTAACATATTTTCAAAATCAAAGTCGATTTCTTCATCGGCATCTACGTGAACATCGTCTTCCGTTATTTCAGGTACATCAGCGTTTTAACAGTTTCAATTCATTCCCAATTTCTTGCAACTGCAGTTTCCTCTGCATCCTTTGGTGCATTTACAGGCTATTTTTTCCAGCAAAACTTGTGGTGCAGGAGATTCATTTGTCAAAATTGGTACTAGTCTATTTTTTTAACTTTTCCAGCCCCAGATGAGAGGATTTACAGTATTTCCTTGCAATGTTGCATTTGCAAGTAAGTTCTTAAACCATGCTGTTTATCAAATAAGTTGTAGGCCGAAATTTAAAAAAGAACGTAAAAATTTAATAAAAGTAACAATCTTCGAAACGCTGTATCTAGGTTTCTATTTCTCGTAAAGACTTTTACCAACCACCATTTCAACGGGCGTAGTCAGCTTTCACTTTAATATAATAATGTCTATACCTAAAAAATAGTAAAAATTAGCAAAAAAAATTAAAAGTTGCAAACTTTGAAACGCTAAATCTCGATCACTATTAATCGTAAAATTTTTTACAAAATCTCATTTTAACGGGTAAAACGCCAGATTTTTTATGCAGCAATGTCTACTCCTAAATGTACCCGAAAAAAAGTTACAGGCTAAAATAAAAAAAAATAAAAAATTGCATTTTTGTTTTGTATTTTGGACGTATTTTTGTAAAAAAAAAAATTTTACTTCTGAAGGTGCCATTTCGATTGGAAATTTAATTATCTAAAACGTTTCTATTGACGTGTTTATAGGAAAAACGCATAGTTTTCGAGCAAAACTCAAAAATGTGAAAAGTGGACCTTTTTATTTCGATCTCAAAAACGCACTCCTTTAAATGGAGCACTCCGCGGTTTTCTCATATTTTGGGGTCAATTGAACATAAGAAACAATAAAAATACTTTAACGTTTTAATTCCTTTCAACCCTCTTTTTTTTGACAAACACTGTAAAAAATGATGTAAATTTACCATCGTGCGTGTAAAATTCCCATGTAATTTTACCCGCAAAGAGACAGGAAAATTTCCATTTACCATGGAGGATTACCCCAAAATATAAGGTAAATAAAAATTTTCCACTCTCTTTGCGGGTAAAATTCCATTGCTATTGGGGGTAAATTAACTATGGAAAAAAATCCTGTCTGGATAAGTGGCAATTTTATTACATGTAATAAGGGTTAATTTTATTACATGTAATAAAATTGCCCTTTATCCAGACAGGATTTTTTTTCCATAGTAAATTTACCCCCAATAGTGATGGAATTTTACCCGCAAAGAGAATGGAAAATTTTTATTTACCTTATATTTTGGGGTAATCCTTCATGGTAAATGGAAATTTTCCTGTCTCTTTGCTGGTAAAATTACATGGAAATTTTACATGCAACGATGGTAAATTTACATCATTTTTTACAGTGTAGACAATAGCCTAAATCCAATAGCTACTTGTTTCTTCTTTCATTTAAGCTTTTGTGAAGTAAATTTCATTAATTAGTTCAAAAGTTACAAACAAATTTAGTGTAGCGCGTCCGAGGCAGCGCGCGCTTCGCCTACTGTATTTACGTGCGCGTTCCATTTTCGTGCGTTAAACAAAAAAATTTGGAGCCTACATTTTTCATCGTGCCAAAAACTTCTATACACGGAAAAAAATGTCTGCTATATCTAAGAGTAATACTCTTGGCTGAATGGAAGCTTAGATTCATATATCCGCAAGAGCAACAGATCTTGTTCCAGAAAATATGTTATTGTTAAAACAATCAACAATCTTATAAGCTTTTTAATTGCAGGAGAGCTCGAAAAAAGTCTAGCTATGTTTGAACTAATTTTTTTGTCTATCTTAGGCCAAGAGAAAGCGAATTTGAAACACTTATAGTAATCCTTGGAGGAATAACTAAATGAACATAAGCTTAAGGGTAAATAAACTTGAAATAAGTATAGAAATATTCATGTTAATTGTTTGCTAAACTTAGGCAAAATATAAGTAAACATGTATACAGGATAACAATTGTTAAGCCAAAAAGCCTTCACTTTCATTCAAGACTAAATAAATTTAAATTTATTGTAGCAAATCTTCTTACAATTGCTTCTGTTTCTTGAGCAAAATGTAAGTGTATTTAAAATGATAGAAGTAAAATTTGCATCTACAATCGTTTTCATCTCATATCAAATACTTTCCTAACTGGAGCCGAATATGTAAAAGTTTGAAAGAAGTATAGTAATTTTCAAATAGAGAACTTCTAAAATTTGAATTAAGTTTATAGTTATACTCATAGAAAGCATAGCGAGGGTGTCCTGCCAATATGATCTATCGTAAAATATAGCTATTTTGAGCTTTTGCCATTTTCGGATAACTAAAATTTTGTTATCGGAAAAGGCAAAAGCTCAAACGAGCTTTTTATGATAGGTCATATTGTCAGGACATACCCTCGTACAAAGTCTGATTTTTTAATCAACATTTTTAATTTTGCAGTTCTTTTCCAACACTGTTAGACTATATAGGATGTATATCAGTCGAACTATTAAATTTGAGAACTTTATACTGACCTAAAGTAATATAATACTTAAATGGTATAAACATGTTTGAAAAAATGTTTGTGCTGATAATTTTGTACTTACTAAATTACTAAATGTATCAATATAATTTATCTTCATATTAAAAGGTTGGTTTGGTTTCTCAAATCAGTGAAAAGTGAAGAGGTAAGGAAATCAAAATAAATTGCAAACAAAATGTAGTTTTATTTTTTTATATATATATAAAACAACAAAACTTATTAATGTATAAAATACATTAATACAAGGTAACGAAATACTTTTCATGGTAACCAAACATAAAACAAAACTAAATACTATATATATGGGTGATTTCACAGTAAAGCGATGTCTTCTTAATTTGTTCAGCTAAACAGTTGGTTTATATTCTTAAAGCGGGCATCAGTGAAAAGAAACCCTTACTGTACTTCAGGAACAAGTTTTCTTTTTAACAAACAAGATCATTATTGGAAATCTGTACTTGTGCTCAAAAAAACGGATAATTACCCTGGATAGTCCTCAAGTCATTCTCATTATGAAACATGACATATAAAAATTGCATAAACTTAGCAGATCAAAATTGTATTATATTGTATTGATCAAGTTTTTTTGTTCATTTACCAATGTAATACACAAAATGTAATAGCAGTATAATACTTAGTCTAGCATGTTCATGTTCTGTACAAAATTCTTTAAGTGTACGATACGGTTTGTCCTACGACAATCAGGTACGGCTGAACTTCACTGAATATTTTCCTTTTAGAGGCTTTTTCTTTTTAATTTTCAACGGTAGTCTCAACATCACCAGGACTCTAAAAAATGGTAATATATTACTAGAATTAGAGAATTTTTATATTCGTAATACTTTTAGAACTCTCATTTTGAAACTATTATATGTATATCAAGATGCCAAAAATTTTGTAATAAACTAATTTAAAAATGTCTGTAACAATGGCATGGTAATTTAGTGTCAATTTGATACCATACATAGAACAAGCACGTATTCTATGCATGGACTATATGAAATGGAGCATATTATGCGCGGAAACTTCGAAGCACATTTCTGCCTAAACCGTTCGTTGTACATAAAATAAAAATGGAGAGATCATTTTTGTGCGGAATTTCATTATCTTTCATTTTCATAATAATCTCAAGCCATAGAAAGCGTGATATTCGCAAAAAAACGTTTTTTGTGAATTTTGACCTAATGAATAATTTTTTGTGCCATGGTGATGGCGTTCTCTATTTTTAATATTTTCATTAAAACACCAAAATAAATCGATTTAAAAAAGTGAAGGATATATTTTGTTAGATCAGAAGCCGTATTTTTGTCTAAATTGACTGGAGTAAAAGTATATTGGTATCAGAATGTCAAGTAAGTAAATATATTATCTTTTATAAGACATATTATGTTCTTTGGGTATTATACAAATTGCATTAGTATGTTTTTGATAACATTTTTAATTTTTAAGGGACAAAAGGAACAATTAATAGATAAGTTGATTAGATCTGGAAAAATGTTTTGACTTATTATTATTCGTATATTCGGAAAACACAAAAAAATGTTATATATTTGATTGAAAGTACTCGTATATCTGAATGAAATTGAAAATATAATGTACTCTATATAATAATATACATGCACACATGTAAACCTACGCACTGTTATCGACGGCTGGTTGATGGTTAAAACTAGTTTCTGTTTTTATTTAAAAAAAAACTGCTCTCACCATTCAGGTCAAGCTTCTCATTTATTTATACAATGTACACACAATGTGAATAGGGATTTTTTAAGACACCCTGTATATTGTTGAGCATTTGCAATTTATACAGACGTAAGCTCCATAATACTATGGTAAAAAAATTGGGTGTTCAAAAAATGTACTATAGCACAAATTATTAATTTTCAACTATATAAGTTTCCTCTTAAAATTTTATTAAAAACGAAATATCTCAAAAAACCGTTGAGGTAAGTATAGGGAATTAGATATATAGAAAATTACCTCAAAATAACGAGTAGAATTCGAATCCGGCATAAAAAATAAAATAGATGTACCATAAAATAAGGTTGTGGTGGACTTCCGGTGTAACCGGAAGTGTCACATACATGGCATTATGTTCATTAAATAGATCACCCTCGGAAACCCCCGCATCTCCAAATTTTCAGACTCAAATTGTTTGTAGTTACTATAAAACGCCTAATAGGCGACTAACCGAGAAGCACCATGTACCCTGTATATAGGTATAATTTTAAAAATATTACGTGCTATAATATATTCGTTTAGATATGCAAAATACATATATACATACAATTTAAATGTTATCAAAAATGCACTTTTGCTGAAGTATACTAGGTATAGTAAAAAAAAATAGTATAGTTACAACGACTTGTTTCCATTTTGGAGAAATTTTAATCTCTTTTATAAAGATATATTTTGTTTTTTGTTTGCGAGCACGCATGTTTAGAATTAGCAGACATAAAACAACAATAATAATACTTACGGTTGAATAATGGAATCAATTCTTCTAATTGACTTTCCTTTAACAGTTCTTCCATATTGCCACGTTTCACAAACTGATTATTACTATAATATATAATTCCTATAAAAATTCCTTCGGACTTTGCCTTAAGCGAAAAAACAGAATGGCGTCGGCTGGTCAGCTAGTTTCGCCCTACCCTACTTTATCTCCCACTCTACATTAAGATGGGTACAATACTAATTATAACTGGAACTGTAATTTCATGAATAGTGGCTATTATAGAATCAAGTATAGCAAAATATTATCAATAAGTCACTGTTCTTGAGAAAAAGACAACTATGATTTACTTAAATTTATATGACATTATTATAAAGATACCTGTTCTAAGTCGAAAAACATATATAATCCTACAAAAGTGAAACAATATTTATCGCAATGCACATAGAAGTAATTGGGATAACTATAATAACTACTTGAAATAATATGAATTTATCAGTAGAATAAACTTTACCGTATTCTCCATTTGTAATTAATCTTTGTTTTTGAGCAAAGATTAGGATGTATTAAATAAAAATAAGATTTATCTTGGATGTCAAAATTAGGATGTTTTTGAAAATAAGATTAGGCTTTTCTTGCATGGAAGATTTTTTTTAGATACAAATGGAGTGTCAGTTGATATGAGAGTATTTTTTCAAGAGTAGTTTAACTCTTCAAAATAGATTAGGATTTTTTTCCGTGTATATTTTTAATGTGACATTTTGCGTACTTTCGAATGGCGCAATTAGTTTTTGAAAGAAAAAATTATTTTAAGATATATTTGACAAAAACTGGTATTTTGCAACAAATAACAAATTACGCTCAAGGACTATTATTGGTAACTTTTGGTATGTTATTTCTGACATGTCCAGAGATGTACTCTCAAAAGTTACCGCTTCCCGGAATTTTTCCGAAGTGAAAATCTCTATCGACTCCACTATTAATAAATAATTTTACTCAATTTTGTTTTGTCAACTGCTCTACCCACATATTAAAGCGTTTGTTATATTCCAGCTTTAAAACCGTTCGCAGTATTCCCCTGTACGTTATTAATTTTCACACTCACAGCACCATAGTCTGTAATTATCTATTCTAAAAGCGGTCTTCATAAAAAAAAACGTTAATACTAATACCTAGTTCATTCGAGTGTCAATGTCCTTTACAGACCAAGCAAGCGAAATATTTCTTTTTCACTCCGTATTTAATATTCAGTAACCTCTAACGCTAGTGGGTCAATGCTCACTATTTCGTCATTAGCTACATGACATCTTGTGCTTGCTTAAGAGCATTATTATATTGTTAAGTAGTGTATAAAATACACAGAGTTGCGCTTGCAATTATCGACTGAAATGCAAGAACTATGGGAACAATTATCATCACACTGCAACAATAGAAAGCTTCATTCTGGAATAATTGCAGTCGAATGAATTTAAAATTAAAGTTAGGTATACTAAATTAGAGAGGTATGATATTGGGTGCTCGTGTCTCCATCAAACGATATTTTTTGGAATATTGAAATTATTAACATTATTATTTAAAAATTGGAATATTATGTATGGTACGCATTAGTGCTTAGAATTATATTGGCAAAATTTTTTAGAAAGCGCTATTGCGTGGTAATGTAATATTACAGGAAAACTTTATTTTAACTCGAAAAAAATGTGTGCACTTTGGTTATAGGTTCAAAATAGGCAAAGGTTCACAAAACAAAAAGTTTAGGAGTTTTACGGCTCCGCGGGAACCTGTAGGGGGGTGAAAAGGGGTATATTTAATTAAAAAATCGAATGTTCTCGGAAAATATGGCATTTACAAAAAAATAGTTCAAATAAAGGTTGTTTCTGACAAAATTATCTTTAATTAGATGTTTTTAAATTTAATTTTATAGTAATAATTAACCGAAATACTATAGGTTTTAACTTCGGAATAATGTCATATGAATTAGATCTCGTTCATTTTTGGCAGCAAAATAGTAAATACATAAAAGCAAAGTAAATGCAAAAGTTTTTATATTATGCGAGGGCTTGCTAATTTATAGGGGGTGACACCTAAAAAAAAAAAAAACAAAAACATTACTAGAAAATTTGGGATTTTAGCTTGAAAGAGTGGTATTTCAAATATGTTTTTGTCAAATAAAAAGGTATTACATTAAGCAAAAACATGATAGAGGCAAATAAGAAAGCTACTAAATTAAGAATGAATTTCGTTTTTTTTCTAATTTTAGTAGAGTTAATGGTTTCGGAGTTCCATAAACTTCTAAACTTTTTTGTTTTGTGAACTTCGGCCTGTTTTAAATTTATAACCAAAGTTTAAAGTCTGCACAAATTTTTTTCGATTTACAGTCATTTTTTTCAATCTTTCCCTGTACTATAAATTGACAGTTTATTATCTAATTAAATCCCAAACGCTTTAGCAGAAGGCAAAAGGCTATATACACACTATATGTACTATATTATTATTATAATTTACACGAGTGATATTAATTTTGGGCAGCTTAGCTCGAGAAAATATTTATTGATAAAATTTTAAAAGCACTAGTAGTCCTATTTGCGGAAAATTTTTCACGAAACAAACATTACTGGGATAGTATTTGTCGATGCGTCGATAGAGAAAATTAGAGCGAAAAAATCTATAAATTAAATTTCATTCTCTAACAGTAGAACACCCATAAAAACAATAGAACGACTTAGGCCTAACACTTCATAGGTTTTAGTTAGTTTTATTAGAGGTTTGTCTACTAACCCACCATTGAAGTCTCCGAAAACAACTAACTTTAATACATTTCTTAATGATTTAAGATAAATCTGATACTCAAATTTGGTACATACAAGGAAATATTCTCGGTGGTTTTATGTGCAATTACTTAAATGTACATGAGGTATGATTGCGAAGTTGCAGTATTTTAGTTCGGCAAATTGTTTTGCATACAGAAAGCAATTTTCATTATTTGAGTTCATGGTCTATTGAAATGGTTTTATTATCATTGTCTCCTTGGTTTAGTAATGATTTTAGTATTAAGCAAAAGCTAATTTCACAAGTTTATTACCCATTAGAATACAAAATTACTGCTGATATTGTCGTATTTCTTGGGAAACTTTTCACTTAGTGTCAATAGCGATTTAATGCATTGTTTAAGCTCACACTATTGATATAACCGTGTATATATATATATAGTGATATAAGTAGGTAATAAGCCTTGAATATGTATGCAAATACATACAGAGTGTCTCAATAGAAAGGGATTCAAACTATATTGTCTGCTCCGCAGACAGTCTTCCTAACAACCTACAGCGGCTCGGTACACAGCAGTAAAATACGCCTTTTATATTGTGACGTGTTTCCACCCCTAGGAAACCGCCCTTACAAACTCCGTGGGTTCCAAAAATTATAACAAGAGATAACCACTAACACACTTTATTAAATAACTTACTGGATACTTCACAATACTATTATTAACTTAAATACACTTTTACTGACTAAAAATAAAATTTAACAATGTTTATTACTTGATATTTACACTTTTATTCACTTCGTACTTTTAACCTCACTTTTTAATTCAAAACTTGCACCTCCCGCCGAGAATGCAATCTTATATACTCAGGCCTGTAGCTAGGGGGTGGCCAGGACGGGCGATGCCCGTCCTGGAATAAGTTTCGCCCGACCTACGGTGATCGTAATGGGGGCAATTTTAACTGTCTTTTTAATATTTTGAAATAAAATTTTTTTAATTTTTTCGGACTAAAAAGTTTTTTTTGGATTTTCCTTATTAAAAAATTTTTCTGACAAAAAAAAATTTTTTTGGATTTCTCCCCCCGCCCATCAAAAAATTTTTCGGACTTTTTTACGGGCCCGTCCTGAAAAATTGTTTGCCCGCCCTGAAAGCACTTTCTAGCTACAGGCCTGTATATACTCCTCAATTGTTTCTAGAACATCTTTCTGGAAATGACGCGAGCGTCATCTAGAGCAGTGTAGAAGTTTCGATCTCCTTCTCCAATGTATGTATTTAGTGTTGCCTACTCTCGAGGGGTGGATACTCGTAATAATATTACTACTACATGCTCATTAAGGCAACACACTAATATGCAGAGTGTGTCCAATATAAGGTGGCGGGCTAAAGTTCAAGGTCAAATATTTTTTATTTTACGTCAAATTACAAATTTCATTAAATTGTTGAATAGCTTATTAAATTTAGCAACTTTTTTTGTCTGTTGCAAAAAGCCACAGGTATTTATATCCGTAAGAGTATGTGGCTCATCAAACTAAATGCCAGGGCACTAAATTTAATTTTCGTATTTCAAACCGTTTTAAGATTAGAAGGAGAAAACTGGTACCTACATTGAGGGGATATAATTAGGTTAGTGGACACTTTAGGAAACAAATTTATTAGTGAAATCTTCGTTTCTCGGACTCGCCAATTTACAGTAGAATTTAAGACACTTTTTGAAACACCCTGTATAAACAAAAGTTAAAAATAGAAAATTTTTACGTGTGTGCTATTTAATACGACAACACCCCATTATTTTGGAAAGCGGCCAATTTAAATTTTTTTTTTTTTTTGGGATATAGTGCTCGATGAGCTTGTTTTATAGCAATTTTTTTCAATACTTGTTAAGATATTATCTATGCAGCCCATAGCTCCAGTATAATGGGCAAATGTTATATCAATTCCCAAATAATTAGTTAGATACAAAAAGTCACTGAACATGGTTGAAGAGCCTTTAAAATGAATATTAATGTCGCCTAGAATTATAATTTTTTGGTATATAGATAAATATATTAGTAGCTCTTCAAACTTTGTTAAGAAGGGAAAAATTCCCCAAATACGATATGTACAGGGTGGACCAAATTAGATGAGATTTGGGGTTTCCTTTAAAACTATGGCAGATAGAGAAAAACCAGTAGAGTTGTCCTGAGCTCAATTTTCGGGAAACAAACAGTGGAGTAAACCGCGATCGTCTATCTTTTTCGACTATTGAGCTACAGAGCGTTTTTGGAAAATTGGCATTTTTGGATGACCTTTATGTCTCAATTACCAACTGTCGAATCGAAAATCGAGTAACACATTTTTAAGGCACTTTTTTTAGCAGAATCCGTTGCTGATGAAGAAAATTATGCATGCCTCAAATTTCGTGATATAGATATAACTTGTGTTTTTTAAATGGAACACCCTGTAAATTATTTAATAATAATAATAATAATAATAATAATAAACAGAAATTGAAGCTTGTCAAAGATCCTCCACCTTATTACAAATATAATCCTGAACCAGTGCTAGAATCTACAAGCCACGTACTCTATTGGGATAGGCCAATGATAACGGATCGCACCATCGACTATAACAGACCAGATATAATAATGATAGATAAAGGAAATAAAAAGGCTGTTATGGTAGATATAGGATGCCCACTAACACACAATATAGCAAAAACAGAAATAGAAAAAATAAGCAAGTTAAGATAGTGGTACTGATTATAGGAGCCCTCGGTGGAACGAGACACACACTGCTTTCAGAACTTAAGATCATACCGGCATGCCGAAATTCGGCAGAGGTCTTAGCCGGCAGAATGCAGAAGGCCGTCATCCTCGGTTCATTACGTCTGCTCAGGGCACACGATTCCCGGACCCAGTAGTCACTTACCCCACGGGTGTGGGGAGTGGCTGCCGGTACTACCAGCTCCCCTCTGTGAGGGTCGGAGCCACAGAGAAGGGTGACTGGTTTTTAACAAAAAAAAAAAAAAAAAAAAAAAAATAAACAGAAATTGAAGCTTGTCAAAGATCCTCCACCTTATTACAAATATAATCCTGAACCAGTGCTAGAATCTACAAGCCACGTACTCTATTGGGATAGGCCAATGATAACGGATCGCACCATCGACTATAACAGACCAGATATAATAATGATAGATAAAGGAAATAAAAAGGCTGTTATGGTAGATATAGGATGCCCACTAACACACAATATAGCAAAAACAGAAATAGAAAAAATAAGCAAATATGAGAACTTGGCCATTGAACTTAAGCACGTGTGGGGTGTAAATGAAGTCCAAATTACACCCATAGTAATTTCTGCCACCGGAGTTATGTCCACCAACCTGAAGACGAATTTGAAAAAATTAGAGATTCCTAAAATGATGATACATACCATACAAAAAGCCGCAGTACTACAAACGTGCCACATTGTCAGGAAGTTTCTAGGTTCTCTGAGATGAGATGAATTTCTCCTTCAGAGGTACCATTAAAACCAGTTAGTCAAAGACACAACATCCGTCCGAGCCTCATCCTACGCGACACGCAGGATCGCGGGATAGGTGAAATTTCCCAGTTACTAACTGAGGAGTATGCTAAGTCGAAATAATAATAATAATAATAATAATAATAATAGTCTTTATTTAATACCAAAGAAATTAACAAAATAATGTAATGAAATGGTAGCGACGTTCGATTACTCGCTCTTCCACGCAACCACCACGGTAAATATAAAACATAAAATGAAGGAAATAACAACAGGTGAAGAAAGGGACAATAAATGACAAAGTACCTACTGCTGAAATTATCAAAATATTTAAAACTACTTAATATCTTGACATACTGATAATATCATAATTCTGTAATTATAATTCGCTCCCTAAGTACGAGATGACATAATAAATTTCTTCATTTGTTTTTTAAATGAGTAGATACTTGGGGTGTTCTTTGTGTTTTGAGGAATTTTGTTAAATATTTTTACAGCATTGTAAGAGAAAGCTCCCTAAAATTGAGCAGATCTGTGCTTCGGTACTGTAAACAGGCTTCGATATCGTGTGGGACGATCGTGAATTTCAGCACCTTTTACCAATTTTTCACACAAATACTCAGGTGTTTCAAATTTATTTATTTTATACACCAAACAAGATAAGTGTAGTTCAAACCGCTCATTCAAATTAAGCCATTTAGAATCTAACAGTTTCTCGGTAATTCTGTCGAATTTACGTAACCCAAAACAATACCTCAGACAGCTATTCTGTATCTTTTGCAAGGTAAATTTATCTGACTGCAGCAAACAAGACCAAAAGACAGTATCAGCGTAATTTAATAGTGATAGGATCAGAGAGTCGCATAACCTTAGTTTAACTGATATACTGAGAAAGTCTTTATGAATATAAAGTAGTTTCAGTTTACCATAAGATTTCTGCACCAAGTGATTAACGTGTGTCTGGAATTTCATATCAGTATCCAGGTAAACGCCAAGATTTTTACACATATCTTTAGGCCTAATTATTATGCTGCTTATTGTTATAAGAAAGTCGGGATGGGCAGCTATGCTTGTCTCTGCTTACCAAATACAAGAACTTCAGTTTTTAATTCATTTAAAATAAGTTTATGAGCAATATATACTTTTGACAGAGATTGCAAATTAAAATTAATTTTGTCCACCACAGTCTGTATGTTACTGTCGTAAGGAAATGAGTAAAAAATTTTGGTATCGTCCGCATATTGGTGAATTTGACAACTAGACAGAAATGTACAAAAATCCGCAGTATATATAGAAAATAATAAGGGCCCCAGCACACTACCCTGGGGGACTCCTCTATTAACGCACTTGTACTCTGAGCATCGACTACAGCACAACACTCTCTGCCGTCTATCACTGAGATAATTTTTGAAAAATAAATGCGGAATATTACCAAGACCGAAGTGTTTCAGTTTTTTTAGTAGAATTTGGTGATCCATGGTATCAAAAGTTTTACTCAGATCTAGTAGAATCAAACAAGTGTTTTGATTTCTATCATTCGATCATAATATGCTATTAGTAACATCCAACGTAGTACATCCAATGTAGTTGTGCTGTGATTAGCCCTAAAACCCGACTGGTGAGATGGTAGCAATTTTTTGGTATCAAAGTAAAAATTAAGTTGTTCATATATTGTTTTCTCTAAAACTTTTGAAAGAGCGGGTAAGATACTAATAGGCCTATAATGAGCAAGTTCTGAAGGATTTGCGTTTTTAGGGATAGGGCATATATTGGCATCTTTCCATCTTTCATTATTCGATCAAAATTTAGATTAACGATATATCATATGTATTTATCTCTAGAAAAAGTGGTTAATTTTCGAAAAATTTAATGTATTTGTTGTAGCCTTTTGAATATTTTTATGTTTGGCTGTCTCTTCTACGGATATCTAAAAATTGTTTAGCCCGCATTCTTGGCACAAAGTTTCGCTGTCTATAACTCACGTTTTAAAATAAAGCTAGGAAGCTAAATTTGAATCTTCTCCGCATTCTATAAAACACTTAATCATATCATATTTTTCACCATTACTAAATTGAACCGTTTTTAAGAATGCTTACTCACAATTAACTCACAAATTAGTCTTTCACATTTACGATTATTCCGATTTTCTTTTTTTTTACCATGGCCTTCTCAATAAATATTTGAAATGCGATAAATATGCATAGATGTCAATGGAAGACAATTCCAACATTTATTTTAGTTTAGTTTTTCTTATTTCTGGCAAAATTATTGTATATTATAAAAGTTTTCCATGGCGTCCTCAAAAATATATTAAATTTTTCGAGAATTAACCACTTTTTATAGAGATAAATATGACATATGATATATCATTGCATAGCTAATTACTTCCACATCCAGTTATTGTTCAAATAGGCTTAGAATGTCATGAAACGTCGAGATTTTAAGTTTGAGCGAAAAAAAATTTTCTGTCTGTCTGTCGGTGTGTCTGTCTGTAACTTTTTTTTGTGGGCACGTTTACTCTGGAACCGTTTGAGATATTGATTTGAAATTTGGTACACATATGTACTTTAACGAGATCTAGAACTAGATTATATTTTCATCTTGTTCCGTCGAAGGGTTGGGGGGTAAATTTGCCAATTCTCCAAAAATGCTCTGTATCTCGGTAGTCGAAAAAGATCGCGATTTGCGTCATTGTTTGTTTCTCGAAAATCCAGCTCAGGACACCTTATATTGGTTTTTGTCTATCTGCCATATAATTTTAGAGGATATCTCAAATCCCATCTAATTTGGTCCACCCTGTATATTACCGATTCCATAAAAGGGATTTTTAAGAATATATTTGGTAGTTGGTCTTTCAGGACACGTTCTTGAATGAGCAAATACGTCTTTTTGGAATAAGAAAAGTCGTGCCTAATCACTTGAGAGTCTTTCAAAATATTTCATCAAATTTGATACCAATAAGAGGGTGAATAAATCCCTTAACTTTGAAACCATCAACAAGAGTGTAACGACAGATAGTTTCCCTAACAGGCAATTATTTGTTTCAACATATTTTTTATGCAAGTCGTTGTTTTTGAAATTAATATTACAGAATTCTGTGTTGCCAGTAAGATTTTAATGATAATATTCATAAGGAAATGCATGTTGTCTCGCGCTTGATTGTTTCCGTTAACAATAACAAAAGCTTATAATTGTTATACTTATTTTCGTAATTATCCGTTATTTGTTTTAGAAGCATGAAAAGCATCAAGAAATGAATATACTTAATACAATAAATATAAAAATGTTTAATTTCAACAAATCGCAATTTCGGCAATGAAAACTTTCAGAAATCGTCTGACATTTCTCCAATTATTTACGAATATTTCCCACAGCTTTCACTACATTAATTTTTTGTCTTAGCGGAAGCTACACAATTAGCGTAGTTCAGAATTAAAGAACAAAACCAGAGCCAAATAATAGCGCCAGCAATCTAGGCATCGTGGACTAATCTAAATCGCTGAAGGTTTTATAATGTGCAATTAAAAGTACATTCATTAAATGCAGCAGACACTGAACAAGATTGGCAATAATTATTTAGAAATTTTCTAGAAACCACAAGTACCTATTACAGTGAAATAACCACGCCTGCACCATAATATAATGCTATTATAAACATTTAGTATAAATTACAGTTAAAGTTGTTAGACTTCTATAAACTGAATTAATCGCGTAGGAATACCTATAGATGTTTCCGAGCTAGGATTTCCAATATATACGAAAGCAGTGGGTCATTCAACTGGCCGCACGCCACTTCTCTTCCAACGTAACATCTTGGCAATTCCTGCGGCGAAGACTTATTCCGCCAGTGATCGTCTAAATTAGTTCAATTAGATCAGTTACCAGAAGAGTACAGTAGAGGTTTTAACTTCGGAATAATGTCATATTCAAAGGATTTCGTTCATATTTGGCAGTATAATAGTAAATGCTTCACAGAAAAGTTTCTACATTGTGCGGGGGCTTGCTAATTTATAGCGGATGGATGCCACCCCCTCTCAGGAGATGGCACTTAAAAAATATGTATATTTATTGGAGCTGAAATATAATCGAATTTTAAGAAGAAAATGTTCTATGCAATTTTTCACATAAATTGATAGTTTTTAAGTTATAGCGACTTCAAAATTGCGATTTTAGCTTAAAAAAAAAGTATTTCCAAACGGCTTTCGTCAAGTATCTCGAAAAGTATTACTTTGTCGAAAAAATGTTACAGACCAATTACAGAAAGTACAAACTGGGAATTAATTATATTTTTTGTTTATTGATATAGGATTAATAATTTCGGAGATATTTAAGTTTATATTTGGTATCCAAGTGTTTCGTATAAAATGAATTTTTTTCTAAAGCAAGTGCTTTAAATGAGCAAAAAAAATTGAGCATCTAGGTAATGCTACATCTTAACGAAAAACTGTATTTGAGATAATTTTTTGACTAATTATGCTACAGGAATGAGTAAAAAATAATTTGAAAGTGCATTTAATTGTCTTTAATTTCATTTCTTACCATGCGTGACGTAGATGTCACAATTTCTGAGATATTTAACATTTAAACTGCATTTTTCGTCTTATAAACGTTCGAACGCCATTTGTAAACGTTCATATCTCCAAAATTATTAAATCTATGTAATTAAATAAACAAGTGAAATTCATTATCAGTTTATGAGCTTTATTTTTCAATAAAACTAATATTTATTGAGATATTTGGAAAAAGAAAAAAAAAATACGTTTTATCGAAAATACCTTTATAGTTTAAACTGTATTTTTTTCTAAATTAAGTGCTGTATACGAACCAAAAAAATTGAGCATCTACGTCATGCTATATATTAATGAGAAACAGTGTTTGAAATTCCTTTTTTTTTAATTACTGGCTAATTACAGTAACAAAATGGCGACGTTGTTATTTAAAAAATGTGTAGACGCACATTGCTTTGGCCATAACTTCTTTGTTTTTTATGCTACAGAAACAAATAGAAAAACAGTTGAAAGCTTGATTATTCTACCTATTAGCATTCTTGACGTAGGTGTTACAGTTTCTGAGATATTTAACTCTCACTCTAAATAATTATCTTTTGAACACTTGGATACCAAATGTAAACTTAAATATGTCCGAAATTATTAATCCTATATCAATAAAGAAAAAATATAATTAAGTCCCAGTTTGTACTTTCTGTAATTGGTCTGTAATATTTTTTCGATAAAGTAATACTTTTCGAGATACTTGACGAAATCCGTTTGGAAATACCTTTTTTTTAAGCTATAATCACAATTTTTAAGTCGTTATAACTTAATCAATTTATGTGAAAAATTGCATAGAACTTTTTCTTCTTAAAATTTGATTTTACTTCAGCTCCAATAAATACATATTTTTTTTAAGTGCCACCTCCTGAGAGGGGGTGGCATCCACCCCCTATAAATTAGCAAGCCCCCGCACGATATAGAAACTTTTCTGTGAAGCATTTACTATTATACTGCCAAAAATGAACGAAATCCGTTCAATATGACATTATTCCGAAGTTTTGCATATTTTTTAGCTGTAGGTTCTGTACTAGAATCTCACTTCTTAAAAAATATCTTACAAGATTAAAGAAAGATAAAAGAAAACATTAAATAGGAAACTATTACAAGTACATTCATAAATATAATGAAGTGGGTTAAAAATAAGAAGCATAAGATGAATTTTGAAGATAATATACTTATACTTTTTTCTTAAAAGAAGAGTAGGATAATGGCACAAAGGACTGGGTAACTTTATTATACAAATTTTCTGCTAAGGCCCGGGCACTTTCACTTAAGTATAAATAAACTTTATCCAACGAATAACTATCCGATGGTTAACAGTACACAGCTTTAAGAATATATTTGTTATATTCAGTATCCATAAATACTTACTGCTTACACAGAACTGTTGATATATCTAGTTGATAGCTTTATTTTAAATAATGTTCAGTTTGTTAAGTTCTTCTTTTAACATAGGCAGCCAGGTTGTGCAAACATCTACGGAACAATTCGACACGCATTTATTCTCATTCAATAATATCCTAGCTGATTCTTTAATCTTTCTTTTCTTGTTATCTGTCTCTTTTGTTAAAAAGTCCCGGTTTATTCTGTGTCCGTTCTCCGAAGCTTGTTCGCAAATCTTCGATTTCTGAATCTCATTCTTCCTAATATAATCCCTGTGCTCACCCAATCTAACACTAAATGGTCTGGATTACTCATCCACATAATGTTTATTACACTCACACGGAATACTATAAATGCAGTTTTTTGAATTTTGCTCATGATTTAGCGGTTTTGTTTTTGTTAAAATAGATCTCAAGTATTGTTTAAAATATCGTCCTAATATCAAATCTATTTCCTACACGGCGTAGCTTTTTAGATAATCCGTATACATAAGGAATTCACGTTGTGTTCCGTTGTTCAGGTTTTTGTCGTACCTAATTTTTATTTTCTGTATATGTGAAAGTTCTATCAACAAAGGCTTCAGGGTATTGATTGTTTAAAAGAACCTCTTTTATGAAGCGGTTTACTTTCTAATATTTCATCATTAGAAGAGATTATTTTGGCCCTATCATATAAACATTTTATTATTACACCCTTTTTAACATGCATCGACTGACTTGAGTTAAATTTCAAATAACTGTTGGTGTGTGTTGGTTTTCTATAAACATATTATTTACTCTTTTAATTAAAACATCTAAATATGGTAGTTAATTTCTACTTTCTACTTCTATTGTAAAAATAGAGGGTTCCTTATTATTTATATTTTCTAAAAAATTGTCGAGCAAATCGATTCCATGGGGCCAAATTGCAAGGATATCGTCAACATATCTCCACCAGCTAACCGGTTTATATATACAATTTTGAACATGTCCAGTTTTAAAGTCTTCCATATATATATATATATATATATATATATATATATATATATATATATATATATATATATATTACTTAAAATTGGCGGCAATGGAGACCCCATTGCCAAACCAAAGTTTTGTTGATAGAAACCACCTTCCAACTGAAAGTAAATAGTTTTTATACACATTGTTAATAGTTCTATTATGCTATTAACAGTTAATTTAGTTCTAGCTTCCAAATTATTATCATTCATCGATTTGTCCTTGAGTATTTTTAAAGTTTTATCTACTGGAACATTAGTAAAGAGGCCAAATACATCAAGATACTTCCCAAAGTAAGTGTTGCCAACTTAAGACAAGATAAAGTAAGGAAGTTTTATGCTTCAGATAGAGCTAGAAAAGATTCCCTTAGGGCTCGTTTATCAATTCTGGGTTAGGTTAGTTTGCCCCGGGGCTAAACGCTAACTCCAGGCTAAAGCGTTTATCCAGTCGATTTGAAACTAACCTTGGGCTAAAGTCAGAGGTAACCTAGCCGGAGTTTCAAGTTTAGTTAACTCCGTTGGCCCGAGGTTAACCTGCAAATTTTATGTTTATTATTGTTGTTAGGTGAAAAGTCAAAGTAATTTTTTTGCGAAACTTCCTAATGTAGCTAAAAAGTAAATATTAAAATCTGTTTTATGTGTTTTCTTTCTGCTTTTAGCCATTCTTTTTTTTGCTTTGTTCTTTATTTTTCTCGTCATCATTTCTTGCAAACTAAGACAACTGATGGCACTTTCTTCTTCTTCTTTTATCGATTTTTCATTGACAGCTTGAACCAGACTCAACTTGTTCAGATATATCGATTGAATGGTTTTTTGTAATAAAAGAAAACATTTCAGATAAGTATATGCAAACTGCATTATAAAGAACATATAACTGATTCCATCTCATGTTCTCAACTGCACTTTCCACTTATCAAAATCTACCACTGGTGCAAAAGTACCATCTGCACTTCAACTACATTGCATTCAACTTTATGCGCGTAAATCGAAATCATTGAATCTCGGTTCGACACCCACTTTTTGTTGACGATATCTTTGTGTTTTCTTTGACCTACATTAATGTTCGTCAGTGAATTTCAGTTGCTCATCTCGTGTGGTTTATGCAGGCATTTCATAGACGTAATAGAGTTATTAATACTACGAAAGTATAGTGTAGGCATGTATAGTTTGTTTATTATTAGATAATCTTAGCACAGTTATTTTTGTGGGCGATCTATGGCTTTCTTGTAATTACTGTTTTTGTAGCATAAAAATATACAACCATACAGAGAGTCAAAATATCTATTTTGATATTACTGAAGTCACACAATATGCTACCTAAGAATGTTGATAATTCTTTGAACAGAGAAGGTCACCATAAGTTGTACATTCCCTACGATTCTGCACCTATTACCCTTTGCCAAAAGCTAAAATAAATAAATCTATAATAATTTATACTGGACAAACGTGCACTCCGCTAAATCTAAGAATTAAGGAACATAAGACATATTTAAATATCGATTCAAAATATTGAGGATGTATCGAATGTGAAAAATATGTACAGGGTGGACCAAATTAGATGGGATTTGAAGTTTTCTCTAAAACTATGGCAGATAGACAAAAACCAACTCAATTTTCGAGAAACAAACGGCGCAAACTGCGCTCGTCTGTATTTTTCGACTACCGAGCTACAGAGCGTTTTTGGAAAATTGGCATTTTTTGATGACCTCTGTATCTCAATTCGGTGTTTTCACAAATTTTAAAATCTCATTGACTGTGAAGGTTATACTTAATTATAACTAAAAATATGTGAATTTCCACAACCAGTTGAGTAATATCCAAGAAAAAGTATTTTTAAATTTGAATTAAAATTTTACTGCCCAAAACACTAAGCTATATTGTTGACGTCATCGGTCATAAACACCTAACCTCAAAAATACATATCTTTTAAAAATCACTATTATGAAAATTTCCGCTTGGTTCTCGTATTTCCAACTAACATCTTGTTCAATGTAATGTTCATAAAGTTTTAAATATCTTCTCCTAATAAAATAAGGCGATTTTTGTAGGTTGGAAATCTAACCTATAATTAGCAGCCCATTTTTAGTAATCGACAATATTGAGACATCATATGCGTCAATTTTTAAATGTTTGCTTGGGTCATACTGGTTTCAAATGAGAAGTGCGGATATAATCATTAAAAATAAACTTAAAAAAACCTAAAAGTTAATGCAACCGATGACGTCACAGCCCGTTTTGTATAATACCCGTTAAGTTATTCAGTTTTGTTATTTATTTGTTGAAATTTTAAATTGATAGATGAACGAATGGTGATCCATTAAAAAAAACACACAAGTTATATCTATATGTATCTCGAAAAAATGAAACAACGGATTCTACTCAAAAAAGTGCCTTAAGAATGTGTTATTGGATTTTCGATTCGACACTTGGTAATTGAGATATAGAGGTCATCCAAAAATGATAATTTTCCAAAAACGTTCTGTAGTTCGGTAGTAGAAAAGGATAGACGATCGCGGTTTGCACAATTGTTTGTTTTTCGAAAATCGAGGTCAGGACACCCATAATGGTTTTTGTCTATCTGCCATAGTTTTAGAGAAAACCTCAAATCTCATCTAATTTGGTCCACCCTGTACAAAGTTAGTGCTTAGGTTAGAAACTATCACCAAATTCCATTTTTATGAGAGAAGGTCAGTAAATTTTAGAAAAATTATTAGTTGTTCTTTGCTAGACCTTGGAGCTATTAAATACGACATAGTTAACTAATATAAATACTCAGGTGCATTTTAGATTTCAAGCATGCTTTAACCTCGCCATAACCCAATCGTTTAAGGTCAGATGAACTGTTATCCTTAAAAAAAATTTAAATTCATTACTGCTTATTATTATTACTTACAGACATTGATGTGCGCTCGCATGTGAATTTTAATTTAATTTGTGAAATACTCTCGACTGCCAGGGCCAAAAACCGGTCATCAGCAAAACACAGTCGCTATATCGATTATAGTAATAAGCCTATAACAAAATTGCAATAAGCCTTAAGATGCCCACTCAATAGACAAAGATAGACTAATCTCAAAAACTGATAAACTTTGAAATTGCAAAAGGCAAAGTTTAGCATGAGTGAAATATGAAAAATTATTACTCGAATGATAAGAATTATTGTGAAGGAACTAAGTGCGAGAAAATAAAGTTACCTAATAGATACTGAAAAAGAAAGGGAAGGAATGAAAGTATTGTGTTTAACCGTATTTTACGGACCGTCCACAATTAACTAATAAAAACTTAAATCTATTTCTTACTATAAACATAAAGATACCTTTACTAAGCCAATTAGTATTTCTTATACTTTTTATCCATTAATGTTGCTCGCTCAAAAGATCTAGTTCAGTTCTAAAATAGATTTATAATGCATTTTGGTTATATAGAATGTTTTTGGAAAGGGTTCACAAAGGACCCCGTATCTGACCTTAAGTTTACCTGACAGTAGTATCGAGGTTAAAATATAACAAGCTCAAGACATACTCTTCGCCGATTTACTTAACTTTTTATATAATTGTTACACATTCTATAGGATACTCAGTTTCGCAGTTTTCTTGTAAATAATATTAATTTTTGGAGATTCTAAATTTTGTGATACCAACTTTGTTGGTGAAACACTTGTTGAAAAAAAAAAATATAAAAAGTTAAAAAACATCCAACTTGGATTTCAAGACAAAAATATATATATTTTTTAAATGATTAATAACTTTCTCATTTACTGATTGATTTCGTATTTGCGAATAATAATAAGACGTCATAGTTAGGAGGTGTGTAATAAATTCAACAAACAAGTAAAAACAACGAAAAAATAAAAAATGGTTGAAATTTAGTTGTTTAATATTGTTTGATAGTTGATTATAAAAACTAATAGGTAACGAATTGTTTTCTGATAAAAATTAAATAAAAATGTGAGAGGATATTATCCTTATAGCTTGCTTTTACAATCCAAATATTTTTACAGCACGGATCGAGCTGATATGCGACTGAAAAATTGAGATATAAGACGTTATTAACACCTCATAATTTAAAACCTTTTGCTTCCACATCCAGTGGAAGTATAGTAACGACAAAAAAAAATGTTAAAATTTTTATTGTCAAATAGGCTGAGAATGTCATGAAACGTTGAGATTTTAAGTTTGGGCGAAAAAAAATTTCTGTGTGTCTGTCTGTCGTCTGTCTGTAACTTTCTGTGCGCACGATTACTATGGAGCAGTTTAAGATACTAACTAGAAATTTGGTACATGTATGTATATTTTAACGTGATGGAACTATATTTAATTTTCATTTTATTCCGTTGAAGGGTTGGGGGATAAATTAGAGTAAATGGGGGTAAATAGATAAATCAAGTAGGTAAGAGTCCATAAAATTGGTAATACAAGAAAACCTATTATATTTCCAATATTCCTTCAAATTTAGTTTCTTCAACTTTTAAAGATACAAAAACAAAACTGGATTTGCACTCCTGTCTCTAAGGGGCAAGGAAAACATATTTAAGAAAATATCATATGAACCTTTATTTTAGCTAAGGAATATATCAGTGAAGTTTGTGAACCTTATTCAAAAACATATTGGGTTTGCGAGAGAATTGTACAGTTATTCCATTCAATATTTATATATGCTGGAAAACCCAAAATACGTCCTACCTCAACACCCGACCGATAAAACTCATCAATATTAAACCATGAAACGCCACACAAGATATAAATGTTCAAAAACCTCATTAGTTATTACAAGAAATTGTATTTAATGCGACAAAAAACAATTAGAGATTGATCAACATAGAACTAATTTTCTAGAAATTATAGTATTAGATTAGAATTTATTATACATATAACAGTATCGCAATACCATAGGAAGATAACGGTTATGTAGAATAAAGTAATTTCACTTTATTTATTACAATAAATTTGCAATTCTAACTCGGTCATGCAATAAGAAGTATAATGCTGGAATCCATTATCTTACTTTTCCTGCTCGACCAGTGAATAAAATAATACTATTTCATTAAAAACAAAATAAGTAAAATTTTTTTTTGACATAATTGCTCATATTTTTATTTTTTATTTTTTTTTTACGCCAAATGTAAGAGTAGTAATTTTGGGGCACATATTTCTTAAAGGTAAAGACTATCAATTATATATCAAAACTGGATAAATATCTGTCGAAGCTATACAAGCTCCAAAGTAACAATTTAAGTTTTATCACAATCTACAAGAGGTTATTAAGTCTATACCGTGCGTGTAATTTCCTATTAGGCATATACATTCACGTAGCGCGAGAGACAACACCGGCAGCCGTAAATTCGTTCGTCGGTGGACATCCCAGCTCTGTTATTTCATTTCAGCCAGCTGGCACCTGCGATGTTGTAATTCTACTCCCCATGCCTAGCCCGCGACTACACACACGGTATAATAAAACTGGTCGTAAAACTGTTTATACTAGATAACCCCTTAAAAGCTACAATAAACCCGGCATAAAACCAAAAAAGCCCTTTTATAAAGGTTATAAATATCTTCCTTAAAACTATCAATAAAACCAACAGTACTTTAGAACCCAAATCTGCAAGATGTTTTCAAGTCTACCATAAAACCTTTTATAAAATCTTCTTAAAACCGTTAATACTTGCAATCAAATTTTAAGCCTGCTTTGAAAACATCATAAATAATTGTGTCTTTAATAATTCTTTGTCGAAAACTTGTTGCAGTTAAATTGTCTAAATCAGAAAATGTCGCCAAGTAATAAAATATGTCTGCCTCGATTGAAATATCTGTATGTGCCTACGTTTTAAAATTTGATATTAATAAACAACCTAGTATCAAAAAATTGTCAACGCAGACCACTTTATTGATAAAGTATATCAAAAAACTTTTAAAAAGATCACTCGCCTTTCATTTGTCAGCTTATTAATTATTATTTACAATTAATAAAAAAAATAATAACTAGTTTTGTCTTACTCAGTATGATTTTGGGCTTTTTAGGGGTTTATATGACATATTAACAAATTTTAGATAGTTTACACTGTTGCCCCAACTTTGTTCAAACATGTCTGCCATAGTTAACAGAAAAAAACATTGCTGAAAAATTAATAAAACCGTTTATTTTAATAAAATACCCTATTAAGAGTTTGTGGCTTTAGGAAATATTTTTATAAAACAAAAGGTTTTGTTAAATTCCAGTTGCTCCACTTTATTACTAGTTTAAAGCCTGTAAGACTTTACCCAGTCTTACTACTCTTCTTTAAAACCTTTAAGATTTGTCTCTAACAATCTCTAATCCAAATGTACTTAGCTTAGATAACATAACCTAAAACCTATAATCACAAAATGGCGTTTACTGTGCGTTATATGCCTCCTCTCTCAAAGTTTAAAGGCGTAAGTGGGGGAACCAAAGGATTTATAAGTGCTTTATAAAAACCAAAAAGTTTTAACGTAGCTTAGTAAAGCTACCAAAAAACTATTAGGTTTTAAGGAACCTTTACCAATTATCGTTAAAAGCAAATAGTATTTATGAAAACATATATTAAGGGTAAGACTACTTAAGAGTTATTAGTTTTATTGCTTAATCATAAGGAGTACTTAAAGACTATATTTTAAAACTCCCATAAAACCTAAAGATTTATAGATGTCTACCACAAAACTTAAAATATTTAAAATCCACTATAAAACTTAATGAGTTTATTGTGGTTTTAAGTAATGCAGCAATTAAGTGGCTATAAAACCAATAGGTCTTAAAGAGCAAAGAAGTTTAACAAATTGCTTTAAAGATAACTTGAAGGCCTTTTTTAAGTACATGTAGTCTAGGTGCCCGCGTAGATAAATGCAATTCATACATATCCTCGTATAACTTCTTGTACGGCATAATTGCGCCTAGTCTATCACTTTTTTCCTCTGCGAAAATTTTCGTAAACGCGGCGTTCCTCCTCGGCACGAAAAAGACGATTTCCACGCGTCGGACTGGAAACTCGGCAAATATAGTTTGTCCGTCAATTCGAAAATTGGATTCTACATATTTTTATTAAGCAATATTGAAAAAATTAGCTGGTTATCAATAAATGTTTTAAAGTTATGTTATGTTATGTTTAGGGTGGTAGAGACCCTTAACGTTCCAAAATTTTTGTCGGACAGTTTGTAGAAATATATAGAATATATATGTAGAATCCAATTCTCAAATTGTCCGACAAAATATATTTGCTGATTTTCCAGTCCGACGCGTGGAAATCGTCTTTTTCATGCCGAGGAGGAACGCCGCGTTTACGAACATTTTCGCAGAGGAAAAAAATGATAGACTAGGCGCAATTATGCCGTACAGGAAGTTATACGAGGGTATTTATAAATTGCATTTATGTACGCGGGCACCTAGACTAATATTATCTGCAGATAAATTGATATGCACAAAAGAAATAATAAAACCCAGTTCGGTTTATTTACCTTCTTAAATCTGTGATAAAATCTTGTTGGCATTTAAATTTTTACTTGGGGCAATTTGCAACTCGTTCTTTGATTGGTCTTCAGAATTTCTCTCTTAGGTGCAACTTGCTTCGAGTCGATGTGGAAATCCTACTTTGCATCACAACTCATTAATACAAATATTTCTATGGCGTCAAAAACTTGATTATAACTGTCTTAACTGAATGAACGGGAACAATACATATTTAGTAACAATCTAATTTTAAGACTTTAGACAATGGAGTACCTCAAAGATTAGTTTTGGGGCCTCTACTATTCTATTATATTTGTCAATTATCTATATTGTTTTATTTTTTTTTCAATAAATATGATTTGTATAATTTTTCGCTTTTATATATATATTTTTTTCCTATAACGCCTCTTTGTTAGCTGAGATTTTTGGGATATAATTCGAGAAGACACCCCTTCCAAATATTTACTGTACAATACCTAAATGAGACGTTTCCACTTCCACGGATATCGGTAGGCGGAAAAAGACATTTTGAATGGCTACTGCAGTCACCAGATTTAAGTCCTTTAGAGCATTTTCTTTCAGGTTATTTAAAATCAGTTGTGTATAAGAATAATAGTATTGTAAAATAAAGATTGTTTTGTGACTGTGATTTATTAGCAGACCACGGTAAACCGCTTTGATAGAAATATTCAAGGTACATAACTAATTTATTTATTAACTATCTGTTTTGGCTGGCGAATATTTCGTAAACTATAACACTATAAGAAAATGAATATAGACATTTGTAGGAAATTTAATTATGTTTAATTTTGCATAGATTACCTTTTTTCGTACGACGCATCGTTTCCGAGTTATAAGCGAAGAATCAAAAAAAGGAACCTTTCCACCCCCTCCCCCCTGAAGCGACTGGGCTAGGGGCGGGACTTTTAGTATGTTTACCTCCTAACTACACCCAACACATTTCTGAAGAGGAAAATTCTCCCCCTCTCCATGTTCTCTGCAACTCTTTTGTTGACTGAACTAAATTAGGTGCCAAGGTATATATCTCCGTAGCACATTTCATGTTTCGTAAAGTACCAAAAAAGTCCCAGACATTATTTGCATCAGAGATTTTATATTACAGATTTTATTAGATAATTTTAAAACCGTAAACCTCACACTCACCAAACTCTACATTATTGTAATTGGTGAAAAGGTGTCCATCTGAAGAAAATGTCGTCAATTTAAAAAAATACCGATGACATCATTTCAAAAAAATATGGTTGAAAACCAAAGTGAAACCTTTATTATTATTACTGTCATTTCTTAATCCTACTATTTATATTTTAGCAAACCGGTGTTCCAACACGTTTGCCGATCCCTGTTCACATCCTCCTTATTCAAAACAGTCTTTTTAAATACCCAATTACACAGTAGGATGAAGCTTTGTCGCAATTACTTACTACGCATGAAAATAAGGTAATTTTCTGTCTTACAACACTTCTAGACCATCCTTCCTGATGGACAGCACCACAGGCTCGACCAGCGCAATTCCAATTCCGACAAGGAACACGTTCTGGGCGGTTAGTAGAAAATAATATTGCGGTTACAATTTAACAGAGCAAGACGAATCGTTGACATAGCCGATAGTTCGATGAAACCGAAAATTGTTGCATCATTAAATTCATTGGTTCTTATAAATTATTTGCCAAGAGTCGTTTCCATGCATAGCACATGCCTAATAATGGGATGCAGATGAGGACATCAAATGACACGGACGTGTTTATATAATATTTTGCTCTCAATTTATATTCTGATCTCTCCAACATACAGCTGAAGTATGCAGTATCGTTAATTATGACACACCAGTATATGTTTTTTAGTTTTTTTTTTTTGTATTTGGTCCCTAAAATATCTATTTTACGGACTCATTTGAGTCCGTAAAATGAGTCTTTTCCGGACTCAATCACAAAAAAATTGCCTTGGCAACTTTTGAGGATCATTTAGGTAAATAATGCAAAATGGTTCATACAACAATTAAACAACTTTATCTAATCTAATAATGACTTAATTATTAGGTTTGTGAGTTAAATTAATAATAATTAAATGATTATGGCCCGCAGAATGAAAATTAAATGAACAGTTCTGAGCACCTTCAAAACTATTACCCCCAAACAAAATACCCGAACCCGAAAATTGTGTCCGAGATAAGGCCAGATTCTGAAAGCTCAAAACATTAAAAAGCGGATTTCTGCATGGCTGTTCTGCACGTGTTTGCCTGTGATAATTATACTTCCACATCCAGTGGAAATATTTTAAATATAAACCTGTCCATTACATCTACCATTACCCATGATACACCACGCTACACCAGGGCCATACACGCTTATCCATGCCCAAACATTAACAGACAATCGCCAATCGGACCAATTCCGCGGAGACACGTAGCGTTCGTGAAACCTGGTATTTGCAGGACGGTACCACCCGGATATGTCCGTCATTGCAAGACTGAAAAACTTTTTCATCGGTAAACACAACATTATTCCAAAACTTCAACGGGGGATAGACATAATTTAAACAAAGCAGAATGCGGGCTTGCTTATGTTCATCTGTTAATATGGTCTTCTTGACACTTACACAGTTTTTTAATTCCGATTTTCCTATCCTTCGGCTAGCTGTTGACCTCGATGCTGGAAAATTTGTTATGGACACAGCGTATACTGCTGTTTGAAACGGATTTTCCTTAAAATAGCCAAGGAGCGCTCCATCTTGAGCGAGATTTGAACTTCTCGGTCGGTCTGAATCATCTTTTCTCTTTATGATACCTTCTTTCTCCCACCTTTTCTTCACACTCATAACGGTACTTTTATTTAAGTGATAATGGTTAGCAACTGCTCTGATAGACCATCCCTCTTCAATTTTAGAGAGAATTAGAATTTTTTCATGTTCAGTTAATTTCGGCATTTCGAAAATATGTCACTGACACTGACAAATAAAAAGAATGATTTAATATATCGAAAAATAGGCGTACGGGATTTTATCGCACAGAAGTGTAACGATACATTTTTTTTTAATTTTTATTGTTCAAATAGGCTTAAAATGCCATGAAACGTCGAGATTTTAAGTTTGAGCAAAAAAAATTCCTGTCTGTCGGTTTGTAACTTTTTTGTGCGCACGATTACTCTGGAACCGTTTAAGATATTGACTTCAAATTTGGTACACGTATGTATTTTAACGAGATCTGGAAATTGATTATATTTTGATCTTATTCCGTTGAAGGGTTGGGAGATAAATTAGGGTAAATAGTAAATAGGTAAATAAGCAAGTAAGAGTCCGTAAAATTGGTATTTAGTATATATAAGACAAGCTAAGGTCTTAAAAAATTTTTTTTCATTAGCAACCCCCATTACCATCCCCACCCGATTATTAAAAGGGGCGAAAAAATAAAATTGTGATTTAGTGTGTATACAAGAATTAAAGGCTTCAAAATTTTTTTACTTCATCCACCTCCACTACACCCCCCTTGAATCAAAATTCGTCCAGACCAAGGCACAAAAAGCTCAACTTTTAGTACGTCAAAAAACAGTGTCATAGACCTAATGAAATGGTTAGCTGAATTACTAAATTGAAGCATGCAGCGATGGCAGCAAAATTTTTGCCCTTTCTAAGGTGAGAGAGAATAGGCTATTATAGAATAATTTGACAATTGACAATTTAAATTCATTTTATGACGAGGTTTAATTGAAAAGGAACGGAGTCGATTTTATTATTTATTTTTCAGAGTTTTGTTTAATTTGTGTTGTATTTTGTAGTTTGATTAAAACATTTTGAAAATACGTGCTACTACTTTAATTTTTGGAGAGTAGTGCATTAAAAATAAGCCTAAAAGTATGCGAACTTTGAAAAAATTATTATAAGCAAGAAATTTGGTGGATATGTTGCAGTTATCATCTTATTGAATATACCAAAAGTCCCCTAAAATCTAAGCTGTGCTACGCACGCCATATTGAAAAATGGCGGCCCATTTTCAGATTTTTGTATATAAATCCTTTACCGTTGCAGATAGAAAAAAAGTTTCAAATAAAAAACGTAGGCAATATTAAAACAAACAATTTTTTATATTAACATTTTTTCTCTAAATCGAACGGTTTCAAAAATTTTCTGGCATTTCTTCCTACACTTACACGTTGAAGAAAGATCAAGTCGACAAGCTAGAGACACCCACGATAAACAAACTTTTATAAACTGGATGCAACAGCCAGTGTTGTGAAAATTTGGTTAGTTTATCTTCAGAGTTAGTAGCTGATCATACTACAGACTGCGATCAAGCACTTCAGAAGGGCCTACGTTCAATGTCGTCAATGTTTGGGAACAATTTTTGTGAGATCATAATTCGAAGAAATAGCAAAATAAACGAACACATCAATCAAAGTGAGAAAAAATAGTGTTGCTGTGAACCTACAACAGTTATTCAACCGAATTGTGTGTGTAGTTAAAGGAACAAAGGAGCTAAAATAATGTTTCAAATATGATCTCGCACCTTCTCCTACTTCTCTTTTCAATGAGGTTGGTATGAGGAAAGGCAAGAAATCACTTGTCGCAGCTTTTAAAATGGAGAAATCACCAGAAATAGACAACTGTATTTACGTCCTAGGTGGGGGACATATTCTTCACAGTATTGCCTTTTATGGGGCAACAAAGTTCCAGACGCTTGATGAGTATAGATATTTTTCATACAATCGTCTGATCAGTAAGCGGCAATTACATTCCAAATTTAACTTGGCAGTGTTACCTCCTACAAATGCAGCAGCTGCCAATCACTCATATCGCACATACCTTCAAGTCCAGCAGTGGATGGGTGATAATTTAGAACTGACTGCCTGGGGTTGGCAGTTAAGCCATGGGGCTTTGAAACCAGTTTTGACATGTTTAGATCCAGCCCCTAGCAATTTAGCTAGGGGCTCATATCCTGTGGTTGCAAATCGGGATGCATAAAACGTTGTGAATGCTTATCAGCAGGGTTAAAGTGTTCTGCCATGTGTGGATATTGCCAGGGGGATTATCTTGCAGCAACTCAGAAGATATGTTACCTGACGACGACATTGATAATGACGAACTAATGTTATAACGTATTTTCGTATTTTATTGTGTTTGTTATAGGCTTCATAATTACAGTATATTTTCCTTCTGTAATGGTAATATAACTAAAAAAATGTTTTTTGTTTTATTTACAAACTATAAACACATATTTTACAGTGTATTTTGTACACAATTGGGATTTTTGAAAATTCAATAACATTCTGCACCTCATAATTCAAAAACCGTTCAATTTAGAGAAAAAATGTTAATATCAAAAATTGTTTGTTTTATTACTGCCTACATTTTTTATTTGAAACTTTTTTCCTATCTGCAACGGTAGAGGATTTATATACAAAAATCTGAAAATGAGCCGCCATTTTTCAATATGGCGGGCGAAGCACAGCTTCGATTTTAGAGGATCTTTAATATATTCATTAAGATGGCATGTGGAACATCTCCACCAAATTCCTTACTTGTACATTATTTTTCCTGCACTAGAGGTATAATATGAAATTACTAGACTTTTGGACTCTGGTGGAAATGATTACCATTTTTTTATATTCTGTCACCTTGTAACATACGTAACACCTACCTCAACGTAAATATAGATAAACAGCTGTTGCCCAAGTTCGATACCTTCACATAATATATTAGTAATATTTTAATGCTAAATCGAAAAGTGAAAGCCAACGCAGAATGTGTGTAGTTGTTAACGAATTCCAAGCATAAATAACAGAAAATATTAACTTATTTATCTAATGCTGATCTAAAATCGGAAACTTTTTTGGTTTTGATGAATGAGCCGGAGACACTTAAAGGAAATTGTCTTAATATTTTTTGTAATCGTAGTTATTTCAATAGCTAGACTTAAAAAAATGTACTACAAACCAGGACAGTTAATTTCAAAAACAAATATGTACGTATTATGCAAAATATTGGATTGTAAAATGTGTAAAATGATTTGAGGTCACACGCAATAAACTCAAAACCACAGAACAAGTCACTATATTGACTTTGAATTACGCAAGTCTATTTTAGTTTCAAATGAAATGAATAAGAGCCACTAATTTAATAAAGAAAATATTAGCATCGATTTTCTTATCCTTAATATAACAATTTACAGATAAATATTTGTTACAAAAAAATTTACATTAATTATTATATCCAGTAACTAATAGTTTCGGAAAATCTTTAGTCATTTCTACTATCAATATGACGCATTTGCTGTTGTCCAGTTGGTTTAAAATTATTGCTCTTACTGTATACCGAGCTATGACTTTATCTACATAACTATGTCTAAGTACAAACAGTTAGTCAAGACTGTTAATTTTGGGAACAAATATTAATTCATTAGTAAAAATGGCTTGGAGGACGATTATTTAACTTTTTTTACCTAAATATTTCCAGTATCAAGTAAAGTAAATATCAAAGAACCAATGGTAATACATATTATTATATAATTAAAATATTTGTTTTGGAGACTTCAAGGATCGAGCAAGAAACAAACCTTCCTGTTTAATAATGGAAAATGAAATTTAGTCTCGCCTATAATGTACTATCTAGGACATAATACCTTATTTTATATTTGTTTTTGATTTGTTTACAGTTGTTCCTATGGGGAAATGTGATTTGAACAAAAATGATTTTTTTCCGCTCCGAGCTTAAAGATTTCTGGTAACATTTCTTCTTTTTGATAAATTATCGTCTTTTCTACAATAAGAAACTACTCGACGCCTATTCATTGTCACCTAGAACAAAAAAGTAAAAAAAACTGCAATAAAATCAGCCTTAGATTTTCCATATGTCTTCAGCTGGCAAACGCTCTTCTAAAGGGGAGTGTATGGGGCTCGTGCACCGTTTGACAGGTCACACAACCTCGTTAACCTCAATCATTCTTCTTCTTCTAGTGCTGTCCCCTTAAAGGGCTCGTGCACCGTTTGACAGCCGACATTATTGGAGGGAGGAGAACGAGACACAACGTCACAATCACAAGAAAACTACGAACTGCACATGAAGAAATCGGAAAATTTGGGGATGTGTCTCCTTCTCCTCCCTCCAAAAATGTCGGCTGTCAAACGGTCCACAAGCCCTTTAAGGGGGATAGCACTAGAAGAAGAAGAATGATTGAGGTTAATGAGGTTGTGTGACCTCCAAGAATGTCGGCTGTCAAACGGTGCACGAGCCCCATACTTTACTAATTGATAGCACGCAAAAGTTAAAAAAAATACAGCTGGGAATTTTGCATTTATTAATGATCGCTAACCTCTGTAAGGGGACAGCACTAGAAGAAGAAGAATGATTGAGATTAAGTGTTGTGTGACCTCCAAGCTGTCAAACGGTGCACGAGCCCCATATAACAACAATATAACCCTACGCGGGGCACACACGTCATTAGTAATCGGGTGAAGCAAAATAACGACAAGCGTTGTTTGAGGAAGTGGGTGCATCAGAGTTGGAAAATTCAGATACGTGTGCTGCTATTTTACGGTATTGGTGATTGAATTTTCATTGTTGTTGTAATATTTTTGTGTAAAATAAGTTTGCCCAAGGAAAAGTACATAAAGCATTAAAATTTCAAAGTAAAATTACAGTTTTACTTTAAATTTACAACATGTTAGAGTTACACTTCAACATACTGACACCGACATTATTCAGAAAAAAATTTACTTTACAGTCATGTTATGGAAAATTTACTTAGTAAAGTGCTCAATTACTCAGTAATTTTACTTGCGTTTTTATTAGTGTAGGACGTTTAAAAGCAGGTGCTACTTTCATCTAGTGACTCAGGCATAATACCTACCTAATACACTTCAGAAAATGCAAGAAGCATCCTTAAAGTCATTTGGGCAACCCGACCGCTCTTGTGTCTCTTACTGTTGAAAATGATCCCACTTCCATGTGTTTTACGCAACATTGATACCGAGATATGTCTAATTTATTTTAAAGTAAGTTTTTATGGTCCCTAATGCATAGAAAAAACTAAAAACCACTTTGCGAAATGCCAAAAGGAATTAACCAAATAGTTATCGAAAGCTGTAACCAGTTTGCTCGATCGCGACCTTGCCTCGGTTTTTTACGCTTTTTCCCATCACAGACAAGAATAACAGGAATAAAGTTCATAAATGGTATCAAAACAGACACGTTGGAAGTTGGTACCCTTGGAACTTGATACTGGTTACATGTTCATCGTGCAACTATACCATTAAAATGATTTAGCTTAACAACCGATATATCAATATTAAGTGACATAAGTATACGTGAATATTAGCAATTGCTGTTATTATATCCACGTGCGATTTTATAGTTAACAACTTATACATTTTTCTCTAATCAAAGACAAAAAGGTTACAATCTGCAATATTATACAGGATGTATTTGTGATATTGCACAATCCGCTCATATGATTTTTTTGATGAGGCGACTTCTCCTGATTTCTTCGTAACTATTGTTTGAATGTCCATCCGTCCGTATATGCTTCTACGTGTATTATAACGCAGAATCGTTTCAAGGGCAATTATAATCATGTTTCATCAATTTTATATCATCATAACTAGAATCTCCAGTAACATAAAAGTACATTAAATTTTATGAATATATATATAAAATTGAAAGATTAATAAAGGACGATTATTTTCTCTATAAATGGTGTACTATCCAGTAAACACTAGTTCGTACAAAATACGTGAAATATACGCTCTAGTGGCATAAAAATGCTTTCGGTATAATAATATACATTTATGATGTACAGGGTGGACCAAATTAGATAAGATTGGGGGTTTTCTCTAAAACTATGGCAGATAGACAAAAACCAATATAGGTGTCCTGAGCTCGATTTTCGAGAAACAAGCAATGGCGCAAACCGTGATCGTCTATCTTTTTCGACTACAGAGCTACAGAGCGTTTTTGGAAAATTGGCATTTTTTGAGTAGAATCCGTTGGCGATAAGAAGAAAATTGTGCATGCCTCAGTTTTCGAAATATGTGTTTTTTTTAATGGAACACCCTGTAAATTATTTCATTATTCGATCACAACTTAAATTAGCTCTCCAACGATATATCGTATGTCATATTTACCTTTAGAAAAGTTTCCTTCTGGTTATATGTTCTTGATATTACTTTATTACATTCTCCATAAATAATAGAAAAGTTTAGAAAGTCTTCGTGGCTGCAAGCAGGAAGGAGATACTCACATATTTACCTTCAAGGTTAGGAGCTTAATCAAAAGGATCACTAGGTTTGTGTTGGTAGCTTAATAGCTAACGTGTCTAGCTTGAACTCTGGGAGTACATAGCGAAGTGATTTCGGGCATATGTAGCGAAATAAATTATCCCAAGAAGCTGTTCGGATTCCACTATAAACTGTAGTCCCGGTTTCCTTTATTCAGACGAATCTAAGTCCTCTAGACTTGAAAAGATCATTGAGGTGACCTAGAAGACGATTAAAAACATTTTCAAACGTTTCGGTTATATACTCTGTTGTAAAATATATTTGCAATTTGTTGGATATATAATCTTGCTCGACGTCGTAAATCTAGAGAAGGTCGTAATGTATTTTTGACTTGATTCGCCCTTTCGAGTTTTTCTCGTGTACTAACTTCGGTGGCGTAAACTAAACTATTCATATGACATCACAAGTAAAAATTTCATAGGTTCAGGTCTGGTAAACGAGGTGGTCAAGCGAAGTAACCATCGCAAATTGTACTACTGCTTGGAAAATTTTGGTCCAGATAAGTCCGAGCATTGCATCCAAACATGCACATGCTGAAAATATATATTCTGCCGAATCGCAAGTAAAAATTCCATAGGTTTAAGTCTGGTAAACGAAGTGGCCAAGCGAAGGGACCATCGCAAATTATCCTATTGCTTGGAAAATTTTGGTTCAAACAAGTTCGAAGAACCTGGCATGCAAAAACGCACATGCTGAAAGTATATATTCTGTCGAATATTCAAAAGTGTACCTTCCACCGGAAAATACTGACTGAAAAATAATAAAACACAATGAAATGGTTATTACAAAGGGACAAAAACTGTTTATCTGGATACGCGTTTTTGAGGTTCATTAGTAAGTTTCTGCATCATTACAAAATCAAAATTGTTAACAACACAGACAACATTATTGTTAGTTCCGAAAACCTACATCACATCATAAATAAATACTTCACACAATATAAAAAATACAAAAAAAAAAGAAAGAAGATAGAACTAAAGCTATGCTCACTTAGGTCAGCAATATTCAAATTAAAATCAATAATGGATGTATCGTCAGCATATGCGATGCATTTTTTGGGGACGTAAAGTGGAAAAAATCATTGACGTATAATATAAAGAGTAGGGGCCTCAAAACAGAGCCTTGAGGAACCTCGTGTTTCCCCGGAAGGAGTTTAAATTATCTACAGAGATACACTGAAGTCTGTTGTTAAGATAGGAATAGAAAGAATTCAATGGCAAACCTCGAATACCATAAAAACTCATCTTTACCAGAAGTATTTCATGTGAGACACAGTCAAAGGCCTTGGAGAGGTCGCACAAGCTAATAGCTACATGTTCGCCCTCCTCAAGGTCCTCACTCATATGTAATAAAATTTTCTAATCGATTTTGTTTAAGGATAGTGCGTCTTGTAGATATTCAAAAACTACTTCATTTATGTAGAAAACTCATACTGGTCATACCATAAAAAATTTGAAAACATTTGAAACAATAGAAAAATCTGCTTTTTGTTCATGGAGAAATTGTTATATTTCAAGTATTCGCTTGCAAAATAAAAACTGCAATTTTAATCACTTGTCAGTTCTCTGACGTCTTATTAAAGAATTATATCTTGTTGCCCTGAACTTTTGCTTTCCACTACGTCATATATGGTGGAATTTAAGAAGTTAAATTATAAAATATCGTGCCGTTGAGGAACTCGTTTGGATGCCTTTGAGGCAGCGAATTCTTCGCATTAAATATACTGGACGGTGGTCAGCTCGCCCAACAACTCCAGCAGATTTTACCTTCACTTATAAATTTATAACGCCGTTCAGGGGCGTACAACGTACTCTATATGTGTGTAAACAGCCTGCTGCACGCCGAAATAGCTGTGTGTTAACGCCAAACATTCGGGAGTGACAATACTACTTTGTGCTCAAATTACACGCATAATTACTTCCACATCCAGTGGAAGTATAGTACCGACAAAAAATTTTTAAAAATTTTTATTTTTCAAATAGGCTTAGAATGCCACGAAACGTCGAGATTTTAAGTTTGAGCGAAAAAAAAAATTCTGTCTGTCGGTCTGTCTGTCTGTAACTTTTTTTGTGCGCACGTTTACTCTGGAACCGTTTAAGATATTGACTTGAAATTTAGTACACATATGTACTTTACCGAGATCTAGAACTAGGTTATATTTTCATCTTGTTCCGTCGAAGGGTTGGGGGGTAAATTTGGGGAAAACAGGTAAATCAAGCAGGTAAGAGTCCATAAAATTGTAATTTGGTATATACAAGAGAAGCTAAGGTCTCAAAAAAAAATTTGACATTAGCCACCCCCCATTACCACCCCCACCCCATTGTTAAAGGGGATGAAAAAAAAATGTGATTTAGTGTGTGTACAAGAACCAGACACCTCAAAACGTTTTTTTACTTCATCCACCCCCACTACCACCCCCTATCACCACCCCCACCGCGCTACCGATGTGGGGTATCGTTTTATGGGTTTTTGGGGTAGAGGATTTCAAATATTATATTATTAAAGTTCCATAAACAATTATTTCCATACAAAATTTTTTCGTTGTGAGTGACTTGGATAAAAAATGTGGATGTGGAAGTAGTGATTCCTTGGGCAGCGGTTTTTTATCTACGATCGTTTGAAAATATCAAAATAGAAGGAACTAAGTTGAATTTTTAGTTGGAAACCGCGATTCGGCAACATTTTATGCATGTGTGTGACCAAAATAAACAACGTCTTCAGACACACGTCACATGTCTGCAAATGTCTAGTTAGAAATCTTGGTCCCGCCTAGAGCTACTGCATCCTACCAGTTCCCCAGCGCATCTTGGGTTCACTAGAGACGTTAAAGAGAATCTACACAACAAAACACACTGTCAGTTTATTTAAGTATTGCTGCTGCTTGAATTATATTGTGATATTGTGAATTTATATTGTGAGTTAGTCGGTTAACCCATCCTAGCTGTAGGTTCTGGTAACTCCTATCCAAATATTATATAGGAACAAAATTATAGAAAATTTTATGCACTTTTTCTCCATCTTTTTTAGTTTTCATATTAAATAACAAAAACAATATTTGCAAATTTTTTTCTTTATAAACGGATGCCATTTTGAAAGTACAGCCAGTTTTTTTGGGGACATGTCTAAAATTATTCGTTATGCTTTAATCTTTATAAAAACATTGTCCCCAAGGATCGTACAGTTAGAGTGGGCTCCCTTAGTAAGTAGAAAACCCAACTGTATGTCTCGATCGTAGTTAAGTTAAAACTAACTAGTTAGTATTGACATTTGTCAAGTGCTGAAAATTATTCCTCTGGCGTTAAGCGTAGACTATTGGCTTAAACTAATATTAAAAAAATTGAATGGTGGTGGTGGTGAATTTACTAAATATCCAATTATTTATTATCCAAGGTTCCATTACTACTCATAAGAAGAATCAACAAGAAACTTACGAGAGGTACAAAGAAAGATCTATATTGTAACAAAAAATTAGTTTTTGAACACCACAAAATACACATTAAAACAACAAATTTTGTTGCCAGATCACTCAATGACAGCTGTAATTTGAATTTCTTTAATTTATTATGCACTTCATGGGATATCTTTATGTAGCCTGCATATTTTCCTCTTGGTGTGTATCTCATTTAAAACAATTTCTTCTGGTACTCTTTATCTCTCGGCACCTACTTCACCTTCGCTCAACTAGAGTTTAAACACAAGAAATATTTATTACAAATGCTGGCAAACCAATATAGTATTTTTTTTACCACGAATTGTTTATTGCTTGCTTTAGCAGCAGTTCCTATTATCACAAGCACTTTAAGTTTCACACCTGGATTTTACATTGTATCTCATATCTCATATTAAGAGAGGATACCTAACTGGATGGATTATTATGGTCTTGTACTACGGCCGTTTTTCCTATATCACCTTAAAATTCAAATCCTTACATTAACATGCAATAACTTACACTAATAAAATGCTTGGAACACCTCTGTAAAATCATTTTTAACCCCAACCTCTTCTGGCTGTAAATCGACGTTATTTTTATAAAAACTGATATTGTCTGGAATCGCCACACTTCCACAATTAATAATTATAATCACAAAAGCAGACAAAATACAAAAAGTGGTATTGACCCACCAATTTTTAGTAAATCGCGAAAAATAACCTAAAGAACCTCATAAAAACTTCATAAAAAAATTGATGGGTGATTGAGCTAACGGACACCTAATTCGTGTTCAGAACGTCGAAATACATAGAAATCACCCAATGGAGTTCCATTAACAGACCACTTTTTTATTTTGTGTGCCTGTGTAATAGACCTTTTCATCATAAGCGCGTGCATATGCTGCCGCTATGTTTGTTTGCGGGAACTATGAAATGGCATCATTATCACTTACAGTAAATTTCTTGATGGGACTGCTGTTGTTTTCAAGATTTTATTTTTTTTTACTGTGTTCTAAAAATAAAACAATGTCTATTTAACCTTAACCTCAACATACAATAAATACCTCATTGATAAAAATAATCATCTTCTGTGGAATAAAGTGAACAAACCTTCATGTCCTCATGTACTTTGTCACTGGCTTTCCAATTTTTAATTTTATTATCCAGGCTTTTAGCCTGTCCACAAAATCCTTCCCCCCAAAACTGTTATCCATCTTCACGCGGTATTTGCCGGTTTTGGGAAACAAATGTTGGTTTTTTTTTTGCCCAAGACGAACACTGAGGAACTGAACAATATTGATTCATATTGTTTTCAATTTCAATTGAATCCAATCGACAATAAAAACAACGCAAAGCAATTATGACACAAGCAAAAAATGAAAGTTTTCACTTGTCATCTCACATAAAGTAGTTCGTAATCGGCACCGTAGGTGACGTATCGCTTATTTTGAATCGCGTATACAACAAAAACTTGCCATCTTGTATGACATAATATCCGTAAAGACTCTAATATTACGAAAGTTCAATCAGTTGCCATTTGACAGCTAATGCCAGCGGTTTGTTTTGCTACGGGCTCATATCAAAGCAAATTTTAATGCACTGTACAATCAGTTAGCTCAACTGAACCTAGTACTTACTCCTGTTGTGTCTGTCAATGAGACCTTACTTTCATTTTATGAACAAATATATGCTGTTTTCAATGAGCACATTCCTCGAAAGACACCCTCTAGTAAGCAATACCCTCCTTGGTTCAACTCGGATATAATTAGACTTCTAAGGCAGAAGAACAAGGCTTGGAGAATGTATAAAAAATCCAGGAGTGTGAATGACTATAACCACTTTCGAGAATTAAGAGCTTCGTTAAAAGTTTTGGTTCAAAACGCTTACAGTCAATACATTGAAGAGGCAGAAAGCTCAATAAAAACTAACCCGAACAAATTTTGGAGTTTTGTCAGCTCCAAACAAAACTCTACAAGTATTCCCAATACTATGTACTATAACAACTCTACTCTTCAAACCCCCCAGGATATTGTCAATTCTTTTGCTGACTTTTTTCTGATGCTTTTATTAATTCCAGTGAATTTTCACCGGCTGAGAATTTACATTATAATAATAATATCCTTCATATCAGAGAATTTACTTAGAATGATGTGATCAATGCAATCAGGAAAATCAAGGCTAATATGACTACTGGACCTGACCAAATTCCAGCGTTTATTATAAGAGATTGTGCTGCTGTCCTCAGCAAACCGCTCTGCATTATTTTTAATTTAATATTGAAAACGGCGTCTTTTCCTGACAAATGGAAAGAGTCGAGAATTTGCCCGGTATTTAAAAAGGGCAATAAGCACGACATTGAGAACCATCGTCCCATTACTATTTTATGCAACTTCGCAAAAATATTTGAAATTCTAATATATGATTTTATTTCTTTCCATACTAAAAACTCAGTTATAGTAGAGCAGCACGGATTCATGCAAGGGAGGTCCACTGTATCGAACCTTGTGTGCAAAACACAGTATATTGCTGAAGCTTTAGATCAGAAAGGTCAGGTTGATGTCATCTACACTGACTTTTCTAAAGCATTTGACAGATTGGACCACGGTATATTGTTAAACAAACTGCAAACCTTTGGGTTCAGTGACTCGCTTATTCATTTGTTTATTTCTTACTTAACTTTTCGAACTCAGTTTGTTCAATATCGTGGCTTCCAATCTGTATGATTTAAACAAACGTCAGGAGTTCCGCAAGGTTCCATACTTGGCCCTCTATTTTTTGTACTCTTCATTAATGATATTATTGACAACCTTGACGTATGCTATTTACTTTACGCTGACGACCTCAAATTATATATTCGCATTAAATCCGAAGACGACTGTTTAAGGCTCCAGAATAGTCTAGACTCGCTTAACGCCTGGTGTGTTCATAACCAACTCCCTTTAAACGCTGCCAAATGTAACGTGATGTCCTTTTCGCGCAAGTCTGACCCGATTATTTTTAATTACAATTTGGATAATTGCGTCTTAGATAGACCTGAGTTCGTGAAGGACTTAGGAGTTGTCTTTGACTCAAAACTTACTTTCTCCAAACATATTGAGGAATGCGTTGCTGAAGCTTATAGATCCCTAGGTTTTATTCTTCGAAATAGTAAAGACTTTAAAAATTTGTCTACTCTTCGTCTATTATTTATAACATTTGTTAGATCCAAGCTGGAATACGCCTCTATTGTTTGGAGTCCTAGTTATAATATCTATATCACTTCACTTGAGAAAGTACAGAGACGTTTCTTCAAATCGGCAACATTTATTCTGGATGGTCACTATCCAATCTGTTTAAACTACAGTAACATTGAGCAAAGATTGGATATTTTCAACTGCAATATTTCTGACATAAAACGAACTTACGCAAGTGTTTAACAATTATTTCTCCCTTCTTATCTTGCTTGTTTCTCTATGTATATTATATGCTAACGTTGTATTATGTATATTTTTATGTTGTATGAATTGTCATTTACACATTTATTTGTCCTGAACGTTTTATATTGATTGTTTTTTCTGATAACCTACTTTTCACTTTGGTGTTTTTATTATATTCATTTGTTATTTTGTTTTTTAATCTTGTAATTGTGTTGTTATTTATCCTGTAACTGGGTTTTACCCGTTGGATAAATTATTGAAATAAATAAATAAATAAATAAATAAATAAATAAATAAATAAATAAATAAATAAATAAATAAATAAATAAATAAATAAATAAATAAATAAATAAATAAATAAATAAATAAATAAATAAATAAATAAATAAATAAATAAATAAATAAATAAATAAATAAATAAATAAATAAATAAATAAATAAATAAATAAATAAATATCTGTGACGTCACGCGCACACGACCTATACAACATTGTTTTAATTTGACGTGAACATTTTAGTGTAAAACCAACAAGTGTACGTGTTAGATTTTATTTTATTATTCACTTAATGTTGACAATGAGGAAACGATAAATCTCATACAATTAACAATGTAATTAATATTTTGCTGCGAATTAGACTAGAGCGAATGGCTTTTTCATTACCTATTATTATTTAACCTAAAGTTAATGATAATGTGACAATTTGTGGACTGTGACGCCTGTTTAGACTATGATAGAAATTAATTTAATTATTATAATTAAAACCCGCTCATCCGATGGAAAAATATGAGTGATAAACGATCTTTATCGAGCTTTCATGTTTCGAGATATGGTATTGACAGACATAGGTAATTATAGTTTATTGATGTCTGCTGTCACTTAATTTCTCTGTGTCTGTTTTAAATCTAAAGTGATACTTTTTATTTTATTTTATCGGGAACTAAGTTCCGATACTGATGCCTACTTTGTTGTGATCTAGAATAAGGAATATTATTCGGAGCAGATAGATTTTAAGAAATGTTCCTGTCAAATTAAAATAGATTGAATCGACTTGTATTAGACCGCCAATATTAAAATGCACAGGATAATTCACCCATATACATTTGAAATACTGTCTCACGGCGGATAAATGAGAATGGAATTATTTTACCACCATAGCCAACGAAAAGTACAGACTTGAATCTCGTTGAAAATATTTTGTAAAGAAATTATACACACAAAATTTCAGGGGCGTAAGTACTGAAGAAACGTGGTTGATACTGTATATATAAAAGATTAAAGGAGCTTGGATATTCTGTAGGTTTAGATTACAAAATTATTAGAGAACATTGATTTAAAGAAACTCTCTCGATCTCTTCGATCTTTCAAACTGAACGTGAACGGGAAAATTCACTTTCATATGAATCTTGGTTTACCCCATCCTCTCCTTTCTCTATGGAAATCTAATGATCACAGCCACACAAAAAAAATTGGCCTGGTATGGCCAATATATTCTCTTGTACATTCGCGCGCGAAAATACACGGGAATATACAGGCCAATTTTCTTTTTTGTGTGTGGCTGTGTGCTTTCTGTCGAACTTGACCTTTTTGGTCAATTGCGTATTTTCGAAGTGTTAGCCCAGTCACTTTATACATGAACCTCTAAAAAAACCCAACCTAAGATTTTCCAACGGGATTCTCTTTATTTTGGCGAAAAAAATAATTTCTCAAAAGTCCATAAAGCCAACTGGATGGCTACAAAAGTTGCCGAAGGTCAAAGGTCACTAAAATCAGTTTTTTTTCAAATATCTTGTAAATTATCGGTTGTACGTTAATTTTGACTATTATAAAATTTGTTTGTGAGATAAATCTGCATAAAAGGTTCTATACAAAATTTACGTAGAACCAATAGTTTTTAAGATATAGTTTTTTTTTAAATGGTGTCCCCTGTAAGCCTAATTCATGGGTTACCAGTTATATTATAATTTTGTTGATCAATGTTCGTCTTTGCTGACTTCTTATCCTTCGTCTTCGACTACCTCTTCTAGTTCCACTTCTTCAATATCTTCATCTTCATCTCAGCGGAAAATAACGAAATGAGGTCGGCTTCATCATCGTTGAACACTGCACGGCAATCCTATTTTCCTGCATCCATGCATCCAGAATTGATGCCACAACCTTTTGTGCAACTGCAGAAAATTCAATTGAGAAGTTCATCTGGTGCAGGAGGAATCAGAGTAGTTGTTGACTCTAATAAATTATTCTTTAAAATCCAACCCCACTGCTGAGTGTCTAAATCTTTTCCCAGTCAAGTTTGCACCTGGTAATATACCCTGAACAGATATTGTTGAGTAACTGCTGCTGTGGGTGGAAGTGATGGCTTATTTAGTCTAGTGCATTCTGCAAAACTAAAATATCTATAATTATCAATTGAAGTCTCTTTTTTGGAACTCCGTACATAGCTAAAATAAACAATGTGCCACTATTTATTAGCAAATTTTTGAACAGTAAATCTGGTATTTTTTAAATATTTTAAATGCGTTTATTTTTCCTTTTCGAAATAAAGCACTAGTGGTATCGCAACCACTAGAATATATTCTCTACAATCTGCATACTTCTGGATTACCCAAGGATTGTAAATCTTCGATTGGACGTTTCCTTTTCCGGGTTTAATAAAATAGATATTGTGAGTAATCGAAGTGCGTCCTATTAAAATTATTAAGAGATCAATATCTTCTCCAACAGCAACTGTAGTGCGCTCAATTGACTGCTTCAAAGCTGTTTTTATGATTAAACATCAGCATCATCCGGGGCCTGAATGCTATTAATTTTAAACATTTCTAATTTGGTCATCAGTAAAGAAATAAATCTATTTTTATTCAATTTATTGGACAAGAATTGTTCTTGATTAGAAGCTATTGGCGTTGTCTCTTCGAAAAGCATATCAGTGGATTTTTGAGTTATTTTCATACACCAACGCTGCTTACTATTATTATTATGAAGAAGGGTCCATTTCAAGGACATCTCAGAAAGAAATTACGCGGGTATATGTGCATAAACGATGTATACATAGTAGCCCGTCGGGCAGAGCGCGAAAAGCCTTCTCTTTCTTGACCTACCCAATACTGAAGTATAACCAGATGGGACCTTCACTACTTATTAAAGCATGTTATTTTACATAGGAAATCAAAATTGACGACACTCTCCATTGGTCGAGACCGAAGATATAAGAAAAAAACTAAAAAAAAAGAAATTTAGAAATTTAAAATTTAATCAAATATAACTTTAGAACTAAAACAGATAAAAATAAAATTTTTGTCTGGTTTTGACAAGTAAACATTGCTGTTTAATTTGAAGCATAATTTATTGCAATAATTAAAAAATTAACATAAAAAAACTGGCAAAATTCAAAAGGATAGCAACATTTTTCAAATTTTTAACTCGCCATAACTCGCTTATATAACGAGCTATTCAATTTTTTCTTTCACCAAAAACTGACAAATTTAATAGGCTTCATTATGTCTCGATTCATGCTCCGTTACGCTCTCGGCCCATCAAGAAACGTATCGGCTGCTGGCCTCATTATTGTCTGGATAAGTATTAATATAAGTATATATTATTTTATTTACATATTTAGGCTATTATAGTTTATGTATATTGTAGATACATTATCAATGAAAAAAACTGCATGTTACTTTTGCGAAACTGCTGAAAGCAAAGAAAATCTAATGGTAAAAAACCAACTGTTACTGGCATCAGATCTATTATACATTGTGCAAATGAAAGAAAAAATTCTTATAAAATAAAATGGTGGCACTTATTTGCACACTCTTATAATGAAGATAAAAATCAGATTAAAATAATATAGCATTGTCTGATCTGTGGAAAATCCAGAAAAAATAAGAATAAATTAAAAACATTTTTAAGAAGCAATTTGTACAGGAACGGGTGCGGAAACTAGAAAAAATATATATTAAAGTTGCAGTGACGCATTGTGATATAAAAATAAAAGGTAGGTTTTACTTTTATTCAGATTTGTTTGGGGATGACGGAAATTATCATAAAATTTGTTATGCAAAATATATTAGCAAAAAAAAATTAAATGTGTACAAACTAAACCACTGAAAGAAAAAATGAATTTAAGGTAGCGTTAAACATTTTATTTAGGGAGGTTGAACTTGCTGTTTTGCAAAAAAGAATCCTTAACTTTAACATTTCTAAAAACACTCCTTAATGATATATTTGAAGAAATCACGGAAGAAGAATTAGATTATTATAGCAGCGGAAATAAGAAAGAGACTAAAAAGCATTTAAACAAACAAAGTGTTTTGGGAACACAAAGAAAATACAACAGTTCATTCAAGTGATAATAAAGCTAAAAAGACTACCGAATTTTTATTGTCAGACACAAGTGCTGCCAGTATCTTAGGTGGACATCTTAAAACTGTAAAAAACAAGACTACTATTCAGAATAATCATCAATGTAAACAAGAAGCTTCAGATTTGTTATAAACATTTATGTCGTGGATACTAAATATGTCGGCACAGACAAATTTGTTTTAAACGTTATTTCTATAGTAATGCAATTTATATTAATAATTATGAAAAAAAAACAACCAGCATAGACCACTTTTTTACATATAATTACATGTGTATCGTGCCGTCAGAAGAAAAAAACTTATTGATATGCTTTTTTCTTTTGGCTATGGTTATTCCTACGATGAAATACGGATATTTAACATCTTTAGCTAGTCACGTATTAGTAAAAACTACGACATTTTTATTCCACCTGGAGTTCCTCCAGTAAGTTCTGAAGAAAACAATTACATTCATCGACATCGACAATTTTGATCAAAACTAAGACAGGCTAGATGGTAAAAATCCCACTCCCATTACTGCTTGGAATAGTATTATTTAAAAAAAATATCGGCCTATTTACACAAGAATATCTATCCAATAAGTTTTAACTGATTTTAACCCTTCCAGTTTACATGAAAACAAAAATCCAACTAATCGTTCAGATCCTCTACGAGTTAGTGAAAGCATGCCAAATAACTGTTTTGATTATGTGGCTACCTCTGACACTTTATGGAAAATATTAAAATTTACGAAGCAAAGTAGAAACTTTACTAGCTGGCATGAGTTTAACAATGATATATCTGAAAATCAGTTATCTCTGTCTGATACCTATTATTTTCCATTTATTAATGCACCACCCGCGTTGTACGACTCCATATATAGAGGATTATTACAATTAATATCATATTATTCAATTTGATTTATTAATTTTATCATCTTACAATAAAGGAAGATTATTGTAAAGCTTTTGTTACGGCCGCTGATTATAGCCTTGCGCGGTTTATGGCGAACGCGGGATGTACCGGGAACGAGAGGGGAAGCCTTGTGACTCCGTCGCCGAAATGCGCTTCGTTGTGTTTAAAAGGCTGTACCTCTTTTATTTACAGAGCTAGACCCAGCATTTTTTGGTGAAAAAAACATTCGAATAGCTCAATACATAAGCGAGTTACAACGAGTTAGAGCTTTTAAAAAAATTGACAATTTGTGTAACATCTAAATTAACGTAAATTTTCTAATGTTAAAGTTATTATTTTTGTAATAAATTATACATCAAATTAAAGAGAATCGTTTGTACTATAAAACTACAAAAAATATATAATTCTATCTTTTTTCGTTTGAAAGTTATTCGTGGTTGAATTTGAATTTTGTTATTTTCATTTTTTTTTGTTTTTTTCTTGTAACTTCAGTCTCGACCAATGGAGAGTGTCGACAAAAGTGATTTCCTATGTAAAAAAACCTGCTGAATAAAATGAAATAGGTTTTGTTTGGTTATACCTCGGTATTGGGTTAGTGAACGCTAGAGCCTGCCATCCGACGTACTATAGGTCTTGTTATCTATATATAGTCCAGGGAAATGAGTAAAAAAAGTACCATGCTCGGGACTGTGACTCATCCAGGCAGAGACCACGATTTTTAAGTAGTATAGGTGTCAATAAATGAAACCTATATAAAATCTGCGGTCGATTTTCTGCATATGTTTATTTACAGCCATTTTAATGCAAAAAAATGGAAAAAACGTGTTTTTTCACACTTTTTCACCTGCCAGTAAAAAGTAAACTATCTTACAGATAAATCAAATGAATCGCCTTGTAGGAAATTAAAAAAGCTTTAAAATGGCGGTTGTTAAATGTCGATATAGTTAATTGTTGCTAAGATAATTGCAAAATGCGGAATTTTATTCAATAAACAATATCTTGTGTAAAAAACAATCTACTGTTTTGTCCTTGCGTAAATAGTTGACTCTCATAGTGCTTAATATCTGGTAAAAATTTCAAATCGATTCGTCAAATAGTTTTTGCAAAATTGCATTAATTTATCCCAGAGACCTTTTTTTTGCAACCCCACCACGTCCAGAGAAATCAAAATACAATGATTCTACGGCCTCCACCTGAAAGGGAAAGACTTGATTTACCAAAATGCTTTGTTAGATATCGAAAAAATTAATTTTCAGACCTGCAAAATGACGTTGCAAAAGAACTCAGATTTTTACCTTATAAACAAATAGAATAATTTTTTAACAATTGATTGTACAGCATCGGTTTTTCGATATTTGAAAAGCTGATATTTTTACACGAATTTTGAAAAAAAAAAGAAGGTCCTAGGTCAATTTGGGGCAACATTAGCAATTTTTCCTAAAAAAAATACGAGTTGGTTGATTTTACCTTATTAGAATGTGTATAGGTATATTATTAAGTAAATTTATATGTGAATCGACAAATATTCTGTATTATTATAAATTACAGCGTTATTTATATCGAACAATGTGTTTCTTTTCATACTTTACAAATTCTATTGTTTATAACTTAATATAACAGTAATTTATATATTTAATTGTACACAAACCTTTCCTATAATTTTCAATAAGAATACAAAAATTTTGATAATGTATAAAAATATTTTTTTGTAAAATGTTTAAACAAATTACAGGTAATTAATACTCTCTTATTATTTTGGAGCAGATGTGTTGAACCATAGAAAGTTTCTACTGTATCATACAAACCATTATACATGACAAACGCTGTCACTACATGTACATTCACACGCGTGTTGTATACTTCTACGAAGGAAGTAATGGTTTGTTTTATTATTTATTAATAATTAATAATACGCAAATTAATAACAGCACTTTTTATAAATTGTATGGTAATTTTGCATTTGAAAAATATCTTAAAAATGTAAATTATATCGAATAGAGTCTTTTTATTTTATAAATTTGAAAAATTCAATTGTTTATAACAATAAGATATATATTTACGTGTACATAAGCCTTTTCTACAACTTTCAACAAGAACAAAACAAAAAATTTTGATATTTTGCAAAAAAAAATATATTTTTTTAAATGTTTAAACAAATTACATTGTTAATATTAATGTTAATAGTTTAACAGATTGAATATTATTAACGTACGCAAAAAGGTACCCCAAATTGAAAAAAGAAACATCAAAATCGGTTAACAAACACCAAAGTTATGACTTATATGGTCAGTTTGAAGATGCTGTTTCAATTTTTGAATGCGCAACCTCCGAGCTAAGTTGATTCGAGCCTCATTTTAGAAGCTTTGACAACAGTTTTGAGAAAGTGCAATCATTTTCAAATTTTTTACACTAAAAGTTGAACTCTTCCCCTTTAAAATGGCGCTTGTTACGTTTCTTAATTATTATAAACAAAGGAGCTATGAAATTTTGAAAAAAAATTGCTAACTTTGCCCCAAATTGACCTAGGACCTTCTTTTTTTTTTCGAAATTCGTGTAAAAATATCAGCTTTTCAAATATCGAAAAACCGATGCTCTACAATCAATTGTTAAAAAATTATTCTATTTGTTTATAAGGTAAAAATCTGAGTTCTTTTGCAACGTCATTTTGCAGGTCTGAAAATTAATTTTTTCGATATATAATAAAGCATTTTGGTAAATCAAGTCTTTCCCTTTCAGGTGGAGGCCGTAGAATCATTGTATTTTGATTTCTCTGGACGTGGTGGGGTTGCAAAAAAAAGGTCTCTGGGATAAATTAATGCAATTTTGCAAAAACTATTTGACGAATCGATTTGAAATTTTTACCAGATATTAAGCATTATGAGAGTCAACTATTTACGCAAGGATAAAACAGTAGATTGTTTTTTACACAAGATATTGTTTATTGAATAAAATTCCGCATTTTGCAATTATCTTAGCAACAATTAACTATATCGACATTTAACAACCGCCATTTTAAAGCTTTTTTAATCTCCTACAAGGTGATTCATTTGATTTATCTGTAAGATAGTTTACTTTTTACTGGCAGGTGAAAAAGTGTGAAAAAACACGTTTTTTCCATTTTTTTGCATTAAAATGGCTGTAAATAAACATATGCAGAAAATCGACCGCAGATTTTATATAGGTTTCATTTATTGACACCTATACTACCTAAAAATCGTGGTCTCTGCATGGATGAGTCACAGTCCCGGCCAAAACCTCATTTCCCTGGATTAATACACCACTATACGTATATAATAGTGGCGCATACTCTTTGCTCCGAAGTTTCTCAGCCCAATACCTCAAAAACTATTGGTTCTACGTAAATTTTGGGTAGAACCTTTTTTATGCAGATTTATCTCACGAACAAATTTTATAATAGCCAAAACTGACGCAAAACCGATAATTTACGATATATTTGAGAAAAACTGATTTTCGTGACTTTGACCTACTGTAACTTTTGTAGTCGTCCAGTTAGCTTTATGGACTTTTGAGAAATTATTTGTGACACAAAATAAAGAGAATCTCACTAGAAAATTTTAGGTTGGATTAGAGGTTTGGAGCTTTTCTGTATAAAGTTACTGAGCTATGTCGCCAAATTCAGTAGATTAGTGTTACGCAGCCTTCCTCACGATTTAGCAATTTAGTTTGACATAAGAATGTTAGTGTCAAAACGCTTACGTATGTACGTAGTAATTTCTCATTATGCGAGAGTGTAAACATAAATTTTCTGTAAAATACGATGAAAACTTTAACCTTGTATTTAGGTGATGTTAAAATGATAATGAAATAGCTAATATATATTTCTTTGTTTCAGGGTTCGTGGTTGCTGTATCAGTAGGAATTTTACTGTTTGGAATAATTGTAGTCATATTTTTCATGAGCTGGGTGAAATTAGTTATAAATCATGTAAGTACCATTAAATTTATTTATTTAGCGGTTAAGGTTTTATTCTTATAAGTATTAAATATAAAATTTAAAGGGCGAGTTGTACCAACACGCGGTTAGTCCTAACCCCGTGTTAAAAGTGGGTTAAGAGCAATGTCGCGTTGTACCAAAACGCTAACCTTGAATTTTAAGGTTATAAGACGCACTTAACCCTGTAAAACTGTTATTCCTGAGTTGTCTTTAACAGACGAATTTTTGCTTGTAGAATATGGCTTTTAGTTAAAAGTCGTCACTATATATTACTTACCAAGGTATCGGGGTACAAAATACTCTTGGGCGAGTGGTACAAAACTTCCCTAATCCGGTGTCAAGCTAACCCCGTATTAAAATTTAACACTGGTTTAAAAATTTTGCGAGCTGTACTAGCTGAATTAACTCTGGTGTTAAGAAACTCAGAAATAACTGAGTATAAGCACAGAATAAAGAACTACCAGAAGCGATATTCTCCGTGATGTTTCTTGATCAATTTTTGATACCTTCACTTTGTAGGTATTTCCTTCAGTTCGTTTACTGTCTTAACCTAACATTCTGTGACATAATATCCAACAATTCAACTATATTTTTCAATAAATGAACTGACGGAAATACCTACATGAAGATGACGTCAATGGAATTTGGACGAGAAGCTTAAGTGTCGTTTCTGGTAGCTCTCTTTTCTTTGGTATAAGTACAAGAGTGTAAGTTGCTAGCGATGTGGGGGTGTTGGCAGTCGAGTTACATAAAAAGCTTGTCAAGTTGTGCCAAATGCATTATAAATATTAATATAACTCAGGTCGTAGGTTATACCTATAATTAAAATGGACAATTTTGAGTTGGAGGAAGATGGCTGATAAAACTACGATTAAGTAGTTACAATGTACACTGTATACTCAAGATAAAAATGTCAAAACATGAAATGACATTTTTACTAACCCTGCCTTAAACCACCCCACGACTTAGTTTAAGTTTTATGGGGTTAAGTGCAAGTTGATAACCTTAAAATTCAAAGTTAACGTGTTGGTACAACTCACCCTAATATTATATTTTTCAATTGCCGCTATTCTTAATGTGTATCTTTGTTCCCATAAAAACGTATTTAATAATGCATGAGTTGCTCGCTTAAACCAAAAATATGATAACTAAGCAAAAATAGTACAATTTTAAACCCGGAACAAATATTGTCTATATAGTTATTTATTTGTATATAGATGTAGCTTAGACATTTTTTTGTTTGATACTTCCACTATTGAGTAAAAGCAGATTCTATTAACCATGAATAGAAGAAATTAAAACAAGTATATTTTCGAACATACCCACCTCGAGAAATCATGCCTGTTCCCCTTGCCCCATTTCAAAGGGGCTACTTGTATCTGCCTATATATATTTTTTACTCAAAAACGGTAGGATATAAAGAAATGATTTTGATGTATTCGATAGCGCATAAAATTTTGTAAGAATCTTATTCCCACATCCCGTGGAAGTATAGTAACGCAAATTTTTTTTAAATTTTTATTGTTCAAATAGGCTTAGAATGTCATGAAACGTCAAGATTTTAAGTCTGAGCAAAAACAATTTCTGTCTGCCTGTCTGTAACTTTGTGCGCACGATTACTCTGGAACCGTTTAAGATATTTAATCCAATCATTGAGTGCTCAAAAGAGAGGTGTACAGTACATGGAATATGCGAGACTTTTTGACTTCAGGACTTCGTTAGGAGTAGTTAGCAGGTAAACATACTAAAAGTCCCCGCCCCTGGGAGGTGAGCTTACGGCGGGAGGAGGGGGGGAAGGTCCCATTTTTGAGTTTTTCGATTATATCTCGGAAACGGTGGACTCTACAAAAATATGTTCTAAGTAAAAATGAATGCTAATTAAATTTCCTATAAAATTGTTTCCATACATATTTGTAGAATTTCCAACGGTTTTCGAGATATACGTTATTGAAAATCGATACTTTTCGAAAAAATCATTTTCACCTAACTCTTTTTGTCAAACATTTGCTTCTAGTGCCTTCCACGATCGTTTCTCAGAAAAATTGTCAGTTGTAGAGCATTAAATTTCCTTCAATTTGATAATCACTTAAAAAATAATTTTTTCGAAAATTATCGATTTTCAATAACGTATATCTCGAAAACCGTTGGAAATTCGACAAATATGTATGGCAATAATTTTATAGGCAATTTAATTAGCTTTCATTTATTTAGAACATATTTTTCTAGAGTCCACCGTTTCCGAGATATAATCGAAAAATCCAAAAATGGTACCTTCCCCCCTCCCTCCCACCGTAAGCTCACCTCCCAGGGGCGGGGACTTTTAGTATGTTTACCTACTAACTACTCCTAACGAAGTTCTGAAGTTAAAAGTCTCGCATATTCCATGCATTCTACAATATATTCGAGTCCTCAAAAAAATTGGTATTTAGTATATACAGTGTGTTCCTTAATGGCGTGCTAATATTTCAAGGTGTGATTCCTTTTTTTAAACCGTTATTTTTTAATATCTCAGAAAGTATTTTAGATATTATTTTCAATTTTAGTAAGTGTTAATAGGACATAAAACCACATACTTTAGATAAAAATTATTTTATCGCTCCACCACCACCACCAGTCCCTGCAAACATGTTCTCTGATATTTTTTACCAAGAAAAAAAATATTCGCCACGACATTTTTCCATGTGGATATTTTTTTCTGAGTCTGGTCAATTCTACATGAAAACGGTCTCTTGCGTTTTTCTTGTCTTTCTTAATTAAAACAATTAAATTCAAATTGCTTCATTTAGCAGTTCTGACTAGTAATTTTTGAACACCTAAATCTAGTAATCCTGGAATAAATGACGTTTTTACAAACATTGTTTTCAAAACAATATTATTTGTTGACATAAAGTAAGTTGTTGCTGTTCAAAACCATCTCATCGTATTATTTCTTCTTAGAGTTCTGAATATTTGTCATCAAATTGTTTGGGTGATATTCATATAATAATTCATATAGATTACCAGTGCTGTTGTTCTCTTATATTTCCTTAGGTTTTACACTCATTTATTTATAAAAATTGCAGATATTTACTTTTATATGAGGCAACACACAATTGCGAAAAATCTGCTCCCCTGTCAGAACCTTGTGCTTATTTGGTGACAGTATTTCTTAATAACTCTGTCTTTATGAGAAATTTTAATTACACATCGAACAAATTAAAATAACTTATACTGTGTGTGTAAAAAATCGGACATGAGTAACCGGACATTCTTTGGCGAAACTAACAAGAAATTATGGTTTCTCACCACAACAGACGAACATTTTACTTATAGTCTAGGTTTATTTCTTCAAATTTGAATGTTTAGAAGCAAATCTACTTTTTGCCAACCCAGATTTTAGAGTAACTCGACCCCGCTGATTCCAAAAATTTGGGGGTTGAATCAGGTACATTTTGTCAATTTATCGAGAATATCTTCGTAAGAAGTGAATTGAGAGGAAAATGTGAAGAGAGTTTAAATGTAGCTTATAACATTTTTTTTTAAATGATGCACATAAAGTTATAATTCCACTAGCTCGTTGGCGTGCAATGGGGGTCTAATATGAGACATATTTCAAAAAACCACAAAACAGTTCATCATAGTTGTTCAGAGGGATATTACTTTGCGTTGCGTAAAATATATTTAGATTTTCATTACCTTTAATGTCAGAAATGTCATGGGCATCGAGAAGGGGTAGCCGTCTTTGCCTGATTTTTAAAAACTCCTTCTAAAATCACTCCTAGAAGGAAGTCATATCAGTTTTTGAAAAACTATCGTCGACCTCACTATTTGGCGATGAAAAAAGTGTTATAGATTGGAAAAAATAAAGCACCTAATGTTAAATATTTAATAATAAAAAAATTATAAGTGACTGGGTTCAGAATCACTAATTAATTTCATCTTCATCCGAATATTCGTCTAACTGATTTATCTCATCTACCTTCGAGCATCCGGATGAACATGAACACATACTAGAACATGTTAAATGAGATTTGCGACATTTGCATAATCTGTTACTACAGAGACTAGTTTGGCATGAGCACGAGACGATTTCTAAACACGCACTGGTTGCAGGTGGGAGGGTGGTAAGAACTGGCTTTAAACCTAAAAAAAATGATGTACAAAGTTATTATACATTTACGAAATAAATACAATACCATTATCAAATTTCCAACCGTTATCTGTTGGAGATATGAATACTTCGGGAAGAATAAATAAATAAATTAAGATTCTAAAATCTAAAAATGTATCTCGAGATGTTTTTTTTTTACATTCTGAGTATTATGTATCATATGTGTTGTCTCTTTTTATCTGTATTTCACAAATTTTATGTGAATTTTTGACTTGCCTTATCCACTTTATTGCGGCAACCAGAGGTAAATAAAATTATTATTATTATTATTATATTTTACACATAATGTGAAGAAATATCCTTGTGAACAACTATGATGAACTATTTTGTGTGTTTTTTTAAATATGTCTCATTTTAGACCCCCATTGCACGCCAATGAGCTAGTGGAATTATAACTTTGTATAAGTACTTCATTTTATAAGCTACATTTAAACTCTCTTGACATTTTCCTCTCAATTCACTTCTTACGAAGATATTGTGGATAAACTGAAAAAATGTACCTTTAGGGGTGGTTGTGGGGTGGATCAACTCCGAATTCGAGATGCTAACCGAAATTTTCGGAATCAGCGGGATCGTGTTACTCTAAAAACATAGGTTGGCGAAAAGTAATATGATTTGCTTCTAAGAGTGATTTCCGAAGGCTTTTTAGAAAATTGAGCCTAGACTATTATAGTTCAGTCAACGGAGCTCTAAAATGACCAAAATCTCTAACTTGAGTGCTAATGAATGGATTTTGATGAAACTTTCTGCAATGTGTTTATAATGACGTTCAAAAAAAGTTAAAAAACCGCTGCCCAAGGAATCACTACTTCCACATCCAGATTTTTTATCCAAGTCACTCACAACGAAAAAAAATTGTATGCGGAAATAATTGTTTATAGAACTTTAATAATATAATATTTGAAGTTTTCTACCCCAAAAACCCATAAAACGATACCCCACATCGGTAGTGGGGTGGGGGTGGTGATAGGGGGTGGTAATGGGGGTGGATAAAGTAAAAAATTATTTTGAGATTTCTGGTTCTTGTACACACTAAATCACATTTTTTTCTCATCCCCTTTAATAATGAGGTGGGGGTGGCTAATGCCAAAATTTTTTTTGAGACCTTAGCCTCTTTTGTATATATTAGATACCAATTTTATGAACTCTTACCTGTTTGATTTCCTACTCTAGTCTTTTTTTCCTACTCTAGTCTTTTTTTAACTTTTTTTATTAACGCCATTACAAACACATTGCACAAGGTTTCATCAAAATCCATTCATCAGCACTCAAGTCAGAGGTGAAACCCCCCCGTTGACTGGACTATTAGGCATGTTTAGTCAAATCTTCATATTTTGACCCAAAAATCTCCAGTCACTCAATATCCCATTCTTGTGACTCACCCAGTATACGCTGAATAATTTTGAAAAGCAATAAATGAGGCTACGCGAGTCTTTCATTTACTCGTTTTTAGTAAAACAAATATATTTATTCATATAGCAAATACCAGCTACGAAAAAACCCAGTTGTAGTACACTTAACAACACAACGCATAAGAGTTTTGACTGCTTTTTTGTTTGGTTTGATCATTCGTGCCTGCAGAATTGTACGTGTCACTTGGTCTAATTCTGAATGCACTCTGTATTCCGAAACTTTTCGTAGTACATTTTTTACCGATTCGACGTTCACGCTTATGATTTCTAGTTATTCATTCTGGCAATAAGTGAGGTTTTCCACTTCATTAAAAATAGTCTTGTTTCGTTTTATTTATTTGCAGCCGAGGCAGCAGCAGAATGTGTCGAAATTTTTCTTAATTTTAAAACTCCTTGACACTGTTTTTGGACAGCTCTACAAGTGATGCTATAGTTTATGCCTCGTAGTCCAGTCAACGGGTTACACCTTTAATTTGAGTGCTAATGAATGAATTTTGAACCTTGTGTAATGTGTTTGTAATGACGTTAATAAAAAAGTTGAAAAAATATTAGAGTAAAACATAAAAAACTGCCCCTTTCTTTAAAAATACATAATTTAAAAAATTGGTAAAATTCAGGCGTATGCATTAAGTACTCCTAAACATTTTTGGTTTTTTTGATTTTTTTTATAACTTGCTAATTTTCCGAATTACAGGCACTTTTTCACGATAAATAATGTACTACATTTTTTTCATTTTTAATTTAAAACCGCTGCCCAAGGAATCACTACTTCCATATCCAGATTTTTTATCTAAGTCACTCACAACGAAAAAAATTTGTATGTGGAAATAATTGTTAATGGAACTTTAATAATATAATATTTGAAATCCTCTACCCCAAAAACCCATAAAATGATACCCCACATCGGTAGCGGGGTGGGGGTGGTGATAGGGGGTGGTAGTGGGGGTGGATGAAGTAAAAAAAACATTTCGAGGTTCTTGTACACACCCTAAATCACAATTTTTTTTCATCCCCTTTAATAATGGGGTGGTAATGGGGGTGGCTAATGCCAAAATTTTTTTTGAGACCTCAGCTTCTCTTGTATATACTAAATACCAATTTTATGGACTCTTGCCTGCTTGATTTACCTATTTTCCCCAAATTTACCCCAATTTACCCCCAACCCTTCGACGATGAAAATATAATCTAGATCTCGTTAAAGTACATATGTGTACCAAATTTAAAGTCAATATCTCAAACGGTTCCAGAGTAATCGTGCGCACAAAAAAAGTTACAGACAGACAGACCGACAGACAGACAGACCGACAGACCGACAGACCGACAGACCGACAGACAGAAATTTTTTTTCGCTCAAACTTAAAATCTCGACGGTTCGTTACATTGAAGCCTATTTGAACAATAAATTTTTTTTTGTCGTTACTATACTTCCACTGGATGTGGAAGTAAAAATTATATAGGTTTCATATTTTCATACTCGTTTTCATATTTTTTTATAATAATATATAAATCACGCTCATTTTTCGAATTTTCATGTATTAATGTGTAAAAAATGTAGTACATTATTTATCGTGAAAAACTGCCTGTAACTCGAAAAATTAGCAAGTTACAAAAAAATTCTAAGAGATAAAAAAATATTCAGAATGCCTCAATGCATACGTCTGAATTTTTAAAAAATTTTTGAAACACATTTTTAAAGCGCTGCGATTTCAAAGAAAGGTAGTAGTAGTTTTTCATGTTTTTCCGGAAAAACTCGGTGAAAATACACTTTACAGAAAAGTTTCAAATAAAAAAAGTCTTGTATTTCAATGATACATTCACCTGAATTTTTTTAATTTTTTTTTTCTACTTTTACATTTCCCCACTTTTAGGAATCTTCAAGTGGTCATATCTCGAAAAATATGCATTTTTCGAAAAAATTCACAAGAGTAAAAACATCTTATTTTGGACCAAAAAATGTAATTATGTTGTTTTATTTCATCGTTGACCTAAAACTACAAGTTACGGAACCCGTGGTAACAGGGGTGTTTTCTACCCCCTTCCGATTATTTCCTACTCTAATCTTTTTTCAACTTTTTTTTATTAATATCATTACAAACATATTGCACAAGGTTTGATCAAAATCCATTCATTAGCACTAAAATTAGAGATTTTGGTCATTTTAGAGCTTCGTTGACTGGACTATCGGTGGTGTTTTCGGAAATAGAATCATACCTATGTATTTTATTGAAGAAGGATGTTGTTGATATTTAAATTAAAAAAAGGACCTTTTTTGTGTTGCCATAGTTTCTTAGGTACCGTCGTAGACAATTTTGTTATATGAATCTTGTTTGTGACAAAATTTTCGACGAGAACACTATTCATTTTTACTGTAAAAACATTCGTCTATTAGGAATGTTTTAACTAATTTATAAAATGCATTAAAATTCATGTTTGTGATATTAACATTTACAAAATTGTTAAATAATACAGCATTCAATATATTATTCAGAGTTATGCAAGTCCTAGAATATTGTTGAACTAGATTTTCTGCATTCCTAGTATTATAAGAGTACATATTAGAATGTTTTGGAAACTTACCTAACTGCCGGTGAATTTGTAATGGGGTATTTTCCATTTTTTTTTAAATTCAGTTTTGGTGATATATATCAAGTAAAGTTATTATTTTAACAATTACTGCATAATCAATTTAAACCAAAACAATAATTTCTTAAATAAAAATAAGAAATAAGAATACGGCCGTCTAGACACAGATTTCAAATGATTTTATTTGGTGGGAAATAATTTAACCAATCATAGACAACTTTTGCTTAGACTGTAACTAACTTGCCAAATGCCAAATTGTGTATTTACTTTACATTATTTTACCTATGACACTTCTATTTTTCTCAATATCTTGAATATCAATAAATATTATACATATGTATTTAGAAGGAATTAAAAGATATTTATATTTGTTATTATGTAGAAGTTATTTTAAAAATGTAAACAAAACTTACGGCGAGGATTATGTGGCAACATTTCTTGCGTGCCGCCAGCTGACACTTCTTGTCACAATACAAGTGAAAGAGATATATTGGTTAGAATTATTTGTTTGTTTATGTGGCAATAAACTATTAAGATGGAGTTGAATTTTGTGAAAGGAGATTCGTCCAATTTGCCCAAAGTTGATTATGACTTGATAGATCCTTTCTATAACAAAATTTGGATTTTTGAACGGACGGGATCAAAAATATTAGAAGCTTGCCACCAAGTTCTTCGAATATCAATTTTTTTGGAACAGTTACAAAATTTTCTTCCGAAGCACTTATATTTGTATTTCCACAACTTTTATAAAATACCTTTTAAATGACATTATCTACTATTTGTAAATTACAGCAAATACCTCGATGAAATAAACTGAAATGCTTCAAATCAACACGACGGCGACGTTAGAATACATCTGTCATTTGACTAGTCGTTGACATTGTTGTCATGTTTGGCTAAACATGTTTTTAAAAATCTAATCGGCGTTAAAAATTATTTAAAATATTTAATAATTCACGCCTATTATTATTTTTTACATAAGAAAATTAAATTTCGTTTCGTTTCCTTCTAAATATATTAAAATTGATTTAATAAATAAGCTTTATACTTATGTTTTCTTCAAGAACTAGAGAAGGAATTTCAACTTGGCAACACCACACTGTTTTGAATAAAACCATTTTATCAACAAATCCATAGAGTCCAGCTACATCATCGGCCAAACTACCTACGTCACCAATTCAAAACACCTGTTGCTCCACTTATTTTAACTTCTGTTTTCTCAAAAAATTGATAATTATTTTCGCGGTAATCTGTATTGGAAGACTTGTTTGTACATATTCTATGATATTATTCAATAAAAAAAAAAAAATAGGAAAATACCACATTGGTGCATTTTTCGAACACCCTGTATATAGAAGTAGAGTGTAACTATGTACTTATATCTGTGAATTGTCTGAGTGAGGAGTTGAGCTAGGAAAATGCAGGAAGTACCTTCACGAGCCCCAAAAAATTCTAAATCTTGCAAAATTCAAAAGGATGGGTCCGATATGGCGACCTAGATTTGAGTCAGCTTATGATTTTTAACGATCCTCTTAGGAGAGTATGAGCTCCTGCTAGTAATTATATAAAATTAAGCAAAAATATGCTAAAGAAACACGGAATATAAAAAATATACGTAACTCATCCGAAAACTTCTTTTGGAAGACTTGGGGACCTTTTAGGCGTGGTGTTATACATTGGCCTGAAACCTGTGTGTCCTGTAAATAAGCTCTTTCCTAACTTGTTACGTAAGGTACTATCTGACACTCTACCTTTTTTTTTTTTTTTCGGTGAGCCGGCATCTTCAGAAAGTGTAATAATTGTCTAAGCCCGAAAGTTGTATTTATCAGTATATACCAAACTATGACATATCAAGAATATCCACATTTGAACAGCTATTCTGTTGATGCTACTTGTTTTAAATGGCGAGAAATTACGATTTTAAATGGTTATAAACTTTTACTTTCTCATCTGCAAGCTGTTTCAGCTTTAAATGCGAAATTCCATGCTGTTTTGCGAACTACACGCTTGATTTTAACAGTAGCTATTGCTCAACTCTACTTTTTAACGTTATTAATACTGACCAGAAATGTTCGTAATGCGGAGAGACACTCTCGTGTTTGGTCTCATCGCGCATTCGGCGACAATTGCAAAACAAATAAAAAGTGGGTATCTTTTATCGTCATCCGTTGTCCGTCCACGAGTCGCCTAAAAACGTTCTAATGCAAAATTGCTAAATCAAATACCAAAACGAATTCCCCATGCTTCGAATGGAAAGCACGAAAGTAGAAAGTAAATGTACTTATTAATTGGAAGATTTTATACAAAAGAAGATTCATTTTCATAAGAAGACTCATACAGGGTGAGAATATACTACTTAGGACTTCTGACTCCTGGTTCTATGAAGTTAGAGATTTGATGCAAAAATATAAATAAACTCAGTCAAGGAGTTTATTTATATTTTTGAGTCTAGAATCAGAAATTATTTTCGAATATGCAGGGTGAGCCAAAACAATAATTAAACAGGATCAACTGTGTTTTCTAAACCCCCATTTACAAAGCTGTATACATGGACATAAAGATAGTTGTTCAGGTTAGACTGGTTTTCCCTTTAAACATCAAAATTAAGAAAATCATAAAAAAATTAGAAATATGCGTTACGTTCTCAAAGTTGTTTTAGTCGATGTAATTTTAAAAATTGTAGTTTTGAATTATTCTCAAACAGCAGGGACAAAAACATAAGCATTGGAGTCCAAATTATAACACGAAATATCGTTTATTTTATTTATAAGTGACCTAAACGCAAAAACTGACGTAGCTCGGTCCCAAATACAAGTAGATAATTATTTTTTTTAACAAAATAGATGTTTCATCCATGTTCATAATTCGTTTGCCGCTTTTGGTTTGATAAAATATCCACAGAGTTATCTGAATTTGTTTATATCTATGATTCTGAAATTTATAAACAAATTTCAAAAGAACGATTTAAATAAATATATGATCAACCTCCCCACAAATTTGTGGGAGGTTACTAAAATTGGTACAAAACTGAAAATTGAGATAACATCAAATATTTACGTTTTGAGGTCCCAGGAACCCAAAAAAAGTGGTTTTTGAAAAATGTCTGTGTGTGGGTGTCTATGTGTGTGTGTGTCTTAGCACGATAGCGGCGAAACTACTAAACGGATTTGGATGAAACTTTGCATGAGGGTTTCTTTAGTGCTCCAGAAGATCTGAAAAAGTTTTGGTTGAGATCGGATTACGTTTAGTGCCGTTTGGCACAACAAGTTGTTTATATTATGATTACTTACAATTTGTAATCGAACCACTGAAAAGTAGTACGATATATCACACTTGCACCCTTTCGATTTGGTTTCCATGAAAAAAAAAAAAAAAATAATAAAAAACAATGCGAGTTGAGATCGGATTACGTTTAGTGCCGTTATGGCACACAATTTAGTGCTCTTTTCGGCTTTAAAAATCCACCAAATGGGAAGGTTCCAGCCGCTTCCAGCAGCTGCCGATTTTGTTTTCTTAATACATGTAAAAATATACATTTTGAAAAAAAATTGTCCTACGAGTCGATGCACTTAAACAATAAGCGATGGAAATTTCGAAATCATTTTTGGTTTTTAAAAACGGCTAACCGTTTGAATAAATATTTTGCGCCAAATAAAGGACATAGTTCTACCAACTTTCGTTATAATTGATGCATTATTACGTTATTTCTAAAATAATCAATAAATGCAATTTTTGTTGGTTTTAATTTTTTTGCAAATTAATGAATAATAGAAAAATTCTTTCATAAGCCTAGACTTATTCAAAATTTTATTACAAACAATTTGGTGTTTATATTTTTGTGATACGATTACTAGGACCGGAGATAATAAAGAAACTAACAGAAAACTTCAGTGTTGAAAAATAAATTGTTCAAATTACTTCCACATCCAGTGGAAGTATAGTAACGACAAAAAAAATTTTAAAAATTTTTATTGTTCAAATAGGCTTAGAATGTCATGAAACGTCGAGATTTTAAGTTTGAGCGAAAAAAAAATTTCTGTCTGTCGGTCGGTCTGTCTAACTTTTTTTGTGCGCACGTTTACTCTGGAACCGTATGAGATATTGACTTGAAATTTGGTACACATATGTACTTTAACGAGATCTAGAACTAGATTATATTTTCATCTTGTTCCGTCGAAGGGTTGGGGGGTAAATTGCGGTAAATTTGGGGAAAATAGGTAAATGAAGCAGATAAGAGTCCATAAAATTGGTATTTAGTATATACAAGAGAAGCATGGCATTAGCCACCCCCATTACCACCCCCGCCATTATTAAAGGGGATGAAAAAAAATTGTGATTTAGTGTGTGTACAAGAACCAGAAACCTCAAAATGTTTTTTTACTTCATCCACCTCCACTACCAACCCCCATCACCACCCCCACCCCGCTACCGATGTGGGGTATCGTTTTATGGGTTTTTGGGGTAGAGGATTTCAAATATTATGTTATTAAAGTTCCATAAACAATTATTTCGACATACAAAATTTTTTCGTTGTGAGTGACTTGGATAAAAAATCTGGATGTGGAAGTAGTGATTCCTTGGACAGCGGCTTTTTACAAGAAGCAATGGACCGATTTAATCCAAAACTGCTCATAGCAGTTATTTAGTATACATAAAACAGATTAAAACAATAAAATTGCTTGCTAAATTCCATTCAAAATTTATTTTCATTCCACTATTATTACTGTATTATACTTCAATTGTTGTTAAAGGCTCATGTTTGGGATTTTTATTCCTTGCAAATTCACAGTCTCTTTTTATGCACCAGTGTTATTTGAAATTTTATTGCGAGCAATTTCGTTTTTTTTTTAACTGCCGAATTAATTCTTGCAATAATGTAGATGTTATTTACTTGATTCCCATTATTTTATTGTCTAACTTTTTAACAAAGACGTACTTGATCTCTAATTCTACGATTCCATTTCTGTATTTGCAGGAAGTCACGCTGCGAGACGGATCACAGGCCTTCGGATGGTGGGCGAAACCTCCAGTGGAGCCGAAAATAAGAGTGTATATTTATAATGTGACGAATGCGGATGAGTTTCTCAATAATGGATCCATGCCGATAGTGGACGAGCTTGGGCCATACGTATACGTGTAAGTATTCATTATTATTACTATATGTGTTTGCAAACTATTTTTATTCAATAGAAATGCAACGCCGTTTTCGGGCAGAATTTAAAGCATCTCAAGACATGATCTGACTCCATAGAATAATCATGTCTGAAATAATATTGTGATTGTGAACAAACCTCCGATTAAAGAACTTATATCTAGATACATAACAGGCTATCTTTTCACTATATACCTTGTTTGCTCCTAACATAGTCACATTATATGTCCAATAAAATGGAGAGATGAACATCACATCCCATAGGCAACAGTGGCGTTGTGTGTGTAGAAAATGTGTAGAATGGTAAATATTTTCATTAAAATGAATTATTGCAATTCCTGCATTACCGGCTCTTTATATAACGTGATGTAGACATACGATATTACAGTAAGATAAAACAGTAAGATAAATATGTATTGAAAGGATATTAAAATTTAATTGCTATTTACTTTATAACTGTAAACTGAACTTCATCATGTTACGACTATGGAACGATCGATTTTCTTCTTTTCTAAACTGCTTTCTGCAAACGGCACAGCACTACACTATTTATTTGCACAAAATATATTGTCACTAAACTGTGTAAATATGAATAGAGAATATTATTTAGGTATTAAGCAAATCACAACTTAAAATAAAATTACTTTTTCACCAGTTTTTGGTCGGAGAACACGAAAAACATTTATTGACATTAATGGCCGAACTGTCAACTGAATTATGATAATCGAACTGAAGCCGATCGTGCACGAGCGGCCGCGAATACGCCGATGGGCCAATCAGCAACTTATGGGAAGAAGTGCCTTAGATTGTGAGTCTTTCAGCGACAAATAAATCAATGCCATTATGTATCTAGATATAAGTTCTTTAATCGGAGGAACAAACGTTCAAACCAACGAGGTCTAAGGTATAGAGGGGCAATTCCAATTCAGTATACGTACGGTTTGTTTGGACAAACAATAAACGCCCGAGGGACGCAGTGGGGGTGCATTTGTTGGCCCTAGTTGCCAAGATTTGCAGTGGAGTACTGCTTTGAGGGATACAATTAATGAATGAATATTGTTTTTTATTGCCGTTCTATTATTAGTTGAGCTCAAATCTATTAGTCAAATTGCTATAGAAGTAGTAATAAATTATATTATATTTAAAAACGGAGTACATGCTGCTCTATACATTTTTAAAATATTCGCAAATTCCATAACGTTAAGTTCAAGTGACGCCCAAGCGGACTAGTTGCTTGAATATGTTCTGGCCATGTGCCACGCCTACTTTTCCAGTCTCTCCTTATTATGTCGCTGGTTCAAACATTTTCGCAATACCAACAGTCTCAAAAGCCACTTAGAAAAACTAAAAATCAAATTGTTTTGCGAAGTTGCTAGCAAATCAATTTTATCCTTTTTAAAACTCCGTTTATGGTATTTAGTACAGTAATATAACGATTTATATCGGACGAAATTCATAGTTTTGAAAATTGGTAGAAATGTTAAGGATAGCATAAGAATTAATAAACCGCAAAGTTCCCCTAAATAGAGTGCTTCATCCCCTAGGACGTCGTTTCCACCTACATTTTGAGGTTTTCTAGATTATCTCGGGAACGGTGTATTTTTTTTTATAAAAATACCTATATACAAAATTATTTCTTATAAAATTCTCTAACAAAAACGTCTCTATAATTTTTGTCATAAAAATAATAGTACCGTGGGAAATAAGGCGCACACATAAGGGTTGGTTCCAGTTTTGTTTGTTTTGTTTTGTTTTCTTAACCGCTTCTCAAGTCACCGAAGTAACTCCTTGAAAATCCAGAATGAATTTGTGTTAGGTAAAGAGAAACGAGGCCCTACAGCTTATAGTGGAGTCCGAACCACTTCTAACACAATAAATTGTAATCTTTACTATAATCTACTTTAAAGTTCAATACTTAACGCTAAAGCAGTAGCTGCTAAACTCCACTTAAAATTATAATAAGTGTAGCACTTCCACCCTCTCATCCCTAAAAAATATCGCAATTTATAAAGAAGCGAGAATATTGTATATTGTACTTGTTGCCAGGCCACCCCAGAGGTAATTGTAAGTAATTGCCCCTTTTTTTAACGCGATGGGTGTGTTGCAGAAGTTGGCGGTAGTTTTGATAACATTACAATATTGTTCGCTTTACCAACAAGTTTGTTAAAAGTAATGAATCTGTATACATCTAGACTTTTTTCTGCGAAGATAGTTGTATAAAGCTAGAACAAAATCACTCTCCTACGTCTACAATTTCTTCATGATGCTTTTTCATCATTAAAAGTTTACACGATGTCTTGTAAGTCATCTCTTTTATTAAGCACATTGATAATCCACTGCATTTAGGATTTTTCTTCAGACCAATTCATACAAAAGCAAATGTTGGTTTTCCAGGTAGGTTCGGGTGTCCTTAATAAGGTCTCAAAAGTCCCCGAAGTGAGAGTGTAAGGATAAAATTTGGCAACGCTGTAAAGGGCTAAAATCGTGCTCGGAAACGAATTTTTCGAGATATCTCGTATTTCATTGCCTCTACGACAAAAATACATTAGGCCAAAAAGAAAGCTATGGAAATTCTCTATAAAAAAGATAGAAGGTCTTTTTTTCGTATACGCAATAGTTTTCTTGAAAATCTTGAATTTGAACTTATGGGATATTATGGATAATTTAAGTACTCTATTCCACACCACCCTCGAGGTTGGATACTTATTAAAATGTTGTCGAATTAATAATTTCCTTCTTGTCCGTTTTCTCCTTCTATAAATTCATCGATTCGTTCGAGAAAATCCGAGTCAATCTGAGAACTTTCAGTCTCTGCTTCAGTGACGGCTTCTATTTCTGACGAGTTTTCAATCGGTTCAGCATTCAAGCAAGATTTTCCATGGCAGTTGCCGCAAACTGGTGAGCAATTAAGTCCCAACCTCCGACAGCCACACAATGGTCCACAACCTTTCGTACAGTTGCAGAAAATCATCTTCAGAAGGCAATCAGGCGCAGGAAGTTGGGATGTTGTTTTTGGCCACAATATGGCATCTTTCAACATCCATCCCCACTATTTAGGATTCAATACATTACCCAACCATTTCTGTACTTGAAAATAAACACGAAATAGATGCTGTTGAGCTGCGTCATGAGTGGGTGGTAATGAATTCAATTTCACTGGTTTGTTTCAAGTTTCAAGTCCTGCCGTTTTTTCATCACTTTCAAAACTGCAGTCTTGCCTTTATTAAACAGAGCAAATGTAGTGTCACACCCAGACAAATGCGTGCAGAAACAATATGTGATATCGAATATCTTTATGGTGATCAAAGCTTCGTGAAGAATAAATTTTTCGTTAGACCTTCCCTCTGCCTGGTTTGTGGAGAAAAAATTCTTTATTAATAGGTGTACGAGCAGTTAAAATTATAAGAAGATCCACATTTTCCCCAACCACAACCGTAGTATTTTTACATGATTCCTCAAGCGATGTTTCGACTATCAAAATGTCACCATCATCTTCAGCATGTCTAACAATATAATTATTTGCCTCAAACTTTTCTGTCAACATCGAAATCAATCTGGTTTTATGCACTAACGCCATCTGTCGGTGCATAAGTGAACATAGTGCGCGGGCATCTTGATTTAACCTTCACACGTAATTTAAAAGTCAACCTATTTTGTTATATTTCATACTTTTCGTATCATCGACCTGTGCTTAATAAACTCAGTTTGAAACATTAATTTGTATTGTTCTTCCAAATGCCCGAATATCCCCTTATGCATAGGATTTTTTTTATGTTTTAACGCTCCGTGCAATAAAAACTGCCACAAATAAATTTTTTGATATTAGGTATGACTTACTGGAATTTTTCAATACGAAAAATATGAAAAAAAGACCCTGTATCTTTTTAATAGAGAATTTCCATAGCTTTCTTTTTGGTCTAATGTATTTTTGTCGTAGAGGCAATGAAAGCCGAGATATCTCGAAAAATTCGTTTCCGAGCACGATTTTAGCCCTTTACAGCGTTGCCAAATTTTATCCTTACACTCCCACTTCGGGGACTTTTGAGACCTTATTAAGGACACCAGAACCTACCTGGAAAACCAACATTTGCTTTTGTATGAATTGGTCTGAAGATGCGGCTCATTTTTCACTAAATGCAGTGGATTATGATTGCATTAACCTTTCCTTTGGAAAAAAACGCTGAGGTTGTGTCACAACCGCTAATGGAGTGTGCAAATAATATTGTTTCTTTACAGTTTTTTAAAAAAGTTGAGGATTGTAAATCTCATGAACTGTAAATCCTTTTGCTGGTATTACCTTGTTTTTCTTTTAAAAATTTAATGTCCTTGTCGGAGGGAGAAAGAGCAATAAGAAGGACTAGCAGGTCAATATCTTGCCCTACGACAACAGCTGCGTCGCACTTATAATATTTTTCGATAGCAGTTTGTACTATTAATAAATACGCAGTAACGAACTTCATTCCTAAATTTTTTCACTAGTTCTGAAATCAAACGTTCTTTGTTAAACAAATTACTAAAGAATTTCTGCTGAGTTTCAGAAACAACAGGGTTTTCATCAAATATAATATCAGGACAGGTTCCTTGGAGTAAATATGGTTTCGTTCTGGAACAGTATTAATGATCTGGTATAAAGTTGCCTTGTTAGTTTTTCTTATTAGACCTTTGTCATCGAAAAGGGAAAGAGGTACTGAAGCTAGTTTAAAACTAAAGCACTTTTTTAACTCCAGACTCGAATGAATTGTGCAAATAATTCTTTAAAAATTGTGATATTTTTTATGGATGAGAGGGTGGAGGCACTACATTTATTATAATTTTAAGTGGAGTTTAGTAGTTACTGCTTTTGCGTTAAGCATTGAACTTTAAAGTAGATTATAGTAAAGATTACAATTTATTGTGTTAACTGGAACCAACCCTTATGTGTGCGCCTTATTTCCCACGGTACTATTAGTGAAAAAAATTATACATTGCTTCAGCATACCTCTGGTTTTTTGCAATTTGCTCGAAACTGACCCAACTGGATGAAAAATCACAAGAGCAAAAAAAAGTTTCTAAATTTAATAAGATATTCAATAAATAATCAAAATTCTTAATTTGACTCAAGACAAAAAATACTTGACCTTGAACTTTACAGGACCACCCTGCATAGGACACATTTTGCATATCAGTACCAACTTAATCTAATGAGCATGTAGCCCATCAAAATAAAGAGCCGGATCCACAATTTGATCATCGTAGGTCAATTCGCTTGAAAGTTATTAGGAGAAAACTGGTTGCCAGGTACCCACTTTAAGGGGTTGTAACTCGGTTAGGAGGCGCGGTAAGAAAACATTTTATTAGGAAAATCTTCATCTAGAGTTGAATTAATGTACTTTCCTTTGAATCACCCTGTATAAAGGTTGAAGAGTAGCAAAACCAATTTTTGTTATTTAAAACTTCACCGAAATAAATTTGCAAATCTTCGTCATGACAATGAAAAGGGGAAACAAAACTCATGCTTTATTGATTATGAATTAGTCACCGCCGTAGACAGCGTCATTGTTAAACACATGCGATTTACAAACGTAACACTTGCATTTAACAAAGTGGAATGATTCCTAAACGCGAATATTATTTCTGCACGATTAAAGCACTGTCAGACTGTTAATAATGACATAATAATTTGCATTGTTTTCTGTTATATCAGGAAAAACAATAAAATAAACGATAATCGAACCATTATTATTAGTAATAATACTACAGTAACACGATAAGGTAGAAGTATTTTCTGTCACGCATAGCATCGTAGTGCACCATGTTGGTAACAAAGCAATTGCTCTTTCATAATGCTTATAAAGCAAAACTGTAATAATAAAAAGATAAAATTGAGAGTAGATAAAAATGTGCGTGGGAATTCAAATGGTTTGTAGAATTTTATCGCAACTAATTACACGATAGAAGTTCGTGTTCAACAGTCCATTGTTATACTAATGGATAGATATTAATTTTACCTATTTCATTTAATCAAAGACTTAGGTGTATTAAAAACTGACAATTTTTTTAATACTCAATAAATTGCATAACACTCTTATTTCCCCTTTTCCCTCTGTTTTCCTGTGTCGGGGTTTTGCTTCTTCTTCTTTAGCCCATTCTGGTCCACGCCTGGTCATAGGCCTCCTCCATGTTTCTCCACCCTCGCTTATCCTTTTAGACCTGCCACCACTACACATATTTATCCAAGGGGAAGCTCGTTCAATGGTACACAGGCTAATGCAAGGTACAACGCCCGTAAGGCAACAACACGAAACAGAACGCCAAAAGTTAGACTCAGAGCTGCAGGCAATCCTATTCTGGGAATTCCCACGGGATTTTGCCTCTTCTTTAGCCCATTCTGGTCCATTCCTAGCCATAGGCCTTCTCCACCACTACACATATTTCTCCAAAGAGCTCGTTCAGTGGTACACCGGCTAATGCACGGCACAACGCCCATAAGGCAACAACACGAAACAGAACACCAACAGTTATACTCAGAGTTGAAGGTAGTCCCATTCTGAAAATGCCCACGTGGTTTTGCTTCTTCTTCTTCTTTAGCCCATTCTGGTCCACTCCTGGCCATAGGCCTCCTCCATGTTTCTCCACCCTTGCTTATCCTTTTAGACCTGCCACCACTACAGATATTTATAAAAGGGGAAGCTCGTTCAGTGGTACACAGCCTAATGCAACCAACACGGAACAGAACACCAAAAGTTATACTCAGAGTTGAAGGCAATCCCATTCTGGGAATGCCCACATACGCTGTGGTCTCAAAGTATAACTTCTATAAGAATTTTCAAATCAAAACACAAGATAGAGAAAGGTTGAAAACGAAAATCCCATGCAGGTCGATTCAAGACTAGTGTGGGGTTGGATAAATGCCCTCATTGACCTAGAAAGTCAAAACAAAGTCACCGTGGCATGGGTACCAGGGCACGAGAGACACAGCGAAAATGAAAAGGCTGATGAACTGTCCAGGGAAGGTGCGTCTAAAGCCCTTTTGCGGTGTAGCTAAGCCTTGTATACGAGCATTCATTGACAAAAATGGGTACAAAATAAATCTGTAGAGTGGTGGAATAATTTCTCACGACAGAGACAGGCCAAAGAATTGATTAAGGAACGATAGGCCAAATTCACGGAAGACCTACTACGTCAAAAAGATAATGGTGGGTCTTCTAACTCGACACTGTAGGCTTAATAAACATACGAGTCTAATGGGGCCTGGCAACATGCAGATTCTGTCAAGAGGAAGATGAAGCCTTTAATTGTAAACTAGACACTACTTGTGAATCAAAGTTCAAGTTGCTAGGTCTGCTGAAAGCATCCCAAAGAGGGGGAAAATAGATAAAAATAATTTGAAGGTTAGTTAGTTAGACTTGCTCCAATTATTAATTGATGTTTTCCATAAAAATGTCGTGTCCTATAATCACCATGTTGAAAAAATGTCAGTCAAAATAGGTTCTTCTCAATTATCTCCTTTCCTTTTAGTTCTGCCCTAAAGTTAGGTATTACCAATATTGTAGAAAATGAAAAAAGCCACGACTTTTATTGTTTAAACCATTTTTTTCTGTTATTAATATTTTACGATTTACAGCCGTTAGAATGGTGAAAATTTGTGTTTCTCTGAATATTCTTGCAATTAACTCTGTCCTCGTTTCTCCCATGTAATAATTGGATATTATCAGTATTGTAGATCATAAAATTTCCCAAAACTTTTGTTGAAACAATTTTCTTCCACGGTCATTTTTTAAAAAATTACACCAACTCGAAATTTGAAAATGTTATGCATACATACTATATAATCAATAAAACTGACTTACAATAGTGTTATTTCTTTAAATGAATGAATTTTATTCAAATTTTTCGAGTTTTCACTAATATGTCAATAAAACAGTATATTTATTTCCATTACTTTTCAATTTACACTCGCCCAAAAATGTGAAAAATATATGCTTCTTTGTAGATTATTGCAATTATCTCTGTCTCCATTGCTTCTACCTAGTAACTAGTTATTATCAATATTGTAGATTACAAAATTTCCCAAAATTTTTGTTTCAAAATTTTTTTTGCACCATCTGTGGTTTACAAGTTAGCAGCTCGAAGTTTCATAATTTTTAAAATTCCGAGCTGCTGTAATTTTAAAACAGTTCACCGTGGAAAAAAAATCTGTAAACAGAGGGTATGGGAAATTTTATGATCTACAATATTCATAATAGCCAATAGCCATATAGGAGCAACGAGGACAGAGCTGTAAATCGTAAAATAATAATAAAGAAAAATACTTCCACATCCAGTGGAAGTATAGTAACGACAAAAAAATTTTTAAAAATTTTTATTGTTCAAATAGGCTTAGAATGTCATGAAACGTCGAGATTTCAAGTTTGAGCGAAAAAAAAATTTCTGTGTGTCTGTCGGTCTGTAACTTTTTTTGTGCGCACGTTTACTCTGGAACCGTTTGAGATATTGAGTTGAAATTTGGTACACATATGTACTTTAACGAGGTCTAGAACTAGATTATATTTTCATCTTGTTCCGTCGAAGGGTTGGGGGTAAATTGGGGTAAATTTGGAATAAATAGGTAAATCAAACAGGTAAGAGTTCATAAAATTGATATTTAGTGTAGACAAGAGAAGCTAAGGTCTCAAAAAAAATTTTGGTATTAGCCACCTCCATTACCACCCCCACCCCGTTATATTTTGTCAAGACGAAAAATATTTTAATTTCATTGCAGTTGTTAAATTACTTAAATACAGATAATTTATTCTGCTTGTAAGCATTATTTGTACTGTACGAACTTTCATATGAAAGACGTTACAAAAATGTTGCTTATACCTTACAAAAAAATTAATAAAATAATGTACAGTGCCCGTCACAATAATCTTGCCATCCTACATTTTTCGAAATTCTCTACATTTCCTCCTGGTGTATATTATTAGATTTTTTTTGTTTATTTTGTTAATTGTCCTCTGCTGTATAAGAATAAAATGCCAATTGTGTTGTGGTAAAGGATGGCGGATTTATATAAACATAAAACATAAACACACCACAGATAGTTAGACAACCCCCAAATCCAGAGCCAAGGCTGTGCGGAAGGGGGTTACACATTTGGAAAAACGCAGACATATATCCACACCCACCGGTGTTGTCAATACCGGGGCTGGAGGTCGAACCCAGAGCGCGATAGGCAGCCGATCAACATATTCGCCACTCAATACGTCTTAACCGATTGAGCTACCGCCCCGTATATAACTGATAAATCAAATAAAACTTGCCATAGGTGGCAAAATTATTGTGACGAGTACTGTACGTAATAATAAAAACTTTTATTATAACAGCAGTGCCTCGAAATCATGTGTAAATAGCCTACAGAGACAAGACTGCGCGCGCGGTAGACCCAAACAATGCGCTTCATTTTAAAAAAATCATATCTCCTAAATTATTCAGCGAATTAAAAAATTGTTTTAATAAAAAATGTTCGTTGGTCTATTCTACGTATTTCGTCTCGAATAACTACACATCTATCTGCAATAATAACAAAAGTACCTCGATGCCGAAAATTACACTACACTTTCCGAGCACATATTGTTTAAACAATTTATAGTGTTGTTTATAATGAAAATAATGTCTCTCTATTAAACCCGTATGAAACTACAAACATTTAGCTTTTGATTGATATTAGAATTATTAAAAAATCTTTATGAATAAGCTCGTAAATGCAATGTAAACGAAAGATAATGCAATATTTAAGTTCCAAATTTTTTTCGAAATTATTACTTTTTTTACAATTTCGCAATCTTGGCCGACATCGCGCCCTCTGGAATCGAATTCGGCATAAAATTCTGGATAATATCCATATTTTTTTAATTTTATACCTACGAGTTCATACCCTATGATCGAATTCGGGCCTTTAGATTCTCGACTATCTATAGTATAAAAGGAAAATCTCTTGTAAGAATTATTCGTGGGACTCCCCCGTTTTTTTTGCTTTACAGAGTGTATGATAACGGAAATACGAATGCGGCCGTTTCAAATGCAAAGTTCAGTATTTATTTAGATAGTTTCATTGCTCTGGCTAATTCTCAGATGTCTTTAATATAATAATAATAACCGCGACTGTTAAACGGGTGACAAACATAAAACCTTGTTAGAAATAATTATAGGCGTAAAATTGAACACAAATTAACTAATTTCTATTAATTACCGCGTTATGAAATTCATTATTGCTGTTGCTTGGACACTAGAATGGAATTTGTTTAAACTCTATATTATTAAGAGAAAGCGCATAAAATATCAATGCCAATCGACGTTAAGGCTTATGAAGATAATACCTTATCAACTAGTTGTACTGTCTGTTGACACACATATGCACGGAGTGATGTAAATACTTGTGTTGACACAGTCGATATACCTACCGGCTATTATAAATAATGCACTGAAGTCTTATAGTATAGTTGTATTGATTACTTTTGGCGACAACATTCCAATTGAAATTTTTTTACTCCGCCATCTTTGACTGTTCTATTTGACTTACAGCCTCCAGGTTTGGTGCATTATATTTGATCATAGATCAGTTTTATTTTTGTCAACTTTGATGAAATTACTCCTTCTTATCGAAAAGATCATCAACTTTGATTTTTTCGGCCATTTTTGGTGTTTTCTATTTTTTTCCAAGATGACAGATTGAACTATACATATTTTAAGAATTGTATCTCTAATAAACCAGTTTTTTTTCAAATTCCCATTGGATTACTAGTACAAGGTATATTAAACAGATAAGTAGAAAATCCGTGAAAGCGCGTCAAAAAGTACATATAACTTTTGACGCAAATATTTTTTTCGTAATTGGGAGGTCATAATACATAAGGATAAACAATAACATTTCTGGTAGAATGCTGAAAGAAATTGAATTAAATCAATTCGACTGTACTATTACTTAACGCTGTCAAGTCAATGTTAAATATCAATAATGCTTATAAAATCAACTTTAATTTGGTTCTTTGCTCCTCTGCGAGACAGATTTTTTCTGAAATACTATAGTATTAGAAGTTTTTACTTTTCATTGACATCAAATTAACTTGATGTGCATGCTGGGATTTTTTGTTAACAAAGACTTCTAATCTAACACACATAAATTAAACTGTGAAAAAAAATAGTAGAGTATTTCAGTTTTAACTGCCTCAAAATACTCAACCAAAGTCCATAAAACTAGTGTAGAAAATAATGATAATAATAATAATAATAATTGTAAGTAATACATATCAAATTTCATTAAGAAGCACATAAAAATTGTAGTAAGGGTGGCGGTGCAGTGCTTAAAAAAATGATTTCGTAATTCGACAATTTCACCCACATCCCTGAACCAATAGGGTTTTCCCACTAATTTTATTTTTACATTTTATGTCGTGAAAATGATATAATAAAACATTCTATTAATTTACAACAATTTACTTCTTTAATAAGAATTACTTCTAAGAAAATATCGTTAAAACAACTTGCTGATAATTTCAGGGCTTTTTAAAACGGGCATTTTTACGCGCCAGAATGACGTATCTGCCCGGAAAACCAATGAGATTATGGATATAATTAATTGGTAATAGATTCTAACTGTGTGTTAAAGGAAGCTTTCCTCTAAAACCCATCAGAATTTCCTCTTTTATTGTTTGTACTGTGATTGGTCTGAAGCAGTGGACTTATAAATATTGGCCAATCGGAATCCAGATAAATATCACACAAGTTATTCGTAAAAGCGTCGGACATTGATATTTTGTAGTTTAGGCTTAACCTTCACCCGCGTTTGCATTGACAGTTCACATCAGATGATTAACCTAAAACTTTATTTATATTTTGATATTTGGATTGTTTGGAGTGAAAATATTTGATCAGTTTCTGGTTTATGTTTTATTAATTCTACGATCAAAAGGAGTAAAGTGGAAGAGGGATATGTTAAAGGTGCTGCTGATAATTTACCTAAAGTAGACTTTGAAATGATGAATTTTTATAACAAATCTTTTCCCAGATGAAATATTTGTTTAGATTTTACAGCAGAAAACCACTTTTTTCGTCTTTCAATATTGAGTGGTACTGTCAAAAATAATATTGAGGGAGCATTTTCACTAGTATTATTACACAAAGGTACAAAACAAGCTTTTTTAGGCACTTTGATAATCCATTACAACTCATAATAATTAAAAAGTGCTGTCAATAAATAGAGGTTATGTTTTATATTTTTCACGGCTATCTTATGCCGACTTTTTATTGGATTTCAGGGCGTTGACGTCACAACGCGCTAATTTATGGCTGTTTAAAATGAACCCAATGTTTTTCAAACTTTAAGTTTTTTTTTTCGTTACTATTAGTAAAATTAAAAAGATAATAAATATGCCATAAATCATTTTTTTACGTGAATTAAGTATTTCAGCAATAATTTTTTTTTCTGGGAAAACCCTATTGAAAAAATATTTTGATAGGCTTATAGAGAAACCTTGATAAAATTATACCAGACCATTGAAGTCAACAAATTTTTTTTTTTTAATTTCGCACAAGAATTTTTTTTTTCTTTCTTTAGTTTTCAATAGCTTAGGACCATTCTATAAAGTTGCCTCTAAAAACCAGATAGGATTTTTTTTTAAATTAGTTGAGGAATGTAGGAGAAATTGTCGAATTACGTTCACGGCACCGCCCGCCTTAATAAACCGAAACGTAAAAAAAAAACCGCTGCCCAAGGAATCACTACTTCCACATCCGGATTTTCTATCCAAGTCACACAACGAAAAAAATTTTGTATCTGGAAATAATTGTTTATGGAACTTTAATAATATAATATTTGAAATCCTCTACCCCAGAAACCCATAAAACGATACCCCACATCGGTAGTGGGGTGGGGGTGGTGACAGGGGGTGGGAGTGGGGGGGTGGATAAATTAAAAAAATATATTGAGGTTTCTGGTTCTTGTACACACACTAAATCACATTTTTTTTCATCCCCTTTAATAATGGGGTGGGGGTGGTAATGGGGGTGGCTAATGCCAAAATTTTTTTTGAGACCTTAGCTTCTCTTGTCTATACTAAATATCAATTTTATGAACTCTTACCTGCTTGATTTACCTATTTACTCCAAGTTTACCCCAATTTACCCCCCAACCCTTCGACGGAACAAGACGAAAATATAATCTAGTTCTAGATCTCATTAAAGTACATATGTGTACCAAATTTCAAGTCAATATCTCAAACGGTTCCAGAGTAAACGTGCGCACAAAAAAGTTACAGACCGACAGACAGACCGACAGACAGAAATTTTTTTTCGCTCAAACTTGAAATCTCGACGTTTCATGACATTCTAAGCCTATTTGAACAATAAAAATTTTTAAAAATTTTTTTGTCGTTACTATACTTCCACTGGATGTGGAAGTAATATAATAGTTTTTATTTGAACTGAGCAAACAAACGTTTTTATTGCATTTTACTTAAATAATATTATTTCGAAAACTTATCCTATTAGCTTTATCATCCAAAAAGTCCAGGTTCGAGAAAAATGTTAATAATATAATGCAATGCTTCTCAAACAAATACTTTTTTGTTGAATTTTTATATTATTAGTGTAAAGTTTTTATGAAATAAATATTCGTGACAAAAAAGCAACGGTTTTTTTGTTTACCAAAAACCAGTGTTTGCAATTTGTTATAAAAAAAATTCTCAAACAAATTAAATGTCTAAATGAATTATAAAGTTTTAAAAATTATTAAACAATGACATATTTGTCCATTTATCTTCACTTCGTTGGCTTTTATAGCCATTATGATGCAAAGATTGATCAAAAACTATATGAATTCCCTGTCAAGATAATAATTGTAACCTTCAACACACATGTAAAATGTACAGTTAATATTCTTAATTTTACTTCCACATCCAGTGGAAGTATAGTAACGACAAAAAAAAAATTTTAAATTTTAAATTTTAAAAATTTTTATTGTTCAAATAGGCTTAGAATGTCATGAAACGTCGAGATTTCAAGTTTGAGCGAAAAAAAATTTTCTGTCTGTCTGTCGGTCTGTCTAACTTTTTTGTGCACACGATTACTCTGGGACCGTTTAAGATATTGACTTGAAAGGAGGAGGGTCTATAAGGCCGGTTTTCCTAATTTATTTTTAACCAAAAAAAAATGATTTTTTTTTATTATTTACTATCAAATCGAATCGATTCCACCCCAAACGAAACTTTCCCGCACTCACCTTCCCTATTTATACCCCCCTAAACTACTAAATAATCAGCATTCAGTTGATTTCTTTGCAGGTCATTGAAACATTTTAACATAACTGTTGCTGAATAAGTATATTTTTGATTTTGAACGTGTAATTTACTTGTTTGGGAAGAGGTGGAAGGGGATAGGAAGGAGTGCCAAGCGATAAGAAGGGAGGGTGGAACCGATTAAATATTGTTAGATACAAAAAAGAAATGTTTTTCGAGTTTTTTCCTCAAAAAATAAATTAGGCCGAAAACCGGCCTTAGACCCCCCCCCCCCCCCTGGCACACGTATGTACTTTAACGGGATCTGGAACTAGATTTTATTTTCATCTTATTTCGTCGAATGGTTGGGGGGTAAATAGTGGTAAATGGGGAGTAAATAGGTAAATCAAGCAGGTAAGAGTTAAAAAAATAGGCATTTAGTATATACAAGAGAAGCTAAGGTCTCAAAAAATTTTTTGGCATTAGTCACCCCCATTATTAGAAAGGATGAAAAAAAATGTGATTTAGTGTGTGTACAAGTACCAAAAATCTTAAAATATTTTTTTACTTTTCATTGCAAAAGATGGTGTTTAGAAGTACACCTGGCGCAGGTGACGATAGTGCCTTAATGGGCTCCAAAATATAATTATTGATCGTCCACCCTCACTGTTCAGGATTTAAATCATTACAGTCAATTCTGTACCTGATAATACACTTGACTCAGATGTTGGCGAGCGGCTGCGGCAGTAGGTGAAAGTGACGGCAATATCACAGAATTTCCAAGTCTTCATTTTCTGTAATAGCCAAAAAAGTCATACGACACCATAGGAAGTGAGATATTTAAGAGAAAACTAATTTTGAGACATTTGACCCTGAATAAATAAAAAAGCAAGCGTGATATGGACTTTTAGACGTTGCTTCCAAGGTTAAAATAAAGATGTAAGCAAAATTTCAGCATACTTGGATTTTTTTGGCAGATGCTCCTTTTTGCCCGCCTAATGTAACTGGTCTAAGTCGTATTTTTTAAATCTTTTTTAAGTTATTTACTTTTTGGTGAATTTTATTATATGTCTTGAAGTGCAGTGGAACCATCGATGTGACGATGCTAAATTGTTACATGATTACACAGGTTTACAAAAAAAAAAGTTTGATCTGGGAATGGGACCTATCATTTCCTACGTATTTTGACACGCTGAAACGGAATCCGTCGAAAAAAATTTTCTACCGCACAAAGTGCACCTGTGCACAGATCTACAAAAAAAAAATCTGTTTCAAGGACTAAACCTATCATTCCTTATGTATTTTTGTGTGCTGAATCCGAATTTTCAATTAAAAAAATTTTTTACCGGGTAAATTTCGAGTAAATCCCGGTTTTTATCGTCAAAATGCAGTTTTACTTCCACGTTCAGTGGAAGTATAGTAACGACAAAAAAACTTTTAAAAATTTTTATTGTTCAAATAGGCTTAGAAAGTTACGAAACGTCGAGATTCTAAGTTTGAGCGAAAAAAAAATTTCTGTCTGTCGGTCTGTCTGTAACTTTTTTTGTGCGCACGTTTACTCTGGAACCCTTTGAGATATTAAGTTTGGTACACATATGTACTTTAACGAGATCTAGAACTAGATTATATTTTCATCTTGTTCTGTCGAAGAGTTGGGGGGTAAATTGGAGCAAATTTGGGGAAAATAGGTAAATCAAGCAGGTAAGAGCCCATAAAATTAGTATTTAGTATATACAAGAGAAGCTCAAAAGAAATTTTGGCATTACCACCCTCACCCCATTATTACAGGGGATGAAAAAAATTGTGATTTAGGGTGTGTACAAGAACCAGAAACCTCAAAATGTTTTTTTACTTCATCCACCACCTACCACCATCCTACCACCCCCTATCACAACCCCTACCCCGCTATCGATGTGGAGTATCGTTTTATGGGTTTTTGGGGTAGAGGATTTCAAATATTATATTATTAAAGTTCCATAAACAATTATTTCCACATACAAAATTTTTTCGTTGTGAGTGACTTAGATAAAAAATCTGGATGTGGAAGTAGTGATTCCTTGGGCAGCGGTTTTTTGACAATTTTTGACGTTTACTCGAAATCTACGCGGTAGAATTTTTTTTTAATTGAAAATTCGGATTCAGCACACAAAAATACTTAAGGCATGATAGGTCCCATTCCCAGATCAAAACTTTTTTTTTATATAAACCTGTGTTATGATTGGTAAGGTTATTTCAAGCCCAACATAAAAAATACCGACACAGGTGCTTCCAGGTTCAGCAGAGTACCAGTTTATTTGACCACACTGTAAAAGTTAGTCAACAAACTTACATAACAATATGAAAGTTTCCCATACGCCATACACCCAAGATAAAGGCGTAGCGAAAGTGTCGGTACTACTGAAACTGTACCGATTCAATGGTACATCATGTATTTACATATTGTGAGATACACTTTAACGTTCGCAACTGGCATATTTCAGCGTGGCAGTTGTAAAAAAAAATGACGTAATTCCATTGCGTAGCTTGTTATTTTTTTTGGTCGTCGATATTTCAGCGGTCAGTGACACACATGTAATCGAACGGGAACGTTTTTTCTTTCTGCGCGAAGCGAAATTGGTAGGTTTTATAGTTTCTACTTTTTCTGAATGGTTGATCACGGTTTTTAGAGTCTCGATGTCGATATGTGATATCATGTGTCGCAGAATTTTTTTGTAATGAATTGCAGGACCTCAAAAATGCACTATTTCTGAATGAATCATTAGTCCAGTCATCGGGGGGTTTCTAACTTGTGTACTAATCAATGGATTTTGATGAAGCCTTAAGCAATGTGTTTGTAATGACGTTAATAAAAAAGTTTAAAAAAAGATTAGAGTAGGAAATGATCGGAAGGAGTAGAAAACACCCGTTTTGACCCAAAATAAGATGTTTTTACTCTTGTGAATTTTTTTTAAAAATGCATATTTTTCGAGATATGGCCACTCGAAAATTCCTAAAAATGGAGGAGGGGAAATGTGAATGTGATGGGGGTGAATATATCATCGAAATACAAGACTTTTTTATTTGCAACTTTTCTGTTAAAGTGCGTTTTCACCAAGTTTTTTCGGAAAAACATGAAAAACTACCCCTGTTTTTGACATTGTAGCGCTTTAAAAATGAGAAATTTAAAAATTTGAAAAAATTCAGACGTATGCATTGAGGTCTTCTAAATCGATTCAAAAATGTGTTTTTACTATCCAATGACATGGCAAAACATGCTTTAACTTCGTCGAATCAAAAAAAGTTGTTAATGAAAGTTCCTATTTAGAACTTTTTGAGGCGAAAAGGTCTCTTGCAAATGTCTCGTAAAACCAACCGTTATCGAGAAAACACGATTCAAAATGAGTTTCTATTATCATGATATGAAGTAAACGTTCACTATGCCTTGTTGAATCGAAAACAATTGTCTAGAAGCTTGTAAAAATTCGTATTGCATGTTTAACTCGATTCAAAATGTGCTATTACTATCCGATGACATGGTAAAACATGCTTTAACTTCGTCGAATCAAAAAAAATGGTTAACAAAAGTTCCTAGTTAGAACTTTCTGAGGCGAAAAGGTCTCTTGCAAATGTCTCGTAAAACCAACCGTTATCGAGAAAACACGATTCAAAATGAGTTTCTAACGTTCACTGTACCTTGTTGAATCGTAAACAATTTTTTTTTTTTATTGAATAATATCATAGAATATGTACAAACAAGCCTTCCAATACAGATTTCAGCGAAAATAATTATCAAATTTTTGAGAAAACAGAAGTTATAATAAATGGAGCAACAGGTGTTTTAAATTGGTGACGTCGTTAAACTTGCCGATGACGTAGTTGAACTGTATAGATTTGCTGATAGAATGTTTTTATACAAAATAGTGTGGTGTTGCCAAGTTGAAATTCCTTCTCTATTTCTAGAGAGGATGTTTGAAGGAAACAGGAGTATAAAGCTTATTTATTAAATCAATTTTAATATATTTATCCACGAAATTTAATTTTCTTATGTAAAAAATAATAATAGGCGTGAATTATTAATATTTTAAATAATTTTAAATGCCCATTAGATTTTTGAAAACATATTTAGCAAACCATGACAACAATGTCAACGGCCAGTCAAATGACAGATGTATAGAAGCTTGTAAAGGATTCGTATTGCATGTTTTTCCCCGTATCAACAATCAAAATTACGAAGTGCGCTCGCCTACGATTTTAGTGTTCTTAGTGTTGTGTTTATTTTTAAGTTACCTTTAGGTCCATGTGGACACATCAAAAATTTTAATCTAGTTTTTAAGTCAGCCCGTGGCAGACAGGAGCTTCTAGCACCCCCCCTCGAATTTATTTCCAAGCCGACTCGGACCTACCCCACCCAGCCTCACACCCACCTCGGCGATGTTCGCCGTGGTTGTCTGGCTGGCTCCGGGCTAGGATCCGGTGAGGCACATATATTGTGCTTGAACTTAAAATAAAATATTATTGTTGTTGTTGTTGTTGCATGTTTAACTCCATTCAAAAATGTGCTTTTACTATCCGATGACATGGTAAAACATGCTGTAACTTCGTCGAATAAAAAAACAATTGTCTATAGGAGCTCGTAAATGATTCTTATTACATGTTTAAATCGATTCAAAATGAGTTTCTGCTATCACATGATATGAAGTAAACGTTCACTGTGCCTTGTTGAATCGAAAACAATTGTCTATAGAAGCTTGTAAATGATTCGTATTGCATGTTAACTCGATTCAAAATGTACTTTTATTATCCGATTACATGGTAAAACATGCTTTAACTTCATCGAATCAAAAAAAGTTGTTTTTTTAAATCCAGCTATATATCCTGACCATTCGCATATTAAGGAACGACAGGTGGTAGCGCGTGGTTACAGTTTTGACTCGCAAGTCACGAGTTCGAAGCACGCATAAAGTTGAATCTATTTTTTATTATTATTTATGGTGAAAAACTGCCTGTAACTCGAAAAATTAGCAAGTTACAAAAGAATTCCAAAGAGACAAAAAATGTTTAGAAGTCCTCAATGCATACGTCTGAATTTTCTCAAATTTTTGAATTACATATTTTTAAAGCGCTGCAATTTCAAAGAAAGGGGTAGTTTTCGGTGAAAACGCACTTTACAGAAAAGTTGCAAATAAAAAAAGTCTTGTATTTCGATGATACATTCACCTGAATTTTTTCAATTTTTTTTTTTTCAACTTTTAGGAATTTGCGAGTGGCCATATCTCGAAAAATATGCATTTTTCGAAAAAATTCACGAGTAAAAACATCTTATTTTGGGCCAAAAAATGTAAATATATCGACGTTTAAGAAACAATACCTCTTACCTCCATTTTTGCCATAATTTGGTTTAGAGTTTTAAATTGATGTCCACTCCTATGTGAAACAGTTTCTAATAGCTGATATGTTTAAGATTAATATTGATACCTAAAACTCGCTTCAGAAATAATACCTCTTTTCTCCATTTTTGCTCAAATTTGAATTTGAATTGATGTCCACTCCTATGTCAAACAGTTCCTAATAGTTGTAATCCCAAGATTAACATTGATACCTAAAACTCTACTTAAGAGAATCAATGACTAAAGAAAAAAAATAACATCAGGTTTCATACATATTGAGAAGAGAAATTAATTTTTCTCGTTTCCTGTAAAATTGCTAATTTGAAGTTAAGAGGTATTATTTCTTAAGCGTCGATATATTGGTTTTTTTTTTAATTTTACAAGTTACGGAACCCGTGATAAAAGGTGTTTTCTACCCCTTCCGATCATTTTCTACTCTAATCTTTTTTTCAACTTTTTTATTAACGTCACTACAAACACATTGCACAAGGTTTCATCAAAATCCAACCCGCGTTGACTAGACTAAAATAATAATAAAAAAAATAGATTCAACCTCATACGTGTTTCGAACTCGTGACCCTTGGACTGCAAGTCAAAATTGTAACCAACTTCAATTCAATTAAGCTGTGCTACCACCTGTCATCGCTGAATATGCGAATGATCAGGATATACAGCTAGATTTAAAAAAAACTTATACTAAGGGTTGCTGGGATGCAGGACAAGATGGCGGCTGGCTGACTTCCACTTCGCTCAATGTTATCTACGAAATGGCATGCTATTTTTTATGAAAAAATATGACGGCAGTTTATAGAAATTATTGTTATTATTTTATTTAACGTCCTACAAGTTTGTTATTTTACAATAACCACCCTATTTTGAGATACATTAAATGAAAAATAACGCCCTAGGGCGTTATCAATATCTATAACGCCCTAGGGCATTATAAAATTATAATACAACCCAAAATAAGCAAATTATGATAGCGTTATTGACAAACAAAATGCGTTGCTATGCAACGGCGGCGTTTACAAACAAGTTTGATTTTTACTCTCTTTTAAATCAAATCGTTCTGAACATAATAGATGTCAAATTATTAAATCGTAAATGTCAAAAAAAAAAAATTCGAATTAAATAACAGACTTGCAGGGCATTAAACGTTGAAGGCACCACGGGTGTTATAGGATAATGACGCCCTCAGTCGACGTACATTCCCTCGGGCCAGAGGCCCTCGGGATTGTACACTGCCGACCTCGGTGCGTTATTATCCTTATAACACCCTTGGTACCTTAATAACTATAATTGTTACTATTAGTGCTAGGTTTTTCGATCTCAGCCACCGCCATATTGAAAAAATGGCGCACAAAAACAGTTTCTTTGAAATATCTCGCTTCGGGTGCCTCATACGGGAAAGAATGTTCTTATGAAAATAAAATAGCATTAAATTTTCTACAAAATATATCCTATACATTTTTTCGTTAAACTGAATAGTCTCGGTGCAGCAGCCGGGCGAAGTCAAGAAGTTTTATGAAGGAATATTTTTGTGTTGTGACAGAATTTGTTTTCATACCTAAAAATCCTCAAATATAGTTGATTTTACTTGTCTGCTACGCATGGCTCATGGTTCAATATTCGTTTCCACACCACCTTGAGGTAGAGAATAAGGCGCGTATTTTTTTAACGTGGTTGGGGCTAATCCACGACTAGCCTGCTTCTTGAGGTGTTTTAGATACTTGATGTCGAAGGTCCAGGTTCGTTGTAGTCTTCCACAATACTTTCTTCGGAAATTGCTTCCGTTGCGCTGTCCACTGATTCTACGTATTGATTGTTCTCCATGCTTGCGAAAAATGGAGAATCGACTTCCTCGTCGTCATGAAGCTCGTCGACTGTTGCTGGTGCATTTTCGCAGCTTTGTCAGTTACAAAATTTGCAATTTACAGAAGATTTTAACCCTGCCTTTCTACAACCACATGCTGCACTGCACCCTTTCTTGCATTTACAGGAAAGAAATTTAAGTAGCTTTTCAGAAGCAGGATCTTTCAGCATTGGTACTGGTGTAAGCCCAGCTTTGCTCAGTTTCCAGCCCCATTGTTCAACGTTTTTACAACCCCCCTGTCACTCCTGGACTTGTAAAATGTATAGGACATATTTTGTTGAGAATGTATGCTCTTTTATTTTCATAAGAACATTTTTTGCTGTATGAGGCACCCAAAGCGAGATATTTAAAAGAAACTGTTTTTGTGCGCCATTTTTTCAATATGGCGGCGCCGGCGGCTGAGATCACATTTTGCATTTTTTCTTATTTCATTCAGGGCATCAATATCTACCAACGCCCAAAGTTTCAAAACTCCCGCACTTATTCGGACCAACTCGAAAAAATGACGAACATGACAATAATTATATTGAATGTAGCAAGAACTGCAAGAAAATTTACGAAAGTTATTTATAAACTTCCTATTTGCAGTTGCGACATTATTTATTATTTATTTAAACACATAAATCTAATGCATCAACGGTACAACTTGTAGTTGTTACGTTACGTAACAGACAATGAATATTTCTCACATTTTCTCTCGATCAGCAATTATCTCTTGTAATAAATTACTAGTTATAAATGTGTGTAATAACTTCATTCTGTGGGTTCTGTAGTAAGTTTCGTTAATGTGTACAGGGTGAAAAAGTAATTTAAGAATAAAAACATTCACAATGCCATTGAAATTCCTACCTGTAAATAGTTTTCACACATGGTTTATTTTTTGTTACAACAAAATATAACTTAGAAATGCTTTGTTTAATTTTCTCTTAATTTGTTGGCCTATATTTAGGATTACACGTTTAGGTACTAATTTTTAATTTCTGCATTTTTAATCTTTGTCATTAATTATACCATAATATTATTAGTACATTTGGAGTGGTATTAAATGTTAGTATTATTTAAAAATATTAGCTAAGGCCGGTTTTAGGCCTATTTTATTTTTGGATTTAAATTTTAAAAAATCATTTTTTTATCATCTGTCATCAATATTTAATTGATTTCTCCCCATCTCTTCTACCCCTTGTAAGTATTAGATAACCAGAATCCAGGAACGGTATCACTAATTTTTTTTGCATTTAAAAAGTGTTAAGAACTGTTGAGAACCCCCCAAAAGTCTTTTTTTTTTTCAAAAAAAGTTCATCTGCACTACCTTCCCCACTAATCCCTTTCCCCCACTACGCCTACTTACATAGGTAAGCGTGGTGGGAAAAAGAGAAGATAGGAACGGGTGTAAAAAATCATCTTTTTTGTGATAAAAATAAAGAATCCCGAAATGGCGTAAATTACTACCCCCTTTAAATAAATTCCACGTAAAAACCTGTTGATGCATTTTTCATCTTTATTTTTCTTCATGTTACTGAACATAACGGAGTCAGAAACTGGAAATAAAAAAAAAAGAGAAAATTTTAGGTCACGTTTTCATTGAAAATAGCTTTTTGAGTCACCCTGTATTACTTCTCTCTCATTTTACATAACATTGTACTCGTAGAAAGTTGTATTAAAATGTAACGTGTTGTAGATACCCGCACATGGACCAATATTCCCCAGTTTCTCTTCGCAACACAGATTTTATTCAAGCATTTATTATCTAATCATAATTTTGTTAGGTAATACTTCACCGGAAGTTGCTTCATATGTTTTGTTTATCTTCTCGGAGAAATGAGCACAAGTATCGACAACGTGATCAAGAATGCAGAACATGTCATAACAACTTTCAAATGAAAATTGCATTAACATTTCAGAATTATCAATATTTGTTGTAAAATTTTTTAAAAAATCAACAACTAAACTCTCCTTATTTTTACCTGTCAGTAAAATAATATCTACAAGTCTAAACGCAACTAGTGACGAGTATTTGGAATATCGTAATTTTTAGATCAACCTCTGTTTTCATTCCTTTGGAGAATCGATAGGATCAATAGGATGCGAGTAAGATTAAAGATGAGATCAGCATCAAAAAACCCTGAAGAACAACTTTTGATCACTTAAACTTTATTTCACTTAAATCTCGAATTTTCACCACCTTAAACTTTCAACTCCTATTTTAACCCCTTAAAAGGGTTATGGTTCATACGTTCAAAACGATTCAAGAAACTTACACAATTAACTTATGATCTCAGAAAAACGGATTTGGTATCCAATCTACATAACACTACTTCGTTTGTTTGTGACTCTCGACGAAGGAGGTTAACTAATGAATTTAATTAATTTTTAGGATAGGTTAACCCAAAGCCACTTTGTCGCAGCTTACGTACGGATTTTCGCTGTATTGTCCGGAATTTTAATGGCATGTATAGCAAAACGTACAGCATTACGTTTTGGTTGGAATTTTTTTTTTTCGGATATCCCCCCGCCCGCTTATCAAAAAAATGTTGGGATCAAAAAAAAATTTTTATTCGGATTTCCCCCATCCCCACCCCGCTCATCAGAAAATGTTGAAATCAAAAAAAAAATTCAGATCCCCCCCCGCCGCTCGTCAATTTTCACTTATAATATCCCCAGAGCTTAAATTATTTCCGAAAATTTTTTCGAGGTCATGAATATTTTGTAAATTATCCCGAGCCCCAGGCGAGGGATAATTTTCTTAAAACATTTATGGACGAGGAAAAATTTCCGGATATTAATTTAAGCTCGTGGGATATTCGGTAAGAAAATTTCATACCTAAATAAATTAAATAAATACTAATTTCAACTGACTTTAAGATTATTCTAAAACATAACAAGGTATAAGATCAGTAGGCCATAAATGGGTTTTGTTGACAAAATGACAGAAACGCATCGAAATTAGTATTGTTGTGTCATAAGTCATAAGAGTTAGTAAAATGTCGCGTTTTGGAAACAAAAGTAAAAAAAATATTTCCACCCATTTTAGTTGCAAAAAACTACTACATGAGGGGTTAATATATATTCACTGAAATGTTTGATATTACGTTTTCTTCACTAAAATGTGTGGAATTCTGTTTTTCTTCTATTTTCTAATGTTACAACAGTTTGGGTGAACCGGAATACCTATATTCGTCTAATAGATAGATAATATGTTTTTCACCTATTTTAGTTTCAAAAAATTACTGAAAATTAGACATTAGACATTTAATTGATATAGATTCTTCACCGATGTATTCACCATTGAAACGCGAGAAGTTTTTAAAGGATTTTCAAACACATTTGAAATATTCAGTATCATAATTAAACATGAAATAAAATGTTGTTTCACGAGCTCAATGTTTTTTTTATAATTATCTCATTTAATATGACGAATAAAATTCCATTTTTATGTAAAAGCAAACGTCAAATATGATCATATGTCAATAATTTGACAGAAAAATTTCCACTTATTAATTTCCCCCAGGGTACCCTGTAGAATAAAAATTTCCGGAATTTTTTTGGGTTGCTATGGTAACGAAACCAAGAACAAACTTCTGATTGGCTAAAAAAGTGAGGTATGAAATTTTCAAAAAAATTTCCCTCCCCCGGGTCCGTATTTTCTCTCCACGGCCCTGTGTGTCTAAGTGTACAGCATTCAAATTGTAAACATCTGGTTACCCTATCGCAGCATTACTCTCAAGTACAATGTCTTAAGGATATTTTCCATTTTTTTAATTTAAATTGGCAGATTTTTGTCCAAAAGATGGCATACTTTTCCCACTGTGGACGGTGAAATTTTATTTCATATCTTTTAGGTATCTTTTTTGAAGGAGGTTACATTTCTTTTTCAATTTCTTTTTTTTTCGTAAAACAATGTTTACCTTTTGTTAATCAGGAAATAAGGTGGCTCATGATTTTATTTTATTTTAGGGAAACATGGGAGAAAGAGAACATCACATTCCACGACAACGGCACGGTATCCTTTCATCAGAGAAAAATCTACATCTTCAGTGAGTCACAATCAGCTGGAAGTGAGGATGACGTTGTGGTCATTCCTAATATTCCTATGCTGGTAAGTATTTTCAACCTACATAATGATGTACTGCATTAAATTGACAATTTCACACCTATGTTTTACATTCAATAAGTGGCATTAATATGTTTTTATTTCCATGGCAACAAAAAAAAAATTTATAAAATTTTTTACCTAGTATATATATCACTATTACCGTTGAGTGAAAAGTATTACACGGCCAAAACCTATTATTTAATGACACACATGTTATAGTGATTTTGCAGTTGACGTATTGTAGATTGTTCAAAAAAATAATAAATGAGTTAATAATGTTTTACTAATGTAGGGTTTTTACTAGCAATAATTAAACAACAAATTTTTTATTTATATCATACAAAATGAAGTTTCTTGTCGACAAATCTAAATGCTGCTAAATTCTCTAAAAAAATCTTCCTTTTTTAAAGGTGAGTGTTATAATAATAATGAAACTTCTATGTTTAACAAAATAAATGTAATACCTTTTCTATTTTTTTTCTATGAGTTTGTTGAATTTTTCGAAATTTTGTGAATATTTGTGACCTTTTCGGATGTAATTCAAACTCTAGGGCGATTATAGGCAGTGGCGGCTGGTGAAATTACAATATTTTTTTTCTCGTCTGTGGCGCATGGGACCCAAACGAAACATGGGAAATAACATCTAGAGAAGCACTGCTCCAAAAAATTTTGAAAAAGCAGTTTGCGAAAATTTTTTTTAAAATTCGGTAGCCTTCCCTGGGTCTAGGGACTCCTGTTTATTATTTTTTTTTGTCATATGCATTTGACTTTTATAAAAATACAACAATACGTTTTGGAGTTTATGAAAATATTTTCATTATTAACTGAAATGCAATGAACTGAAATTTTGTAATTTACAATTTAACAAATTACAATATTTCAATTCGTTGTAACTCAGTTAGTAATGAAAATATTTTCATAAACTCCAAAACGTATTGTTGTACTTTTATGAAAAGTCAAATGCATATGACAAAAAAAAATAAATAAACAGAAGTCCCTAGACCCAGGGGAAGCTACCGAAAACCGCAAACTGGGTCATTAGAGAAGTGAAGATATTTCGTATGGGTCCCATGCGCCACAAACGAGAAAAAAAATATTGAAATTTCATGAACCGCCACTGATTACAGGTGAAACATTCTGAGCTACGAGCTAGCAAATTGTCGAAATCAGAGCATACGTGTATTAGCATCAGAAAATTACGATGGCTATACATATAAAAACATGTATAAAAATGTTATGCAAATTAAACAAAATGGTAATTACACAGTTATTTGAAGAGAAAGTACGATGGAAGAAAAGAAATGTATGTATGGGTTGGTAACTCCACCGGACATGCAAATAATATTGTTATTTTTGTTAATTGTCTCATTTGGAATTAGTTAAATTGTTGACATTAGCGTGGCTAAGTGGACGGAAAAGTTTTCTGCTGTAATTAAACTTAATGGTAGATGACTATAAATGTGAAGTATCTAGCGTAGTTTCAAATTACAGAATAATATGTATGTACACTTCTGTGCAATAAAATCCCGTACACTTGCAAAATCAAATAATCCAGTTTTTACTAATATTAAGTGATGTGAATCAGTCTTTTTAGAATTTAGATTTTTTATTATCATATAGGTTATAAAAAGGTGACATTGATTGTGAAATGTCATAAGTAAGGTATTTGGAAAAATGTAAAAATTGACGTTGAAAAATTGTGTCCGAGATAAAGCCAGATTCTGAAAGCTCAAAACATTAAAAAGCGGTTTTCTGCATGGCAGTTCTGCACGTGTCTGTTCCAAAAGTCCAACTGGCGATAGACATAATTTAAACAAAACAGAATCCGGGCTTGCTTATGTTCTTCTGTTAATATGGTCTTCTTGGTACTTACACAGTTTTTTTAATTCCGATTTTCCTATACTTCGGTTACCTGTTGACCTCGATGCTGGAAAATTTGTCAGGGACACACAGTCTACTGCCTTTTGAAACGGATTTTCCCTCAAATAGCCAAGGAGCGCTTCATCTTGAGCGAGATTTGAACTTCTCGGTCGGCCTGAACTGTCTTTTCTCTTTATGATACCTTCCTCCTCCCACCTTTTCTTCACACTCATAACGGTACTTTTATTTAAGTAGTAATGGCACAGCCCCATAAAAAAAAGTTCAAAGCAGCGAACCAGACCCATGTATTTCTCTGTATTTTCGGTCGCTGAATCCGAATCCGGGGTCAAAAAATATCGTACACCCCAAAATCATTAGCTAGAGCCAAAGAACACCCCTGAAATGGGGTAAAAAGGATATTAAGCTACGAGAATAGTTGTTACATCTTAATCAATCGAATTATACAAATTAAAGGTAAACAGCAGCGTACATACAATAGATATGAAACACACCCCCAGAGAGGGACGAAAACTAGCCCCCATATATAAAAAAATCGATCCAAAACAGCAATGACTGCTGAAAAAGCTCAAAATGTCTAAGTTTTGTTAAAGTGATAAGAAACTGCATCAGGTCCGACGTAATCTTCATAAACTGCCCCTATAGAGTTGAGAACAACCACCCCCAAGTTTAAAGGACACGAGAAAAACAAGAAAAAACGTAAAATGCAACAGGATTTCTATTTTCGTGGATGCTATGATTGGCTGAAATTGCGTAGTACTCTAAAATAGAACTAGAAACTTACGTACCATCAACATTCTGCAGTGTCAACCCTCAGAGGGTGTGAAAACTACCCCCTATGTAAGGTTTGACTATAAAAAGTTACAGTAACTTCTATAAAAATTCGAAACACCTGCGTTGTGTGTAAGAGAGAAGAAACTAGACTATGTTCGACGCTGTGCTTGAAAACCACCCCCACGGGGTTGAGAGACGCCACCCCTATAAAAAAAACTATGGAAATGAAACGAATAAGAAACAGTATAGCTTTTTCGTTACATCTTGAATTACGGTAGTTTACATCCTTTCTGGGGTGTTACTTAATAACATTTATAGGACGTGAGTTTCAAACTCTAAGTGTGCAACACGATTTTTGCCAGTCATAGCATCCATAAAAACCGCTGCCCAAGGAATCACTACTTCCACATCCAGATTCTCTATCCAAGTCACTCACAACGAAAAAACTTTGTATGTGAAAATAATTGTTTATGGAACTTTAATAATATAATATTTGAAATCCTCTACCCCAAAAACCCATAAAACGATACCCCACATCGGTAGTGGGGTGGAGGGTGGTGATAGGTGGGTGATAGTGGGGGGGTGGATGAAGTAAAAGAATATTTTGAGGTTTATGGTTACTGTACATACACTAAATTACAATTTGTTTTCATCCCCTTTAATAAGGGGGTGGGGGTGGTAATGGGGGTGGCTAATACCAAACATTTTTTTGAGACCTTAGCTTCTCTTGTATATACTAAATACCAATTTTATGGACTCTTACCTGCTTGATTGACCTATTTACCCCAAATTTACCCCAATTTACCCCCCAACCCTTCGACGGAACAAGATGAAAATATAATCTAGTTCTAGATCTCGTTAAAGTACATATGTGTACCAAATTTCAAGTCAATATCTTAAACGGTTCCAGAGTAAACGTGCGCACAAAAAAAAGTTACAGACAGACAGACCGACAGACAGACAGAAATTTTTTTTCGCTCAAACTTAAAATCTCGACGTTTCATGACATTTTAAGCCTATTTGGACAATAAAAATTTTTAAAATTTTTTTTATCGTTACTATACTTCCACTGGACGTGGAAGTAAAATGTACATCCGGTTAGTTTCTCTCTGTTTTTCTAGCATCCTACAGATATAGGGGTAGTATCTCGCAACCCCGTGGGGGTGGTTTTCAAGCACATCGTCGAACATAGTCTAGTTTCTTCTCTCTTCCACACAACGCAGGTGTTTCGAATTTTTATAGAAGTCACTGTAACTTTTTATAGTTAAATCTTAGACAGGGGGTAGTTTTCACACCCTCTGAGGGTTGACAGTGTAAGATGTTGATGGTACGTAAGTTTCTGGTTTCAATTGAAGACCTAAGTGGATAAAGGTGTTATGTCGCATTTAAAAAAAAAATACTTTATGCAATTTTTGAACACCCCTGATATAGATTTAACACCCAATAAATGGTGAATTCTAAATTTGTAATATTTTATAGAAACTTTTTAATTATAAAGGCGCCATGTCATACATACAACCAGTAATTTTAGTGGATGTACACAGTTTTGGACAGAAAAATCTAGTTTCATAAGAGCTTGATATTCTTCTTTAATATTAGTGTAAACAAAAGAACATAACCCAAAATTATCTATTTTATGATTGATCCATCCATTTGAATCGAAGACAAAATAAATAAGTTCCAACTCAAAACCGTTTTGTTTAATTTACTCAAAACTTTAAAAGTGTGACATAACACCTTTATCCACTCAGGTCTTCAATTGTAGAGTACAACGCAATTTCAGCCAATCATAGCATCCATGAAAATAGAAATCCTGTTGGATTTTACGTTTTTTGATGATGTAGTTTCTTAACACTTTAACAAAACTTGACATTTCGAGCTTTCTCAGCAGTCATTGCTGTTTTGGATCGATTTTTTTATATATGGGGGCTAGTTTTCACCCCTCCTTGGGGTGTTTCATATCTATTGTATGTACGCTGCTGTTTAACCTTAATTTGTACAATTCGATTGATTAAGAAGTGACAACTATTCTCGTAGCTTTATCTTCTTTTTATCCCATTTCATCAATTATCTATATGCAGTGGTGAGGACGTCATAGAATCAAAATATTTGAATTTTGAAACTTAGTTATCACATTCTTGTTCAGTGACTAAAAATGGGTATAAATTTTTGCGACAAAATTACCCGAATTCTCCTATGTATACCATAATCAAAATATTTTTGGAAAAATTCGCTTTTTAGGGGATAAAAGGAGATGATAGAGGTAGAGGGAAACTGATACGATAGACATCTTTTGCGCTTTTTTTTAGACCTGTTTAATCTTTAAAATTCATCGCTTTCATTTTACTTCTACAGACTGAGTAAATGCTTATAACCTACAATATATTTTATAGAACGAAGACTTCTTGTGCAGTATTTTTTACGTCACTTTTTTTTCCAGAGTGCTACATCACAATCAAAACACGCTGCCAGGTTTCTAAGGTTAGCCATGGCTAGTATTATGGATATTTTGAAAATCAAACCGTTCGTAGAGGTGTCTGTCGGACAACTTCTGTGGGGTTACGAGGACCCCCTATTGAAATTAGCCAAAGACGTTGTTCCCAAGGAACAGAAATTGCCATATGAAGAATTTGGACTTATGTACAATGTATGTAAGAAAAAACAATTTTTTTTTGCAATTAAATTGACATTTTGTTTTATCAGAAAAATGGAACCTCGCCGGATACGCTCACAGTGTTCACTGGAGCCGACGACATCTCGAAATATGGGCTAATCGACAAATTCAACGGTAAATCTAACCTTTCCCATTACACATCAGATAAATGTAACAGCGTGGAGGGATCCGATGGTTCTATATTCCCCCCACACATGACGAAGAACACAACGCTTTACGTGTTCGATAAGGACCTGTGTAGAAAATTACCACTTGTGTAAGTATTTAACTTTTAGAGTTACTTTATTTATAATACTCGTCAGGTCATTTATATCACATACAAATAAAATAGGGCCCAGAGTAGATCCTTGAGGTTCACATTTCCCAAAGAATCTAGTTTTATGAAGTAGGCTATCAGTAATTCAGAAATCGCATTGTCCTTGTTCCAATAATTGACAAATTATGTTTTTTATTTAGTTTTGAGAAAGAAGTTAAAGGTAGCAACGATATACCCGCCTACAGGTTTACTCCACCTAAGAATGTATTCGCCAGCGTGGAAGAAAATCCGGAAAATGCCTGTTTCTGCCCTCAAGGACCACCTTGTGCTCCATCGGGATTTTTCAACGTTTCGCTTTGCCAATACGGTAAGAATATTTTTCTGAATTTTTTTTTCTAATTTTATTCTACCATCTTTGCTTCTTTCACAATCAGCGAGATACTTTTATACAACGTTGTGTTTTTAGATTCCCCAATTCTACTATCATTTCCTCATTTCTACCTCGCAAATGACAGCTACAGGACGGCCTTCGAAGGAATTTCCCCTCCAGACCCAGAAAAGCACAAATTTTATATTGACGTGCAACCAGTAAGTATCCTACATACGATTTCCAAGTTTCCATATAAATGTTGTAAAATAATTTTTATTAAATTTGGCTTAGGTCTTCCTGAGAACCATACCAATGTTGCTAGTAAATAATCAATATGATTCTACCTTAAAATTTACGTTTATATGAAAAATTTTATTTTTCCAAATTAAACGTTGTTCAAAAAAAAAAACGTACAATTCAACGGCAGATAGACTGACAGAAGATGGAAATGTAACAATCATTACCGATGATTATCAATAAAAATAGATCAATAGTTGTAATAATTCGTTAATAGTAAACTGATATTTTTTTTAGGTGATGGGTACAGCTATGGCCGCTAAAGCTCGGATACAAATTAATTTGGCTGTGTCTCAAGTTGTAGACATTAAACAAGTTGCTACATTCCCCGACATTATATTCCCCATAATGTGGTTTGAAGAGGTAAGGAAATATGTTTTTTTTTGTTTGTTTTAGAAATCGATTCTTTCATATTATAGACAGGGAGCTGGTGCCTGAAAACTTACGTCATAAGGTTCAAAATTTTTGACCCGTAGGTTTGGCGTGCCTAGACAAGTCATTTAAGATTCTTTTTGTCTTACGCGTCAGTAGTCAGTAGAGGTTCTCAACTTTTCAAGAAAAGGACAAATTTTACGTAATAAGGTATATGAAAAAGACCAACGAGGCTTGTGTGAAAGACCCTCTCTAACTCAAAACAAGATCGTAAGACAAAATATTCGAAGGATTTTGGGTCGTAAGACAAGTTTGATATTTATAAAAAGGGGCAAAATTTACTATGTTCTATTCAGAAAACTCCATCGTAAAACATCATTTTTGTGGGCTTAACCGCTTTAAGACAAACATTTTTGTTAAGAGGGCCGAAATTTACGTCATATGATACATGAAAAAATTCAACGAGGTATTGTATGGAAACCCCCTCTTAGCCAAGAATAGAACAGTAAAACAAAATATTCGGGGGCTTTTGGGCTGTAAGACAAATTTGATATTTATAAAAAGGACCAACATTTTTTTCGCCAAATTGTTCGTTTCCATCTTCTATTCAGGAAACTCCATCGTAAGACATCATTTTTGTGGGCTTCTGATGAAGTACCTACCAGCTACGCTGGAAGAGTTTACATGTGAAATATATCGCCAAGAATATTGCAAGGACGTTAATAAAACAAGAAGTTATTTTAATTTCAAAAGCAAATGTTCAATATATTAAATGATGAACATTGAACAGAATGGTATAAAAAAAAATTCGTTTCACCGTTCAAAGTTGTAATTGAAAATAAAAAAATAAAATTGTTATAACTTTTTTATTAACAATTTTAAAAAAAATCCATTTCTCTGAAAGTTTATATTTTTCTGAGTAAATAGAAAAAAAAATTAATTTATCAACTTTTCAGCACGCTATGAAATGTAGACATTGCCGATCGATTTCAGCACGCTATGATTTTTTAAAGTAGTACATATCATCCCTTAACTTCTAACCACCCTAACTCTGTTAATTTTAATAATACCAAAAAAAGTCAAGAGACCATTTTTGTGTAAAATTTCATGCTTTACAATTTTTCTTAGAAACTTTTTTACTAGCTTTTACACATTTTGAGTAATTTTGAAAAAACACTTTATTATATTTTTTTTCACCCCTTTAGTCTATTGTCCATGTACTGTAGAAAGGAACTAAAACGTTAAAGGGTTTTTATTGTTTCTTATGTTCAATTGACCCCACGATATAAAAAAACCGCGGAGTGCTACCATTTAAAGTGGTGCGTTTTTGAGATCGAAGTAAAAAGGTCCACTTTTCATATTTTTTTTGCTCGAAAACTATGAATTTTTTCTATAAACACGTCAATAGAAAAGTGTGTAGAGATTGAAATTTCCAATCGATATGGCACCTTCAGAAGTCAAAAAAATTTTTTTTTTTTTAAAATACGTCCAAAAAACAAAACAAAAGAAACGAAAAAATGCAATTTTTTATTTATTTTTTTTAATTTTAGCCTGTAACTATTTTTCGGGTACATTTAGGCATAGACATTGCTGCATAACAAAAAAAGCTGGCGTTTTACCAGTTAAAATGAGATTTTGTAAACAGTTTTACGATTAATAGTGACCGAGATATAGCGTTTCAAAGTTTGCAACTTTTAACTTTTTTTGCTAATTTTTACTATTTTTTTTCAAATTTCGTCCTGTAACTTTTTTCTGAGTGAATTCAGGTGTAGACATTATTATATTAAAGTGAAAGCTGACTTTACGCCCGTTGAAATGGTGGCTGGTAAAAGTCTCTACGACAAATAGAAACCTAGATACAGCGTTTCGAAGAGTGTTACTTTTATTAACTTTCTTCCAATTTTTACGTTCTTTTTTAAATTTCGGCCTATAACTTATTTGTCAAATATAGATATTGCTACATGGAATATACTCGCAGCATTCTTGTTTAAATGGTCTGCAATAGAAGTTTATGTGATCAATAGTAACCAAGATACAGTCTAGAATTAGTAGATTATTGTACTTAAAAAATAACTTTTTACATTTTTCCACTTCTGCTTTTTTTGTTCAAATAACTTAGATTAATAACTTACATTATGAAATTATTCAAATGCTGGATTTAACATATTGTCAAAATCAAAGTCGATTTTTTCATCGGCATCTATGTAAACATCGTCTTCCGTTATTTGAGGTACAATCAGCGTTTTCACAGTTCATTCCCATACATTCTTTGCAAAAATGGAGCAATTCATTCCCAATTTCCTGCAACCACAGTTTCGTCTGCATCCTTTGGTGCATTTACAGGCTATTTTTTCCAGAAAAACTTGTGGTGCGGAAGGTTTATTTGTCAAAATTGGTACTAGTCCATTTTCTGAAGTTTTCCAACACCAGATGAGAGGATTTACAATATTTCCTTTCCAATGTTGCATTTGCAAGTAAGTTCTTAAACCATGATGATTAGCAGCATCAGTTGTTGGAGGCAATCGGGACAATGAGAATTTCGCACCTGTTGAGTACTTCTGAAATAACTTATAGCGACAGGTGCTTTGGCCATCAATTTTCATACCGTATAGTAATGTTACAATACATTCAGAAGCAGAACCGATGGCTGCTGGACTTGCATTTTAACACAAAAATTCATTTAAATACTTTTCCAAAAGCAAAATATTCTTATTAATGAAACTCAAGAATTTCTTTTTACCAATACCAAAAAAGGAAGAGGTTGTATCACAGCCACTGAATGCATGGACGAAGCCAAGGTATTTTTGTAGATGATTAAATTTGAAACTATTATGGTTATATAATTTGGCAGTTACATTTCCTATAGTACGTTTAAAAGAAGATCGACATCTTGACCAACTATAACAACATTTTCTGATGCCTTATCTTTTGCAGTATTTACAATTAGTACGTCTGCATCCTCTTGGAAGAAAGTTAATAAAAGTAACACTCTTCGAAACGCTGATCTAGGTTTCTACTTGTCGTAGAGACTTTTACCAGCCACCATTTCAACGGGCGTAAAGTCAGCTTTCACTTTAATATAATAATGTCTACACCTAAATTCACTCAGAAAAAAGTTACAGGACGAAATTTGAAAAAAAATAGTAAAAATTAGCAAAAACAGTTAAAAGTTGCAAACTTTGAAACGCTATATCTCGGTCACTATTAATCGCAAAACTGTTTACAAAATCTCATTTTAACGGATAAAACGCCAGCTTTTTTTGTTATGCAGCAATGTCTATGCCTAAATGTACCCGAAAAATAGTTACAGGCTAAAATAAAAAAAAAATAAAAAATTGCATTTTTTCGTTTTTTTGTTTTGTTTTTTTGGACGTATTTTTGTAAAAAAAAAATTTTGACTTCTGAAGGTGCCATTTCGATTGGAAATTTAATTCTCTAGACACTTTTCTCTTGACGTGTTTATAGAAAAAATTCATAGTTTTCGAGCAAAAAAAAATATGAAAAGTGGACCTTTTTACTTCGATCTCAAAGACGCACCACTTTAAATGGTAGCACTTCGCGTTTTTTTCGTATCTTGGTCAATTGAACATAATAAACAATAAAAACCCTTTAACGTTTTAGTTCCTTTCAACCCTCTTTTTTTGTACATAGACAATAGCCTACTTCTCGGGGGTTGAAAAACAAATTTCTTCCATTAATCGTGTTCAAATACTTCAAAGCAACTTATATCAAAAATTCAAATATTTACCTCAAAATTTTGATTTGTCGACTTATTTGATTGCACTATTCCTGAATAGAACATGGAAACGAACGATTTAGCGAAAAAAATTATGTAAATTTTGTGCTTATAAATATCAAACTTGTCTTGCGACCCAAAAGCCCGAATATTTTGTCTTACGGTCTTGTTTTGAGTTAGAGAGGGCCTTCCACACAAAGCCTCGTTGGTCTTTTGCATGTACCTCATCACGTAAAATTTGGCCCTTTCTTTGAAAGAGTTGACTAAACGTCCCCGGTCTGACGCATAAGAAAAAAATAATCTTAAATAGCTTGTCTACGTATACCAAACTAAAAGAAGGGGTAAAAAATTTACACCTTATGAAGTAAATTTTCAGGCACCCATGAAACATCAAAGCAGTTATTTTACTGTTCAAATCTATTTTTACGAATTGAACAGATAACTGGACCTAAGACAAAATCTTATGATTCTCGAAGCTCAGGAATTTGAAAAATATTGCTCAGACATACGTTACTAGAATTAATAAGGTTCTAAAATATTCTTATTGCAATAGTAGTAGTTGTTAAACTGATCAAAGTATAGTACTATAATCATTAACAAATGATTTATTAGTGCTCTTACAAATATACTCTGTATAGTTGAGATCTGAAAAGTGTAGTGGTAAAGATAAATGATCAATTTCATTCAATTATGTTGTAACACTATCTTAACCTTGTGTAGAACAAATCATTAACACACTATTGTTTTTTTCTTTCAGGGACTAGACTCATTGCCCGCGGAAATGACCAATCTGATGAGTCTGGCGACCAAAGTGCCTCCAATTGCACGCGCTGCGATTTCCGGTATATTATTCGTCATAGGCGCCATTTTATTAATCATAGCAATATGGCGGCTTGTGAGGGGTGCCAACCGACTGAGCTCGCTCCACCTTGCCCCTGGTCACATAGGGCAATCCAACAAACCGAAAGATGTACCTATGAGCAACGTCCAAAAATATTAAATAACTTGTTCTAGTAAAATTGCCAGATGAAAAACAAATGAGAAAGAAATATATATTTTTATATAATTATATACTTATATATTTTGTAATAAAAAATCAAACAACGAACGAATGCCAAGTTACTTTTTCGCAAAGTCCTCGTAATTGGTGGGTTGTGGTTTTAGGGTTTCTACGGCTGAATTCGTTGATTTTGACATTAATCGTCCACGAGATGGTGGAGGAAAAATCAACGAAATCTAACCCTACAACCTTGGCTTAACCAACGTAGGAGTTATTTATTACCTGAAATTAAGTTCTAAGTAAAAACATAAAGAAATACTCATTGTTTTCTAATAATTATCTTCTATTATATAATTTTTTATTTACCCGATTAGTGAAACCAAATATGTTATTTGATATACAGGGTGTTTAGTTCCAACGTATTTATTGGTTATTCTGTGAACTCGGACACTCTGTAGATCCGCATCAAATTGTTGCCAACTTTGTAAAAAAAATTAAATTTTTTAAGTTTAAGAATAATTGCTCATGTATAGATTTTAAATAATTAATTTTTAATAGATTTTTCTAGATTTCTTGTTTGGAAAAGGTGCTGTGTGAGTGTATATAAGTACAAAGTCAATTAACAGGTCTGGATATACTAAAAAACTTAGAAACGGTTATTTATGTATCATAGCTCGTAGAAACTTGTTCGATTTGCATATTTCTGCCGAAAGATTTCCGAAATTACAAAAAAAATAGACATTTTTCGCAAAAATATGATATTTCAGATTATTTTAACAACGACAAAGCCTTATTTTAAAAATACCTTTGCAAGAACGTATGTAGGTACTTATAGTAAGGCTCACGAGCGATATAAAAAAGCTCGCAAGAAAGTGTAAAGGACACCGACCGCTTTTGGTTAGTGTATCGCCCGCCGATCCACGTTGACTACATAGTTTATTCCAAGCTATCATCATTCCGGTAGAGAACATTTCAACCAATTATATTCAGTGGGAGTGGCCTATATTCTTGTTAGGAAATATGTGACCACTTTTTTGTGATGATATTAAAAGAAGCCTAACACCTTTATGGCCTTTTTGTAAATAAACTGAAAGTGGGACGGTTTTTTGCGAACTTCTTTATATCGCTGAATTATCTGTGGGCATTACTATAATGTTCCAGTTTTGAATTCTAAAATATTTCGAAAATGTTTCACATTTGAACAAGTTAAAGAAAGTTGTTAGAAGTTTTTCTGCAGGCGGCTTAACATTCCACTACACTTTGTACAATTTTTGGATATCATTAAAAATTATATAATTTAGTACTTACTAGGGAATATCTCGTACGTCAAATATTGTACAATAGGTAGCGTAACGTTTGTAAGTTGAAAATAAGAGACGCAATGGCGTCGTACGTGTAATTTTATGTACATTGTTTTTTAAGTAGGCCGAGTTTTTATATACTTAATATTTTGTATTGGTAATTGTATTATATATTTAGACAATAAAATTTTATATTTTATAATTGTATTTTTCACAATCTTATAACGCAACTTCATAAGCAACACCGATTAGAATATTTAATACTTGCTTAGAAACCGAGCCAGTCACCGAATAGTGAACATTTAAAGTTTCCTTTTAGTCCAGTCAACGGAGCAGCGCTAAAATGGTCAAAATCTCTAATTTAAGTGCTAATGAATGGGTTTTGATGAAACTTTGTGCAATGTGTTTGTAATGACGTTAATAAAAAAAGTTGAATACAGATTAGAAAAGGAAATGATCACGGGTTCCGTAACTTGTGGAATAAGGTCAAAAATGAAAAAAACATATATTTACCTTTTTTGGCCCAAAGTAAGATGTTTTTACTGTTGTGAATTTTTTCGAAAAATGCATATTTTTCGAGATATGGCCATTCTAAAATTCCGAAAAGTGGGGGAGGGGAAATGTAAAAGTTAAAAAAAGAAATCTGAAAAAAATCAGGTGAATGTATCATCGAAATACAAGACTTCTTTTCATTTGCAACTTTTCTGTAAAGTGTGTTTTCACCGAGTTTTTCCGGAAAAACCTGAAATTGTAGCGCTTTAAAAATATGTAAATGAAAAATTTTTAAAAATTCAGACGTATGCATTGAGGCCTTCTAAATATTTTTTGTCTCTAGGAATTTTTTGTAACTCGCTAATTTTCCGAGTTACGTGCAGTTTTTCATGATAAATAATGTACTGCATTATTGTTAAAAACTTTTGTAAAATTTTCAATTTAAAAATTATATTGAACTTTTAAAAATGGTAACTATTTTCATAGTTTCATATTTTTATTTAACATACAGTGTGTCCCAGGATAGATGTAACAAGAGGTGTAATGGACCAACAATTTTGGAATTTTGGAATGGTATTTGGGGATTGAGTCCTGCTTGTTGTAAAACTAAAGTATACCAAAAATGACTTGATTTGGTGTTCTACAGGGTGTTTTATAAGGAAAGTTGTAAAAATCACCACTAATAAAGTATCTTTATTTTTCAAAATATGAAAAAATTCCACTAAGAAAAGTTATTTAGAATGCAATTTTATACCTCTATACCAAATTTTAGGAATATAAAATTATTTTTTTGAAACTTCCCATTTTTTGCGAATTAAGAGTTGAATTCATATTTAAAGTTGTGTAGGAGCAAATGTTAATCATCTCAAAAAGGAGGCTATTGGTAAATAAAAAATTGAATATACGAGATGTAAGAAGGTATAATGTTAATCGAACTAATTGTAAAACAAGAAACAATTACTAACAGAAGATTAATGAGGTTTAAAAATTATAACAAGTAGTAAATGTCAAAAACATAACAGATTCACAAACAAATTAATTATCGACCAATACAAAACAATGTTTACAATTTTTTTATTATTCGATGTAGCTACCACCCACACCCACACACATTTCGATCCTTCGCCTGAAGTCCTTAAAACTGTTTCGAATATGATCTAACAGTATGGAGTTTACGGCATTTGTAATTCTCTGCTTCAATACTGCTACATCGTTAGGAAGTGGTTCAACGTAAACCAACTGCTTGAGGCGACCCCATAAAAAGAAATCCAATATTGATAGGTCTGGGGATCTCGCCGGCCAACTGATCGGTCCATTCTTGGCAATCCAATTTTCTCCAAAATTTAAATTCAACCACCGATTAACCATTTCTGTGGAGTGGCCAGGGCAACCATCATGTTGAAAATGAACTAAAGGCATATCTCTTAAAATATTTAAATGTTCTTCAGAAAATCTTTCAAGAAGCTGTAAATAAGTGTGCTGGTTTAACCTTCCCTCAATGAAATAAGGTCCAATAACTCCAACGTGATAAGAAACGGCACACCACACATTCACTTTTTTATAATATTGTCTTCTACAATGAATTCTAAAATTTGGATTTTCAGAAGCCCAAAACCGACAATTCTGAGATGAAACAACACCATTGGTTGTGAATGTGGATTCATCTGAGAAAATTATGAAATGATGAAAAAATCTCTCTTCCATGATTTTTTCTCCAATGGTCAAACAAAAATCCAACCGTCATCTCCCTTTTCAAGCGTATGTTTATAATTTGCTTTATATGCCCTAATTTTCTTTGCCTTGTACATTCTTTGGAGTTCAGACTTGCTAAAATTAATAAGAGCTGATCTCTCTCTTAGTGGCATCCTAGGATTTTCTATAACAGAGGCATGAGCTATAATAGCCCCAACATTGTCTTCATCATATGCTTTTATTTTTCTTTTCATGTTAAGAACACTACCAGTAGCCAGAAACTTTTTAATTATTCTCATAGCTGTTATATATGCAACTATTGATTAGAAATAATAGTAATATATATATGGGAGTTTATGCATGTCAAGATATGACAGGCAATGTAAAATAAAGATACATTCAAATACATATAATATTTTGTGGTTTATTAGAAGACAGAACCTACGCGAGCTAAACAGATACAAACATAACAGTGGCGACGAGAAATCTAAAGGTTATGTAAAAGTATAAAACTAACAGTGTGACATAAAAAAAAATGACAGCAAGTGCTGAGGAACTTATTGCACAATTAATTCGAGTAATTCAAAGTGGAGGTAACAGTAATAATGGAAACATAATTGGAGGCATACAACTACAACCATATGATGATATACAGGAAACATTTACAACATATGTGGAACGTTTAGAAAATTTCATATTATTGAAAAATCTAACAGGAACAGCGGAAGAAATAGATAACAAAAAGGTACAAATATTAATAAACTGCATTGGAACAAAATATTATCAGCTACTAACAAGTCTCACAGCACCAGATTTACCCAAAACAAAGAAGTATATTGATTTAATTAAGTTATTAAAAGATCATCTAGACCCCATACCAAATGAAATTTCAGAACAACATAAATTTCTATTACGTATACAAAATGAAGGAGAATCGATAGCAACATTCTTTACTGAGCTCAAGAAATTAACCACATATTGTAATTTTAAATGTACAAGTTGTAATGTTTCAACTATTAACACCCATCTAAGATCGCAATTTATTCGTGGTTTGAGAGATAATGGAACTAGAGAAAAGTTATTACAGCAGAATAAATTGACATTAAAAGAAGCATATGAATTAGCATTAGCTATTGAATCTGCAAAAATAGAAAGTAAACAAATTCAAGGTACAGAAGGGAAAGGTATGAATCAATTGAAATCCGCAATGAAGAGAAATAATACAAACAGCATTAGCAAGCAGCATACGCCAAAAACGTACAATAACAATGACACCCAGGGAAAATTAAAAGGAAAATGTTACAGATGCGGTGACGGAAATCATATGAGTTTTAAATGTAATTTTAAAAATGCCAATTGTCACAAATGTGGAAGGACAGGTCATATATCGAAAGTATGTAGAAATGGAACAGTAAGGTCGAGGAAATATGACGGAAACTCAAATTCAAAAATAGCAGGAACAAAGCAGATTGAATACGGTGACAGTGAACTTGAAAACAGGGAACAGATGCATGAAATTTATAATATTTCAAATAATTCAAAGAATGATAAATTTATGTTACAACTTTTCATAGATGGAAAACAACATTCATTTGAATTAGACACAGGTGCAGCAGTTACGTCAATTGGGATAAAGGAATTTAGAGCTTTATACCCAAATAAAGAATTGAGACAGACACACGTTAAGTTACGAACATATACGGGACAGATTATTGAACCAGAAGGAGTTGCTACAGTAGAGGTTGTATATAAAAATCAGAAAATTTATGATGATATTTATGTATTACCAATGAAAGTTGATGCCGTTTTTGGACGCGAGTGGCTAAGGAAAATTCATATTGATTGGAAGGAAATTAAGAAATTGGAGACAGTAGACCAGCAGAACGAATTAAACAGATTGTTGAACGCATTTCAAGATTTATTTCAACCTGGAATTGGAAAAATATCTAATTACAAAGGTGAATTACGTCTTAAAAACAATATAATGCCCATTTTTGTAAAGCCGAGACCAGTACCTTTTGCTATAGTTGACAAAGTTGGAAATGAATTAGATAGACTGGAAGATGACGGCATTATCGAAAAGGTAGCTCATGCAGAGTGGGGAACACCTATTGTTCCGATAGTTAAAGCAGATAAATCTGTACGAATTTGTGCAGACTACAAAGTTACTTTGAATAAACATTTACAAGATGACAAATATCCTATTAAAAGAATTGAAGAAATCGTTGCAAAATTGAATGGCGGTAAATTATTTTGTAAATTAGATATCAGGAACGCATATTTGCACATGGAGATGACAGATAAAAGCGCAGCTTTGCAGACAATATGCACTCACAAAGGAATGTACAAGGTCAACAGGTTAATGTTTGGAGTCAAGACAGCACCTAGCATTTGGGGACGATTTATGGATCAGATGTTGGGGAATTTAGATGGAACAACTTATTTCTTTGATGATGTCATAATCCAGGGTAAAAATTTAAATGAAATGATTTACCGATTGAAACAGGTTTTCCTAAAGTTTAGAGAATATGGTTTAAGGCTAAATAAAGGGAAATGTGAATTTTTGAAAACGTCAGTAAATTATTTGGGACATACCATTGACAGAAATGGATTATATAAAAGTGATGACAAAATAAAGGCGGTGATGGAAGCTCCATACCCAAAAAATGTAAATGAACTACGAACACTTTTAGGTTTTGTAAACTATTATCACAGATTTATTCCAAATATGTCAATGACATTAAGACCATTACATGATTTACTACAGCAAGGTATTGATTTTAAATGGACGACTGCGCAGAGTAGAGCTATGGAACAGATTAAAAAAGAAGTTGCAAGTGATCGAGTTTTAGTACCGTACAATCCTGAATATCCACTCATCTTGGCGGTAGACGCTTCACCGCACGGACTTGGAAGTGTTTTATCTCACAGGATCGAGGGAGTTGAACGACCAATCGCATTTGCTTCAAGGTCATTGACTAAAAGTGAAAAATCATACAGTCAGATTGATAAGGAAGCTACAGCTATATTTTGGTCGTTACATAAATTTTTCCAGTTTTGCTATGGAAGAAAGTTTACATTGATAACAGATCACAGACCACTCACGACAATATTTAACCCACAGAAGAATTTACCAGCTATGACAGCGACACGAATGTTACATTATGCTCAATTTCTATCTGGATTTGATTATGATATTGTCTACAGGAAAACAACAGAAAATAGTAATGCTGATTATTTTTCTAGATTTCCGTTAAATGCAACAGAGAAGCAAGGTAATTGTGACGAGTATTCACTATTTCAATTAAGACAAATTGAAATGTTACCAGTGACAGCAAAACAAATTAGTAAAGCAACAAAAGAAGATGCAGAATTGAAGAAACTATATGTTGTTACAGACAGGAAATAGTTTAAAAACAGATTTTGCTGGAAAGGAAAATGAACTGACTATTGAGAATGGATGTATTCTACGAGGAATAAGAGTGGTAATTCCAAAATCCTTACAGCACATCATATTAGCAGAACTACATAGTGCCCATATAGGCATGGTTAAAATGAAAGGACTTGCACGTAGTTACTGTTGGTGGAAGAATATTGATAAATGCATTGAGGAGAAAGTTAAAAGTTGTACTAGTTGTTCTAAGTTACAAAAAGAAGAGGCAAAAGTTATTTTACATCCATGGGAATTTCCTAGTCAACCATGGCAACGCATCCATATAGATTTTGCAGGACCATTTATGGAACAGTACTTTTTTAATAGTGGTTGATGCTCATTCAAAATGGCTAGAGGTAGTACCTATGAAGAAAATAACGTCAACAACTACCATTAGAGAACTCAGAAAAATATTTGCAAGATTTGGTTTACCAATAACTATAGTAACAGATAACGGAGCACAATTCATCAGTGAAGAGTTCAAGACGTTTGTAAATCTGAATGGTATACATCACAAGTTTAGTGCACCATACCATGCAGCGACTAATGGACAAGCAGAAAGATATGTGCAAACCGTAAAAAGAAGCATTAGATGTATGACGTCAGATCAAGGCGATATAGAATATAAAATATGCTTGTTCTTAATGCAACAGAGGAAGACGATAAACGCAACCACAGGTCGAAGTTCAGCAGAATTAATGCTCAAAAGAAATATTCGTACACGAATCGATTTGATAAGACCAAACATTATTGTGGAAATGCGTGAACACCAAAATCCTGTTAATTTAAATAAAATTCGAGAATTTGATATTGGAAGTAAAGTATTGGCCCGAAATTATCATAATAAGGATGAAAAGTGGTGTAATGGAAAGGTAATAGAGCGTGAAGGAAAATTACATTACAAAATATTGGTAAATGGAGTTGTTTGGAGGAGACACATTGATCAAATGAGAAGCACATCAGTGGAGCCACGTATTGACAACGAAGTAATTTATATACCTTCAATTACTATGAACAGAGAGAACAATCACAATCCACACCTGGAAAGTCTGAACACGGCTGGAACTTCTTCAGGAGATACCGCACAGAATATCTCGAAACCAGAAATAAACGATGAACCACCTATACCAAAAAAATTAGAAACACCTACTAAAAGTCAAGAACTACCATTAAGGCGATCAAATAGAGTCAGAAAACCACCTATGAGATTTGGTTTATAAACTTATATTTTTGTATATGCATTATTGTAAAATTGAAATAGTTCATTTTTTTTAATTTAGTAAGGAGGATTGTTATATATGCAACTATTGATTAGAAATAATATATGCAACTATTGATTAGAAATAATAGTAATATATATATGGGAGTTTATGCATGTCAAGATATGACGGGCAATGTAAAATAAAGATACATTCAAATGCATATAATATTTTGTGGTTTATTAGAAGACATTAGAACCTACGCGAGCTAAACAGATACAAACATAACAATAGCCTGAGTACGTGACAAAGCAGTGTTTGGAAATTTCAAATTAAATTGGCTTACCACTTCTCTTAGCGAGTTTTCACCGCCAATTCCGTAGCATTGCACAATATAAATTTTTTCACGCACTGTGAGTACCATTTTCACTTAATTGTTTATGCTTGGTTCGTTAATTTGAAACAGAAATTAAGGATAATATTGACTACGTTTGACAGACATGTCAATAATAAATGATAAATGTGTATCCACTGCTTTTCTCATAGCCTACTTTCAGCTTCTACATAACTTTAAATATTAATTCACAAAAAATAATTTCTATGCAGTTTTAATTGAATGGTTCAAAATAAAATACTAATTTATTGAAAAAATGGGAAATTTCAAAGAAATAATTTTATATTCCTGAAATTTGGTATAGTGATATAAAATTTCATTCTAAATAACTTTTCTTAGTGGAATTTTTTCATATTTTGAAAAATAAAGGTACTTTATTAGTGGTGATTTTTACAACTTTGCTTATAAAACACCCTGTAGAACACCAAATCAAGTCATTTTTGGTATACTTTAGTTTTACAAGAAGCAAGACTCAACCCCCAAATATCATTCTAAAATTCCAAAATTTTTGGTCCATTACACCCCTTACACATCTATCCTGGGACACACTGTATATAAATCACGCTCATTTTTCGAATTTTCATGTATTTTTTTAATGTGCAAAATGTAGTGCTATTATCGTGAAAAACTGCCTGTAACTCGGAAAATGAGCAAGTTACAAAACAATTCCTAGAGATAAAGAATATTTGAAAGGCCTCAATGCATACGTCCGAATTTTTTCAAATTTTTAAATTACATATTTTTAAAGCGAGGGGTAGTCAAATTAATGTTTTTCCGAAAAACGCACTTTCCAGAAAAGTTGATACATTCACCTGAATTTTTTCAGATTTTTTTTTTAACTTTTATATTTGCCCTCCCCCTCTTTTAGGAATTTTAGAGTGGCCATATCTCGAAAAATATGCATTTTTTGAAAAAATTCGCAAAAGTAAAAACATCTTATTTTGGACCAAAAACGGTAAATATATTGTTTCTTTTTTCATTTTTGACCTAATTCTACAAGTTACGGAACTTGTGATAAAAGGGGTGTTTCTACTCCTTCCGATAATTTCCTACTCTACTTTTTTTTTTCAACTTTTTTATAAACGTCATTACAAACACATTGCACAAGGTTTCATCAAAATCCATTCATTAGCACTCAAATTAGGGGCGAAACCGTTGACTGGACTATTTTAAAATAAGGATATCTGTAATAAATTCATAATCATTTTTTTAAAATTTCCTTGGTATTGTCATGAGGTTTCACTGGTGTTTGTTTCTGGCAATGCCGCCATTTTTCAGCGCTAAACGTAGCGGCTTCATTTGGCGTTTGAAATGTAAAGTTTGAGATGGGTTCCTTTTTATTTTTCTGATAAGCTATAGTTGAATTATAATATGGTCCGTAAAAAGTGTTTGGGGAAGGGAATTTTTTGCCAGAATTTGAAATACACATATGAACAAGTACAACTGTAAGATCTGGACTTCGGACGAGGTCAGGAATATATTCTTTTAAGCAACTGAAATCGTAAAACATCGGTTTTTTGAAAATATCTCCGACTGTATCGGTCTTATTTAGAAAACAAATAATGGAGATTGTTCTCAATAAAATTTCGAACAGATTTAGATATACAAGACCTCTATAAAATGTGCCTTACCAAAAAAAAAAAAAAAAAATGAAAAAGCACATATATAGCTTTTTTTAAACAATTCATTCATTACAGCTTTAATAATAACACAGGCAGAAGAAAGCAAAAGTTTAGACCCAAAGGTCATATATAGTACACTTCTGTGCAATGGAATCCCGTACACCTATTTTTCGCTAGATTAAATCATTCTTTATTTATTTGTCACTGTCATAATGCCAAAATTAACTGAACGTGAAGAAAATTTAATTCTCTCTAATCTATCAGAGCCTATCAGAGGAGTTGTTAAGCATTATCAACATAAGTGTGAAGAAAAGGTGGGAGGAGGAAGGTAGCGTATGTTTTTCTTCTGGACACCACTCAATATTAGTAAAAACTGGATTACTTGATTTTTCAAGTGCACAGAAGTGGTTCGGATTCCACTATAAACTGTAGGGCCCCGTCTCCTTTACTCAGACAAATCTAGATCTACTAGACTTAAGAGGGTCATTGAGGTGACATGGAAGTCGGTTAAAACACATTTCAAACACACACACATTATATCTGTATGTATTTTGATGTGCCGAATCCGAATTTTATATCAGAATTTATATTTGACTGTAAAATTTCGATTAAATTACGATATTAGTCCTAAAATAGAGGTCTTCGAAGGCTAGTAAGGACATGAAATTAAAAAATGGTCTCTTTTGTAAAAATGGATACAATCATAACAAAACTGCAATTATTAAACTCATTGCAGGCTCTTTTATATTCTTTGACACTAAAACCACCCCTAAAGCGGAAGTGATAAGGGCTATTATTGGCAAAACGGGCACGAAATATGTTCAAGATTTTTTGTATAAAATTGATCAAATTAGGAAATACTGCTCTTCTTCTGCCTATTGCCTATTATATTTTACGCCCTGGAACAATCCCTCATGTAAGCGTTTCACAAAAGTGATGAAAAATGGTTACGATTCTTTTGATCACCCTGTAATCAGTTTTTATCGCTTTTGTCCAAAATAGCATCGAAACGCATGAAGGGTTGTTCTAGGGCGTAAAATATAATTGGGGTCAAAATAGGCAGAAGAAGAGCAGTATCTCCTAATTTTATCAATTTTATACAAAAAAATTTTCTCTTGACTCCATGAACATATTTCGTGCCAGTTTTGCCCCTAATAGCCCTTATCGCCCCGCTTTAGGCGTGGTTTTAGTGTCAAAGAATGTAAAAGGGCTTGAAATTAGTTTAATAATTGCAGTTTTATTGTGATTCTATACATTTTATACAAAAAAGACAATTTTTTTTAATTTCACATCCCTGCTAGCCCTAGGAAACCCCCATTTTAGAGTTCATATCGTAATTTAATCGAAATTACGCTGTTAAACATAAATTATGATATGAAATTTGGATTCAACGCATCAAAATACATACAGATATGAGGGCCTGACCTTTGAGACTGAATTTTTCTTTTGCCTGTGTAATGTATCGATTTACCATCAAATCCTAGATTTTTTTTTTAAACTGGGTTTTTATAGGTACTTCTGATTGGACTTAACAAAATATTTTTTGTTTATTTAATTACTTCCACGTCCAGTGGAAGTATAGTAACGACAAAAAATTTTTTAAAAATTTTTATTATCCAAATAGGCTTAAAATGTCATGAAACGTCGAGATTTTAAGTTTGAGCGAAAAAAAAAAATTTGTCTGTCGGTCTGTCTGTAACTTTTTTTGTGCGCACGTTTACTCTGGAATCGTTTGAGATATTGACTTGAAATTTGGTACACATATGTACTTTAACGAGATCTAGAACTAGATTATATTTTCATCTTGTACCGTCGAAGGGGGGGTAAATTGGGGTAAATTTGGGGTAAATGGGTAAATCAAGCAGGTAAGAGTCCATGAAATTGGTATTTAGTATATACAAGAGAAGCTGAGGTCTCAAAAAAATTTTTGGCATTAGCCACCCCCATTACCACCCCCACCTTCTTATTAAAGGGGATGAAAAAAAAATGTGATTTAGTGCATGTACAGGAACCAGAAACTTCAAAATATTTTTTTACTTCATCCACCCCCCCACTACCACTACCGATGTGGGGTATCGTTTTATGGGTTTTTGGGGTAGAGGATTTCAAATATTATATTATTAAAGTCCCATAAACAATTATTTTCACATACAAAGTTTTTTCGTTGTGAGTGACTTGGATAGAGAATCTGGATGTGGAAGTAGTGATTCCTTGGGCAGCGGTTTTTTTCTTTTACATTTGTAAATTCAAAAAATGTGGCATTTCTTAACTCATTTCATGACATTAAAGTTTGACGTTTTAGTATTTGAAACAGCAAGTTTTTCACACGAGTGAGACAGTTTGGTGAAACGAGCCGAAGGCGAGTTCCACAAGTCGAATGAGTGTGAAAAGACGTTTTCAAACGTGTTGTTTATAATATTTTTTCTACGGCTGCAAGGAAAGCAAACAATTTCATAAGTAAACAGATCAGTCATTTTTAATAAATTTCTTTAAAAGTGATGTGGTTTGAAGACTTCAAAACTGAAGTTTAGTTGTTAAATAAGTCGGTTGCTATGAGCCTGAATAGGCTAGCCTACTTCAAAAAAATACAAAAAAAGGTGTCAGTTCTGTTTTCGAGAGGACTGCGTGAAAAGCATGACAGTAGTGTTTTTTTAATTTTTGCACACATCGTGTGAAAAAAGACAGTTTCGAGTCATGGTTACTGTGAATTATTTGTCGTTTTCGAAGCCAGTCGTAGAAAAAATACTATTGTCGTAGTTATCTGATTTTTTCGTTGGTCCCTTATTTTACCTTCCAAAAATACTTTTATTTACTTAAGGTACCATTCTTACAATAATGAATGGATGTACAGTATTATTATTATTGTTTATTGTTAAAAAAGAAATATTTTCAAAGTTTCTAATGTGTATTACTGGTTGTATGCACGTGAAAAGACAACTATATAATGATTTATTATTGCTAAACTCAGCAGTTGCTGTAGATCGATCAGTTTCCTGCTTGTAGAAATCACAAAACAATACTGTAACTGTACAGAACAATCACAGGTGACGCTACTTTTATAGTCGACTTTGTTAATGAATATAGTCGGTTTCATTTTTTTTTAAACGGAAATCCCATAATCTCATTGAAATTGGCTTTCACCTATAATACACCTAGAGCATTGATAATACTCAGATAACTTTGTCATAGAGACTGCTGAATGCATGTTGCTTAGTAATTACCTTTAACCAACACGCTTGAAGCATTCTCTGCGACAAAATTTTGAGATTTATCAATGTTCGAGGTGTATTTGGTAAGATAATTTTTTACTAAATGTATTAACCAATCAAAATTTTGTATTTCATGTCATGTGTCAAAATTCATCCGATCATTAAAAGATTACAGCGATAACACGCATACATGTGGTGTTATCGGCCAAGGCACAAATGATATGTTCAAATGTCAGATTGAAATTCAACAAATAATGTCAAATTAGAAAAATGTCACAAAGGTTTCAAACGATTCAATTAATCAAATTGTATTAGAAAATACACCCAAAAACACCATTAAAAGTAAAAAGTATACGTGGAAAATGTTGTGATCAGAAAATACGAATTGAATGGAGAGAAAAAAATTATCTCACCTAATACATCTCGAACATTGATAAATACTCAAAATTTTGTCGTAGAGTGATAGAGAATGCTTCAAGCGTGTTGCTTAAAGGTAACAGGAATTCGCAACAGGTCTCACCAGCGCAGCCAGGGCAGTTTCACCGGTGCATGATGGGCGCGGCTGCTGCCGACTCGGATTGGCGTAGCTCCGTAACGGGTAACGCTACAAAGAAAGTACACATACCAGTGGAAAGCCCAAAGTATGAAGAAAAATGTGTTTATTCGGGTACGTTTTCCCCTCCTACACTTTATTTATCCGCAATGGCGCCATTTCGAAATTTTTTCAGTTCTTGAAATTTTGACAGCACTAGAACGGAAAACTATGAACAAAATATGCATGGAACATTTGAAATACGAACATATATGCTTCTCCGAAGCTTTTATGATCATTTCGACCCAAATCGGACCAGTAACAACCTTTCTGCTGCACTTTACAGCCAGCTCTGTAGTTTTTGCGACTTAAGCCCTTGTTGCTCCGCAAAAACAGGGAAGCCGACGGGGGAGAGTAGGGGACTTTTTGGTACGTGTTGTCCTGGACCAAAACTACAATCCTGCAAATTTTCAGCTTTACAATAATTAATTCCGGGTAGAAGCGATATATTGACTAAAACTCCTGTGCTACTATCGCAATTATTTCAAAAACCATTAATTTAAATGAAAACATGTATACGAACTTTTCGATATCTAATTTTTTCACTTTTTCTGTACGATAAGAAATAACCGAATTGTGAGCATGTAAAAATCGTATTTTGCAGTGTGAGTTTGAAAGTATCGTAATTTAAAGTTTGCTGTATAAACGAAATGATAAATTATTACTAGATCAGTGTTCATACCCAAGCAGCAATTTTAGTAGTTTCTACGTAATAGTTGCCATTAGGGGAACTTTAAAGGTTTCCGCAACTAAGGACTGTTACGTAATGGGAACCATCCTTCTACCAAGTATTCACCAAAATGGGGAATAATAATTACGTAGCAAATTACTATTCCGGTACTTCTACCATTACCGTGTTGAAGACTAGGTTATTACGTAAACGGGACGTAACCAAGTAGTAGAAATGACTAACTTTTGGAACAGCTCAGCTGACCGAAATGAGAGCGCAAACTATATATTTGGCTCTCTGCTATTCGAATAGCAAATTAATGACTTACTGAGTTTAAGCACATGTTCAAGGTCCAAGTTAAAGTGATTATGTACAACATGCATAAGCATATACTATAAATCATGATGTTTTGCATTTACCCTGGGTGTGGATATTAAAACCACCACTTGTTTTCTGTAAAATGTTATCATGATGCTTCGATAAAAAAGACGCCCCCTCGAGAAAATGGTTTTTTCGGAAAAAAAATTTTTTGCAAAAATTATATGTACAAGCAAAACTGCAAAATTTTTTATGGAAAACGTTTTTTTTTTTAATTTTATATATATTATAAAGTAATAATCTATTTAGAAAACATATTTGTAAATGACTATAATAAAAAGACGTTTTTTTATTGAATTATATTTTTATCTGTGTCAATATGGCGTCTTCATTCAACAACAGAAAAATGACGATTTTAATTGCAGTAACTTAGAGGTTGCAACCAAAATTATTTCCCTACAAATTACATTTACTATAAAGTAGCAGATGCCACCAACGTTATAGTTGTTGTTACTTTAAAAGTGGTGACGGGAACTACAACAATTTCACTGTGTAGTTATATTTACCTAAATGTAGCAAATGGGACCAATGACACTATCAGATCTTAGTAACTGTTGCTACCAACTTATTTTCATGTTGGTAGAATTGGCAGAATCGATATAGGTATTTTTTTTTAATTGGCAAAGCGGTAATAACTGTTAAAGTGTCACTGTCACGGTGTGCGATGGGAATATGTGGATTAAAAATAACAATTATTATACTTTTTAAGTGCTTTTTATTATCTGACATTATTTGGAAAGAGCACATATCGAACAATATTTGATGGATGCCCCTGACGGTGAGCATCTTATGTCAGAGGTAGGTGTTTATTATGATCTTGCTTTTATGTACCTATTTAAATGTTTGGGTTTTTTAGGTTGCATTGATATTGGGAGTTTGCGGTGCCTGCCGTTGCGGTGAACTGACTTCTTAAGCGTCGAAGATATGAGATAAAGAATAATATCTATATATATCCATACCAGATACCAAGACGAATAAATTAAGAAGTTTGACAGTTTTAAATGAAGGATTTTCGGTGAACCATTTGATTCGATTAGGAAATATGTCTTTAAGACCGCAAAATGTGCCTCACAAAAGATTTTTCGTAAATTTTCAAAAGGGAAAGTGCACTTTCCAATGCGTTGGATTAAATAAGCTCTCAAAAATTCCAAGAATTGTAGCTGATTATTTGCAATTGCCAGATGCAGATTTGTATACTGGCCATAGCATGCGCCGTTCCTCATCAACTCTTGGCCAATGCTGGGGGTGACATTACCACCCTTAAACGTCACGGTGTGTGGAAATCATCCACCGTGGCGGAGGGTTATTTGGAAGATTCAGTCTCAACAAGACTGTTATTGCTAAAAAAATTCAGGGAGAGCGGCACAACGAGTCAGGGGATACAGACGTCTTTACTAGTATAGAGAAAAATTGTGTACAGAAGAGCAGTTTTCTTTGTGAAAAATCGAATATGATGACAATAAATGTTAACATAAATATAAATAAATAAGTGTTAGTGCATGGGTTCTTTGTTTTGTTAATTTTCCATATAATGAAGACAAATAAATTCCTTGGACTTAATTTTATTTTAAAATTATTCTTTAGTGACTAAATCACTTTACCTCACTTTAGCTTACTACTTTATCTCACTAGTGACTTATGAGTCACTTTATACCTTCAAAATCTCATCAATAAAGATCACTTTATATGAAAGTGTTGGATAAATATATTTATTAACGTAAGGTGTGTAATAATGGAAAAAATACATAAGAGTTTTCATATTTTAGTGATCAGTTTACATTTAATTTCATTCAATTCAATTTATTGTACATAAACAATGTCTTATGCCGTTATACCGACATTGTCCGTTCCCCATCGACACAATGTTTATTAAATTTGGAGTTTTTAATCGGCAAATTCATTTAATATGCTCAGTGGATCACTAACTGAACTATGAGTCAATCTGTGTGTTAAAGACAAGTTGTAATTTTCGAGCAGTACACAGTATCATTAATAACTACAACTGTTATAGTTTTCGATTACTCTTCTCCTTGTGTTGATGGGAACACTTTTGCACTTGTTACCAAAGATGATGGTTTTGCTGTGGCGAAATAATCTTTCATGTTTGCATCATATTTTGAAGAATCACTATTTCTCCTACTGTTTAACTGTTTCTTCAGTTTTCTATAAAACAATGATGAGTGCCGATAAACTTTATTTTGCTTTTACTGAGCAGTTCAGATGCCGCCATTTTATTCAATGCCAATAATGATATAAATTGTCTTAAAAGTTGATATCACTTTATAGTAGGTTTTTAAGGTATATATAACTTTGTAGTCATTTTCAATTACTGGGGAGTAGTAAAAATAACTTCAAAGCCCCTATGTTCGTAGAAATAACCTCTTTTTTACTCAAGATGTCACTAATAAGTTAGACAACAATGAGGTTCCAGAAAATTTCCCAACAACGTATCAGGGACTTAAAATTGAACACTTGAAGTTATCGTTACTTTGAAGTGGTCCTTTGGTAGCGCTGTGCGGTCGGCATTACTACCAATTTTCACTTTGCAGTTGAGGATGCTTCAAAGTAATGCAGAGTAGTATCTGCGACGTTGCAGATTCTGCGGCAGTTACTTGAAAGTGTTATAACTATACAATGCCTGAATTCGGTAGAATCTACATAATTGTTACTACAAATGCATACCACAAAGTGAATATTACCTTAAAGCCGCAAACAGTTATGTCATTCCTACTGTATTAAAGTTCCGATGCCTCAGATGCCAGTTCCCATCACTTTGAATGCTGCTTGGGATGCCCTGGTTTCTCAATACATTTTCTAAATTCCCTGTATTTTTCCTGGCAGATTTAGGCAACTTCAAATTCCTGGATTTTCCAGGTTCTCCAGGTTTTTTAAGTCGCTATGAACCCTGTAGATTTAAGCAGCATATAGCTCATCTCAAATGTGAAGTCTAGTAATACCCAACATCCCTGAGATAGCTGAATTAATTGATGAATTCATTCGACCATGACATTCGATTGGTCAAATATAAGATACATTGTCAGCCTACCAGATCATTTATTTTACAAGTTATGGCTAAATATTTGACTCTTTAGGAGGTTGGTTCATCAGTAGCGATGCGACAGTAGTAGTATTATGGCTCCTGCCATCTCACATCGTTTTCAAAGCTAAGAAAATTGGCACCTTGTTTTCAATAAAGTTGAAACAGGCTATATGGTACACTTAATTTCCTTTCTGTAATTGTAAAAACCATATAAATAATTCTAAACGCAAATTGTGTTAAATAGTTCGGCAACAACATATAACAAGCATCTGCGTTAGACTTCAATATAGTTATTTACTAGATTAATGTTTATTTAAGCATTTTGTAATACACATACGCAATAAAAAGATGAACTTGGTCTTTGACTTTGTAACACCCTGTACCTAGGTCATGTATTTACAAATTAATTTCCTAAAATTTAAATAGAATTTAAATATTTCAGAACTTTAAAACAATTCCAATCAAAATTAAATATTTTACGATAACAATAAAATCAATTTTATGCATAATTTACTTAAATACAGAAATATTATTTTCTATATAATATTGTGTACAGTTTTAACAGGGTTTATTTCGACGCAAAAGTTGAGGTTCTCACAAACGTATCGGCTAAAAGAATGTGCTACATAAACAGAAAGATCATCAACGTAAACGATAGAAAGCCATATTCATTAAAGACTTAAGTTTGAAATTTCTTATTAATGGGTAATTTAGATAACCGAAGGGTTGGCCGAGCGTTAGGTGCATACGTGACAAATATTACGTAGATCGCGAAGCTCGCTTGGTTTACTGTCCTTCTCACCCTTTCAGTTTGAGGATTTTTGTCTCTATTTTAAAACTGTATATAAGCGAGGTTCCGGGAAACAAATTTGTCTTTTATTGACCTGCTCTTCGAGAGTACACTTGCTGGCAGTATTAATTACTCCGGTACCTGTTTTTGTTTGAGTTCAGCTGTGCGGCCACCCCCAAAGGTGGTACGTAGTGCGACCATCGCCAGATGGTACGTAGTGCGGGCTATCCGTGGATAGTTTCGTAGTGCGGATCATCCTATATGATTCCGTAGTTATACAGATTTTCTTACGAATCTGTGAAGGCTGAACGACGAAGCAGGGACCGTTGAAATCAAAAGGTTTACTGGCTTTTTCAATCTCCGCACAGAGCGACGAGTGCTTTGAGTAGGTAATTCATTGTCTGTCCGAGTGTAACCCTCTGGGGTTGCTCTTGACTAGACCGTGAGGTGCCTACCGTGGGTCACTCGCCCGTCCTGTGGGAGAAGGCAAATGTTAGTTAACTTCGTTAGCACTGTGTACTTTCAAGTTCGCTCTTAAGATGGGCGACGCACACGACGCCGACGCTACTATGGGAGCTGGGGGAGATTTAACTGGAGACCTCACAGTATATCAAACAATAAGTATAAAAAATTATTTAATCATATGCGAGACGTTGTCATTTTTGGTTTGTCCATTAACTTTAATATGAAATTAAACTCGAATTTTTATTTTTATAAATTTACTAAATTTAACTTAATGACAACGTTAATCGTTTTTTTCTTCTCCTAATTAAAATTTACGACTCTATAATCTGCGAAGTCAACTCAAAAGTAATTTGCGTTTAGATTTTCATTGTGGTACTTTGATAATAGTTTATTTATTGAAAAGTATGCATTTTCAGTATGCAAATTAATTAACTCACAATTGTGATTTGCAACTATTTTAGTAGTTTAATTAATGGAAAGTTTCGTTGGGTTTTTAAAATGTTATTACAACGATTGTTGTTTAATACTCCGCTCAGCTATGTAAATAATATTTAGTACAGTCGCGAATGGTCTATTGCAGATTTTGCAATTATTAGTCTTCAGCGTTTGCATTTAAGAATTCTTAATTGCCATCTCTGCATTTATACCTCATCAAATTATCATTTACATATGATAAGATTTGAACACAGCTCTTTTTTTTTATCAGTTTTAATTTCGAAGATTTTCGAAAGGCAAGCACAAGATTTTGTTGGTTGTCACTTCATCTAGATACAAATAACAACGATACAACGAAATGGGACCAATTGGTCTCGGCCAAGTGCAATTGTAACTAGCCACAACAACAACACTACGCTTCGAAACGACAGTTGTCGTGGCAATTTGATAAGATTTTGTTGATTGCCTTTTTATCACCATATTATTATCATGATTGGGAAATTTCCCGAGCTGTGTCAAATTTTACGTATGACGACGACCATTATAAATACTTCAGGAAGATGACTATTGTCATTGTAAACAATTTATTTTATTGTTTGCATAGCTGACCTGATTATTCTACGGATTAATGTGACAATTGTCCCAACGAATGCTTTCCTTCCTTTCATGTAAACTGTGGCAATTGCCCCAACAATTATATAATACAATGTTTCAAATGAATATGACAGTTTTCTAAAATAAACGTATTAAAACGTTTTTTGTGTTTTCCTTCAATATTCTACTTTTCAGGAATAAGTGAGATTTTAAATGAGAATATAATTCTTTAGACAAAATAAATCAATTACAAATGCAATTTGTAATTACAGTGAAATCAGTATTAAATAAAGTACAGTCAAATAAAACAGTACCAAGGTAAAATCATCTAATAACTGAGTGTTGCCAAAATTAATAAATAAATTTGATCAGTAAATAGAAACAAGTAATATCAAACTTTATAAAAAGAATCTATGGTTAAACAAAAATACAATCACAACGCAAATTTGGGTCCTACTTTTTTAAAAATCTAGACGATCACGTAAATGGTCAACTTTGTATATTTTTCTGTCTCACTCAAAAGAGAGAGATAAATATACGACTGGGGTATGGGGTGTTTCAACTTGTTAGGCTAGGCTTTCGTACAGTATTAGGCAACTGAACAGAATTAAGTTGCTTTGACAACCATGAACTATCTGGTTCTGGACTGTTTTAGTGAAAGACCGAATTAATTTATGCAGATATGGTTTAAATTATGTACAGTTTCATGCATAGTATAATATTTCGATCATATAGAAAGAAGACTATTTATTTATACTACACATTGCTTTATCTCTGAAACTATTGATCGTACGGCAACAACACATTTTTGAAAAAGTGGTACTGCCTTCGGAAAAAGTTCATTAAAAATTAAGAAATTTAAATTAATTAAATTAAAATTTCACCCGGTTGCTCGGTTAAATTGACATTAGAGTTCTGTGGTAGTAATGTCATTAATAAATAGTATGACTCTATCTCTGGTGATGAACATTGGCAAGTCATTTACATAAATTGTACACATTTTGTTCGAAAATTACAATAAAATAGAGTTTATGTAAAACATGACAATTTACACGCCTCTGACGATCACCCTGTATGTATATGCTATTTTACAAACAGATTTCTGAACAAAATTTTTCTTTGTACCTATCATAACAAATTTTGTTCGGTTGTAATTAGTCCAATCAATGAATGCCCAAAAGGGGATTGTAGAGAACATTGAGGAGGGGAGAATTTTCCTCTTCAGGAATGTGTTGGGGGTAGTTAGAAGGTAAACATGCTAAAAGTCCCCGCCCCTAGCCCCACCGTTTGGAAAGGTTCCTTTTTTCAGTTCATCGCTTATAAACTCGGAAACGATGCGTCGCACGGAAAAAGGAAATCTATGCAAATCTAAACGTAATTAAATTTTCTACAAGAATGTTTATATTTATTTTCTTCCTATGTATTAGTTTACGAGATACTCGCTAGCGAAAATCGATGATTAATAAAGAAAAATCAATTATGTATCTTGAATAATTCTATCAAAGCGGTTTACCGTGGTCTGCTGATAAATCACAGTCACAAAACAATCTTTTTCTTCAAGCGTATTAAAATGTTTAAATTATGTCACCAAAAACAGAAGTAGAAGTAGGACATTGTTTTACTAGTAACAAAATGTTAGTACCGAACGCCACCGTAGTGGACATTGTTTTACTAGTAACATAATGTTAGTTCCGAAAGCGCCACCGCAGTGGGTATTGTTTTACTAGTAACATAATGTTAATACCGAAAGCCATCGGTGGCGCGCTATCCACTAGCCACTTGTCATATTGTGTCAACATGTAAGACTGTAGTTTGAATATTTGTACATTTATGATAAATAAATGAATTTTTGCATTTTAATACGCTTGAAGAAAAAATAGTATATATTACACGGAGTAGAACGCCTTTTTTTGTGTTTCGCCCAGTTTGCAAATCCTGGGCTCGACACAAAAAAAGAGTGCGTTCTACTCCTAGTAATATAATATACTATTATTTTACAACACTCGACGTATTTACTAACGTAATATTTTCTCGAAATCTATACATTTCCTTAAATATACAGTGTAACTTACTTAAAATGAAGAACTTTTTTGTTTTGTTTCCGATTTGAATCAAATTTTACTCAAGTATTAAAATCTACTTATGACCAGAAAAACATTCGGCTGCTACAAAGACAAAGCCACCTGCGGTACCGAAATATGCTGAAAAAAATAAAACATTCTGAATGTTAGAAATTCTAAAAAATGCATCCGATCGGCGCCACAAACGTACATACACCAAAATTTGATTTGGCTATTGATGGGGGATTTCTCATACATAAGCTCATCTGGCAAAGGGGATCCTCAGTTTCCGCAATTTGTGGTGGCTACGTCAAGACACATCAATATGATTTTTCTCCATATTTTGGTACCGCAGGTGGCTTTGCCTTTATAGCAGGTGAATGATTTTCTGGTCATAAGTAGATCCTAATTTGTTCTATACTTGAGTAAAATTTGATTCAAATCGGAGACAAAATGAAAAAGTTATAAAGTGATTGCCCATAGGCTGTGAGAAATCATATTGTACTATTTGAAAGAGAACGAGTATTTTGGTTTTCCTTATGGGTGTTGCAGTACAGTAAAACGGATATGTATATAAATATGGATATGTACAACATATACATTATAATATCGCATATTTCTCGTAATCTATTAAGGGAAAGAAATCTCAGTGTGTGCTTTGTTTGGGATTAAGATAATGTCCCACAACGCATATCCAACTTTTTTATATTTACTTAATCGTTAGTACCAAGCCCACTCATTTTTCCCGAATTTTTTTGGGCTCCTTGACTGGATATACAAAAATAGTAAGTTTGAAATTTTAACCTTATGACGTCATCAACTTTTCAGCTGATATTCGACCTCAAATATACCGTTACGTGGTGATGATTAATATTTTCTTTTCCATATTTAGCTATAATTTGCTTTTGTTTTAATTGTGTAATATTTACTTATTCTTTGGATCATATCTATATTATATACAGTGTGATTCACTTAAGATGAAGATGAAGACTGTAAATTAGCATAGTTCCCAGTGTAAATTATGAAATAAAAAGCAACGTAGGTATCCTTTCTACGACTTCGTATTAATGGACCCAGGAGCAGTTTTCTGTGTTACAAAAAAAAATCAACAAAAGTGTTGCAATGTAATTAATAATAATAATAGTCCTTTATTTAGCACTTTGCTATACATGTTCACAATAAAGTAAAATATATACACATATATATATATAGATATCATATATAACATCCAAGGTAAGCATTTCAACTAATACTACCTAATACATGACAGAAAACTTATATATAATTGTCTCTAACTATTCTTTTGAAAGAAGCTATGTTCCGGGCTTGCTTAGCTTCCATGTTAAGGCTGTTATATTTATTTAAACCCCTGAAGAAAATTGATCTCTGTGCAGCAGTTGTGTTGACTCGTTGCAATACAAAATTTATTCTACCTCTCAGTGACGCAGCCAGAAAATTCATCTGGGGGGGGGGGGGGGCAATAGAACCGACCTCCTCAGAGGATGAGGAAAATTTTTCAGAAAATGGTTGAAAACGGATGTGTATGTAGATTCCTCTATTAGATAATATTGGCATTAATTACAAAATATTTATTTCGAGGGATAATTTAGATACTGCTTTGTACTGCTTCTTTATTTTTTGTCTCATGGAGGACGGCTTGGGGGGGCCCGGGCACCATGGCTCCCCCCCTGGCTGCGCCCATGCACCTCTAGTGTTATAGGTGTGGAAGTCCTCAAAGGTTTGTACATTTCCTTGCAAGTAGGAAGGTACTATATTCAATTTAATTTTATGTATGAAAATCAGTACATTAAATTCGACATACTTGTTCACATTCATCCATCCTAGTACTTCCAGCATGTCACTCAATCTGGTATAAATACTACACTTTAATATAATCCTCATAGCTCTATTCTGCAACTTCTGCAAACGATCTATATTACTCTGATTAGCGAGATACAGAATAGTACTACAATAATTAAAATGTGGTAATATAATAGTGTTGTATACCAATTTTCTAGTTTCGATAGACAAATACCAACTAACTCTTTTTAAAATACCAATTTTTTTAGCTATCTTTTTGCACACATAGCTCACATGATTGCTGAATTTTAGTTTGTCACCTATGATTACCCCTAGGTATTTAATTTCCTTGACGATTTCAATCACTTCACCACACGCTTGGAATTCTAGTCCTTGCTGTTCTATTTCATATTTATATTTCTGTTTTCCTATAATCATACCTTTTGTTTTAGACACATTCAACTTCAGTTTGTTTATTTCTAGCCATTCACTCACCTCTTCTAGGACTTTATTCATTTTAGTCACCAACGCTGCACTGTTTTCGTCCGTTACATATACAACTGTATCATCTGCAAACAAATAATAACTGCAGCTTCTGAACAGATCTGCCATGTCGTTAATGTATATAATGAACAAAAGCGGCCCTAGGATACTTCCTTGCGGCATTCCCACATTTATACTTTTTGTAGTCGATACATACTCATCATACTTTACTCTTTGCACCCTACCATTCAGATAACTGCTTAATCACATATGTACAACTCCATCCAATCCATACTCCTTCAGTTTTTTTAGTAGTCTATCTCTATCTACCGTTTCAAATGCGCGCTTTAAGTCCAGGAAAATTATGGCGGTCACTTTACCTGAATCACATGCCTCTTTCCATTCGTTAATCACATACTGCAACGCACTTTCACAACTATGCCCTTCTCTAAAGCCAGACTGATACTTACATATTAAATTGTTCTCTATGACAAATTGTAATATTTGCATATATACAACTTTTTCTAGTATTTTTTCGAATGCTGCGAGCATATTTATTGGACGAAAGCAACTATAAAAATCACATCTTTGTTTATGTGTCCCAATTTTTCCATGCCTATATCAACAAGTAAAACAGCTACATATTGCGGTAGCCTCCTCGTAATTTCATCAGCTCAGTGTATTTTGGGAAAAAATCGAAACATAAGTTTTTCATTCTCAACAGCACTATTTTGGTTCTTCTGGTTATACCTCGGCAACTACTTCATCAATCTGTATGTAATCTTTAGCATATTAGATTATATTAGCAGAGATAAAAATCGTATCATCTTCCTTCCTACCTCTCACTATTATAATCCAGTCAAATGGTGGACAAAAAGGGCTCGAAGTGGAAAGTTCTGGTGTAATTGTTTCTAGTAGTTTATTCCATGTTTTTTGGGGTGCTGAACACGAATCTGAAGTCGACAAACAAAAATTTTCCCCGCAAATATGAGGAATCAAAAAAATACTAAAAATAATGTTTTTTAGTGGTTTTCAGCTTATAACTTGCAAAGCAAGCTATTTACGCAAAAAGTGGCCCTGTAGTAAAATAAAGAGGCGAAAATTATCTACAATTTAAATCTCTAACATTTTTTTTTTCGTCGTATGGTTTCCACGCAAAAGAGTGTTAAAATATTGGGGAAATCAATAATTTTTGGAAAGTAGCAAAAATAAAAATAAATAAATTGCAATTTTCCCTTCAAGTGAATTATTTCATCTGCAGTTCCTTTCCTTTCAACGTGTTTACCTGGCAAACCATAGAAGAAGCCCTTCTTTGGGTCCTTTGTGACCTCGAACTCCCCCTTTACTAAATCACAGAGGGAGGGGGGTCTTCATGCCTAAAGGAGTTGTTTAATTCAATATATGCACTGCACTCAACAGAGAAAATCCTGACAGGACACACCTATTCGAGAGCCGTTAGAGCACATAGCACTATGTCACCCTGACGAAAATTATCTTTGAGACAATGGATTTAACCCCAGACCTTCAAGAAAAACTTGCAGAATTCCTAAATGATGGAGGCAGATCACTGATTTTGTTAGCACACGAGGAATTGAAAACCAGGTTTTCTGTACAGCTCCAAGCCATAACTAACCGTGGTGCTACTTCAAAGCTATGGATTCAATACTTTGAAATGGTTACGCTTGTTAAGCTATTCATTGAAGCTGAAAGAGCAGGGAAGTGGAACCTCCATCTCCAAGTTATATACCAAATGCTCCCGTACTTCCATGCTAGCGGATATTTTTTGTATGCCAGATGTGGCCACCTCTACCTACAAGACATGCACACCTTGAATGATAACATGGGCGCTCAGGAATACAAAATGTTCACGGGTGGCGGGTTCACAGTACGAAGGACCAACAAATGCTGGTGTGGAACATGGACCGATATGACCATTGAGCAGTCCCTAATGAGGATATTGAAAATTGATGAAGGGCTGACTCATAGTCGTGGGGTTAGTGAAAGTATCCTCGGTAGGTGGACTAAAGAAATGACTTTCCTCCAAAATATTTGTGAGGAAATGGAGATGTGTGGAGTAGCATTCACTACTTCAGAACAACACGTGGAGATGAGAGAATCAAGGATTAAAAGAGATACAAGTAATTCGAAAAAATTTATGGACTGGTTTACGCAACACTATCCTTTTCCTGATGTAACAGACATCTTATCTCTTACCACTGGTGTTGTAGGAAACAGCTCCATTAACTGTCACATGGCCATGGAGATTGGACTTCTCGCAGTTGATAGAATTGTGGGTGGTGATTTTGAAACTGTTAAATTCTACAGGAAAGACAGAGTTTTGCCACTTGGTGCGATGAAGAATGCAATCAAAATAAGTGATGAAACCATCCCCATCAATCCTATGAGTATTTTTCAAAGAATCACAATTGCTAAACAATCTGATGAAGAACTTGAAGAGTTCTTAAAATACGAACTGTGTCTGCTTTGTACAAAGCATTCACACTAACTGAACAGGCAAATCTCCAAGGGTGTGTGTACGTCATAGATGGAGGATACTTGCTGCACAAAGTCGCGTGGACCAGGGATCAATCATTTTCATCAATTTGTGAAAGTTATCATTTATTAAGTCCAAGTACAAGGACAGTGTTGTAGTGCGGATACACTTATTGTAACCACAGCAATGGATTTCGCACAACAGCATAACTCTGTGGTTATTGTGGGTGAAGATGTAGATTTGCTGGTGATCATGATTGGTCGTTGTCGGGGTGTACATTCAAATATATACTTTCTGAAGCCGGGCAAAGGGACAGTTTCACAACTAATTTTTTCTCCTGACTGCCAACCAGACCAATACATCAGTGAAAACATATTGTTTTTGCATGACATAACTTCAGCCTTATTCAAAATAGGAAAGATGAGGTTTCTCCAAACCCTCAAGAAAAACCCTGCTCTAACCAAGACCATTTAAATTTTTAAAGATCCTACGGCACATGCTGACGTTGTTACTATCGCTGGCCTTACCTTTTTCACTGCATTGTACAAATTGACTGACAAGGAAGGCGTGCCCTTGAACAAATTGAGGTATAAATGCTACCTTAGGTCTGCATACAGAACAACAGCCCATTTGGCGTCCCTACCTCCTACCGAGGCTGCAGCACAGCAACACTCGCTGAGAGTATACTTTCAAGTACAACAATGGCTTGGAAAAGAAAAAGATCCTGAGCAATGGGGTTGGAAGAAAACCAACGGTGGTCTGCAGCCAGTACCAACGCTACAGCCACCAGCACCAGAAGTAGTTTTAAAACTTATTTCTTGCAAATGCATAAAGTTCTGTCAAACCAACTGTGGATGCAAAAAAGCAGGCGTCAACTGTTCCAATATGTGCTTGAACTGCGAGAACAGCTGCAATAATATGCCCGATGCAGAAATTGAAGAAGAAGCAGAGGATGACCCGGAGTTCCCTGAATTACTTGAAGGTAACTATGCATAAATAATTCTATCTCACTTATATTTCGTCACGCACTATTTATTTATGTGTTCAAAATATGTTTCTTAATAGGTATTGCTTTCATATCTATTCAATAAATTGTACTTACAAGTATTTGGAATTAAGTCACTGATTATTTGTTTTAGGCGTAGAAGAACTGGAAGAAATGTGGAACCTGTGTCTAAGAGGGCTCGTATTAGTACTTAAATACATATACATTGTACAGGAATTCGCCTCTTTCATTGGCATATAAAATAATGTTTACCTACATGAAATAAAAAATATATATTAATGGTGTTTTTTGCAATTTTCCAAAAATTATTGATATCCCCGATATTTCAATACTCTTTTGCGTGGAAACCATACGACGTACAAAAAAATGTTGAGACATAAATTGTAGATAATTTTCTCCTTTTTATTTTACTATTTTGCGTAAATAGCTTGCTTCGCAATTTATAAGCTGAAAACCACTAAAAAACATTAGGTATTTTTAGTGGTTGTTTGATGATCTCTCATATTTGCGGACAAAATTTTTGTTGGACGACCTCCAGATTCGTGTTCAGCACACCAAAAAACAAAATAAACCACTAACAATTACACCAGAACTTTCCACTTTAAACCACCATTTGATTGGACTATTAGGAGATAGGCATAAGTAAAACAGTAAAATAATTTTATATCATACTTTTACTGATGATTTTTATTATTTTTGAAGGTAGTTCAAAAGGTAACTGTAACTATTGTCATACGCAAAAAGTTTCAAGAACATTAACATTTATTTAAATTTCGCAAAAAAGTTATTGTAACTGGTTGTGAATAATTAGGTAAATACAAGGAAGGAACTCGTTCAACCTTCAAATAAATTGTTTGTAAAAGGAAGGTACCGTGTTGAATTACGTAGATTTAACAAAGTGGTTTAATGTTATGATGTTTCCGACTCAGTTTTTACAACAAATAGATTGCTTAGTTTTAGTTTTGGACAGTAGCATGTTTTAAACCAACTTCTCTTCCTGTTGTAAACTTTGAAGATAATTGTTTAGTTTTAAATGTAATGTTAATGACGGGCCTTGTCTTGTAATGTGAACAAGGATGACCTATATCACATACAACGGAACTAGTAGTCAGTATATGGAAGTGGTGCATTGGTTTGTAGTGAGAAGCACGTGCTATGCTTCTCTTATTAGAGAAATAAGCTCTGCAGTTATTCTATGCCCTATGCACATGGCTGGAAAAGTCCTGCCATGTTCTGCATATGACTACTATAAAAATTCGCGTTTGAGCTCACTACCTTAGATCACTAGTGAAGTAAAGTGATTTAGTCACTAAAGAGTAATTTTAATATAAAAAAAAGTCCAAGCAATTTATTTATTGTCTTTATTATACGGAAAATTAACAAAACAAAGAATCCATGCACTAACACTTATTTATTTATATTTATGTTAACATTTATTGTCATCATATTCGATTTTTCACAAAGAAAACTGCTCTTCTGTATGCAATTTTTCTCTATACTAGTAACGACGTCTGTATCGCCTGACTCGTTGCGCTGCTCTCCCTGTATTTTTTTAGCAATAACAATCTTGTTTGAGACTGAATCTTCCAAATAAGCCCCCGCCACGGTGGATGATTTCTACCCACCGTGACGTTTAAGGGTGGTAATGTCACCCCCAGCATTGTCCAAAAGAGTTGCCGAGGAACGGCGCGTGATATGGCCAGTATACAAATCTGCATCTGACAATTGCAAATAATCAGCTACAATTCATGGAATTTCTGAGAGCTTAGTTAATCCAATGCATTGGACAGTGCACTTTCCCCTTTGAAAATTTACGAAAAATCTTTTGTGAGACACATTTTGCGGTCTTAAAGACATATCTCCTAATCAAATCAAGTGGGTTTACCGAAAATTCTTAATTTAAAACTGTGAAACTTCTTGATTTATTCGTCTTGATATCTGGTATTTACATATATATAGATATTGTTCTTTATCTTTTATATCTTCGACGCTTGAGTAGGTCAGTTCACAGCAATGGCAGGTACCGCAAACTCCCAATATCAATGCAACCTAAAAAATCCAAACAATTAAATACAAGCTTCTTGTATTTTATATTTTTAGAGAAACACTGTTGACTTTGACATTGACAACTGACAAAAAATCGATGACATGACATTTTAATAATTTTATTGTTTGTCACTGAAATAGTATATTATTCAACGAGCGGTAATGTAGGTAATAATTCACGTAGATGAAAGTTTACAGCACGAACCGTAGGCGAGTGCTGTAATTCATCAAGTGAGTTATTACCATTACCGCAAGTTGAATACTATACTTTATCTACGATTATAACAATAAACATTAAATTTAGAAAATTTTGTTTAAATTACTTTGTTTATTAATAAAAGTAACTGTAAAATTTAATTTTTGTTCACCCTTTTATATTTGTTGTCTTTAAAGATTTAGCCACCTTTAAGCGGAGGTAGAATGTGATTTTTAATCGAAATAGGGCATAAACTGCTTGTAGACAAAAATCAGCTTTGTAGATTAATATTACGAGGCGGAAAATGCAAAACTTCCCCGCGAACTGCAATAGCCCGGAGCGCATATTCGGTCAAAAGTCTTGTTTTCTATGTTAGAGAAAAAAACGTCAGAAAGCTCAATCAATTCTCTTTACATAAGCTGTCTACAAATTTTTCGAAAAAAATGATAATTATCGAGATATTCGAGAAAATGTAAGAAATTACACGTTTTCCTATAGAGTGTATATAGATCTTAAAAAAAAATTTTTTCTCAGAAACCTTTGTTTCGAAGGGCCAAGATTAACGGAGCGTCAAAGTAGTACGTGATATTAAGTGAACATCGAATATGAGGTTATTCGAGGAAAATCGAGGTTATTAGAGGGAATATTGATAAACCGAATATTTTTTGACCAGGAAACGCCAAAACAACTCTTGGGAGTTGGAATCACCCCCTCCCTGAATGACAACACATTCCGCCTCGATAATGGGGGGAAACAATGCTGCCAGCATTGTCTGATAAAACGCTAAATTGTATAATTTGAAAATTTTTAAATATTATAGACTATAAAACATACTAATAAAATGATCTCTAACCAATAAAAGTAGGCTTAACTTTAAAGCCAATAAAGACAATGTAGACCAGGCAAATCTCAGTGTAAAATGGGTTTGGCGTGAACTATTTGGGGACAGTTATTTGTTTATCGCAATGGATAGCTCTATTAATGTAGGATAAGTACATAAAGTCGCAAAAAATCCCGACGTGAGCTAAAGCCGCCATTTAGGAAAAATGACCGCCAGAGACATTTTCTTTAATATCATATATCTTAGTAACCGTTGCTCCGATTTTAGATTTCTTTTTTTTGTTCCATTCCCCACTTCACATTTTACAGAAAGTATTATTACATATTTTACGATAAATTAAACGATAAACTTATTAAATTAAAAAATAATTTAAATATTACGGAAATTTAAACTTTTGTAAATTCGAGACGTTTGTACTGAAATTTCTAGTCAATTTTTGAAAAAATAATTTTAATAAAAGTTCTAGAGCACATAATTAGCTTACATTTGTTTTTTGGCCGATGTTACTAACTCAAATATTAACGGAGTAATAGTTATTTATATATAAAATTGTAATCATTTTTAATAATGTACATTAAGGTATAAAGGGTGTCCAGTCAGTGTCCTCTCGGAAGACTGTGCAAAACGGCTAACTTTATAAAAAAACTTTCTTAACAAAACTTTCAATGTTTCGTCTCTACTACAACTTAAAATTATTTTCAATTATGCAAGGAGTCACAAAAACGAGTCACACAAGAAAGTATAATTTTTTAAATAGAACAGCCTGTATTTTCTTAACGCCAGTTAAGCCTCCAAGGGCCCTGTATAACACCCTAAAATATTTTGCCAAGTTTTTTCTGTTTTTTTTTTTGGGCAGTTTACAAACATTTTTGACTGGCATATCTCCGCGATTTATTACTCGTTATTTCTAAAAATGTGGGATGTTGTTTGATAGTGACGTATTTACTGAAAAACATTTTTGAAATAAATCTTTAGTATGTCGGGTGTCCAAAATATTTGCGTATATTTCTTGATATTTAATTATTATTTTTCTCATTTTTTTAAAATGGAATGCCTAGGTATACTTTTTTTACATGAATGAATAAAACATACAATTCCTCACATTTTAATATCTCTTTATTTCTATTTCAAACGTCTTTTGAGATATGATTATATCAAATAATTTTTGCGTAAATTAAGGTGCTCTTTATTTTAACATTAAAATCTATATTTTGTTTTACATTTTTTTCAATTTTTTTAAATAAACTGTTAAATAATATCTAATTACAATTTCTCACATTTTGATATCGTACACTTTCTTTTATGAACGGTTCTTGAGCAATAATTTTTTTTCACGATGTTGAAACTATAACCAAACAACTGTTCAAAATGTCCACCATTTTGATTCAGGTAACACTGAGGTCTCTTATAAATGAGCGCCTTACACAGTGTAACATATCAACATTTATATGATTGAAACACCGACGAACCCTTTCCATGATATCTTCTCGAGTCGTTGGTTCTACTTTATAAACGTCTGACTTCCCATATCCCCAAAAAAAAAAAAAACCACTGAAGTCAGGTCGGGTGACTTAGGCGGCCATGTAATGAGACCTAACATAATTTAATAAAATAATAAATTAGATATTATTTAACAGTTTATTAAAGTATTGGACCTCCTCTTCCTATCCACCTTTCAGGAAACTGATTACTAATGACGAACATTTCTACTAAAATGTGGTGGTGCACCTTCAAGTTGTAATCACATATTATTTGTAATGTAATCAGAAATATGCTCGATTAATTGTCGTAACGTATTTTGCGTAAAATCTAAGAAGACTGCTCCATTCACATTTCCCTCAAAAAAGCGAGGATGAATATCATAATCATGTACAATTCCTACCTTTACATTTAAACTTTGGTTTTGATTTTTCTGTACAGCATGATGGTTTTCTCTGGCATAATAATAGAAATTGTGCCTATTCATAAATCCGTTGCGATGAAATAATCATATCTCAAAAACGGTTTGAAATAAAATTTAAGTGTAAATAATAGAATGTGGCGAATTTTATGCTTTATTCATTCATGTGAAACAATATAGGCATTCCATTTAAAAAATTTGAGAAAAATAATAATTAAATAACAAGAAATGGAAACAAATATTTTGGACACCCGGTATAATAATAATTTATTTCCAAAAATGTTTTTCAGTAAATGCATCATTATCGAATAACACCCTATATTTTTAGAAAAAACAATTAATAAATCGGGGAGATATGGTAGTCAAAAAAATGTTTGTAGTTTGCCAAAAAAACAGGTAAAAAATTATAACTTGCCACTTCTGCATCCGATTGGCAAAAAATGTTCAGGACCCTTAGAGACTTAACTGGCGCCAAAAAATTAGAGGGTATTCCATTAAAAAAATTATACATTCTTGTGTAACTTCGTTTTGTGACATCTTGTATAATTGAAAATAATTTCACGTTGTAGTAGAGATGAAACATTGAAAGTGTTGCTAAAAAAGTTTTTTTATAAAGTTACCCGTTTTTGCACAATCTTCCGAGGAAGAACTAACTGGACACCTTGTATATTTCCAAGAACTCAAGTCTTATTTTCTTCAGTTATCTTCTATTTTATGTCCAAAGATGTAATAACACTTTCGATTTTACATAAAAAGGGGAAGAGAACAAAAAAAAAAGAAATCTAAAATCGGAGCAATGGTTGCTGAGATGTTCTTCTAAAAGAAAAGGTTCTGGCGGCCATTTTTTCTAAATGGTGGGTTTAGCTCACATTGGGATTTTTCGTGACTTTTATATCCTCATTCTACATGAATAAAGCTATCCAGTTCGTTAAAGAAATAGCTGTCCCCAGATATATTATATTAGAGGTATTTCATTTTTATGAAGTTTGGAAATTAGTTGGTTAACGAGTGCCACTGACTTTTAGTGACACCTATCTAGTTTTCGCTATGACACTTTTTACCAAACTTTCTTTCGTGAAAGAGGTCAATAAGCCCTTCATTTTTTATTTTTTTCTGCCTATAAAAATAACTTTTTACTGTAACTCAAAACAGACAAAAAATAATTCACTTTAATTGTATTTATATGTTTAGGAATATCAAATATTGATTAATTATTACTACATATCCAACACAGTTGAAATGGCACATTACCAGGCTAATTGATTGGTACAACAGCAACATTTCTTTTTTTATGTTTATGTGAAAGGACAAAACGCTGCCTTTACTTCTGAGTCATCCACTTCTTGTAAAAGCTGTAATCCAATTTAAAATGCTTTGAAACAAATCACGAATTTAAAAACTGGCAGGCACAGTAGCTATTTTGTAATAGTTATTAGATGAGTGGAATTTTACATTTATTTAAATCGGGGCCAACAAAAATCAACGTACTTTTTAGGTTAATGGGTCGAATAAAAGGAACGAAACTGCATCTTTGAATGCTATTTTTTAAGCCTAGTACTTTTATTGATTAATTAGAGGTTTATTTAATTTGACTTATTATTTGTAAGTGGTTCTTTAGAGATTGTTAAAGCAAACGTGAATATGAAAAATTTACATATTGACATGTCGAAAACTATGAGATTGATAGGGTCATATTTTAAACACTCTTTCATTTAATCTAGTTATAGAAATATTTATCAGTGTTACCGTAAATACCAGAAATTCGTTAGAACATGACCTTACTAGTAAAACATTAAAAATAACTAATAAAAAAAAGACGGAAAACCAACCTAACCTGAACAACTAACCTTTGTGGCAATGTTGGAATGTTGTGCTTTAATTAGATAATTCTTTGCATTTTTAACAGACATTAAAGAATTTTAAAAAGAAGATTAAATTTTTAATTGGGTCTTAACCTATGCGTTGCTGATAACACATCGACCATCTTCCGACTCAATCATTAGACCCTGAATACCACCTAAAGGCGCAGTTACATGGCGCGTGATTAGGCGAGCCTGGCTCGGCGAGTCACGAAACACGCGCCGTGTGACATAGGCAACTTGGCATGGCTTGCGACTCGGGAGACGTTGCTCGCGTCGGCTCGCGTCTTCCATCTAGTTGTCGGTAACTGCGCCTGAAGATCAGTCATCAGTCGATCCATGCAGTTTTGACGAGCCTACAATCCACAACCCCACACGAAATCTGCATTGGTCACGCGCCGTATTGACATATCTGGCTCGCTATCCGTTACACGGCGCGTGGTTTGCCGAACCACGCACCAGGTTCGTGGATCGGCGAACCACGCGCCCTGTAACTGCGCCTTAAGACTAGAGTTCTCATCGAGAGAAATTTTCGAGCCCAAACTCGAAGGGGTTATGAAACGTTTTTTATGAGAAAAATACACGTGAAGTGTGTTGTAATCTATAAGATTGTAAGTTTAAGTGCCATACTTGCAATTTTAATGATCTTCCGATGATACCATCTTGCTTTTCGAAACGTTGATTAGTATACTATACAGTATCTTTGTGTTTATAGAATCTTATCAAAGGTGTCACAATATTCTTCACGTGAATTTTTTTCTCAAAATATTTCATAACCTTTATATTTACTGATCGATTTTTTTCTAAATCAATAAGATTCTTCCTCTAACTAACGCTTACTTACTCTCCAAATTTGAATAAAATCGGACTTTTCTCTTTTAAGTTATCGTACTCACAAAAACGTGCTATACAGAGAGATCGACAGACAAACGGACAGACTGGCAAACTGACGGACATTTTGAAGTTATTTTGAATTCTAGAACAAACATAATATGAATTTTATTTTCTTTACGAGTGACATTTACGGTTTTAGAGATGTGTCGATCAAATGCAATTTGCGTATTTCCGAAGATTATAATAATAGACACGGAAAAAATGTATATTACATTTTTCGTAGAGAACTTTATAAGCTTTATTACTTCCACATTCAGTGGAAGTGGACTATACAGTAACGACAAAAAAATTTTTAAAAATTTTTATTGTTCAAATAGGCTTAGAATGTCATGAAACGTCGAGATTTTAAGTTTGAGCGAAAAAAAATTTCTATCTGTCTGTCGGTCTGTCTGTAACTTTTTTTGTGCGCACGTTTACTGCAGAACCGTTTGAGATATTGAAATTTGGTACACATATATACTTTAACGAGATTTAGAACTAGATTATATTTTCATCTTGTTCCGTCGAAGGGTTGGGGGTAAATCGGGGTAAATTTGAGGTAAATAGGTAAATCAAGAAGGTAAGAGTCCATAAAATTGGTATTTAGTACATACAAGAGAAGCTAAAGTCTCAAAAAAAATGTTGGCATTAGTCAACCCCATCCCATTATTAAAAGGGATGAAAAAAAATCGTGATTTAGTGTGTGTACAAGAACCAGTAACTTCAAAATATTTTTTACTTCATCCATCCCCACTACCACCCCCCATCACCACCCCCACCCCACTACCGATGTGGGGTATCGTTTTATGCGTTTTTGGGGTAGAGGATTTCAAATATTATATTATTAAAGTTCCATAAACAATTATTTCCACATACAAAATTTTTTCGTTGTGAGAGACTTGGATAGAAAATCTGGATGTGGAAGTAGTGATTTCTTGGGCAGCGGTTTTTTTTATAGGAAACATAATTTCGATATCTCTATGGTTAGCGAGATATAAGAAAAAAATTTAACTACAGTTGGGGACTTTTTAGTTAGGAATTTTACGGATCCGCGGGAACCTATAGGGGGTAAAGGGGGTATTTTTAATAGTTCAAATAAAACTTGTCTCTGGTAAAATTATCTTTAATTTGGTGTTTTGAAATTAATTTATAGCAATAATTAGCCGGAATACGGTATTTTTTCGATGGGGAAATGGCGGATGGAATTTTTTCAACCAAGTGTTTAGGTGACGCTATATATTAACGAAAAACAGCATTTTTGAAAGAAAAATTAATTACTGAGCAATTACAATAACAAAATGCCGACATATTTCCCGAGAAAATAGAGAGAAATCGATTTTTTAATTATAAATAACCCCTTTTCACCCCCTATAAGTTCCAGCGGATCCGTAAAACTCCTAAACTTTTTTGTTACGTGAACTCTGGTCTATTTTGAACCTATAACCAAAGTTTAAGGTCGCACAAATTAGTTTCGAGCTAAAGTGTTCCTATACTATTTAGTATGTGAGCCTTGAATATCTTTGCCAAGTTTCAGAATTTTATCTCTAATTTTCCTAAGTTGACTATAGCGTGAGTGAATAGCTCAAAAGCAAAAAAAATGTCTGAAATGATGGAAATTGTCTATTTTTAACATGCCACATCTCAAAAACTGTTCCTTAACTAAGGTGGGGTCTGTTGATACACTTATCCAGGAGTCAAAATCTGCAACATATCAAATTTTCAGTCAATTTCACAAAAACCCAATTTCCATAAGAATTATGCGGGACTCTTTGTTCACAAGAACTTGTCTTCACTTGAAGATTCTGCCAAAATGTCAACAATTTTCGTTAACACTCTGTATATGTTGCATAAGTAACCATTGTAGTAAAAACGGTAATGAGTCTTGTACATCGAATATTCAATACCCGTATTCATTGTGAGTCGATGTGATTCCATGTGTCGACCTTGGTCGTACAATTCAAGAAGTTACTCCGATGATCGGCAATGAAATATTTTGGGAATAGCTAGAATCGTGAGGTCGCTTCGTCGGCGAATAAAGGCAGTAAGCGGAGAAATTATAAACACATATTTAGATGTGAACCTGAAGACTACGGGACCCTTATGGGGAAAAAAAAATATTGATCAATGTTTCACTTGCCAATATAATTTAAGTATCGCTAGTAAACACAAAAGTGCCAAAAAGTCCATATACTAAAGACTCAAAACCGATTTTGATCATTTTTTTTTCTAAATTTCGGGAAAAGTTTATAAAAAAGTTCCCCATAGGTGAGAAGGTGTGTTTTTTATTTTTTCAATTGTTATTAACAAATAAATGTTTTTTAATACACTCAATACAAAAAATTATAAATCTTTTATTTACTTAAACAATTGCCTGAAATTTGATAACATAAGGTGTTTGGGGTCGCAGACTACGAATCTGGTCTCAAAATTGGTCTAAAAACAAAATGGCGTCGAATGTCTAATTCTTTTTTCTTTTATTTTTAATAGATATCTAAGGGTTTTTGGGATCGCTGATTACGAATTCGGCATTAAAACTCAACCAAAACCAAAGTATCGGATCCAAAATGGCGAAAAACGGTGAATTTTCTTGGGAATCAAAAGTCATAACTACAGAGAAATTGTCGCTAATCTGGTGGAAAACTATCGTAAGCTAGGTTGCAACATGAATCTGAAGCTCCACTTCTTAGATCCTCATATTGATGACTTTCCTGAAAACCTTGGGGATTATAATGAAGAACAGAGAGGAAGATTCCACCAGGATTATGGAAATGAAGCGGCGTTATCAAGGAAGATGGGATATAAATATGATGGCAGATTTTTGTTGGACGTTAAAACGAGAAGTAAAAAAAAAACGTGCGCAAAATCCACTGCATAGAACTTTTGATATGGTCGGGGACCCCTCCCTAGCTGTACGTGCACTCTCCGCCCGATCCTTTCGGACAATGTTTTTCATAAAGATTGAAGCCTAAGGAACAATTTAAGACATGTCCTAGAAAAAAACTGGCTGTACTTTCAAAATGGCGGCCATATGTTAAAAGCAACTGTTGTTGCCAATGTTGTTTTTGTCATTTAACACAAAAACTAAAAAAGATTGACAAAAACTTTTTTCACAAAAAACAACATGCATAAAATTATCTACAATTTTGTTCCTATATAATATTTTGATAGGAGTTACCATTTTTCAGATAAATCAGTCCAAAATTAAGGAAACATGGAAATTCATATATCGGTAAATCACTTAGAGGAAATAACTGTGACAATTATTGTAAGGCGTATAATATAACTTTATATTATTAACATAACAAAAAATAAAATAAACTGAAAAAAATTAATAATGAAAATAATATTATAATTTGCAGACATTTATCTCGAAAACGGTAATGGTAACTCGGAAAATGGTAACTCCTATCCAAATATTGTATAGAAACAAAATTGTACAAAATTTTATGCACTTTGTTTTTTGTGCAGAAAGTTTTTCTCCATCTTTTTTAGTTTTTATGTTATATGGCAAAAACAATATTTGCAATTTTAAACGGACGCCATTTTGAAAGTACAGCCAGTTTTTTTTTAGGGACATTTCTTAAATTCCTTCCTTAGGCTTTAATCTTTATGAAAAACATTGTCCCCAAGGATCTGGGGGGTGCACGTAGGTGGGCTCTCGTAGTATTTCGTTTTATATTGAATTTTATATTTTATTTTAAGAGCTGAATCATTTATCTGGAAAATGATAACTCCTATCCAAATATTGTATAGGAACAAGATTGTAGAAAATTTTATGCATTTTGTCTTTTTGTGCAGAAAGTTTCTCTCCATCTTTTTTAGTTTTTGTGTTAAATGACAAAACAATATTTGCAATTTTGTTAACGGACGCCATTTTGAGAGTGCTGCCAATTATTTTTAATTGTTCGTTAGGCTTTAATCTTTATGAAAAACATTGTCTCCAATGATCGGGGGGGGGGGGGGGGGGGGGTGCACGGACACTTAGAGCGAGCTCCCGTAGTAACAGTAAAAGGGTTCGTTACCACAAAAAGGAATAAGATCTTTAAGAAAAATTTAAGAGGTATCTTCAATTACTACTTTAAGTGTTAAGATGTGGTCGTTTGCACAGGACTTCTTTCATTTTTTGACAATATTGTACATTTAAAGCTATTATTTTGAGGTTAGAAAATTCTGGTGATTTTCTGGGGGAAATCTGACATCAAGTTGGTATTCAGCGTCTCAAATTACATTTACACATATAAATAATTTATTTTCTTTTTTCTAAGCTATTTTTTGAGGTTAGAAATCTGGTAATTTTCTAGGTCATTGATTTCATATTCAGCGCTTCAAAACTCATAGGAATGCAATATTTTAGTCATTTGCATAAGTGTTTCTTTTCGTTTTTTCACAATATTGACGATTTTAAGCGGCTTTTTTGAGGTTACAAAATTCTGTTGATTAGCTGGGGAATTTCTACATGGGATTCATATTCAACTACCCAAAATACATAGGAATACTATATTTTGGCCGTTTGCACAACACCTTTACCTTTTTTTCTTTTGTGTGGCTAACTAAATAAACAGATCTAGACTATACCAATCAAATAAACGGAATGTATGTAGGTAGGAAGATACGCTACATGTATTTAATGGGAAATAGTCATGACGACGAAAGATTCAACAAAAATTTGAAAGTTTCATCATGTATTTGAGAAGTGTTATTCACAGAATAACTTGCTAGTTTTCGTAAGAAGAGAGTTAAGCTATAAGATCTTCAGGTCTTTCCACGTTGTCATTAATTTTTAATTTATAAAATAGGAATAGTTATTAATAAAAATATGCAATAACAATAGGCGTTATTTATGATTAATTTTAAGTCCGTTATCACAATAAATCAGTTACTTGAGATATATTCGCTGGAAAATTAGTTTTATAGATTGACATAAGTCGGTGTTAGTTCGTTTATTGTGAGCTTTGTTAAATATTTGCTTACGATAGTTAAACTACAAGGCCCATAATAATGAATTTCAATAAAAATCTATTCTGATAATAGGAGAAGAGATTTACCTTTACACCGGTTCCTGCATCGTTCATCCGCGAAGACGTTTTTCTAGAAAACTTCATCCTAGAACAAAAAGTTTCAAAAAGTTGCTTCCATCCTCTATCTCGATTTCTTCTTGATATACTTTTGACATAGATGTCGAAAGGCAAAAGTTTCAGGCTTGCTATATTTATCCACGCAAATTTTCGCATTTTATCAACATAGCATTAGAAAAAATCCATATTTTTCTACAGTTATTAAAATTTGACATTCATATTTTGTTCTCGATTTTGTTCACATATACAGGATGCGCCACTTAAAACTCGCCAGACTTGTAACTGTTTATTTTTGCAGCGATGACCATGTTGAGCACATCAAATTGTAGACATTTTTAAAGCCGTTAAACATGCATACAGAGTGATTTAAAAAAAAAAAATTGAAAAAATTGTTAAGAAAGGAAACTTAATTTCTTTGAATATTTTTTTAGCTCACCTTGTACATGAAATGTCTTAATGTTTTTATATAAAGGTATTAATTGGCTTCAATTTGTTATTAAAATAAAATAAATTAAAATAAAAATTTTGCAATTTCCTATTATTTAGTACATTTTAATAAAGTTTGTTTTTAAAAATATTTATTTCTTTTGTTTCTTGTTGCTATTTTGTTACGTTGAGGGTTGTTTGTGACATGTCTTTTACATGATGAAATAAAGCATAAAATTTTTATTTACATTTTTTCAGTTATTTTTAAAAAAAATCAGTTTGAAATCGGAAGGAGTGTTTTTAATTCCTTTCTCTAAAACCAAAAAGAATTTCGAATATGACGTAATAACACAAATTGAAGCTAATTAAAACCTTTATAAGAAAACATTAACGCAGTTCATGTACAGGATGAGGTAAAAAAATATTCAAGAAAATTAGGTTTTCTTTCTTTACAATTTTTTCAAAAAAAAATTTTTTAATCACTCTGTGAACATGTTTAAATGCCTTAAAAATAGCTACAATTTGATGTGCCCAACATGGTCGTCGCTTAAAAAATAAGAAAGTTACAAGCTTGGGAGTTTTAAGTGGCGCACCTTGTATATAAGAAGAAAAAATAAAAGGTATTCTTTAAATAAATAGTGTTTCTATATATTATTCGGATGCTGAACGTGTCTTAATGAAAATTTTTCAAACAAATGGATTGGACGAAATAGCTTTTCTTTTTTCTTCCACATTTAGTAACATCAACATCAGATACTAAATGAGGAAGAAAAAAGAAAATCTATTCCGTCCAATCCATTTGCTTGAACATTTTTAATTAAGGCACCTACGTACAGTAATCGAATAATGTATAGATGTACTATTTATTTAAAGAATAACTTTTCTTATTTCTTCCTCATTTAGTATCTGATGTTCCTTATGTCGAATGACTACTTTACCTTTTTAGTAAACCTAACCAGCTTTTATACAGGGCCAGTCGAAAAAGGAGAAATTTTAAATTTGGCTATTGAAAAACAAACACCATATATGAGGTATCGAGCTAAAATTTCGTATAGAGATATTTGAGACAACTGCGAATCAAAATTGCCGATAAAAAAATGCCCAATAGTCGATCTCGAAATTTCTATTTAAAGGAACTTAGTAGGCCTTGAAAATAAGAAAATTACAAAATTTCCAAAACAGTCAAATAGATCTCATCGAGCACTATATCTCAAAAAAAAACTGCTGCCCAAGGAATCACTACTTCCACATCCAGATTTTTTATTTAAATCACTCACAATGAAAAAATTTTGTATGTGGAAATAATTGTTTGTGGAACTTTAATAATATAATATTTAAAATCCTCTACTCCAAAAACCCATAAAATGATACCCCACATCGGTAGCGGGGAGGGGGTAGTGATGCGGGGTGGTAGTGGGGGTGGATGAAGTAAAAAAACATTTTGAGGTTTCTAGTTCTTGTACACACCCTAAATCACAATTTTTTTTGCATCCCCTTTAATAATGGCGTGGGGGTGGTAATGGGGGTGGCTAATGCCAAAATTTTTTTTGAGACCTCTGCTTCTCTTGTATATACTAAATACCAATTTTATGAACTCTTACCTGCTTGATTTACCTATTTTCCCCAAATTTACCCCAATTTACCCCCCAACCCTTCGACGGAACAAGATGAAAATATAATCTAGTTCTAGATCTCGTTAAAGTACATATGTGTACCAAATTTTAAGTCAATATCTCAAACGGTTCCAGAGTGAACGTGCGCACAAAAAAAGTTACAGACAGACCGACAGACCGGCAGACAGAAATTTTTTTCCCTCAAACTTAAAATCTCGACGTTTCGTGACATTCTAAGCCTATATGAACAATAAAAATTTTTAAATTTTTTTTTGTCGTTACTATACTTCCACTGGATGTGGAAGTAATAGGACAAAGCGTTCCAAATAACGGGGTGTTGCAGTATTAAACAGCACACACTGTATAACATCCGGTTACAATTTCATTTTATTGCCGCTCTATTGAAGACACTGGGAACCCTGATACATTCTGATTTACAGCTATTTTTCTTTCAATAAAGGTTAGTATGAGTTTTGCTTTTATATAAATTTTTATTCAAGTTTTTTTAATATTCCATCGCGCAGGGTTAAACAAAAATATCGGAGAGTTTTTAAAATTAAGCCACGGTTAAATGATCACGGTCGTATAAGTTTCTTTTGACAATAATATTATATTATCTTAAAATTATATATTTTATTGATACAATAGTTTTTTCGGAAATTCTCGTTACCAATCATTTAAATTCAGTTCAGTAACAATTCTATAATGCTTTTTAATAACAGAATACAACCAGAAATAATTTTTTGTGCACTCATATTTAATTAATTGTAGAACAGTAGTTATGATTGAAATATTTTAAATAGGAGACATTTCAAGGGAACAAATTTTCAGCGTTAAAAAAAAATTGAGAAAAAAATTAACTGAAAAGAACGCTTAAATCTGCTATTTTTTTATTTTTACACCGATCTCAATATCGATATTGGGTTCAATTAACTGGGCGATGGAGAAATTATATATCATAATTTTTCGCGACCTTTTGTTCACCCTTTTTGGTGGCCTTTTTATTAAAAGCTTTTATTTAACTTGCAATGTTTGTATGTGTGTTTGTATGTTTGTTTGTTAGTTTAGGTCAAATCTTGCAAGCTGAATTTCGACTAGTTCTAATTAAGCTAGAGGTTTGAAATTTGGCACACATGTATAAGTCCGGTGACAATGCAACATAGTATAGCCATTATCGGTCTAAATCCAATATGGCGGACGTCCCAAGATGGCGGATTGGCTTTTTAGTCACAACCCCCTTGATATGTGTCTCAAATGAAAGGGTTTAACGAGTAAAATACGATAAACAATGTGACGTCATTCTAAATCTAATATGGCGGACGTCCCAAGATGGCGGATCGGCTTTTTAGTCACAACCCCCTTGATATGGGTATCAAATATTTGGTTTAGGGTTTAACGAGTAAGACACGATAAAGTATGTGACGTCATTCTAAATTCAATATGGCGGACATGGGAGAGGTGGGGAGGGGGTGGGAAGAGATGGGGAAGGGGTGGGAAGAGGTGCGAAAGGGGTGGGAAGAGGTGGGGAAGGGGAGGGAAGAGGTGGGTAGAGGTGGGTAGAGGTGGGGAAGGAGTGGGAAGAGATGGAGAATGGGTGGGAAGAGGTGGGGAAGGGGTGGGAGGAGGTGGAAAAGGGGTGGGAAGAGGTAGGGAAGGGGTGGGAAGAAATGGGAAAGGGTGGGTAGGTGGTAAGAGGTGGGAATGGGGGTGGGGAGGGATGGGTAGAGGCGGGAATGAGGTGGAGAGAGATGGGAAAAGGCAGAGGAAGAGGCGGTAAGAGGTGGGAAAGGGGTGGAAAGAAGTAGGAAGTAGTGTTAGATAGGTGAGAAGACGGGAGGGTGAAGGAGTGGATGGCGGTGGCAAATGAAAGGGTTTTGTCTGTAAAATAAGTAGACTAAAAAGTAAAAAATAAAGTTATATAAAAAATATTTTTAAGAAAAAGCTTTTATTTGAAAAAACTACTAAAAAGTAAAAATATTTTTTTTTAAATTCATACACCTGGAAACCAAAAGCTTTGGGGGCGGTCAATTGAGCAAATTAACTATGCAATAGCGCTGACCGCCCCCAAAGCTTTTGGTTTCCAGGTGTATGAATTTTTAAAAAAATTATTTTTACTTTTTAGTAGTTTTTTCAAATAAAAGCTTTTTCTTAAAAATATTTTTTTTATTTTTTAGCTTCAACACAGCAAAATATCCGTCGTTTTGACTTTTGAAGCTTTAACATGAGGTCGTTATCAGAGAATCCTGAAATCACTATATGTAGTAGGGTGGTCCATATATGGGGTTGTGACGAAATTTTTTTGTCGCACCCCATAAAAGTAATCAACATAAAAAAAATCTCCACAAAGCCGCATATTTAAAAAAACAATTTAACACGTGCCATCGATGTGTTGTAAGTTTCCATTTATAATGCATGGAGTTTTGACGCATATCATAAAATATTTTTTTTACATGAATACGTACATACCGGATGTCAACGGCATTATTAGACAAGCCATAGTTTCCAGAGTTTCCAGAGCCCCATCTTGTTGGAAATACATTTGTTCAGAAACTACAAGTGGTAAGTCCATCACCATTTTTTCAATATGATTTTGTAGGGATTCTAAATATATCTCTCCTGTCAAAGGTCGTTGTAAGAAAATAGGTCCAATAATTTTTGTTCCACTCACCCCAGCCCACACATATACTTCAAATCTTTCCTGAAAATTACCTCGCCTCATAAATGTTGATTTCCAATACCTATTGCTTTGTTTATTGAACCCTCCATTATTGGTTAATCACCACCATTTCTTGAGGCTTGCTGCTCAACTGAGCAGTTCCATAACTATTTCTCCAGTAGGATATCACTGTGCAGCAGTGAAAGTGACTTTCAACCCTCGGAAGGGTTGGAAAATGGTCAGAAATTCGCTCAGAGTGATTGCAGAGTGATTTTTGAGATGTACTTCTCATCTGAGTGGTTCTATACAGGGTGTCTCACCGGAAACTGAATCGATCGATATAGAGAAAAGTACGCATCAGAAATTTTTGAAAATTTTGGGAGTTACTAAAGTCAGTGTGGTCAATCCAACTAAAATAATTACAAGCAGCTGGCACTTATACCGGAAGTCGATACCAACTTGCTTATTTTAAATGGAACACCCTATATATTTCAGGGTTTTCGAAAAGAGCGTAAAATTCTGAGTCAAAAACATGTAGGATACCCTATGCCTAAATCCATCCGTTTCAGAGATATTTGACATTTTATAGAAAATTTGACAGGTGCAACGGTTTGCAAGAACCGTTATGACTTTCTTCGTGTAAAAGATCCTCATTTGCTTCTTGGCACATAAAAAGAACACAAGGAGAACTACGTTCTACAACTGAAATAAATTCAATAATATCATACCAAGTGTTCCGTTTTTTGCGTTACATTTTGTCAACTTCAAACCGCGAAAACTTGTTTAGGTCAAATGGAACACCCTGTATTTTTTTACGTCAAGTTGTGTAAAATTGAATTCCCTTTTTTCTGATATTAGCATTGTGGGATTAAAGTTTTCAACTTTTTGAAATATTTGCGATTTTATTAGAAATTCACGAATTGTTGTAATCATTTCATCAAAATAGCCATGATTAAAAACAATCAGTCATTATCTTATGTCAAAAAATGCCAGCACGTTTAAATTACATCCACGAAGACTTTTTAAATTTGTTTATTATTTATGGAGAATGTGATAAGGTAATATCTTGATATTACCTTATCACATTCTTGAACTTGCAGCACATTTGCTAATCGATATCCAGAAAAACGGAAACCGTCACCAAACACTGTAAAACGCATATTGGAAAATTTTAAAAATTATGGCTCTGTCAAGGCAAAAATGCAAAGAAGAAAGCCTGTTGTTGATGACGAAAACATTGAAATAGTCATTCTGGGATATTTTCATGCATTTCCAAGGATGTCATTAAGACAAGCTGCTCTGGAATCGGGACTATGCAAGGATTCAATTCACAGAATCTTATTAAAACATAAGTTTCATCCGTTTTCATTCCATATGGTTCATAGATTAAAATAAACAGATTTCCTAAGAAGACAACATTTTTGTGAGTTTATTCTAATAAGGTCGGAGGGTGACGATTCTTATTTGGGAAATATTATATGGACAGATGAAGCAAAATTTACTAAAAATGGACTTTTTAATAGACACAATTCGCATTATTGGAGTGACTCAAATCCTCATATGTTCAGAGAGCGAAACTTTTAGGAAAGTTGGCAGTTTAATGTTTACTGTGCCATAAGAAACGATAGAGTGGTGGCATTACAATTTTATCAGGAAAATTTAAACGGTAAATTAAATTTACTCTTCTACTAATATGTATAGGTAAATTTTTGTTTTTTTTTTTTAGGTGAAAGATATCTGAATATCTTACAAAATTTGAATAATGACTATTTAGAAAATGTACCTCTCGCCGAACATAGAAACATTTTTTATCAGCACGACGGTGCCCCCCACATAACGCATATTTAATTAATAATTATTTACAAGAAACTTTTTATGATCAATGGATTGCCAATAATGGACCTTTCTTATGGCCTCCTCGCTCGCCCGACTTATCAGTTCTGGATTATTTTATTTGGGAACTATTAAAAATAAAGTTTATGAGAGCCTGTATGCAGAGAGTAAGATATGCATTTCAAAACATATCACAGGATTCAATTAGAAGAGCTACCCATGAGGAACTAATCCGAAGGTGCGAAAAATGTGTCGAGGTTCGAGGGCGGAATTTTGAGCAGTTATTAAATTAAAATGGAATCATGTTTTAAATTGATCTTATCTCTGCTATTTTAGTTCATGCTGTATCTTCAATTCGATTAATACGCATGTTACAGTGTTAGTGTTATTTTCCGTTTTTCTGGATATCGATTAGCAAATGTGCCGCAAGTTTTTGATATTACCTTATCACATTCTCCATAAATAATAAACAAATTTAAAAAGTCTTCGTGGGTGTAATTTGAACGTGCTGGCATTTTTTGACATAAGATAATGACTGATTGTTTCTAATCATGGCTATTTTGATGAAATGATTACAACAATTCATGAATTTTCTAATAAAATCGCAAATATTTCAAAAAGTTGAAAACTTTAACCCCACAATGCTAATATCAGAAAAAAGGGAATTCAATTTTACACAACTTGACGTAAAAAAATACAGGGTGTTCCATTTGACCTAAACAAGTTTTCGCGGTTTGAAGTTGACAAAATGTAACGCGAAAAACGGAACACGGTATGATATTGAATTTATTTCAGTTGTAGAACGTAGTTCTCCTTGTGTTCTTTTTATGCGCCAAGAAGCAAATGAGGATCTTTTACACGGAGAAAGTTATAACGGTTCTTGCAAACCGTTGCACCTGTCAAATTTTCTATAAAATGTCAAATATCTCTGAAACGGATGGATTTAGGCATAAGGTATCCTACATGTTTTTGACGCATGTTTTACGCTCTCTGTTTGTAATTATTTTAGTTGGATTGGCCACACTGACTTTAGTAACTCCCAAAATTTTCAAAAATTTCTGATGCGTACTTTTCTCTATATCGATCGATTTAGTTCCCGGTGAGACACACACATATATATATATTTTTTTTTTAACAAAGACGACGTTGTGCGGGCACTTTATCGAGAATCGTCCCCTAAAGGGGTGGAAAGACATTAGAAGGTACTTCAGAAAGATTTTTACACCGTCCTTTAAAGTTTTCTGTTGAACTGAGCAATTTCATATTTTTTTTGGAACAAAGATACCGCTGTGTAGCGGTGAAAGCGATTTTCACTCCCCCCCCCCCCCCGGAAAGAGTGAAAAAGAGTGTCCAAATGTAAGTCAGATCCTTCGACTCAGGGTTTTACCGTTCTGAAAGAAGAATATTTTTTTATAGAAATGCAGTTGTTAAATGTATACGAGCGCCTTTCACCCCCATAGAAGGCAAAAAAGGGTGAGTTTTTGGGACTCGTGTTTATTGAGATTTTTTATTTACTGGATCAGTAGAACAACATATCAAAAGTTGGAGAAATGCGGGGTCCTTCCATAAGTATTGAAATACGTCAACTTGACTTTTTTAAATTAATTTCCCAGTATTTTATTAATATATTATGCAATGACCATGTAATGATGGCTATTAAGACACGAGCATGAGAATTATGACATGAGCCGTAGGCGAATGTCATAATGAATGCGAGAAAAATTTGAATCTCATTAAAGTACAGGTAGGAAATATCTAATAAATGAATTAAAATATGGGAATAGAAAAAATATCATTTGGTGTTTGAATCTTTTTAAAATCTACTCATGTATGTCAAAATACAGTACTTCTTGAGTACTTCTATTAAGCCTTGACAATCGTATAGTAAACTATTATAATTCAAGATTAGTTAAAATTATAATTAATAAGGAATTACTAATTCATGTAAGTAGTTACTTAATACATCTTACGAAATTATTCGTCCCAATAGTTTTAACATTGAAATCGTTGATGAATTCCATACACAACATATATTTGGTAAAAAAATATGTGTAAAAATAGATGTACCAGCCGATATAACACGTTTCATAAAAAGTATCCGTTTTATTATAATTCCTATAATTATTTTTTAAAAATCGGTTTTAAGTGTATTTTAATGGCAGTATTTCAATTTATATACGCCATTGAAACAATGTAAGTTTTATGTATTTAAGAATAGGATGACATAGTGGTTAAGGTGTGAATAAAAAAAATTTATTACATGTTTCAGTTAAATAGAAGGACTTAGAAAATAATTAAATTTTAGTTGTTTCTAAAAATATTTATTAATGTAGTATTCGGAGTTGTTTGTTTTACAACGTAATTGCTCATATTTCTAGCATTTATTGACATTAGTATACAGGAAGGTTCTAAAGCGTAGTGGACAGAGTTATAGACACTACGAAAATGTGTGTGTGTATGTTTCAGTGGCACTGGTATCATACCAACTAGTAAATTCATTACGAGACATCTTATCCACTTCTTTCATCTATATGAAAAATAAGAAAATAACCATTCTACCTATATACTGATGATCTATTTTGTATTGACTTTAACTACATACAATAGCTGAATCGTTGGCAAACGTATTTATTTATATACCCTCTGTTAAAGTATATCAGAGGTAGTAAATATTTATGGATGGTTCGTTAGTATTTTACTAATGACTTAACGGAAGATGCATATGTTAAGTAACGCCTACTTACAATAAGTAAAATTTAGCGAATGTTACCGGGGCTGATCAATAACTTTTGTACGTAAGAAGGACCAGGATGCTATGTTACAAACAGAATTTCATAAAAAAAAACAAGGTGTATCTACATAAAAGCTTATTTCCCAAGTTAAAAAAATAAATATATACGATAATTTGCCTCTGAGGCATAGGCTTAGGGAAGCAGATAAACGGCGCGGTGTATTGATGCTTTAGAGATATGAGTGTGGAATGCAAATCCCTGGCTACCCTGTCCTACTTACAGCTCTATTCTCTAGGAAATATGTTCCCCAAAGTGACTTCTTAGCATCGTAATCTTCCAAATCCTCTAATTTATTGGACATGTCAACAGGAAGGGAGACAATGTAGACCGGTTGATAATTAACTGAAAACCAGATGGTACGATGCTGTCGTAGATGCCATACAGCAAATAGAGGCCTACTAGAATAACGTACTGGTTATAAAATTTCTACGAGGCGTTGGGAACAGAGAAAAAAGGAGAAGGAAAAGAAAAATAAGAGAAAGAAAAAGAAAAAGAGAAAAAAGGGGAAAAGAGGAAGAGAAAGGAAATGGAAAAGAATAGAATGAAGAAAAAAGGAAAAAAGTAAGCAAAGTCATTGCTACTTTACCACTGTCCATAGCCTTAACATCCAAATTCCCCATATGGTCTTTATACACACGTACCTCGTACTGATGAAGGCAATAATCAGAAACCGGTCTACGATGGTGTTATGTACTAGCCAAACGAAGGAGTTTATTTATTTGAAAAATCCACTACCGGTGGTCAATCGCGGCAAAAGCTTAACGATTTCTTCGTCATGATACCTGTTTAAGATCTGCAAGCGTGTTTTAGTAGCTACCATGTTTGATTTATTAAATATAGTGAGGCGACTTTCGTTGACGATTAATATTTACTAGTTTTAAGAATCATCCCACCTCTCCGTTGGACCTCCATGGTATTTTATTATACTTTTACTAATTAAATATGTGTATATTATTTTAGAGCCAACCAGGCCATGTTTTTGGCCAAGAAATAAACAGTTTCCAATCGCCTTGTAGTTGTTGTTCCAGACCTACTCTATTTCAAAAACCCTTAAGCTACTTTGAGCTGATGAGGACCAACAATTTCGAAACATCGGTATTCATGTTTTATTTTTTGAAGTAGGAAGGGAGCATTGCGTAGATTTCATAGGTTGTCTCTCTGAAATTTCAGTCTTATTTTGTTCTGTATTCTTACCAAATTGGAAGTGATTGGTAAAAATAGAATACGCTTCTTCCACAAAATATAATTTTAGCATTTTTAGAATCTTTAACTTAATACAAAACACAGTGTGTACGGTTTTTCCTTATTTTTTCTTTCACGGACGGTATTCAACATTAAAGTTTGAATAAATCCGTTAGACGCGCAAACAACGCGTGATGTCATGCATCAGGAGAGGCCACAGCGCTTGTGTACATTTTAAATTAATTCCATTCATGCACGTTGCCCTTGTAATAGTTTGATAGTGGAACGAAATAGACCATAAGAATCTCTCCGTTCTCGAGAAAAAAAAATCAGCGTAGAACCAGACCAGACCTTATAGTTTTTATAAAGTGAACAATTCTACATAAGAAATGGCTATTTACGATATTTTTTGTGGTACAGATATCTTTTATTTCGAAAAAACTTGAGAAATTGGTTGATTATAAAAATCGAGTTTTGTAACATTTACACTGCCATATCTTCAAATCTAATTGAGCTATCAATCTAATTTTTTTAAAATTCAGGTACACAAATAAGCGCTTCCAATGGTCTTTTTGTTTTTATCGATAATTGCTTATTATTTTCTTTAAACAACAATGAACTTACTACCCGACTATTATTACTTCGCTAAAAATGTACTCATATTTTGACTAAGCGACAAACTTTTTTATTTGCAACGATGCAATTGAAGCCAAGATAAAGAAGAAATTTTTGAAAAAAAAATTCATCTAGTATTTTTATTTATGAATATTTTTGTGACGCAATACAAACTATAATTTAATATCACAGGCCGAATACAACTTAAAAATTTATATGTCCGAACCATTGCGCTAGCAGAGATATAGTGATAGATGACGTCAACTGCAATACGAGTGTTTTCTCAGATTTGCCCCTTCTCCCCGATATTACTCGGTGATTTAAATACTTTCCATTTAGAAATTATGAAAACAGATTTGATCATTGCTAATGTTTAGTGATACTATATTCAAATACATAAACTAATTTAAAATATACGGCACATGCAAGAAGCCTATTATATGTGCTGACTGTTCTCTTCGAGGTCACATATATTGCCCGGAGAGACTGGAAGATTCTTAGATCTATTGTACGCTGCTTCGTTCAGTTGTTGATATTCCAGATCTATTAAATTTCAGATAATAGTACTCAAACTACTAGTGCTGATAAGGATTCTTAATGTCGAAACACCTATATCAGTTCTATACATACTTTTTCGTATATTATTGTCTATATAACCAATAATATTTAGCTTCGTAAATTACATCAACAAGGCAATATTCTTCGCATCAATAATAATTTTGGTAATTCTATAGAACACCCCCTTCTGGAATTTCTCCAAATTTGCATAGATGTGTACACAGACGTTATAGTAATCGTTTCTGATAGTTGAAATGTTGTGCTTATTTTGGAAAATTACCCCCAAAAATGGGGGTAGTTTTGAAAAAGTATATTGCCCTTGCCCTAGATAAATTGTCCTAAATAAAGATATTTAGGGCAAGGACAATATACTACTTCCGGCATTTCGCATTTTTTTTTTCAAAACTACCCCCATTTTAGGGGGTAATTTTCTAAAATAAGCACAACATTTCAACTATCAGAAACGATTACTATAACGTCTGTGAACAATTTGGAGAAATTCCAGAAGGGGGTGTTCTATAGAATTATCATGATTTTTTTTTTATCAAAAATTATGTCTGAGAGGCAATCAATTTTCAAAAAATCCGAGTACCAAATCAACAAATCGATTTTACTGTATGCTAAATCTGACTATTTAAATACCGCCTATAAAACTTATGAATTAGATTGTACGGCCTCGAATTTTGTAATATTACGTTTCAAAACAGCAAATCGAAGTGCTTGTTTACTGGATTCTTAAAATCCGATTCGAGAACATATCAGCCCACCCCCGTCGAACGCGAACCATCACCGCAGAAAGATACTATTAAACCAGCACTAAAACCAAATATTTATTTGGCTTGGGGTCACCGGAACGCGTTAAGCAACACCGAGCCGACAGACGAGTATATAAAAAAATAGTTTGAACGCCCAGAAGGTCACAAGTCGTTAATCAAAAGTGCATATAGGTAATTGGTGTCACAGTTAGGTACTTAGAGCTACGCGAAGCACGAGTTCGAATCAAAAGCGCGCGATATATATTATTCGAAATATGGAGATTGATTGACTGTCGTGGTTTGTAGAGATCATTCGGTGATGCTCTCGTGTTGCCTCAGCTGGGATTTTTCTGTGATATTTTAGTGAATATAACAAAATTGCTATAAATTGTAAGTATAGTTTTGTTTTGTGTACATTATGTCTAATATTTTTTTATAGTATTTTATACAAGTGGCTAAAATGGTGTTTTTTTTATAAGTGAGGCGTTTATAGTACGAGCCGAAGGCGAGTGCTATAAACCACACGAGTAAAAAAAAACAAATTTTAGTCTCGAGTTATGTACAAAATTTTTTATATCGGCATTCGAAATTAGAAAACAACATAATTTTGTAAAAACAGACTAAAAATTTTATTGCTGTTTCCATAATTCGATTAGCTTCAAAAATAACGATTTTTCGGAAAGTTTTGGGACTAGCCAAAAATTAGTCTAGCTCTACAGAATTTCCTCAGGAATCCGAAAAAATAGTGTTGACCGCTCAAAACGGCGACCTTAATTGTTATTTAACTTTTTGTAAACAAAATGAATTTTGCAACTTAGTTTTTTGCTTATATCTTCGCTTCTAAAGTTCGTAGAAAAACGTTCGACCCGTCAGTTTCTTCGTCATGAACTCCACTATAAGGTAGGTATACGCAAAGAACGAATCTTTGATTGTTAATAACATTTTATGGCAAAAAACTGAAAAAATTGAATTTTTCGATCCTCGAACTTACTGTAGAAACAAATATAAAACCTGAATGTTAACGATATTATGAGAAATAATGTCCCGTTGCAAAATATTAATTATTTTTTTTGCAATTAATTTATGAAAAAAAGAATTCAAACTGTTATATTAAAACATCAAATAAAGTTCCCATTTTTGGGTTTTTCGATTATATTTCGGAAACGGTGGACTCTAGAAAAATATGTTCTAAATACAATTGAAAGCTAATTAAATTTCCTATAAAATTGTTTCCATACATATTTGTCGAATTTCCAACGGTTTTCGAGATATACGTTATTGAAAATCGATAATTTTCGAAAAAATAATTTTTACCTAACTCTTTTTGTCAAACATTTGCTTCTAGTGCCTCCCACGATCGATTCTCGGAAAAATTGTCAGAAACGAAGTTGTGGAGCATTAAATTTCCTTCAATTTGATATAACCTTGAAAAATGATTTTTTCGAAAATTATCGATTTTCAATAACGTATATCTCGAAAACCGTTGGAAATTCGACAAATATGTATGAAAACAATTTTATAGGAAATTTAATTAGCTTTCATTTTTATTTAGAACATATTTTTCTAGAGTCCATCGTTTCCGAGATATAATCAAGACACCCAAAAATGGTATCTTTCACCTCCCATACGGAGGGAGGGGGGGGGGCCTCCCTCCGTAAGCTCACCTCCCAGGGGCGGGGACTTTTAGTATGTTTACCTACTAACTACTCCTAACAAAGCCCTGAAGTCAAAAAGTCTCGCATATTCCATGCATTCTACAATATATTCATTGACTGGACTAATTTCATTATTTTTTCTTTATTTTACACTTGTCAATAATGACGTTGTTTTGATTCATTGAAACTGTCAAATAAATGTCATTTTAGGATATGGCGTTACCAAAAAAATTTTCTATTTGTGAATTTTGATATTCTACCGCATAGTGGAATCAAAATAAAATTTGAATGGAATTCTCTGGCTACAGCAATTTTATTGTTTTAATTTGTTGTAGGTATAATAACAAGTGCTGTGAGCAGTTTTGTATTAAAGTATTAAATCCGTCCTTGGCTTCTTGTAAAATTTTAAGAATTTATTTTTCAACACAGAAATTTTCTGCTATTTTTATTATTATCTCAGGTCATAGTAATCGTATCGCAAAATAAAAATACCAAACTGTTCGCAATAAAATTATGAATAAGCCTAGGAATATGAAAAAACTTTTTGGTAACTTGTTAATTTGTAAAAAAATATACACCACCAAAAATTGCGTTTTGTGACAATTTAAGAAGTATAATGTAATAATGCATCAATTTTAACGAAAGTAATAATACCTTCATACAACTTTTACCTGTTTTTCTTCACATAATAAATATTGTATAAATAGCGTATACTGCCTTAACTGACTTTGGATATGCAAGTGTAATTTATTCTTGTTTAAATTATTATTGATATTATGTTGTACAGCAACCTGTGAATGATCTATGTATGTTGATTTATCAGTAAACAAAAATAAATAAATATGTATATCAATTAAAAGTAATCACGTTAATTTTATAAATAGAATAATTTTGAAGTATCATTTATGTAAATGCTGTCTTCAATTTTCTTTGTATTCAGATATCCAATCTGGTTCCACAAAATAAATATTTTGAAACTAAAATTTCCAATGAATGTTAATTAAATAATAGCTAAACAAATTATTTAACGTTACAATACATTAAGAATTGAAAATAAACACAAAACACAAACATTTTAAAAATAAATAGAAAATCAGATATGACAAAAGCCGAACACATTATTAAAAAAAAGGTTTGTTGGATTTTTGATGAATAAAAACTAAACAAATTATATTATGTTAAATAAAAGAATCAGAATATACGAAAAAAGACTAACAATGTTAAAAAAAGTCCCCATACGATGAAAATGCAGTGATGTATACCATTAATAATTAACATAGTTGCCTAGTTAAAATATTCAAGGAGTGGGGAGAGAAATATTTTTATCAACCGTGCGTTATTTCCTCAAGGGTGCTTTATGCGATGTAATTTAAAAAAAAATAGTTGTGGATTATTTTCAACTAGCAAAGAGAGGAATATAAGCATTTTGGAACAATCTGCCCAAATTTCAAGAAAAAATATCAATATGTTTATTTATAATCGACTAAAACGCAAAAACTAACGTATCACGGATTCAATTGCAAGTAGAGCATCATTCTTTTTTTAAACGTTGGTTATTTCATATACTTTCATAACTCACTTACCGTTTTTGGTTTCACAAAAAAAATCACGTAGTTATTTGAAATTGTTTATACGTGCAATATCCATAATTACAATCAAATTACAAAAAATTACGTTTAAAATTTTCTTTACTTTCTAAACACCACCGTGAAATACATGTAAAAACCTACACTTTTAAAAAAAATTGCCCTCCTATGAGTCAATACACTTACACAAAATGCGATGGAAATTTCGAAATTATTGTTGATTTTTAGCCGTTTGAATAAATATTTTGCTCTAAAAGGCACGGAGCTTTAGTTCAATAAAGGGTTCCACCAACTTTCGTTAAAGTTTCTTCATATGCCTAGTCTTATTCATAATTGTATAGCGAACAGTTTGGTATTTTTAACCCCAAAAGAGGGATGTTATAAGTTTGACGCGTATGTTTGTATGTCTGTCTGTGGCTCCATATCTCTTCAACGGGTGGTCCGATTTTGATGCACTTTTTTTTTTATTTGAAAGTTGGTATATGGCTCCAAATTTCAATGCCAAATATTTTATCCAAATAGAATTTTTCCGTAAAATTAACAGAAAGACCAGTTTAACTGCAATGATTTATTTTCTTTTATTTTCTTCTTAGATTAACTTAGTGAGCCAACATGGTGCCGTTAAAAAAAATTGTTATTCTAGAAAAACGATTTCCGAAATGTTTAGAAGCCTGTAACACAAAAATCATATGACATAATGTCATAATTATACTCTTTGATTATTTATTTAAGCGAAACAAAACATTTTTTTTTTTGAGGTCACGGCCGCCTAGATGAAAAATTGAATTTCCTCATAAAAATGTCAGTCTAATATTTCTATTTCAATATGCATAGTTGTATGCAAAATGACCTCCTGAATCAAAGAATCTTAAAATATACAGGGTGTTCCATTTAAAAATCAAAAGTTACCATTTTCGGTGAAACCGGAAGCGACAGAAAGTAATAAATCAGTAGAATTAATGTATACTTAGTCGTTTCGACGTGCCCAAAATTGAAATTCATATCTTGTAAGATCAAAAAGATATAGGGGCGAGCGTCATTTCGTGGTCACCCGGTATAAGAGAAGCTAAGGTCTCAAAACATTAAAAAATTTAAATATTCGCGCCACTTTCAAAATATGCCAATCAATTTCAACAGCTGCTCTATTTATACAAAGGACCCCGCAATAATCTTATGGAAATTGGGTTTCGGTCAAATCGTCTGAATTTTGGATATGTTTTAGGTTTCGTCATCCCAAGCAAAAGTCTCAATGGGCACAAAGCTCGAAAATCAATACTTTGGCTGCTACGGAGCTTGAAAGCTCCAAAGCTCCACCACAGATTTATTTATTCGTGCAGTCTTTATAGATTTTTAAATAACTTATTTTTTCGATTTTAATGTCTAGGTTTATGTTTTTGAGGTTGCTGAATTCAAATCCGATGTCAAATTGTCCAAATTGACACTCGACAGCTGTCAATTAGCTGTCAAAGTGCCTTAACAAAGTGTGAATCTTATTTTTATGTTATGAGTTTATGCTGTTTAGGTAACTCAGTGATGTGAATACAATAATTCGACAATTGGCAGCTGTCAGCTAGCTGTCAAAGTGCAATAACAAAGTGCAAATATTATTTTTTTGTTATGACTTTATGCTTTTTAGGTAACTCAGTTCATACATGATGTGAATACAATAATTCGACAATTGGCAGCTGTCAACAGGCTGTCAGCTAGCTGTCAAAGTGCAAATCTTATTTTTTTGTTATGACTTTATGCTTTTTAGGTAACTCAGTTACCTAAAAAGCATAAAGCCATAACAAAAAAATAAGATTAACTCAGTTACCTAAAAAGCATAAAGTCATAACAAAAAAATAAGATTTGCACTTTGTTATTGCACTTTGACAGCTAGCTGACAGCCTGTTGACACCTGCCAATTGTCGAATTATTGTATTCACATCATACATGAACTGAGTTACCTAAACAGCATAAACTCATAACATAAAAATAAGATTTGCACTTTGTTAAGGCACTTTGACAGCTAATTGACAGCTATCAAGTGCCAATTTGGACAATTTGACATCGGATTTGAATTCAGCAACCTAAAAAACATAAACCTAGACATTAAAATCGAAAAAATAAGTTATTTAAAAATCTATAAAGACTGCACGAATAAATAAATCTGTGGTGGAGCTTTGGAGCTTTCAAGCTCCGTTGCAGCCAAAGTACTGATTTTCGAGCTTTGTGCCCATTGAGACTTTTGCTTGGGATGACGAAACCTAAAACATATCCAAAATTCAGACGATTTGACCGAAATCCAATTTCCATAAGATTATTGCGGGGTCCTTTAGGACTTAAACTTGATTAAACTTCTAATAACTTTGATACTAGACATACGATTTTTTCAGGGTTTTAACAGAGTATTAATAAGAAACTATTTAATGTTGTGCTAGTTTTTGAAGCATACTTCTAAAAAATTGTAGTATACAGAGTGAAAAGTAACTTAGCCTAGCGTGAATCCGAGCTCTACCATGTCAAGTAAGGCATATTTGTCAAACTTTCCGAATCGATTACTCCGAAACTAAACGGACGATTTTATTTTTATTGAAAATTCAAGTGTAAAATCATTTTATTTATTTGTATACCAAATTATATTTAAAACTGTAAAAGTTCATTTCAGTATACAAGTACCTTAAGCAATTAAAGAAACCTAAACATTATCTGTTTTCGTACTATGTCCGTGAACTCGGCCCAAGTAATTAGGTAAAGGTCAAACGATACGATCATTATCAATACCCTAAGAAGAAATCCATGGGTAAGGACGGGACGTGTCAAATTGAGCGTCAGTCAATCTGCACAAGAAATCGATTATTTATAACTAATTGTTCATTTTCCATTTCTGATAGATGATACATCATAATTCATAATAGAAGTTATTACTACTATAGAACCGGCTAAGGCTTTATTAATTATGATGTAACGTAAATGTAAACAAAGAAAAGTAATGGTAATTTTACAATGTAAATATAATATAAATGAAAAATTCGCACTTACGAAAAAAACTCTAGCAATACTGTCTAATGTGTAAATATAACTAGTAGAAGTTGCACTCGGGCGTGGCTGACAGCAAATTTATCTATCTGATTAAAAAAAAAATTTGAACAATCCCAATAAATTTTGGCAGTTTATCGACAGTAAGAAAACTAGTAATATAGCCCAGACGACAGAGAACATTTTACAATGCAAAACTTGCAAAATGAATAATTTTTTAATGAGTTCGTGAAAGTGTATAGAATAATATCCTGATAAGTTTACATTCCGCTCGGATGCAGAACATAAAAAAAATGAAAAAAATTTTTTTTCCATCCATTTTTTCAAAATTTTGAAATTAAGTCAGGGTAGGAAAAAATAAAAAATACAGGTGGATAGGCCATTATTTCGTAATAAAATTTAATCATTAAAGCCACGGTATTCCTAGAAAAAATAGTAAAGTAACTTTATCACTTTGTGCGGCCACGCGCATGGTTAAATGCATACTATGGAAACACTAAAAATTCTTAGCTGTTCTAACGAATAAAATAAAGCTTGTTTCTCTTTCTGATCACACATTTTTAACATTTTTCTTAGTGAATAGGAGGATAAATAGTGAGTATGGAGAGAAAATATATAATTGTGAACGCATAGACACCACACATACCCGCAGGATCAAAGCAGATCTGCTCGCATGAATTTTTACCTGCATTTACTGTATTGTATTTATTACAGGTACATCTATCCACATTTCAACTATATCCAATGGATTTTTTATACATTTGTTAATGTATTAGATAAGTTCCAGAATTTATATGAGCAGAACTTAAAAATTTGAAGTTTTCTACACAAAAAAGTCTCTTATGTTTTTTCTCTAAAATTATCAGTTTTTGAGTAAATCTTATCTGAACTTTATTCGGGAATAATTTTTTATGAATATTTTAGCAGAACAATGACAGTAAAACAAAATTTTATTACATTATTTTTTATTAGACAACAATGCATTAGATTAAAGTAAGGTAAATTACAAATTACTAAAGTTGTTCAAAGTGCATTCCGCCAGCATCAACACATTTCTGACATCTGCGCCATACAGAGTGTGTAGCTTTACGAATGAAATCAGGATTAGCCCGCAAATTTTCACATTCTTCAATAATTCTTTCTATTAACTCTTCTCTTGTGTTTACAGGGTTTGGTAGACTTTGTCCTTTAAATAGCCCCAGACAAAAAAAATCAACTGGAGTTAAACCCGGTGAACGAGGTGGCCAGGCTCTTGCACCTAATCGACCGATCCACCGTTCAGGATAATTATTGTTTACCCACAAACGGTTCTCAACAGCAAAATGTGCAGGAGCTCCGTCCATTTGAAACCAGCATTCATTTCTTAAATTAAGAGGAATATCCTCGAGATATTGAAAAAAATGGTTATTTAAAAAATCATTAAATAATGGTCCATTTAAACGGGGAGGAAGGATGTGGGGCCCACAAAAAGTCCCGTTTATAACACCACACCATACATTAACGCTAAACTCCTGTTGAAATGTCCTAGGGCGAATTATATGAGATCTCCGATGAGCCCAGATTCTTAAATTATTAAAATTAACCGATCCATTACGGTTAAAGGTAGCTTCATCAGTACAAATAATTTTACTTCCGAAATCGGGATCTTGTTCCATGGCATTTATAAACCAATTACAAAAATTGATACGCCTTTCGGGATCACCTGGTTGAAGGCTTTGGACTGGCTGCATTCGAAAAGCTTGTCTGTGGTCTTTTTCAGAATCCGAAAAACTTTGTTTTTGGAAACATGCACAGCTTGCCCACGCAGCTGTTGGTGCTGGTTGGTTGTTGCTGGTTGTTGCTGGTTGGTGTTGGTGCCCACGCACCTCTTCTGATACTTAATTTATTATTATTGTTAAATTTGGCCAAAATTATGTTTTTAAATCGCCCATTTCGATGTTCTTCATTTCTTGGACCTCTTTTAAGTCCAACATTTCTAAATTCTAGATGGGTTCGAATAAAAACATCTTTAGATGGTTTCCTTCTATTAGGAAATCTTCTGCGATATTCGCGTACCGCGGCATTCGCGTTTCCATTACAATAACCATAAATAAAATGAATATCCGCGTACTCCACATTACTAAACATTACCTTTACTTTTCAATAGAACACTTTCTCCAAAAAGAAATAATAAAACTACAGAACAATGAACTACAGAAAACACAAAAAACAACAATGTCATTATTGTCATTCTGGCATTGCATGCTAGATTATTTTTCATTTGTTACAAACATCATGGCACACTCCTGCATACCAGGAATGCTGGTAATAATGGTTATTAATTAATAAAGTTCAGATAAGATTTACTCAAAAACTGATAATTTTAGAGAAAAAACACAAGAGACTTTTTTTGTGTAGAAAACTTCAAATTTTCTAAGGTCTGCTCATAAATTAATGTAAAAGTGTCACACAATAAAGTTGGGGCTAAATTATACCTAGGCCCCCCAGTTTCACCCGCTCCTGAATAATTTTCGTACATAGTTGTCATTTTGTCTTAAAAAGCATAAAAAGTTAAATTTCTGTGTAAATTATCATTTGTTTATCTTTAGACGTTTCGAAAATATTCATAAAGAAACATTTTTAGGAGAATTACTTGAACACTCTGTATCTCGGAAACTAAGCACTTCCCGACCCATGTTTATAGGAACTTTTTTCTTATTTGGAAAAGTTGTATTGCTTAGTGAAGTTTGGCCTATGCAATTCAGGACACCCTGTATATTTATCAAAGAAATCATCAAGCAAGGAAATTAAAATGATTTGAGATGTACTTTTTTTAATCCACGTTACTAAAACTTAATAAACCATAATAATCATGAAGTGTACATACTTTTTAACAGTTCTAAATGAAGGAAGAATTTTTTTTGAAGGGCTTTTATTTTTTCTATATTTTTTATTGCGACGATTGAGTTCGGTTGTGATAATATATATAAGTATATTTTTCCCATCGATCCTTTGCTTGTTTTCCATCTTTTAAACGAACCAACATTCATGTAGATTGAACAAATTCTGATTTAGTGTACATGTAATTCAGTGCGTCGGTGTCAGTCATGCGTATTCAAGCGCGCGCACGCATGGACCTCGCTCCGAATTATAACGTTATTTGACAATTTTTTTCCGGAAATACCGTTGCTTTAGCGATAAATTTTGTTAAGACATTTTTTGTTCATAAATACGTGATCTATCCATATGTATTTTTTATCTTTTCCTAGTTTGACTTAATTTCAAAATTTTGAAAAAATTGATGAATAAAATTTTTTTTTCACTTTTTTTATGTTCTGCATCCGAGCGAAATGTAAACTTTTCAGGATATTATTCTATACACTTTCACGAACTCATTAAAAAAAATTATTCATTTTGCAAGTTTTTGGAGGTAAATACCTTCATCGACTGGGCTAATAATTTATCGACAGTACGCACGACAAGGATAAACATTATGTTGGCAACAAAAAGTTGGTTGGTTTTGTTGAATATTTTTGTAGTTCATGTATCACCTCAATTGATATTGAAATATTGATTTTTTTGTTAACAATAGAACAGTTTACAGAGCAAAAAGTTTTGAATTTTCTAAAAAATGCACGACGAGCCCTGACAAAATTCCGGCCTTTCTGTTACATGATTGTGTATTTACTTTTATGATTCTTGGTAGTTTCATACCAATTGTTTCTAACTCACTCACTCAGTTGTTTCTAACTCACGAATTATAAAGTCAAATTTGAGAAAATGATCTAACTTTTCATTCATATTACATTTTAACGATAATAATTTTCTCTTTAAATGTAGCTTATTGAACACGCTTTTTCTTTTAAATAACTTCTCAAGAATTTTCATCATAGTTTTGTTGTCTTTGCGTCTTTCAGTCAATGCTTATTTGTCACACATTGCACTATTATCGATTTAACTTGAAATGCTTGCTTTTCTTTTGCTTCTACTAAATCTTCAACCTCTATTTCTAGTGCATATGATACTGCTTTTTCTTCTAACAATATTTTAACTCTGAACTTCCAGTTATCAAAGTTGTTAGCAGATAGTTGGGGCAATACTTGCATGTTTGATAAATGCATCTTCAATTGCGTTATGGTTAATTACTCAATTACTTCTGGGCCCATAACCTTGTACGATTCTGTTTTAATTAAGTTCTAATTCATTTATTTATATTAACAACTTTATTAATTGAATTATATATTTTACATTTCATAATAATTATACATAACAGGAGAGAGTTACTATCATGATATTTTATTATTTACTTTTTTAACTAGGCACTATACATATAATACATATAATATACATTATAATATGATTTATCACATACTACCTACATACGAGCTAAATCAATGTTTGTATCTAAGAGAGTTCTTTTGCCTCATCTATAAATTATTAACGTCTGCTTCAAAAACAAATGACTAAAGTTATTTTGGTGTTTCCATTCGCCGACCGACGTGAAATATTAAAATAATAACGACTTCTGAAATACGAATTAAGCAACGATGACTTTTGTGCATTCAGTGACCTCAACCGCTAGTTTTGCAACACAATGAATACATTAGTGTACATACTAATGTCTATTAATTTAGAACTATAAAATGTAAGCAGAGAACTTATTTGTATTGATACACAATTTGTATAATGAAGAAATATTTCCATGGTTCTTTATTTGTAACCCATTTTTAAGTACAAAAATATTTAAAGCATAGAACTACAAATAGTTGAATGTACAAATGAAACATGTTTGTTTTTTTTACTTTCACCACATCAGTAGTGGCTCAATCTTAAGTGCAAGAAAAAAAGACATATTTTGGGAAAAATGGGCGAAAATAATGAAGATAAAATTATGATAGAAGATTAAAGAAGAGAATACAAATTCACATGTGGTAAATGTTACTATATGTATATTGGACAAATAAGTATTTATGGGAAAGGAACTTCAGGACATAAAACATGTTATTAAATAAATGGCAAGAATCAACGTGTGACACAAAAATGACCATGTAAATTTTGAAACTTTACGTGTAGAAATTAAAGAAAAGACAATACAAAATGTCTGAACATCAAACTAAACACAAATTTTACTAGCAAATAAATTGAAAACTCGTCACTGAAAAAATACAAGCACAAACTAAAAGCCAGGATGTAAAATTGATATTGAATTCAACTAAAAAAAATATTGATGTAAAGTACAAAAAAGACAAAATTCTGTTAAAAAAGTCGAACAGATAGGTTTTTACATGTATTTTCAATTTGATTCTTCTTAATATAGTTCTTGTATTCACCCAATGTTACTCTCAAAGGCCGGACATTTGACCACGTAATGTTACACTCACATAATTTTTTGAATTTTGCCCATATTTTGTCGGTTTTGTTTTTGTCAAAATAGATTTATAAATACTGTTTAGAATAATTATCACCTATTTATATGACTTCTTTTCAAGATTAATTAAATTTGTTAATTTGCTATCTCAGAAACTATTTGAGAAAATCGACTGAAAATGTATTCGGGGGATTTTAAGGTCGCTGATTACAATTTTGAAAATTGAAAAATTCAAGATGGCTGACCCAAAATGGCGGCTATGAAGTATAAAAATGGAATTTTCTGGCTTAAGTTTACATTTTTGATAAAAATTACAAGAATAAAAAAGTGTTTAGGATGCCAGAACACGAGGAGCTTTTTCAATGCATAAGTCTGAATTTTTTCAAATTTTTAAATTACGTATTTTTAAATCGCATCAATTTTAAAAAAAGGAGTAGTTTTTCATGTTTTTCAGGAAGAACTCGGTGAAAACGCACTTTACAGAAAAGTTGCTAATAAAAAAGTCTTGTATTTCCTGAATTTTTTCAGATTTATTTTCAACTTTTACATTTCCTCTCCCCCACTTTTAGGAATTTTAGAGTGGCCATATCTCAAAAATTATGCATTTTTCGAAAAAATTGACAACAGTAAAAACATCTTATTTTGGGCCAAAAATGGTAAATATATTGTGTTTTTTTTTTATTTTTGACCTAATTCTACAAGTTATGGAACCCATGATAAAAGGTCCGATCATTTTCTACTCAAATCTTTTTTTCAACTTTTTTATTAACGTCATTACAAACACATTGCACAAGGTTTCACCAAAATCCAATCATTAGCACTCAAATTAGAGGTGAAACCCCCTGTTGACTGGACTAAGAACGGCATTCCACACCGGTAGTTGAGGGTGGAGGTAGGACGAGGGGTGGCTGTAGCAAATAAAATTGAGGCCTTTCGTTTTTGTACACACACTAAGTCGCAATTTTATTTATTTATTTTATTTTTTTTTTAATAATACCGCAAAATTTTGAGGCCTTGGCTTTCCATACATACACAAATACAATGTTATATTTATTCTTTAGTTAAAAACCGCTGCCCAAGGAGTCACTAATTCCTCATCCAGATTTTTTATCCAAGTCACTCACAACGAAAAAATTTTGTATGTGGAAATAATTGTTTATGGAACTTTAATAATATAATATTTGAAATCCTCTACCCCAAAAACCCATAAAACGATACCCTACATCGGTGGTGGGTGGGGGTGGTGATAGGGGGGTAGTAGTGGGGGTGAATAAAGTAAAAAAATATTTTGAGGTTTCTGGTTCTTGTACACACACTAAATCACATTTTTCGTCCCCTTTAATAATGAGGTGGGGGTGGTAATGGAGGTGGTAATGGGGATAGCTAATGCCAAAATTTTTTTGAGACCTTAGCTTCTCTTGTATATACTAAATACCAATTTTATGGACTCTTACCTGCTTGATTTACGTATTTACCCCAAATTTACCCCAATTTACCCCCCAACTCTTCGACTGAACAAGATGAAAATATAATCTAGTTCCAGATCTCGTTAAAGTACATACGAAGTACATACGTGTACCAAATTTCAAGTCAATATCTTAAACGGTTCCAGAGCAAACGTGCGCACAGAAAACGTTGCAGACAGACCGACAGACAGACAGAATTTTTTTTTTCGCTCAAACTTAAAATCTCGACGTTTCATGACATTCTAAGCCTATTTGAACAATAAAAATTTTAAAAAATTTTTTTGTCGTTACTATAAGGCGTCTGAATTTAAGATGCCAGCGCCAAAGTGGAGAACTCATGAACTAATTATAGGCTTTTTGTTTGTTTATGTGGGGAATACTCATATTGATTTTTTTCTGCTTATTGTTATTTTTGGAGCTAAAAATAATAACATTAATATTATATGACCTAAAGGTTTGCAAGATTTTGTTGTAAGTGATTTGCAATGTGTTAATGGCATTATTAGCAAAATTCATATTTTTTTAGGTTATCTAGTTTTTCCCTTGAAAAGTACAGTTTCTTCGACATAAACGGTGTCTGGCTAGTTAAATATTAATAAACTAAAATATTTCTTTAAATTTATGCACAGTTGTAGTTTAAATCACTTTCCTTTCAGGAAACATGAGTGACATTTAGGTTAAGCATATTGCAATGTATGGAACATTTGGGAAGCACTAAAAATGTAAAAATTCTAAGTGTGTGTATGAAGGGGAATATGTTTTAAATGCAGGACATATTATTTTGTGTGGTACAACCCATATTCAACACAAAACTTAATAAATGTGTATGCTCTATGTTCACAAACAAGTGTCTCAGATTTAAATACCCATGAAATTAGTGGTACACTGAATATAACTGAAAAGACATTTATTAATTCTTTAAGTAAAATAAATGAAACAGTATTTTGTAAAATATGAAATAGAAATATTCAGGGGTAAAACATACTAGTGCATAGTGCAATAGTATATATTACTTTTATAAATATACTGAAATTACATATTGTAATGTGTTACAACCCCTAGAATGATGTATTTGCACCTACTCGAAAAAGAACCTACCAGAAGATTCCAAAGTGACATCTGGAATTATCTAGAGAATGGTGGCGTCATCACAGAACAATCGAGATCTGTCATTTTTAGGTATAAAAGACCGACCGCATTCTCGGCGAGTAGTTCAGAAAGTATAGAAAGTGAGGTTAAGAGTTCAAAGAGAAACAAAGTGATAAACATTGTGATTTTTAGTCAGTAAAGTGTATTTAAATTAACAATAGTATTGTGAAGTATCCAGTAAATATTTAATAAAGTGTGTTAGTGGACATCTCTTGTTATAATTTTTGGAACCCACGGATTTTGCGAGAGTGGTTTCCTAAGGGTGGAAACACGTCACAATATATTTACTTATTTCAAAAATTTCAGTTACAATATGTGATTGTCCAGGTTATTATTATTTCTACTCGGTCCACGGTTATTTGCATCAGCTTTTCCCCTCTCAATGCCTGGTTAAAGGTGTCTACATTAAAGAGGGTACGCTTTGAACATTGCAGTGCAACTCAACTTTCACGAGTTTTCCCTGCAATCTACAAAGGATACCGACTAGGTTGGCTCCAGCAAATTGTATCTTATGTAGCCCCTTTAAACGTTATCATATTTTTAATAACTTAGCATCTTAGTTCATCATTTTACTTATTGTTAATATCATCGTACACTAAAGAGACAATGACAGAACGGCCCATAATTAGTTTGACTATAGAACACCAGGTGGCGTACTCCTTATTTTCAGACGCCTATACTTCCACTGGATGTGGAAGTAAAAACAGGGTTTTTTAACAAAACTATTGTTTTGTATATTTCTTGAATTTAATTTTTAACGAACGGTAGATAATCCCAAAAATGAAAAAGCATTTTTGTTACCAGTTAATTAAAATGAATTTTCATTAATTTATTTGTGTATGTGCAACCCCTGCATAATTTTGCAACGATTAAAAATTTTAGATGTAATAGAAAGATGTAGCCTTAACCTTTTCGAGTCGGCTGCTTTTGCAAGCTTAATTTATTCGATATAAATTTCAAGTGATATTTTGAGGGGTTGTGTAATTCGAATGTTTAAAATAATGAGCTGTCTTGCAATCCTGCTTTGTAGAATAGTCTTAGTATGATTAGCGGCTCTCATAAATATCCTGCAAATAGTGGAAATGTAGAGATTAATTTTTTGGCGTTTGAGGTTTGGAAATAATCACTATGAATAATAATGCCGGTAATAGATGCATGCATTTTCAAAAGTTAAAATAAAAATAATTAGAAAGTAAATAGACAGTGGTAAGAGAAAAAACCGCTGCCCAAGGAATCACTACTTCCACATCCAGACTTTCTATCCAAGTCACTCACAACGAAAAAAATTTGTATGTGGAAATAATTGTTTATTTAACTTTAATAATATAATATTTAAAATCCTCTATCACAAAAACCCATATCGGTAGTGGGGTGGGGGTGGTGAGAGGGGGTGGTAGTGGGGGTGGATGAAGTAAAATATTTTGAGGTTTCTGGTTCTTGTGCACACACTAAATCACAATTTTTTTTCATCCCCTTTAATAATGGGGTGCGGGTGGTAATGGGGATGGCTAATGACCTTAGCTTCTCTTGTATATACTAAATACCAATTTTATGGACTCTTACCTGCTTGATTTACCTATTTACCCCAAATTTACCCCAATTTACCCCCCAACCCTTCGACGAAACAAGATGAAAATATAATCTAGTTCTAGATCTCGCTAAAGTACATATGTGTACCAAATTTCAAGTCAATATCTCAAACGGTTCCAGAGTAAACGTGCGCACAAAAAAAAGTTACAGACCGACAGACAGACAGAAATTTTTTTTTCGCTCAAACTTAAAATCTCGACGTTTCATGACATTCTAAGCCTATTTGAACAATAAAAATTTTTAAACATTTTTTTGTCGTTACTATACTTCCACTGGATGTGGAAGTAATTATATTACTCATGGCCCTACTTTCTCCCAACTTGAGTAAAAACCGCTGCCCAAGGCATCACTACTTCCACATTCAGATTTTCTATCCAAGTCTCTCACAACGAAAAAAATTTTTTATGTGGAAATACTTGTTTATGAAACTTTAATAATATAATATTTGAAATCGCCTACCTCAAAAACCCATAAAACAAATTGGTACTGGGGGTGGTGGAAGGGGGGTGGAAGTTGGGGTGGATGAAGTAAAAAAAAGCCCTTGGTTCTTGTACACACACTAAATCACAATTTTATTTTTTTCAGCCCCTTTAATAAACGGACTAATGCCAAAAAAGTTTTTGAGACCTTAGCTTCTCTTGTATATACTAAATACCAATTTTACGGACTCTTACTTGCTTGATTTACCTATTTACCCCCATTTACTCCCCAACACTTCATCGGAATAAGATTAAAATATAATCTAGTTCCAGATCTCGTTAAAATACATACGTGTACCAAATTTCAAGTCAATCTTAAACGGTTCCAGAGTAATCGTGCGCACAAAAAAGTTACAGACAGACCGACAGGCAGAAAATTTATTTTCGCTCAAACTTCAAATCTCGACGTTTCTAAATAACGATTATTTTCAAAAATTTTTTTGGCGTTATTATACTTCCACTGGATGTGGAAGTAATTAACAAAGATCTTCCATCCACAATCGAAAAGTTTTTGATCATCTCCAGATGATACGCGCGTCAAGCGACATTATTCGAGTGCAGTGTTTCTTTATAGTGTGTGCCTAAGGCTGACGTACAATACAGGGTGATTTACCACGACATGCGGAAAATGTATCGGTAGGTTGTCGGTTGTCCCCACCGACAGGAGTTAAAAATGTGACCAAAAAAATTAATTTATTTTTTAGTAGGAATGCCCCGCCTATGACTTTAACTAACGCGGTCTAACCATATCAATTCCTCTCCCCCTTTATCAGACTTGGGACTAACAGCAGAGCTGGAGAGGGTAGAAGTGACTTTTCGGTTTTAATCACACTACAAAAATAGCAAAAATTCAAATAATTTTTGTAGAATACAGCACATCACAAAACGTAAAAGTAACGGAAAGTCAAAAAAACATTAAATGCAATGTTCTAAACGCCGAATGGCGAATTGAACATCGATCTACGGATACAGTATATAATTTAATTTTAATCTTTCCGACACATTGACCTTATGCCTGTGAACTCTACAATAACAAGTAGGGTATTTACTGAAACCCGTCGATAACAAAAAACACCAAACTTCGCTCGTATTTTGTACCTGCAGCGGCGTTCGACCGAAAGCAAAAAATGCGGCACTTTGAAGACGCGCCAACTTTTATGCCAATTAAGGAGATGTAAACATCTTCTATATATTCTTTCCCAACTAAATTCCCTGTCTATGGTCAGTGATACACTGACCACAGACAAATAACAGTGGCGTATCTTTGAAAGTTTTAATACAACAAAAATTATTAAATTACCTAGGATCACTCTAAAATTTTTTATGGACATATAAGACTAGAACGCCATTTTATTTTCCGCATGTTGTGGTAAATCACCCTGTATAATCCCAATAATAACTGTTAAAATTGCGACTTGTCCTTATTTTCAGAAGGTTACACGGCCGTCAGACTGCTACTTTTATTTTATAAAATACCTATTATTTGGTAATTTCAATTACACAAACACATTTGTAACACTAATAATAATGTTAAGGATCATTTGGTCTTCAACTCAGTTATTAACCGCAAATAACAGTTATTTTACACGTATCTTAGAAGTAATAACAGGACCCAGGAAATCTATGCAATTACGAAGCACTAAAAAATTGAATTAGATAAAAACACTAATTTGCAGTGACCTTCGGTTTTTATTGCCCATTCCTCTCCTGCCAAATTAATATTCTGTTTTCGATGATGAAGACATACAGCGACAAAAAAACGTATATTGCCACTAGAATCATTAACAACTATTTATAACTTCAACAAACAAATTATGTGTCAGCTGACGAAATTCTAACATAGTAAATTCATGATTACAAAAATCTTTACAAATGTATAGCGCGGTTCTAAAAATTATATCAAAAGTTTAACCGACTTTCTCAAATAACTTAGTGGCCACGAATTTGAAAAGTCTAGTGCTGTAAAGCACATGTCACATGCGGACAGAAATCTCGTCTAGAAATCGTCTACTTTTCGATCGGCAGAAGAAAAACGTGTTTATATGTGTACCGGGTGGCCACTAGTCGATGCACGCACCCAATTTTTTTGTTGTTTTTTAATTTAAAAGTTACGTTTTTGGAGAAGTAAAGGAGTAAAGTTGGATTTATGTTTAAAAACATACACACACAATTCATAAATAAAAACACATACAAGGGTTAAAATTTTAAAATCTTTGAACAATCCTCTACGTGATTCTACACTGGAAACATTTGAAATGCACCTTAAATTTCATTTTTGAACGATAAAAACATCTGAGAATAGGGTGGAACTACCCCAAATACATATTCCATATCTTAATCTAGATCCTACCTGTGCGTGGTATATATTTATTAATTATTCTCGTGTCATAACTGATCTAATATTTCTGAACAAATAACAAACTGTATTTAATTTTGATATTAAGTTGCCACATTGCGCCTTCCAATTTAGATCCTCGTCCAATGTGATTCCTAAAAACTTATTCTACTCCTCACATTTTAATGCGGCACCATTTATTTTAATATTTAATTTGGAACATTCTTTTTGCCTGTTATGAAACCTTATAATAGGTGTCTCATCTTTGTTCAAATAAAATGGATTATTACCATACCAATTACATAAAGTATCTATCACATTATTACATTCATATGTCAATAAATTGTCCGATATATCGGAGACCAACAAAGATTTGTCGTCGGCATATAGTACTGAAAATGCGTTTGATGTCCAGTTCTCAAGGTCATTCGTATATAATATAAATAGTATTAGCCCCAATACAGACCCTCGAGGGACACCAGTATTCACCGATTTGTACTCAGAGTAGTTTTAGAGGTGGCTTATTTCTTTCTATTTTTCAAAAAGAAAGCTACCCAGTCATATGCTACACCTCGTATACCGTATAGATATAATAACTTGTCATGATCGACGCAGTCGAATGCCCTACTGAGATCGCAAAAGATCCCAACAGGGCACTCGCCTGCCTCGATATGTTCTATTAATTTGTTGTAAAAGGAGTACACGGCAGTACTGGTAGATTTATTTACAAGGAATCCATGCTGATGTTCCGAAATTATATTATATTTTCAATAAACTTTAAAAGTTGAGCAAGATATGAATTATCAAAAATTTTTGAAAAGCAAGAAGGAATCGTGACTGGTCGATATTTCTCCATATTTTGTGGATCAAATTTTTTGTAAATAAGTATGACTTTACATACCTACTTTTAAGTCTTTCGGGAAACTGCCAGTAATGAAGGATAGATTAACTAGATATGTAATTGGATCTATAATGGCACCAATAACATTTTTAATTAAAAACATGGTAACCTCATCAGGACCAGCAGAGTATTTATTTTTTAATTTGATTTTTAATAAAGACAGCAATTCGTCGATATTGAAAGGCTCCAGGAAAATAGAACTTTGATTTATAGCTATATCCTGATTATTAATATCCACATTTTTTGTAGTTATATTCTGTGAGATCTGTAAAGGTGCATTTATAAATAATTATTTAAAGCCGCCACCGCATTAGGGTCTGTGCGTAAAATCCTCTCCTCCAGAACTTGTATGTTGGTATTTTTATTGTTTTTATGATTTTTATTTGATATTTCAGAAATCACATTCCATGCAGCTTTTGATTGATTTGTAGAATTAATTATTATTTTATTATTATTTTGATAAGAGCATTTTTTAGTTTTCTCAACCAGCTTTATATGTTCTTTTTTGCACGTTTGTATTCATCGCTTAACTCTGGATATACATTTTTTATTTTTAGGCTATGTGCACTGAAGACGAAATTTTTAAATAAATAATTGGGGGCGTACATTGACTTGTGGCCACCCGGTGTATGTAGAAATCAAATCAAATCAAATTTCTCAGCAGTCTGCCGTTAATAATCTAGAGAAATTCGTCTAGGTCAGGCGCAGATGTCAACAGGGGTCATATTTTAAATGTCAGTGTATTATAATCTATTACATCTGCCCTAATTTGTTGATTGGTTAGTAATAAATAGGTATATAACCACTTAAGTATATTTCTGCCCTTGCTCTCAATGGCCCAGTTTTTGCAATTAGTATTTACAAACAAGTTTCAATTCACCAATTGGTGTAAAGTGTAAACCGATTTCGACAGTAAATCAATTAATGACTAATATACAAACGCAAAAGTTGTTAAAAAAAACGTAAATAATTAGTTTTTTGATTGCATAATACAACAAAAATTGCATATTAGGTTAGGATAAAACTCGCTAGACCGCGCCGATTGCCAGACAGAGCACAAAACTTGTGTGAAATCTGCTAACGCACATCTCCATGGATGGCCCTGGAAAAAATTGACTGCAGTAGTTTCTTTCTACATTTTTAGTGCCAACCCCCCACTCTAAGTTAGACGCTAGTTGTAACCGCCAGCTTTGAGCCAGATACTGGTTGTAGCCGCCCATTTTGGGTCAGATGCTACTGTACACAAGACCATTAAAGTTGATGCAACTGCGCTGTTGGGCACCTGGCATCAATCCTTTAAAAAAGTCAAATTTAGTAGTCTCGATTCAATAATAGTAGCACTGCTACCTACTACCACTTATCGTGACCCTAGAGGGACCCTTATAGGTTACTACCCCCCCCCCCCCCAAGTTAGAGGAAATTCCCAGCTTGTGTAGGCTCATTGAAGTAAGCCTGTCTCCCAAGTTAGTTCGTAAGTGATCTCTTACCCTCTATCCAATAGAAAGTAATACTAAGACTAAGAAATTATTTTAGAACTACTTGAATATTTTTTTGCAGGTATAATATTGATGCTGCAGCTTTACGATTGACACCAAGCAATTCCGGACAAATACACCAAGACATCATTAGGAGGAAAACTTTACTTTGGAACGAAGTTAAGATCAGAGAATTCACAAAATGAAGTTGAGGAAAGCTTCGATTACGAGCAATATAAGTATTTATCCTGATCTGAGCGTGTCTATGAACGAGGACGAGATTAGTACCGGAAACACTGAGGATAGTCTGCTCAGCTCGAGAACTAGTACGGAAACAATCAGCTGCACGAAGAAAAATACAAGCAAGTGCTGCCCCAAACAGAAAACCAGGAATTGTGGTGAGTTTATGCAATGATCTTAACATTTTATATGACACATTTCAACGTATTTGATTGTGAATGTGAATCTAATGATTCTCAAAGCACGTTCCCTACTACTGAATACTGTTCCAGAGATACCTATGTAATAGATACAGATAGTACATAAGTATCGTATTCACTCTATTAGAATCCCGTATGCGCAAGCGCCACCTTTTAATTAAATTAATTAAAAGCATTACTAAATGTTTACTTGATGAAGTTGAAAAGTTGAAGCTCTGTCGCTCTAATGATGTATGATAGGTAAACAATTGTATCTGTTATTAGATAGATATAAATTGTCTTTACTCGATTTTACCTGGGTGACTCGGGAACCACTATAATTCAGAGAGGACATTCATACATTGAAAGAAGAAGAACGTGTTTATATTTGGCGCAAGTATTAACAGAATTATATACACTGGAGACTTCACGTAGCACCAAAAGTAATAATCCAATGGATTAAAGTCTAGGCTACGGGCTGGCCAAGAAGAGTCACTCCCACGTCAAATCCAAAGTTGTGAAAGTCGTGTGAGGTTGCGTATTCGGATTGGAAATAATGTGGTGCTTCTTCTTCCATGATCCACATATTTTATTTTAATTTTAACAGTAAATCAATTATGTCATTTTGTAAAAAATTCAGATACGAGTTTTAGATTTAGCGGTAGCTCATGTGGTCTTTAGTATACAATCTCCAAACAAAAATGTCACTACCTAGGCAAACTTGGTTTTACTTCCACGTCCAGTGGAAGTATAGTAACGACAAAAAAATTTTTAAAAATTTTTATTGTCCAAATAGGCTTAAAATGTCATGAAACGTCGAGATTTTAAGTTTGAGCGAAAAAAAAATTTCTATCTGTCTGTCGGTCTGTCTGTGTAACTTTTTTTTTGTGCGCACGTTTACTCTGGAACCGTTTAAGATATTGACTTGAAATTTGGTACACGTATGTACTTTAACGAGATCTAGAACTAGATTATATTTTCATCTTGTTTCGTCGAAGGGTTGGGGGGTAAATTTGGGGTAAATAGGTCAATCAAGCAGGTAAGAGTCCATAAAATTGGTATTTAGTATATACAAGAGAAGCTAAGGTCTCAACAAAATTTTTGACATTAGCCACCCCCATTACCACCCCCACCCCCTATTAAAGGGGATGAAAAAAAAATGTGATTTAGTGTATGTACAGGAACCAGAAACCTCAAAATATTTTTTTACTTCATCCACCCCCCACTATCACCCCCCTATCACCACCCCCCACCCCACTACCGATGTGGGGTATCGTTTTATGGGTTTTTGGGGTAGAGGATTTCAAATATTATATTATTAAAGTTCCATAAACAATTATTTTCACATACAAAGTTTTTTCGTTCGTTCGCTTGGATAGAGAATCTGGATGTGGAAGTAGTGATTCCTTGGGCAGCGGTTTTTCAGTGGTCTAGGAATGAGCATTTCTTCAATTAGAAACCTTAAAAGTAAAAGTAGAATTATCGGTAACAAAAATTAATCTGTTCGGGAAGGTCTTATTAGCATTCTTGTTTCGAAGAAGCAGCTGAAATACAATCAACAAACAAACTTAGAACACATCACCTCAAATGATTTTGAAATATGACTGTTACGGATTTTACACTCAGTATTAAGCTAAAATTACAGTTACTTTATTCACTATCACACAATTTATTTCTGAGGCTATCGATGCGGACAAACAAGTTGACGTTATATATACTGATTTCTCCAAAGCTTTTGATAGGCTTGACCATGGCATTCTCCTATATAAACTTAAAGTATTCGGTTTTTCACAGTTGCTAACTTCCCTGCTGTCATCTATTTTAACTGGAAGGAGCCAATATGTAGAATACTGTTGCTTTAAGTCTGATCAATTTCTAGGTACTTACCGGAGTGCCCCAAGGCTCAGTACTGGGGCCTCTATAATTTATTTTATTTGTTAATGATTTAGTGACTTGTGTTGATGTCAACTGCCTGCTATATGCTGATGACATGAAATTATATATTATACTGTTGATATCGACGAGGATTGTGTGTTACTCCAAAGTAATTTAAATTATGTTAATGACTGGTGTATTCTAAATAATCTGCCTTTAAACATCGTCAAATGCAACGTTCTGTCTTTCTGTAGGAAGAATAAGCCACTGTTATTTGATTATGAGTTGAACGATACCGTATTAAATAGATCAGATGAGTTCAATGACTTGGAGACTTCTAAATTTTAACAAACATACAGAAAATATTGTTCTCTCTGCTTATAAGGGTTCTGTGATTAGAAATTCAAGTGTTTTTGACGACATTGACTGAAATGAAATCTTTATAATGCATTTGTTAAATCCAGACTTGAATATGCCTCACTTATTTGGAATCCAGGCTATAATAAACATTGTAATTGCATAGAGAATATACAACGGCGCTACCTAAAATTCGTTTCATACAAAATTGATCATGTATATCCCGCTGCTGACTTCGAACATGGACAGTTGCTAAATAGATTTGGTTTTCTTCGTTTACACGAGCGCAGGAAGTTTTGTTCTCTTTTGTTTTTGCACAAGTTAATTTTTAATCTCAGCGATTAATATCTTGAATATATTAAATTTGAAACGCGTAATCATAAAACGTTTTATCTTCCCACTCCATCAACAAATGTTCTGATGTTCTCTCCCTTATTTTTTATGTGTAACACTTAGTTACATGTCTATTGAAAGGCAGCTTGATATATTTTACTCGAGTATTTTAAATATTAAGTGAATCTTTTCGTGGTAATTTGTAATTTTATTTTAATATGCTTTTAATCTGTTAGTGTATTATACACTATATAATTTATAATCGGTTCTTTTCCCTTTTTGTCTGTTTTTATATTTTTTACCATTAGGTATAAATTATTGTATTTTTTTCCCCACCCCGTAATTGGTTTTTACTGTGGGGTGGTGTAACTATATAAATAAATAAATAAAAATGATTGTCTGTCTACTCAAATTCAAAATGCAACATTTGGAAAATGAGTATCTATTGATCTGTATCGGTAATAAGATTATAATTTTAACGTCTATTAAATTTTGTTAGTTTTTTAATTCAATGAATGTCAGAAACCGGTACGTAACTTAACCCGGAAGAAATACAATAGGAATACATAAATGATTTAAGAATGATGCTGGTATTTATTTGGAATATACGTATATGCAAATCGATAAATATTTATGAAGTGCTATAAAGAACAATGCAAATTAAAATGTATTCAGCTGATTGTTAAATATAAAAATAGATACTCTCTTGGTTGAAGCCTCAGCACTTTACAGTCTTTTCAGGTTTGATGAAATTATCTGTTCATCGGAATTACTCTGCGTGGAAGAATGACTGCTTGTTTGTTTTTACGTTTGTTGTACAAAGTTTGCCTTCAAAATCAACATTTTCATAGATGTAGGTAGATTTTTATAGCTGGCTGTTATTAGTATTTTCCATAGCTGGATAAAATTTTATTGTTAAGAGATTAGAGGAAGAGGACCTCCGAGAAGTTGCATTGATCGTCAGTTTTTTCGTTTGCTGGTTGCTATTACTTCCACATCCAGTGGAAGTATAGTAACGACAAAAAAATTAAAAAAATTTTTTATTGTTCATATAGGCTTAGAATGTCATGAAACGTCGAGATTTTAAGTTTGAGCGAAAAAAATTTTCTGTCTGTCTGTCGGTTTGTCTGTCTGTAACTTTTTTTTGTGCGCACGTTTACTCAGGAACTGTTTGAGATATTGACTTGAAATTTAGTACACATATGTACTTTAACGAAACCTAGAACTAGATTATATTTTCATCTTGTTTCGTCGAAGGGTTGGGGGGTAAATTGGGGTAAATTTGAGGTAAATACGTAAATCAAGCAGGTAAGAGTCCATAAAATTGGTATTTAGTATATATAAGAGAAGCTAAGGTCTCAAAACAAATTTTGACATTAGCCACCCCCATTACCATCCCCACCCCATTATTAAAGAGGATGAAAAAAATTGTGATTTAGTGTGTGTACAAGAACCAGAAACCTCAAAATATTTTTTTACTTCATCCACCACCCACTACCACCCCCTATCGCCACCCCCGCCCCACTACCGATGTGGGGTATCGTTTTATGGGTTTTTGGGGTAGAGGATTTCAAATATGATATTATTAAAGTTCCATAAATAATTATTACCATGTACAAAATTTTTTCGTTGTGGGTGACTTGGATAGAAAATCTGGATGTGGAAGTAGTGATTCCTTGGGCAGCGGTTTTTTTTATAGGAAAATTACAGAGGTGGTACACTGATTTACCTATACACTTAGGTAGTATCCCAAACAGCAAATTTGTTTTATAATTTAAATGTTATACGATTATTTTGTTTTATTGTTATTTTATTAATGCCTCTAAAATACTAATTGATTATATTAGAGTTGCAAAAACACTATCTGGTAGCCTGCAACTGAACTGTTTTATAAATTTATCATCAAAATGTTTTTACAGCAAAATTATAAAATATCTTATGTTATAAAGCAATAAAGAAATTATTTTAGGAACGTTTCCGTTGCTAAGCTATAAAACATTTCAGCTTATAAATCTAAATAATTTTATAGCGCTTTTTTAGTAACGTTCAGCAGTATTTTCAGCACCGTTATAAATATATGTCAAAATTATTCTATAATTGTATCTTATTATCTTATAAAACAGTTATATTAAAGCACTATTTGGCTATACAGTTTTGCTATTGAAAGTAAATTGTTGTTCCAGAGTCTGCTACATAATTTTCATATAGCGTTGCAATCTACTGCAGTATGGCAACGGTAATAAAGTAGTTACAAATTAAAATTGTATCAAAGAGTTTTTTCATCGGAGGCAAAAAAAAAATTTTAGCCAAACTTCTCAAACTTTATTTTTTTCCCACGTTATTTTTATTAAAGCAAGAAATCTTTTTAGTGCAAAATATTCTAAAGGACTATTGGAAAGTATCACAATATAAAACGTATGAAAAATAATCATGAATTCGGAAATTTTTTAACTTGACCGCTTGTACATTTTTTGAGCAGTATCTCGGAAACTAGACGTGGGGGCCAAGAGAACTCTTAATCACAAAGTCGAAATCTACGACAATTACCAATTTTGGTAGCTTAAACTGAATTAAGAAGAAACCCCCAAGCTATTTTTAATCTCTCGTTAATAATTCAAAAGTTACTAATGTTGATAAATAGTAAATTATAAACGTATTAAACTAATAGTGTACCAGCATCCAGCATGTAATTAAAAAGTGCGCATATTTATTAAAAAAGTGAAAGTTTTCCCTATTTTAGAAGCTTGAACCTACTTAAGATGAAGAAACTCTAAGTTTTTTTTAATCTCTAATTACTAATTTTAAGCTGCAAATGGAAATAATAATTATAAACCTTCCTATAACCTGTCAACAAACAAGACTAAAAGATCAACCCAACCTTTCTATGTAGTTCGCAGCCTACTAACTAACATAACCTAACCTAATCTAGCTGTCATTCTTATATTTATTTTTTCATTTAATTTAGGAGTGAAATATTCTTACCGTATCTCCACGTGTTTTAATTAATTACCGGACATTTTTCAAACACTACTAGTGATTACTAGTGATTATTTCACTCATTAACGCTATAGCCAATGAGAGCCCGTTTTTTCACAACATTGCACCAATCAAATGTGATTATTAGTGGTAATTCAAGCTAGATCGGTTTTTGACAGTACCAACATGCAAAATTTATCGCTCTAATTTTTTATGTCGCTGCAGCGGCAAATACTGCGGTAATTTTTTGACGTTTTGTTTCGTGAAATATTTTCCGCAAATAGGGCAACTCGCGCTTTTAAATTTTATCTATAAATATCTTCTCTAGCTTATTACTAATTGTTAACTTACCTTGTAAATTGTAATATTGTATTATGTACTAGCAAATATAAACACACCACATATATAGTAAAAAATCGTCAGTTCCAAAGAGAAGCCTGTCTAAAATATATAGGCTATGACCCTTGCCTATCTGTAACTATTTCAATTTGCCTACTTTTCAATCAGGTAACAATAATATACAAAGATTGTACTTAATATACCTAGCTCATAATACAGGAACAAGTCAAGCACAGCTTTCAATAGCTCAATAATGTAGTTACAAAGTTAAGCAAATCATTTATTATAAATGTCAAGTAAACACATTCGCTCTGGAAACAAACTAAAAATATACCTAGGTACCTACTTACATACGGTAATCTATCAAAAAGCTGTGCAACATTTTAATTTGTTGTATTTAAAATTTACTCTGCCTAACGAAGCAAACCACAACATAATTTGTAAACTTCGTAAGTTAAAAATAAGGATTAAATACGTAAATATGAATCAATGAACAATTATTATGGAATATAACTCTATTAGCGGTAGCGCTAGATGGCGCTCTCTATGTCAATCTCAGAACCATGAGTGTATAGTAATAAATAGGCGGGATATCGGGAATAAAGTAGTGCTCTCTCTATCGTTCCTCGTCATATTGCACCTCAGAAACGTCTGAAAGGTGTTAAGCCAGTCTATATATTATAATATCTAAGGTTTCAACTCGTTTTCTTTACTAGTTGCCATAAAAATGTCACTAGATTATTTTAAAATATAGCGAATCTCCGTTGTTTCTACTGCGTTTGTTTCAGATTTGCTGTTTTGACAATATGAGTCGGTTTGGAAATATTTCTGTATATCAAATTAATGAGGAAATTGAAAATAAAGGTCAGTAAACTCTAAAATATGACAAGAAAACGTCTGAAGGCAATTAATGAGAAAACATAATATTGAAGATGTACTTAATGAATTATTTATTCGTGAAATATTCTCCTCAAATACCACTCGTGCTTTAAATTTTATCTAAAAACTTTTTCTCAAGCTAAGTTGCCCCTAGTTAATATAACTCGTGCAAATTGGCAGTTTATTATCAAAGATTAAATCCCTCCCGCTAAAGCGGTCGGGATTTAATCAGATAATAAACTGCCAATTTGCACTCTTTATATTACCAAGCAACACGCTTTCGAAAAAATTTTCGATAAAATTTTTAGCACTAGCGATATTACATACGAAAATTTTCATAAAATGAGCATGGGTGTTAAAATGAAAACTTAACATGCAATTTAACGGTAATAGTTACGATAAATTATATTTTTTATCAAAATGTTTGTGATTCTGGCTACAGTTTTTTTCTTCACTTATGTTATAACAAAAATACAACTTACTTACAATACTTACACTACTTTTTTGAAAAAAAAAATTGTTATATTGGTTCATTTAAGATGCGGCCCTGTCACAAGTCCGTCACCTCTAAGACACATTATTTTATAGATGTTTTGTAGGAATCACCTATAGTTTAATTATCTTAAAATGCAAAAGTATTTTATAGAGGGAAGCCATTTCATGAGACTAACGTTCGAGGTCATAAATATGACAAGACATAAAGAGTTTAAAAATCACATTTTTGTTATTATTTATGGCAGTTAATATATGCTAATTATAAAGTTATGGTGATTAAAACAAATTGGCGTTAAATTTCATTAAAAAAGAATTTTAAATGTGAAATCAATTTTTATAAAATTCCAAAAATTATTAGAAACCTTTCAGTAAACATGAGGGGCACTTAAAATTCATCAAAAACACATGGCATAATTCACAGTAAAATTTCCTTCGCATCAAAAATTGCAGGTTGTATGAGTTAACATGTCTCTAAAATAATTATTAAATAAGTTCTTATCCGCTAGCCAGTAAAATCACCGAAAGCTTGGTATATATAGAGATCAGCATATTATATATTTGTAAATATATGTATGCGACTTTTTGAATACATTTAAGAAATTATATTATTTTATTGGTGTTTTATAGCAATAATAACAAACAGTGAAGTGTGCTTTATAACGCAATTAAATGAATCTTCAATAAAACTGTTTTATAGTGGTACCGAATTTTCTTAGAGCCTGCGGAAATGTGAATACAGTTATTTTGTACTGGTTGCCAAAGGCTTTACAAAATATCAACAGTGACTGAATTATTTTATAAGATGGTGCCAATTTTACATTATAGCTGTCGTAATAACGTTTTTAACCCTTTGTAGGGTACTGGTCGCTATTTCAACTAAGCCGAAAAAACATTTGTATCAAACTGATACCGATGGCATATTTAACCAGATGACTCTTATAATAATAATAATAATAATAATATCTTTATTGGTGCATTATACAGAGTATTTACACATGTCAAAAAAGTGATACAATTTTCTACATAATGTAGTGTATAAAGTAAAAGAGAGAAAAACAAAAACAAATGGTGTTTGAAGGTAAAAATAACACCGTAAAAACAAATAAATTAAAAACCTTATTTATTAGACATAGTGGAAAAGTCAGCATCTAAGAATTCTTTAAAATTATAAAAGGCATGGTCTATTAAAAATTTTTTTATCACAGATTTAAAACGTCTACAGTCCAGTTCCTTGATGGGATGGGGTAAAGCATTGAAAAACTTTATTGCGTGATACCTTATTCCATCGCGAGTTTTAGAGAGTCGTAAAAAGTCATAATTCAAATGATCTTTATTACGGGTAGAGTATGAGTGGATCTGATCACGTGGTGTATACATTGTTTCATTTTCTTTGATGTAAAGGAGACACTGCAATATATATGTACTAATCAGGGTTAGGATATTTAGTTTTTTAAAAGAATCTCTGCAATCATCTCTGTATCCTAACCCGGCAATTATTCTAACTGCTTTTCTTTGCATAGCAAAAACAGCAGCAGAATGGGAAGAGTGACCCCAGGCCAAAATTGCATAGCTGATTGCAGAGTGGATTAGTCCATGGTATGCTGCTAATAATGTTGCCTGGGACACGCAGTTCACTAGGTGTCTTAAAAGAAATAAATTTTTAGCCATCTTATCACACAGAAAATTGGCATGTTTTTCCCAAGTTAACTTGTTGTCCACGTGAACTCCTAAGAATTTAATACAATCCATGGATACTATATTTATGGCATCTATTATGTACTGTCTTAAACTGAAAATCATTGTTTGTGTCTTTTTCTCGTTTAACACTAATTTATTTGATAGACACCAGTCCTGAATAGTTGACCGAGTTTCGCGCACATTGGACAGCAATGCATTGATATCCTGGTTTGTGTTTAATAAAGTGGTGTCATCAGCAAATAAAACAGATTTTGCCGAAACAGTATTGTTGGGTAAGTCATTTATGAAGATGAGAAAAAGAGTTGGACCCAATACGGAGCCTTGAGGTACTCCAAATTTAATATTTATGAAACCAGAATTCATATTTTGGTAATTCACATACTGACATCTTTTTTCAAGGTACGATGCGAGTAGCTTTTGACTGTCAGCAGAGAATTTATAAAATTGAAGTTTTTTCAATAATATATCATGGGATACACAGTCAAATGCTTTGCTTAGATCCAAAAATTGGGCGTATAATATTTCGTTTTGTTCAAAGCCTCTGTTGATTGAGTCTGTCAAAGAGTTAATAGCATGGGTAGTCGACAATTTACTTCTAAAACCAAACTGACAGTTATTGAACAAGTTGAACTTCTCAAAGTAATTTGTTATTTGCAATTTTAAGATCCCTTCAAAAATTTTTGCAAATAAGGGTATGATAGAAATCGGTCTGTAATTAGCAGGATCTTCCACATCTCCCTGTTTATGAATGGGTATAACTTTTGATACTTTAAGAATTTTGGGGAAAATATTACTTTTAATACATTGATTTATAAGTTTAGTTAGTGGAATAAAAATTTGGTGTTTGATTGAATTTAGAATTTGTAAGTTTATGTTGTATGCATCTTTACTATTTGTGTTTTTTAGGTTATTAATTATGTCTAAAATTTGTAAGTAAGATACTTCCGAAAAATTAAAATTAAAAGTACTGTCTAGCCCCTTTAGGTCAGTGTTGCTTAAATAAAGTTCAAAATTGTTGTTGGATGGAGGTAATGAATTAATTGTACGACCAGCAACCGTACCAAAGTAATTATTAAAATCATTTGAAGTAATATCAGAAGCTATGTGTGGATTACGAGACTGTTTTTCATTATTAATGATGTTCCACATTGCTTTATTCGGATTCTTGCTTTGTGAAATATATTTATCATGTGCAATCTTTTTTGCTTTTTTCAATTCTGATTTGTAGATGGATTTTTTATCAGTTATTAAAGATTTTAAGTGAGGCGTAGGATTTGCTTTATACATGTCTTGTAACAGGTTTAAAGTATCTCGCATCTGGCGCAAGTTATCAGTGAACCATTTAATTTTGCTTCTTTTATTAGATGAAAGAAGTTTTGACTTTTCAGGAAATACAGATTCCACTGTAGAAGTAATAATATTTAAGAATGTTTCAAATTTGTACTCAACTGTTAAAGTGGCATCATTAACAAAACTCCAGTCTGTATTTTTTAGGCGGTCATTTAATTCGAATAAACCTGCGTCAGTGATTGGTCTAAAATTAACTCTTTTGTAGGAATTTTTTTGTTTACAATTTTGTATCATTAAACTTAAACCTAGATGATCTGACAATCTAGGGTTCATAATACTAATTTTACAATACTCCTGGGGAAAATTTACATATATGTTATCAAGACAACTAGAGTTACGGGTGGGAGATTTGTTCAATGCAAAAAGTCCGAATGATGTTAATAAATTAGTCAATGAGATAGTATTTTTATCTGGATTGTGATAGGGTACGTTGAAGTCACCAGTTACAATGATTTTTTTATTTTTATGTGATAAAATGTCCAATGCAACAGACAGCTTTTCCAAAAATATATTAAAATCGCCATTAGGTGATCTGTAGCACGTTAATATTTGAAAATTGTCGTCACAGACAACAGCAGCTAATTCACAATGAATTTCGACCGACAGATTATTGATTTGTGAAATGGACGAACATTTGTACTTTTTTAGACAGTATATTGCGGTGCCTCCATGAATAGCAATAGTCCTAGAAAACCAAGAAACTAGATTATAGTCGTTGATATTTACATATTTTATCTCATCATTTAGAAGCCAATGTTCATTTATACATAGAATGTCAAAATTATTTCCTGATAAAAAAACGTTAAATTCGTTAATTATGTTTCTCAGACACTGTATATTAAAATGAAAAATATTAAAACTATTATGTACACACTTGCCGTACAAATCTCTTGGACACGTATCCACCAATTTGGGGCTGTCAACGTCTGGGACTCCGTTTAATCCGGGAGTATCACTTGCGATAGGCGCGGGTACAAAAAAGATGACGATGCTGCATTTTGATCCTCAATCATGAGCTCAGAAGTTGGTACCGAAACCTGGGTACTTGGAGATTGCGTATTGTTGTTGGCTTGTTGACTATTGTTATCAGATGCTTGGTTGGGGTTTGCTTCATGAACAGTGTGCAAATCCAAATTAATGAATTTTAAGGTCTTTACTGGCTTTGAAGTCTTTATTATATTGGAAAGAGATCGAGAAACATTTTTCTTTAGATCGTATACATTTTTATTATTTATCTCCACATATCCTGTATATCCTTGCGTATAATTATTAAATTTGCCCAGGAAGTCGTATAATTTCACATTATATTTGTATACATGACGTTGATTCTTGTTCGGAAAATATGGTACTGAGGTGAATAAAACATTAGTATGAGGGCATTGCTTGAGTTTGTTACATATAAAACGAAAAGAAGGAGTTTTTCTTGCGCATATATCATTCATACCTGCAATTATTATAATATGATCATTCATAGTATAACTGTCAGCTAAAAATTCGATTCTGTCCATAACGTCCCTTAATTGTGCTCCAGGTTTAATAATAGAATTTATTTCGTACATACTTGGATCCAAAAACTTACTAATCTTACCATTTATATATTTGGCATTATCATCACCTAATATTAGTATCCGCTTCCTTAATTGGCATTTCCTATTTACATTAGTATCACCAATATTATTATTGGTTTCGTTGTGGTTCTCACTATATAACATATTATTGGTAGGCTGCTTGCAAGTGACTAAATTTATTTCCTCTTGTAGAGTAATGTTATTACCTGTACTTTTTATTGTATCATTCAAATTTATAACTTCATAACTCTCCTCATTATTTAAGTCCTGTTGTTTATTTGGACACCCTATAAGTTCTAGCTGAGTATTTTCAGAATCAGTTGGAATCGTATTTGTAGATACACTTTTTTTAAACTTGTCTTGTTTTGTTTGTGTTGCCACAGTTTTTGTTTCTTTATCACCTAGATTCTTTATAAATACTTCCAACTTTTCTATATAGTTTTTTAATTCCATAATTTTTTTGTCCTGAGATTTAATTATTTCGTCCATTTCTATCTCGCAAAAAGATGCATCTTCCACAAACTCACTATTGTTCTTTTTTAATGTTTCAATGTACTTATCTTTACACCTACTATCTTTTTTTAATTCCTCTATTATTTTTTTGAAGCTCTCAATGTCTTCAAAGTCATTTTTCTGATTATTATCTACAAGATCGTTTCTGCAGCAAATAATTTGGTTTTCTTTCACCATTTCAAATTCATTTTTACAACGCAGTATACAAGATTTGTGATAAATACCAAAACATTGAATACACACAAAATGTACAAAATTTTTGGTTTTACAGCACTTAAAATTAGTAAAATTCGACGACTGTACACTACACACAACCTTACTGCTTGTCATACTTGCCATAAATCTGATATAGTATTGTACAGGCGGACAATGGTCGGAGATTCAACCGCTGGCAGCATGCGTTAGAGCAGCGGTTTTCGACTTGTGGGTCGCGACCCCCTGGGGGGTCGCGAAGCAATTCCAAGGGGGTCCCGAGCTATTGAGAAAAAAACCAATAAAGTTAAATCATTAATTCTAAAATCTAAAAATCTAAATATTACACACATACAATTTTAATGAAACCGATTTTTAATGAGAAATCATACCAAAAACTATAACAAGAAATTTTAAAATTTGATTGATTTTAGACGTTATTAATAGAGATCGAAGTTGGGGGTCGCGAGAGGGTAAACTTGTTTTTCTTTTTATAAGGGGGTCGTGATTCGAAAAAGGTTGAAAACCGCGCTGCGTTAGAGTTATGCAGAAAGAGGTTGAATATTCAACCAGTGTTCGTTTAGGTACAAGTAATGGCCATTCACCTTTTATACGTATCGTCCGTTTGCGTATCGTTTTAAGCTCATATATTAAGAATAATTTAACAAAAATTAGTGGATAAGTACAATAATATATGTAGAATGGGTTGTGATAATTACAGTTGTGCTGCGCATTTGCTCTAGGATATTATTTAGTATCAAACTTTTTTAACCTCTAAGTATGCACACTTTTATAATATTATGTTTATCTATCAGTTATTCGCAAAATAAAAGTCACTTCTGATAATTATTACTGACTTTTCCTTATGTTATTTTGTTTTTACAAAATAAAAAAATAAAAATAAAAAAAAATAAACTGACATGTATCTCAAACAATATTTTTAAAATGTAACTGCCTAGTAGTAGAGTGATTTCTCGAGGAGGGTTTGTTTGAACATCTACTTATTTTGACTAGTTCTATTCATGGTTAAAAGGATTTGTTATTACTCAAAAGTAGAAATATCAAAACACCTAATTCACTAAGATATAACTCGTTTTTTGATTATAATGGACCTTTTGAGTAGGACATTTTTTGACGGCTTTGAGATTTTGAAACATCAGTATATCATCATTAATTTTATATCAAATTCAGCTTGTAACAACGAAACCCCTACAGAATTTATTTTTATGCGTATATCTGGGCACCGAGCATTTTACTATAGTGAGATACTGGTTGATATAAAGACCTGCTCAAAAAAAAATACTTCATAGACTTTTTTACATTACGTTTCCAGTTTTACTATCTTAAGACAAATAAATACATTTCTGTGTAAAAACACGGACATTTTCATTAATCATAATCTGCCCTATAAAATGTTTCTGAGAGTAATGTTGCTTTATAAAATTTGTGTCGAAAACGTTTCTGCAGCTTTTATAAAATACCAAATTGCTAGTTGGGATATTACTGTACCGTCAACCGGGATAGAATATAACATGATTATAGAAGCAATTTCGTGGGGAAGGTTTAATTTTATGAAAATTTTAATTAAAAAAGGGGGGGGGAATGTTACCTACGCTTGGGGTAACTTTGGCCAACATGTTTAAACTCATTGATGAAGCATGGCATGACTTGGGTAAATAAAATTTGGCTATTAATATGAATTCTCATTTAATTTGATATTGACAACTGCATGTCCAGTATTACAATTAATTAGAACGTATTCACAGATATCGTCTAAAACCTGCATAAATGAATTACTCAACCCTTTTTAATCCTGCATTTGTCACTTACTATTACCACAGTACCGTGCATTAATCGTTATACCTTCAAGGACACCTGTAACAAACCGATTATAGTATATCGTAATTTTAATAATGAATAAATTAAAACAATTACTCAACACTGCTCAACAAAGATAACATTAATATGGACATATTATGTATCTGCTTAGATGTTCAGCAATTTCAGGTACAAAATAATTTCTTTAAACGGACAGAGCCACAAAGATGGAAATCAGCATGTCTAGTAATTATTTTTCTCTCAAAGACTAGTTAATAAATAAGTTTAGAGGATGATTCCAGCTACAAGAGCAGTTTGTCTCGGCAAGTGGCTAGAACCACCTTGAGTTCAGTTTTGCTAATAAATTCAGGTTTATTAGCTTGACATGACCACTGAACTGAATCGATATAAGAAATAAGGCTACTGGAAGCAGCTGGAACTTCCAGACCAAATGATTGTCTATCCTACGACCTATTGCATACTCCGTAACTTTCTAGGGAAATTTTGCTGATTTCTTTGTCTGTTCTAAATAGAGTTTCTAGTTTGTGTTTCCGTAGAAATTTGCTGAGTTTATCCTTTGTCCCTCTTACGTAGGGTAGGTACGCTTTTGCCCGTGGTATCTCGGAGTCCTGCTTTTGGTCGTTTTTGGTCTGCCACTTCTGCATTGTGTACTGAAAGAATCCATTCTTCAATAGTGCTTTCTGGTGTGATGACATTTATTCGTTGATATGGATCTGCTAGCCGCTGCTTGGGAGCATGTCATGAGTGTCTTTGCAATTTGGTTGTGTGACCTTGCATTTATATATCTGGATGTGGATGGGTTTTCTATATGCAGTTTGGTCTAGGATTTCATCTTGTTTCTTCTTCACTAATACGTCCAGAAATATTAGCAGACCTTGACCTTGTGTTTCTACATACATCATGAACTTGATTTGGTCGTGAATGATATTCAGGTGGTTTAGGAATTTATTTAAATGATCTCTTGTGTAATGTAACATTGTAATGTACATTGTTATTGGAAGTCAGCTCTAGTATATGCGGCGCCCGTATGGTGCAGCATACCAAGTACGATAATAAAACGTTCTGGAACGTAAAATGCGCCCCATTTCAAATTCTTCACAGTACACCTTAAGAGACACATACGCACGTTGTCACTGCATAATGCCACTAGTGGAGTACATCAAAGTTACATCGAAAAACTCCAGCGGGCTATCACCAATTCAAACTTGGTGATAGCCCGCTAATAAATAACATCACGCGAATCAGAGAGCATTATGAACGTTTCCACATAAAACACAAATTTTACTAAAATTTAATAAGCTCGATACAAGTACCAATTTAGACCTAGTGTGCGCATGACATCACGCTCTAGTCGTTTTTAAATCAAGTTCGGTGTAACCACTTGTCCGATGTCTGGCCAAAAATATCTTGAAAACAATAAGACCTAAGAAGCTGAAATTTTGCAGGCAGGTTTCCAAATGGTGCATCAGTACCATGCGCTAATAATATTAGTCAATATTCTATTATCATTGTCACTGACAGTTAAAAACTGCCAATTTGACCATGTCTCCATCATTTTCGATAAATTTGAATCGTGTTTTGCCACCAAAAATTAGTCAAAAAAGAGCTTGTAAAAATAATTGTCTTAGTTATTTTTACATTTTTAACTTTAATCTTTTGTCTCGACCAACCAAAATAGTTGTATTTTTATTCGAGGGATAAACCACTGATCACTTCAGTTAAGGTGAATTATTTTATACCTTTAAAAGAATTTATTCGGCTTGACGGCTCCACAAGTTCAGCCAGCACGTGACATGACCACAGACACTACGATAAGGAGATTTCTGCGCGAGAGGGCACCACCTCCTTTTCATGGCATTATGATTTAGACCCAACCAGGGTTGGAAAAAAAACTGTTTTTTTCATTTTAAACAAAAAAACAGTTTTTTTTTTGTTTTGAACAGTTTTTTTTGTTTAAAACAGGTTTTTTTAAAATTTTAAATTGTATGTTTAAAACATGTTTAAAACAGGTTTAAAACGTTTAAAACTATATTCAACTAAAATTAAATGGTGCCAGGCACACTATGTCTGCTACTACTAGTTTATGTCAGATAGCACTGTTAAACGGATTTTACAGCACTCTGCAAATAAAATGCTCAGTTTAGTGCATGTGACCACTATATCGGAATTATTTATCGGAATGGACCATCATCGGCACTTTTCCTGCTTATCCACAAACTCCAAAATAATAAATTTATTTAAAACATTGCACTGTGTTTTAAACTATGTTTTAAACAGTTGAATAAAACATAGCATTTTGTATTAAATATGTTTTAAATATTTGTTTAAAACACAGTGCGATGTTTTAAACACTTTGTTTAAAACATTTTGTTTTAAACATGCCAACCCTGGACCCAACTTATACGTTTGCCCTATATTTCTTAAACACTTTGTATATCCATGAGAACTTCCCGAATTTCATATTAAAAATTTCCAATGACCTTGTTGATTTCACATTAAATCCTTTTATAACCATCATAAGTACCTAGTTTGCAATAAATATTTATTTTACCGGTATTAGCTAGTTTTTGTATGTCTTGTTCTAACAGAAAAAAGTAGATGGGTTTCTCCCAAAATTTAGTTTCATAACTTTTATAACATATGAATATTTAACTGTATATTTCCAATTTTCGTAATAAAAAGTTGTAACAGCGAGGCGAGCAGATTTGCGAAATAACCGGTCTATATGATAGGACTAGATATTAAGATTTAGAACAAAGTGTGGTCCAGTGTATCATATTTTGATTCGTAGATATCAGTACCTTTTAACTTTGTTAACAGAGCATAACACCGAATTAAATTTAATATAATTTCTTGTTTGCCATTGAACCAACTAATTTTATACAGGGTTGGGTAATAGTGCGTCGGACTTCGATATCTCGAGTTCTATGATAGCTCGAAATTAAAAAAAAAATACAAGTAAACTAGATAAAAAAGTATAACTGGAAATTATTCTCGAATATACAGGGCGAGTCAAGACCAAAGTACAGGATCAAGTGCCTTCTTTTTCTAGACTCTATTCATTCCTATATTATTTTTGACTATCTCCCCACCGCTTGGATGTAATAATTTTTTTTTTAAATAATACCATCTGCAGATGCATATTAAAAAAAGAAAGACTTATGTGAGTACTAGTTACAAGACATTCAACTGATGAATGATGAATCATTTTTACTTCCTAAAGATGTGCAGGGTGGCAAAAAAATTATTTTTCAATTAAGTACTTTTTAAATTGAATTTTCTCAATTTTTTTAAATGGAACACACTGTATATTTTTCGACGATGTGATGTAGGAATGAAAACCGAACATTTTTCGTAAGTACTTCCATATGGCTAATTGCAACCATTTTCGTTTTAATGAGCAATAAATACAAAATTCAAGAATAAACTTAAAAAATAGAGGTTTCTTCAAATAATTCATTAGAAAAACCGCTGCCCAAGGAATCACTACTTCCACATCCAGATTTTCTATCCAAGTCACTCACAACGAAAAAATTTTGTATGTGGGAATAATTGTTTATGGAACTTTAGTAATATAATATTTGAAATCCTCTACCCCAAACACCCATAAAACGATACCTCACATCGGTAGTGGGGTGGGGGTGGTGAATAGGGGGTGGTAGTCGGGGTGGATAAAGTAAAAAAAAATTTTGAGGTTTCTGGTTCTTGTACACACACTAAATCAAATTTTTTTCATCCCCTTTAATAATGGGGTGGTGGTGGTAATGGGGGTGGCTAATACCAAAATTTTTTTTGAGACCTTAGCTTCCCTTATATATACTAAATACCAATTTTATGGACTCTTACCTGCTCGATTTACCTATTTTCCCCAAATTTACCCCAATTTACACCCCAACCCTTTGACGGAATAAGATGAAAATATAATCTAGTTCTAGACCTCGTTAAAGTACTGTGTGTACCAAATTTCAAGTTAATATCTCAAACGGTTCCAGAATAAACATGCGCACAAAAAAAGTTAAACAGACCGACAGACAGAATTTTTTTTTCATTCAAACTTAAAATCTCGACGTTTCGTGACATTCTAAGCCTATTTGAACAATAAAAATTTTTAAAAATTTTTTGTCGTTACTATACTTCCACTGGATGTGGAAGTAATTTGCCAATAGTAATATATTACACTCATTAACAATTTCAATAATAAGAAATGGTGGTGTAGTGGCAAAAATTTTGCAAGGGTCGTGGGTTCAACGTTCAACCCAGGCAAGTTTAATGTGGACTTTTTTAATATTTTTTTTTATGTAATTTCTGAAAATATAGTGAATATTTGAATAATTCAGTAATATCCAAAGAATAGAGAAAAAATATCGTTATAAGATTGCAAGGACTACTAGTTTCTATTAAAAATAATTAGATTTCTAGAAATGAAATATGATGATAGTCTACAACGCCTGATCCACGCATGCACATGTCATCTCTAATTGCAGAAGTTATCGATTTAAAGTCAATAGGAAGATATTACAGGGAGGGACCTTAATTTACAAGACAAAAACAGGATTACTTTTAAAAAATTGCAACAATTATATAAATAGTGTAATAAACTGCTGCCTGCGAAGAGTATAATGCTCATCTGTATGGTACCCTTTCTAGTTTTATTTAATGTAATTGAAATTAACGACGTAGAAGAATTTTTTTCCACTAAGATTCTGAATATTTGGGGTTAATATGTATGTAGAGTTAAAGTTTTAAATTTCCTGTGTATTGTTGATGTGATGAAATTTTGTATTTTATTTTTTAATAGTCGCATTAAAAATACCTTAATAACATATATAACATTAATATATTATCCAAAAGTTGTATACCCTTCGTATTTTTGTGCGCTTAATCAAAAACCTCAGTAACATTTTGCTTTAAAATAATAATAAAATATAGTTCATATAAAACATGACAATGTTAACGCCTCTGGCGATCACTCTGTATGACAGATACAGCCCAATTTCGATAGGGAGTATTCTAACTATTTTACATTTATGCCAAACTTGAAATAAAAATCTTCAATCCAACAGAAGTTATCATATTTACAAGAAACGGCACACACATACACACTGATATTTTTACTTCCATGTTTCGAAAGAAATGAAGATGCGCTGATAAAGTCGAAAAATCGTCGGCATATAATGTACCTATTTGATTGAATCAAATAGGTATAATAACTGAGCTATCTAGATAACCCGTTTTTACTCTTTTGAGCATTGTAAAATTACACTAAATTTATTACAGAACGTGGTAATATTTAAATCAAAGTTGTTCTAGTTTATATTTTATTACAATCGCAACAGAGTGATTTTACAATTACTTGTAAGTGCTCTTGTGTACTTGGGCATTCACTCACTCACTATGTGAACTTTTTATAATTATTAATATACAGGGTATTCAGAAAATCATGAGACATATCTTAACAGTATATACTCCGTTTAAAAAGATATGAAAAATAATATTCATTTATTAGAGAATATTATTTAGATATTAAGCAAATCACAACTTACACACTTTTTTATTTATTATGAAAATACCTACTTTCTGTATATTGTTGCCCTAATCTGGGCACGCTAATATACTAGTTAGGTAAATACTTTAAAACACTCATTATTGCAGAACCAATCAAAACAACTACTCTTCTAGCTAATACTGACGAAGTATTGAATTACATGATAGGATTCTTAGCATTTTAAAGCAAAAAAATATATTAAAAAAATACTTAAATCATTTAGCTTAGCCACACCGCAAAAGGGTTCTAGTCCTACTAGGGCCTTAGATACTCCTTCCCGGGCCAGTTCATCAGCCCTCTCATTTCCCTGTATCCCTCGTGTCCTGTTATCCATGTCACGGTCACTTTGTTCAGACTTCCTACGTCCGTATGGGCATTTATACAATCCCATACTAGTTTTGAATCGACCTGCATGGAATCGAGTGCCATTACCGCTGCTTGGCTGACAATTGACTGGTTTACACTGCCTTGACTCATTATTTCCTTTGCACACCACTGTATACCGGCCACTTCAGCCTGAAATATTGTGTCGTGTACCTAGACTTATCAGGATTTTCGTTTTCAACCTCATCCCGTAAATCTCGGCTCCGACTCCCTGTTCTGTCTTAGAGCCGTCCCTATACCAGATCGTTTGCACCGTTTTTCTAGTCTTCTCTGTCTGGTATTTTGATTTGAAAATTTTTATAGAAGTTATTTTGGGACCATAATGTCCTTGGGCATTCCTAAAATGGGATCTGCCTTCAGCTCTGAGTATAACTTTTGGCGCTCTGTTCCGTGTTGTTGCCTTATGGGCGTCGTGCCTTGCATTAGCTTGTGTACCACTGAACGATAAATACGTGTAGTGGTGTCAGGTCTAAAAGGACTTCTAATGCAGCCGTTTGTGCAGTTATTATGGCACCCGTGGCGTACAGGCAAGCAAGCCTTGGTACGCCACTTAATAGCCTTATTGCTCCAAGCTGCAGTGTTTTGGTCCACCATATCATCGATCCATAGGTTATCGTGAGTTTTACAACTCTTACAACGCTAGCGTATAACCATAGGGTCATCTTGGGGTTTAATCCCCGGTCTTTTTCACATATCTGCCTGCATCTTCCCAGGGCAATGGTTGCTTCTGTGTGACTTTTTGGATGTGGGAACTCCATGTCAGTTTTTAGTTGAAAATGACTCCTAGGTATTTAACCTCGGTGGCAAATGGAATTTCTACTCCATTGAGCCTTAGAGGTGTTAGGCCTCCTAAGGCTCTTTTTCGTGTAAAGGTGACGACTGTAGTTTTGTGAGGATTTATGGAGAGTCTTTGCTCACTACCAATCTCTAACTACCTGTGAAGTTTTTTGTAGATATAATCGTTTCATAGATAAATCATTGCGACGAATGGGCAGACAGATGGGTGGACGGAAGTGCATTGAATCTTTTTTTTAATTTTTAAATATTTTTTTTAAGTTTCTCTTCGTCATATTGCCTCCACCATCTTGTTTTTGCAAATTCTCGCAATAGATTAGTAATCAGCGAGTCCAAAACTTACAGATATTAATTTCAGTGTACCTACTGAATGTTTTTGTCATCTATTCTGGAAGATTTCCCCTTGTGATGCCGTTATAATTGTTCCGTGATTTCCGCGCGACCTGTACTTGCACTTGCATCCAACCACGTCTGATTTCAACCATTAGAACAACTCAGTTTCAATAACCCCAAGATAAATTTCACTGGCTATTAATGTCAAAGTTGACACGCCTAATGGGATTCCAGTATTCAACCTTCTGTTTTTATTTTTGTAAAGTTAATAATAATTGGCATTTTAAAGTGAGAAAATTCATTTTAATTTTAGATCTGAGCAAAGCATTAATTAAAACAAACAATCTTATCAAAAACAGTTATGAATTATAATAACCAATTTACATTATAAATATGTATATCTTTCAGGTAAATGTTGCTTCAAGAGAACATGGTGATTTTAAAATTTGAATATATTATATCAGTAGCTTATTATTTGCAAATTGTAAACGTATGAGAATAATCACATGGGAAAACGATTAAGAAATTTTATTATTTCAGTAATATTTCGATGGATTACCATGTCATTTGGTTTTTAAATATGTTGAGTACAGTATAGGATGGACCAAATTAGACGGGATTTGAGGTTTTCTCTAAAACTAAGGCAAATAGACAAAAACCGATATACCTAGGTGTCCTGATGGGCATTTTTGGATGTCCTCTCTATCTCAATTACCAATTGTCGAATCGAAAATTGAGTAACACATTCTTAAGGCACTTTTTTGAGTAGAATCCGTTGCTGATAAGAAGAAAATTATTGTCAAAATTCAACTGACTTTTCTGGGCACCCTGTACATTTCGTGGCATTTGTAGCTTATGCTCACATAAGCTCCATCCTCGTACATTGATTTTTGGAATTTACCATAGCGGAGGTTATTAATTTTCAACTATGGGTTGGTTTTCACATAAAATTTCAATAAAACTGAAATATCTCAAAAACTACTGATTTCCGAGATAGGGAATGTTATTGAAAGTTACCTTAAAATAATGAGTGGGCATAAAAAATATGGTATGCCATTTAAAATAACGAAGTTGATGCCAACTTCCGGTATAACCGGAAGTGTCACATATATGACATTATTTTCATTAAATAGATCAACCCGGAAAACCCCTGTATACAAATTTTCAGTTTCAAATTATGGACAGTTTCTCCAAAACGTCTAATAGGCCACTCACGGTGAAGCACCCTGTATATACACGTGCATCTTTGCATCTAACTAAAAGTAAAACAGAATATACTAAATATGAAATTATTTATTATCCAAGGTTTCATTAGTACTCATAAGAAGAATCAACAGGAAACTTACAGAAGATACAAGGAAAGATCTATATTGGAATAGAAAATAAATATTATACACATACTAATATCTAAGTAGTAATATTTGTAATTACATATTTCAGAGAACATTTATAGCTACAATTTGATACTTTCATAGCCCATTCGGACTTTATTTAGGTGTTCACTGACTCTAGATTACTTTCAGTCTTAGTTTCTGAATGTTAAATAATCCAACATTGGGTTTTTAAACACCACACAATATTCTTTAAAAGGACATTTAGTTGCCAGATCAATCAATTCAAAGCACCGCTTTGAATTTTCTTAATTTATGCACTTCATCAGATATCTTAATGTAGCCTGTGTATTTTCCTCTTGCATTTGCTTGATGATATCTGTCAATTCGGTAAAGGTAGAAAGAGATAATCACTTGTACGTACAATCTGCTCATATGTAACCTCTACTAAGGGTGCAAGAGTATACTGATTGGTCCGTCCCCACAATGCGTCATCAGTGCAGAAATATTGCCGCCAATTTTAAATTCATATAACATAATGTTTTCTGCAGAAAAGAAGCAAATTTCGCAAAAAAGAAAAAATACGGGTGAGTTTTTTTAAAGAGAACTCAAATATTCAATAAAAAAACGTGGTAAAGACCCATGACCATCGTTATGCAAATCCTTAACGTAAACACTTTACAACGCAAATTTATATGAAATGTGGAAGAAGGTATTTTGAAGGATGGACCAAAAGCTTGTTTAATCATTCAAAAGTTCTTAAGACATATGGTGACATTAGTTTCATGTCATAAAAAAACATCATCTGGTGGTATCTAGTATTTAACGCTTGGTCCTATGCTGCTATTATTAATCTTTCCGTTTCCCCCTTGAGACTTGAGCTGTTGAACCACTTCGTAGCTTTTGAGTGATGAATTTCTCCCATTTTTAGGATTTTCCTCGTCTTCCCGTCCAGTCTCGAAATGTCACTTCGAAGCCAATCGACAATGCCTAAACTGTAGAGAATTACTGGGATGGCAATAGTGTTTACTGCTACATACTGTTTACCGCTTCATTCTTAGCATATAGAAAAGGTGGTATACTCTATTGTTGCCACTAATTTAGAAGCCAACTCTTTGTTTGTTGAGTTGGTTTGAGAGGGGGACGAACGCCAGGCAAAACAGTAAAGACGAGAGAGAAGTCAAAATAAACGCAAAAGCAACATTTTTTCAGCGGTTATTTTTACTGATTCCACGTTCGATAACTTCTAATCTATCCAATTTTGGACTTTGTGTCCGTGGAGACTTTTGATCAGAATGGCTTGAAGCATAACATACTACATTTTCAGCCGATTTGACACGATTACAATAACTATAAGATTAGTGAGGAGTTCTTTATTTATACTTTCCGCTAAAACGATTAATTTTCTTTTCTAGAAAAAAATTCCCTTCATCCTGAGGTGAACTCCCATTGATCCCCTAATTTTCCCTTTATATTTCCTATTTTTATGAACTATCCTCTATACAGTTTAATACAATATCATTGAATAATCATAAAATATATGTACATAAATTCATAAAAGTAACCATTTATTATTTATTCTGTCAGTTATAATTAAAAAAGACATTCCAAATACTGTTAATTAATCCGTCAATAAAAATAAGGCCAACGATTTATATATAAATACGTAATAGCAAAAAAGCGGTTATTTATTCAAATTATCTGATAAACTAACAAGGAAAACAAATTTTAAAGCAGTTACAGCGTCCTTGGTGGGATCAATGTATATTAATTTATATTTTTTCAGTGAATGCTGAGAATTCCTTCCATCATCACAATATCCTTTACGTAAAACAGTAATAATACCGATTTATTTTATTGTTTAATATCATTCAACAATGACCGTTGATAATTTTCGATTATAGCATTTAATTTTATTGCAAAAAGTGTTGCTTATTATTAATAATAAATATTACCTTTCGAGTTATAAAAAAAAACATCGCTTATGACTGTAATATACTTTTTATTATTAGTTCTTTATAAATTATGATAAGTGTCCTGTTTTATTCTCACGGTATTTTGTAGATGGTTTTTACATATCTTTTTTTAAGTTGATTTCAAAATAACACATTACAAAATAAAAACAAATTGTATCAACAAGTTGTAAGTGGGCGTGGAACAACTCCAAAGTCTACGCTAAAATTTCGAAAAAAATATTTTGAAAACCGTTACGATACTATAAATAATACAGGGTGTTTATTGAGGAGGAGTCAATCCTAAAATTTCATAAAACTTCATTTTTCAAATCTGAAAAGGTTTTGTTTTAGTGGAGTCTAAATCGCCTATAAAGGAATTATGTTACTATAGCAACTTTTGCTGGAACTCGTCTAAATTTTTTGACAAATCTATCAACCAATCAAATTGCGTTATTTCTTGTCATGTGACACAAATCACCCAATCATTTTAAGATTACACTGATAACACCATCCAGGGAAATTTTCATTTTCAATCACTATGACAATAAAATTATTTAACTTTAACCAATCTAATGCTGCGTTAAATTTTAGTAACTGTACCTTTACCAACTGTACTTTTAATAAACAAATAATTCTTTTGTTGTGTTGCGACTTTTTGATTTTATTTTCTCAAAAAATTTTCTGACCGTATATCCCTCTGACATTAACAAATGCCTCATAATTTTATGACAATTTCAAGCACGTTTCTTAGTAATAGCCCTCCCCCTTCGGCGTCGGGCTATTACCAAGCAACGTGCTTTCGATTGTCATAAAATTATCTCGTACGTTATCAATGTCCTAGGGATATTATAACCGATAATGTCCCTAGGGCAACTCATGTCATCCAGTTTGACAATTCAGTAATTTATTTTTTGACAATGTCATAATTACGATTTGGCACTGCAAATAACGACTTGATGAATATAATAATAGAGGAAAACACGCCTTATAATACAACTAAAAGTAAAAAGTACATCTGGAATACATTTATGGACTTTTGCGGCACCATAAATAAAATAAATTCCAAAAACTTTTCTATGCGAATGTCCCTCGAACGTTGATAAATAGCTCATAATTTTATCACAACTTCCTCAAGCACGTTGCTACGGCGCACAGTGGAAAAAAAAAGCCTTTTTTGGACAAAAATCTGCCTACAAGTCAAATCTTAATCAATTTCGATCTACCTTGGCTTAAAATGTAGGTTATTGGCTACACTTTCAGAGTATACTGCCTAAATTGCAAACACCGATTTCCTAACCTCAAAAAATGTATCAAATACGAGAGTAATCACTTTTTTCTATTTCTACAAATCAAATCTTGATCAATTTTGACAATCCTGGGGTTCATAATTTAGGCAGTATACGCTGAAAGGGTAGCTAATAATCTGCATTTTAAGCCCAGGATTATCAAAATTTATCAAGATTTGACTTGTAGAAATAGAAAAAAGTGATTACTCTCATATTTGGTACATTTTTTGAGGTTAGGAAATGGGGGTTCAAAATTTAGGCAGTATACACTGGAAGGGTAGCTAATAATCTGCATTTTAAGCCCAGGATTGTCAAAATCGATCAAGATTCGATTTGTAGAAATAGAAAAAAGTGAGTCATATTTGATACATTTTTTGAGGTTAGGAAATCGAGGTTTGCAATTTAGGCAGTATACTCTGAAAATGTAGCCAATAACCTACATTTTAAGCCAAGGTAGATCAAAATTGATTAAGATTTGACTTGTAGGCAGATTTTTGTCAAAAAAAGGCTTTTTTTTTTCCACTGTGCGGCGTCGGGATATTACCAAGCAACGTGCTTTTGGAAACTGTGATAAAATTATTTCGTATTATCAACGTCGCGTCCTTGGGACATTATAGCTGAAAATTAATACTTTACCGTTCGTCTTTCACACCCAAACCATACAAGGCAAATTAATTTGTCTCTTAGGATTCTTCCAGCATTTCGACTAAAAGACATCGGTTCACTTTTTCTCATAATTTTTTTCTTATAATTAATTCAGAGATTATTAGAATTTCGAACAGGTAAATTGATTGGATTATTATGATAATGGGTGGTGTTGCAATTTGTGTTAATGGTGTACTACTTTATGTACATGGAAAACCTTGTTCATATCATTGATTATTAGAAAATATATGTAGTTATATGCTAATTGTATAATTGGCTGTGTATATGGAGATAATAAAGTATAAATAATAATGAAACTATATGACAAGGAAATGAGCAAATAAGACCTTTCCGTTATAAATATTTGGTGACGTTTTTACTATTATTCTAGCTATCTTCGGGTATAAGGCACAAAAATAATGTATTTATATAAATAGGTATCAAATAATTTGTCGTTATAAAGGCGAGATTTTAAATTAATGTTACAAATTTCTACCCCCTTTTAAAGAAATCTGTAATATACCCTCCTTCAGTAGAAACCTGCTCAAATAAGTAAGTGAATAAGTTGGTAGTTCGACACTAATCCTAGAGATTGCACTGCTGTTCTTAGCCTCTTAGAAAATTACAGAATGTGTGGGAACATTCCAGAGCCCTCACCGGAGGGCTTTTAAACATTTTTTGTCTCTTGGAATTTTTTTGTAACTTGCTAATTTTCCGAGTTACAGGCAGTTTTTCTCGATAACAATGTACTACATTTTTTGCATATTAAAATTCTGAAAAAAATAAAATTTTCCAGAAAACTTTTTCATATTTTCAATTTAAAAATTATATTGAACCTTTAAAAATGGTATAACTCTATAGGTTTCATATTTTTTTATAATAATATATATAAATCACGCTCATTTTTCGAATTTTCATGTATTTCTTAAGTGCAAAAAATGTAGTACATTATTTATCGTGAAAAACTACCTGTAACTCGAAAAATTAGCAAGTTACAAAAAAATTGCAAGAGACAAAAAATGTTTAGAAGGCCTCAATGCAAACGTCTGAATTTTTTCAATTTTTCAAATTACATGTTTTTAAAGCGCTACAATTTCAAAGAATTTTTTTTTATCTATTTATTTAACGTCGGCCTATTTCCGCTACCAGGGCCTATCACCGACGCTAGGAGACGAGCTACCCCAGACCTGGAAATTTTGCCAAACCTCTTCCCTTAAGAAGAGGATCTTTTACTTGCCTAACATTTAATAGACAAGGGACCGCCTGCTTTACATCCCCTCCGAAGGACGGCATATCCACTACGTAATCCTCGTCTGAAATTACGTAGCTTCCGCGTATACACTGATATACAGCTAGAAGGTGGGACGAGAACGCTGTATTTCCCAAGATGGGTCACCCATCCAAGTACTAACCGCGCTCGACGTTGCTTCAACGGAATATCTACTGACATTCACAACAACAACAAGCATTTATTAATGTTTCACAAGATACAATAATGCGCCATTCCGGAGTCCGGTCCGGAGCCAGCCAGACAACCACGGCGAGCATCGCCGAGGTGGGTGTGAGACTGGGCGGGGAGGGTCCGGTTTGGCGGTGACGAAAATTATTTGCTGAGTTAAAACTCCTGCCTAATGGAAAAAGGCTTAAATTTAGCGGTATGGTATAACGTAGTACACAAGGGCACTTAAAAATAATTAAAATTAAAACCGTAAAAAACTATCGATTTCGCGCACACGCGAACACTTAAAAATTTTGATTGCTGGCGCGGGAAAACAAAACTCAACGAAAAAACCCGTTTGAGACAATTCCACCCTGGTAGTCTTCCTGACGCCAGGAAAGTGTCGTGGATAGTTAAAAGTGTATAATGTTATGTGAAATTTTGGTTTGTTAAGAATTTATTGGTCACTGACATTCACATTGAAATCGCCTCTACGTTCGCCCCAAATTTCAAAGAACGGGGTAGTTTTTCAGTATTTTCCCGAAAGACTCGGTGAAAACGTAGTTTACAGAAACGTTGCAAATAAAAAAAAGTCTTGTATTTCGATGATACATTCACCCCCACTTTTAGGAATTTTCGAATAGCCATATCTCGAAAAATATGCATTTTTCGAAAAGATTTACAAGAGTAAAAACGTCTTATTTTGGGCCAAAAAAGGTAAATATATTGTTTTTTTTTTTTCATTTTTGACCTAATTCTACAAGTTATGGAACCCGTGATAAAAAGGGTGTTTTCTACCCCTTCCGATCATTTCCTACTCTAATCTTTTTCCAACTTTTTTCTAATGTCATTACAAACATATTGCACAAAGTTTCATCAAAATCCATTCATTAGCACTCAAATTAGAAACCCCTGTTGATTGGACTAATAAGGTAGTTCCAGGAAATAAACAGAATAAGATTCTAAAGCTTCGGGTTTATATAGAATTTGACGTTCCAAAGCAACGAAAAAATAGTGAAAAAATGTCTTTGATGAAATAGGGTGGCGTTTAAGGGGTGGAAAAAAACTGCTTTGATGTATACTTGATTTTATAATGATCTTTTTGATTGGCCGTTCATGTAAACACGATAACTGAAGTTAGATTTAATATTTTTATTCAAAGCATATGTAAAATAGCATGGTAGAATATTCCCAATTGAAATCGGGTAAATGCCAGAGGCGTGGAAATTGCCATGTTTTATATATACTATGTTTTATCATAATTTCATAGCAAAATGTTACTAAGGTTTTTTGATAAAATACGAAGATATACCTAATTGAAACATAACCCTTATGCCTTCCAGTGCAAGTATACAGTTGCATATCGAAATCAAAAATTAAAATCACGAAAAGTTCTGACTAAGTACATATTAATTTATTTTTTGTTATAGCATGTAGACGACCAAATACCCGATTAACAGTTAATAGAACTCGTTTTCATTATTTTGACATATAATTGATTTTTTCACAACCTTTTCACAACAGCAACAATTATTACCTCAATTATTGCTGATTGTATATTTAATTACATATGAGTTAGTATCGCGGTTACACTTAATCGCTCTAGTATTACCAATTATTAATTAATAAATCGATTATCGAGACATATTATGTAACATACCCACTACAGCGGTGATTTAACTGATAGTGAACGTTTAAGAGTCATTTACAAACAGATATTTAACGGAAATTACACAGGTAGACAGGACAAGGTACAAATAAAAAAACATGTTTTGTGGATCAATTTCCTGTTTTATGACACAGGGTGGTGAACGAGTTCGTGACACACTTTGGTATATGCAACGCCATACGATTTACATCGAGGGAGAGAGGGATTTACGCCTGTCCCTCAGGGTGGTACACGCAGGCTGTCGGCATGGAATTTGGGTTGAACAAGTGTGCACTAGTCCACCTCAAGAGAGGACGATGCGGTGACTACGGAGAGGATGCGCAGCTTGTGGACGGAAGCTTCTTACATCATCTAGATGCCGGAGAGTCGTACACTTACTTGGGTGTCGAGCAACGCTCCACCCAAGAAGTGAGTGTAGTAAAAAACGCTCTCCGCGGCAAGTATCAGCACCGACTCCGACAGATCTGGTCTTCAGAACTGTCGGGGAAGAACAAGGTGTCTGCTACCAATATGCTTGCCGTTCCGATCCTCCTCTACTCCTTTGGAGTAATTAAATGGAATCAAGAGGAGCTGCGACAACTCGATGTAGGAACCCGAAAAAAGATGCATCTCTATAGGAGTTTGCACCCTAAATCGTCCGTTCCACGGTTATATCTCCCACGACATCGGAGAGGCCGTGGACTCTTGAGTTTGGAGAGTCTCCATAATAGGATGGTTCTGGATGGAGCCTGTAAGGTCATAAGGAGTTCGGATCCCTTCCTCTGCATGGTCCGAGACCATGAAAGTGCAGGGGTAGGAGCCTTTATCCTCGGCTCATTACGTCTACTCAGGGCACACGATTCTCGGACCCAGTAGTCACTCACCCCACGGACGTGGGGAGTGGCTGCCGGTACTACCAGATCCCCTCTGTGAGTGTCGGAGCCACAGAGTATAAAGGGTGACTGGCTTTTATAAACTAAAAAAAAAATAATAATAATAATAAAAATGCTTTCAGAACTTAAGATCATACCGGTATGCCGAAATTCGGCTGAGGTCTTAGTCGGCAGAATGCAGAAGGCCGTCATCCTCGGTTCATTACGTCTGCTCAGGGCACACGATTCTCGGACCCAATAGTCACTTACCCCACGGGTGTGGGGAGTGGCTGCCGGCACTACCAGCTCCCCTCTGTGAGGGTCGGAGCCACAGAGAAGGGTGACTGGTTTTTAACTAAAAAAAAAAAAAAAAAAAAAAAATACTATACGATGAGATGGTTTGGAACACCAACAACTTGCTTTATGTCAACAAATATTGTTTTGAAAATGATGTTTGTAAAAACGTCATTAATTCCAGGATAACTAGATGTATGTGTTCAAAAAATGATTAGTCAATACTACTAAATGAAGCAATTTGAATTTAATTGTGCGTCTGACGAAAAAATTGACTAGGCCAATCAGAAAAATATCCACATGGAAAAATGTCAGCGGCGTACCATTTTTTTATAGAAATTTTAGGGAATATGTTTACAGGGGCGCCACTGGTGGAGCGATAAAACAACTTTTCTAACAAAAATATGTGGTTTTATATCCTATTAATACATACCAAAATTGAAAATAATATTAGTACTTCCTGAGATATTAAAAATAACGATTTAAAAAAAAAATAACACCCTGTAAAGAAATTTAAGCCGTTGTTCATATGAACTTTTCTTCACAAAATGACCTCGGGAATCACACTCTGAAATATTGGCACGTCATTAAGGAACGCCCTGTATGTCACAGTACAAAAGTGGCTTTTGTTTTAGATTGACGCCACTCTAAATCTCTCTATCCCTCCTCTGCTGAAATGAAACCACTTTTTTGGTAACCCAAAAAAAAGATGGTCTGCCGAGTGTCAAAATGGGTAAACAAAAAACATTGCTTGAGTTTCTAAACGTTTACTATCCCTGCAAAGTGGTTTCATTTAGATCCTCGATGACCGTCGGCGTCGCGTCATCGCCCGGTATACTAGGATATAATATAATATATGAGTTGACAAGTTGGTAGCCCTGAAGGGATCCATAACACATAGCATGATCTCTTGACAGAAACATTCAAAAAAATACATAAAAGCTCGTACTTTTTTAAGAAAAGATTTACCCCGAGTAACAATTCCAGTAGCATGCAAGGTCAGTAGAGTTTCTATAGTGTTGGAGTTTGTTATGCAAATGGCCAATGAACTTGACTCGGTTCACGCGAACTATCAAACGACTCGCGCAAAGTGAAAGTACTATTTTATGAGCACCTTGCACTTAGGCAGTGTTTTTCCAACGGTTGGGGAATAAAAAAGCGAACGGTTCATCTCAACCGTGCCTGTGTTGTGCGGATTAATATAATTAATAATATTAGAAGGATTTGAGTCAGGTTTTCTGAAAAATGTCCAAGAGACTTTTTTAAAGTTTAGAAAATCTGATAACTGTAGCAAGTAAGCAGGTAAGAGTCCACAAAATTGGTATTGGTATATACAAGAGAAGCTATAAGGTCTCAAAAAATTTTTGGCATTAACCACCCCCATTACCCGCTTCATTATTAAAGTGGGTGAAGAAAAATTGTGATTTAGTGTGTGTACAGGAACCAAAAACCTCAAAATATTTTTTTACTTCATCCACCACCACCCCTGCCTCACTACCGATGTTGGATATCGTTTTATGGGTTTTTGGGTAGACGATTTCAAATATTACATTATTAAAGTTCCATAAAATAATTTTTTCCACATACAAAATTTCTTCGTTGTGAGAGAGACTTGGATGGAAAATCTGGATGTGGAAGTAGTGATTCCTTGGGCAGCGGTTTTTTTTATGGGTATGCCGATGAACAGAATAGCACTAAGAATAACGAGAGCATTCGTCGATTAGAAAAGAATGTTGCGTTGATATTTCAGTCACAAGTGACATTATGAAATTCTCGATTAGTAAAAAAAAAAAAATCTAGCTAATACTAAAAATAAGAATAGCTTTATAAAATAATTGCGCAGAGTTAATAGATACTGACTTTAACGTTAAAATATATGCAGAGAAGACGCCGGTACTACAATCGTTAAAACTGCCACTGATTTGAAAATCGAAGACAATCAAGTTATAATAGTTGGTGAAGACATTGACCTTTTGGTTATAATGATTCAACTAGCATGGAATGATCATAAAAAAATCAATTTTTACAAACTTAAGATTAATAAAATAATTGACAAACATTATGAAAACAGAATTGTCTGCAATTCCACCTAGGAAGAGGTAATATAAAAACACTGTTAAGAGTCTATTTCCAAGTCGTTTTGAGGAAGATCCGTTACAATTCGGGTGGCTTAAAACTGAGAATGGCTTAATGCCTGATGTTATGAGTGAAAGTAATACTTTTCTTAAAAAAATATTAAGTGATATCTCTTGTAAATGTAAGAAAGGCTGTAAAAATAATAATCAGTGTAGCTGTAAAACACTGAATATATAATGTATCTATTCATGTATTTATTGTAAAGGAAATAATTGTGCCAACGCTTCTTCTACCTTTGATGAATCGGCTATCGATGGACAATGTGGTGAAATTATGGCATATGACGGTAATGAAACTAATATAGTATATTTCATCTTTTTCGATGAAAAGTGGGTAAAAAAGAGGGTCAAAGAAAATTCATTTTTGAAAATTTAAAAAAACGCGTTTTTGACAATTAAAAAAATGAACTCTATCCCCTAAAAGTTCATAAAATAACGTACAATCGAAAAAAAAAATGATGTACAATGCCGAAGAATTAAAAATTTTATTTCGTCCGCCACCTTTGACTGTTCCATTTGGCATACGGTGGGATTGGTGCATTATATTTGACCATAAATGAGTTTTATTTTTGCCAACTTTGGTGAAATTACTCCTTCTTATAGAAATGATATTCAATTCTGATTTTTTCAAAAACCCATAAAACGATACCCCACATCGGTAGTGGGGTGGGGGTGGTAGTGGGTGTGGAGGAAGTAAAAACATATTTTGGTTTCCGTACACGCACTAAATCACAATTTTTTTTCATCCCCTTTAATAATGGGGGGGGGTGGTAATGGGAGTGGCTAATGCCAAATTTTTTTTTGAGACCTTAGCTTCTCTTGTATAAACTAAATACCAATTTTATGGACTCTTACCTGCTTGATTTACCCCAAATTTACCCCAATTTACCCCCCAACTCTTCGACGGAACAAGATAAAAATATAATCTAGTTCTAGATCTTGTTAAAGTACATATGTGTACCAAATTTCAAGTCAGTATCTCAAACGGTTCCAGAATAAACGTGCGCACAAAAAAAGTTACAGACAGACCAACAGACAGACGCTCAAACTTAAAATCTCGACGTTTAATGACATTCTAAGCCTAGTTGAACAATAAAAATTTTTAAAAATTACTGCGTTACTATACTTGCATTGGATGTGGAAGTAAAAGACTATTATTAATTACGCTTTCAAATGATTTTTTCTCTATTTCTATAGCGTAAAAAAAAAGAAGTTCTGACAGAAACAACGTACTTTTTCAATTTTTGTTTATGCAAAATGACGTCACGAGTCGGTGAAGCGCTTTTTACTGAAACTCAATCTTTAACATTGAATATCTAAGGATTGGATATACTTATGAAGCTGAAATTTTAACAGCTTATCTAGATGATCGAATTCTATTGAATGCCATAAAAAAACCGCTGCCCAAGGAATCACTACTTCCACATCCAGATTTTTTATCTAAATCACTCACAACGAAAAAATTTTGTATGTGGAAATAATTGTTTATGGAACATTAATAATATAATATTTGAAATCCTCTACCCCAAAAACCCATAAAATGATACCCCACATCGGTAGCGGGGTGGGGGTGGTGATAGGGGGTGATAGTGGGGGTGGATGAAGTAAAAAACATTTTGAGGTTTCTGGTTCTTGTACACACCCTAATTCACAATTTTTTTTCATCCCCTTTAATAATGGGATGGGGGTGGTAATGGGGGCGGCTAATCCCAATTTTTTTTTTGAGACCTCAGCTTCTCTTGTATATACTAAATACCAATTTTATGGACTCTTACCTGCTTGATTTACCTATTTTCCCCAAATTTACCCCCCAACCCTTCGACGGAACAAGATGAAAATATAATCTAGTTCTAGATCTCGTTAAAGTGCATACGTGTACCAAATTTCAAGTCAATATCTCAAACGGTTCCAGAGTAAACGTGCGCACAAAAAAAGTTACAGACAGACCGACAGAGAGACCGACAGACAGACCGACAGACAGAAATTTTTTTCTCTCTAACTTAAAATCTCGACGTTTCGTGACATTCTAAGCCTATTTGAACAAAAAAAATTTTTTTTAATTTTTTTGTCGTTACTACACTTCCACTGGATGTGGAAGTAAAATAACGAAAATAAATTATCGGTAACAAGCCCATTAACGAAGTTTCATTTTGTATTAAATTTTTGAAGTTTGACTTTCTATGATATATTTCATTTTGTTTCGTTGAAAATTGGGTGAAAAAAAGCAGGGTCAAAGAAAATACATTTTTGAAAATTGTAAAAATGCACTTTTTTTGAAAATAAAAGCTGTAAAAAACTGAATATATACTCATACTCATACTCATACTCATTTTATTTGACTACATTACATACTTGTCAGGTACATTTGTAGCATGTCAAAATACAATCATCTACAGATAAAGATAAATATAAAAACTTTATAAAAATATAAAAATTTCAGTCAAATATTATTAAAATAATACAATATAAAAATATAGTACATACAAACACAAATAGAAATGCAAACGCAGATATCTAAATGCATTCCACACAAATATACATACCACACTATGAAAAGGTTATTAATTTATAAACTTAAAAAATCAGCGTTGCATCTAAATAATCAGCCACCGAATAAAAACAGTTTCTTAAAATAACATATTTTATTTTACGTTTAAAACAGCTGTAATTCAATGATTTAATATTCGTCGACAATTTATTATATATATTTAAATTTAATGATTTTTTTTTGCGATTTAGTTAACCTAAAACAACGAGTTCTTAATAAACTACCAGATCTAGTATAATAATGATGAATATCCGATTGACTGTTGAAGTTAATAATATTTTTGTGAATTTCCAATAGGGTAAAAAAATAAATAATGAAGGAACGGACATTATGCCCAATTTAATAAATATAGGTTGGCAATGGTCAGTCATTCCTGCACCTGCTATAATGCGAATGGCTTTTTTTTGCAGTATAAAAATTTTTTGCACATGCGTTCAGTTACCCCACAGAATAGTTGCATAGCAGATTTGACTATGGAATAAGGAAAAATAAGTAGTTTTAAGAATTTCAGGACTTAAAATATTTTTCATTCGACGGAGTAAAAAGATCATACTGGACAGCTTCCTGCCCAACTGATCCACATGAGCAGACCAGTTTAGCTTGTCATCCAAAGTGACTCCCAGTAAATTTACAGTACTACCTTCAATGATATTAACATTTGAGGAAAAAATGAGATTCTGTGTTTTTCTCTGTTTAATTTAAGTTTATTTGCTGAGAACCAATTCTCAGCTTTTTCTTCCGTTTCTTTTGCAATTTTAGTTAGTTTTAACAAACTTTTTTCAGAACTTAACAAGGTGGCATCGTCAGCAAAGAGAATACACTTTTTGGGACTTAAATAGTAATACAAATCATTACTATATATTTTAAATAATATGACGGAACCTTGAGGCACACCATTCGTAACAAAAATGAAATCAGATGTGGTATTATTAACTGCAACGCATTGTTTTCTATGATTTAAGTAAGAACTGAAAAGTTCTAAAACCATAGTATGACATTTTTTCTAGCAAAATATCGTGAGCGACACAGTCGAAGGCCTTGGTAAGGTCACACAGTGTAATCATTGTGTGATTTCCCTCTTCAAGACCATCGACTATATCACCCACGTTTTTTTTAATATAGCTTGTGTGGTTGAGCAATTTTTACGAAATCCAAATTGATGGGAACACAGAAGGCAGTTGTCATCCAGGTATTTGATCAACCTGGTTTTTAAAATTTTTCCTTCTCTTGTCGGCTGCTGGGGTTTCCTCGGGTGAAAAATTCGATTGACCCAAGTTCCTCTTGGCCAAACAGAGGGGTTCCTTATATCAGATAGGTTGCTTTCGTCAACAGATACTTTAAAAGATGAGTAATATTGGGGATACATTGAATTTAATTTTTCACATTGTACTTCGGGAAACTTGGGTTTTAAAAAGGCTAACACGTCTTCAGTTGCGGTGTCTGGATGCATTTTAAATGCATGAAGAAAAATAAGTTTAGGAGCTATCTTTAAAGAAGACTCATTGTCAAGGTCCAATTGCCCAATAATAGGTTTGTTTACATTGCGTTTCGCCTTCTTTTTGTAAGAAACTTCAATAAATTGTTCATTTTTAGCGGTTTGGATATTAAGCTGCGTATTAGCTTGTAAAATAGCGTTCGCCACTTCCTCATTCGAAAATTGTTTCTTGTTTTTATCTCCATATATGTTTTTATCCTTAATACCCGGTCGTTTACTATGAGACGGGAGCACTGGTAACTCAAATGGCTTTGCCGTACTAACACCGGCAAGCTGCTTGGTATCTATAATAGCAGCCGACGGAATCGCAGTATTTGTGACTCGCTCGGTATTCTTCTGACCACTAGGTGACGGTACTCGTCTATCATAATTATTATTAATAGGTGACTTTATGGAGTCATTTAATTTATTAATTAATGTTACTTGATCTTGGAGTAAGGTAATGGTTTGTGGCTGATTACGAATAATAACATCTTTCTGGAGCAAAAGTTCTTTTAAATAAGCTATTTCCACTCTGTCCACATCACGAGCATCAAATGCATCCTTTAAGGACAGGTCAAGGTCAATATTTTTGTCAACAGAGGTTTCAGTTTCACAGCAATTAATTGTCTTGTCGTCGATCACTACAATGTTTTTCAAAAGAGAAACACAACTACTGTGAGACATTACGCCACACTTAACACACCTCAGCCCACTTTGGGCAATACTTTTGCATCGTTTACAACATTTAGACGGAGCCGTAATAACACCGACTGTCACAGGCGGCGCCATCATAAAATTCTGTATAATGTATCTATTCAATGTGTCTATTGTAAAGGAAATAATTGTGCCAATGCCTCTTCTACCTTTGACGAATTGGCTATCGATGAGGAATGCAGTGAAATTATGGCATATGACAGTAATGAAACTAACATAGTATATTTCATTTTGTTTCGATGAAAATTGGGTGAAAAAAAGGAGGGTCAAAGAAATACATTTTTGAAAATCGTAAAAATGCTCTTTTTTGAAAATTAAAAAAAAAATAACTCGATCCTCTAAAAGTACATAAAATACAATCGATATAAAAACTGACGTACAATGCCTCCAACTTTCGTGAAATTACTCCTTCTTATAGAAAAGATATTCAATTTTGATTTTTTTCGGCTATTTTTGGTGTTTTCTATTTTTTCCTAGATGGCAGATTGAACAATACATATCTGACAGGTCTATATTTTTTAAGAATTTTATTTTAAATAAGCCAGTATTTTTAAAACTCCCATCCGATTACTAGTACAACATACAGTGTGTCCCAGGATAGATGTAACAAGAGATGTAATGGACCAAAAATTTTGGAATGGTATTTGGGGATTGAGTCCTGTTTGTTGTAAAACTAAAGTATACCAAAAATGACTTGATTTGGTGTTCTACAGGGTGTTTTATAAGTTGTAAAAATCACCACTAATAAAGTACCTTTATTTTCAAAATATGAAAAAATTCCACTAAGAAAAGTTATTTAGAATGCAATTTTATATCTCTATACCAAATTTCAGGAATATAAAATTATTTTTTTGAAACTTCCCATTTTTTAAATAAATTAGTATTTCATTTTGAACCATTCAATTAAAACTGCATAGAAATTATTTTTTGTGAATTAATATTTAAAGTTATGTAGAAGCTAAAAGCAGGCTATGAAAAAAGCAGTGGATACACATTTATCATTTATTATTGACATATCTGTCAAACGTAGTCAATATTATCCTTAATTTCTGTTTCAAATTAACGAACCAAGCATAAAAAAACTAAGTGAAAATAGTACTCACAGTGCGTGAAAAAATTTATATTGTGCAATGCTACGGAATTGGCGGTGAAAACTCGCTAGGAGAAGTGGTAAGCCAATTTAATTTGAAATTTCCAAACACTGCTTTGTCACGTACTCAGGCTATGAGAATAATTAAAAAGTTTCTGGCTACTGGTAGTGTTCTTAACATGAAAAGAAAAATAAAAGCATATGATGAAGACAATGTTGGGGCTATTATAGCTCATGCCTCTGTTATAGAAAATCCTAGGATGCCACTAGGAGAGAGAGATCAGGTCTTATTAATGTTAGCAAGTCTGAACTCCAAAAGAATTTACAAGGCAAAAAAAAATCAGGGCATATAAAGCAAATTATAAACATACGCTTGAAGAGGGAGATGACGGCCGTAGGTTGGATTTTTGTTTGACCATTGGAAAAAAAATCATGGAAGAGAGATTTTTTCATCATTTCATAATTTTCTCATATGAATCCAAATTCACAACCAATGGTGTTGTTTCATCTCAGAATTGTCGGTTTTGGGCTTTTGAAAATCCAAATTTTAGAATTCATTGTAGAAGACAATATTATAAAAAAAGTGAATGTGTGGTGTGCCGTTTCTTATCACGTTGAAGTTATTGGACCTTATTTCATTGAGGGAAGGTTAAACCAGCACACTTATTTACAGCTTCTTGAAAGATTTTCTGAAGAACATTTAAATATTTTAAGAGATATGCCTTTAGTTCATTTTCAACATGATGGTTGCCCTGGCCACTCCACAGAAATGGTTAATCGGTGGTTGAATTTAAATTTTGGAGAAAATTGGATTGCTAGGAATGGACCGATCAAGTGGCCGGCGAGTTCCCCAAACCTATCAATATTGGATTTCTTTTTATGGGGTCGCCTCAAGCAGTTGGTTTACGCTGAACAACTTCCTAACCATGTAGCACTATTGAAGCCAAAAATTACAAATGCCGTAAACTCCACACCGTTAGATCATATTCGAAACAGTTTTAAGGACTTCAGGCGAAGGATCGAAATGTGTGTGGATGTGGGTGGTAGCTACGTCGAATAATAAAAAAATTGTAAACATTGTTTTGTATTGGTCAATAATTAATTTCTTGTGAATCTGTTGTTTTTGACATTTATTACTTGTTATAATTTTTAAACCTCATTAATCTTCTGTTAGTAATTATTTCTTGTTTTACAATTAGTTCGATTAACATTATACCTTCTTACATCTTGTATAATCAATTTTTTATTTACCAATGGCCTACTTTTTGAGATGATTAACATTTGCTCCTTCACAACTTTAAATATGAATTCAACTCTTAATTCGCAAAAAATGGGAAGTTGCAAAAAAATAATTTCATATTCCTGAAATTTGGTATAGACAAATATAAAATTGCATTCTAAATAACTTTTCTTAGTGGAATTTTTTCATATTTTAAAAAATAAAGGTACTTTATTAGTGGTAATTTTGCTTATAAGACACCCTGTAGAACACCGAAACAAGTCATTTTTGGTATAATTTAGTTTTACAACAAGCAGGACTCAATCCCCAAATACCATTCCAAAATTCCAAAATTTTTTGTCTTGTTACATCTATCCTGGGACACACTGTACTATATTAAGCAGATAAGTTGAATATTCGTGAAAGCGCGCCAAGAAGTGCATATAACTTTTGATGCACAAGGAATTTTTGGACACAAATATTTTTTTCGTAATCAGGAGGCCATAATACATAAGAATCAGCAAAAAAATTTCAGGTGGAATGTTGTAGCCGAAAAAAAAACCGCTGCCCAAGGAATCACTACTTCCACATCCGGATTTTCTGTCCAAGTCACACAACGAAAAAATTTTGTATCTGGAAATAATTGTTTATGGAACTTTAATAATATAATATTTGAAATCCTCTACCCCAAAAACCCATAAAACGATACCCCACATCGGTAGTGGGGTGGGGGTGGTGACAGGGGGTGGGAGTGAGGGTGGATCAAGTAAAAAATATTTTGAGGTTTCTGGTTCTTGTACACACACTAAATCACATTTTTTTTCATCCCCTTTAATAATGGGGTGGGGGTGGTAATGGGGGTGGCTAATGCCAAAATTTTTTTTGAGACCTTAGCTTCTTTTGTCTATACTAAATATCAATTTTATGAACTCTTACCTTCTTGACTTACCTATTTACACCAAATTTACCCCAATTTACCCCCAACCCTTCGACGGAACAAGATGAAAATATAATCTAGTTCTAGATCTCGTTAAAGTACATATGTGTACCAAATTTCAAGTCAATATCTCAAACGGTTCCAGAGTAAACGTGCGCACAAAAAAAGTTACAGACCGACAGACCGACAGACAGAAATTTTTTTTTCTCTCAAACTTGAAATCTCGACGTTTCATGACATTCTAAGCCTATTTGAACAATAAAAATTTTTAAAAATTTTTTTGTCGTTACTATACTTCCACTGGATGTGGAAGTAATTAAATTAAATCAATTCGACTGCACTACAAGGATCGACTTGAGGACCTACTAAATCTTTGAAAATCTGATAAAAAAATAGCATGTGTGAAAACCATCGAATTGACCTTGAGTCGGCCAGTGGATTTTCCTTAACAGCGTTTTACGTAATCCAAGAGCGCAAATTATTATCCTAATATTTAATATACGAATGGAAGCAATAAAACTGTAATTATGTATTTAAACACATTAGCCAAGCAAATATTCCACCAAGGTTAACGGTGTCGTGCCTATTTTTTAAAATCCGTCGCCTTTCCAAGTTTCAAGAAAGACACAGTGATTCATATATGCATTGTTTGAGGTGGTAATAAAACTAATAGAAAAATAACTGACGGATATTGAAATTTGCTGTCAATTGGCTGTAATAAAGTTACATTTTTCTTGTTAAGTCGTGCAAAATCAAATCTAATTATTGCAAAATGCCCACGTGGAAAACAATTTGCAAGACCACAGTCAATGCTGTCCACTGCCTTTCCTTTTGTATTTGTAATTGTATGGAGAATGGCAAGTAAATATTGCAGCAGCTTAGGAGGAAATGTGTCTATAGGAATATCTACAATCTAATGTCAACACGTTGGTTTTATTAGAATATTTTTCACGCAGAGTGATTGCAAAGTCTAAGCGAATAGAGATTTTGTTTTTGATAAGTACACAGTTGTAAACAACACGGGTGATAGCATCATGATGTTTTCAAAAATATAAAAAATCACGCTTAAAAAATACATTAATAGTTTAAAAAACTAAAAAAATACGCTTTTATAAATACTGCACTAAAAACCAGATGATAATCATCGAACCTGTTCTCTCTGTCTACCCCGTAAAGGGCCTTAGTGTAAGCCTTAGTATAAAAGCGAATTTTGGCACTTTCGAAAAAACAAACAGTTTATTAAATTTGGACCGGTTAATTGTAATCTGTAACCTCGATAATCCTCAGATACCAATTTTCAGTCGAATCCAACGATAATTGATAAAACCTATCCGCCATGTTGACGCCGCCATTTTGAATTTTTCAGTTTTGATCAAATATTTGTTTTCTACTTATCAAGCCTTTTCTTTTGATACCCATATCAAGGGGGTTGTAAAGAAAATGATAATCCACCGTCTTGAGGCGGCGGCCATTTTGAACATATTATAATATTGAGTATACTATATTGTATTGTCATCAGAGCTACACACAACTGGCAAATTTCATGATGAAACAACAATTAAAAGTGGGTGGAATTCAGTTCCTTAAACCTTATTACATAGATAGTTACAGGTGGACCTAATGAAAGCAAGAGAAAGTGTTTTCATCTGTTTCATTATGATTAATTATCTCGAAGTAACGTTTCCATTCAATTTTCAACATATTTAAACTGTTTCAGAGTACTCATGCGCACAAAAAAGTTACAGACAGTCAGACAGACCGACAGACAGAATTTCTTAACTTAAAATCTCGACATTTCATGACATTCTAAGCCTATCTCAACAAAAAATTTCAAAATATTTTTTACTGTTACTATACTTCCACTCCATTGTGTGAATGTGGAAGTAAAACTGAAACTGAAAACTACTTCGATATTAGCTTCAAACATAACTATACATATCTTGTAATATTAAACCGGTAGGAATATGAAATTTGCATAAGAATTTTAGGAAGACATTTTAAAACATTAAAAATTCTAATTATTTAATTTATACATGCATAATAAATACCACAAATAATGGACTAATTTCTTATTCTTACTTACTAATATTAGTTTAGTATAATTAATACTATAATTAATTTTACGTAATAAATTAAATACTGGTTTCTTGCTAATGATGCGCAATATCAGAAGAAGAAATAGGTATATTTTATTATGTCTGATTCAAATTTGTTTAATAATTTTTTAATCTGCTAGGAATTATAGTTCTTTATTACAATGTACTTCACAAATGGACAGCTTAAACCAATATTTATTGATATATTTGCTAAGAAAAAAATAATTACGTTTTTTCGTCAGACGTTAGTCTCTATCGTTGTCATCTGCGCAAAACGCTCTGGATAAAGGAAAAAAGAAGTGTCTAATTCAAGTTTTGAATGTTTGCCATCTTCTATTGCACATACAACTATATTTTAAGAAAGAAGAACTTGACCACAAGCTTTTTATATTACATTTACCATCCTCTCGACGAGATGTGTCCAATATACTACTATACAGGGTGACCAAAAACTCTCCTGACAAACTAAAAGAAAAATATGGTGGTCACTCAAAAAAAAAAACGTGGCGGTGCACGATAATATTTCGCATATAGTTAACACAACTGTCGAAGAAGAAAAATGTGAAAAGGAAAAATATACATGGTGGCCATCCAAAAAAAAAAAATACACAAAAAAAATTCAAAAATGTGCCGGGGACGATAATATGTCCCTTGCAGTTAACACAACTGTCGAAGAAGAAATATATGAAAAAAAATATACAGGGTGGTCACTAGAAAGTTTTTTTTTAATGTGAAGGAGGACGATAAATTTCGTATGCAGTTAACACAACTGTCAAAAATGAATATAATATGTAAAAAATATACAGTGAGGTCACCCTAAAAAGATAATGAAAAAATATGACAGAGAACGAGAATATTTGGCATGTAGTTAACACAACTGTCAAAGAGAAATATCAAAAACAAAATATGCAGGGTGGTTACCCAAAGAAAAAATTAAAAATATGTGACGGAGGACGATAATATTTCGCATGCAGTTACCACAATTGTCAAAGAAGAAGATATGAAAAATATACAGGGTGCTCACCCTAAAGAAATTTAAGAAAAAAATGTGATAGATGGCAATAATATTTCTCAAGCGGTTAATACAACTGTCTAGGAAGAAAAATATGAAAAATATACAGTGAGGTCACCTTAACAAAAATAACGAAAAAAGTGTGGCGGAGACAATAATATTTCGCATGTAGTGAATACAATTATCAATTAAGAGAAATATTTAAAGAACATACAGGGTGGTTACTCTAGAGAAATGTGTGAAAAAATCTGACGAACATAGAGGGAAGTTTTGGGTAAATATCTATTGAAATAGATATTCGATGTCGGTAATACCTGGCTGCAACTATCGTTCGTTTCACCGGCGCCGTAGCTCAATCGGTTAAGGCGTACTGAGTGGCGAATATGCTGATCGACTGCCTACCGCGCTCTGGGTTCGTCCCCCAGCCCCGGCTCTCAAATGCAAGCTGGCTATAAACTGCCGGGGCCTGCCAGCGAGTATAAATGTGCCCGCGCCCGCTCACTGTTGGCGGAATCATGTATTGTGACTTGGAAGGACCATAACCTTTTTATTTATAGAGATAAATTAAAAAAAAAAATTACAGATCTTTTTTAGATTTTTACGACTATTTATTACGAGAAAATGAGAAAAATGGAAACTTCCTAATTGCCAAGTTTCATGATGATACAAAAGTTAGAAGTGGATGAAATTCAGTTCCTTAGACTTTTGCGTGTTAAAATAGGCTCTAAGGATATACCTAAATTTCATTGGCGTTAAGACTTCGCTATTTTTTCAAAGAACAGAAAGCCTATAAGTATATCCTTCTGTTTCAGCACACAACTGCGGGCTCATAAGTGGCATTTTACTCATCTGCTGGGGAGTAGGAACAATCGTTTACAAACCTTTTGACATGTTTATGGATCAGAGAATTCAACTTACGCCAGGTAAGGCATATCTTGTCTTAAGGGGTCTACAGACGATCCAACTACCCAACCAACCAACCTTCTCGGTACACTTTGAAAACTGCTATGACAACTCGTAAAAGTGAGCTGGTCTGCTGGAATTCCAGCGTCTTCAAAGCGTACCGACAATGTTGTCTCCAGCAGACCAGCTCACTTTTACGAGTTCGCATGGCAATCTTCAAAGTATACCGAGAAGGTCGGCCCTCACTGGCGGGCCCCCACCTCTTTTATTATATGTACACTTGTACCCAAATATTAATTAGTTTAATATTTTTGTATTGCATTTCCTAGTCTCGCCGGGCCCCTAAAGCGACCGGGCCCAGGTACCACGGTACCTACTGGTACCCCCTTGTGGGGGCCCTGGTTAGATCGTCTGTAGACTCCTTTAGTCTCACCTCGAGATTCAATCATCTTTAAATCTTGTCTCGACTGACGCAATATTATATCAAAATAAAATGATTTATACAGATCAGCAACAACAATCAATTAGTATCCTTGTAGAAGGAAGTAAACATACTTAAGTGAACTTTGAGGAAACTGTACCAGAATATTGATGAGGCTCTCAAAAAGTGGTTAATATTTTTTCTAGGTCTACCCCCGTATGAATGGTGGCTGGATCCCCCTGATGAAGTATTACTAAAAGTTTATATATTTAATGTAACTAATTCCGAAGAATTCCTAAATGGTACGGATCGCAAATTAAAATTAAGCGAAGTTGGACCCATTGTATACAGGTATTCGTTTTATTTTGTTGTTTTTTAATTTTTTTTATTATTATTTTGCTTAATAAACTCAACTCAACGTTTCAACCACCCAAGGAGCAACCTGACGTCATTTTGTCGCCGTTTCTTGGTTAGACCATACGTCACGTTGACCTCTGCAAAGACATAACAATAACGAAAAAATTACGTGATTATATCATAACTCAGAAACATAATTCTGCGACGTTAGATTGGAGTCATTTGTCTACGTTTATTTGACTATATGTAAGATATTTCTATTTAGTAAATAAAATAACCAAATTTGGTGCAAAATGAAATATGAATCTTAAAGACTCTAGAAGGTCTCCATTTTCCAATGTTACAGGGTTACAGGATATGCCGCCATGTACATGTATGGGCAATTAATAAGTAACCACACACTGGTTCTTATGCCATCTCGGTCTGGCCACAGAATAAAGGTCTTTAACTTGACCATTATAAGGTCCATGCAAATAGCTATTCGATATTTCCTGAATTAAATTTGACCTTTGCACTTCAAATTGTTTAGTGTTTCTAAATTCATAAGAATATAAGATAAATATTGACTGTTTATTATTAATGGTTTATATGTGGCACTATCTAGAAATAATTTATGCAACAATGGGCAATGCATAGAATTATTCTCGAAATTATCCAACATAAAAAACCGCTGCCCAAGGAATCACTACTTCCACATCTAGATTCTATATCCAAGTCACTCACAACGAAAAAAACTTTGTATGTGAAAATAATTGTTTATGGAACTTTAATAATATAATTTGAAATCCTCTACCCCAAAAACCCATAAAACGATACCCCACATCGGTAGTGGGGTGGGGGGTGGTAGTGGGGGTGGATGAAGTAAAAAAATATTTTGAGGTTTCTGGTTCCTGTACATAGGTACACTAAATCACAATTTTTTTTGAGACCTTAGCTTCTCTTGTATATACTAAATACCAATTTTATAGACTCTTACCTGCTTGATTGACCTATTTACCCCAAATTTACCCCAATTTACCCCCCAACCCTTCGACGGAACAAGATGAAAATATAATCTAGTTCTAGATCTCGTTAAAGTACATACGTGTGCCAATTTTCAAGTCAATATCTCAAACGGTTCCAGAGTAAACGCGCGCACAAAAAAAGTTACAGACAGACAGACCGACAGACAGACAGAATTTTTTTCGTTCAAACTTAAAATCTCGACGTTTCGTGATATTCTAAGCCTATTTGAACAATAAAAATTTTTTAAAATTTTTTTGTCGTTACTATACTTCCACTGGATGTGGAAGTAATTACGTTACAATTACTACAAATTAACGTAACAAACTGACGTTTCTGAAGTTTCGTCAAAAGTCAGAGACGTCATTTATTGGTCGTACGTCATGGTAGACCAATAGTCACCTAAAAATACGTCGTCATAACGGCAGCTTGCTACCTGGGTTCATTTATGCCATTCACCAGAAACTATAAGGTTTTATTAAACCCTTAATCTGCATTGTCTGTGTATAACTTTTCAAATGAAAAAGTAAACAGAAATTTAATCACCACTGCTCTAGATTTGTCGAAAATAGTATTACCAAAAAATAGAATGAAAGACCATATATTTTTTTTTTTTTAGGGAAAAGCTAATTCACACCAACCCAACCTTCAACGACAACGGTACGTTCACATACACTGCCAACCGTACAGCCATTTATTTGCCAGATATGAACACCATCGACTTAAATGCAACAATTATAATGCCAAATCTAGGTGTGCTAGTAAGTTTGTAAAATAGATCAGGGACTTTTAAATACTCGTTGCACTTTTTTGTTTCCAGCTAATACCGTCGTATTTTCATGACGCGCCATTTTTTACAAAATTTGGCATCAACCTGATGATGCGGACGTTGAAATCGGAACCTTTCATCACGACTAGTATACATAATTATCTGTGGAACGTGACAGATCCACTTCTTAACTTAGCCCAAAAGCTGGCGCCAAATTTGGTTCCGACCAAGAATGTTGGGATATTAGACAAAGTAAGTAAAGATAGAAGGGTGATAGAAGTAACCTTGCCTATTCACGAACATATAAAAATTAGTCTGTAGCGTTAAGTTGTGTATTTATGACAGTTGATATGCTGCCATCATTAATATTTAAAAATTACAGGCTCGGAATTTTTTTATTTAATTTTCTTATTTCCGTAAAAAATATCACACACAGACGAAACTATTTGATGATTAGGCGCCCTTCTGTTAGGAAGACGCATATGGTATTCCTCCACTATTGCTGTTATAAAATCCATAACATAAATAATATCATAATATATTCTTCATTTCTTCATGAAGCATCAATTGAAAATGGAACAGTGTCCAAATAATCCTGATTTTAATCTTTGAAACGCAGTCCAATGAAAAATGTGACTTATACAACAAACGTTACCTCATCAGTGGGGGCTTGGAGCCCTTCTATACCTATCCTTTGGTCAACTATTGACACACTCTGGTCAGTAATAATATTCTACAATAACAAATACATGAATTGTGTGTAGCTTATATACGTCCTAATTTGGAATATAGACATTCTGGACCGTCTCTCAAGCAAAAAATCAGTCAAAAGCAAAGAGACGTACAATTTATTACGAGTTTTCCACCATACTATATCACGAAGTAATTCAATTCTGACATATTTTTTCATGTTTAGGTGTACGCAGACTTCGTTGACAACGTGACCGTTTATGTTGGATCCAAATTCGGCCACCGGAAATTTTTCCTCATAGACAAGTACGACGGATCTGAATACTTGCCACATTTTGGCGATACATGTATGGATAAAGTAGTGAATTCTTCGGAAGGCGTCAGTTACCCCCAATATTTAACTAGGAACAACACACTGAAATATTGGAGGAAAACATTATGCAGAGTTGGTCATCTTCACTATACAAGTGAGTTTAACTATGATGTTCAAATAGTTGAGTCAATGAAGCAAAAAAAATCGTCAAAACTTGGGACAGAACCACGTTAGAAAGTTTGATAAAAAGTGTCATTTCGAAATCTAGATTGGCATCGCTAAAAGTCATTGCACACGTTGACCAACTCGTCTAATTCCCAAACTTTGCAAAAATGAAATACCCATAATATAATAATCATGTCATTGTTTTCATTACCTTTAATTGATTAGAGATCATCTTCATTAGTTTGTTTTCTAGTCTACAATATTTAAAAAATTCAAATTGTACAATAAATCACTTAGTCAGAGCTATCAGCTTAGAGGCTTTAGGTAGGTATTTCACTTTTACAAAGTTTGGAAATTAGACGAGTTGGTCAACATGTGCAGTTACTTTTTACTAATTTTAGTCATGCCAATCTAGTTTTCGCCATAACACTTTTTACCAAACTTTCTAACGTGAAATAAGTCAATTTAAATGAAACTTTTTTTAAAACATTTGTTATCCTATCCCGGGTGGCTCAGCCGATAGAGACAATCTTGTAACTTTTGAATGGGCCAAAGGGTATAGCCGGAAAAGTTAGGGAAATGTGCCCCCGCACTTACTTAGTTAAAATGGCTGCCAGATGATGCAGTTTATAGAGCATATTATACGGTAAAAATTTTAATCCGCTACTACCCCTACGAAGGTGGAAAAAAAATAATATGCCTTTAATTATTATATTTTTTTTCGGTTTCTATGCAACCGATCGATTTGAAATTTGGCACGAGTATTGCTTGTGTGGAGATAACTTACTCCAAAAAATAAGGTCATTTTATGACCATTTTAACCATCGGAAAAACAATATAATTTTTTTTTAGAGGACAAAAGGGTGGCTACCCTTCGTGGTACAATCACCATTCTATGATATATTATGTCTTGACACTTCGTGATTATCATACTAAATTGTCAGATTTTTTGCTGAGGTGGAACAATATAGAAAAAAATAAAATTGGGTAAAATAAAATATTTACACATGGCTGTTCGTTGTAACAGTTAATACTTATAGCCTTACAAGGTATTGTTGCATATCTACGACCGACCGCGGGTGCCAGTGCGATGTTGTCAAGTCTACTTTTCCCCAGACGTACGGAAATTCATCCCCCAGGGGCGAAGTATTAACTCTCTAGGAGCTTGGAGAAATGTTTAGCAACGAATGATGTTCTTTGTAATTACTGTCGCATTACGACATCTGAAAAACGACGTACTGAACCAGATGAAGAAAGTGAGGGAACGATCGAAGAAGAAAAGCCTTTTGTGTCTTCGACATCTTCTAGCACTACGATTAGTGATTGATGAAATAATGGAACTACCATTGCAAAGACTCGTTGCTACACATAAATACTGTTGCATATGTGGTGATGGTAAAGAACTGACCGTAGTACCCACTACTGCGAGACTACAGTGCTATCGAAACAAACAAATATACATCCCCGAGGCAATCGTCGCTGTAAAATACATTTGATTTTTTCCCTTGGATGGGTTCCATCAGCCAGCTACGCAGATGGATAATTTTTTATCTCAGTATGGTACAGTTGTTTAATATTAGTTGTCGTTTGTCAATACTTATCCTGACTTGTGATATTGATTCCTAATATGCCTTTGTTTTTTTAACCTTTGTGGTTTAACCTACTATCCGTGGTCCAGTCTATGTGTAAACAAACTTAAGTCGCCCTGATGGATCCCTGGGCGCGAAATGTGTCTACATTTGATTAAACATCGTGTTTATGAAGACGTTGCACATCTGGAACCATATGCCAATTGTAGCTCGATTCCTAGATCGGATTTATGCATTCTATTAAATTCCTTAACCCTAATAACATAACAACTCTAAAAGGTCCCAAAGTATAACTTCTACAAAAATTATCAAATCAAAATACCAGAAAAAGAGGACTGGAAAAACGGTCCCCCAATATCGGCGCAAACGATCTGGTATATGGACCGCTCCAAGAGAGAACAAGGAGTCGGAGCTGGGATTTATGGAATAAGGTCGAAAACGAAAATCCCGATAAGTCTAGGAATACACGCCACAATATTTCAGGCTGAAGTGGTGGCTATACAGTGGTGTGCAAAGGAATTAATGAGGCAAGGAACTGCATACCAGTAAATTGCCATTTCTTCCGATAGCCAAGAAGCGCTAAAGGCACTCGATTCCATGCAGGTCGATTCAAGACTAGTATGGGATTGTATAAATGCCCTTACAGACCTAGGAAGTCAGAACAAAGTGACCGTGGCATGAGGACACAGGGGAAATGAGAAGGCTGATGAACTGGTCCGAGAAGGCGCATCTAATGCCCTAATAGGACCCGAAACTTTTTGCGGTATGGCTAAGCCACGCCTGCGAACATCCATTACATTAAATCTCTGGAGTGGTGGAAGAATTTCCCACATAAGAGACAGGCCAAAAAGTTCATTAAATAACGATCGGGCAAATTCACGGAAGACTTACTGCGCCAAAATAGAAAGGCCATTAGGATAATAGTAGGTATTCTAACTGTACATTGTAGGCTTAATAGATATATGAGTCTAATAGGCCTGGCAGAGGATGCAACATGCAGACCACCGCGGTTTATCAGACTATCTTATTAGGGTTATGGTTATTAATTACAACCTTCATAATATAAAAATGATACCATTCTGAGGATGGTCAATTTGTTCAGCTTCCTAGCAAGTGCGCTGCACGCTGGCACCATATCGAACAATTTAGTAATAGGTCATTCTGTTATCATTATTACTACCTGTTTTCAGTTTTAATAGAAAAACAAGGACAGAAGAAGTTCTTGTACTGGAATGTTCCAACAGTGACTTTAATTCGTAAATGGCATCTACCGTTAAGCCTGTAAACGTTAATAATTACTTCTCTGATAAACCGCAGTGGTCTGTAGAGCCTTTTAGATTTGTTATTGGGGTTAAGGAATTTAATAGAATGCATAAATCCGATCTAGGAATCGAGCTACAATTGGCAAATGGTTCCAGATGTGCAATATCGTCTTCATAAAAGCGACGTTTAATCAAATGTATTTTACAGCAACAATTACCTCGGGGATGTATATTTGTTTGTTTCAATAACACTGTAGTCTCACATTAGTGGGTATTACGGTCAGTTCTTTATCATCACCACATATGCAACAGTATTTATGTGTAGCAACGAATCTTTGCAATGGTAGTTCCATTATTTCGTCAGAGTCACTAGTCGTAGTACTAGAAGATGTCGAAGGCACAAAAGGCTGGTCTTCTTCGATCGTTCCCTCACTTTCTTCATCTGGTTCAGTACGTCGTTTTTAGATGTCGTAATGCGACAGTAATTACAATGAACATCATTCGTTGCTAAACTTTTCCCCAAGGTCCTAGAGAGTTAATACTTCGCCCCTGGGACCTCCAGAAGTGGTATTGCCAGATTGTGCCGAATTTCCTTACGTCTGGGGAAAAAGTAGACTTGGCAACATCGCACTGGCACCCGCGGTCGGTTGTAGATATGCAACAATACCTTGTAAGGCTATAAGTATTAACTGTTACAACTAAGAGGCATGTGTAAATATTTTATTTTACCTAATTCTATTTTTTTCCATATTGTTCCACCACAGCAAAAAATCTGACAATTTAGTATGATAATCACGAAGTGTCAAGACATAATATATCATAGAATGGTGATTGTACCACCCTTTTGTCCTTTAAAAAATTTTTTTTTTTCCGATGGTTAAAATGGTCATAAAATGACCTTATTTTTTGGAGTAAGTTATCTCCACGCAAGCAATACTCGTGCCATATTTCAAATCTATCGGTTGCATAGAAACCGAAAAATAATATATAATAATTAAAGACTATTTGTAATATTACTCAGGCAAAACAGACTGGCGACAGTTTCTTACACAATATGCTAACTTTCCCAATTTAGAGCATTGTCTATGTGTACCCCTAAAAGTTTGGTAGATGTGATTTGTTCTAAAGATTTTCCATGAATTTTTAGTAGATAACTCTCATTATAATTAATTAGTCTAGGAGTGAAACGAATGAAGAATATTTTATTGCTATTTAGAATTAATTTTTCATTTTCAAATTTAGTAACAAATAGGTTAATTTTACTCTGTGTCAACTGCAATATTATTTATGTTATCATCTACAAACTTTACTAGGAGACATGCGTTTATTACATCTGGTAAGTCGTTTATAAAAGTATAAAATTTAAGAGGTCCCAGGATCGAACCTTGCGGGATACAGATAATCTCTCGATTTTATGTTTCCTATTTATATCAGTTTTGTAATTAACTAGAACTCAAAAACCGTATATTTCCTTGCAGAAGATGTAACTAACTATGGAGTAGACGCTTATAGATATGACCTAACACCGTCTACTTATGACAGATCCACCCCATCTTACGACGATTGCTTCCGGGGGATACCTGAATTGCCAAATGGTCTAGCGGACGCTTCCCCATGCTACTTTGGTAAGTTAAAAAAGTTACGGTTATTTTTAATTTAAAATTTAAATCAATTCGCAGGTATTCCGGTGGCGGTAAGTTTTCCCCATTACTTGCACGGGGATGAGGTAATTAAAACGTACGTAGAAGGGCTGCAGCCAGACATTGAGAAACATGGATCCTTTGTCATCGTAGAACCAGTGAGTAATAGCCATTTTCATTAATAGGTGGACAAATAGGCATTTCCCATAAACATATGCTTTACGCACAAAAAATTATGGAAATAGTGCAGTCGTAGAAAATAGTAAATTATGCAACAAGTGCAAAATGTGGTACTTTTTTCACGAATGGGAAGTAGAGCCGTAAATGAATGCCGCAATCCCACGAGTGATCAGAAGACACTTTATGAGTTTCATACAATATTTTTTCTACGACAGTCCTCAATTTCCATATTTAGACAAATAAATTTCAAAGCTAGCTTAAACGTCAAAACACAAATTCATAATTGTTGCACTAAGTTAAAATTTGAGGAGAATCTATGTTAAACAATAACAATTATTCATAAAAAATCATTAGAAACATGTAGAAGTTGAAAAGAAAGTCTTATAATATTATAATATTAATTACAAAAATACATGCATTTAAAACGGAGATGACATAATAACGGCAGTCTGTAGAGAAGTTAGTTATAAAACGACGAGAAACGGGTACTAATTTAGAAACTCGGTGATAGCGACGGAGAAAAAAGACAATCACGACAGTTAATCTGACATTATATTTAACGTCAAATTCAACTGACGTTCATAGGTTACAATTCGGTATAGTTTAACAGCATCTAGTTATGGATAAATATAAGTACAGATAGTGTTTTCTGCCGTACTGTGTAAATAATACCACCAATTCACCAGAAAAACTGTTGTGTTCCAATAATAAACGCTGAACGTAATAATGCATGATTCAAAGCCACCAGAGAAGGACCAAGTCTTCTTATTGTGGAGACCATTTCAATGTCAAGTAAAGTAACAAATTACAATGTATTCTAAGCGTTTTATTTGTGGTAAGTTGTATCATTAATTAATTTCTAATTAATCAATGGTTGTATCTTAAAGTAGGAATTTGATTTTTAATATGGGTTTATGTTGTAGGAAAAATGGTCGCATTACAAGACTTGTGTGGCGTTCTAGCTGTTACAAATTTAAATTACCCGCCAAACTGGTGGATAAAACAGGGTGTATTACTGTATTCTTAACGGCTCTAGATTAGAATGTTATTCATGCTTCGACTTCCTAAAAGGAGGGAAATGGCTTTAATCTGATTTTATGTATTTTATCTAGTTTATGTTGGAATAAAGTGCAGTTGTTTTTGTTAGCTATTGATTATTTATGAAGCTCCTTAGACGCCCCATAATACTAGGATGATCAATAAATTAAAAAAGGAAATTAAAAACTCGTCGTTGAAAAACTGTATGAAACAAACTGTGAAAGTCGTCTAAAGTTGGTGAACACAATCAGTCGGAAATGGCTACGAATGCGTTGGATTGTAGTTATAAATGCCCTTTGAATTATGTGTGTTATAAATACATTGGTATCATTGTTTATTGCTTAGATAGATACTAGCATAAAGTACTTACCTATTTATTATTTTTTGTTATAATACAGACCTTTCTTCATATCTTCGTAAGTCTTATTCTGACTCTTCTTAGAAGTGAGTATCAATGGATAATAAATAATTTCTTTAGTAGATAAACTTATTTTGTTGTTTTCAGTTAGATACGCATATATATAGTTAATAGGAAATAAAACAATGAAAAGGAAGTATTTAATAAAATACAAAGTATAGTTAACAAATTCATCTAAATTAAATAATAAAATACATATTAGACATATTATGTAATATTAGTAAGATAAGATAAAGGAAGTTCTTGCAGAAATTACAATAGTTTGTACTGTCTATAGCAGCTGTAACGCAAGTACCCTGCAGCTTTTGCACTTCCAACCATTGCAATGTCAAAACGATCGTCTCTTTTTAAAAATTCGCTGACCATAAATATATCTACCGCAAGTAGAATGTCAGAATTAGCTTTTACAGATATACTGCCTTAGTCGTTTTGTAAAAAAATATTAACAATAACTGCAAACATCAATCACTGCTAGCTAAACGTCAAATTTACTTTTGACATATGAAGTTATTTTCTTTCTTGTCAGCAATGTCAACTTATTCGTCTTCATTTGTTCTGCTTATAGGTTCACATCTAACTGCCGTTATGATGTCACTACCGTTTTCGCGGCACATTCAAATAGTCGAAGTTTAACAGTTTTTTAAAATATGTTGTGCTAAGAATTTTTCTTCCAAATTAAATATATAACTAAATTAAGTCCTCCACTACCATATTTCACCATTTTTGAAAATTCGTCAACAACCCAAATTGACGTTACTTTTAGGTGTAAGGTGATTTTTGAATGGTCGAGGCAAAGCCGAGACCTTTAAAAAAACACCGAACACATAAGAAGGCTTTCGCATCGTGCAATGTATTATATTTTGTCTATTACCGAAAGATATTATGGGATTTAATAATTTAAAGCTAATTATTTCATGAAATTATTTGACGTTTTTAAAAATTTTTATAGTTTAGGAAACGGTCTGTGATTTCCATGCCAACGAAACATTTACTTACACATCATCTGTCATCAAATATAAGATAAACATTAGTATTATAAATTATTCAAGGAATACTGCAGTTTTGGGGAAGAATCTAACAGAATTTTGGTTTTCAGAATACCGGCATACCCCTGCATGGTATAGCAAGGTCGCAGAGTAATCTAGTCATGAACAACATGAGGGGATTTAACGACAAAATCCAGAGATTCAGTAATATTTCAATCCCCTTGGTTTGGCTCGAATATGTAAGTCTATAGTGGGAAAATGTTTCAAAAATGGTTTATTTTTCTGATACCAAAAAATATAATAAGGTGCTTCAAAAAACGTACAAGCATTTCGCGGGCAAGTAATATACAGTGTGTTTCACTTTCCGTGAAGACACCCCTGCGCCTTTTTTATTTGTGGCCCAAATCATTTCAAATCTTTATCAGCTATAGAACTCCATGAGACCATTTTATCTAAGACATAAAGAGAAATTTGTACAGCAAATGAAAGTCATGCACAATTATTATTGAAATTATTTATTATTTAACTACACGTGTATGCAAAATTTCAGCTCGATTAGATAACAGGAAGTGGGTAAATTTGATACATACATACATACATACATACATAATACATATATACATACAGATTTCCAAGTATTATAAAACCATTGAAAAAAAGAAAACGATATTATATTTAAGTTGACGTTTAATAATAAAAAGTGGCCCTTTTAGCGTTTTATTGAATGCCGATTTTTGTTCACAACTTTCATTTGTTGGAAAAAGTTATCTTTAGGTATTAGATAAAATCGCCTCATGGGGTTGTGTAGCTGATAAAAATTTGAAATGAATTCGGCCACAAATAAAAAAGAAGTGAAACAAAAATTATTTTTTTGAAAATATTCCGATTTTCACAAAATATTACAGAGTGGCATATCAAGTGATTTCGAACAACTTTCATTAACAAAATTTTTGTCTATCTCTAAGCCTACTATGATTTCTCGAAAATTGACATTTTCTTTTTATTGCAGTAGGCCGGCGTTTTAGATCTAGGGGGGAAGGGGGCATTTGTGTGTCGAATAAAGTCGCATTATGGAGTTGTGTGGCTGATAAAAATTTGGAATGAATTCGGCCACAAATAAAAAAGATACATGGGTGTTTTCGCGAGAAGTGAAACACATTGTATACAAAAATTATCGAATGCTTAATAGTGTCATATGTCCTACACTGAATTCTTTTAACACAAAATCAAAACTACAAGTGATATTGAAATAAAGTTGAGATTGAGATAAACATAAATTCGATTAAGGTAGTCAGTCCTTTTGCGATATCTCAGAAAATTAAAAATGTTATTAAGACACGCGAAAAAAATGATGCTTTTAATAAAAAATAATATATTACAGGTGGTTTTGCTAAAAAAATAATTAACAAAAAACCGACGGAGGAAAATAATATTTGGCACGTAGTTGACACTATATCTAAGGACGAAAACTTATACTTTTAGTGGGAAGAAATAGATCGATTGGGGATAAATCGGATGGCTGTGTGGTCCATTGTTTTATGTGTTTACTGTATTGAAATGATATGTTGTTGTCTACTTGTGTATTAGTACTTAAATATGTTTTTACTATGAATATAAACACTTAGAACAATATACTTGTCAGTTAATCAGTAGCGTGTCATTTTGCTCACTGGCGTGGATATGAATTTTTCAAAAAACTAAAAACAAAATGTTGAGCTCTACAAATCATCACATCCTACTCTACGGCCTATAAGTTAACAAATATTCTTTTTTCAAAATTTCTCAAAACCTTTTTTTTCTTTTAAATTGTGTTACCCCAAATTGCTCCTATTGTAAGAATAACCCATCTGCGCTAGAAATGTTGGTACGTTTTTTTGAAATCCCCTACAAGATAAAGTATGAGAATATTTTTTAGAAAATTGAAAAGTGGGTTACTGGAAATGAGTTGAGGTTAGACTGACATCTCTTAAAGTTCTAGATAATTTCCAGCCTCCTATGGTAAAAGCCAAATAAAATTCAATGTTTTAACATTATATTTTTTTCAGAACCAAGTAGGAATTCCCTGGTACATAGAATGGTTAATATACTTCGTAGTGGTACTAGTGCCGATATGCCAACACATATTTACAGCATTTTTATTCTGTGTAGGAACAGCCTTGATAATTTTTTACACGAGGAAAAGGAAGCAAACCAAAAGTCACCTAGTTAAGAATAAAACATTGACATTTGAATCTGAGGTGATTCTGAAACCTTGAGTTCTGTTTTTTGAGAAAAGCAGATTTATTGGTGATACAGTGGGAACAACTTGTTAAAATTCTTAGCACAGGGCAATACGACCATTGGAAATTTTTTTTGCCAAAAAGTGCTACTATTTTCTCTATTAGTTAATGCAGAAACTGTGATATATTTATCATTTTTGTTAGTATACATGGTGTTTAAGTTTACTTTACCACATTCGTCCACTACTTTACCACGAAAGTGACAGAAAACATGGATGTCTTTGGATATATATTTAGTAAAGATTTTAGATTACAACCTGGCTATATATCTTTCTCGCCAAAGTTTAATTTATTATGTAAATTTAAACGTAAAAACAACGTATCTCAGCTCCAATTGCAAGTAGAGCATCAAATATTTTTTGTAAAGTTGGCTTCTTTAATCTGCTTTCATTACTAATTTGCCGTTTTTTATTTCATAAAAAACAGAGAGTTACTTGAATTTGTTTATAACTGAAATTTGAAAAACTATAAACAACTGTAATAAAACGGGTTTAAAGAGTATGAGCGGGTAGCAATGTAAAAACTGCCCCCGCACCTAGCGAACTAAAATGGCTTCCATAAAATGTCTCGTATGCTGACTGTCTTGTGTACAAGGTTTTAAGCTCGTGGACTCTGCATGGGGTGGAAAAAAATAATTTACCCCCAAATGTTTTTTTTTCTCACCTCCTATTTGACGGATCGCTTTGTAATTTGGCACCAATAATATTAGTGTTAGGAGAGTTTATTTTAAAAAATATTACTCTTCTTTTATGCATTAAAAAATAATTAATACATTTTTTCAATGGCCTGAAGGGTGACTACCCCGTTTGACACTATTACCATATTTTGATATAATATGTATTTAAACTATAACTATAACATATAAGTTATAGTTTTATTAATGCGGTGGAACAGGATAAAAATAAATAAAAATTATTTGAACTTGCAATATTACGAGTATATTATTTAATATTTAGATAGGTAATCATACAATTCATTCAGATAAGAGTAACTGAGTGATGCAGAAATTGGACCCATATTGCGAGCAAAGGAAAAAGGAACCCGACCAGAATGGATGTCTCAAACAAAGGAGTAGGATTGAAGGCTTTGTGGTCGCAATGGGATTCACTTTGAGCATTAGACGAGCTTTTTTATTATTACATATGAACATCTATAAGACTTATTTTATTAACCATTAGCAACATGATAACTCATAAAAAACAAAATAATTTATCCAAGTCACTTTCCTCATCTAACTGTGGCAATAAAGAAACTTTTATTGGTTGATTCGATTATAGTACCTCCAATTTTTTTACATATTTACATTGTTAATGTTTTTGCGTTTTAAATTAAGTGAGCTGATTTTTCTCTCAGAACCATTGCTATCAGTTGTAGAACTTTCCATTTCGTGCATAACATTAACTACTATCTAAGTTTTTTAAAAAGGGAAAAATTAAGTATTAGGCACAATACAAATAACAAGAAAACCACGAGTACGATACACACACTTAAAATTCCGGAGATAAGATACTATATATGAGAACGTAACAGTATGAAATGAAGCTACGGAGATTTGTAAGACAGATGCGGCTGCGGCAGAGCGGGGGCGTGAGTAGCCAGTGGTCCAGAAAATTGAAAAATGACTTATTTTGTATTTTTAGTGCCTCTTCAACTGCCACAGCACGCACTTCTGACCGCGGGGTGTCTTTAAAGGCAGCTTCTACTTCGAGGGCACGCACCAAAGCCTCACTAATACTTTGATACCGTGATATTCTAAGAATTCGCCCGACTTCTTCGGCCCTGATGCCATCTAAAAAGGCTCCCACTGCTAGTTGTTCCTGAAATTCTCTTGGTGCACTCGGATATGCCAGGTGTGCCAGTCTCTCTACCGCAGTTTCCAATTCTTGTAAGCTTTCCCCAACTTTTTGCGTTATTCATTTTAGCTGAGCCTGGTATACTTGGGCAAGGTGTTGATCGTCATATATCAAGTCTAACGCAGCTTCCAAGACTTTGAAGTTCCTTTGTTTCTCCACCGGGATGGTCTGAAGTAACTCTGAGGCTTGGCCCCTTAGCGCCAGAACTAATGCCATAGCCTTTTCCTCCTTACCCCAGTTATTCGCAGTTGCAACCACCTCAAATTGTCTCCGGTACGTTGTCCATGAGCTTTGGCCGTCAAATGAGGGAGGTTTTAAACGAGGACCTGATGATACTACCAGCTGGCCTCCTTTCTCTCTCAATTGTCGTTTAAGGCGCTCCACTTCTCCTTCGGCGTCACTCATATTTTCTTTGATGTCGCTTACTTCCCTTTTGACTTAACTGACTTCTGTTTTGATCCCACCTACTTTATCTTCGACCTTGTTTATCTCTTCTTTGATTTCGTTAGTGACTGAATTCATAGCGTCTTGTTGTATTTTCATTTGATCGCTCAGGATTTTCCTCAGTTCTTCCCGGCGTCTTTCTCGTTCTTCTTTTTCCTCTTGACGCCTTATTTCCAGGTTTTCCATTATTTCCTTCAATTCGTGTCTTTCTTCTTGACGCCGCCTTTCTTCCTTTTGACGTCTTCTTTCTTGCCCTTCTTTTTCTTCTTAACGTAGCTTTTCTTGTTCTTCTTTTTCTGTGCGATGTCTTATCGGAAGTGAAATAACTAAACATGAATTAATTATATGATTACCTATCTAAATATTAAATAATATACTCGTAATATTGCAAGTTCAGATAATTTTTATTTATTTTTATCCTGTTCCACCGCATTAATAAAACTGTAACTGTTATATGTTATAGTTTAAATACATATTATAATATGGTAATAGTATCAAACAGGCCATTGAAAAAATATATTAATTTTTTTTTAATGCATAAAATCATCGTAGAAGAGTAATATTTTCTAAAATAAATTATCTTAACACTAATATTATTTGTGCCAAATTACAAAGCGATCTGTCAAATAGGCGATGAGAAAAAAAATAAAACATTTAGGGGTAAATTATTTTTTTTTCCACCCCATGCAGAATCCACAAGACAGTCAGCATACGAGACATCTTATGGAAGCCATTTTAGTTCGGTAGGTGCGGGGGCACTTTTTACATTGCTACCCGCTCATACTCTTTTGAAAAAAAAATGTTTTTCTCCATGATATTAAAGCACTTATAGAATACTACAATTTGAGCTATCGTACATATTTCTTGGTCTTGCGTTTTAAGCCGTTTTAATAATCATTTTGATTTGAAATTTTAAGTGGTGATTGTACTTTATAAGACCTATATTTCTCCAAAATTTCATTGAATATTATCCATTATTTTTGAAAGAACAATTGGATTGAATTATAGTTTATGTACTTTTATTGTACAGCTCATAACGAACATTTTCTTTCTGTTTGTTCTTTTCCATATAGGACTTAGATTTCGAGATATTCAAAGAAAAGCGATGGAAAACTTGGTCTAAAAAATTAAATTGTTTAAATAAACAATACGTTGACCTCGCAGAAACTGCAAAACTGAGCTGTGAACACGTTAAAACAAAAAAACTGCCCTGACCAGACAATTCAAATTGCGATTTTTTTAATTAGGACTAAGTCTATAAGCAAAATAAAGTTTACAATATTTAACCAAAAAACAATAAATAGAAATAGTGGAGACCCGTTATGGAAAAAAGCGCGTTATTTGGAAACCGGTTAGTAAAACACGGATTTGAATGAATTTTTTCTTATAGGTTCCTAATATTAAATTAAATACTAAAGCCCGTACAATTCAAGAATTGCCGCTGTTGCTCGCTCAAAAACTGTAGGAAAATTTGGAAAAATCCATTAAATCGAAAAAAAAAAAATTAAAACGCGAAGAAACTATTTTTTTGAATATATGAAAATAAAGTGGTTCTAAGATTTCCACACCTTCAAAAACATTTATTAAATAATGTTATAAAACATGTATAACATTTATTAGAATAATGACAAAAATTTGTCATTATGGCTAGCACTTCTCAAGACATGGAGCGAGTTTCTTTCTTTATGGATGGCACTTTCTAATCATTGCCTTAAAACTTTTACATCTTCTATGCCCCGTCTATGTGTGGAAGCATAGACAACTTTTTCATATTAACACAGAAAAATTTAAAGGATTCAAGTATGGGGATCTAGGGGGTCATTGTATTGGCGAAAGATATAAGAGCCCCAGTGTACTCTATATTTTCTTACATATTTCATGGACATTTTTCTGCACACTTTCGGCACAGACGGTAAAGGAATTTTGCTTTATATCGCTTTACTATCAGTAGTTCAAACAACACACGTAAATGTTTCCCGCATTATGAAGCCGGTACTAGTCATATTATTATAAACCAAAAAAATATAGTCTACCTGTTTCAAGGATAGAATGCTCAAGGCTTAAGTCTGTTTTCTGTTTTAGTTGAATATTTGAATTTAAACTCGATAATGAGTAACCAAACCCATGACAATAAATATTAGTCCTAAAATAAATGTTGCTTACAAAATCTATCCAGTTTTTGGGCAATTATTTAACATGTTTTCGATAATAAAGATGTATTTTTGTACCAAAAGTAACGTAGAATAAATAAGTGCCGAAACAATTGTAAACAATAAAATATTATTTCAATGTTCTTTTGTTTTATTTTGAACTATTCTCTAACTTTAACCACGTGAACTGGAATCGCATACGTTTTGCCCGCCCGTGCTTAAAAAATAGTTGTTTAGATATAGCGTCAGACACACACAGACCGACAGACAGATAAACTGAATGATTAAATTAAAAGACATAAATTTTCATAATCCAAATGCGGAAATCTTCAATAATAAAAAAACCTTGTATTATAAAAGATGTTTGGTAAAGCGATGCCGATCCTCAGCAGGAAAGTATAGGGAGGACTAAATTAGATGGGATTTAGGGTTATCTCTAAAACTATGACAGATAGACAAAAACCATTATAGATGTCCTGAGCTCGATTTTCTAGAAACAAAAAATGGCGCAAATCGCGATCGTCTCTTTTCGACTAACAAGTTTCAGAGCGTTTTGGGAAAATTGGCATTTTTGGATGACCTTCATATCTCATTTATCAAGTGTCGAATCGAAAATCGAGTTATCACATTCTTAAGGCAGTTTTTTGAGCAGAATCCGTTGCGGATAAGAAGAAAATTATGCATGCCTCAGTTTTCGAGATATAGACACAACTTGTGTTTTTTAAATTGAACACCCTGTAAATTATTTCATTATTCGATCACAACTTAAATTAACCATCCAACGATATATCAGATGTCATATTGATCTCTAGAAAAAGTGATTAATTTTAGAAAAATTTAATATATTTTTGAGGAGGCCATGGAAGACTATTAACAACAACACTTCTTGTAATATAAAATAATATTTCCAAAAATAGTCAAACTAAACTACAATAAATGGAAATGGAAAAGATATATAACTTATATAACAGTCCACATACTTACAGAGACGAACCCACGGGGGGTTATGGGGGGGTACGCCCCCCCCCAATGTTGATTGAGTTGGGAAAATCACCAAAAATGTAAAAAAATCTTTATTGGGTATAATTGCAAAAAAACGAATAATGAGTTGATAAAAATTAAATGACACTGTCACTATGACCATTTTATTATAAATAATTTTAATTGATATTATTTATGACTAGATGTGACTGATGTGAGAGCCATAGAATAGTCGACGGACAACGCACAACGCCGACGGGCCTACGCGACGAGCCAACAAAATAAACTCGTCAACTCGCGGAAATTCGACGTTCGACCCGTTAGACGGCACGGCCAGAGCATACAATTCTCAAAGACTGTCTTACATTAGAAATATTATAATATTACTCCTTTTTGTCTTTATCAATACAATGCTTTGTCCTAGCTATAAAGTCGTTTGTTGTTAGTTTATACTGAGTATCACTAATATCAGTTACCAACCTCTCAACGAGAGATAATAATAATAACAAATTGTTGTCGGTCAGAAATTATTAAAATATTAAATTCTTAGAGGACACTGAATCAGAATCTGGGACTATTAAAGGAGACGATCCAGCTGTTGGGACCCGACATTGTTGGTACGCTTTGAAGATAATTGGAATTCCAGCGGACCAGTTCACTTTTACGAATGAGTTCAAAGCATGCCGACAAGGCTGGCTCCCTGCCGCTGGATCGTGTGTAGACCCCTTAATGCTACCTATTACGTATCACAATGTGAAATTGTGAAGTGGGAAGTGGCCGGTAGCCGTACTAGCACGGACGTTCACGAGCTTGCGCCCCGACTTGCGCGTAATCGTATTGTATCTTGTTTTTCTCCACGGTCATTAAACTATAACGGTTACCTCATCCAGTAGCTTCTAGACGAAGGAGAGCGCGGGGTCAACTTAGGTCTAGCGCCTACATCATGTAGTTTAGTTAAACTTCTTTTGCATAATATTTGTATCGCTAGGCTACTTATAGATTAAGTCTGAAATAAAAAAAAAACATAAGGAAATATAAGTTGTAAAAAAATGGGCAGTTGGCAAATTAGTTGTAGCTTTCCCCCCCCAAAAAAAAATAGCTGAGTTCGTCTCTGCATACTTACAAAAAAGTCCACATACTCTAATCAATGTAAATTAAAGAAAAACAATTTTAAATAACATACCCTCTTAACAATAATTGATAATATCAGATAATCTGGAGAAGTTCTACTCAGGCCCCCCGTATGGGGGGGGGGGCTATTGAGTACTGAGTTTAGGAGCCCGGGCTTCCGTTGACAAAAAAAATTGTGTCCCCTTCTCCCCCCGCTCATCAATTAATAAGCGCAGGGACCCGCCAGTAAATTAGGTACCGGGGCCCATGATGTGAGGGGCCTGAGAATACTAGAAAAGTGGTTCTCTATTGATGAATTCTGCTGTCGATTTATTTTGTAGTTATGTCAGTATTTAATGTTAAACGTTTCCAAACGTATCGCCTACTAGAAAGTAGACACGCCATTTTACCTCAAAAACCAACCTGATTAAAAAAGTAGAAATAAATTTTGTTGCGCAGAAAACTATTGCTTTTAAAATTTAAAATCGGTGGCTTGTTATAAATTGCCTGTACGTATAAGCCTGTCATATACAGTGTGTTTCACTTGAAATGGTAACACCTCAATAACTTTTTATTTTTTTCCCGATTTGAATCAAATTTTACTTAAGTATGGAACAAATTAGGATCTACTTATGACCAGAAAAACATTCTTATCTTACAAATGTAAAGCCAACTGCGGTATCAAAATATGTGGAGAAAATCAAAAAAATCATATTAGGCATTTTTTATCGGAAAATTTTTTTAATGAAACTTGTTCAGAATTGTCCAAAAACCTTAAGTCCAAAATTTAATCAAAATAAAAAAATATATAAATTTTGATTAAAATATGTCCAAGTCCGAAAATATCATAATCGATTTTTTTGTTTAGACTGTACTATGACAATTTTGTTTGAAATTAAACCCAAGCTGCCAGGTAGTTGTCAAGCAATTTACAGTATTTTTTTAAATGGTTAAAATAATTTTTTATTTTTTTTTATTTTGATTAAATTTTGGGCATAAGGTATTTACACAATTCTAAACAAGTTTCATTAACAAAATTTCCGATAAAAAATAGGTAATATGATTTTTTGATTTTCTCCTCGTATTTTGGTACCGCAAGTGGCTTTGCATTTGTAGGAGGCGTAGGGGTGTTAACATTTCAAGTGAAACCCACTGTATACCGTGGAATAAAACATCAGTTTTGTTTTTCATAAATCCACAGCTTTATTTTACCTACAGTACAGGAAAACTTTATTAACTCGAAAAAATTATTAAGATATACAAATTCAACATGACGCTGTGCGAATGGCCAAACAGCCTTAGCCATCCTCTCGAATTTAGATAGATACCTCGAAAAAAAAAATTGTGCAGACCTTAAACTTTGGTTATAGGTTCAAAATAGGCCAAAGTTCATGAAACAAAAAAGTTTAGGAGTTTTACGAATCCGCGGGAACCTTTAGGGGGATGAAAAGGAGTATTTTTAATCGATTTCCCTCTATTTTCTCGGGAAATATGGCGTTTACAAAGAAATAGTTCAAATAAAAGTTATTTCTGACAAAATTGTATTCAATTTGGTGTTTCTAAATTTAATTTTATAGCAGTAATTAATCGAAATACTAGAGGTTTTAACTTCGGAATAATGTCATATGAATTAGATCGCGTTCATTTTTGGCAGCTGAATGGTAAATGTATAGAAGTAAAGTAAATGCAGAAGTTTCTATATTATGTGAGTGCTCGCTAATTTATATGGGGTGAATGCCACCCTATGGCACTTAGGCCAAAAACGCTAATAACCAAAATGAAAAACTATTAATTAGGCCTATGATTTTTTTCTTATTTTTATATCATAAAAAACAAAGAAGTTGCGACAGAAACTATGTACTTTTTCACATTTTTTTTTAAATAAAAACGTCGCAATTTTGTTAATGTAAGTAGTCATTATTTAAAAAATATATTCACTATTTTTCGTTAATACATAGTGTGACCTAGACCCTCAAATTTTTTCATCAGCTTACAGCGCTTGCTTTAGAAAAAAAAATGCATTTTAAACGTACGATTTTAGAAAAAATGTAACATTCTTGTTTCTCTGCAAATTATATCAATAAATATTAGTTTAAGAGAAAATATGGTGGACGTGGACATCAAAAATGAAGCAAATAAACTGAGAATACATTTTTTTGTTTATATATTTGTGTAGGGTTGATTGTTTCGGAGATATTTAATTTTATAGATAGCATCCGACCGTCTTTAGGATGAAGTAGGTATTTAGTTTAAAATGTCGAATATTTTAGAAACTGTGACACTTCCATCAAAGTTCTAAGAAACAAAATTGAAGGTGATTGATCAATCTTTAAAATTATTTTTTGTTTGTTTCTAAATCACAAAAAATAAAGAAGTTATGGCCGATTCAATGTGCGTTTTCACATTTTTGTTAACAAAATGACGGCATTTTGTTATTGTAATTGCTCAGTAATTAATTTTTCCTTTAAAAATGCTGTTTTTCGTTAATATCACCTAGATGCTCTATTTATTTTATTCCTTTAAAACATTTTAAAACACATCCACCATCCCCCCCATCGAAAAATGGCCGTATTTCGGTTAATTATTGCTATAAAATTAATTTTTTCTACGATTGTGCTGAAAGTCAAATTTTCTAACTTCAAAATGAGTGCAGAAAATATCACTTTGCCGCACCCCGTGCGGCAAAGAATTTGCCACACGCCGTGATTACATTTTCACGCACCGGAATAAAATAGTGTGTTTACCTTAAAGAATTTTATATTACTTACTGGTAATAACAATTAAATTCTATAAATGTACATTAATTACACATGAATTGCAATTACAAAGTCAAATTTTCTTACTTCAGAATGACAGCGGAAAATGTCACTTTAAATAAAATCTGACAAGCAGCAAATTTAAAATTTTGGAAAGACTTTGAAAAGGGAAATAACTTCACAACCGTAGAAAAAATAGTATGTAACACACGTGTGGCAAGCTTCATTGCAAAACTCGTATGATAGGAACACTCGCTGCGCTCGTGTTCCTACTTTCATACATCGTTTTGCAATGAAGCCCTTGCCACACTTGTATTACAATCTACTATAAAAACACCAAATTAAAGATAATTTTGCCAGAAACAACTTTTATTTGAGGGGCGAGCGTAGAGGCGACTTCAATGTGAATATCAGTCGATATTCCGTTGAAGCAACGTCGAGCGCGGTTAGTACTTGGATGGGCTCCCATCTTGGGAAATACAGCGTTCTCGCCCCACCTTCTAGAGGCTTGTATATCAGTGTATACTCGGAAGTTACGTAATTTCAGACGAGGATTACGTAGTGGATATACCATCCTTCGGAGGGGATGTAAAGCAGGCGGTCCCTTGTCTATTAAATGTTAGGCAAGTAAAAGATCCCTACTCTTCTTAAGGGAAGAGGTTCGGCAAAATTTCCAGGTTGGGGGTAGCTCGTCTCCTGGCGTCGGTGATAGGCCCTGGTAGCGGAAATAGGCCGACGTTAAACAGTTAAAAAAAAAAAAAACTTTTATTTGAACTATTTTTTTGTAAATGCCATCTTTCCCGAGAAAATGGAGAAAAATCGATTTTTTTTATTAAAAATACTCCTTTTTAGCCTCTATAGGTTCCCGCGGATCCGTAAAACTCTTAAACTTTTTTGTTTCGTGAACTTTGGCCTATTTTAAACTTCTAACCAAAGTTTAAAGTCTGCACAAATTTTTTTCGAGTGACAGTCATTTTTTTCAATCTTTCCCTGTACTACTACGAAATATACAAAATTACCAAATTAATATACTTTTATGGGTCGCGTGCGCGTGACGTCACAATCTGAGACCTTAGGAAAAACAAACAGAAATTCTTTAACTGCCAAATGGCAACTGATTGAATTTTTTGTAATATTATTGTTTCTATGTATATTATACATACAAAATGACAAGTTTTTGGTTTATTATTAATTGTGGAAGTGTGACAATCCAAAACAATGCCAGTTTTGATAAAATAACCTCAATTTACAACCAGAAGAAGTTAGAGGTTAAAATACTGCAACTGATTTCAAACAATTAAAATGAATGATTTTACGAGAGTCTTCCAAGGATTTTTTTAGTGGTACGTTGTTACATATTAATGTAAGAATTTGGTTTTTAACGTGGGTTTATGTTGTAGGGAAAACAGCCGTATTACAAGACCATTACGATACGTCCAGTTTGGGCATCCTCTCTTAAAAAGGAATTCAATTTAAAACCCATATGTGAAACTGAAAGTGCTTATAATAATAATAACTGCTGCTCACATAAGCAATAAACAATTCATGGTAAAGAAAATTAACATTTTATATTGGTTTGTCAGTATTTTTAATAATTATTTCTTCTTTAAATTTTAGTTGAGCGAAAGGTGTGTAAAGCTGTGCCAAAGGAGAGAAAAGTGCAATGGTAGAAATTGTTTTAAATAAAGTACACTCCAAGAGGAAGCAGGCTTCATAAAGATATTTGATAAAGTAGGTGCATAAATTAAGAAAGGAAATTCAAAGTACCTGCGGCCGTCAACAAGTGCATGATGCAATGTGCCCTTTCAAAGTATATCGTGTGGTGTTTAAAAACTCAGTGTTGGACTATTGAACACTGAAAAAGTTGAAAATTAAAACTCTGAAGTGGTCTACGGTCAGTGAACACATAAGCAAAGTCTGACTCGGCTTTGTTAGTGTTGAATTGTATAGCTATAAAAGCCCTTCGAGTTAAATGTTACTTATTGCTTAGATAGATATTACAATAAAGTATATATATATATATTATGTTATGTTAGGTACCTACATTACAATCATTTAATTTTTGTTACAATATTAACCTCTCTTATAACTTTCTTGTCGATTCTTCTTAAAAGTACTAATGGACCATGGACAATAAATAACTTATTTAGTAAAGATATTTTGTTTTACTTTCAGTTACAAGTTCGACGTAACTGACCATTTCAATTTACTGCTAACAATATATAGTAGTAGAAGTGATAAATAAAACATAATAAAAAGAGTATATTTAATAAAATGATAATGAACAAACGAATTACATAAAATTATGAAAGACATTACATAACAATATAGGTATGAAAAATAAAATTTTTATAGAAATTACAATGAATTGTATAGGATTGTATAGACGAGAAGAAATTATGCACGTCTTACTACATACTTCAAATAGTTTATAGCACATCAGTCTTCATTGCTTAATTTATATGGTGTCTTTTTCACAAAATTTACAGCGGTTAATACCTTGATCATAGCCATGTTTACTGTTAAAAAGGAAATACTTCCTCTCTCAAGTAGTGGTCATGTTTTGTCTAAACTAGCAACACATTCACAGTAAGTACTAAGAAACCATCTGAATCTGGAGTCAATGGCTTTTTTTCATGATGCCACGACTTAACCTGAAAAATGGATTTGTATGTTAGCAATTATTTCTAAAGCAACATTTAATTAGGCAAGTGTATATGAAAAGAATGGTAAATCATTGATAACAATTCTTACCTTTGCAACAAGGTTTTATTCTGTAAATTTCTTGCAGAGTACTTCTTTCACATAACCATAAACAGCTTTAAGACTTAAATGCCTTGAACTCATCCTTTTCTCTATACACTTCTCTCAAAAACCAAGTAATTCGCAGTATCCCTATGTGTACTATTTGGAAATACATCAATATTTACACTAAAGCATTTTTTTCTCAAAATATAAGGATTTAATTCCATGACAGCAGTATACCTAACCTCTACATCATGAGACAATTCTGCAAAATACGAACTAACCGTCATCCTGTCGAACAAAATTGAGCATATAAAAGTAATAAGAATAGCTGCAGATGTTAAATAATTCAACATTAAACTTTTAAATGGCACAAACACAGTAAAATTCACTTTAAAGAAAAACATTCAATACGCGGATAATTCAATGACAGCTGTTTGTTTTTCCTAAGGTCTCAAAATCTGTGACGTCGGCGCACGTGACCCATTCTGTTTAGCTATTTTAAACATGTCATTGTATATGTCGTTTAATTCATTTTACAATAAAAAATAAAACCACGTCACTCTACGAAATATAGATGGTGTTCCCCAACAATTAGGTTATAGTAAATTACACATGGGTGGGTACGTATGTATATCCATAGGCCTATGCTGGTTTATTACTCCCACAAATGAAATGCAAAAGATTAATCAACTTTACCAGTGGTTTAAGTAGTGCCTCGGATATTTTTTACCTATCTCCACTTATTTTTAACCTTTTTAATCCCTAAAATCAACTAACTGCACTACAATTTCTCAGAATTATTATTAATTTGAATTTGAACTCACCACGTCGTATATCTGCAACCAGCTTATTCTAAAGTTTATCCACAATGCATTTCCATAACAACACAAAATATTACATAAAACACCGAAAGTTATTTAAATTCACAAAATCACAACGAATTACAGACGCTTTTGCAAGGCACACTTAGATGATTGTTTTTTGTTCGTGTCGACAATGCGCACGGTGAAGCGCAGGGCAGAGCCTACTACGTTTTTCTTGGAGTTCAAGAAGTAAAGCCTACGTTTATTGTTACAAATCAAGAATATTGTGTGGGATATTAGAGATGTGTCAAATATTTTTTTACGGAATAGTAGGTACAAACAAAAAATAGATTTAAATTTACCATTTGCTTTATTTTATTTTAAAAATAGTAGGTCATGCGCAAAAAAAATGGGAGTACCTAATACCTATATAATCTTTGTTGATTTATATTTTAAAGTGACCAGGGGCGGACTGGCCCACCGGGACGAATCCCGGTGGCCCGCTCCAATACTGCGCCGCTGGCGCCGCCTGCTCGGCAAGATGACCGGCTAATAAAGTAATAAGTGGCCTGCAAGTTCTAAGTTCCAGCGCCGCTAAACTGTTGTCAGTCCGCCCCTGAAAGTGACCATAAGTATTTGAATCTTGCTCATGGGGGACATAATGGAAAAAAATCCAGACTTACATTTTTTTTTGTCCAGGTCTCATAATTAATGAGCGGGGGAGGGATCGTAAAAAATTCTATTAAAATTTTATAAACCAATGCGGGACGGTTCACTTTCATGAAAATCGGTTTATCCGTTCTTGAGGAAAAAAAAATTTCCATTTTTTTACCCCCATAACTCCCCTAAAAATGGTTTTCCAAAAATAATATTTTGGGAAATTTCATCTAACACTACTATCAACTTGTGCCCAAAATCTCGACCAAATTAGTGCGCGAGCAGCATACCTATACTTATCCTGCTATACTCTTTGCACCACATACAAAGTAGTTGCTTTTAACTGGTTTGCTTATATTTGCACATACTGTAAATAAATCAACTTTCAAGCGATATTTTTTTATTAAACAACTGTAAAAGATACAAAAATAAACGTTTGCGAACTTAAAAACTTACAAACTAAATATTGAGATTGAGTCGGCTAACAATACCTCGAGAAAAGTTAAAAAAAACTTAACAAACACACATGAGTACACATAACAAACTCGGTCTCTAAAACAGACCTTATAATAAGGTAGATATTCTAGAAATATCTTTCTGAACTAAACGTACAGCTTTGCCAAAATAATATCAATTTAAATGAGTTGCAGTTTCTTTGATCAGATCGAATTTATATCCTAAGATTTCATTTTGGCTTCACCATACTGACAGACTAGGTCTAAACCAACATTTTTTAAAACTGGACGGAGTGTCTCTTATCAATGTCTAGAAAGTCCTAAATCTAAGTACAAAAATACATTTTAAATATGGCACATTTCGATGTAACTAGATAACTACATATTTATTTTGATTTATTGTTGAGTGTGAGAAGAAAAGATGAGATAAGCGTATTATTTGTTACCTGAATTATTATACTAAGAGATCTGGCCAACTTGATCATGTTGAGGGTTTTGTTTCATATACAAATCGGTCCATCATACATTGCCAACAGTGTTACGAACGTAACAGACACATTACAAGTGGTTAAAGTTGTCTTATTAACTGTTGCTTTCTTTATTAATTATGATTTATAAAATCATGTTTAATTTTATCTTTTCTGCTTCATATAATTCTGCAAACATGTCGGACCTTCCTATGGTCTGATAGAGAGTAAAACATCTACTTTTAAAACACCTGAACATTTCATGATGAAGTTGGCTTGACCTCTTCAACGAAGAAACATTCATATCAATTAATACAATGAATATTATAATAACGTGATATTCAATACTGCAACTATATGATTATTCTTCTTGAAAGTGTAATGTTTAAATACATGAGTTACATCAATAAACAAAAAGAAAAATCACAAATTTTAATGAGTATTATTTCTCTAGTTGAGCGTCACTTGTCAAAGCTCTTCAATTCTGGCTTCACCCTGATCTCTCTGCAATCGTCGCCTACTGCTGGTGGAATTGATTCTCTTAGCGCTCACATATCTATTGCTAAACACCAAAATGATGCACACTAGAGTTATCAATGCGGTCAGAAGGAAGCCATATTGCAGCGCCATCTTAACGCCCTTGAGCGTATAGGTGGCCTGGTAGACCAAATCAACGAAGTCCTGTGGTAAAGTTTTTTCCTTGACCTCCTGGAAACAAAAATCATCGATAATTATAAGAGGTTGGATTCTTATTGAACCACATATGCTATGGCAACTGAGGTAATCTAGGATAGGTATTCGAAATTTTTCTAAAGAGTCAATGTGGGAGAGATAATTGGGAAGATCTGAGGGAAGCTAAATTATTAAACCAAGAGACATATCGTTTTGTTATTGTGTTGACGACTTGGTCAAGATAGCACAGTAAATAGTACTTGTAATTTTAAAATAATTTTTTAAATTATCAGCATATAAAAGACAACCGACCATATGTCAAGGATGTCTTTGAAAAATAAATCAAATAGTAGTGGTTCTAGAAAAGACCTTTGGAGAAACACCTGAGATTGCTGGATCTTCAACTATTTGGTTTTGAGACCAAAACCATGTTTCACTTACCCCTTGAATCCAAGCCATGGGAAGCATAAGTCCGTCTTCGTAGGCATCCAGCTGGTAGACTCCGTAAGCTTTTTGAACTTGAACGTTGATTTGTAAACTTGTTTTACCAGTTATGAGGAAGCCCATGGTTGGATGGAGATTGAGATGCGTTTGGACGTCTCTTTTCGCAGTACTCAGTCCTGTGACGCCATTGATCAATGATTCATCTCCATTGTAAAAGTGTGGATGTGACACAAACATAGGAGCACCTGGAATTAAAAAAAAGGTTACAAGTTATTGCGACAAGCATAATTGAATTTAGTACGTACCATAATTGCATGGTGTGACATTAAACACTCCTTTCATTGGGCACTCCCCACTGTCCATGTCGCAGTAGCACTGTTGCTCAGGTTTTACAGCTGCCGATTCAAAGATATCGTGAGGTACGACGTACCTATAGGCGGGGATTTTTCCATCTAAAATTGTAACTTCTTCGTCGTACATTAGAGGTATTGATCTACACATTTGTGGAAAGAGGTATGTTAGCGGTTGCTTCTGTTGAACACTTTTTGGTGGGTAGGTCGTGCCATCAGCAGATTGTAGTCTGAAAAAATTGAGTAGCTTTTAACTGCAGTTTAAGGCGAATAAAAATACAGGTATCACTTTCAAGATATGTGTCATAGAAGCGAGATATGTCCAACTATGTGTGTGTAATTTGTAAATAAGAAAAAACTTTGAAAAAATAAGACAAGTTGGAAATACATTTATTATTTGAAACTTTTTTCCTATCTGCAACCGTAAAGGATTTATATACAAAAATCTGCAAATGAGCCGCCATTTTTCAATATGCGGGCGAAGCACAGCTTCGATTTTAGGGGACTTTTAGTATATTCATTAGGATGGCAAGTGGAGCATCTCCACCAAATTCCTTGCTTGTACTAATTTTTTCGATGTCAAAATTTATTTTTCCTGCATTATATATGTCTAGTTGACAATAATTACGCTGTATCTACTAACAACATCGCTTTGATTTTTATTTCTACATTGCTTGTGTTAAAATCAAATTACCTGTTACATGCCCCTGTGGACCAATAGTCCAGTTCTTCAAAACCATTAAATTTTTCGATAATTCCAACTTTGTTTATGTCTTCTTTCCCTGTATTCATAGTGATCACATTTGGTTGTAATCCCACTTTCTGGAACAGAAGATAAATTTAGTAAATAAAACGTTCGTTTTCTGGTTTTATTTTGCATTAACAAATTAGAGCCTGGTGTACCTTACGGCAACAACTCTTTTTATTTTTGGAGGTAATTCATATACACTTTGAAAAACACTTTGTAATTCGTTACCACTTCGAACCAAGTACTTGTAAACTGAGCTACCAATAATGCTAGTGCATCGTGTGCCTGTTGTACTTACCGAAGAGAGCAGTCCGAATTTCTCAGGAATGTGTTTGTCGTCAAACTTAGCCAAACTCCTGGAGATGTCGTACAAATCGTTATTATATCCCATGATGAGGCTGTCAGCTGCCAATTTGACAAATGGCTTCTCATCCAAACCAGTTAATATGCTGGAGAAACCCAGCCTGGCAAAATAGTTGTGGTACTTCGTCACCGCCGCTCCAGACTAGAAGCAAAATATATATATAGTCAGTTTTGTGAACTACGATTTTTTTAATGAGATTACTCTCTAAGTATTACTTTCCAAATGTAGTTTTTTTGCAAGTGTCCTACTGTTAGTATTGTTACTCACCAAGAGAGGTACGTTGGGAACATGAACCCTGTCGCTCTGTTTTCCCTTTGATAACTCTGGACGGAATGTGTAACTCCACTTTTCTTGATAAGACACTGTGTCATCATTGAATTGTACGTTCATTCTTTCCAAAGTCTCACTGAAAAAGCAAAAATGCATTAGCAAGAGCAAAGTATTATTTAGGTAATATACACGTACGAATTTGCAAAAAGTTTCAGTTAAAAATTGACCTTTCACATCGCGAAAATAGAAATAGTTTATTGATGTTACATACTTTTCAAAGTTTTACACAAGTCCAATTAGTTAAGTTCTAATAATACAAAAATATTGATAATAATCGAGGATATTCAATTAATAAACACAAATAAGTCACGCACATGGTTTTGACAAACAGGAATTAAAATAACAGTTAAGTTTTACACTTGAAAATATTTTTAAAATTTATGATAAAAATTTCATACAATTTCATTTTAACCTGGCCACAAAATTGTTTGTATGGTAAAGAAGTAATAAGAAATGAGTTTGTTAAAAATCGAGGGATCAAAGTAGTCAACCCCTTTTTACTTTTTTCTAATCTAATCAAGGATATCTTATTATTTAACCTTGTATCACGGCCATGTATATCCCTGTGAGCGACGTAATCGTTTATGTTTTTTTAACAGATATCAAGCACCCACCTATAAATATAAAAAAAGAAGGAACTGTTAATATTCCATGTTCAAAGAATTTATATTTTACGTCATCTCTATACCCAAGACTTGAAATCGATCTTACAACACGTCTCTGTAAACTAAATATATCTAAATGAGCTGTATACCCTCAAGTTAGAATTGCATAAGAAAATGTGCCTTGAAATAATGAAAAATAGGCTGTTCTAATGACATTTGAGATTGTTTATCATATAAACACACCTTGCCAGTTTTTTGAAACATGGTCCACTTAGGGTTGCCCATCTCTATAGGGGGTGAATTTTTTTTGGGTATTTTTTAAGTCTCACCCCACGAAAATATACTATTATACTAGGAATAATTTATGTCAAAGTTTCAGATAATTCGGTGAACGGTAACCCGTGCCGCATTCAGGTAGAAATTTGTAGATAAGATTTTATTACGGTAATACACTTAAATTTTACTTAAAATACAAATATCTACCTCTTTTCTCATAATGTTTTATTGGTGTACTTATTTCCTAGAAATTATTTGTTTAGGAAGTTTGGAAATATAATGCACCTACGGTATGTTTTTATGTCAGTTTGCAATTGTGTTTTACAGTGGTGACATTATAAGTTCTAGCATACGTTCCTTTTTGAAAAAACATTTAACGATTTCTGATGTTAGATCCTTACGAAAGGATACTTTCATTTACTTAGTTGGACACTATTCGTCACAAATCATTGGCAATAAATTGCCGTCTAATAGACAAGTATTACAAGTGCTCTTTTATAACATTCGTGAAGTGAAGCTAAGTGTACATGAAAGTGCTAAATTAACAATAAAAGAGGTGTCAGTTTTTTTGGGATAAAGCTCGCATTCCGACACGTCAGGATTTTCATTGTGTTAAACAACTAGATAAACTTTATGCAGAGTGGAGGAACTTACAAAAATCGGCTAAAAGGGCCAGTGCGGGAGTAAAGAAAAAAATTTCGTTGAAAAATTGGACGATCTTTTTGACATTTCTCATGCAAATGCATTGGAGTTGATGAAAATAGATGAAGATAAGCAGTTTTTAATTAACCAAAGAAAAAAGGGACGTCCTGGATTTATGCATGGTATTGATTACCAACTTGCTTCTCAAGAAAAATCAGCTGAGGAGAAATTACAGAAATTATCCGAACGAATGCAACGAAGTCAACAAGAAAAAGCTAGATTAGAGGAAACAGTCACCTGTCCATCATGAAGTAGTAATTCAGCCGACTCCAACGAAAATGAAGATGAAATAATCGAAGCCCAAGAAGAGTTGTTACAAGACCAGCCTGGCCCGTCACAGCCAAAAAAGAGGAGATTGTATGGAACATGTAACATCATCACACCAAAAATAGCCGCTGCATTTGATGCTTGCAAAATAAGCGACAGGTATGGAGTCCATATTTTGACGGCAGTAGCAGAAGCACTAGGACATGACACCACATCTTTGTCCATCAGCAGAACCACACTTCAGCGCTCTAGACAACGCATCCGCGAAGAAAGAGCTGAAATATTAAAAACTGCCTTCGGTAATTCTGAATTGCCGGCCCCAGTCATCCATTGGGATGGAAAACTTTTACCTTCTCTCACTGGAATGGGAAATATCGATAGACTTGCTATCTTAGTTACTAGTGGAGATATTGAACAACAAAAAGGTAATAGCTTTGTGTTGTGATACAACAGCATCAAATATGGGTTATATAAATGGGGCAGCCACACTATTGCAACAAAAATTAGAAAGAGATATTCTATATTTTCCTTGTAGACATCATATTTTTGAAGTGGTTTTGAGAAGTGTGTTTGACACAAAAATGCCTTCCTCATCTGGTCCAAATGTGCCACTATTTAAACGTTTTAGGGAATTTTGGCCTAAAATAGATCAAAATAAACTAAAAACTGGATTTCAGGTATCAAAAATTAAACACATTTTACAACCAGTTAAAGCCGAAATTGTAAAGTTTCTAAATGCAGCTTTAACTTTGCAACAGCCTCGTGATGATTATAAAGAATTTTTAATGCTTTCTAAACTTTTTGTTGAAGAAGAGCCCACTCACACGACATTCTATCAACCAGGGGCATTTCATCATGCACGTTGGATGGCCAAAGCCATTTACTGTCTAAAAATATTTTTTTCCAAGATCAGTTCCAACTAACTAAAAAAGAAAAAATAGGTATTGAAGATATATGTCTCTTTATTGTAAAGGTTTATGTAAAGGCCTGGTTTACAGCGTCATTTGCTAGTAAAGCACCGCTTCATGACTTAGACTTTTGTAAAGAACTCATTAATTATCAAAATATTGACAAAGAAATATCTCAAGCCGCAAGTAGGAAAATAGTGAACCATTTGTGGTACCTTAATTCAGTAAATGTTGGCTTATCTTTCTTTGATGACGATATTTCAGTTACCACTAAAAGAGAAATGGTTAAAGCTTTGAATAGGAAAGCACCAAATCAAGAGGATATTAAACGACTTATGATTAGTAACATTACTGACGTTGAAAACAAGGAAATTCAGGACTTCATATGCCAGAACACTAAACAGTTTTTTCAAAAATTAGGTTTGTCTATGGAATTTTTGGAAAATGATCCAACAACATGGAGGGAAAATGAAAGTTATACCCGATGTTTCAATATTGTAAACAAAATTAAAGTTGTAAATGATGCCGCTGAGAGAGGAATCAAACTTATTACTGACTATAATGACATTTTAACAAAAAATGAAGACCAAAAACAGTTTTTACTCCAAGTTGTAAATGATTATAAATCACAGTTTCCAAATGTAAAAAAAGAAACCCTGTCGCATGTTTTGGCCTAGTGCAAAAAATATTGTTTTTATTACTATATGTCTTGTAGATTTAGGATAATATTTGGTACTATGTATGAAAAAAACGTTTCATAATAAAATACACAAAGATAAAACGAGAGTTTTATTTCAAAAACTTCTAGTCTAGTTTTCTTAGACTACGAATTTACAGTAGTATGACACATGTCATAGTCACAACAGATAATGTCTTTGATATTTGTATGACTTGATTAGTCATTCTAAAGATAAATGTTGCTGATTAAAAAAAAAAAATAATGCATCAACCAAAGAATGTAAATAATTCCATTTACTTTTATTATTGCATAATAATGCATTCTGCGGCACCCCTTGCCTTCAATTTGCCTCAATAATATTTTGAGGGGACTGTTTTTTCTTCAAATGGAACCATTTGCAGGGGTGAGAAATAAAAAATTTCGATTTCGAAAAAGATGGGCCACCCTAGTCCACATGTTGGTCCCAACACAATTTTGGATCAAGAACTACTGCCAGAAATTTTACATTATCTGGGTTTTGATACTTTTCAATATAATGAGTAGAAAATACCATGTTTGCTGTTTTGGTATCATTTAAACATAAGACATTGGCTTGGAACCACTCGGAAGTAGTCGACTGTGTTTGCAGCATAATGTTTTCCAACTCAATCTGGTTCTCATTACAATTTACTTTAGTAGCATCATCTGAATACAACACAAATTTGGCATTTAAAACATATTGTAGTAAGTCATTGACATATATCAAGAACAACAAGGGTCCAAGGACGGATCCCCGAGGTACTCCATGATCTATGCCCGCTATTCTTGAAATAACTTTTAAGTAGTTTTAATGACCTTGGTTTTATGGCATATTTGTTCGATTTTCCTAATAATATATTATGCCGAACACTGTCGAATGAAGTCGAAAAATATTTATGTATTATTAACTTACTCATAGACGTAAGGTCCTAATTCCTGTACATGCAGCTTGTCCACAAGCCCTGCTTCAAAGTCTTCCACATTGGTGTAGTTAAAAATATAGATGCTAGCTAAAGCTTTAACAGATGGGCTTCTCCACATTTCAAAATTCTCTGACGTGTTGGATATCACTAGATTCTGCAGAACAAAAAATGTGCGTGTAAAAAATCATATTAAGGTTGTTTCATATGTAGGACTTACAGATAGTACTGCGTTATCGAAGAGCTCCGTGAACCACATCACAATGGCCCCTACAAAGCTGGTGAAGAAAAGCAGGAAAAGGCCGCTGATGACTGAAAAGAAATTAGAAATTACTTTTTGCTATTGGGACTATACTTAGCTTTGGTAAATAGTTGAGAGTTGAGTTGCATTATCTTAAGGGGCAGGTAACCTCTCGGATATGTATGATAGATAGACGTTTATTTAATCGCACTATATGTACAGGGTGGACCAAATTAGGGGGGGATTTGGGGTTTTCTCTAAAATTATAGCAGATAGGCAAAAACCAATATAAGTAACCTGAGCTCGATTTTTGAGAAACAAACAACGGTGCAAACCGTGATCGTCTATCTTTTTCGGCTACCGAGCTACAGAGCGTTTTGGGAAAATTGGCATTTTTGGATGACCTCTATATCTCAATTACCAACTGTCGAATCCAAAATCGAGTGACACATTCTTAAGGCACTATTTTAAGTAGAAACCGCTGCTGATAAGAGAATTATGCATGCCTCAGTTTTCGAGATATTTAGCCATAATTTTTTTTTTAATGGAACACACTATAAATTATTTCTCTATTCGATCACAACTTAAACTAGCTATCCAACGATATATCATATGTCATATTTATCTCCATAAAAAATGGTTAATTTTCGAAATATATTTGTGAGGAGGCCGTGGAAAAATATTAACAACACCAACTATATCTCAGTTATTAGTCATCTGGGTTTCGATGAAACTTAGGTCTGTATTTCTTGAAAAGTTTACCTTTTTCTTAATAAAAATACACGCCAATGATTGAAATAAGTTTAGTTTTACTAAAAAAAGTCAGTAGTAATGGTTTTCGACACCGATCCCAATTTTTTGAAATCGGATGACTAATAACGGGAAAAAAAGAACACGCTGTATATAGTTAAGTAAATTTGAGACAAGTTAAGAGATAAAAACTATTCTGTCTGTATAAGTATAAGATTTTTCTAAATAAATTCTTTTTGAGCTCTTTGTTCTCTAGCATAACTACATGTGGGTTGTCAGAGAATTACAAAAAAAAATTATTTTAATTAGATTTTCTTTGTCGATTGAATAGATATTTTTTTCTTAAATAAATTCATTTTATAGCTTTTCAATTTCTAGTATAACCAGACAGAGGAACGTTATCAAAAGAACCCAAAGAATTGAAATTAATATTTTCTGCTGATTGCGAAATCTTATAAAAATATTTTTTATTATATGACTATAAGCAAACCAAAAATAATTCACTTTAACATTCCATTACTGAACTCCGTCACTAGATAGGCAAATTCTATTTATTTTTATCCGTGAATATTTTGTCTGTTAAATATTTGACAATTAATTGTAAAACTTCATTTTTTATGAAATTTTTTTAACTTGATTCGTGATTGAAATGTCTTAAAACTAGCTTTATGTTCTCTGGACAGCACATAAAGGCGAAAAACGTTTCAGTAGTGAAGCTATTGGTAAGAGATAAAATGATATATTAACTGAAAGGTGAGTTCTTTTAAACGTAAAAAGGTTCTTATAAATAAATTCATTTTAGAGCTTTGTTCTCTAGCAGAATCAGATATGGGTTTTCAGAATTTTCTAATTTCTAGCATAGCCAGAATTTAGGTTATCAAAAAATGCAAAGATTGTAAATTAATATTTTAATAGATAGATTTTCTTTTTTAATTTTTCATAGATTATTATTTAATTTATATAAACAACTGTTGTATCAAGAAAAATCGTTGTAGTGTATCATGTCTAACGTTACTAAGTGTTGAGTTTATATAATTTACAGACACATTGTTACTTCCACATCCAGTGGAAGTATAGTAACGACAAAAAATTTTTTAAAAATTTTTATTGTTCAAATAGGCTTAGAATATCATGAAACGTCGAGATTTTAAGTTTGAGAAAAAAAAATTCTGTCTGTCTGTCGGTCTGTCTGTAACTTTTTTTGTGCGCAAGTTTACTCTGGAACCGTTTGAGATATTGACTTGAAATTTGGTACACATATGTACTTTAACGAGATCTAGAACTAGATTATATTTTCATCTTGTTCCGTCGAAGGGTTGGGGGGTAAATTGAGGTAAATTTGGGGTAAATAGGTAAATCAAGCAGGTAAGAGCCCATAAAATTGGTATTTAGTATATACAAAAGAAGCTAAGGTCTCAAAAAAAATTTTGGCATTAGCCACCCCCATTACCACCCCCACCCCATTATTAAAGGGGATGAAAAAAAAATGTGATTTAGTGTGTGTACAAAAACCAGAAACCTCAAAATATTTTTTACTGCATCCACACCCACTACCACCCTCTATCACCACCCCCACCCCACTACCGATGTGGGGTATCGTTTTATGGGTTTTTGGGGTAGAGAATTTCAAATATTATATTATTAAAGTTCCATAAACAATTATTTCCACATACAAAATGTTTTCGTTGTGAGTGACTTGGATAGAAAATCTGGATGTTGAAGTAGGGATTCCTTGGGCAGCGGTTTTTTTTTACTGTTTAGGTAGGATTTTTATTGAGTTCGAGGTAAACCTTCTATGGCATAATAAACAGATGATGAGGAACACAGTCGAAAACCTTGGACATATCATATAATGCACTCCCAACAGCTTGAGTGATAGAAAACTTATGCCGAAAAACAAATTGACAATTCAATATTGCAAAATTTTGTTAAAAAAAATGGACCAGAAGTCACTTTAACAGAATTTCTAATAGTTTACTAATATTAAGAATAACTGAAATAAGATGGTAGTTGTCTTATTTTCCCGTATCACCATTTTAAAAACCGCTGCCCAAGAAATCACTACTTCCACATCCAGATTCTCTATCCAAGTCACTCACAACGGAAAAACTTTGTATGTGAAAATAATTGTTTATGGAACTTTAATAATATAATATTTGAAATCTTCTACCCCAAAAACCCATAAAACGATACCCCACATCGGTAGTGGGGTGGAGGTGGTGATAGGGGGTGGTAGTGGGGGGTGGATGAAGTAAAAAAATATTTTGAGGTTTCTGGTTCCTGTACATACACTAAATCACATTTTTTTTTCATTCATGGGGGTGGCTAATGCCAAAATTTTTTTTGAGACCTTAGCTTCTCTTGTATATACTAAATATCAATTTCATGGACTCTTACCTGCTTGATTTACCCATTTACCCCAAATTTACCCCAATTTACACCCCAACCCTTCGACGGAACAAGATGAAAATATAATTTAGTTCTAGATCTCGTTAAAGAACATATGTGTACCAAATTTCAAGTCAATATCTTAAACGGTTCCAGAGTAAACGTGCGCACAAAAAAAAGTTACAGACAGACAGACCGACAGACAGAATTTTTTTTTGCTCAAACTTAAAATCTCGACGTTTCATGACATTTTAAGCCTATTTGGACAATAAAAATTTTTAAAATTTTTTTTGTCGTTACTATACTTCCACTGGACGTGGAAGTAAATGACGATATTGACGATTAGCTTAATTTTAAACGTGGATGTTTTGTAGGTAAAAGAATCTCTACGATTTTTATAAAGGAAATCAGTTGCTGAATTTAAAGAAATATTTTTACCTTACCAAAAGCTGATTTCAAAGGAACTTCAAGAAATAAAATAATTGGCATATATCTACATGCTACCTCACTTCGCGAAAGCTTGTGCTGGACTGAGTGAGTAACACTGTATAAATGAGGTATGCAGTTGCAAATTAGAGTATAATCGGTAAGCATCCGACACTTGAAAGCTATTCTGTTTGTTTTTTTAATCGACTTAAAATTACCGATATTATTTTAATTAATTATAGAATGTTTTTTATCTTGTACCGTGAGATTAAAAAATATATCTTTGTAATAATCCATTACGATTCATTCAAGTTCGTCCTGCAACCTTTCAGTAATTAACAAGTCCACAGCCTACACAAAAATGTATGAAAAATTACTGTGTGAGCATTTATAAGAAATAGATAGAGTGGGCAGCTTTAAAAATTTAAAAATTGATATTTTGCCAAATGACAGATACTATACCACAAGTTAATTGTTTACAAAGAAGTGTTATCAAAATTTGTACAGTGGCACGAATCGTGATTTTTTCGTTCAAAATTATCTAGAGCACTTGTTTCGCAACCGATTGGGATACATTTTTTTTTAAATATTCGTTGCTTAATTTCCAAAAAACGTAAGAGAGCCAATTTTTGAATTATGCCAACTAAAATTATTGAGCTTAGCCAAAATGGCCATTTTTTATTTAAATCTTAATAAAACTTACAAACAAAAACTTTTTTCTTATCCAATTTACATAACTCTTGTTACTCGTGGGTTTTTGGGGTCGCTGACTACGAATCTGATATCCAAATTGTCATAAACCAACCTGCAAGATGGCGGAATCAATGGCGGCTATAAAATGCTAAAAAATGATGAAAAATAAAATATTTTTGTTGAAGTTTATGCCGAGAAGTTTTGAATATTTCTGATAAGTACTTTTAAGTTAAAATAGGCTAAATTTTTAGTTCCAGGAAGAAATTGAAGATGGAGGCTCCATTATGGCGGCAATAAGGTGATAAAACTAACTTAAAAATAAATTAAATGCATTAAACTAAATAGGCTGGCTATTCCTAAGAATTATTAAAAAATTTAAAGGAACAAATTTTCTGAAATTTTCAAATACATCCAATATGGCTGTCATACATTAATTATCAATCATAAATATACGATTCAGTCCTCCATTAATTTTGAACATAACCTTAAGTAGGTCATATTAATATTTTTTTTTATCTGCTAATAACATAATAAATACCTAACACCAAGAACTTTAAAACAAGAATATTAAACCTAACATAACTTAAGGCAAGAGTTTTACACTATGAACTTTAAACTTAACTTAGTGCAAACATTTTTCGTCATTATTTAAATCTTAAATTTCTGTTTAATTTGTGTTGTTTAAATGATATTAATACTCCAATTGAGTTGATATCTTTTTTAATTGTTGATTATTCTAAATACATTTAAATAATATTATTAGCAGATAAAAAAAAGAAATATTAATATGACCTGCTTAAAGTTATGTTCAAAATTAATGTAGTAGACATACTAAATTGAACTAAGCCAAAGTATGCCAATTTTAGTACATTTAACAAGACAGAGGACTTCAGATATCGAATGATAAAGCATGACTTACTTAGTTTGCTCAGTATATTTTCGATGTGACTTTCCTATGTCATTTTACTATCTAAAGTTACTCCCAGCAATTTTGTCTTATCTGTATGAACAATTAACTGATGTTCAGCCTTAATTAAAATACTTGAGTCTTTGGCAGGAATGACATAAATGGACAACTGAATCGCATATTTATGATTGATAATTAATGTATGGCAGCCATATTGGATATATTTGAAAATTTCAAAATTTGTTTCTTTTTAAATTTTTTAATAATTCTTAGGAATAGCCTATTTAGCTTAATGCATTTAATTTATTTTTAAGTCAGTTTTATCATCTTATTGCCGCCATATTGGATCCACCATCTTGAATTTCTTCATGGAACTTAGAATTTAGTCTATTTTAACTTAAAAGTACTATCAGAAATATTCAAAACTTCTCGGCATAAATTTTAACAAAAATATTTAATTTTTCATCATTTGTTAGCATTTTATAGCCGCCATTGATTCCGCCATCTTGCAGGTTGGTTTATGACAATTTGGATATCAGCGACCTCAAAAACCCCCGGGTAATAAGATTTATGTAAATTGGATAAGAAAAAAAAAATATTTGTAAGTAACCCTTTAAGTACGGCTCCTTATTTTACCAACCTAAGTACCAGACGGCTCCATTTCGGGTGGCGTAGGGACGGTTGCCGTATATATACGGCGTCTTTTTTGTAAGTGCGAATGCATTTAGTACCATATTTAAATGGCATTTTATAAGTTTCATTTATTATATTACTTTTATTAATTGTCAAAAACAAACACAAAGTAAACAAAGTTTTATTCAACATTCCGAAAATACATGTGCCGTTTATGTACGGCATCTGGACGCGCAGAAGTGCCGTTTTTATAAGGTGAAGAAGTTTGAATGAGCCGTTTAGCTACGGCAACCGTTCCTCGAGGTTGCATTTTTTAAAGTTAAGTGCATTTAAACGGCGGCCGTCCCGAGAGCAAAAATAACCTTTAACGTATACATACGGCAGTCGGCGGTGGGACAAAGTCAGGAAAGCCGTTAATATACGGCAACCGTCCTTAAAGGGTTAAGATTTAAATTTAAAAATGGCCGTTTTGGCTAAGCTCAATAATTTTGGTAGTATAATTCAAAAATCGGCTCTCTTACGTTTTTTGGAAATTAAATAACGAGTATTTAAAAAAAAATCACGATTCGTGTCACTGTGCGTTGTGGTAAATCGTGTAGTGATCTGAGGATTCACATCCTGAACTGCGACAACACCCTTTGTATAATTTTAGTCTTTGTTCGCCTATCAGAAGAAAAATCTGTTTAAATTCCTGCATTGAGACGCTCTATATAGACCACTAAAATAAACTTTGAGGAGAAATTACAATATTTACAGCAGCTCAGGTCTGTTTTCGATAAGAATGATTGTATCTATAAATCATTATATAATTGATTACTCTGAAATAAATTAACGAAATAAAGCATGCAATGTCTAATAGTTCGCGTACAATTTTATTTCAGCAATTATCTCTTATCATTTTTTTCCATTGAAATAAATTCTAATTCTTCGAATTGTGCCCTGACCCATGAAATTTGATAATGTCATGGCGCCTGGTAACATGATAAGGCACACCAATACGGTCTAGAACTAAATAAGGTTAGCTATCACTACTTTGTTGTGGAAAATAAATTTAATTATATTTTTAACTAAGCCGGATATATCAATTAGGTACCTATCAGCAAAAATATTTACTTACCATCTAATTAATCGTGTCATTTAAAAAACTGTTTATCGTTTCAGATTGTTTATTAGTTGTGTTATCAATTGTTGCATTTTAAGAATTTTTGGGATCAACACGTTCATGGTATAAAAAATTTGTTTTCGACAAATGCCAATAATGGACAAATTGGTATATTTATACAGCACTCGTATACGACAAACATATTTTGAAATTGGCCTCGCATTACTGAGCAAGAAAATTTACCTACTAAAAATTTTTCCATAGAATTTATTTTCACGTCATCAAATGAAATGGAAAGTTGGTCTGTAGTTAGCTGTAAGGACTGTAATATGCAATATATTAGAGAAAGAAAATAATGAACTCTGTGTAGACTCAAAATTAATAGTTTAAAAAACTAAAAAACACGATTTTATAAATACTGCGCTAAGAAGCAAAAAATAATCATCCTGTTCCCCCTGTTCTCTCAGTCTACCCATAATCATCGAACCTGTTCTCTCTGTCTACTCCGTAAGAGTCTTAGTGTAAGCCGTGTATAGTGGTTGATATTATATTCTTATCAACCTTTTCTATAATTAAATAAAATAATACTTTGATAATGTATATATATATTAAGCTTTTAAAATTGATCTTTTTAACATTTTATTTTTCTTAAAATATCTGTACTTCTTCAAAAAATGATATTATATTCTCTTCTTTTTGTTTTTCCTGAAATCCTTGGTTACCGGAAATCTTATTCAAGAGTAAGTAAACTGCCACATTACTCCCCCGCTAATAAAAAGAAAGGTCAATCAGTTATTTCGTCGATGGCAAAACGAACTTTCTTAATAGGTGGTACAGTGACATCGCATTGGTCTGTCAGTAAATATGCTGGTTTAATTCTATCAACATTTACTGTGACTGCTTTAGTTCCTTTAACAAAAGTAACCAACTTATCTGTACGGGACAACACTTTAAAAGGTCCATCATACAGTGGAGTAAAAAATTTTTTAAAACGTTCTTTCCGAACGAAAACAAAACTACAATTCGAGATGTCTGGACTGACAAATGATTTGTAATTAACGTGGTGAACAGGTGGAATGAACGTTAAATTATTAAATGAAGTACGTAATTTAGTGATAAAATAAGGAATATCTGGACAAGTATATGATTTAATAAAAAATTCACCAGGTATTCGTAAAGTTTGACCAAAAACGAGTTCTGTGGAGGAACATTGCAAATCGTCTTTAGGGATGGTCCTGAGAGCTAATAGTATGATAGGAAGTTCATCTACCCAATGTGATGTAGAAGACTTAGCTCTCAGAGCAGTTTTAAGACATTTTTTAAACCTTTCAATCATTCCGTTCGAGGAAGGATGATATGGCGTCGTAAGAATTCTATGAAATCCCAGAAATTTTGAAAATTCTTGAAACAGTTTTGATTCAAATTGAACGCCTTGGTCGATTGTCACTGTGACAGGGACACCGAATCGACAAACATAATTCTGAAATAACGTACGCGCTACAGTTTCCGCAGTAATATCCTGAAGTGGATAAGCTTCGGGCCATCTAGTAAAACGCTCGATCACAGTAAGAATATAAGAATTCTTACTGGTAATGGTCCTATTAAATCTATATGTATGTGGTCGAATCGTCCTTTAGGTATATCGAAGTCAGTAATCGGGCTCCTCGTATGTCTTGTCACTTTATTAGTTTGACAGCTAATACAAGTTTTTGCCCAGAGATTACAATCTGAAGTCATTTTAGGCCAAAAGAATTTGTAAACTAATGTTCTAGTCGCTTTGATACCAGGATGAGACAAACCATGAAATGTATCAAAAATTGTCCGTCTATAAACGATAGGAACATAAGGACGAAGTTTAGGGTGGGAAACGTCACACCAAATAAACTTGTCAGAAAGTGGAATTCTAATTTTCTTTAAATGAAAAGTTCTCTTTGTGTTCGATGAAGTATCTGATAATAAAAATTTAAGGTCAGAATCATCTTTCTGAGCTTCGCTCAATAAATTTAAGTCAAAGTTAATATCAACTAGGTTAGACTTTTGGGTAACAATTGGGGAAATGCATTGTTGTAAAGAAGACGTATCATGCTCACGTGATAAGGTGTCTGCAACAATGTTATTTTTCCCTCTGATATGTCGGATTTCACAGACAAACTGAGCAATGAATTCTAAATGTCTAATTTTCCTGGGAGATCTTTCAGTTTTAGTGAATAATGCTTTGACCAAAGGTTTATGGTCAGTAAAGCAAATAAATGTGCGACCTTCAAGTAAAAATCTGAAATGTTTAATCGCTGTAAATAAAGAAAGAAGTTCCTTGTCAAAGTAACTGTATTTTGTCTGTGCCAAGGTAAGCTTTCGTGAGAAGAAGGCTAATGGGGCAAGTACACCTTCGTCATCGCGCTCTTCAAGAACTGCCCCCATAGAGACATTAGAACAATCAACAGTCAGCGATAAAAACGAGCTATCATCACAACGTGGATGTGCTAAAAAGGTTGCACCAGCTATAGCAGCTTTGGCTTTGGAAAAACTGTCAAGACAGTCGGTAGGCCAATCATTTATTATTTTAACTTTATCATGCAGTAATCTAGTACAAAGTGCATGTAAAGGAATTAAGATTTCAGCGAAAGAAGGTATGAAACGATGATAAGTTAACCATACCTATGAAACGCTGAAGTTGTTTGACTGTAGTAGGTAAGTGAAAATTATTTATGACATCAACACGTTCAGAAGAAGGTAAAATGCCGGCTGAAGAAATATTGTGTCCTAAAAATGTCAAATGACTAATATGCATTTTGACGGTTTAATATTATGCCGTACAATTCTAACCTCTGAAAAACAAGTTTCAAATCTCTAAATGTTCCGAACTAGATTTACTTGCAATCAGGATGTCATCTAAATAGACGAAAATAAAGGGTAAACCTACTAAAACTTCGTTCATGAAACGTTGGAAAGTTTGACCGGCGTTACGTAAGCCGAAAGGCATACGCCCAAATTCAAACAAACCGAAAGGAGTAGTAATCGCTGTTTTAAAAACGTCACTTTTTGCGATAGGTATTTGTTGATAAGCACGTACCAAATCTATTTTTGAAAAAATAACACAATTATACAACTGCGAGTTAAAGTCATGGAGGTGGGGCAACGGGTATCTGTCAGGAACAGCAATTGAATTTAGACGACGATAGTCTCCACAAGGCCTCCAGTCGCAGCTCTTTTTTTTTCACCATATGCAATGGTGAGGATACGGAAGAAGAAGAAGGTACACAAATACCTAATTCTACCATAGAATTGAATTCATCCTGAGCTATCTTGAATTTAATGCTATCCAACCTACGTGGACGTGAGAAAGGTAAATGACCTTCTGTAACAATATGATGCTCAACGGAATGTTTAACGGGCAAATTGTAATTTGGAGAGCTACTTAAAGTAGGAAATTGTAAAAGTAATGCAGTGAATTCATTTGATATGCTAACTAACTTAGGAGAATGTGACGGACCATTGTTTGAAAATAAATATGTTGACAAACTAGTCATATTGTCGATTAAACATTTATTTTTCAAATCAACAACTAAGCCAAAATGAGCTAAAAAGTCTGCTCCGATAATGGCGATATTAATGTCTGCTATATTAAAAACGAAAGGAAATAACCTACGTAAGTTTAAATCAATTTTCAAAAATTTCTTCCCGAAGGTATTTATAACTGAACCATTAGCTGCTGTCAGTACAACATCGGGGTTTCTCCTAGTATTCGTTAACAGATTCCGAGGTATAATTGATAAATCAGCGCCCTTGTCAATGAGAAATTCTAATTTATTAGTATTATCAAATATAAAAAGACGACGTTTACTATCCGAAGTTTTAACGTCAGTTGTCAAAATATTATTGACATTTAGTCATCTTTGATTGTCGGTTTTGACATCTTTGGCGAAAGTGCACCCATTTCCGAGACACTTAAATGCTTTACGACCATAAAGTTGATGGTAATAGCAAACTTTGGTATTAGATGGATTATATCTAACGCTGGTACCACTTCGATTGTTAGAACGGGGCCTCGAGCCACTGCGATTTCTTGAGTCGAGTCGACTTCTACAACTATCGCAATAAGTTCCAGAAACTGTAGGAGTAGTGGAAGGTATTGAAGAAACTTTAGATTCAATAGCAAGTAATTGAGATGTAAAGATTTCTTGTTTGTGTAACATCTGATTTAACGTGTCTTGAAATGTTGCGATCAAATTAGATGTAGAAACTGTGGGATTGACGTTACAAATCGAATTTGAGGTAAGGGAAGTCATAGAATTCTGACACGACTCCCATATACGATCGGCGATCAGCAAGTGAACTGATCGCCACATATGCCTAAATTTGTGTACTGCCAGAAACCAATTTTTGGCAAAATCAACATTAACAAGAAAGATGACACCATAAACAACAGTGTATGGAACCTCATAGAACGCGAGCGTTTTAAATAAATCTAATTTGTAATCGTTTGTGTATAACAGTCTAGACTAAAGGGGTTATCACAAAGGTTATGAGATGACAATTTGTGTATTAGCTTTATCATTGTGTGTGATACGTCAATGGAGTTACTTAGATGAAGGAAACATAAGTTTTTCCACCAATAATACTGTAAACACTGATTATTTCAAATGTTAATAAAGAAAAAACGAAATTATTAATCGAAACGAGCTTTTAAAATAGTTATTGTTTAATAAAAATAGAAAGAAAACTGGTCAGGTAAATTTTCATTGAAAATTATTAATTATGAAACTAAATTAAAGTGATTCCCTTAAAAAGCCCAGGTGAGGTTTGACGATATAGTAAGAGAGTTGAATTCGGTTGGGACAAATCTGGAAGAAACCAATACGGTGTGCTACTTTTACTGACTTTACCCAAACCATATCGTCACCATAAGTCCATTACATAACAATACCAACACCTGATCCGGAGCCAGCCAGACATCCACGGTGCAGTAGCTCCGTAGCAATTGAAAGGCTGAACGGACACGGTTGAGGAAACTTAACCTATATATGATCACGTCTAGAATTTGCAGTTTTCGTTTGTCACGAGAGTTTCTAGACACCCTGTATAATACAATACTACGATTTACAAGTTATCTTAACAATAATCAATAAGCTAGAGAAAGAAATTATAGATAAAATTTAAAAGCACGAGTGATCCTATTTGCGGAAAATATTTCAAGAAACAAAACATGACATGTCAAAATATATTACTTCGATAAATCTGTGGATTCGTCGCTGAAGATATTACAGAGACTATTTCTTCACATTATAAGAACCAATGAAATAGCAAGATTTTGAAAATTTGGACCAATAAGAACAAACTGTCAGCAAAATTTGCATCCCAAGTGAAAATTTTATATAAACTTACAGCGATTATTTCATTCATTCACACGATAGCCAATGAGAGCCCGTTTTTTGACAACATTGCACCAATCAAGTGCCATTATTAGTGATAAACTAATCTAGATCGGCTTTTGACAGTACCTACCAACACGAAGAAATTATCGCTCTAATTTTTTTGTGTCGACGCGTCGACAAATATTGCAACAATTTTTTGACATATATGTCATGTTTTGTTTCGTGAAATGTTTTCCGCACTCTTGCTTTTAAATTTTATCTATACATTTTTCTCTAGCTTATTGCTAATTGTTAACGTAAATTGTATTGTATTATATACACGGTAATATAATAACATAAACATAAATAAGGCAGTGTGGAATATATATATAGGCTAGGGACAAGTTACACACAGCTTTCAATGGATTATAATAACGTAATTACAAAATAATAATTATCGCAAATTAAATACAAATGTCTACCGAGTAGGCAAGTCAATTATTGTTAAACACAAATGTACTTACGTATGGTAATCAATCACTGTGCATTACAATAATTCGTAACACCTATTCCAATTCAACTCTCACAGTATCAGTACCATCTGCTTAACTAAACAACCGTAAGTTAATCTTTACCCTCCTTAAATTGAAAATACCAATCAAACAAATAAATACATATAAATAAACACTTTCTATAATAATTCTTGGATATTACACTGTCTGCCGATTCTTTGTATGTAGCGTTTAGCGTTACTGTTACTAGATGGCGGTACCAGAACCATATTTCATTTCTCTTTGATCAACTTAAAATAAAACATAAGGCGAAACATTGGTAGTCTTTATGCATAATGTGACTGGTCGAAACATGCCTAAGAACTGTTTACAATGAAGAATATTAGAGTCTCAGCAATTTTGGACCAGTCACCAGTTTATGCATTATATGGTTCACGGTATATTGGTGTATTGATTGTCATTACATTTAAAATATGGCAAATTCTACTTTGTTTTTTATTAGATGACTCGGTTTGGAAATACATGTTTATGTGACGTAAATAATGAAATTAAAAATAAGGGTCAGTAAACACTAAAAAATTTTAAGGAAACGTCTGGAGACAGTTAATGGTAAAACTAAATATTATAGATTTTTTATGTACTTTGTTTATCCGTGAAATATTCTCCCCAAATACCACTCGTGCTTTTAAATTTTATCTATAAATTTTTTCTTAAGTTAAGTTGCCAAAAGGTAATATAACTTGGGTAAATTGGCAGTTTATTATCAAAGATTAAACCTTTCCCGCTAACCCGCTCGGGATTTAATCAGATATATTTACACTCTTTATATTACCAAGCAGCAACGCTTTCGAAAAAATGTTCGATAAAATTTTAAGCACTAGCACTTAAGCACTAGAACTAGCACTAGTGATATTACATACGATAATTCTGTCGATGCGTCGATAGAGAAAATTACAGCAATAATTTTCCATGTTGGTACTGTCAAAAGCCGGTCTAGGTTGGATTGCTACTAATAATGACGTTTGATTGGTGCCATGTTGATACAAGCTACTTGTAACAAGCGCCAGTCTAAGTGAATTAATTGAATTGCAAACAGATTGAGATAACATTAAAAATTGCAGATAACGGTTTACGATCATTGAAACAAGTCAGTCTTAAAATAGAATCAACATTAATAAAAACTATCATCCGATACTCTACGCTGTTCGATCCCGTCAAACCCATAGGAAAAAAATCGTGGCGTGACTTGAGAAGTCAAAAGTTTATCGCTATCCGGTCTCTAGGAATTGACTAGATAATCGTATTGAAACTGTATCAAGGCGGCTTCGCTTAATCTCATGTTAGTCGTCTGTTTGCGTAAACAATTGCTTTATTTTTTAAGGTTTATCTTCTAGAAGACACAATTACTTCTAATTTTGCAGTTACGTTGCGGATGTCGTAGACTGGCGATAACCTAATCGGTTTCCCAATGAGTATTTTAATTTTAATTATAAAGCCTGTTCGCTGATAGAGTCCCGGTTGTATAGTGTAAGGGATATCGTCCGGAGCTCTATCCTTCCTTGCCTTTATTGAAATATTGTTTGTAACCTAACCTGTAACGTAAGTTTTAATCTTTGTGGTCAAGTTACGCCCGACGCGCGGCATTTCTATTGTTCGACAGCAAACCAATTTGCGTAATGCGTGTCGTCGTCAAATGCGACTGGCGATTCCAGTGGCGGAGTGGCGAGTCGATTTTCTCGGAAGTCGGGTATAGCACGTATAGTGCACTTATTTCAATTAGTGCCTAAGAGGGCAATTTTAGTCTTGTTCTATTGTTAAAGTAGCAAACATGCGTCCTGGTGAATCTTTAAATCCGCAATCACAGCAGGCAGTTAGTTTTGAATTTGTTGGAATATTTTCAAAAGTGAAAATTGTGGACCTTTATTGTCAATATAAGCTGTTCAGAGGCGAGTGGGTGAGGCTTTAAAAATCGATGAAAAGACTGTAAGAAAAATAGCTAAAAAGGACAAAGAAAATGTGGAACCTCAAGCTTCGGTTAAACGGAATCGTAAAAAGTCCAAAACAGAGTTACACGATGCTGTAAAATATGAAACAAAAAATGTTATCTGAAAATTTTGAAACGTGGCTGACACAGAGACTTTTGCCGGGGTTGCAGAATCCAAACATTATTGTTTTAGATAATGCTAAGTACCACTCTCGGGTTGAAGAAAAACAACCAACCTGAACTTGGACGAAAGAAAAAATACAAACATGGTTAAAGACCAAAAACATAGATTTCGGTGATACCGCATTTAAAGCCAAACTGCTGGAGCTAACAGAACAGAGCAACACTATGTTGTCGACAATTTAATTAGAGAGCATACAATAGAACTTGTTTGGGGAATTTGTAAGGAGTATTACGACAAACACATCGAGAAAAATTATCATTACCATCCCCACTTCAATATTGAAGGGAGTTAAAAAAGTAAAATTGTGATGTGTGTGTACAAGAACCGAAAAGCCTCAATTTTTTTTTCCTTTTTGGCATCGGCCACCCCCAATACCTTCTCCATCCCCACTAATACTAGCAGTGCCGATGTGGCATATTGTGTTAAGGATAGAAGATTTCAAATATTATATTAATAAAGTTCTGCGAACAATTATTTCCACATAGTGGAGTGTAAATATAGTATCAACTTTTTTTTCATTGTAAGAGACTTGGGTAGGAAATTTAGATGTGGAAGCAGTCATTTCTTAGGCAGAGGTTTCTTATTGTGATTGTATAAGACATAAATTGATTTATACTTATCTAATCAAAATAAAATAAATATGCGTAACACTGGTAGAAATCTTTCCGTTTGCTAATTAAATCTGTCTCCAATTCTCTTCCTATTCAAGTCCTCACTATCTCCCCCAAAGGGTGGAGCGGCTGATGCCAAAAAAAAAAAACACTTTCAGCCTTTGATTCTTGAATACACACTAAATCACATTTTAATAATGAAGGTGATAATGACGCTAAAAGAATTTTGAGACCTTTTCGTACCTATACTAAATCCCAATTTTATGGACTCTTACTTGCTTGCTTTACCTATCTACCTCTTCATGGAATAAGATCAAAATATAATCTAGTTCCAGGTCACGTTAAAATACAAGGACGTACCAAATTTCAAGTCAATATCATAAACCCTTCTAAAGTAATCATACGCATAAAAAAAGTTAGAGACAAACACACAGACATACCTTTTCATTAAACGTGGTATACGATTTTCAAGTGACAACGATTATAGTATCGTCTGCGTACACATATATAAACAGCCTGCCATCCTGTATATCGAACGGCAGGTCACTTATGTACAACAGAAACAACAATGGACCTAGGACACCTCCTTGAGGAATTCCTAATTCTGTTTTATAAGTATCAGAGTATTCTGAATTGATCTTTACTTTTAATCGCCGACTTTTTGCATATAGTATTATCCATTGGTTAGTTTTTTAAAATACGTTTGCCCATCATCATTTATAATTTGTCACATTGGGGAAAGAGTCAGGTGATAGCAGGCTTTTACTTTAAAATGGTACTGTTAGTTACGGTATTTTTTTAATAAGATTAATACGAAACGAGTTTAAGTTGCAGTCATGCTTAATCTCAGTGACACCACGTAAAAGAGAATTTTGAAGTATTCAAGCGAAATGTTAAGCAATTATTATTCGTAGTTGCAACTTCTTACTCGTTGAAAATTACCAATACCCGAAACTTTTCGACATTCGTAGGCTAAACATCGAATTGCATGCATTTCAGGAGGTAATAAAACATTCTCTGTCAATAATTCAATCATTGTTTATATAACAAACTTATCGGTTTTATAACACATTGAAATATTGGAGAAACATTCTGTTATTGAAAAAACAGAAATGTTATTTAGATTATAGTGAACAATCAAATTTGTTTTCGTGGTACGATTTAATCGCTTTTGTTGTGGCTGCAATTAGAATATCATTTTTCCCCTGAAATCCATATGGACAAGAAGCTAATCAACTTATTTCAGAATCTCAGAATTGCCTCTCGAATTAATGAAAAGTAAACACCACAAATTGTTTATACCAGGTGTCTACAATACTACTACACAGCCTATAACTTTCTTGTAAAAAAAGATATCGAGATCAAATTTTGGGACCTTATATGGTTGAATACGGTGCACATTTTGATTACTCCAAGGTCTGATTTTCATTTCCGAATAAACCGGAAGCAGCATAAACTTTGTTATTTTTATATTATTCGAAATTTAGATTGCCCAACAAATTCTAAGTACAAGACATGTAGTATACTCTATATCTATCTTTGTCAGTTTTCGAGAAAATGGCGATTGAAATAGTAGTTTGTGCAACAAGAATGGATATAATATCCATATCGCACGATAAAGAAGTTTGAGCACGACGCCGTAGGCGGAGTGCATCAAATCTTTTGAGTGCGATATGGATAATCCACTCGAGTTGTACAGTACACTTTTTGTACGACCAGCTTAAAAAAACTACAAAATTTATTAAACATTAATACATCACACAAATACACACTGACAGTTACTTTGACAGCTTACGCACTAATTTGATTTTAAAACGAATAGTTGTCTATGTACTTATTACACGAACTGTGATTGGTCGGTTTCATTTCATATCCATCCTAGAACTGATATGAAATATATCCGTTCAGTTAACTGGAATTGCCTACTCATCCATTCTACAGACTGTTCAGAAAACAACAAATTTACTTAAGGGAGTAGAAAAATGTTATATCGATCATAAATTATTCTATTTTCACATAAAACAAATGAATGTAGGAACAAATCTGTCGTGGTTATTTAAGTTTTTTGGCTAGTAAAATTTGATAGTCATAAAAATTTCATTTCTCACAACGAAAAAACTTTGTATTTGGAAATAATTGTTTATCGAACTTTAATAATATTATATTTGAAATCGTCTACCACATAAAATGATATCCTACATCGGTAGTGGGGTGGGGGAAGTGATAGAGGGGTGGTAGTGGGGATGGATGAAGTAAAAAATATTTTGAGGCCTTTGCTTCTTGTACACACAGTAAATCACAATTTTTTTCACCCCTTTTTATAATGGTGGTGGCTAATGCCAAAATTTTTTTTGAGAAATTAGCTTCTCTTGTATTTACTAAATACCAATTTTATGGACTCTTACCTGCTTGATTTACCTATTTACCCCTTCAACGGAATAAGATGAAAATATAATCTAGTTCCAGATCTCGTTAAAATATATACAAATCAATATTTTAAACGGTTCCAGAGTAATCGTGCACACAAAAAAGTTACAGACAGACCGACAGACAGAATTTTTTTTTCCCAAACTTAAAATCTCGACGTTTCATGATATTCTAAGCCTATTTGAATACAAATTTTTTTAAAAATTTTTGTCGTTAATATACTTCAACTGGATGTGGAAGTAATTTGGTATACCAATGTATTATAACGAGATGTAGAACTAGGTCATATTTTGATTTTATTGCGTTAAAAGGTTGAGGGGTAATGGGGGGTAAATAGGTAAAGCGCCGTGCTTGAGAAAACGATTTCATAATTCGACAATTTCTCCTACATCGCTGAACTGATCTTAAAAATATTTTGATAGGCTTTTAGGACAACTTACAGAGTAGTACTAGGTTATTGAAAAATCAACAAAATTCTTTTTTTGATTTTCACACAAGTAAAAAAAATTTTTCTTCCTGTAGTTTTCAATAGCCTAGTACTATTCTATAAAGGTGTCTCTAAAAGCTCATCAAAAATTTTTTTCAAGTAGTTCAGGGATGTGGGAGAAATTGTCGAATTACGTTCACGGCACCGCCCACCTTAAACTAGGAATTGTGTAGACGATAACAACGAAGAAAGTTTTGACTGGGTTTTGGAAAATATTATTTGTAGCTAATTACAATCGTAAAAAAATCAACTTTCCGAAATGTATTCGTATCATTATATTTCAGATTATGCAGATACGAAAATTTAGGTTTTCCATTCCATTAGTACTTAGTCTGTCTGAGTGTCTGTCGTGTGTCTGTCTGTTGGCGTTGGCGTCATATTTAAAAGCTTATTTGTTGGATAATAGTAGTTTGTGCAACAAGAATTGATTTGATATGCATATGGCACGATAAAGAAGTTTCTCAATCTTTCGATATAGATAATGCATTAGAGTTGTACAGTATATTTTATCTACGACCAGCTTAAGAAAAAACTACAACTTTTTAAAAAAACGTATTAAACATTAATACCGTCATGTGCAATGTGCATCATACAGGGTGTCCCGAAACTCCCGCCTTCCCCTTTAGGTGCTAATTCTCCATGTAAAAATAGTAAGAATAGTTCCTATAAACACGTGTCCTGAAATGCTTCCTAAGGGAGCTACGGCCCTCTAAGAATGGCCCAAAAATAGGTGTTTTTACTAATTATCTCGGAAATTATTTGGGACAACTTTATGAAACTTGGTTAACTTTTTTCGATTAATAAAGGTCATTGTTTTACAGTATTAGCCAAAATAAATTTTATCCAGGGACGGAGAAACTAGGGGTCGGTGTTCTTTGTTTCTACATATTAATTTTTCCATTTGACATTTTTAGTATTTTAATCCCTGATTATGATTCCCTGGTTAATTCTGCATGAAAAAGGGCCTCTTTACAATTAGCCATATGGCAAGCCGTTTTCGAGTAAAAACGGTCTAAACGAAATATTGCGTATTCGTTTGCTAAATGCGCATTATTTATTTTTCAAAGTAGGCGTAAAACAATAACCTTTATTAATTGAAAAAAGTTAACCAAGTTTCATAAAGTTGACCCAAATCATTTCCAAGATAATTAGTAAAAACACCTATTTTTGCGCCATCCTTAGAGGGCCGTAGCTCCCCTAGGAAGCATTTCCGGACACATGTTTATAGGAACTTTTCTTACTATTTTTGCATGGAGAATTAGCACCTACAGGGGAAGGCGGGAGTTTCGGGACACCCTGTATAATTAACATAACCTCAAATTTTAAGTTTTTTAGGTTTATACTCATTTTTGTATACGCATTTTCAGCTTGGAGCCATATTGGTTCCAAGCAAATGTTTAAAAATTCACGCAAATAATATTTCGGTTATTAATACACAAGTGGTCGATTTTTTACCGGGTAAATTTTTTTGGACAAAAACCTGTTTTCCCATGAAAATTATTCGAGAATTAAGGGCATGGAAAAATCGCGACACGAAGTGAAGCGATTTTTCCTATGTCTCTTAATTCGAGCATAACTTTCATGGAAAACAGGTTTGAGTCACTCAAAAAAAATTTACCCAAATAGAAAATCAACCTCGTGTGTATTACAGAAGATTAATATATGATTAAAAAATATTATCTAAAATAATTATTAAAACAACAAAACTGTTTATTTAATGTTTTAAAAATAACGATTTATAATAAAAAATAAAAACATTTTCTAATGTTTTTTATCATGTTATAACCCCAGTCAGTCAAAATATTTGCAAGTTCATCATAGTAGTCGTATCTTTTTCGAGGGAATAATGCTTCTTTACAAAAAGCTTTAAATTGTTTCCATATAGAATTTTTAGTGTTTCTCGTTTTAACTGGGGCACTTTCATTCATAGCTTAGTTAATATTTTCTTGCGAAACATCACCAAATCGCTTTTTCTCATTCATTTTGTGTACAGAAATCAAAACGTGAAATGTCAGATTTTAATAATTTCAATGACTTTTTTAGTTTGACACATGGCTGCTACGAAAAAAGTAACATACATTTTTCTCGATTTTTTCCACTTATCGATAGCCGTTTTTCTCACTTTAAACAAATCCTATTGGTCGATTTTTTTGAAAATGTACGTTTTGATTGGTTAATAAAGTAAGAATATATTAATCAATATAAACCATTTTAGGTCACGTGGTTTTGACAAATCGGCTACTTTACTTGAGGGACAACCAAACGCAGTTTGCGTGGTTTTATATATTTTTTTCTAGTTTTTCTTGAGAAACTGTGTGTGTTTTCATAATAATGTCATGAGTGAATACTGTTTAACCCTTATGGGTGATGTTAAGTATCGATATGATGAGAAAATCAAAATAATAGATAATATTGACCCAAACAGAGAGGAGACTGGAGACCTTCCTGCAGATTTGTCTATTTTGCCTTATGTATCCGTAATTGATATGATAAATTACTTAGTGTTGACTCACAGCTTCTACACAGGCCAGCAGTTAAAGGCATACAAATCTTTACAACCATAACCATATAAATATTATGAGGCTGGATTTGTGCAAGAAGTTTGTGCAAGAAAGATAAACTTGCATTGTTATGGACAAGGCTAGTTTACATTTAAATAATTAAGTGCTAATTTCAGTGATAAGCATGTTATATTATGCGTATGTAGTATTCAACAGACTCTGCCAGAAAGTGATTTCTTTACCTTTCTCCTAAGTTTTTTTTTTACATTCAAAATAAACCTTATCTCACAATCGCACGTTAGCGCACAAAAGGATGGCATTTTATTTTTATTTCACGTTTAAAACTGAGATTACTTCTTTGTTTACAATGGAATAAAAAGCTTGGTTGTCCCTCAGGCAATATGGCCAACTTATCGTGACGCCATCCTAAAATGGTCTATTGTCGATTAGGCGATCCAAACCACGTGACTTCCAACATGGCGCTGAGGGCAAACATCCGGCAATCCTTTATTTTCATTCGTTAAATGAGTTTTTTTTCGGTTGCCTTGGCTACGTTTCCGCGAGTTAATTAAAATAAACCCCATGTTTGCCCTCAGCGCCATATTGAAAAATAATTTTGGCAGGTCGTTGGATTGCCTAATTAATAAAAATAGACTGCTAATTATAGGTTAGATTCCTAACCTGCAAAATGTGTTTATTTTATTGTGACAAACTATTTAAAACTTCATGAACATTACGTTGAACTAGATTTTGGTTGAAAGTACAGGAACCAGGCAGAAATTTTAATAATAGCTAAGTAATACTTGTAAATCTTAAGAAATATACACTTTTGACGTCACGTGCAGATGCCATAATTCATACTAACAATTATTTTGACAGCTTACGCACTAACTTTAATTTTTAAAAACGAATAGTTGCCTATTACTTAATACACGAACTGTGATTGGTCGCTTTCATATCCATCCTAGAAGTATATGAAATATATCCGTTCAGTTAGACTACTTATCCATTCCACAGACTATACAGAAAACAGCGAATTTACATAGTGGAGTAGAAAAAAAAATTTGACAGTTAGTTTATGCAATTGCCAAGAAAAAGACCTGACTATTCTTAATAAAAAATGTACAGTTTGGATAGTTTTAAAAAATAAAACTACAGCAAAATAATATCTGGAATGCGGTTGATAAGGATGAAAATCTGATACAATTTTAGTAGAAAAAATATACACAAAGTGCCCACTGAAAGGGAAAAGATAACTAATGAATAGAAGGTGTAATAGAGAGGGGAGATTTTTTGTAAATAATTACTTCGCAACAGTGCCGCGAATTTCTTGAAAATGTGAGTGTGGTAGTAAGTTCAAATGAGTGCCTCTAAAGAATAATTTCTAAGATACAAACATCCCAATTTCTTCAAATTTCGACGGACTCAAGCTAGTTCACTATTTAAGCTTCAAATCAACAGAATTCTTTTTTAAACTGTAGCTGCAGTTTACAATTTAAAGTTTAAACCGGGGAATTACACATAATTCCCGTAAAACAATATTATAAAATGTGAACTCTACATAATTTCTAGTTCAACTAGAAACTAAAAATCGTTGTCTTTCTACACCTTCGTACTTTTGTACGAAATGTATGCTCTACATTCTCGTTCATCTCCAAGATTTTCAAATTTTTACAGTTCTTGCAACGATGATCTCAACACTATAATTTATCTGCTGTACTTACATAAAATTTTCTTGGTGTTCATTTCATATCCAAAGAGGCAGGTCTTCTTAGGGACTATATCCGCGTTCATCTTCCCCAAGAGGTTCTTGGTCAAAGCGGGGCCCTTCACGAAAATCTGATTGCAGTTTCTCTCCAGATTCGACTGCCTAAAGTCGGGGATTTCGAACGCGTCACTCTCGAGCCGGTAAGTTTCGATGTCAGGATAAAGCATCTTCGGTCCGATTTCAAATCCACTAGTTTTTAATCGTAACCTCACTTTTACAACGTTGCAGATACTTCTTGAACAAGATTAAATTTATGAATGAAGGATCGTATCTTAAAGCTGATATATAAGCTAGCTCCTTATCTCTTTCAGAACATAAATAAGTGTTTATCTATTTCTTTACGAAATGGATGGATCAGACCATATCGACTTGTTTTGATCGTTTTTTCTGTATATGCAGACGTAAAATCTCATTTTTAATTGTGTAATTGACTTTATCACTGTCGGCTGTTGCTTTATTTAAGTAATTACTTTTATGTTGTAAACATTTAGGTGTATTGGATTTTTAATTACTTTTCATTTTTTTGGAAAGGATAATACCACAATTTTAAAAAATTGAATTTAAGTAGTGACCTCGGGTAATTCACCACCTACATCACCATAGATGCTTTTGTGTGAGCATCGATGCATCTCAAAATCGAACATGCAATAAGTCCTTTAATTTTAAAATTTCAAAATTCGGGCTCGATAGAATTAAAGGCAATTTTATAACGAAGAGTTAAAAAAAAAAATTTTTAAATTTCATTAATTCCAGGCTTGGGAATTATCGCTTGTCCAAAAAATGAGCTATTTGCCCCACTGTGCGTCGGGCGGAGCATTCCAGAGCTCTGTTATTTCATTTCAGCCAGCTGGCACGCGCGATGTTGTAATTTTACTCCCTATGCCTAGCGCCCCGCTACACGCACGGTAGCATGTTTTATTATGAAAATCTATGGATCATCAGAAGAACTATCATCACTATCATTCATTACTATCGACCTTCTCCTCTTGGTCTGTAATTGAAAAATTTTGACAGTTGTCACAGAAGCATGTTCCGCATGTTGCGTTACAAAAAAGTTCAACTTTTCGGCAGCTACAAGCTGCGCCGCATCCTTTTCTGCAATTACAAAATATTATTTTGAGGAGTTCTTCCGGTGTAGGCATATCCAGCATTTTGATTGGTAGTAAAAATCCTTCATTATTAATCCATCCCCAATCAGTTGGACGAATATTTTTGTTCCCAAGCCACATCTGGGTTTGTAAATAAACCTTCTTAATGTGCTCATTCAGAGCATCAACTGTCGGAACAAGGGATGATAATTTCACTGCACTGTTTTTGGTGGTAGCCTCAAGAACTCATAGCGCATCGTGTATGAGGTTACACTTATACATACACATATAAATACAGGCATATGTGTTTACACATAGGATTTATAAATGTTCCAAAATTGTCGAGCATAAAACAATTTACCTGCTGCGAAAATTTCACCGAAAAAATGCGATTAGTTTTTCAACGATAACTTCCCTAATTTTTAAGCTCCAAAAATTATTTTGCAGGGAATTTTAAGGACTACAAGGCATGTATAGTAAAGTTGGTTTCTTGAACCCTTCGTTTTTGAGATTTTTGAGTTTAAATGGCTCGGAGAAGGTGGTCCTCGCACTTAAATGCTAACTTATAATGGTGATATCTCAATTAATTTTTATCCTAGGGAAATAAAAAACAAACTAAAATTTTCAGTAAAAAAAAACTCTAGCATTTTGTGCGTATCATCTTCAGTTTTAGAGTTACTGTGAAAAAATGAAATTTTTTTAATAAATTTCAAAAATCAGTTCAAATGTGAATCAAACTTTATTTCAAATCTAGGCATCCCAAACCGGTCATTAAACTTCTAGAATATATTGTTAGTACTTAAATAAAGTAAATTGTAAATGGATTACGTTCAATTTCAATTCTTGCGGTAAAGCCATTGGTTTCATTGCTGATATTTTCTCCGAAAAAATGAGACAACCATTTTATTTCCATCATAACTACGTTAGTTGTTATGCTAACAACTTTTACCAAAGCTCATTTTAAAGGTCTTTTATTTATTTGAAATGTTTCGGCAACCTATATGCTGATACTTCATGGTGACTACTTTTATTCGTTTGAAATCGTTGAAAAAAGATGAGGTTTCAGCATGTAGAAAATTGATTGCCAAAACTTTTTAAATAGAAATATACAGTGTGTTCTTTTTGAAAAAATGGGTTATGATCGTTAGAAATTATCAAATATTTATATACAGTGTGTCCCCGGATGGGGGGACACCGCACCCCCGCACTCTTGTAAACTCTCTTATTTTTGATTTGCCGAGAAAAAGTCATTCTTTATAAAAAATTTTGATGATTTAAATTTAAGAATTTTTTTTTGATTTTTATGTTTTTGTAAAAATTTACATTTTTTACATTTTTTTACGTGTTAAGGAATCCAAGGGTCCTAGGTTCGAAACCCACATGTGGTATGGTATAGTTTTTTTAATTTTTACTTTATTTTTCACCAAGTCCGTACTATAAAATTAAAAATGTGTAAAACTAACATTATTTACAAAAAACTGCGAAGAGTATCCTATAAAATGTGTAACAGTTATATAAAAAGTTTAGTAAACCGGCGAAGAGTACGTTTTTAGCTTGTTTCATTTTTTAAACCATCTGATGATGATCAATTTCAAGTTTCTCTCAACACAAACTAATGAAATACTCCATTTCACGCCTGCTGATATCGTTTTTCTCATATGAAACTTGAAAGAAAATCATATTTGTATGAAATATTAGACACCGTGCGTGTAGCGGAACGCTAGGCATAGAGAGTAAAATTACAACATCGCGCGTGCCAGCTGGCTGAAATGAAATAACAGAGCTGGGATGCTCGTGGCATGCTCCGCTCGACGGAGGAATTTACGGGAGCCGTGTTGTCATATCTATCGCGCTACGTGAATGTACATGCCTAGTGGGAAATTACAAGCACGGTATAATCATATTATGCACAAATAGTAACAAAGTATTTTATAAGTAATTAATTTATCGATGCTCAAATGTCGATATTCTCTATTTGAAACAACAGGAGGCATGTTTTTTAATACATAACATTTCTCAACACACACCTGAAAACTTGTAATTTTACTATTCTGGAAGAATTTGTTTGTCATATGTACGGTTCTAAAAGAATCAAGAATATTAATCTCGTACGTGTAGCTACTTTCATGAAGGCGTATAATGTCAATCAGAAAGAAGATGTCTTAAAGATTGACCAGAATTTCGAAGGATCTATGTTACCTGCCAGTGGCGGAGCGTTGCTGTTACGGGCCTGGGTTCGAATGGTTTTCCGCAGGCGTCCGCGCCTAATAATTAATGAGCGGGGGGGAGAAATTTGGAAAAAAAATGTGCCAAAATGCGGTGCTTCGGGGGGGGGGGGGGGGGAATTTGAAGAAAAATGTTGCGTAAAGCTCCCGGGCCCGGGTTCCGCCACTGTTACCTCCATGTAAGACATAATTGAAACAACATTTTTTGCGAAATTCTTACATTACTCAATTGTGGAGTCATGCACATCTTCATACGCCAAGTTTGTCTTTGCTAACTGATTATGGATGGGAAGAACACGATGAGAAGTATATTTTCAAGTGGGTTCAAGGCGATCAATTACCTAAAATTGAAAATGTCATAAATGGTATTCTATGCATATAATCTTTTACTTCTACATAAATTCTCTTTTATTCACTTCAATGATTTTAAATATTTTTCGGCAGATACTTTTTTTTTTAACTATTTAACGTCGGCCTATTTCCGCTACCAGGGCCTATCACCGATGCCAGGAGACGAGCTACACCCAACCTGGAAATTTTGCCGAACCTCTTCCCTTAAGAAGAGTAGGGATCTTTTACTTGCCTAACATTTAATAGACAAGGGACCGCCTGCTTTACATTCCCTCTGAAGGATGGTATATCCACTACGTAATCCTCTTCTGAAATTACGTACTTTCGCGTATACACTGATATACAAGCCGCTAGAAGCTGGGACAAGAATGCTGTATTTCCCAAGATGGGACCCCATCCAAGTACTAACCGCGCTCGACGTTGCTTCAACGGAATATCGACTGATATTCACATTGAAGTCGCCTCGGCAGATACTTGTGAAGACGAAAATGAGAACGATGACGCTCGAGAAAATCTAGATTTGGAAGACCATACAGATAGCACTTCCGAAGAGGAAGATAATTTAGAATACAGCAGTGAGAGTGATTAAGATGAGAATTGATTCGTTTTATTCGTATTGAATATGCCAAAATAATAGAAACATTAAGATTTTTATATTGATTATTTAAACCTCGCTATTCTCAATCAATGATTGCAATCTCTAAGTATTCTCTAATATGTATGTCTAATATTTCACACAAATATGATTTTCTTTGAAGTCTCATACGTTAACAAAATAAAATTATTTTGAGTAAATGCTTTTTGGTTGTATAGCTAATGGCTGCATGGCAAAAGAACCTTTATTCTTCCTAATTATGTCACCTTCAGGCGGGAAAGTATTTTCGGGCACCCTGTATTATCTAAGCTTGTATTTATTGCCATTGACACATTATAACTAATATGTTGCCAAATCAAATGGAAGTTTCCTCTTTGGAAAAGTTACTTTTCGTTCATTATAAAGTTGTTGGAATTGCCACACGACCCGAGTAATCAGATCAATAAAAATATTTATAGTAATATAAGTAATAAAAAAATTCCGACTTTGATTATCCAGTTAATTGAAGACAGTAGTTTATAAAATACTCGTAAATAACATTTATCCATATTTTTAAATTGTCAAGGCCACAGTGAGTTATCTAAAAAGTCTAGTTCGCGCACGTTTGTATTTACTAAAATATATCAAAACGTAAAAATTGTAAAAGACGCAGTTCTGATTAGTTTTTGATTGAAGAACTAATGTTCCACTGCAACTAGCTTCTTAACTTTGTCGTAGAAAAAAATAAACAAACAATTCCCAGAAAATACTAGCACGTATATATGTTCCAATGGTTTAAAAATGGTTTTGGTATAATAATACGTTTATGATATACCACATTATGATTTTGCGTTTTTATTATGTATGTATATGATCTACTTTTAAACTAAAGGTAGAAAATCTTGATTTAAAACACGTTTTAAATACATTGTCAATAGATCACCCTGCCGACCTCTTGCTTAGGGGTTATTTAAAAATTATATATATCTAATAGCATAGAAGAATTGGAAAACAAAACATTATAGCCGGAGAGCCGGCCGTCGAATATCCTATGAATAAGATACATGAAAAACTTTTTGTGAGTGATTGGTACTACCACAGACTTAAAGGGAGCCACCTTTTATACGAGCTGATTTTGCCCGCATCATGGATTTTTGACCTCACTTCCGGTTACGATTTTTAATGTTTTCTTAAGTTATCAATAGTCCCTTGGGGTAAAGCTTTTACCCCACCGGACCGCAAGACATGTACCCCCCCTTTTTCGAGGGCGCGGAACATGATGGTGACAATATTTTCGAACCTAATGTGCAACCGCTACCCCCAAATCGAAAAAAACCACCCCCGTTTCCAATTTTCCGGTGCTACGCTTGCGAGGGCTTGCCAGGTCTGGTTTTTCTTTGTCAGATTGAATAAAATAAGCAAATATTGACCACAGGTGACCTAACCCACCCCCGGGGTTTGAAACTACCCCCACCCCCAATAACGAAATGCCACGAAAACAGCGAAAACCAGCTGGAAAATGGTATACTTCCATTTTCGAGGGCGAGAAATACGATGGTGATAATATTTCCTAAGCTACCCTTTACTCACTACCCCTGAACCTAAATACCACCCCCTTTTCAAATTTTTCGGTGCTAGGCTTGCGAGGGCCTATCGTATCGGTTTTTTTTTGGCCAGTTAGAATAAAATAGTTACATTTTTATGACAAGTGACCTAACCCACCCCCGGGGGTTGAATCTACCCTCATCCCCAATAACTAAATGCCACGAAAACAATGAAAATCAGCTGGAAAGCACCATTTTCGAAGGCGGGGAATACGATGGCGACAATATCTCTCGACCTAGAATCCAACTGCTACCCCTAAATCGAAAAAACCACCCCTTTTTTCGACTTTTCGGTGCTACGCTTGCGAGGGCTTGTCGGATCGGTTTTTTTTTTGGTCAATTTAAATAAAATAAATAAATATTGACCACAGGGGTGACAGAAAAAATTGAATTGGGATTTAGTGTGTGTACAAGAACCAAAATCTCAAAAGGGGATGGGTTTTTTCGATTTAGGGGTAGTGGGTGAAGGGTAGGTCGGGAAGTATTGTCACCATCGTATTCCCCGCCTTCGAAAATGGGGGTATACTGCTTTTCAGCTGAATTTCGTTGTTTTCGTGGCATTTAGTTATTGGGGGTGAGGGTAGTTTCAACCCCCGGGGGTTGGTTAGGTCACCTGTGATAAATATTTAACTATTTTGTTCTATCTGACCAAAAGAAAAAACGATACGACAGGCCCTCGCAAGTCCAGTACCGGAAAATCGAAAAGGGGGTGGTATTCAGGTTTAGGGGTAGTGGGTGAAGGGTAGGTCGGGAAATATTATCACCATCGTATTCCTCGCCCTTGAAAACGGGGGTATTTCGTTTTCCAGCTGGTTTTCGCTGTTTTCGTAGCATTTAGTTATTGAGGGTGAGGGTAGTTTCAACCCCCGGGAGTGGGTTAGATCACCTGTGGTCAATATTTACTTATTTTATTCAATCTGACCAAGAAAAACCAGATCTGCCAAGCCCTCGCAAGCGTAGCACCGGAAAATCGAGAAAAGGGGTGGTTTTTTCGATTTAGGGGTAGCGGTTGGACGCTAGGTCGGAAAATATTGTCATCATCGTGTTCCCCGCCCTCGAAAACGGGGGGGTACATGTCTTGCGGTCCGGTGGGGTAAAAGTTTTACCCAAAGGGACTATTGATGACTTAAAAAACATTAAAAATCGTAACCGGAAGTGAGGTCAAAAAGCCATGACGCGGGCAAAATTAACTCGTATAAAAGGTGGCTTCCTTTAGGACTGTGGTAGTACTAATCACTCACAAAAAGTTTTTCATGTATCTTATTCATAGGATATTCGACGGCCGGCTCTCCGTCTATTAGCTGCGTTTCGGTCGATAACTCCTGTCATGATTGGAAATGCAACAAATGCTGTAAGGAAAAGATGTCAAAAATGCATAAAAATCAATGGAAGACAATTCGAACATTTAATGTAGTTTAATTTTTCCTATCTTTGGCAAAATTATTTTATATTATAAGAAGTGTTCTTGTAGTATAAGAAGTGATGTGTTTTCCATGGCCTCCTCACAAATATATTAAATTTTTATATTACGTATGATATATCGTTGGATAGCTAATTTAAGTTGTGAAATAATTTTTAAAAAAAGACAAGTTCTGTCTATATCTCGAAAACTGAGGCATGCATAATTTTCTTCTTATCAGCAACGAATTCTACTCAAAGAAGTGCCTTAAGAATAAGTTACTCGATTTTCGATTTGGCACTTGGTAATTGAGATATAATGGAGGTCATCCAAAAATGCCAATTTTCCAAAAACGCTCTGTAGCTCGGTAATTGAAATAGATAGACAATCGCGGTTTGCACCATTGTTTGTTTCTCGAAAATCGAGCTCAGGACATTGGTTTTTGTCTATCTGCCATATGTTCAATATTCTCTGATTTTTCTCTTTAATTTTGAGTTTAATTTAGTTAATTATTTGCATTTTATTCTTCAGGTGCATTATTTCCTTATTTGATATAATTTAAACATAAATTCATTGTTTTCTTTGCCATAAGATGGGTTTTTTGTTAATTTGCCAGCGTCCATTATTCGGTTTCACAAAAAACTCCTACTCGGCTGTTCAATAAGGATACCGACGTGGTACGAAGAACGGCAGTTCGATTTTAAATGCGAACCAGCTACGACGCCGACGCACAGTGGTCTAAATACCTAATTTACGGGGACATTTGTCACACAATGCAATTCCTTGAAATCAAAAACATCTGTTGTAGAACTATAGACAGACAATTATCCTAGAAGGGCATGCAACAGAAATGGGAATTCTTGGAAGTATAGGGCGGTACTGAAGCAGATAAGCGAGCACAGGAAAGAATATGCTCATTTACGTTTAGTGGCCGCTATTAAACGGTTGTGTAAAAGTTGTTTCCACAAGTCCCTATAGTGTTTTATTGTGAAAATTTCTATCTCGCCATGGCTGCTGGTCCTTCAAGTAAGTTTTGAAATAACTTTTAAGTCTATATAATGTTTGGCTGCTTATATTTTTGGTTTTTATAAATTAAATGAAAAAAAATCATTTTCTTAACTGTTGTTTAAACTTTATTAGAGTAGAAAAAAAAAAGATTTACATTTATTTGGCCTAAAAATAGCATAGTTTTATTAAACATTTATCTATCTATCAAATGATACTACTCGCAATGTGCGTGGGTTCAGGGAAGTAATTTTTTTTTAACCATTTGTTTCCAGGTGTCAATCTGGGAGTGAAAAGAAATCAATTGTTTGATTTTCTTTCTGAGGAAGGCCTTCTTTATCAGGCAAATACGATACCTGCGAAGCAGAAGATGGTTGATTTCATCAAATTGCTAATACCAAGTATTCCAGAAGAAGAGATTTTGGCCAAAATTAAAATATTTTCGTGCAATTTTACAATTCGATGGAAGGCAAGTGGAAGAAATAAGAAAAGCTTTTTGAAAAAAAATGAAGGTTGGCCGGGAGAAGAAATAAAATTAGGCACTCCACAACATCTAGTTAGTGTTACACCCACTAGAGGTTTAGTTCGTCGAGCCAGAAAAGAATTCGAAAGCACGAGTACAAGAACAAAGAGAAGGCGAACGAAGAATCTGGTAGGGAGTCATAGTTCCGAAGAACTTCTATTTGCGACTCAAACAAGCTTCATTAAAAAAGGCCAGAGAAATGTTGCTCATGTAATGAAGAAAGCCACATTGACAAGTCCTCGCTCGTTAAGAGCAATGAAGAGAATAAATCCTTCAAAATTAAACTGGCGAGCATACACTCCGGAAGAAGCTGTGGCATTTATTATTGATACTAAAATGACCAAATCACAGTACATAAAAATGAGAAAAGGAGCAAAAGAGAGAAATTTCAACATCTATCCCGCATACGAAAAAGTATTATTAGCTAAAAAAAAGTGCTACCCCAAGGATATAAAAATTACTGAGAATTTGGGAGGAGTGAAATTACAAAGTCTTCTCGATCACGTCGTTCAGCGTCTGTCAATAGTTCAGAATGAGGTTATTACTCGCGTTATAAAAGATCAAGATATATCAGCATTAGAAATTTTATATAAATGGGGCTTTGATGGGAGCTCTGGTCACTCGGTATACAAGCAAAAATTTCTGGAGAGCTCAGATGCTAAAGATTCAGATATATTATTGACGTCAATTGTACCATTACGAGTTATTACAAAAACTGAAAATTCTGAAGAAATAATTTGGATGAATCCTCGTGCCTCGTCAACACGATTTTGTATGCCAATAAAAATTCAATTTATAAAAGAGTCGCAAGACGTTATAATGCAGGAAAATGAATATATGGAAAGCCAAATCTTAACACTTACACCAACCTGCATAAAAATTGATGGGAAGGATATCAATGTACATCATATCTTACTAAATACGATGCTGGATGGGAAAATAGCCAATGCTCTAGCTGAGAATCCATCAACACAGAGCTGCTTTATTTGTAAAGCAAAACCAAGCCAAATGAACGATATAAAAGCTCTTATGAAAATGCCTTGCAATACGAGTACGTTTCAATACGGATTATCTACACTACATGCACATATCCGATTTTTTGAATGCATATTACACATTTCGTACCGAAGATATGAAAACCTGGCAGGCTCGAGGCCTAGATAACAAAGCTGCACTTGAAGAAAAGAAAAAAGTGGTTATTACAAAATTTCGCCAAGAAACTGGTCTGCTTGTGGATGTCGTTAAATAGGGCAGTGGAACTACTAATGACGGCAACACAGCCCGGCGATTTTTCCAAGAGCCTAAAAGGGCCGCAGAAATTACCGGGGTTGATGAAATCTTGATATCACGATTCTCGGTCATTTTACAAGCAATATCTTGCGGTTACGAGCTACACACTGAGTCATTTCGAAAGTATGCTCACGACACAGCAGAATTATTTGTCAAATTATATCCACGGTATAAAATGCCAGCTAGTGTCCATAAAATATTAATTCATGGGGCTGACGTTATGGACACACTTCTGCTCCCAATAGGACAGCTGAGTGAAGAAGCTTTAGAAGCAAGGCACAAAGAATGCCGTTACTTTCGAGAACACAATACCCGAAAAATGAGCAGGAAAAAAATATTGAAGATTTATTGCATGCGCTGCAGATATCATCAGATCCGCTTATTTCCAGTTTAAGACCTTTACCGAAAAGGAAAGTAAACTTATTACCCCAACAAGTAATTAACCTGCTTCAAATTCCCAACAAGAAGTTATCGCATGATCGCCAAGATTCAGATGAGTCATCAGTAAGTGAAGAGGAGTCTCTGGATTCTTCAGAAAGTGATTTAGATTCATTTTAAAATACACGTATAGAATTTTAAACAGTGTTAATATTAAAATACAATTAAAAAAATCACGACCGTAGTATTTATTTGCATGTCTTCTATTGTTCTGACAACAAAGAATTAATTTCAAGCTTCTTATAAATACCATCCTGGGCTTATAGATATTTTTACTATTTTTAAGCGAAATTTTGTTGAATGCACAGGTATAATATTATTAAATTTACAAAATTTTAGAATTCTTAAGCGAAATTTATATTTCAACCCTCTCAAAAACCACCCCCTTGATTCATACAGTTTTTTTTACTATTTTTGTTGAATTCACAGGTATAATATTATTAAATTTACAAAATTTTAGAATTTTTAAGAGAAATTTATATTTCAACCCTCTCAAAAACCACCCCCTTGATTCATATATTTTTTTTTACTATTTTTGTTGAATTCACAGGTATGATATTATTAAATTTACAAAATTTTAGAATTTTTAAGCGAAATTTATGTTTCAACCCTCTCAAAAACCACCCCCTTGGTGCTTACATTTTTTTCACTATTTTTCCCTGTTTTCTTAAAACTATTTGGAACTTTTTTACAAATTTCTACATTTTTGTTCCCCTAAAGATAGAAAATCGACCACTGTGCGACGGTAGTAATTTTCACTATTTTTTCTCGAAGACTCCATAAATTGTCCTCAACCAGTTATTGTGTGTAATTTCACACAAACGTTTAACAATTGTTCGACTTGTGCAAAAAACATCTACGGTCTGCTGCGTTGCCGAATCTTGCCCGAGAGTAGACACCAGGCTCCCAACATCCAGCCAATAAACGTAGGAAACGTGCAACCGAGTACGAACAATTTAAGTTATTTAGGCTGTCATCTAATTCTCATAATTTTTTTCTCTTCCTCAAAATATTACACCATAATTTTAGAAAAAAATCCAAACCCATCTAATTTGGTCCACCCTGTACATGATGTTCGGAAATGAAGAAAATATAAAATTTTACCAAAAGTAAGTACTTTTCTATTAATGAATATAATAAAATTTTAAATAAAAGTTGTAATTTTATTCATTTTCTGCAATATTGGTAAACCTAATTTTAGGATAGAACTAATAAGAAAGGAGATACTCGAGTCATTTTTTCAATATGGCGGCCGTAGCGGCAAGATATTTACGAGGAAAATATTAATTATTGATTATGGCATTCGCCCCCCCCCCCCCCCCCCTCCAATTTCGTACAAAAAAGACACTCCTGTCAGCGGGGCCCCCACAAGGAGGGTCAGTAGGTACTGTGGTACCGGGGCTCGGTTAGACTAGTAAACGCAATCCTCGCTCATTAAGAGTATAATCTGCGGTCAGTGAAATGAAGAAACGAATTATTCGGCTTATTTTTGAAGATAGAAACTTCAAATTTTGTACGTATGTATTAAAATATATATTCTAGTTCGTCACGTTTTTATTTTTTTGTTTTAGTCAAAAACACGTGATCAACGAAAAAATGGACGTCGAAAAATTGGAATTTACAAAAAACGAAATCGTGACGACCTAGATAGTCCATAATTAATTACGTGGATAAAATATAACCTCTTAATTTTCAAACATAGATTCAATAAATAGTTTCCAATTTTGCCGTCAATAGATGGCACTCGCCTCGGTATTCGCATAGCTTTACACGCTCTCAGACTTTAGGGAGGAACTTGTTGTCATGGAGACCTGACGCGAATGAATGCTTGCCAGGGAAGCATTTAGGAGTTCTGGTAATATCTTAAATTTATTTATAAATTATTTTATCTTACAGGAATTACTTAATAGATGAAATTCTTGAAAATGTTAATACATAAATAAAAGGTGCCAAATAGAGAGGACCGTTTTGTATAAACACTCCTACAAATTTTATTATGAAAATTTGAATGCGGTTTTTAGTTAGGTCAGAAACCAATTTATTCGAAATTATTACCAAGCAAAATGTACAGGGTGTCCCTGTCAACGCGCTATGCTGGGTTTTCTCGGTAGTTTCTGAGATAAGTTTATGGTTCAAAATCCAATCTGACGTAGGTTTTCCGAGGAATCTCATACTGCTAAGATATTTAGGAATCCAAAATGACGGACGAATTTCGTCATCTACGATCCTATTCGACTGAAAATCGATATCTGGGGGTTTTCGAGGATGCGGTTAACGAATTTTTGGTCAAAATTTAGGAATCCAAGATGGCGGACGAATTTCGTCATCTATGGACCTATTCGACTGAAAATCGATATCTGGGGGTTTTCGGGGATGCGGGTTATGAATTTTTGATCAAAATTTAGGACTCCAAGATGGCGGACGAATTTCGTCATCTATGGTCCTATTTGACTAAAAATCGATATCGGAGGGTTTTCGGGGATGCGGGTTACGAATTTTTGGTCAAAATTTAGGAATCCAAGATGGCGGACGTATTTCGTCATCTATGGACCTATTCGACTGAAAATCGATATCTGGGGGTTTTCGGGGATGCGGGTTATGAATTTTTGATCAAAATTTAGGACTCCAAGATGGCGGACGAATTTCGTCATCTATGGTCCTATTTGACCAAAAATCGATATCGGAGGGTTTTCGGGGATGCGGGTTACGAATTTTTGGTCAAAATTTAGGAATCTAAGATGGCGGACGAATTTCGCGATCTATAGTCCTATTCGACTGAAAATCGATATCTGGGGGTTTTCGGGGATGCGGGTTACGAATTTTTGATCAAAATTTAGGACTCCAAGATGGCGGACGAATTTCGTCATCTATGGTCCTATTTGGCTGAAAATCGATATCTGGGGGTTTTCGGGGATGCGGGTTATGAATTTTTGATCAAAATTTAGGACTCCAAGATGGCGGACGAATTTCGTCATCTATGGTCCTATTTGGCTGAAAATCGATGTCTGGGGGTTTTCGGGGATGCGGGTTACGAATTTTTGGTCAAAATTTAGGAAACCAAGATGGTGGATGAATTTTGTCATCTGTGATCCTATTCGAATGAAAATCGATATCTGGGGATTTTCGGGATGCGGGTTACGAATTTTTGGTAAAAATTTAGGAATCCAAGACAGCGGACGAATTATAACTATATTTTGACCCCCCTTTATTTATGTTATTATTGGAGACAAAAAAAAGTTTCGTATAAGAGTTGTAAGGTTGTATACATATTTTTTTAAATGCAATTAAAAAACAATTGCTTGGATATGTCACGTGATATAACAATGAAGGTTGCTTTTTAAATGAAAAACCCTGTATATTTTTACATATTCTTTTAGATCCTTTATCCCTGATTTCAAACATATAAGGATCTAGCTGTAATATTTTTTGATATATCGGACATTAAATATGCTCCAAACATGCATATAGGTATTTTAGGGTTTCTGACGGAGCGCAGTCAGTGGCGGATTTAGGGGGGGGGGGGGGGGCTATAGGGTAAAATCCAAGCGCGGCAATTTTTTTGAAAAACACCAAAGACACAAAAACAAAAAAATATTATTATTAATATGTTCTATCAGAACATGTTTAATTTATTTGAGAACGTGTTTTTTATAATAACTAGACTAAAGTTCCTTATTATAGTCAACAGTACAGGGTGGTTGTGCAAACGTTAGAACCTCATTTAACTTCTTTATTTTTGGAGTTACGTAAATACGTTCAAAAATAAAAGTTATGAGATATCACATGTATTTTCCAAACATCATTTCAGCAAAACAATTCAAACAAGTCGAATTTCGGAGATATGAGCTTTACCTTGGTTTTACTTCCACATCCAGTGGAAGTATAGTAACGACAACAAAATTTTTTAAAACTTTTGTTGTTCAAATAGGCTCAGAATGTCATGAAACGTCGAGATTTTAAGTTTGAGCGAAAAAAAAATTTCTGTCTGTCGGTCTGTAACTTTTTTGTGCGCACGTTTACTCTGTAACCGTTTAAGATATTGACTTGAAATTTGGTACACAAATGTACTTTAACGAGATCTGGAACTAGATTATATTTTCATTTTGTTCCGTCAGAGGGTTGGGGGGTAAATTGGGGTAAATTTGGGGTAACCAGCTAAATCAAGCAGCTAATAGTCCAGAAAATTGGTATTTAGTATATACAAGAGAAGCTAAGGTCTCAAAAAATGTTTGGCATTAGCCACCCCCACCCCATTACTAAATTTTTTCGTTGTGAATGAGTTGGATCGAAAATCTGGATGCGGAAGTAGTGATTCCTTGGGCAGCGGTTTTTTTAAATAGAACACCCCCATATATTTTTACACCATTTGAAAGGCCATAGAAAAATCTTTTCAATGATATATGACCCAGTATTTTTCTTAAAAACTATAGTAGATATTAAGTTTTATATTTTCTTACATTAAGTCATGGTAGTCCGAAAAATATATACAGTCTGTTTCACTTTTTAAATTTTTTTTCCGATTTGAATCTAATTTTACTTATGGAACAAATTAGGATCTACTTATTACCAGAAAAAAATTCACGTCCTACAAATGCAAAGCCACCTGCGGTACCAAAATATGCGGATAAAATCAAAAAATCATATTAGGCATATTTTTATTGGAAAATTTTGTTAATGAAAGAATTGTTCAGAAAACTTAAGTCCAAAATTTAATAAAAAAAAATATATAAATTTTTATTAAAATAATGTCTAAGTCCGAAAATATCATTTGAATGGGTTTTTTCGTTTAAAAAACTGTACTATGACAATTTTGTTTGAAATTAAACCCAAGCTGCAGGTAGTTGTAAAACAGTTTTTTTTTAAATACCTAATTATTTTCAAAATTTTTTAAATTTCAAGTTTTTCATTTTTTAATTTTGATTAAATTTTGGCCATTTTGGACAATTCTGAACAAGTTTTATTAACAAAATTTTCCGATAAAAAAATGCCTAATATGATTTTCCGATTTTCTCCACATATTTTGGTACCGCAGGTGGCTTTGGTACCGTAGGAGGCGAATGTTTTTCTGATCATAAGTAGATACTAGTTTGTTCTATACTTAAGTAAAATGCGATTCAAATCGGAAAAAAAATAAAGTTATTGGGGTGTTACCATTTCAAGTGAAACACACTGTATCAATTATTGAAATTCTCCATTTTATTTAAAATAAAGTGAAATGAGACAGAACTAACATATTGTTTATTTTAATTTACATACTTTTGTTTTCCATGGCTAATTTGATAAATTGTAAATTTATAGTAAATTAGACAAAATTTGTTTAAGATAAGTACCATGTATTATATTATAAATACAAAGCTTTTTTTATGGCGTTTCAAATGGTACATATATGGAGTGTTCCTTTAAAAAAAAGCAAAGTAAAGTTCATATCTCCGAAATGCGACTTTCAATAGGCATGTCCACAAAATTTTAATTTCAATTGGGAATGATAGAATTATCGATATTGTACACTAATTTAACAATAAAAAAAACCGCTGCCCAACTTCCACATCCAGATTTTCTATCCAAGTCACTCACAACGAAAAAATGTTGTATGTGGAAATAATTGTTTAATAATATAATATTTGAAATTCTCTACCTCAAAAACCCATAAAACGATACCCCACGTCGGTAATAGGGTGAGGGTGGTGATAGAGGGTGGTAGTGGGGGTGGATAAGGTAAAAAAATATTTTGAGGTTTCTAGTTCTTGTACACACACTAAATTAAATTTTTTTTCATCCCCTTTAATAATGGGGTGGGGGCTAATGTCAAAATTTTTTTTTGAGACCTTAGCTTCTCTTGTATATAGTAAATACCAATTTTATGAACTCTTACCTGCTTGATTTACCTATTTACCCCAAATTTACCCCAATTTACCCCCAACTCTTCGACGGAACAGGATGAAAATATAATCTAGTTCTAGATCTCGTTAAAGTACATAAGTGTACTAAATTTCAAGTCAGTATCTCAAACGGTTCCAGAGTAAACGTGCGCACAAAAAAAAAGTTAGACCGACAGACAGACAGAATTTTTTTTGCTCAAACTTAAAATCTCGACGTTTCATGACATTCTAAGCCTATTTGAACAATAAAAATTTTAAAAAAATTTTTCTGTCGTTACTATACTTCCACTGGATGTTGAAGTAATATATGTATCCTTATTTTGCCAGTTATTCGTAATAGGCATCACCCCAACATAACGAGGATTTTTGGTAATTTTTCAATAAAAATTCTTGGCCTATGAAGTAAAAAAATATTTTGAGGTTTTTGGTTCTTGTACATACACTAAATCACACTTTTTTTTCGTCCCCTTAAAAAGTGGGGTAGGGGTGGTAATGGGGGTAGCTAATGTCAAAAATTTTTTTGAGACCCTAGCTTCTCTTATATATACTAAATACCAATTTTACGGACTCCTACCTGCTTGATTTACCTGTTTACCTCCCCATTTACCCCAATTTACAACCCAACCCTTCGATGGAATAAGATGAAAATATAATCTAGTTCCAGATCCCGTTAAAGTACATAAGTGTACCAAATTTCAAGTCAATATCTTAAACGGTTCCAGAGTAATCGTGCGCACAAAAAAGTTAGACAGACAGGCAGAATTTTTTTTTCGCTCAAACTTAAAATGTCGACCTTTCATGACAGTCTAAGCCTATTTGAACAATAAAAATTTTCAAAAATTTTTTTTGTTACTATACTACCACTGGATGTGGAAGTAATCAATATTCTATTTTCAAGAAAAAGAACGCCATTGCCATGTAAACCGGAAGTGATATTTAAAATTTACATGCCTTTTTTTACTTTCCTTTAATGCTTTAATAGTCAATTAAGAACATAAATAATCCGATCAATTCTTCTTTGATGTTCAATTATATGTTTCTTAGCGGCATAGATTCCCCGAAAAAAAAAAAAATACTTATCTCAAAAACTACCGAGAAAATCGGACATAACACGTTAACTAGGACACCCTGTACACTGTAAATATACATTATGTACCTACAGATAGTTTTTTCTTTTAATTAAAAACCACTGCCTAAGGAATCACTACAACCGCATTCAGTTTTCCTACTCAAATTACTTTAAATAAAAATTCTTGTGCACCCAACGCGAAATTCGACTCTGTACGACAGAAATATATTTGAACTATTTCTCTTATATATTACACAATATGTTATTCTCCGCCTTTTTACTTGGTCGGCATATTTCATTGGTCAAAGGTGCACGCCCACCCGTATATACCTTTTTCATATATATCAATGAAAATATGTTTTGTCTTACCGTAGATTGTCCTCTTAATTAAGAGATTTGGACAATTTTTTTTTACATCCCCTCCGCTCATAAATCATTGAGGAGGCGCTCGCCAGAGATCTTGACAATTATTTTTTCTGTATTATAAGAGCTGCCTGGATTCTAGTTTCTGATCTGACATCTCAATTTCCTTACGCGCCCGTACATTTACGCTCCAATACGAATTCTCGCCTTCATCTACTATTAAACTCTCTCTCTCGGGATAAATTTAATAGGTCGTTACATATTAGGAGAACTAAACCCTATCAGTAAAGCTTATAATGAAAAAGATTAATGTTTTGTCTGGCTGTCAATCAGTTTTGAAAGCGAACTGGATATTTCCGCTTATCATAAATAATAAAAAAATTATTATACTGATTTTAATTAGTTTATAATTATGTTGTAACGATTTGTTACGTCTGGATCATTCGCTGTGGCGACAGGAAGGTTTTTTCTTGCATGTGGAGGCGATAGTTATTTGTTAGGAAAAGGGAAATTTTTCCGTTCTAGGCGGTTTTTTATCGAGGCGCAGCCAAGATCAAAAAACATCCTGAAAGGGAAAATGTGATTCTCCTAACAAATTGCATATATAATTAGGAAATAATTGACTGATGCAATACAATTTAACATGACCAGCGTATTCACTATCAAACAATAACAAATTTTCGTATTCAGTTAAATTCACAGCCCTACAAAAAAAAAGTTCTGACCCTGAACGCGCCCATAAAATTCTCATGTATTTTTCAACGCTGAATCAAAATCTGATAACAAAAAAAGCCGTACACCGCCACATTTTTGCGCTACAGCCAAAAGTAACCCCCAAATAACCGCCGTATACAGCAGGATAGAGTGAATGAATACAAATACTTTTAGTCCATGCCAAAGCTGCAAAAATCCCAAAATTTAGCAACCTGACATTCTAACGACCCTGGGGGCTTGGAACCACCCCCTCCCTCAATTCTGAAGTGTCCATCAGAGAGAAGGTTTTAAAGAAAGTATCACCCGTTTTCAAGAGTGGAGAACACGTTCGTGGCATCACTTTCTCTCTTAGTCCTCAAGAACTACCCCTGAATGCCCAAAGCCATCGATTTCTCTTCTAGTGAGATCACAAACTCTCATTGGATCAGGTTTCCTAGGGAGAGAATTTTTTTATTGCAGCGGGTTTGATAGGACCGGTTATGCGCATGTATATACAGTGTGTGTAGTGGCGGGCTAGGCATAGGGAGTAAGAATTACAACATCGCGTGTGCCAGCTGGCTGAAATGAAATAACTGTGTATGTGCATTGTCGATTTTTTTATTATATCTATTTTTTTCACGGTATGTACATGATTTTTATTCTTATGCTAGGGATACTTCATATATGATTATTATTAAATGATAATTTATTCTTGGGCGTTTACAAATTAGGTCACATTTTTCTGGATTCTGGCCAATAGGAATGGACATTATACTCTTCAATAGACTTGCTTCCATCTGGGTAAATTCATCATCATCATCACTATCGTCAGTCTCATCGTCACTAACATTACCATTCTGCATTAAAATTTCCAGGATCAGCTTTTGAATATCATCAATAATACCATCCCCATCTATTGATATATCCAGAACCGGATTAAGGATTGGCGCGCCCCTAGGCTAATAATAATATTTGCTCCCTCTTATTTATAGACATTATTACGAAGTTTCAAAATTAATGAGCGGGGGGGGGGTAGAAAAATGGAAAGACATTTTTTGACGAGCGAGAGGGGGAGGCAAGAATGGAAAAAAAAATTTGATCAGCGGGGGGCGTGAAATAGGCTCGCGGTGCCCCTTCACACATTAGCGCCCCTAGTTAGCCTTATGGATAATCCGACCCTGGATATATCTGGATTTTCAGCACGGTCGCTATTATAGCAATATTACCTCTAAAATGTTTACGGAGTGGACTACATTTTACACCTAATTTTATGCAGCTTCACTTCGTGCTACATCCGGTCTTAAAACCACAGTTATTTTGTTTGAAAAATGACTCAGGAATTAGCTTTTCGGAGGAAAACGTCGGTTGTAAGAAACCATTTCCCGTTTTATGTATTCAGGTAGTTGGTTAGGGGTGGGAGGCTAAATAATATCAGCATCGCGGGGTAATTCGAGGGGGGTAGGGACCGTGCGACTACCACCATCGTGTTGGACGCCCCCATGTCTGTTCGCTACCCTTGCACTTTTGGGGTTTAACTCTTTTTTTGCAACTTTGGTATGGACTAATTGTGGAAAACGTGAATTTCTGTATTCAGCGGTCAATTTCTCAAATACTAAACGAAAATCACCCCCATGATGAGGTAGAAAATACCCCCATATAAAGATGAAGTACATAAATTCTAATAAATCCGGAAAAAATTTTGAAGTTTTTATAGTTTGGAGTAAAGTATATGAATCTGAAGTGACTGTAAGCTAGCCCTAATACTCATGATCCAAAACGACCCCTATACGTAAAAACGAAGGACATGAGTGCCAATTCATTATGGAAGAAGTAACGTTCTAAAGTTAGTGTTATTGAAACAACACACCCTTAGATAATGGAAATGCAACACCAGCTACTTGTAAATCAGGCAACAAAGAAACAATTGCTTGAACGGGAGACCTTTGTTAAAAATACACATCAATGGGCATGTTTTAAGCACATGGTCAAGAACAGAAAACATGCAGTAAATCACGATACCAATTGTCATTCACAATCAATATGTTAATTAATTTATATAGAAATTTACACTTTTATATAAATAAGACACACAAGAAGGCCACTTGAGTGTGATATCCTCCGTCTTATCATCCATTTCAAATTTGGAATCATCTGTGTCGCACGCTACCAAATCTATCCGAGTTAATTAGATTTATCTTGGCCAGGAGTTGAGAGGTCGGGATACTTAATATTTTTGTTTTCCAATGTTTTGTGTTAGGATAATAAGGCATTTAATTACTGATCTTGGTTATCGTCCTGTTAGTGTTACAAAAATATTCAATTATGATTTATCGCGTCCGGTGTAAGAATCGTTTAGTCTGAAGGAAACCAAAACAAGCTTGCGAAAATATTGATTAAATTACCAAATTACCAAGTCGGTTCCGGCATGTCTTCTAGGAATTTTCGTTATAACAACTGATACATAGATAGCTTGATACTTCCCCCTTAGATACATCGCACATCACGAAGAAAACTGCCATAAATAAAAAAAAAGTGCATTTTACAGGAGAGCAAAAAATTCTACTATTTTCTAGGGAGATGAATAGTTTATAGCTATCTAGGAGATCTTCGCTCCCTAATAGAGATACTTTATTTATGAATTGTTTATTTTTCATTTTTTTTTTTTTTTCATTTTTATATGCTGTGCTTCTTTATAGTTAGAAAATGTTGCTAAATTATTTGATTAGGCACAAAAAAATAAATATATCCTCGAACCACTAATATACAGTGTCTCTCAGATTCGACCAAACTTTACGCAGGTCAGATGAATATCAATTAAGATATTTTTAATAAGACTATTAAGAAATGAATTAAAGTTGCAGTCGGGTGTTACCGACTGCGAATACTTATTTGACCAGTAAAAATAGTAATAGTTCTTTGACTAGTATAAATAAGAAATATATGTGTACTTTTGGGGGTGGCATCAGATAAATGTTAGTTATACAGGGAGGACCAACTTAGATTGAGGTTTTCTCTAAAACTAAGGCAGATAGACAAAAACCAATATAGACGTCTTGAGCTCGATTTTCGAGAAACAAACAATGACTCAAACCGCGATCATCTATCTTTTTCAACTACCGAGCTACAGAGCGTTTTTGGAAAATTGGCATTTTTGGATGACCTCTATATCTCAATTATCAAGTGTCGAATCAAAAATCTAGTAACACATTCTTAAGGCACTTTTTTGAGTAGAATCAGTTGCTGATAAAAAGAAAATTATGCATGCCTCAGTTTTCGAGATATAGACACTTGTGTTTTTTAAATGGAACAGCCTGTAAATTATTTCATTGTAAAAAAATATATTTAACATGTATTATTATTATATGAGTACAGAATATGTATTACAAATAACATTATTACAATATTTCATTCATTGTAATCAAATTCTTCCTCCCAATTATTAAATTCGTGAATTTCGCTCTCATGATCAGAAATGTTAAGCTCTGACGTTTCCGATTGAGTTTCGGATTGAAAATGTAAAAAATAAATATAAATTTCCTGCGGAGGTTGAATAACGACATTGTTGATCGATTGTGGTAATTGATCACCTTTGAACCAATCAAATTCATATTTTGTTATCGATCAATCTCCACCCGTAATCGATTGGGGACAGTTCCGTTATGACTTTACGATGGGCATGGCACCAGATGTTTGTAATGTAACTCGCTCTTATAAATCGTTGCATCAATTCTGATTGGCACTGCAGCATACTTGATCCATCAACGTTTTTCACTTTTATTTGGAACGAATCATTGACACTACATTTTTTTTCGCATGAATTTTATTTTCGTGATGTCAAACATACATTTCATACTTACGTCATAATTTAATTCTTAGACATTGTATATACTGAATTTCTAATATAATTACTTCCACATCCAGTGGAAGTATAGTAACGACAAAAAAAAATTTAAAAACGTTTATTGTTCAAATAGGCTTAGAATGTCATGAAACGTCGAGATTTTAAGTTTGAGCGAAAAAAATTTCTGTCTGCCTGTCGGTCTGCCTGTCTGTCTGTCGGTCTGTCTTTCGGTCTGTCTGTCGGCATTGGCGCAACTAGACCATTTTTCTGGGGGTGGCCAGGCCCCTTGTGGTTGAAACGTAAAGTTCAGTGGCGGCTCGTGCATAAGATACTTAGGTGTTCTGTAGATATATATGTGTACACGGGATGGTTAGTGATAGCGCCGCAGGCGAAAATTTTTTGTCATTTCAAGGTCATTTGATGACCTAGAACGAAAGAGATACAGCAGTCAAGTCAGCCAGCAGACAGGCGCAGACTCGAAACTCGCACGCTAACGCGCATAGTTTAAAAACAAAACGGCTGAGCTGGCACTCTCCGACATTACCGTTATAATCGACGGATGAAAATGTTTAACCTCACTTGTGTGAAATTGGTATAGAAGTCGGGGATGGATTATGGATTCTGAATAATTTAGTGATACATTAGTCGATAAACTTAAATTTTTTTTGCTAATTTTTATTCTTTCCTCTGGGGTGGGCCGTGGCTAGTTTGGGGTGGGCCAGGCCCACCGTGCCCCCCCCCCCCCTAGTTGCGCCAATGTCTGTCGGTCTGTCTGTCGGTCTGTCTGTCGGTCTGTATGTCGGTCTGTCTGTCGGTCTGTCTGTCGGTCGGTCTGTCTGTCGGTCTGTCTGTCTGTAACTTTTTTGTGCGCACGTTTACTCTGGAACCTTTTAAGATATCGTCTTGAAATTTGGTACACGTATGTACTTTAACGAGATCTGGAACTAGATTATATTTTGATCTTGTTCCGTCGAAGGGTTGGGGGGGTAAATTGGGGTAAATTTGAGGTAAATAGGTAAATCAAGCAGGTAAGAGTGCATAAAATTGGTATTTAGTATATACAAGAGAAGCTAAGGTCTCAAAAAAATTTTTGGCATTAGCCACCCCCATTCCCCCATTACCATCCCCACCCCATTATTAAAGGGGATAAAAAAAAATTGTGATTTAGTATGTGTATAAGAACCAGAAACCTCAAAATATTTTTTTACTTCATCTACCCCCACTATCACCCCCCTATCACACCCCCACCCCATTAGCGATATAGGGTATCGTTTTATGGGTTTTTGGGGTAGAGGATTTTAAATATTATATTATCAAAGTTCTATAAACAATTATTCCCACATACAAAATTTTTTCGTTGTGAGTGACTTGGTTAGAAAATCTGGATGTGAAAGTAGTGATTCCTTGGGCAGCGGTTTTTTTTAAGTGCAGAAATTTTTCAATATTTCATAATGGTCTATTCAGTGTAATTAGGACAAATTTAATTACTTACAAAGTGTATATTATTAACATTGCTGTCAATTACACTTTAAAATAAAGTTAGTTAATAGTTCGTTAAGTTTCTTTTTTCGCTGACTGACGGGCGTTGTCCCACAAAATGGTTAACTGACCATTTTATTTATAATATAATTGATATAGCTTTTAATACATTTACAAATATTTTGAAGTTGAGTCAATGAATTGCAAGTTATTTGCATAATGATTTTCAGGCCTAGTAAATTCATTTTATTACCTCCGTAATTATGACCCCTTTGATAGCGTACCTGAGACACCTGTTCTCGATTTCGCTAGACTGACCGCAGCATGTTCGTGTACACAACTACTGTAACCAACTGGCAAAAAAACAGGCTTAGTAAATTCAGAGAATTTTTTGGCTCTGGCTCTCCGTCTGTATCCAATCCTACCCAAATTGATCATTTAAACAATTTCGTATTTCATTTGACGTATGAAATGGGGCGTCATCGTGTTGGTAAATCAATCTTTGAAATTGATTTACTGGCATATTGTCTGCAAAGGGCTTTATTTCTTGTCGTAAAATGTTAATAACTTTCGGTATTCAAATTACCGTGAATAAAATGAGGACCTATTATTTGGTATCCAATAAAACCACACCATACACCAAAATCCAAATCACCCTTGACGATTAACTGTAGCGGTTACTTGCGGATTTTCATGAGCAAATTCCGGCACTGCTTATATCGGTCTCGTCTGTCCATATAATTGTTCCTTCAAATCCTGGCACTTCATTGAACTGACGCAAAAACCACTGGCAAAAATCGAGACGCCTTTGAAAGTCGTTTGGGTATAGATGGTGACTATTCCTAATTTTGTAGTTTGAATTTATTTTTTCTTTAAGCAACGCAACGCAGTTGTTTTTGGGATTCTCAAATTTTCCTGTATTTCGCGAGACGATATATTAGGATTAGGATGTCTATCTGCCATAGTTTTAGAGAAAACCTCAAGTTCCGTCTAATTTGGTCGACCCTGTGCTACATTCGGGTAAAATCGGGTATTCACAGCCAGCTGCGCCCGATTGTAACTATCACTTGTTTAAATTACATTTACATATCTTTTAATTTGCAATATTTGAGTCAATAGTCATTGACAATGCCTCATGATTTTCACCAATACATGAGTTATTTCATTATCCTATCACGCCACATTTATTTTCCTTACACCAATTTATAATAAAATAAAATTAGTAGCCTGACTGATATGATATGTGCAGACGAAATTAGATCCGTTCCGGCAAAAATATAATTAAAAATGTTTTTGTGCCAAAAATATCTTTTATTTGCAATAACACGATTACGATGAATAATAAAAATGATACCGATGCTGATAATACCCCAAATAATGGTGTTGTCTCTAGGTTATAGTGGTTCTTCAGATGTTTTTTTTAAATATAATAATCGAAGATATCACAAGTTTTATTGCCCGTTAAGTTACATAATTCATAACTTTTATCTGGTAGGCATAACATGTTTAAATAACCACAACATGCCTATAATCGCAATATGCATTATAAGATTAATGCAAGTTGATGCCTTTATCAAAATTAGACATAATTAATCCAGTCAAATTAGTACGAAAGCTCGGAAAGGTCACATTATAATTTTTTTATAATTGAAATTTCAACTTTTTTTCTTGAAAAGCCATGGCAGGTTAAGATAAGTGTCCGTGCCTTTGTAACCTTGTTGCGTGTGGTTCCTTCCAGTGATGTATCTTTGGGTAAGATACTACCACAAAAAGTTTTGACATCAAAAACTTCATATCTGGGAATTTTTTTTTTTTTCGAAAATCCGAACAAAACATTTTTTTCTTGTGAACCAATTTGTTTGTATTTCACATATATTATAAATCAACTTAAGCCAATTTACTGAAGAGATTTTCAGGAAATCTTCTCATGAAGAAATAAAAGTTGATGCTTTTGAATTTTAAAAAAAATTTAAATACGTATAGAGACCACCACCATTTTTTTATTAATTATACACCATACAATAGGCTACAACATGACTACGTTACCCTATCGACGTAACGTAGTTAAATTGACAAAGATAATGTGTTTACGTGTTTACACGAGCATATCATTAGTTAGTGAGATAGAAGATGTCTAATTTAGGTAATTTGATTCATGAAATCATTATAAAGTACATACATATACTACCTTTTTGTACTAATTAAAAAAAAATAACCATGATTATTTCACTCATTAACGCTATAGCCAATGAGAGCCCGTTTTTTCACAACATTGCACCAATCAAACGTCATTATTAGTAGTAATTCAAGCTAGATCTGCTTTTGACAGGACCAACATGCAAAATTTATCGCTCTAATTTTTTAGGTCGCTGCAGCGGCAAATATTGCAAAAAATTTTTGACGTTTTGTGTCGTGACATGTTTTCGGCAAATAGGACAAATCGTGCTTTTAAATGTTATCTATAAATATCTTCTCTAGCTTATTACTAATTGTTAACGTAAATTGTAAATTGTAGTACTGTATTAATAACCTAAAAAGCCAATGCTATGTGGAACTTATATAGGTTCGGGACAAGTTATGGGTACACAGCTTTCAATGGCTTAATACCTAACATAATTACAAAATAATTTTCCCAACTAAAATTAAATATGAATATCTACGAAGCAGACAAATCAGTTATTTCATGATAAATACACAAATGTAGGTACTTACTTATGGTAATTCATCAATCATTACAAAGCAGCTAACACTCATTTGGAAAATCAAAACTCTGCAGTATCACTATATACATTATAATTCGTTGTACTTAAAGTCTCTTACTTAAACAAGTAAACCTTAACTTAACTATCAAACTTCTCAAATTAGAAACAAGAATTAAATACATAAATATATATTAATAAACACTTTAATATAATAATTCAATTCACTGTTTAGGCTAGTAACTAAGTTAAGCTAGCGTTACTAGATGGCGGTACCATACCATCTGAGCCGGCAGCCTTAGAACGTAAAAGATTGGTAATATGCAATTTGTGTGATTTCACCCGTAATGTGATTGGTCGAAGCGTGCTTTGTTGTGATGACTAGTCTTATAAGTTACAGTACCTATGGTTTAACGTATATTGTTTTTCTTGATTGTCATAATTTAAATCTACTTTGTTTTTTATTAGATGAGTCGCTTTGGAAATGCATTTTTATGTGACGTAAATGATGAAATTGAAGATAAAGGTGAGTAATCTCTAAAAAGCAACAAGGAAACGTCTGAAGGCAATTAATTACTGAACATAATATTGAAGATATACTTAATGAATTATTTATTCGTGAAATATTCTCCACAAATACCACTCGTGCTTTAAATTTTATCTGAAAATTTTTTCTCAAGCTAAGTTGCCCCTAGTTAATATAACTCGTGCAAATTGACAGTTTATTATCAAAGATTAAATCCCTCCCACTAAAGCGGTCGGGATTTAATCAGATAATAAACTGTCAATTTGCACTCTTTATATTACCAGGCAACACGCTTTCGAAAAAATTTTCGATAAAATTTTAAGCACTAGTAATATTACATACGAACATATTTTGATATGTATTTATGTTTTGGAGGTAGCTGAATTCAAACCTGAAGTCAGAATTGCGAAATTCAAGATGGCGGATCCAATATGGCGGACCGAATTGTCGAAAACTTCGATTATGACCACGAAAATTTATATAAAGAGTTCTTTTTGCGGTTTGGCAACAAAATTGCATATACTTGGATTTTTGGGTCGCTTATTACAAACCTGAAAACATAATCCTAAATTTCAAGATGGCGGATGTGGATTTAAGATGGCGGATGCAATATAATGGACCAAAAAGTCAAAAACGTTCTGTTTAGTCTCGAATCATTCTACATGGCGTTCCAGGTCGCTGATTACGAATTTGAAATCAAAATGTATCGTAAAATGAAGAATTTTTTTTACTGAGAGTTAGTGCATTCAAAGAATTTTGGCTTTGTTAATCACTAACCCAAAAATCCTAGTATATAACTTTTCGAGACCAAACAGAAGATTTTTTACTTTCTGTCTTCCATATTGAATCCGCCATCTTGAATATTGGATCTGCCATCTTGATTTTCAGAATGCTAACATCAGATTCGTAATTAGCAACTTTAAAAAACTTATTTTACATTTTTTCGTAACCAACCAGGCCGCCAACCGTAACCAACCTGCCAAATTGGATCCGCCATCTTAAATTTTAGATTTCTGATTTTAAATTCATAATCAGCGAACGCCATGTAGAATTATTCGAGACTGAACAGAACGTTCTTGACTTTTTGGTCCATTATATTGTATCCGCCATCTTGAATTTTAGGATTATGTTTTCAGATTTGTAATAAGCGAACCAAAAACCCAACTATATGCAATTTTGTTGCCAAACCGCAAAAAAACCCTTTATATAAGTTTTCTTGGTCACAATCGAAGTTTTCGACAATTCGGTCCGCCATATTGGATCCGCCATCTTGTATCTTGCAATGCTGACTTCGGATTTGAATCCACCGACCTTCAAAACATAAATACATATCAAAATATGTTCATGGTAATTTTTTTAAATACTTAAAAAAAGGTAGTACATGTATGTACTTTACAATGATTTCATGAATCAAATTCCCTACAATTAGACACCTTCTATCACTCATATCTCACTAAGGATATGCTCAACTTGAAACTTTATCAGAAGCATGTTCTAATTGTAAACAATCATTTAGCACATTATTTACAGTAAAATTTAGGGATGCAAAAATGGGCGAATTTTGCGGTCACTCTTTTTCCCAGATATGAAGTTTTTGAGGTCAAAACTTTTGTGGTAGTATCTTATGCAAAGGTACATCACTGGAAGGAACCACACACAAAAAGGTTGCAAAAGCACAGACACTTATCTTAACCTGCCATGGCCTTTTGCCGACAATATTACCACTTATACTCCAGTCACATTAGGCGGGAAAAAGCAGCATTTGCCAAAAAAATCCAAGTGAGCTGAAATTTTGCATACACCTTTATTTTAACTTTAGAAGCAACGTCTCAAAAGTCCCCATCGATATCGCGCTTGCGTCTTCAGTTATTCAAGGTCAAAGGTCGCAGAAATAAGTTTTTCTTAAATATATTGCTTCCTATGGGTCACATGACTTTGTTGGCCATTACAAAAAATGATGACCAGGAAATTCTCTACAAAAAAAGGTCTTTTAAGTACAATTAACCATTCAGTAAATAACACACTGTTAAATTTTGCACCAAGGCGCACATTTCTATATATATTCATTACCTGAACCATTACTTTTCCAAGCATCAAAAAGTCAGGACTAATAAAAAATGTAGTTATTAGAGAGGGTATGCGATATTCTAGACACAGTGGTACAAATAGGTAGAGGGGCTGCCGCTCCTGTAAATCGGAGGTAATTGAGAAATTTGGACGGCTTTATTAGGGAATGCCTTATTTAAAATGGAGTATGCATTCTTCTTGGAATTTATGGAGCTCATAAATCAGAAGTATCCATTAACAACTATCGATACATGACATTCGCGAAGTCAACAAGACTTAATACTGCTGTTAAATTGTTGCCAGTTCCACCTACTGCCACTGCCACTCTCCAACATCTGAGTCGAGTGTATTATCAGATATAGAATTGACTCCGTAATGATTTAAATCCTAAACAGTGGGTGGATGATCAATAATCATATTTTAAAGCCCACTAAGACACTATCATCACCTGCGCAGATGTACTTCTAAACACTATCTTTTTCAATTGCACTAAAGGATGTAACACAAAATGCGGGTGCAGAATAGTTGGGTTGTCCTGTTCAATACTTTGTGGCCATTGTCTCAGTCAGTCACGTCTCAACGCAAATGTCTATAGCGCTATAGAAGACTCAATAGAAAGTATCCAAGTTGAAGAATATAATGAGGTTAATCCCGGTGATCTCTTCACAGAAAACATTACAGATTACAGAAGAAAATGATGAGGAAGAAGTTTACGAAGAGAAAAAAAAGGGAGAAGAGGAACTTGTGGAGGGGGAAGGAGAGGACGAGGTCAGAAACAAGCTATTATAAAAGATAATTAAAACAAAGAAAATCATTGATCAGGCCTACTGGGGAAACCATGTAAAAGAAACGCACTTCGCACCCTACTTTTGAGATGGTATGGAAACGGATGCACCGCTGCTCATTACTTTTCTAACGTATAGCGTGAAAATGGCTGGTTATACGTAGAGTATGTTTATAACCTTTTTTGTACAGAGTTTCCCATTCTTCATTTTTGTAATGGTCAAAAAAGTCATACGACCCATATGAGGCAGGATATTTGCGAAAAACCGATTTCATTGACCTTTGACCTTGAATAGCTGAAGACGCAAGCGCGATATTGATGGGGACTTTCGAGACATTATTTTTAATGCCAAAATAAAGGTGTATGCAAAATTTCAGCTCACTTGGATTTTTTAGCAGATGGATCCTAATGTGACTGGAGTATTATGATATTATATATGATTAATATATTCCTACTTTATTAACCAAATGTATATTTTCAAAAAATCGACCAATTGTTTATAATAATTGTGTATTTCATATAGATACAATGAATATGTTTGATGATAAGAAACATTAGAAAAAAAGTTTCTATATTTTATTATAAATTGTTATTTTTTCTGTTGTTCTAATAATTATTTTAGATAATTTTTTCGTATATTAATCTTCTGTAATACACACGAGGTTGATTTTCTGATCGGGTAAATTTTTTTCGAGTGACTCAAACCTATTTTCTATGCAAATTTTGCTCGAATTAAGGGACATAGGAAAAATCGCCCCACTTCGTGCCGCGATTTTTCCATGTCTTTAATTCTCGAATAATTTTCATGTCCAAAAAAAATTTAACCAGTAAAAAATCGACCTCTCTTGTATTAATACCCGAAAAACAAGTCGTTGTGTTATTTGTGGTAAAGGGGCACGAGAAACGAATTTCTCCTGGCTTGCTAGACTTCCCAGGGGTAACGTTGAGTTGATATTTGATTTTAGGTACTCACGATTACCCATACGATATGAAAACTATATAATTTGGTTCAGTCAAGTCGCCCTTTTCAACTAGCTCAACAATTTATAATCACGTTATAGAGTACGTGAAGCTGTAACCTCTAACCTTATAAGTGAAATTTGATGAGCATCCCTTGACAGCCACAGCCAGTCAATAAGATTATAATGACAAATCGTGTTATGGTATACAATTTCTTAAGTTGTTTATTAGTGTGTAGGTTGTTTATGTCTACGTGATAAGCGTAACGTTGGGGAGTGAAGGACAAGCCAGACATAATAGTGGGACAAATTATTTGTCCATATTACATATAAACAAAGTGTCTTAAGATAGCAATTACTTCCACATCCAGTGGAAGTACAGTAACGACAAAAAAATGTTTCTACAATTTTTATTGTTCAAATAGGCTTACAATGTCATGAAACGTCGAGATTTTAAGTTTGATCGAAAAAAAATTATATTTGTCTGTCTGTAACTTTTTTTGTGAGCACGATTACTCTGGAACTGTAAGATATTGACTTGATATTTGGTACACGTATGTATTTTAACGTGATCTGGAACTAGATTATATTTTCATCTTATTCCGTTGAATTTTACTCTTGAAATATGTTCTTGGCATCTCACGAACAACTTTGGAATAAAATTAGCTATTGCATCATATAAAGAAATATTGAAAAAATTGAACCACCCTCAAAAAATATTACTAAAAATTAAGAAACAGAATTTCATTTCAGATGGCAAGATCGGTAACTTATCAGATGACCAAAATATGGTGTGACGGAAATACCACGAAACGTAAAGAGATTAGACTTGCTAACGCCTTAGTTTCCTCCATCTTTCTTTACACTTCTGAGACATGGACCGTTTGGGAAGCAAATAAAAGGTGTATTGATGTTTTTAGAGACGTTTGTTATGAATTCCCTGGACAGCTCATTGCACAAGCACTTTGATGTTTCAATAAATACGTCCCCAAAACGACTCTCCAGCATTGTATTCTCCCGAATCCACTCATTTTTTGGCCACTTTGACCAAGTAGAGGAAGTTCGTGGAAAACTAGATGGCGAGATATTAAGAACACGCCCTCTAAAACGTTTCACTGATGTAGAAGAACGCACTACCGGGCGTCAAAATGACGCGACACCAATTTATTTCTCAGTGGGCGTCAGTCGCGTGTTACCCCGTTCTTCTACCTTCCAGGCGGGTTCGAGATAAGATGCACCTCGATAGCCGAATAATGGACCAAGGCTGCACTACCACAGATCGGTAACGACGCTCTCTCTGGACCTGAATTCCCTCGTCAGGGGTTTAGGTACCCTTTGAAATTTTGAATTTTTGCATAAAGAAATCCCAACCGAAGAATTTCTCTGTGGAGGGATTAATTTTTGTACGCGGTATCCACATTTTTATCTGTTAATAACGGACTCTACCTCTTAGGGATTTCTCAAAAAACGCATAAAAAAATCCCTATCGAATATCCGTAAGGCAACCAGAAGGTCGAGTGTTAATGTGAGTTAACTCGACACATCCGGTTTTCGATACGAAAGTTCCAGGGATTATAGACCGTCAACAGGCCTCAAGATCAATTAAGAAACAATTGTTCAAATAATCCGTTTATTTAACAGAAATGGATATACAAAATTCTCAAGATAAGAATCGTGCCTTCCCCAATCAAGGTAATGGCCTTCAGACCATACAAGCGCTTACGCTAACGATCGATTAGGTAGAAAAGATTCATGCATTCCTTCTCAGAATCAAAATGCGAGCTTTTTAGAGAAGTCTTAGACTATTTGTAATTTCATAATTATGACTGACTGATTTTAACTTAAAAAAGTTTTACTAAATGAATTTAGTTTCGCTAGAGACTACTTAGCTTTAAAGTTCTTGTATCGTGGCGGTTCACGTACTCAAACACATTCCTGAGGACTTATGACTGCATAATGGCGTTCAATCAGTCCACAATTTACTTGCCCCTATGCAGTTGTTCAATATTGTCGATATGGCAGCAACCCACCTTCGAGCGACTTTTAGGCAAAATTGAATTTTTGGTTTTTTATGCACAAGGCGTTTTCCTCTATAACTTTGTCATTTGGCTCCGCTATTGGCTTTCCTACCATCGCTTTGTCGGGACCACTCAACGCGCTCGACCAAATTGTGAGCCGCTGAGTTAATCCAAACTCTTTCTATGCGTGAAACCGGCCTTGTGCATGTGCATTGATTTTTATCAATTTTTGCTTATCGGCACTACGCCGGCTTTGTCAAAATCGTCTATTTTGCCTTTTAGATGCAATGCATCGCTAAATTTTTATCCTCATACTTTAGAACGGGGCATTCAATGACCGTACCTCAGAGGTCAATGTCTTTGGTGGAGGAATAAAAATGAAAAAATGTTTTAATATGTTTAAAGTATATTTTCGTGGTACTTTTTAAACTGGCTTTGGGGTACTTTTGAAAACTTTGGCGTACTTTTGAAAAATCAATTTTCAGGCCAAATTTCGACGCAGTTTTGAAAAATTATCTGCAAGTGAAATTTCGGCGTACTTTTGATAAATTAATCTTCAAGCCAAATTTCAACACACAAGTCCAATTTGTGGTACTTTTGAAAAAGTATATTATTCATAAATTTTTGTCATTATATACTTTTGCTCTCATATCCTGAACCAAAAACATATTTTCCTAAGTGAAAATTCGGTGTTTCTTCGAATTTTCACCTGGTCATTTCTAACGCCTTATAGAACCCAAAACGGTTCTTATGGTCTGATCTGTGCCTCTGCAGACTCTTAAAAATGTCCTTAAATGAAATTTTTGCCTAAGTCGAATTTTGGAGAGTTCTACAACGTCACCAAACAGCGTGAAACCATGCGTCTCGTTAGAAATAGCAACATATGACATGGTGCTGTCAGACGTGCCATACGGAAGTCAACCAACGTCTGCCGAAACTTGTGAATAAGAAAATGAAATTTCCAAATTTCAATTTTTTGCTGTCTGTCTGTCTGAATATTTGGTCCACCATAAAAGCGGACTCACAACGTAGACAACTTTGGAGAATAGCCTATTTTGTATAATAGAAAGTGGAAGAGTAGAGGAAGATGAAAAAATGTGTTGGGAAAGTGGAAAAATATGAGATAAAATGAAGAAATTAAAGGTGATGGGAAGGAAGGGGGAAATAGTGCCGATGTGGGTAGTTAAAGTGGGAAAAAGTGGAGGGAAAGTGGCTAAAAGTGGGCGAGAATGTATGGGAAGGTAGGAGATGACAGTGGGAATGTGAATGTGAATATGAAAAAAATCAGTCTTCACGACTCAGACTATGTAGATTACAGAAATTAAGGTGTTTCGGAGTCTGTCAGTCTGTCTGTATATCTGGTGTCTATGCTATATCTACAAATCTAATTGACGGAGAAAAATAATACTTGAGAGATAGTTGACGCTAGTACCAACGAAGAACTGGGATATATTTTTAGCGAAAAATGGACACGCTACCCAGCATACATTTTTGTTAAAATTAGCTCCAACTCGACTTGGTAAAAGAGGAATTTACTTATTAAGGTAATTATGATGTAAAATTGACTGGAAAAATAAATTTTCGATAAAAATATCCCAGTTGGTCTTAACTTAGATTTCAGTTTACTTAAATAACATCAATTAATCTACCTCATACACAATTTTCTTTGAGAGTAAATTTAACGAAAGCATCTAGTGAAAAACTAATAAAAAAATCTACCAAAATGAATAATTAAAAAATTCAACAATACATAGATCGTTCCATTAAAAATATATTATTGCTTCTTGTACCTCTTAATTTCTGCACGCCACTGTGCTTCCATTAACTTATTAAAGAGGTACCACTTTTGCCAGAAACTTCTTTTTCTATCCCCAATAATAACGATAATAAAGGGTGGCCTAAATATAATGAAAAACCCTGTACCTATGACACCGGTATTGGCAGATCATATTCCTTTAACTAAGTTAGGTTGATGAGGAACACATCTTTGTTTACATTTTTAAATCGACGGATTTATTGAGGAGAATTAACTTATTCACTACGGGAGCCCACCCTAAGTGCCCGTGTACCCCCCCCCGTCCGTTAGGACAATGTTTTTCATAAAGATTAAAGCCTAAGGAACAATTTAAGATATGTCCTAAAAAAAAAATTGGCTGCACTTTCAAAATGGCGTCCGTTTAAAGAAAAATTGCAAATATGGTTTTTGTCATTTAACACAAAAACTAAAAAAGATTGAGAAAAACTTTCTACACAAAAAACAAAGTGTATATAATTTTCTACAATTTTGTTCCTATACAATATTTGCAGAGGAGTTACCATTTTCCAGATACCACTGTTACCGTTTTCGAGATAAATGTCTGCAAATTATATTATTATTATTATTTTTTTTTTTTCAGTTTATTTTATTTTATTTTTATGTTAATAATATAAATTTATATTATACGCCTTACAATAATTGTCACAGTTATTTCCTCTAAGTGATTTACCGATATATGAATTTCCATGTTTTCTTAATTTTGGACTCATTTATCTGGAAAATGGTAACTCCTATCAAAATATTGTATAGCTACAAAATTGTTGAAAATTTTATGCACGTTGTTTTCTGTGAAAAAAGTTTTTGTCCATCTTTTTTAGTTTTTGTGTTAAATGACAAAAACAACATTGGTAACAGTTTTCTTTTAACATATGGCCGCTATTTTGAAAGTACAGCCAGCTTTTTTTTAGGACATGTCTTAAATTGTTCCTTAGGCTTTAATCTTTATGAAAAACATTGTCCCCAAGGATCGGGCGGGGGTGCACGTACAGCCGACTATTTAGGATCCAGTATTATAAAAATTTCTCTATAGCCCATTTTAACATTTCTCAAATTCATCATAATACTATATATAATTCTTCTACAAAAAAATGTATATCTCGTAAAAATATTGCTGACGCCTAAGCACGTCGAGTTAAATTTAAACAAACAGTTCTAAGAATAATAATTAATAACAACATATTATGATAAAAAAGATGTAGTTATATTTGCGTTATGTGAAGTTAACAGGGAAAATTAATTAGTTGTTTATTATACGACCTCACGATAGCCAATTATTGTTGACTTTATTCAGTTTATTTCAAGTTTTGTTTTGTTCTGTTTTTAAATATGTATATTAATTAACAACACTTTGATTTATTACATCAAGTGCGTACTTGCGTAGACGATATACCCCTCATTTTTCATTTTTTAGAGATAATGAATTATGCATGTGCTAAATGTAGATGAAAGATGTCGCAACTTAAAATTATGCAAATATTAATTTCCTACGATCCAACGGCGTTTGCTGGCTTTTCCAAAAAGATAGCTGTTTTTCTAAATTATATAAATAATAATAAAGAATAAAAATCGGCAGATGCACAGATTAGTAAGTAAGAAGTAATCAAATTACAGATCGAAAAGAGATAAAATTATGACTGCATATTGTTTAAAAAAGGTTGGAAACAGTTTATTAAAATATTTGATTTTATGAACTTAAGAAAATACTTTGCTTTTTTTTACTAGCCTACGTAAATTAGCATTTGACCTGGACAAAATTAGTAAAAAGTTTTTGCACAAAAATCCCAATATGGTTACCCAAGATATTGAAGGTCAAAGTTTTTTGCAAATATCTCGCATCCTATGCATCGGATGCCCATGAGGTCAATGTGAAAGTTGCCTTTTTGTTTTTTTACCAAACCGCCCCCCCTTTTTCGAGATATGCAAGGTCGAAGTTTCAAAAACATGTTTTTTCGCGAATGTCTCGCGTCAAAAAATCGGGCAGCAATAAAGTTAACACAAAAGTTTTAGAGAATTCAATTATCCAAAAGATTGGTATTTTGCATTTTTTTTCAAAACTCATTTTTCGAGATATTCTAGGTCGAAGTTTAAAAAGAACCTGTTTTCGCGGAAAACCTTTTTTTTAACTTCGACCTTGAATATCTCGAAAATGGCGAGGTTTTGGGGAAAAATGCAAAATACTAAGCTTGTAGACAATTGAACTCGCTACAATTTTTGTGTTAACTTTAAATTCTCTACAATTTTTGTGTTAACTTTATTGCTATCCGAATTTTTTGACGCGAGATATTCGCAAAAAAACATATTTTTGAAACTTTGACCTTGAATATCCCGAAAAAGGGGGGGTGGTTTGGTAAAAAATAAAAAAGACAACTTTGTGGTGCCCCACTTGATAGGTACAGCTATTTGTATTAGAGTATTGTGTGTTCTATAAATTTTGGGGTAGTGATGCGAATTTGAAGTCTTGAGTAGAGAGCATAAATCAAGTAGACGAGAACTGTCAGAAAAGGGACGCGGAGGTTTGAAGACAGGTTTTGGCTGATAGGCGTCTGAATTTAAGATGCCAGCGCCGAAGTGGAGAACTCGTGAACTAATTATAGGCTTCTTGTTTGTTTATGTGGAGAATACTTATATTGATTTTTTTCTGTGCATTGTTATTTTTAGCGTTAAAAATAATAACATTAATAATATATGATCTAAAGGTTTGCAATATTTTGTTGTAAGTGATTTGCAAGACGTTAATGGCATTATTCAGCAAAATTCATATTTTTTTTAGGTTATCTAGTTTTTCCCTTGAAAAGTACAGTTTCTTCGACATAAACGGTGTCTGGCAAGTTAAATATTAATAAACTTAAATATTTCTTTAAATTTATGTACAGTTGTAGTTTAAATCACTTTTTTTTTTTTTCAGAAAACATGAGTGACATTTAGGTTAAGCATATTGCAATGTATGGAACATTTGTAAAGCACTAAAAGTGTGTGTATGAAGGGGAATATGATTTAAATGCAGGACATATTATTTTGTGTGGTACAACCCATATTCAACACAAAACTTAAATAAATGTGTATGCTCTATGTTTACAAACAAGTGTCTCAGATTCAAATACCCATGAAATTAGTGGTACATTGAATATAACTGAAGAGACATTTATTAATGCAATGGTACAATAGTATATTACTTTTAAATATAGTGGAATTACATATATTTACTTATTTCAAAAATTTCACTTACAATGTGTGATTGTCTAGGACATTATTATTGCTACCCGGGCCACGGTTATTTGCACCAGCTTTTTCCCTCTCAATGCCTGGTTAAAGGTGTCTACATCAAAGAGGGTATGCTTTGAACATTGTCGTGCCAACTCAACTTTTACGAGTTGTCCCTGCAATCTACAAAGGATACCGACTAGGTTGGCTCCAGCAAATTGTAGCCCCTTTAAACGCTATCATATTTTTAGTAACTTAGCATCTCAGTTTATCATTTACTTATTGTTGATATCATCATCGTACACTAAAGAGACAATGATAGAAAAGCCCATAATTAGTTTGACTATAGACCACCAGGTGGCGTACTCCTTATTTTCAGACGCCTATAAATAGAAGAGTGATGGCAGAGGCGTCTGACATTAAGAGAGTAAATGTAACAGAAATAGAATAAATAATAATAATAATAATAATAATGTTTATTTGCTCAGAAGTTTTACAATATACAATTGGCACATGTATAATTATTACTCTTTATTTACAAATAAACGAAGACCACAAAGCCTAGGGCTGTCTGTGGTTTAGAATATTTATTTAACGATAAATGTAATAATGATGTGAAACATAACTATATAAACCTACTGGAAATGGACTTTAACAAAAATAATTATATTACTAAGCTAGATTGTACAAGAATTATTATCTTAAAACTAGAAAATTTAATATAAATATACGTCAAATATATATATATATATTTATCTTACTAAGCTAGATCTAAACTAAGAATTATCTTAAAACCAGAAAATATTAATATAAGTTTACGTTAAATATACGCAATATATATATAATAAAATACACTAGGTGTACGTATAAACGTAAAATATATATTTTTACCAACATATGTAACATCATATTTTATGAGGTACATCTTCAGAATTTTGTGATTTTAGTTATTTTTCATTGTTATTAAATCATAAATTTTTGTTCTATTTGCATTATAGATGAAATATTTGGAACGTTTTTTAAATATATGATAATTAGTCAGATTTCTAATTTGTTCCGGGAATTCATTATATAATTTGGGTGCGAGAAATGTAAAACTTCTCTGGCCTATGGACTTGTCACAAAAGGGTGCTATATATTTTGATTTGTGTCTGGTTGCATGGGAATGATTTAGTTGAATTAAAGTATCCTTATTTTTAAACTGGTACAGAGCGACAGTATAAAAATATAACTGTCTGATGTCTAGAATTTTAGCATCTTTGAAGAGATCATCGGAAGGGTAAGTATTTGGTTTACTAAGTATTATTTTTAAAAATATTTTCTGCATTATTTCTAATTTGTTTAGGTGCTCTTTCACAGCACTTCCCCACGCAATAATACCGTATTTTAGCCGAGAGTCGATCAATGCGTAGTATATGGTTTTTAAAGTAGAACAATCTAGTATATTTTTAAGGCACTTCATTCTATATATTAAGCTTCTTAGAGTGTTACACACATTATTGATATGGTGATCCCATCTTAGGTGTCGATCTATAATAATACCCAAGTATTTGACTCTGTTTGCACTTTCAATTTTAGTTGTGTGATCAATTGTAAGTGATGAAAATTTGGGCAGCGTATTTTTGTAACAAGCAAAAGGTAGAAATTTAGTTTTATTGAAATTTATTGTCAATAATTTATAATCAAACCAATCTTTTACTTTTTGTAAGTCTAATTCTGCCTGCACTTTTAAATCTTCCCACGTTTGATTACTGTATAGAATGGCCGTATCATCAGCAAAACTTATAACCTTTCCGAAGAATTTTGTTGTTAATAAATTATTTAGATATATTGTGAATAACAGTGGACCTAACACGGTACCTTGTAGGACGCCAAATTCGACAGTACGTTGTTCACTATTCGCATTACCTATTTTCACAAATTGTTTTCTGTCTGTCAGGAAGCTTTTAAACAGATTTATACTAGGACCGCGAAAACCAAAATCACCCAAGGCTTCCAATAGCTGTGCATGACTCACAGTATCGAAAGCCTAATAGTTGGAGAGATAATTTGGAATAATAATTGAATCCAGTGGCGGTTTACGAACAGTCTACATCAAATCAGGAAACACTTGTGGTGATGCTGATAAAACAAGAGGTAAACAGAAACTGTTGTTGTGTTAAATGTGAAGAAGTTAATATAAATTTGTTAAATACTGATCTTTTCTTTTGACGCAAGCGCGTAACCACTTTTAAATTTCCCTGAGATACTAATTAAGATCATCTCAACTTGTAGATAATTTAATTCTCTACAACTTTCATATTTAGTAGAGGTTCAGAATTCGAAAAAGTTGTTGCGAAACGTGTCCCGTGGAACATTGAAAGGTAAAAATGTACTGATTGCTCTATTATATAGCACATGATATGTGTTTGAGTTTTTCTTAACATTTTTAAGCATTTCAAATTGTTTAAACAATTATATTTTGATATACATTAAATTTATAGCAAAATAAAATTGTTAAATAAATTATAATTGTTTGAACAATATCATAAGCATTAAAACATGTAGAGTAAAACAGAGTAAAAGGTTTTATGCACTTTACCTTCGAGTTTTTAATATCCATAATAATGTTACAAACTCCTCATTGTTTACTAAAATTATTATTTTTAAACAGTTTTAGTCAGTAGTACTTTCACATAATTTACCAGTTTAGTTACAAATTATTAAATTATACAATTTGATTTACAAACATTTGTCGTTTAATCCGTATTGTTAGATAAAGACTCCATATTTTACAATAATTGTATAAATATATAAGAGTACTTATTCAAAAAACGCTAAAAAGATGTAATTGACAATTTTCTACATGCCAGTACCTATTAAATATGCATTCGCGCGTGAGTATATTGAGCTCCGCGGGCCGCGTGACGGGCGGGCAGGCATCTTAGAATGCGATGGGAAACGGTTAAAGTAGAGATAGATGCGACTGGGGTTGTGGCATAATTTTGACATTTAACTATTTAATTCATAACTCGCTTATTTATGATCGAAATTTAAAACTGAAAAAAGTAATCGAGTGGAACGAATTTGCCAAAATAACAAAATAAATATTCCCATAATAAGAGAGCCACGCAAGGTTTTAGGAAATATTTTACGCTTTAAACAATACAGTTCCTTTGTATATAAATAGCCATACCTTTGTTATTACGGATAATTCATAAAAAATTTAAAAACTGCTAGAAAGATGAAGCAAACATCTAATTTTCTGCTTTTTTCGGTTTTTCACCCCTGGGGGTTGTTTGGACACCGATATCGCCAGACGAATTTAGGGGGTGTACATACACGTGAAGTATTATATAATGGCGTAATCAGCACATTTTTACCTTTCATGTTCCACGGAAGTCAACAAAGATCTTGATTTCAACTCTACTAATTGACCTTCTGGGCATCCGATGCATAGGACGCGAGATATTTGCAAAAAATTTTGACCTTCAATATCTTGGGTAGTCATCTTGAGATTTTTGTGATTTTTGTGGATTTGGGACACCTCAAAGAACGTCTGTGCAAAAATTCAGATTTTTACTAATTTTGTCCAGGTTTCCTCATTTCTTTTTTGTCTAATTTCCCTGCAGTGTACGGACAATTTCAGAAATTCCCTTGGCATAACGAAAACTGTATGTTGTCTACATGTTTACAAAAATTCGTTGCTAAATTATTGCGCATTTTTCTGAGAAACATTTTTAGATAAAACGGTGTCGACAAAAAAAACCTAAAATTCTGAAGTTTCTCTTAAATTAAATATTTAACAGGAAATTATAAAGTGTCATATTCATTCGAGATAAAAAATTGTAATGTAAATATATGTCGGTCGGTCCGTGGCGCAGTGCTTAGGATGTTAGGCTTGCGACCACGGAGTCCCGGGTTCGAATCCTGGCTAGGGTATGGATGTGTAGTGGCGTTTTTCACGTGTTACCGAGATGGTAGCAGTGGGCCAGACTGCGGTTGTGTGAGTTCGAGTCTCAGCTGCGGCAGATGGCAATGTCGCAGGGAATGGATGTTGTGATGTTGTCTATGTGTGAGTGTCTATTCTGGTAGAGTGGAAGATCAGCCTACTAGACTGGCGGTACATGACCAGTCAGGTGCAACGTTTTTAAAATGCATGCCAATCATATATATGAATGAAATTACCAATAATATGCCAGAAACGCTTTTAGGTAGTCGTCACGTGCAGAAGGGTGTGCAAATCGATTTTTTTTTTTAATGGATGCCAATAGTGCCAAACGAAAATCCGTGAAAAAGAATCCAGCGGAAATTCATTTGCATGCAGTTTCCGCGCGCAAAACAACTAACTGTTAATGTGCACATTAAATCGTAAAATTTTTTGGTGTTCTTGATTTTGGATGATTTTGATTTTGGATTTTTTTCAAGGCTTTTCGTTTGGCACTATTGGCATCCATTTTAAAATTAAAAAAAAAACACTAAAAAAAAAAACAAAAAAAATTGATTTGCACACCCTTCTGCACGCGACGACTGCCTAAAATTTGCGTTTCTGGCATATTCATGGTAATTTCATTCATATATATGATTGGCATGCATTTTAAAAACGTTGCACCTGACTGGTCATGTACCGCCAGTCTATACGGCTGAACTCCGCCAGGACTTTAATATAAATAAGGCTAATAAAAAAAAATAATAAAAAAAAAATAAGGCTAATAATAAATATTTGTATTTGAAATGGTAAGTAAAAAATGGCCCTGTAGACGAAAATTTTTTTAAGATTTCATTTCAAATAAATAATTTTTAATGATTATTCTATTTTCTTAGGTAAATTTTCAAGTGAGGTTTTCATAATTATTAGAAGTATTCAAACGAATTTAATTTAAATTAAACCCGAAATAGTCAATGGGGCATTGTTGGTGTATTTCGTCAAAACTGAATTCTCACAGCACTTCAGAGGAGGTATGCGTGTTGCAGGTCTTTTTCAGAAAAGTGGTATTTTCTAATAAAACACACACATACGTCGATGATTTCGTAATCGTCTGGACAGAAAATAAACTTCAAGAAAAACCTAATAATGGAGCGAGATCCATCAACAAAAGAGAGTTGGACCAGCGCAAAGGAACACAAAATAGATGAATGATCTCTAAGAACAACGAACAAATTGTAGTATCTAGAAACAGACCTGACGGAGAGAAACGATAAAGGAGACAATCAAAACGACATACAGAGTAACAAGAGCAATCATACCGTTCAATGAGAAAAATAAACTATCATGGGACCTTACCAAATGTATGTATATAGCCGTCATACGGCCAACGATGACATATGGAGTCAAAAACGCGGCAACAACAAAAGCCAACAGAAGAAATTTTTGAAAAAAGCAAAAAGTGACAATCACTCATAAAGACAAGACGAAAACAGCGGCATGAAACATCAACACTATTAGGAGGGAAGACAATTAAAAAAAGGCTAGAAATGTACGCAGTGAAGTACTGGGGACATATCCAAGGAAGGGACCCAACACATCTACTGAAGAAAGTGCTAGTACCGAACAGCAAGAAACTAAAAATAGGGAGACCATGCTACAGTGGAGAACAACAATTGAGAGGATCAGGATCAAAAAACGAACACCTCAAAGAAATCGCAGCTATATATACTACCACAATCGGAAATTCGAAGAAGCAGAAACACAAGAAGAGTGGCATAAACACTCCATATCACGACACAACGCGGCAACAGTCCACAAGAAGACTCACAAGAGGCAGAAGTCCAGAACCAAAAACACAAAAATAGTGTGCTATTTAGCACCGCAACACCCTGTTATTGTGGAACGCGTTGCAAACAGAACATTGCTGTGTCGCGTTTCTGTTGATTATAAACTTATATCTAATGGAAAATTTGTATCTTATTGAATCTCATTAAAGTACAGGTAGGGAATGTCTAATGAACAAATTAAAGTATGGGAGTAGAAAAAATACAATACATAATTTAAAATGAAGTATAAAATATATAGTTTAGTAAAACAGACATAAAATGTAAAAAATAAGAATAACACAATAAATAAAAACTTACTTAGAACCTACGACGCGAGCTGCATAGAAAAAATTATTAATGGTATATTATATAACAGTCAAGTAATTCCTATATAGGTGTCCTATTCATTATTATGATGGGGGTAGTAATAAATTATTCAATTCTATAGAAACAAAACTTCTAATGATAATCTTAAATTTGTGAAAATTTTGTTATTTTATATTTTCAGGTAATTTATTATCTAAATTCAAGTTTAATGAGTTTTTAATTGATTTTATTAAGCGATACTTAGGAGGTTTCAACAAATTGGCCGACCTTGTGTTGTAGTTATGTAGCTCAGATGGAGTTACATACACGTTGTTATTTTTATGAATCTCTAAAAGAGAGTAATAAATATACACTAGTGACACCTAGAAATCTTGAGTCGTTCCCTATAATAAGATAGAGTAAAATATAAATAGCAAAATAATGTACGTGAAAGAAAGCGATATATTAACATTGATGCCAGACACAGCATGTTAAGAGTTTCGCCGACGACTTAAAAAGTAGCTAAAGGGAAAAGTGGCAACAGCGTAGGTTAAATCTGTCTCTTTTCAGCATATTATTTGTCCATTTCTCTTCTTTTCTACCTTACATTGGCATCGACTCAATATTTTAAACTGTCACTACTGTATAGGGAAGAAATGGACATATTTAATAAATTGTGGTTGGCTTGTTCTCTGAAACCTGCTCTTATTATAATTCTTATTGACTTTTTCTGTTGTACAGCATTGCTCGAGTTCCCTCAGAGTATAATCCCATAGCTTATGTGGGAGTGAATTAGTGAATAGTACACTGACAGCAAAGTGTGTAGTTGCAAGTCGCTGTAGAAGAAATAAATACCTTAAGAGCTTATTGCTGGGTTGGTCAATATGATTGGTTCAACTTAATGTTATCATCAAGAAATATACCGAGTAATTTGACACTCTCTCCTCTCGTTACGTCATTTCTGGTGGTAGGGTAGTCACTCCGTGCCCTGAACAAAATTTTAGTATTTTACGTGCAGTACCCCCTCTGCAATACACTGGTCGGGAAGGGGTCTCACACGGCCGAGTAGTCAGGTCCTTGGGGGTGGTTTCGACAATTTGAGTTGGTGCAGGGGGTCAAAATGTAAAGACAACGTCGTTTCTAATTAACCCTTTAATATAACTGGGTACGTAGTACAAAATCCACAATTAATGACAGTTCGGTACGTATCCAATACAATATAATCAAAAAAGGTGTACAGCTGAGAAACTCCATATTTTACTGATCTAAAATAAGATGTCATAACATAACAAAAGGGCGAGCGTAGAGGCGACTTCAATGTGAATATCAGTCGATATTCCGTTGAAGCAACGTCGAGCGTGTTTAATACTTGGATGGGTGACCCATCTTGGGAAATACAGCGTTCTTGTCCCACCTTCTAGCGGCTTGTATATCAGTGAATACGCGGAAGCAACGTAATTTCAGACGAGGATTACGTAGTGGATATACCATCCTTCGGAGGGCATGTAAAGCAGGCGGTCCCTTGTCTATTAAATGTTAGGCAAGTAAAAGATCCCTACTCTTCTTAAGGGAAGAGGTTCGGCAAAATTCCCAGGTTGGGGGTAGCTCGTCTCTTGGCGTCGGTGATAGGCCCTGGTAGCGGAAATAGGCCGACGTTAAATAGTTAAAAAAAAAAACATAACAAAAGGAGAGAACCCAACTTAATTTAACCAACACATTCAAAACTGATAGTACATTTCGTTCTTTTGGAATAAGTTAACTTCTTTCATGCCATAATCGCCTAATCAAGTATTTTTAATCAAATATTTCAATAATAAATGCTAGTATCTGTAACGCCCAAGGCTACTGTCATTAATATATATTTTTAATGACTCTTTAAGAACGAAAATAACTGAGAAAACATCCACAAAAGCTTCACGTGAGTTGAGTGTCCCTAGAGAAGATATCAGTCGTAAGACAGCGTGAAAAAGTTTAAGTAGTCTAAACACCGATAAATGCTTAGAATTGATACAATATGATTATTAAGTTGAATTTATTACTGAGAGCAGACATTAAGATTATTTTTGTGTACAGTATGTCGATAGTAAAAATTATAGCCGTTACATAATAATTTTATTATATAAACAAGGGTAATAAAACCATTATATTATTGAGAGTTTCAGAAAAATAAGGATATTAAATTTGTTGCAATAAAATTATGTAATTATTTATACTGGCTAGATATTAACTTTTTATTGCTTTAATGAAATTCAAACAAAACAAACGCTGCCTAAGGAATCACTACTTCCACATCCAGATTTCCTATCCAAGTCTCTTTATATCCAAGTCCCCCACTACCAGCCTCGCCCCATTATTAAAGTGGTGGAAGTGCCAAAAAAGATGAGGATTTTGGTTCTTGTACACACACTAAATCACAATTTTATTATTTTATCCTCTTTAATAATGGGATGAACGACAGATCGATAGATTTTTTTGTTCAAACATGAAATCTCGACGTTTCATGACATTTAAACTAAAAAAATAACTTTTATTTAACTTGCAATGCTTATATGTTTGTTTGTTTAGGTCAAATCTTGCAATCAAAATTTCGGATATTTCTAACTAAGCTAGAGATTTGAAATTTGGCACACGTGTTTTAGTCCGGTGACAATGCAATATAGTGTTTCTATTATCGTTCGAAATTCAATATGGCGGACGTCCCTTCGATACGGGTATCAAATGAAAGGGCTTGAAGAAAAAAATACGATCAACAATGTGACGTCATTCTAAATCTAATATGGCGGACGTGCAGTCAAAATTTCGACTTGTTCTAATTAAGCTAGAGCTTTAAAAACTTGCATACGTGTATAAAACCGGTGATAATGCAATATGATATATCTAATATCGTTCCAAATCCAAAATGGCCGACGTCCCAAGATGGCGGATCACCTTTTTCTTCCTTAACACGGATATCAAATGAAAGGGTTTGACGAGTAAAATACGATAAACTATGTGACGTCATTCTATACCCAATATGGCGGACACCGCAAGATGGCGGATTATCTTTTTCTTCGCAACCACCTACGTATGGGTATCAAAGTAAAATACAATAAACTATGCAACGTCGTTCTAAATACAATATGGCGGACGCGTTTTCTTAGTTTTAAAACTATAATATAATCGGATAGTGTATACACTTAGACGTTGCATTCTAAGAAATGACGAAGAATCTGGTGTTTTTAGTCCGATTCTTTTTGTAAGGACAAGGCAAGGAATATGAAACTAATTAAGATGTGCTTTTTTGCAGGTCCAGCAATGGCTAGACGTCAACCTCAACCCGGAGGACTGGAGGTGGAAATTAGGAATCCAGCGCCTGGTTCCGGTTCCTACCATAGGGCAGCCAGCTCCTGATATCCTGCTACGGCTAATTTCCTGTGCCTGCAAGACGGCTGCGGTGCCCGGTGCGAGTACAGGAACTCTGGTCTGAACTTCAGCATCATGTGCAGGAGCTGTAGAGGATCCAACTGCACAAACAGCCAGTCAGTGGATATGGATGATGATCCGGTTGTCTTGTCAAATAAAGTCATTTTCTGAATCTGACAAGTTCAATTTCATTCAATAAATCTTATAAAACACCAATAAATATATAAACAAGCATATGCAACAAGTCTCATCAGCGCAGCCAGGGCAGTTCCACCGGGCGCAGCGACACTCAGAGCGGCGTAGCTCCGTATCGCTACAGAAAAGGTAAATATACCAATGGAAAACCCAAAATATGAAGAGAAATGTTTATTCGGGTACGTTTTCCTCTCCAAGACTTTATTTATCGACAGTGGTGCCATTCCGGTTTTTCTTCAATTTTTGAAATTTTGACAGCACTAGAACGGAAAATTATGAATATAATATGCATAAAACATTTGAAATACGAACTGATATGCTTCTCCGAAGCTACTATGACCATTTCGACCCAAATCGGACCAGTAACAACTTTTCTGTTGCACTTTATAGCCAGCTCTGCGACTTAGGCCCTTGTTGCTCCGCAAAAACAGGGAAGCCGACTGGGGAGAGTAGGGGACTTTTTGGTACGTGTTGTACTAGACCAAAACTACAATCCCGCAAATTTTTGGCTTTACCATAATTAATTCCGGGTCAAAAATTAAAATTCCTGGGCTATATAGGTCCTAGAGGTATACACTATTATGGAAAATTACTATTCAGTTCCATTCTATTCTACTGAATTCAATTATATATTATTTTATAGAGTGGGTTTACATAACTTTCCAACTTGTATCATTCAAAATCATACGGGAACCTATTTTATTGGTTTTGGAGTTCACAACTGGTTCACAATATACAACTAAGTTGCTGGTGATTTGACAGTGTTCGGATAACTTATCGGTAGAGTAACTAGCATAAAAACGTTCACAATTTTAGCGATCATAAATGCACTGATAATAGGACGGTAATTCTTTCCTCGCCACGTTTATCTGCACTATTTTAATTTAAAGGTATTTTTCTATTTATATTTATGTTATGTAGCACATACTGTAACCTCAGTTTATGAAATGTCTACATTAGCTGTTTTTGTGTTGTTAGTAGGATTACTGCAGAGCTGTGTCCAATCTTGTGATGATAATTTAAAATCGGTCATAGTGGTATGTACAACAAAATTCAATTAAAGTAAATACTTTTTTTCTTCGTCGACAGAATGAAAAATACTATCGTTCGAAAAGTGACAATTCTTCTGTCATTTCTCTCACTGGTTCCAATTTCAATTCCAATATATTATTACCAAAAAATATCATAGAAGATGAACTTATTCTAGGCTTGGTATTTTTCTAAATGCGTTTTACCAACCGCTCATCAGAGCATTTTCCTGCTTCATAAGTAAAACAACGATGACTTGTATGAGATAGGCGAAGAACGGCATGTTTGGGTTTCAAAGATCCCTTCATTGTCAGTAACTAACTAGTCTTTAATAAAAATAACTTCAAGCGTCCTATATGCAAAAGACACAATGCTTGGAATCAGCGTTCTTCCAAGCAGATGTTCAATTTAGGGCCATTTTTTGATATGTGATCATGATTCTACGAGTTTCAAACGGCTGTTTGATAGCTGTCAATATTACGAATTTTTAGGTTACAGAATAAATATGTGATATATGTGAATATTACCTTCTGTAGCTTTTAGAACTATAGTCAAAACTACATTCTCATCAATGTATATTCTACTGTACGTTATTACATGCACACACAATGGCTAGGTCCTCTTCATTTTGGCAATGACAGTTTATTTAAATTTTCTCACATAAGTGTCAATATTAACGAGTACTGATTGATCGAATCAAGCATAATTCTTAGCTAAAAAAATAGCGTCCACTTCAGCTGCGCTCAGGGCAAATGGGTGTACAGTCGAATGATCTATGATTGCTGTTGTAGCGATCCGTAAACGCTTTCTTATATGATGCACTATATTAGGCTGTTTTTCTTATATGTCATTACATATTGAGATAAAATAATATATTTATTCAGACCAATAAAATTCGAAGATGGTGCAATATTACCACAAAAGAATTTGGACAACTTACATGATGACTTTAAATATCAAAACATTATTTTCTCTAATTTATTCTAAACGCAACTTGCAGATATCCTACGTTTATGGAATCAACAAAAACAAGTTGCAAAACTTTACAAAAATGCTCAATTTAGGGGTAAATTTTGAAAAAAAAATTAGTTTTGATTCTCATATAATTAAAACTAGGAGAAAACTTTAAATTCTTTGCCGGTTTGTTGAACTTTTTATATAATTGTTGCACAATCTATAGAATACTCTTCGTAGTTTTTTTTGCAAATAAAGAAATTTTACATTTTATAATGACAATTTGGTGAAATACTGGGCAGTATAAAAAAAAAGTAACTACCTCCAACCTGTCTGTGTTTGGAATTCGGGACCTTTGGGTTTTGAAAATGAACGAAAATGAATGAAGAAACAATACAAGGCGGTATTGTGCCTGGAAATATTATATAGGCTCTTATAATTTTAAAGACTGTGCATAAGTGCATAAAAAACCTTTTCTCATATTTGAGCCATCCAACTTCCCGGTAATAACATGATCAAATTTTCTATATCCACCCTGAATTCCTATTAAACTGCGGCAAGTTTGCAGAAATCTGGTTGGGCCAATTTTTCACAAATAACATGCAAACTGGAAACATCCCACAAGAATTTAAGATAGTCGCTATACTAAAACCAGGCAAACCTGTTGATAACCCCAAGAACTACAGACCAATAGCTCTACTGTCCGTAACCTATAAGCTACTAGAACGGCTTATCTATAACAGGATCAGTACAAGAATATTTGAAATAATTCCGATCGAACGAGTAGGCTTTCGGCCAAAGCGAGGCGTGCAGACCAAGTACTATCTCACCACATACATCGAAGCGGGATTATAAAGAAAACTCAAGACCTAAGCTGCATTTATCGACCTATTTGCAGCCTACGATACTGTGTGGAGAGAAGGTATGATACTGAAGCTGCTTCGCGTAATCCCCTGCAGATTGATAACCCGACTTATGGACATCATGCTAAACGACCGAACCTTCCCAAGAAAACTAAAGAATGAGCTACCATAGGTGTCAGTACCTTGCCCCACTCCTGTACATCGAAGACAGAAACAAAATGAAAAAAGTTCAGCTATGCCAAGGACTGGCCACTTATGACAAGGTGCAGCTCAATCGAACAATCAGAAGAAATTCTAATGGCAGGCCTAGAAGTAATTGGAAAGTATTTTCGCAAATGGAGACTTTAACCAAACCGCCACCAAAACTTAAGTAACGTGTTTCCACTTAAACAACAAACTCGCTAGAAGAGAACTTAACATACAGTTTGAAATCACCATGCTTACCTACAATAAAACACCAAAATACCTACGATAGAACACTATCTTTCAGAGAGCAGTTAACAAAGTCCGTAGAAAAATTAAAAACAATAAATAACATTATCCAAAAGCTGTGTGGCATAACCTGGGGAGCACTAGTCTCCACCCTGCGTTCCCCAGCTTTCAGTCTCTTTTCAGCTGCTGAATACTGTGCACCAGTCTGGCTAAACAGCCCACATGCACAAAAGACAGATGCCCAGCTAAACAACGCCATGAGAATGATTGCTGGTGTCATCAGATCAACTCCCACGAGCTAGCTACCAGTGCTAAACTATATTCCATAACCCCGACTACGACGGACAAATACTCTTACAAACGAGTGTAAAAAGAATCCTACCAATCCATTAAGACATCGAAGAAGCCGACTGTGATCGATTCCGCTCTAAACGACTACCAACAAAAACAGCAAGGATGGCTGTGGAAAAAGAATTTAACCTTACTAACGCATGGACCCAGGAATAGACCATACGACATAACAATAATATGCCATGCATTACCCAAAAACCACCTGATTTCGACTTACCACGCAAAAAACATGGCCCACCCTAAATATAATCAGAACCCAGCGTGGCAGGTGTGTATACTATCTACACAAGTAAGGCAAACATATGTCCCCACACTGTGATTGTGGGGAAACCCGGACCATCAGACGTATCAAAGAAGAATACCCCGCAAGGTTATACAATGGCAGGACCGAAGACTTCCTGCTGGCGATTTCAGCGTCGATAGACTACATAAATAGACTAGTTTGTAACTTAAAGTGTATTTATATATTCTCTATGCTTAAATTATCATATACTCTAAATTCTTAATGTGTCTAATAGCCATACGATAAATAAATAAATCCATAAAACGATAAAAATATCTCATAGTGTATAAAACGATAATGTTACCGAAAAAGCCACGTAGCTATCGCGTTTTAGTAATATTTATGATTTTTTTTTAATTTATCATGTTTTTTGCAGTTGTACCGCTATGGGGACAGGGCACCTTTAAAGTCGTACAAAAACGATCTATACAATGAAACGCAGTGGCCGTTTGGTTTTGGAGAGCTGACCAATGTAAGCATGATACAATTACTACTATTAATGAATAATTTTTACTAAAAATGGTTTTATACGTTTCTAGGGGATTCTTTCCGGAAACACAGAAGATATAAGTGGCGGCTCGTCAGGGGAAGCAGGGGAAGCTGAGCCTCCCTTTGGAAGAAGCAGCATATCTTCCAATCTTCCAAATTAATATCTTTTACTTGTAGAAATTTCTCCAATTGTCTTTCAAAATATCAAGCCTTCTCTGCAGACTATCACGAGCCGCCACTGATATAAGTGTTAACAGCAGCGGCCGCGCCCCCCACCCGCACCGTCCATTTGCACCGCCATGTCTAGAATATTACATACCCTCTCTAATAACTATATTTTTGATTAGCCATGACTTTTTGACGCTTGGAAAAGTATTGTAACTGGACTATATAGTCGAGTCAATGAATCTTAAAAGTCGTCAAAACCTCTTCATTCTCAGCAACAGCTCCGATTTTGATCATTTTTTTTTAAATATGTGCTTTTTAATATTATTCAAAATCAGAAACATCCCAAGTGGCGCAAATAATTATTTATATATATTGTTTAAACAATAATAACAATATTTATAAAAAAAAATATTTAAAACATTTTTTTTCGCGATATTTATAAAACATTGAGATGTTTTTATTGAAAGTTTAAGTTAAAAAATGTTTCTCACAATCGGGGTTGATAATTATTTATATTGTTTAAACAACTTTTACAGGAAAAATCTATTTTTACTTTCATATCCAGTGGAAGTATAGTAACGACAAAAATTTTTTTTTTAATTTTTACTATTCAGATAGGCTTAGAATGTCATGATATGTCGAGATTTCAAGTTTGAGAGAAAAAAAAATTCTGTCTGTCGGCCTGTCTGTAACTTTTTTTGTGCGCACGTTTACTCTGGAACCGTTTAAGATATTGACTTAAAATTTGGTACTGGTACGTACTTTATGTACTTTAACGAGATCTGGAACTAGATTATATTTTCAATTTGTTCCGTCGAAGGGTTGAGGGATAAATTGGGGTAAATGGGGGTAAATAGGTAAATCAAGCAGGTAAGAGTCCATAAAATTGGTATTTAGTATATACAAGGGAAACTAAGGTCTCAAAAAAAATTTTTTTGGCATTAGCCACCCCCATTACTACCCCCACCCCATTATTGAAGGGGATGAAAAAAAATGTGATTTATTGTGTTTACAAGAACCAAAAATGTCAAAATATTTTTTTACTTCATCCCACTATCACCACCCCCACCCCACTACCGATGTGGGGTATCGTTTTATGGGTTTTTGGGGTAGAAGATTTGAAATGTTATGTTATTAAAGTTCCATAAACAATTATTTCCACATACAAAATTTTTTCTTTGTGAGAGACTTGGATAGAAAATCTGGATGTGGAAGTAGTGATTCCTTGGGCAGCGGTTTTTTATGTTTTTTTTCCCCGATATTCATGAAAAAGTTAAGTTAGTCCAGTGTTTGAAGGTTCTTCGCATCTTCTCAGAATTCTTTCGGATAAAACCGATTGACGTGAAATTTGGACAGTAATTAGGGAATGGCTCAAAGAACAAAAGTTATATAGTGCCTTTACCCTGGGGGTGGATGCCACCTCTTCTCGGGGGTGGAAATTATTATGTTCATAGTAATTGCAGAGAGGAGTCAATAATTTTTGAGTTATTCTTGATTGAAGATATTGATTTTTCATCTAAAAAATGCATGTTTTAGAACGATTTTTCATTAATAACTCGAAAATTTTACATATTACCAAGAAAATTATTATAAGCAAAAATGAAGCCTATAACAAATCGATTGTTTTTTTTTTTATTTCTGTAGATGCAATACGAACAGAGTTATGGCTCGTTGGGGGTGACTTTTTGTTCGGAAAAACGGAAAATTTTTTGAGGAAAACATATAAGATATGAACTTTGGTAAAAGTCGTTAGCATAAAAACTAACGGAGTTATGATGAAAATAAAATGGTTGTCTCTTTTTTTCGGAGAAAAAATGAGCAATGTCACGTCAATCGGTTTTATCCCAAAAGAATTCTGAGCGAAAAACCTTCAAACACTGGACTAGATTAACTTTTTTGTGAATATCGGCAAAAAAACATAAAAAAAATAGATTTCTTCCTGTAAAAGTTGTTATTATTGTTTAAACAATATAAATGATTATCAACCCCGACTGTGAGAAATATGTTTTAACTTAAATGTTCAATAAAAATAACTCAATATTTTGTAAATATCGCAAAAAAAAATTTTTTAAATATATTTTTTTGTAAATATTGTTATTATTGTTTAAACAATTTAAATAATTATTTGTGGCACTTGGGATTTTCTGATTTTGAACAATATTAAAAAAGACACATTTTAAAAAAGAATGATCATAATCGAAGCTGTTGTTGAGATTTAAGAAGTGAAAACCTTCATTGACTCGACTAATATAACCATTGTTATTTTCTTACTTTCAGGTAGGCAAGAACCAACATTACGCGTTGGGGCAGTGGTTACGGGCTAGATACGCCAGCTTCTTATCTAGCAAATACAAAAAATCAGATATAAAAGTATTTTCTTCGAACATGGACAGATGCCTAATGTCAGCAGCTTCAAACTTAGCTGGCCTATATCCCCCTGTATGTGATCAAATTTGGAACACGAAACTACATTGGCAGCCTCTCCCAATCCACACAGCTCCAGAAGATATTCTGGCCCAAGGTTCACCATGTCCGAAACATGATAAATTGTACAACGAATTGTTGAAATCGGTGGAAATCAAAGAGATTCTAAGCGATAGTAAACACTTGTTCGAATATTTGTCGCAACATTCGGGAGAGGATATAACAACTCTTGTGGACTTACAGACCTTGTACAATATCCTTTCTATCCAGGATTTCTACGATTTAACATTGCCAGCTTGGGCTAAGAAGGTTTTCTCTGGAGAACTGTTTAAAAGTTTGAGTGATTTTACGTGGAGTACCTTTACGTTTACGCCTGACTTGGCAAGATTGAAGGCAGGTAAGGCTAAAGATTTTGTACAAATCATCATGCGAATAATTCTGCAGTCTGAGTTTTGCGATTATACTGCGTCTGATAATAAAAGATGTAATGCAGTTTAATAAGGCGAAATAAAGGCTAAGCCTCGGAATAAAAATCGGAAAGCTGAAAATTTGCATAGACGTTCGTTTTGATGTTCTAAAGACGGACTGAAAAGTCCAAAAACCAGGGAGTTTAAATAGGTACTCTAATCAATCTAAATAAAGAAAAAAAATGTGTACCTGTATATAATTTTTTGATTAGATTATGGTGTGAAATTTTCCTACCGAATATCACGTGTACTTAAAATATTTTAGCTATGACTGTCTTCGAAAACGACAAATAACGCACAGTAACTATGACTCGAAACTGTCTTTTTTCACACGATGTGTGCAAAAATCAAAAGAACACGGCAATGTCATGTTTTTCACACAGTCCTGTTAAAAATAGAACTGACAGCTTTTATTTGTATTTTTTAAATTAGGCTTACTATTAGGTCTTCTGTGATTCAGGTTCATAGCAACCGACTTATTTAACAACTGAACATCAGTTTTGAAGTCTTCAAATCACATTACTATTAAAGAAGTTGATTTAAAATGGTTGATCTGTTTACTTATAAAATTGTTTTCACTCATTCGACTTGTAGAGCTCGCCTTAGGCTCGTTCCACCAAACTGTCTAACTCGAGTGTTCGAAACTCGTTTAATAGTATTTTTTCTACGAATGTGCTGAAAATCAAATTTTCTAACTTCAAAATGAGTGCAGAAAATATCACTTTGCCGCACGCCGTGCGGCAAAGAATTTGCCACACGCCTTGATCTTGATCTTCACGCACATGAATAAAATAGTGTGTTTACCTTAAAGAATTTTATATTACTTACTGGTAATAACAATTAAATTCTATAAATGTACATTAATTACACATGAATTGCAATTACAAAGTCAAATTTTCTTACTTCAGAATGACAGTGGAAAATGTCACTTTAAATAAAATCTGACAAGCAGCAAATTCAAAATTTTGGAAAGACTTTGAAAAGGGAAATAACTTCGCAACCGTAGAAAAAATAGTATGTAACACACGTGTGGCAAGCTTCATTGCAAAACGATGTATGAAAGTAGGAACACGAGCGCAGCGAGTGTTCCTATCATACGAGTTGCCCTTGCCACACTTGTATTACAATCTACTATTAAACAAGTTTCGAAAACGAAACTTTTCACACGAGAGAGACAGTTTGGTGGAATGAGCTGGACCTCTATTCTGTAAAGGCGTGAAAGCACATTCCCGTGAGAAGTGGGCAGAGTTCACTTGAAAATGAATAAAAGTCTATTCTGTAACTAAGAGAGTGATCAACACGTGCGAAAAATGCGTGAACTCACTTCTACTGGTAAATCGTGAGGGAATCCGTCAGCTTCCCAGGAGAACGGCAATCCTAACCGTACTTTTATGACAATTTGCGTCGGCCAAAAATTATTGTTGTTAAATCTGTGACTCAGAATAGACATTGCGGAGTTGCTCATCGTCAATGAGTTAACAATAATATAATTCTTAGCAAATATTACAATTTCTCTTTTATTTTATTATAGTCATATTTTTTTAAATATATGTTATCAATAACGAGGGTATATCCCTACGGAATTTTTCAATAAATAAATTCTAGGTACCTATTACGAGATCTTCCTGATGCCGAGGAGAATTTGGAAGGGGAACGGCAAGTTGCACTTCATAAGACCATTAACCGACCGACCATTTATAAGGAGGGTCAGCAAAGAACTTGCCCGTGATATAATCCTTTCATGCAAGCCCCCATACGACGTTCAGGAATCACCATCGAGACTAAAGTAAATACTATCACTAAGTTCCTCCAAAGGTGGACCCAATAAAATAACAACGGAACACTGAACAGCTGATGCTTTTTTGGTTGTAAATTCGGCTATTCTCGCTGAATCACTTCACGTTCACCACCTATTCACTGCACTTACGGAATACAATCTAGGACGGTCGGGTGAGATGCGTGTGATGGGAGCTCTCGCTTCGCACGATGAATGCTCACTCCCCCCATAAGTACGGAATAGAGGTCCTGAAGGCGAGTTCCACAAGTCGAATGAGTGTGAAAAGATGTTTGTCTACTCTTACTAGGTTATATACTAATTAATGAACTGCTTTTGAACAATTAATACATAAACAAATAGCGTGAGTTATTATAACTCACGCTAGGTACAGAGCCAATCACCTTTATCTTCATGCCTAGCCTATCCAATCGGCGTAAAGCGCGACACACGAAGGTGGTAGCCAAGCCTATCCAATCGGCGTAAAGCGCGACACACGAAGGTGGTAGCCAAGGAGGTAGCGGCAGATTTTTCGCGTTAATATCTATAAAGCTAGATTTTTTGCCATGATAGCTTAAACAGTATCAATGATGAAAGTGCAAGTCTACCAAACTTTCAGTGTTGCAAAAATGAGCAAAAAATTAAACAACTTGTTACAAAAAGAGTAGTGCAGTGCAATTAGTCATTATATATGAAAAATGACGGAACCCAGCTATAGTGAATGGATTTGAATGATTTTTTTTATTGGGTTTCTAATGCCGTGAACTAAAAAGTTTACCCATTGAAAATTACCGCAATTTCGAAAATCCGTAAATTAAAAAAAAATAAAATTTTTTGGAAACAATGAAAAAATTTTAAATATTTATTTTAAGAAAATAATGATTGTTATAGTTTTCTAGGTTGTTTATAAAGAATTTGTAAAAAAATGAAACTTTTTAAAATTAATTTGAAGATGGCAGCAGCTCCAAAAAGAGAAATAAATGAAAGAAACGTTAAATAATAAAAACACATCGATTTTTTTATAGAAAATAATTTATTAACAACTTTTTATTATTTTTTTTTAATCAAAGGTAAAGAGCCTACCTTTCGATTAAAATCGGTCCGAAAAGGGCCAGGTTAATAGATCTTATTTTATTTTAGTTTAACATAAAAAATGCGCTAGCACCGGAAACTCCGTCAACGACAATTTCGCGTTAAACTTCTATGTTAGATGTACTAGGGACTTAATTTTTTTTAAATTAAAGGTAAAGAGCCCTCCTTTAGATTAAAATCAGTCTGAAAAGGGCCAGGTTAATAGATCTTATTTTATTTTAGTTTAACAAAAAATGCGCTAGCACCGGAAACGCTGTCAACGACAATTTCGCGGTAAACTTCTATGTATTAGGGACTTAATTTTTTTTTTTAATTAAAGCTAAAGAACTCACCCTTCTATTAAAAGTGGTCTAAAATGGGCCAGGCTATACAATTTTTTTTTATTAACATATTATTTGAGAAATTACGCTCTTGCAGTGAAAACGCTGTCGTCTGTTTTGCGGTAAACTTCATGTTAGATGTACTAGGGACTTAATTTTTCTTTTAAATTAAAGCTAAAGAGCCCACCTTTTGATTAAAATCGGTCCGAAAAGGCCCAGGTTACTATATATTTTTTTTAATACGAGTTTTACCTGAAAAATACGCGTTGGTAGCCAAAATTATTTTGACAATTTGAAACTAATAGCCTTCGTATTAGCTCTTGGGTCATAATTTGTAGGTAGAAATATTGATATTATCATTATCTATGAATATATGTGTTCAAAAATGCAAACAAAAAATGTTTTATTTCGCTGCTAAAATGAGTCTCGTAGGATGACTATAGGGGTCTACACACGATCCAGCGGCAGGGAGCCAGTCTTGTCAGCATGCTTTGAACTTATTCGTAAAAGTGAACTGGTCCGCTGGAATTCCAATTATCTTCAAACGTACCGACAATGTCGAGTCCCTGCCGCTGGATGGTGTGTAGACCCCTTATAGGTCTATAGTTCTCGATTGCATTATCACCTTTTTTCAATATGGGGCAAATTTTTGGCCTACACCAAATTTGAGGAAATGTTTCTATTTTAAGAGCTAGATTAAAGATAGTAGTCAGCGGTAACGCGAAGATAATTGCGTAGTCTCTTAGTAGAAAAGATGGAATTCCATCAGGACCAGTAGTTAATTTATTTTTAGATATTAATGAATGAAATCGAAAACGTCGGATAAGGGGCAATTTTATTACAATCCAGACAGGATTTTTTTTCCATAGTAAATTTACCCCCAATAGTGATGGAATTTTACCCGCAAAGAGAGTGGAAAATTTTTATTTACCTTATATTTTGGTGTAATCCTCCATGATTTAAGTAAAATAAATCAGGGCCGGATTATCCATAAGGCTAAATAGGCTATAGCCTAGGGGCGCCGAAGGGCGAGGGGGCGCTAAGGCAATTCAAAACTAACTAAATTTATCTCCCGACGGCCGACGTGACATGTACTGTTTACCATTGACTTTTGGCAAATAAATGCATTGTAACGTCGTATAATGCATAAGGGGCTAGCGAAAAAAATAGCCATAAAATCGAGTTGGGATAATTAGCGTAAAAAAATGTTTGTTTAAGGCAAGACAAGCAGAAAAAGCTTTTGTACCCGCCATCTTATCTGGACCGAAATTAATAAATTTGTGTAAGTCTATGTAAACCCATTCTATGTAACTATTTTGGTTACATTTTATAATTATATCCATATTGAGAATTATAAATACCAAAATACCTAAATATTCGTTTACTTATATTTATTTTTAAGAGATATCAGGATCTGAGAGAGAAGTAAATAATATGAAATAGAAAATAATTTAAAGTAGAGTCCTGTTCATACGTTTAAAGTAATTATCCATATCTGAAGATTTTATTGCCGTTATCCTTCCCAGACCCCCCATATGGGGGAGTCTATTGGGTACCGAGGGGCCCGCCAGAGATTTTGGCAATTTTTTTTTTCAAATTTCTCCCCCTGCTTATCAATTATTAAGCGTGAGGGCCCGTTGGCAGCAGATTTTACCAAATTTTTTTTTTTGCAAATTTCTCCCCTCCGCTCATCAATTATTCAACAGGGGGGCCGATTGTGTTTGGAAGGGCCCGTAGCGGAGGTCCGCCAGTGAATTTAGTACCGGAGCCCATGATTTGATGCGGGGGGGCCTGATGTTTCCGGGTATAGCCGAAGGCCATACTTATATCTACGTCGGTACTTTTTTTTATACAAGAAAATTATTTGTTATTTGATTATTTTATTTTGATAAAATTGTCGAATTTATTATCTCTGTATTGTATAAGTAGTTCAGCGAAGAGATGTTTACCTAAACCCGCGGATAGTACAAGAAAACACCCGACCTTCTCTGCACTTTATATAGAGGTCTGCAGACGATCTGGAACCAACCGACCTTCTCGGTACACTTTGGATATTGCCATGCGAACTCGTAAAAGTGAGCTGGTCTGCTGTCGGTACGCTTTGAAGACGCTGGAATTCCAGCAGACTCACTTTTACGAGTTGTCATGGAAATTTTCAAAGTGTACCGAAAAGGTTTGTTGAATCGTCTGTATACCTCTGTATACCTTCCGCGCCGGTCTCATTGTTCGTCCTAAAGCGCTAAAGCAAAAAACGCTGCAATTTTTCCGCTCCTATAGTAATTCCGCTGCCTTTATTGAAGCCGCTGGCCACTCTCCCTGGTCATCAATGTTGATTAAATTTTTTTTTCTTCCGCCCGCTCATCAATTTTGAAAGTGGGACAAACATTTTTTTGGGCGCAAACACATGATTAGCCTAGGGGCGCGTCAATCCTTAATCCGGCTCTGAAAGAAATGAAACAGTATTTTGTAAAATATGAAATAAAAATATTCAGGGGTAAAACATAATGGTGCCATAGTATATATTACTTTTAAATATACTGGAATTACATATTATATTTATTTATTTCAAAAATTTCACTTACAATGTGTGATTGTCCAGGCCACTATTATTGCCACTCGGGGCCACGGTTATTTGCACCCCTCTCAATTCCTGGTTAAAGGTGTCTACACCAAAGAGGATATGCTTTGAACATTGCCGTGCCAACTCAACGAGGATACCGAATAGGTTGACTCCAGCAAATTGTATCGTGTATAGCCCCCTCATATTTTTAATAACTGAATATCTCAGTTTATCATTTTACTTATTGTTGATATCATCGTACACTAAAGAGACAATGGTCGAATGGCCCAGTAATTAGTTTGACTAAAGACCGCCAGGTGGCGTGGTCCTTATTTTCAGACGCCTACTCCCGAAAATTTCAAGAAAATTTTTAAATTTTCAAAATATTCGTGACTTCGAAAAAATTTTCGTAAACAATTTAAGCACTTGTGATATTGTAAACGAGAATTAATTTCATTTTCAGGTCCTCTAATCGATTTAATAACCACTCATTTTGAAAACGTTACCTGCAATCCAGTCCAGCCTCCCAAACTGCTGATGTTGTCTGGCCACGATAGTACAGTAGCATCTCTCTTGAACGCCTTGCGTATTTTCGACGGGCTGACACCACCGTATGCATCAACTGTTATCCTTGAACTAAGAAAGAACAAAGGAAATTATTTCGTCAATATATTTTACAAGAAATTTGTTACACTTTTTAACCTGACTCTGCCTGACTGTGATTTTAGTTGCAACTTGAAAAAATTTAAGGAGATTGTACAACCTCTGAGAATAAATTCGACGGAATGGAGGAGAAGATGTCGTATATGTTGAAGCTAATTTTCTTCTTTGGTCGTTATTATTATACAATATACATTTGCTTTTATAACAATTATTGTAGTATTTTTTGTAATCCCCAAAAAAACATTAAAAATGTAAAATTTTGATATCGAGATTAGCATTTGACCTGGACAAAATTAGTAAAAATCTGAATTTTTGTACAGACGTTCTTTGAGGTGTCCCAAACCCAAATCCACAAAAATCCCAACATGGCTACCCAAGATATTGAAGGTCAAAGTTTTTTGCAAATATCTCTCGTCCTATGCAATGAAGTTGACACAAAAGTTGTAGAGAATTTAATTATTTACAAGATTGGTATTTTGCATTTCTTCCCGAGATATTCAAGGTCGAAGTTTGAAAAAAACGTTTTTTTGCATGTAGACTTCGTCGCGGTCTAATGCATAGGGAGCAAGATATTCTCGGGAAACCGTTTTTTTTTTTTAATTTCAACCTTGAATATCTCGAAAAGGGCGAGGTTTTGGGAAAAAATGTAAAATACCAATCTTGTAGATAATTGAATTCTCTACAACTTTTGTGTTAACTTTATACTGGCAAAAATTTTTGAAGCTGCCTTAAAAAATCAAATAAACGAATACTTTGAACTCAACAACTTATATCACTCCTGTCAATACGGATTTAGGAATAAGCGATCCACAACACTGGCAATTAACAATGTTGTACAAATCATTCTAGATACTTTTGAAAACAAGAAATACGCAAATGCTAGCTTCTATGACCTAACAAAGGCTTTCGATTGTGTATCGCATGAGATTCTCCTAGACAAGCTTATAAGTTATAACTTTGATACTGACAGTGTAACACTTATAAAATCCTATTTGAACAACAGGCAGCAATATGTAAACTACAACCTGTGCAATTCTCAAACGAAAAGAGTAACTCTTGGTGTTCCACAGGGGTCGGTATTAGGCCCCATACTTTTTACCATCTATATCAATGACCTAGCCAATTGTAACGATGTTACCAACTTCATATTGTTTGCTGATGACACAACAGCACTTAACACTAACATAACACTTGGGGAACTACATCAGAGCGTCACGATAACTGATAAAAAGATTAACGAATGGTTTATAACTAACGGTTTAAAACTAAATGAAGAAAAAACACAATCGTTAACTTTCATCCTTCGGAACATTGACCCAACAGATCGTAATGATCAAAGTGATAACATGATAAAATTTTTAGGTATATATCTTGATCCAATTTTATCTTGGGAGCAACATACTTTAAAATTGTCAACAAAACTTTCGAAAAATATTTATTTCTTACGTAACCTAGTCAACACAATATCCCTAAATTTCCTACTTATGGCCTACTATGGTTCTTTCCATGCTAACATGTCTTATGGTATTTTAAACTGGGGGCATTCAGCACATGCCACAAAGATATTTGGCTTACAACGTAGGTGCATCCGTATACTCTCCCAGCTAAAATATAGGGATGATTGCAAAGATCAATTTATCAAACTTAATATACTAACATTGCCATGTGTTTATATTCTTGAGTGTTTACCTCAAACAACACCAACATCAATATGTAATGCACAGCCAACTACACAACCACAATACAAGAAATTGTGACAAAGTTCACTTAAATTTTCTCCGACTGACAAGATGCAGGAATGGATCGGGTTACTATGGAGCTAAATTTTACAACAAACTGCCGAATTCTGTAAAGAACCTAAATCTCTTGCAGTTTAAAAACAAAATCAAAGCCTACTTAAAATCCAAGGCCTTTTACACACTAAACGAATTTCTTGAGAATGATCACTCTGACTTAATTTAAAAACTGCCTAGACACTGTGCATTTTTGCTTTTTCTTTTTGTTTTTTAACTATATTTTAACTCTATATTTTCAAAAGTTTTACTGTATTTTTTATAGGTACTATATGTTTTACCAATTTAACTGTTTATTGTCCACTGCTACACAATTGTTTTACTTTACTTCACACAATAATTTTATTATTATTCATACGATTGTCTGTAATTTTGTTATTATGTACCTTATTTTATACTGATATTTCTGACTTGTGTAAGCATTTAATAATGTATTCTAACACCAATAAAAATATCTATCTATCTATCTATCTATTGCTCCATGATTTTTTTGGCGCGAGATATTCGCGAAGAAACATTGCAACTTTGACCTTGAGTATCTCGAAAAATGGGGGGTGGTTTGGTAAAAATTAAAAAAGACAACTTGTAGATCAGGGATTCCCAAAAGGTGTTCCTAGGTTCCGGGTCCGCGGGTGTAGACTCTTTGCTTTTGACTCTGACTTTTTGCATGTAGACTCCGCGAATATCTCGCTCCCAATGCATTAGACCGCGATGAAGTCTGCATGCAAAAAATCGTTTATTTAAACTTCGTCCTTAAATATCTCGAAAAGGGCGAGGTTTTGGAAAAAAATACCAATCTTGTATATAATTGAATTCTCTACACCTTTTTTTTTTTAACTTTATTGCTGCCCGATTTTTTTGATGCGAGATATTCTCGAAAAACCATGTTTTTGAAATGTTGACCTTTAATATCTCGAAAGGGTGGTTTGGTAAAAATAAAAAAACCACTTGTAGATAATTTAATTCTCTACAACTTCCACATTGACCTCATGGGTATCCGATGCATAGGACGCGAGATATTTGAAAAAAACTTTGACTTTCAATATCTGGGGTAGCCATGTTGGGATTTTTGTGATTTATGTGGATTTGGGTTTGGGACACCTCAAAGAATATTTGTGCAGAAATTCAGATTTTTACTAATTTTGTCCAGGCCAAATGCTAATTTCCGTGGGCTAAGAAGGGGTTCTAATAGACATTTTTTGTCCGTTTATTGCTTTATTATGTAATTTTCGGGTCGCTGATTACGAAAAAATAGTCATTTGGCACAAAAGTGGAACCATTTTTAGTTATGGAGCATTTTTTTTATAGTTTTCTGCGATTTTTCATCCTAAAAATATTTTTTACTATATAATTATGATTTTCGGTTGTCATTTGGCCCAAATGTGGTGGTCAAAAAAAATCAATTTGCACACCCTTCTGCCCGCGACGACTGCCTAAAATTTGCGTTTCTGGCATATCCATGGTAATTTCATTCATATATATGATTGGCATGCATTTTAAAAACGTTGCACCTGACTGGTCATGTACCGCCAGTCTATTAAGAATATGGAACATGACTGAGTCAAGATTAAACCGTCGTTATATCGTAAACCGTTAACGATAGGTATAGAACATGGTTAATAAAATTTGTTGGGAAAAAAGAAGAATCCAAAAATGCAAAAATATACAGGGCGTTCCGTTTGAAAAAGTAAAGTTGCATAACCTGCCGTCTTTTTGAGGCGCCGCCCTGTTCATTTGAAAATAAGATGATTAAATGTGTCTTTTTAAACAAAACAGCTTTTCTATTAAACATTCCTTTTATGTCTAACCGTTTCCCAGATAATGCTCGTCTAAATAGAGCTGGTACGCCCTGTATATATATTCTTCAAGAAGCTTTTCCGGAAAAACCAATGGGATAATCGGAAAATGTACAGAACCTTTTTTGTAAGAAATCGTATTATGTATGAACACATTTACCTATGTTCGTTTAGCCTTAAAAACGCGTACTTTTTGAGATATAAAAGTCTAAATGAAAAAAAAAACACGAAAAAACGTATATATGTGTATATATCTCAAAAATCATATCTTTTTTTCTGCGCATAAGCAAAAAATTGTTCCAAAAGTTGAATGCTTACTATCTATGCAGAGAAATTGCTGTTCAACATTTTTCTCTAAAACGGCGTTTTTTTCCCTAATTTGAATGGATTATAATAGTTGATGATGCAAAAATAAGAAAAAATAATTACAATTTTGACATCCTGTATCTTTTTCCACAGCAAAAATTTACCAAAGCATCATGTTTGGTCATATCCTCATATTTGATCCAAAGAATCTACCCTTGAACTATGGCCTATAATTAATGGTCCACCCTGTATACGAGCCCTTGATTTGCATCAGGATTCGCCAGGACCTTGAGTCTGCGATCCATAGAATTCACGAATTTTATAAACGTGATCATGGCAGGTGGTTAAAATTAATTCGTCATTTGTTTTCCATTTTATTATCTCTTTCATACGGTAATCAATCAGTTTTAAGTACTGCTGATATCTGTTCATACTCCTCTTGATATATCTGGTACCTGAGATTTGCAAAATTTTAAAAAATTACAATCTTTATGTGCCTTGTAACTGCTGGTTGATCAATCAATGCAAATTTCTTATCTGCAGAAATCATTTAATATACAGGGTGTTGTGTGGTACGGTATCGTCAAATCGGTAATCTGGTACTACACTATTACTATCTCAATTTGTGTAATTCTGGAGTCTGAAGATCTTGCCCAATAAAATTTGTGATTATTTTTGAAGATATTTCACTTTTATTGCACTAAGTCTCTAATAGTTGGAGTCATTTACGAGTCACCGGTTTGTGATTTTGGTGCTGTGATCGATAAGGCGGTTCCCCCATGACGAGGTTTTTTCAATTGCCCTGAGGTTGGGCCTCTAACCTCTACGATTATCCCTAATGCAGATAACTCGCTTGCATAATTTATGGTAGCCGGGACTGCGTACGCGCTTTACAGGTAGTTTATAAAATGTCATACACTATGTTAAAAAAGGTATCCGTGAAACGTTTATTACACGCATTTATAAAACATTTATTAAATGTCATAATTTAACTAATTTTCTACTTACATAGAGATTATAAAATGTATTTGTGAAACGTTTATTAAATGTCATAATTTAATTAATTTCCTACGTACAGTACATAAGACTTATAAACGTTGAATTGGGTGGGCATCTGTCGCAATAATAAACCTTTAAATTTACCGTCTTTCTACGTACCGTTCAGCACCATATAAAACGTTTTTTAGACCTATTAGAATTTGCTGGATATTTTCAATATTCTTAACTAATGTATCTAAAAATAGTAGTTGTCCATTGGTTTCTGTTTCATATGTGAATTTTACTGAAAGTTACATAATTTCGAAATAAAGTTGTCTAGCACAATATCAACCATGTCCATAGAAAATTCTTTCTTTATCGTTTCGAATTTGCTCATGAATAGACTGACGATGAAAGTTGAAAAGGACTTTCTCTTTGCAATCTCTCCATGTTGGCAGAAAAAAGTCTAACTGAATTGCAAGCAATTTTGGTTCGTACTAGATTTAGTAAAATCAATATATTCTTTAACAGCTTCTTGAGTAATATTATATAATTCGAGTAACTCTCAAGATAATCCAAGGTTTGTGGAATTGGTATACTTGGAAACAACGAAGAAATATTAAAAGAAATCAAACATGGCAATCTTGATAAAAATTCTTGGTTTTACTTACTACAAAACTAATCTGTGCAGTGGGTAAATTTTCGAACTCTGCTGTTAACCATTTTGGAAGGTGGTATAGCAGGTCCCGTATATAATTCAGTGATATAAAAAAGCTCACAAAAAATCGTAAAGCATACGACCGCATACCACTTTCAGTTTGTTTACAAAAAGGCCATAAATGTGTTCGACTTCTTTTATTATCATCACTAAAAATCGTCATAAATACTTTCTAAGACCCCCTATAAATTAGCAAGCCTCCACACAATATAGAAACTTTTCTGTGAAGCATTTACTATTATACCAAAAATCGAAACCCGTTCAGTATGACATTATTCCGAAGTTAAAACCTCTAGTTACTGTACTATCTGGTAAGTTTAAAACATGTTTTATTTGCAACATTATAAGAAATGTTTTTATTTTATTTATTTTACTGTAAGAAAATGCTATTAATATTTTTTCCTAATTTAATATTTTTTATATTGTGTTGTTGTTGAGTTTAGCTATTTATTTATTTATTTTTATTCAGTTTTTACTTTGAAATTTTATTGTTATTAAGAAAGTTTATTAAGTTGTTATTTCGAAGATTAGTTAGTTATTTTTAACTGAAAAATGCTGGTTTATTTTTTTTTAACCTTTTACTCCCTAATTAACAATCCTGTCACCAGCCTATTCTGGCAAGAGATCTTGTTATACCTCCCGTTGATTCTTGTTGGGCAATAAGAAAAACTGGTATCTTTGAATTTTGGGTACATTTTTGTAGTCATACTTATTTTACAGTTCTGATGTCAGATATAGTATTATTCACTGTTAAAAAAATTATGTCCTTAAAAGAATACCAGTTTTTGTTTTTGGCTATAATGAGCATAAAAACGTGGATTTAATTGTATTTTATGTAATTACTCTCTATTTGTTATTGGTATAGTTCACTACACAATTCTTAAGCGAGTAAAAATGTCGTCGTCCTTGGCGGTGCGGTAAAGATCAAAGACGCCGGCATTTTTTACACGCCTAAGAATTGTGTAGTCAACTTTACAATTGAACGAGAATTCAGATATCTTAATTCATTGTTCGAAAATACATTTTAGTCCGGTCCTGTGTACTGCTCAACCTAACCTAATGCCGGCGGTACACTTACCAAAAGCGGTCGGTGTCCTTTACGCTTGTTTACGAGCTATTTTTTATATCGCTGAATTATATACGGGACCTACTATAATTTGAATTAAATTCGGGGAGGAAGACCTAAGTTATAATATCTTAGATTACCAGATCATAATTCTATGTATTTTTCTTTGGTGGCGTTTAGAATTATTGGTTTATATAATCTCCACAGAAAACTAATAACTGTACTCCTTAGACAAAAATTCGAAACACCACTAGTATTTTTGACCCTTTACGCGTTTGCTTCGATCCAATTTTTTTAACGTCATTGAAAATTAACGTATTTCAAAAATAAACCACTTGCAAGTCATACTTCTTATACATTCATTGCTTATCTTTTCACTTGAAGAGTCACCTCTTGATTTTTATAAGTAGGTACTCAGCAAACACCCTGTATGTTCGTGAATTGCAACACGCCTAGACTCACGTGATATTAGCATAAAGAAAATATTATCATAATGAATTTTAAGTTTATCAGTTTTAAGTATGTTGATTTAATCTGTTGTATATAAAGAATGTTTACCTCCATTATTCTTATCCTCAAAGGTATACTATACCTTCAACATATCTTTGCGTAGTGTAGTAAGTAACCAACGCAAAAATGTTGAGATCATCCGTTCTATCTGTTTTGATAGTTACGTTGTTGCAGAAAAGTGATCAATCCCCAGTAGCTGAGTTGAAGTCTGTTGTTGTGGTACGTATACTGTATACATTAACACAAACATCAAAACACGAAAAAAACTAGAAAAGTAACTGATCTGATAAATCGAAATTTTCTAACCAAGATAACGGACTAAATTCCGTCACTACTAGTAAGTGAAGCTTTTAAATCCCAGCCCGAAAACGATGGAATGATTTTCCATATTATCTTCTTCAATATGCTTCATAAAGTATGTACATAAGAATCTCTACTGTCATTTTTCCTGCATTTTGATTTGGTTTCCCACCCCTTCTTGAGGGTGGGAAAAAGAAAAACACACATAATCTGACAGAGAATCAAATTATAAGAAAGAAACCTTTTTGCTAAAAATGAATATTTTTCGAGTATTGCGAACTGAAAATTACAATTTTCACTCCCTAAAATCCGTATTCCTAGAAGTTTTTTAAATTCTTCGAAAAATATGGGCTTTAACAAAAAAATGAAAGGGTACGAAATTAAAACCTTTACGAGAACAAATCGAATAGGTTTTTTTTCTCCGATGTTTAGTTTTGGAAATATGGCATATTCAAAATGGCACCGAAACAAAAAGAAAAAATATAGAACGTTAAAATCTAAAATTACTCAAAATATAGAACTGTGAGAAAAATTGTTATTCTTGTAAATATTAAAGGTATTAAAATTTTCTTTCGATTGAGACTAGTTTTCATTATAAAAGATCGTAAACCTTTTATAATGAAAAGTAAAAAAGCTACAAAGTACCGCATTTAAAAATTTAGGCGTATATTTTACTTCCACATCCAGTGGAAGTATAGTAACGACAAAAAAAAAAATAAAAATTTTTATTGTTCAAATAGGCTTAGAATGTCACGAAACGTCAAGATTTTAAGTTTGAGCGAAAAAAAATTTCTGTCTGTCGGTCTGTCTGTCTGTAACTTTTTTTGTGCGCACGTTTACTCTGGAACCGTTTGAGATATTGACTTGAAATTTGGTACACATATGTACTTTAACGAGATCTAGAACTAGATTATATTTCTGTCTTGTTCCGTCGAAGGGTTGGGGGGTAAATTGGGGTAAATTTGGAGAAAATAGGTAAATCAAGCAGGTAAGAGTCAATAAAATTGGTATTTAGTATATACAAGAGAAGCTAAGGTCTCAAAAAAATTTTTGGCATTAGCCACCCCCCTTACCACCCCCACCCCATTATTAAAAGGAATGAAAAAAAATTGTGATTTAGTGTGTGTACAAGAACCAGAAACCTCAAAATGTTTTTTTACTTCATCCACCCCCACTACCACCCCTTATTACCACCCCCACCCCGCTACCCATGTGGGGTATCGTTTTATGGGTTTTTGGGGTAGAGGATTTCAAATATTATATTATTAAAGTTCCATAAACAATTATTTCCACATACAAAAATTTTTTCGTTGTGAGTGACTTGGAAAAGAATCTGGATGTGGAAGTAGTGATTAATTGGGCAGCGGTTTTTTTAGTTTTATTGCTCTAATTTCTTATTAAGTAATCCAAAATTTTTAAAAATCCTTCTAGATCTTGTTAACGCATGTTAATACTAACATGCTCAAATTTTTTGGAATTTTTAAAATAATCATTTTTCATTCTGTATGCATTTTCAATAATGAAAATTTTCATAATTTTTTGAAAAAAATCATTTTTTTGAAACTTGCTAAGAAAATATTTTTTTGCAAAAAATGATAAGAGTACAAAATTGAAGTTTTTTTTAATTTTCCTACCACAAAGTGTTCCAGAGATATAAAGGTTTAAAGATGACTTGACCACATATGCAAGAAAATTATATATTTAAAATTGAAATATCTCAAGAACTATAAGATTGATAAAAACATGATATAACTAGTGAAAGCATTATACTCTTCGCCGATTTACTGAACTTTTTATATAATTGTTACACATTCTATAGGATACTCTTCTTTCTTGTAAATAATGTTAGTTTTTGGACATTCTAAATTTTGTGATACCAACTTTGTTGTGAAAAAAAAAATATATGAAAAAAAATCACGATGTGAGGGATCGAACCCGGGACTCTTGGATTGCGAGACAACAACAACAACAACAAGCATTTATTAATATTCACATACAATAATGCGTCATTCCGGAGTCCGGTCCGGAGCCAGCCAGACAACCACGGCGAACGTCGCCGAGGTGGGTGTGAGGTTGGGCGGGGAGGGTCCGGTTTGACGGTGACGGAAATTAATTGTTAGTTAAAACTCCTGCCTAATGGGGAAAGGCTTAAATTTAACAGCATCGTGCAACGTAGTACACGGGGGCACTTAAAAATAATTAAAATTAAAACTGTAAAACTATTGATTTCGCGCACACGCGAACACTTAAAAATTTTGATTGCTGGCACGGGAAAACAAAACTCAACGAAAAAACCCGTTTAAGACAATTCCACCCTGGTAGTCTTCCTGGCGCCAGGAAAGTGTCGTGGATAGTTAAAAGTGTGTAATGTTATGTGAAATTGTTGTTTGTTAAGAATTTATTGGTCGAGACTGAATTTAGAGACAAAAATGGGCAAGGAACAAAAAAGGTAAAAACAAATAGATTGAATAGAGAGGGGTTGGTTGTAAGTTTTGGTGAGGATTAAAGGTGGGGAAAGGAGAAGTTGTCGTAGAGGAAAGTGCGGTTAGAGAGGTTGCCGAAAGATAGGCAACGCCTGGTATGGTAGGGGGTGTCGGATATCGAAAAGGATCGCATTATGCTGTCTGATTCGTGTTATGTTGCGGGTTAGCGGACTATCGCCCAGCTTGAACTGATATAATTTTTGCGAGATGTCTTGGACGTAGTCCGCTAGTGGCGTTATGTCGTGGCAACGATTATATAGATCTCTGAGGGAGGTGTATCTGCCCGAATCAGAGATGAGGCGCATAAGTTTGTGTTCGAGAACTCGGAGTTTTCTCGTTGTCGTGGTCGGTATGCTGCACCACACCGGCGCCGCGTATGTGATGGCCGGCCTGATCACCATCGTATACAACAATTTTTTATAAAACGATACCCCACATCGGTAGTGGGGTGGGGGTGGTGATAGGGGGGTGGTAGTGGGGGGGTGGATGAAGTAAAAGAAATATTTTGAGGTTTCTGGTTCCTGTACATGCACTAAATAACATTTTTTTTTTCATCCCCTTTAATAAGGAGGTGGGGGTGGTAATGGGGGTGGCTAATGCCAAAAATTTTTTTGAGACCTCAGCTTCTCTTGTATATACTAAATGCCAATTTCATGGACTCTTATCTGCTTGATTTACCCATTTACCCCAAATTTACCCCAATTTACCCCCCAACCCTTCGACGGAACAAGATGAAAATATAATCTAGTTCTAGATCTCGTTAAAGTACATATGTGTACCAAATTTCAAGTCAATATCTTAAACGGTTCCAGAGTAAACGTGCGCACAAAAAAAAGTTACAGACAGACCGACAGACAGACAGACCGACAGACAGACCGACAGACCGACAGACCGACAGATAGACAGAAATTTTTTTTTCGCCCAAACTTAAAATCTCGACGTTTCATGACATTTTAAGCCTATTTGGACAATAAAAATTTTAAAAATTTTTTTTGTCGTTACTATACTTCCACGTGGAAGTAAAATCAACATTTATTGAACATAAAATCAAATTCTAACATTTCTAACGTTAGTTAAAGTCTAAACAATTCGTATGTTTAATTCTCATACACAGATTCATTTTCTGGAAATAAAATCTTATAATTATATAACATAAAACAGACTTAGTAAAAGTAATGATACTAATCATCAATATTCATCATTTAGTCTCTAGCCATAGGGAACATGAGCTGGGTTTATACCGTCGTGAGACAGGTTAGTTTTACCCAACTGATGATTCGTCGTTGCGATAGTAATCCTGCTCAGTACGAGAGGAACCGCAGGTCCGGACATTTGGTTCACGCTCTCGCTCGAGCGGGCGGGCGGTGGTACGAAGCTACGATCAGTGGAATTATGCGTGAACGCCTCTAAGGCCATATCCTTTCTAGTTGAAGGTGGCAACGATATCTCTTGGAGTTCCGAGAGTGGTTTGTCCGACAATCCGTTTCTGATTTTTTGCCTCCGGAAAGAGAATACTCTCTTGTTTTCAATATATGTCTGTTTTATTGTGTATTGTAAGTTACGTACGTACGAGTATCAAGTAATTACTCGTTAATCTAACATATGTCGCTCTCAGTGACAGAGTGAGGGAAGCCTGAACTAATGAAGCTTATTATGATCATTTGTTAATAAAATTATTACAAGCGTGTCTCGAGTCTCGACCCGAAAGTCCCGGGACACGAGACAATTAAATTTGGGAAAAGTCCCGGGACTTCGAGACACTAGACGTCCCGGGACCCAAACCCTAGTACAATGTAACCAACTGTAAAAATACTGCCCAATGTGACGTCAAAGATGTCATTGAGGAGTCAGATTAAAAATGTTATTGAATTAGTTTACTATTAATTTGATTTATAACATCTGTATTTTTAATAAAATTATACGTATTACTACTATACCCTTTTGTGACCATTTTTAATCCATCATTTTTTTTTATATAAATTAGACATCATAATCATATTCAGCGACATAAATATATAGATTTTCATGAATTTATTTGCAACATTAGAAGAATTATTAATTTATCAGTATTAAAGGGTGGTGTGAACCCTTAGTATTTTCGTCTTTATTAAGTTTTGGCCTCATAATCATATTCAGCGACTTCAAAAACATAAGTATATGGAGGAATTATTAATTTTGCAGTATTCAAGGGTGATTTCAACCCTTAATATTTTCGTCTCATAAGTTTTGATCCCACAATCATATTCAGCGACCTCAAAAACATATGGATTTTCTTTCATTTTTCGTAAAATTAGAAGTTATTAATTTTTCGGTATTTAAGGGTGGTTTCCACTCTTAAAAATAAAAAGTAGGTAATGTGACAATATAGATTTTGATGTATATATTATATAAAGGATATTGCAAAAAAAATAAGGAAATTTCTTCCATCGTTTTCGGGCCGGGAATTTTACCATTTTTACTGCTTCGCTTACTGTATTATCACTTTCAGTGGTAAAATTCATTTTCAATTTTTTTATTCTGCAAGCTTAATTATAGCTCTTTGAAAGGAGGAAGTTCTACTCCAAAAAATGTTACCATTTTTAGATTTATTTGAACTTTTAATAAGATCTAAAATTGCTCTTAGTCCAGTCAACGGAGCCCTAAAATAACCAAAATCTCTAACTTGAGTGCTAATGAATGGATTTTGATGAAAACTTGTGCAATGTGTTTAAAATGACGTTAATAAAAAAGTTAAAAAATAGATTAGAGTAGGAAATGATCGAAAAGGATAGAAAAACCTCTTTTATCGCGGGTTCCGTAACTTGTAGAATTGAGTCAAAAATTTAAAAAAAAAACAGTATATTTACCTTTTTTGGCCCAAAATAAGATGTTTTTACTCTTGTGATTTTTTCGAAAAATGCATATTTTTCGAGTTATGGCCACTTGAAAATTCCTGAAAATGAGGAAGGGGAAATGTACAAGTTGAAAAAAAATCTGAAAAAATTCAGGTAAACGTATCATCGATATACATGACTTTTTTTTATTTGCAACTTTTCTGTAAAGTGCGTTTTCACAGAGTTTTTAATAACTACCCTTATCTTTGACATTGTAGCGCTTTAAAAATATGTAGTTTAAAAATTTGAAAAAATTCAGACGTATGCATTGAGGCCTTCTAAACATTTTTTGTCTCTTGGAATTTTTTTGTAACTTACTAATTTTCCGAGTTACAGGCAGTTTTTCACGATGAATGTACATTTCTTGCATATTAAAGAATACATGAAAATTCGAAAAATCAGCGTGATTTATATATATTATTATAAAAAAATATGAAACCTATATAGTTACACCATTTTTAAATGTCCAGTTTAATTTTCAAATTAAAAATGTGATAAAAGATTTCCGGAAAAATGTATTTTATTTATCGTGAAAAACTACCTGTAACTCGGAAAATTAGCAAGTTACAAAAAAATTCCTAGAGACAAAAAATGTTTAGAAGGCCTCAGTGTATTCGTCTGAATTTTTTCAAATTTTTAAATTACATATTTTTAAAGCGCTACAATTTCAAAGAAAGGGGTAGTTTTTCAGGTTTTTCCGGAAAAACTCGGTGAAAACGCACTTTACAGAAAAGTTGCAAATAAAAAAAAGTTTTTTATTTCGACGATACATCCACGTAAATTTTTTCAGATTTTTTTTTCAACCTTTACATTTCCCCTCCCCCACTTTTAGGAATTTTTGACTGTCCATATCTCGAAAAATATGAATTTTTCGGAAAAATTTACAAGAGTAAAAACATCTTATTTTGGGCCAATACATAGTTTTTTTTTCATTTTTGACCTAATTCTACAAGTTACGGAACCCGTGATAAAGGTGGTGTTTTCTACCCCTTCCGATCATTTCCTACTCTAATCATTTTTTAAAATTTTTTTATTAATGTCATTAAAAACACATTGCACAAGGTTTCATCAAAATCCATTAATTAGCACTCAAGTTAGAAGTGAAATCCCCCGTTGACTGGACTATATTGAAAATTGCCATACGCCTTCATCTAAGTACGTACATACATGTATGGTAACACTCCACAGGTCACAATCTTAACTTATCCACTTGAATTTTCTTAATTGCGTCATCTACTATCTGAATAGATTCTTATTGAATTTTGTAATGATCCGTCGAGTAGTTAATCATTATAAATACTTATTTAACACCGTCACGAGTCTAACTCAAAAATGGAAGAATTAATTGGGCTCAAATTTTTACCGCGCTTTTGTAAAACGTCTTTCCAGTCCACAATCATTTTGAAAAAAATAAATGTTCATATTCATAGTTGTAAAATCCTGTCGCAATAAATAACGGACTGACATCGTTAACGCAAAAAAGTTGCAAACGATAATTACATAGAAAAATCTCAAAACATTCAAGTCGCTATGTGGAAAATTATCAAAAACAGTAATGCCAACTATTACACCGAAAAATGCGACTCTATAAATGCAAACGATTTTAAATTTTATTTTTCAAACATAACAGACACTTTACTAGATCTTCCTCCATCCTCCTAGCTCCCTACAGATTATCTCTCAAATGTAAGTTCACATATACAGGTGGACCATTAATAAATTTCCGTTTTGAAAACTCCGAAAGTTTCCAGGAAGTTTTTCTTCTAACTTCCCACTGGGTATATTGGTGGGCTATTTTTTGGTGAAATCTGATTCGTGATGATGCAAGCTCCATTTTGATACCAAATAAGTGCGTGCAAATATATTATTTACATGACTTTTACAGACTTTTATCAAATATGGAAAGTTTCTTCGACCTATCATTCATTTACAATAAATTCTTGATTTTGGACACGTGGCTCTCGCCGCATTTTTCTCTCTAATTTCTTGAAATAATGACGAGACGGATGTCTTCTTTCAGGAAATCTCTGAGCATGAAGTTGACCTGTAAGCACAGATTTTTTTCGAAATTCGCCATAAATTAATATCATGTCAGTTTTTTCGTTATTCGTCTAGTTCATATTAAGATCTATCAATAATGGACACAAATAATTGTTTTAAATTGTTTACAAATGTCACCTATCTTTGGTTTTATGTTGTATCAGATTGTAGTGCAAAGGCAACTATGCTAAAATTCAATAAAAAATATTTTGAGTGATTTTTTATTTAAAAAAAAAAATAAAATAAAATATAAGAACAAATAATAGCGTAGATTTTAAATGGATATCAATGAATTTTATTAATGAAATTAAACGAAAAATTATATTCTTCCCTTGGACTTTACCTGCCGTAGAACAAATTTTGATATTTCAAACCACTTTAGACGATTGCTTTATAGTGCTTAAAAATTCGCGAAAATCTCATGGTATACTCAGAATGTTATCTTGAAGCCAAATATGTAAAAGTTCCATTTAAAAATCAAATGTTGCGATCATTTCCGGGTAAACCGGAAATGGTTTTATACCGTTCTTTATGTCCAAAAATCCATTTTTACATATAGTTTATGCACACCGAATTTCAAATGGATAAGTTAAAAAATAAAGAAAATAGAGGGGTGAGCTCACCACCCGGTCGTGTATTTTGTTGTCTTGTATTTAAATACATTTATATATGGTGCGGGAGCTAAGTGGCTTTTTCGGACACTCATCGTTACAATCATTTTCTATGCGCTGATTAATTCTATCGAACTTAAATAACGACAAAATAGACTTCTAACATATGTCAGCCCGTCGAGTTGACCATGTTTCAAGATATAAAAATGTGAAATTATATCATCGTTACAAAGCCAATTTTTTTGTGTGTACACATTTTATGTTTAGAATGAATAAAATAAGATCGCCAGAAAGTGTGTGCCATCAAGGGCGCAACCAGAAAGGTCAAAGAGGTAAAAAAATGGAGTTATATAACATCATCGTTACAAACTTTTTAAGGTTGAGCATGTTTATTTAAATGTTTTGAAAACAGAAAAAAATTCCCAGAAAGAAACTCCCGTCAATAAAGCTAGCCAGAAAGAAAATGTTTAGGATTTTTTAAGAAAATTGGATTTTTTTTCGCATATTTTATCTCAGAACTCTAAACTCATCGTTACAAGTTCTGGCTCCTTTTTAAAACGTAAAGATAAGCTCCTTCAACAATATTAGCCTCCCCGTAAAGTTCATAGTGTCAACAAAAGTACCATAGGCTCTTAAATATAGAGGAATTTAACACTTTCGGCTAACTTGACTCCGTACCGTGCCTCAGATGTATTGTATCATTATTACCTTTCTGGCTGCGTCTCCTGACGGCCCACACTTTCTGGCGATCTTATTTTATTCATTCTAAACATAAAATGTGTGCACACAAAAAAAATGAGCCTTGTAACGATGACATGATTTCACTAATTTTTAAACAGTGTTCGTGACGCTCCTGAGAGGAGGTGCCCCGCCAGAACTCGATTTTATGAATCGTTATCATCCATTAAACCATAAAAATATCTCAAAGTTCATAAAACGATGAGCTGCCAAAAAGCCACCTAGCTCCCGCTCTAATACTTTTTATTCAATTATTTACGTTATTATGTATCTATCTATATTCACTCTATTATTTTGTTTTAATTCGTGTAAACATTTTGTTTGTATTGCCACTAAAAAATGATATCTATATATCTGTTGCTTTTATTTATATTATTTTAAAGTTATACCGCCATGGAGATAGAGCACCTGTATACGCTTACCCCACTGATCCATATGACGAATCCTATTGGCCCTTTGGATTTGGGGAGTTGACCAATGTAAGTATATAACTTTTAAGACTAAAATGATACATTTTTTCTCATCGACTAAAAATTCGCCGAACCTCAAGTTATACAATGTACTATCAAATTCAATAAAATTGTTAAATTATAACTTTTTTAAACTCAAAATTGAAAAAATGTTTCTACACTACTGTTTTTCTCCAATGACGAGTTCATGGTTTTAAAGTAAATTATTTGACATGGGGCACACATACTTTAAATAGGAACATGTCCTCCCACAGGCTATTTATCTATTTTTTCTGTTAAATTTATCATGTTATTAGGTATGTTCTTAGAAGGCAGAATATTTACTAACGTAATATTTGTCGAACTCTTTATATTTCTTTAAATATATAAGGAATAAAAATCAGACTGCAACTAGTGATGGGATCACTCGAGTGAAAAATAACCGGTTATCCGGTTATTGAAATAACCTGCATTACTCGGTTATTGTCGACGAGTATTCAAGTGAAAAATAACCGAATGTTAAACAGTTATTGAACTATTGAAGTAGTCATATCACTCATCACTCACAAATAAATTAAATCGTATCGTATAATAAACGAGTGAACCTCATTACTAACCTACGTTTCTAAAATAAATATTAGGTATATGAATTAGAACCGATTGATATAGTAATCAGAATCCATTTACTTACCTATTATTTATAATTATTTTATATATATTTATATTTATTATGTCAAGAAATAATCAAACTAGGTGCAATTTTATAAAGAATCATTTTATCCTGTACACATTTTTCGCAAAAATGGATTGATTGATTGATATTTTCCATGGAAATATTGAAAAAAAAATTTATGAATCGGAATTTGAACAAAAATTATTAGCCTTGTAAGTTATGCATAACATTCAAGTGACCATCACTCGAATGATTATCCGGTTATTGAAATCACTTGAATACCTAGTATTCGGTTATTGAAATTAATCGGTTATGCCCATCACTAACTGCAACCAACAGCTATTCTCCGAACTAATGCCCCGCCGAGCGCTGGATTACGAATACAAGCCTGGCCGTGTTAAGTGCAATAACTATGTATTTGCCACAAAACGCTAAAGTTTCGATTGCAGCAAACACCAGCCGAAAGTCTTATTCCTAACTCAAAGGAGCTCTCGCGTCAACACACACACCACTTGCACAACCACGAGCTGTTGACTCTTGTCGGTGCAAGTAAGTCCGGAATGACTAGAACGAGACCCTCGATCACTCTTGGTACATAACGAGATTTATAAAACCACGACATGTAACAAAAGTGGTAGGCTCCATCTATCGGCTGATGTCCATAGCAATCGAAGTAGGAGCGATATCTCAAAATCTGTGTTACTTTCTATAATGGTATAAAGGGCATAAAGATTTTAAATGGCCTCCTCTATCACGCCTTTAGAACTTTCTATCGATGTATACAATTTCTTGCATACTTTGATAAAATAAATTATTTTGATTTTGAACTGACCAATAGTAGTCCAGTCACTTTATACATGAACCTAAGCATTTCCAACGGAATTCTCTTTATTTTGGCGTAAAAAATAATATCTCAAAAGCTCATAAAGCCAAAAGTTACAGAAGATCAAAGGTCACTATAATCAATGTTTTCCAAATATCTCATAAATTATCAGTTGTACGTTTCTTTGTTTGTATTTTAGAATATATTCTTAGGTAATGATAATATCAACATTTTTACTTACAAATCATGGCCCAAGAGCTAATAAGAAGGCTATTAGCCTCAAATTCTCAAAATAATTTTGTCGGCCAACGCGTATTTTTCAGGTAAACTGGTATTAAAAAAAAAACAATCTGGCCCTATTCGGACCGATTTTAATCGAAAGGTGGGCTCTACTTTTAATTGAAAAAAAAACAATTAAGTCCCTAGTACATCCAACATAGAAGTTAGTCGCGAAATAGACGTTCACACAGTTTTCGGTGCTAGCACATTTTTTAAGATAGACTAAAATAAAATGAGAACTATTAACCTGGCCCTTTTCGGACTGATTTTAATCGAAAGGTGGGCTCTTTATCTTTAATTAAAAAAAAATTAAGTCCGTAGTACATCTAGCTGTTTCTGTGATTAAAACATCAGCATCAGCCGGGGCCTATATGCTATTAATTTTAAGCATTTCTAATTTGGTCATTAGTAAAGAAATAAATCTATTTTTATTCAATTTATTGGACAAGAATTGTTCTTGATTAGAAGTTATTGGCGTTGTCTCTTCGAAAAGCATCAGTGGATTTTTGAGTTGTTTTCATACATCAATGCTGCTTACTATTATTAATATGAATAAGGGTCCATTTCAAGGACATCTCAGAAAGAAATTATGCGGGTATATGTGCATAAACTATGTTCCTATGTATACATAGGTCTTGTTATCTATATACACCACTATATGTATAGAATAGTGTTGCAGGCTCTTTGCTCCGAAGTTTCTCAGCCCAATATCTCAAAAACTATTGGTTCTACGTAAATTTTGTATAGAATCTTTTTCATGCAAATTTATCTCACGAACAAATTTTATAATAACCAAAATTAACGTGAAACCGGTAATTTGAGTGATATTTGAGAAAAACTGATTTTCGTGACCTTTGACCTCCTGTAACTTTTGTAGCCGTCCAGTTGGCTTCATGGAGAAATTATTTATGACGTCAAAATAAAGAGAATCCCACTGAAAAATCTTAGGTTGGATTTTTTTAGAGGTTTGGAGTTTTTTTTGTATAAAGTGATTATGGATTATGGAAGATAAGACCAAAAAACATCTCTTATTATTTTCAGATTGGCAAGAATCAGCACTATGCCTTAGGCCAGTGGTTCCGCGACAGATACAGCAACTTTTTATCAAAGAGATACGACAAGTCAGATATCCAAGTACGGTCATCCAACGTGAATAGATGCCTCATGTCGGCGGCCTCAAACTTAGCCGCGCTCTATCCCCCCGTAGATGACCAAATTTGGAACAAAAACTTGCTCTGGCAACCAATACCCATCCACACAACTCCAGAAGCTGATGACGCTTTCTTGGCTCAAGGTGAATCGTGTCCGAAATACGATAAGTTATATAATGAACTGTTGGCAACTGAAAAATATCAGAAACTTTTCCAGGACAACGAATGGTTGTTCCAGTATTTGTCGGAGAACTCTGGAGAGACGATCGCGACACTCACTGACCTGTACATTTTATATGATACACTTTTTATCGAGAATCTCTATAATTTAACTCTGCCATTATGGGCACAGGAAGTGTTCATTGGGGGAGCCGATGGGCCGTTCAAGAAACTGGGTCAGGAATGGTGGGGTACCTTTACAGATACGACGGACTTGGCGAGACTAAAAGCAGGTAATCCCAACAAAACCACAGAACTAAGGTCATATTTAATAACAATTTGTCAACTGCTTTGTAGGCTGGTGCCAAAGCGGTTTTGAAGGCTAAAAAAAATTATTAACAGGCAAGGACCAGCCGGAAAATTTAGTTAAGGTTATAACTAACAGAAAAAACAAAAATTAAACACGAGATAAAGTGAAATTGTGAAATGGGGGTGCTGTTTAGGGGTTAAAAGTGATTTTTTGCGATTTTCGGTGAAAAGTGATTTCCTACCGGAAAATGTTCTCCACAGAAGTTGTAGATAATAAAAAAATCTAAAACTTTTATATAAGGCATTTTTCGGCATAACCTCAAATTTTTCGAGAAAATGCCGGAAAACCGATTCTTTGGTTTTTTATTTTTTTCTCTCGTAAAAAGAATTCAATTTACATGAAATTTTGTGAAAGTATACTTTTTTGCATTGAATAAGCATGATTTTTTTGGAATCTGGGTACAAGTAGTTTCCGAGATAAATTTACATTTTTCGAAAAAAAAAAACAAAATCTTCCACGGAAAATTTTATTGGTGTTTTTCCGATTCAAATATTCTATCCAGGCTAGTTTGAACCGTTGAAATGTCTACTTTAAAATGGTCTATATATGTTATGGTTTATTTTTCATGAATAAGAGGGGGCGGACCAAGAGAGCAGCTCGTTTTGGAGTAGTACATATTCAGTCATCTAGTTGTGTGGAAGCATTTGGGAACGTCTTTTAGAAGACCACGTGGTGATTGAGTATTTTAATTAAAAACATAATAGAAAAATAAATGAATAAATAACAACGAGCCCGTAACAAAAAAGCTAAGCAATGAGGCTGGAACGAACATCTAGGTAAACTCGTGCCCAAATTTATCTCAGACAATTCAGACTTAATTCCCGAAATATTATTAAAAAGTATTAGCTGCAGCTGTGAAAGTGGTTGTAATAAGCAAATATGCAGCTGCCGAAAACACGGCTTAAAATGTACCAATTTATGCAGTAATTGTCATGAAAACTGCTCAAATAGAGATAAAGAAATATTTGACGTAAGTAATTCGGAAGAGATTATTGATGAAGAGCCAGCAAAGAGTCTTGATATTGAAATTGAAGAGCTTGAAGACGTCGATAATCTCGAAGATCCTTCGGAATTTGAAAGTTTTATTGATGAAGAAGAAGAACAACCACAATGCAAAAGATCTAAAACTCATTAGAATTTTATAATTTTTCATAAATTTTTTATTTTTATAAAAAAAATGACAAAACAGTATTTTTCTGAAGACGAAGCGAGTCAAAATTTGTAAAAAGAATCTCAATAAATTAATTGTCCTACTTAATAACTATAATTATGTATTCAAATTACTTTATTCAAATATGCCTAAAACAGATTACACACAGAATTTAGTGAAATAAAATTACTTATGTAAAAAAAAATTTTAAGAAAAGGCTTTTATTTGAAAAAACTACTAAAAAGTAAAAATTTTTTTTTTTAAATTCATACACTTGTAAAACAAAAACTTTGGGGACAGTCATATAGCGCTATTGCATAGTTACTTTGCTCAATTGACCGCCCCCAAAGCTTTTGGTTTCCAGGTGTATGAATTTAAAAAAAATTATTTTCACTTTTTAGTAGTTTTTCAAATAAAAGCTTTTTCTTAAAAATTTTTTTTATATAATTTTATTTTTTACTTTTAAGTCTACTTATTTTACAGACAAACAGACAGACAAAACCCTTTCATTTGCCACCGCCATCCACCCCTTCCCTCTCCCGTCTTCTCACATCTCTAACACTACTTCCCACCCCTTTCCTACCTCTCCTCTCCCTTTCCCATCTCTTTCCACCTTTTTCCACCCCATCCCCACCTCTTCCCACACCTTCCCACCTCTTCCCACCCATTCCCCTCCCCTTTAACACTTCGTCCCCACCTCTGCCCACCCCTTACCCACCTCTTCTCATCCTTTTTCTCCCCTTCCCCACCTCTTCCCACCCCTTCCCTTTCCCATCTCTTCGCACCTCTTTCCACCCCATCCCCACCTCTTCCCACACCTTCCTACTACTTTCCCACCTCTTTCCACCCATTCCCCTTCCCTTTCCCACTTCTTCCCCACCTCTTCCCACAACTTCCCCACCTCTTCACACCCCACCCATCCCTTCCCCACCTTTCCCACGTCCGCTATATTGAATTTAGAATGACGTCACATAGTTTATCGTATTTTACTCGTCAAACCCTTTCATTGATACCCATATCAAGGGGGTTGTGAAGAGAAAGGCAATCCGCCATCTTGGGGCGTCCGCCATATTGAATTTAGAATGACGCCACATAGTTTATTGTATTTTACTCGTCAAACTCTTTCATTTGATACCCATATCAAGGGGGTTGTGAAGAGAAAGGCGATCCGCCATCTTAGGACGTCCGCCATATTGGATTTAGAATTACGTCACATGATTTGTCGTATTTTACTCGTCAAACCCCATATCAAGAGTTAAGAGAAATGCGATCCGCCATCTTGGGAAGTCCGCCATATTGGATTTAGACCGATAATGGCTATACTATGTTGCATTGTCACCGGACTTATACACGTGTGCCAAATTTCAAAGCTCTATTAATTAGAACTAATCGAAATTCAGCTTGCAAGATTTGACCTAAACTAACAAACAAATATTGCAAGTTAAATAAAAGCTTTTAAAAAAACCGCTGCCCAAGGAATCACTACTTCCACATCCAGATTCTCTATCCAAGTCACTCACAACGAAAAAAACTTTGTATGTGAAAATAATTGTTTATGGAACTTTAATAATATAATATTTGAAATCCTCTACCCCAAAAACCCATAAAACGATACCCCACATCGGTAGTGGGGTGGGGGGTGGTGATAGGGGGGTGGTAATGGGGGATGGATGAAGAAAACAAATATTTTGAAGTTTCCGGTTCCGGTACACTAAATCGCAATTTTTTTTCATTCCCTTTAATAAGGGGGTAATGGGGGTGGCTAATGCCAAAAATTTTTTTGAGACCTTAGCTTTTCTTGTATATACTAAATACCAATTTTATGGACTCTTACCTGCTTGATTGACCTATTTACCCCAAATTTACCCCAATTTACCCTCCAACCCTTCGACGGAACAAGATGAAAATACAATCTAGTTCTAGATCTCGTTAAAGTACATATGTGTACCAAATTTCAAGTCAATATCTTAAACGGTTCCAGAGTAAACGTGCGCACAAAAAAAAGTTACAGACAGACAGACAGACCGACAGACAGACAGACACAAATTTTTTTTTCGCTCAAACTTAAAATCTCGACGTTTCATGACATTTTAAGCCTATTTGGACAATAAAAATTTTTAAAAATTTTTTTGTCGTTACTATACTTCCACTGGACGTGGAAGTAATAGTGAAATATACGTTAATAAAAACGCACACTGGGCGAGCTAGTCTTAACTCTAGCTTACGACTTTCAGTGAGGTACGGTGCATTGCCATGAAAAACTTAAGTTTCAGAATGTTTTTTTCTCACTTTCTTCAATTAAACTCATTCAATTTTAGTAATATTACATTGAAGTAAATTATGTCATTGAAATTTAATCAATTATTTATATAAATAATAAAAAAATATTGAAAATAATAAATATATGATATTAATCAATTCGTGATTCGAAGTCATTTTTCTGGTTTTTGTGCAGGACATTTTCCGCTAGGAGGTCACGTTTCGCCGAAAAACCACTTTGAAACAGCACCCCCATTTCACAATTTCACTTTATCTCATGTTTAATTTTTGTTTTCTCTCTTAGTTATAACCTTAACTAAAATATTCGGCCGGTCCTTGCCTGTTAATATATTTTTTTTTTTTTCAATTATTGGCACAAGCCTATTACGTACAAATAATAACTGATTTTAAATTATTTTTTCAGGCCCTCTAATTGATTTAATAACCAGCGAATTCGAAAACATAACCTACAGCACTGGTACTCCAAAATTTTTGGTGTTGTCGGCCCACGACAGTACAGTAGCAAATCTTTTGAACTCCTTGCAGATCTTTGACAACCTTTCGCCGCCATATGCATCGACTGTCATCCTTGAATTGAGAGAGGACAAGGAAAGCCATTTCGTAAATATATTTTACAAGAAGTTCGATGTAGTTACGAAACTGACGCTTCCCAACTGTGATTTTAACTGCGACTTGAACAAATTTAGGCAGATCGTACAACCTGTGAGGATAAATTTGAACGATTGGGTAGAAGAATGTCAATCACCTTGATAGTATTTATATAATATATGGGTGCCTTGATAATAATTGTTGTAGTTTCTGTAATATCCCAAAATGTTCTTGGAATGATTTTCTCAGTAATTACTAGCCTAGAAACCTTTTTTGTAGGTTAAGTCCACTTTAGAAGGATTTTTATTAGATCCGCATAAATAATGATTATGACTCAGTTATTTTTTCATATTATTTTTAAATAAAAAGAAAACACTTAAATATATATTTTATTACGCATTATGAATTCCTCAAAGCTTGGAATTATGTTTCAATTTTGTGAAATTAACAATTCAATAAAAATAAATTGACATTTTGATATATAGGGTGTTCTCTGAGTAACCGACATAGCTTAATAGATAGAGAACATCAATCTGATTTCAAAACAGTTCCATATACAGAGTGTTTCATTAATAATTGGTCATACACTAACTGAAGAATCCTTAGCACAAAATATGAAGATTTAACCAAAAACACTTCGAAAAAAGTGCCTCCATACTGAGATACAGAGTGTTGAAGTTAAAAATTAAAGAATTATTTGTACGCCACTGGTCAAACATTTGTTTTCTTACTTTTCTTTTATTTTTTAATAATTTTTACGCAAAAAAGGTACCTTAAATACATTGCTTTAGAGTGCCTATATCTCGAAATATTTGAGTTCGAAAAAGCTTTGAAAATAAAACAATACGCTTTGCAAGTTATTTTAATAAATGTTCAAATTGGGCTCCATTGACTTCGATTTTCTTAATCTTGTGCTAAAAGATCTCCTTACTTTAAAAAATATGTTGGGCTGGTTTCTGATAAAATTGGCAGTATTCTGTATTTATTGCCATAATTCCTGACGACTGTTGATCGCTTGCGCATAAACTAATGATTTCATATGCCCCTAAAGGTAGAAACCTAACGGGTTTAAATCTGGGCTATGGTATGACCATTGAAATTTGCTTCCTCATCCATTGATGGAGAAACTGTTCATTTAAGTAATTGCGGACTGCAATAGAATAAAATAAGAAATATAAATAAAATTAAATTGCAGAATTTGAATATCTCTTTTCGTTCCCACGTGAACGTCCTGAGGAGTTTTATGTAAATCACCCTGTATAGAAAAAAAATAAATGAACATCTTACAACTGTAATTTTCCGTTCTTTAAATTTAGTCGAATAAAAATGTTGCATGTTCTTCGTATTACGAAGTTATGTACTGTCGTGAGCAAAAAAAAAACCGCTGCCCAAGGAATCACTACTTCCACATCCAGATTCTCTATCCAAGTCACTCACAACGAAAAAACTTTGTATCTGAAAATAATTGTTTATGGAACTTTAATAATATAATATTTGAAATCCTCTACCCCAAAAACCCATAAAACGATACCCCACATCGGTAGTGGGGTGGGGGTGGTGATAAGGGGGTGGTAGTGGGAGGTGAATGAAGTAAAAAAATATTTTGAGGTTTCTGGTTCCTGTACATGCACTAAATCACATTTTTTTTCATCCCCTTTAATAAGGAGGTGGGGGTGGTAATGGGGGTGGCTAATGCCAAAAATTTTTTTGAGACCTCAGCTTCTCTTGTATATACTAAATACCAATTTCATGGACTCTTACCTGCTTGATTTACCCATTTACCCCAAATTTACCCCAATTTACCCCCCAACCCTTCGACGGAACAAGATGAAAATATAATCTAGTTCTAGATCTCGTTAAAGTACATATGTGTACCAAATTTCAAGTGAATATCTCAAACGGTTCCAGAGTAAACGTGCGCACAAAAAAAAGTTACAGACAGACAGACCGACAGACAGACCGACAGACAGAAAATTTTTTTTCGCTCAAACTTAAAATCTCGACGTTTCATGACATTTTAAGCCTATTTGGACAATAAAAATTTTTAAAATTTTTTTTGTCGTTACTATACTTCCACTGGACGTGGAAGTAATAGGACAACTATTTTTGCACACTTGCAATGAATTTTGACAAATAATTGACAATGTCACAAAAATTAAAGTTAGATGTACACAACTAGATTTTAGCAAAAATATGTTATAAGACTTGTCCCATTTTTTTGCTCACGACAGTACAAAAGTCATTATTTTTTTTTACCTTAAAGCTCTTTTTGTTGGTTGGAGCAGCTATTCCCTCCCATGCAAACTTTTTTTTGAAATAAAAGTAACAAATAACAAACAACACATTTATTATAAAATAACATTACTAATGCCATCAAATAAATTAATTATCTAGCTTACATTCCTCCTTCCAGGCACCCATGTCAATGGTAATGGGTTTCAAGATACCTTTATAATTGTCATAGGCACAACTCAAACCGCAACTCTTTACTTCCAACTCATCAACAGCATCCGTACTGTTCTTCTTGTAGAACATATTAACAAAGAACACACCGTTGGCAGTTTTCCGAAGCTCCCAAATTATACATGAAGCAAACGCAGGGGCCCTGTAATCGAACACTCCCATGCTGTTTAGTACCGCAGCCAACGTACTCTCGTGACCTGAAAGCATCAGGAATTTTGGAGCGTCCACGGTGCTGTTGATGACGGTGTCGAAACGAGTGAAAAGATTGTCAAAGAAGGGACCAGCTCCGAGACGTTTTAACTCCCTTGTGAAAGTGTATCGGGCATAGTTCAAGCCAGCCAGGTAATTGAGTTTATCCTGGTCTAAGGACCCCGCCCAAGTGGGCAAGTAGGATGCGTTGTAGTTCTCATAAACGTACAGCGCTGACTGGAGCTGGGCGAAGAAATGCACATCTGTTATATTCCACCCTGTTAGGTCTGATACGTTCTTGTAAAAATCTGCGTACTGCTCGTTGATGTTCTGAAAAAACTCCGAGCTGTACGCCTCATCGTACAACTTTGTGAACTTAGGGCAGGAGCTGTCCATGTACAGAACCTGGTCTTCTGTTGTGGGTATAGTGTGGATGGGTATGGGTTGCCACGGCAAGAATCTGTTCCAAACTTGGGAGGCTGTTGGGGGGTAGAGACCGGCTAGGTTGGCCGCTGCTGACATCAACGTACGATCTATGTCGGTGGACCGTACGTAGATGTCTTTTACAGAATACTCTGCTGGTAGGAAGGTGCTGTAGCGACTTCTGAACCATTTTCCCAGCTCGAACTGGCGCCTTTTTCCTTTCTAAAAATGAAAATGAATATACTATAGGTAGGTTGATATCATTACTGGTAAAAAGACAATAGAGCAGAAGCAAGGGGTGATTCTACTTAGACAGTCTTGGAGTTTTGAAACGCTTTGAATGTCTTGGTGTCTTTATTAATATTTCAAGTTTGTGACCGCCGCCATTTTAAAAAAATGGCATTCAAAAAACTATATTTTCGCAAATAATTCGTGCCTCTACAAGCGAACTCTATCGACTAAAGCAAAAACTATTCAATTAAGTGCAATAGTTTACGCGTATCAGTTTTCTTTATTTGTACGAGTGTGGAATAAAAATATCCGTGATTCGAAATTAAATTATGGAAAACGTTAAATAGCCCATGAAAATTCTTATACGGATATCTCCATATAGTGCAGTAACTAGAGGTTTTAACTTCGGAATACTGTCATATATATGAACGGATTTCGTTCATTTTTGGCAGTATTATAGTAAATGCTTCACAGAAAAGTTTCTATATTGTACAGGGGCTTGCTAATTTATAGGGGGTGGATGCCACCTCTTCTCAGGGGGTGGCACTTAAAAAATATATATATTTATTAGAGCTGAAAAAGAATCAAATTTTAAGAAGGAAAGGTTCTATGCAATTTTTCACATAAATTGATAGTTTTTAAGTTATAACGACTTCAAAATTGCGATTTTAGCTTAAAAAAAAAGGTATTTCCAAGCGGCTTTCGTCAAGTATCTCGAAAAGTATTAATTTATCGAAAAAATGTTACAGAAAGTACAAACTGCAAATTATTTTTATTTTTTGTTTATTGATGCAGGATTAATAATTTCGGAGATACTTAAGTTTATATTTTGCATCCAAGTGTTTCGAAATTACCTTTAAAGTTTAAAATGCATTTTTTTCTAAAGCAAGTGCTTTAAATGAGCAAAACAATTTGAGCATCTAGGTAATGCTACATCTTAACAAAAAATTGTATTTGAGATAATTTTTTTAAATTACTGGCTAATTAGAGTAACAAAATGGCGACCTCTTTATCTAAAAAAATATAAATACGCATATTTTTCCGTCATAACTTCTTTATCTCTTATGCTACAGGAACGAGTAAAAAACAATTTGAAAGCGCAATTAATTGTCTTTAATTTCATTTCTTAGCATGCGTGACGTAGGTGTCACAATTTCTGAGATATTTAACATTTAAACTGCATTTTTCGTCTCATAAACGATCGGATGCCACTTGTAAACTTTCATATCTCCGAAACTATTAAATCTATGTAAATAAATAAAAAATCGAAATTCATTATCAGTTTATGAGCTTTATTTTTGGTCTCTACCCATTTTTCAATAAAACTGATATTTATTGAGATATTCGGAAAAGGAAAAAAAATACGTTTTATTGAAAATACCTTTATAGTTTAAACTGTAATTTTTTCTAAAGCAAGTGCTGTATGCAGGGGCGCAACCAGGGGGGGGAGCCATGGGAGCCAACCAAAAATAAAGAGCATAATCTCTATCAGTATAAAGCAGTATTCAAACTATCCCTTGAAATAAATATTTTGAAATTAATGCCAATATTATCTAGTACAAGAATCTATACACATCCGTTTACAATAATTTTCTGAAAAGTTTTCCTTATCCTCTGGAGAGGCTGGTACTATTGCCCCCCCAGATGAATTTTCTGGCTGCACCACTGGCTGTATGCAAACGAAAAAAATTGAGCATCTACGTCTTGCTATATATTAATTACAAACAGTATTTGAAATTCCTTTTTTTTATTTACTGGCTAATTACAGTAACAAAATGGAGACTTTGTTATTAAAAAAATGTGAAGACACACATTGCTTCGGTCATAACTTCTTTGTTTTTTATGATACAGATACAAATTACAAAAACAGTTGAAAGCTTAATTAATAACCTATTATTCTACCTATTAGCATTCTTGACGTAGGTGTCACAGTTTCTAAGATATTTAACTCTCACTCTAAATAATTATCTTATGAACACTTGGATGCCAAATATAAACTTAAATATCTACGAAATTATTAATCCTACATCAATAAACAAAAAATATAATTCATTCCCAGTTTGTACTTTCTGCAACTGGTCTGTAATATTTTTTCGATAAAGCAATACTTTTCGAGATACTTGACGAAAGCCGTTTGGAAATACCTTTTTTTAAGCTAAAATCGCAATTTCGAACTTAAAAACTATCAATTTATGTGAAAAATTGCATAGAACCTTTCCTTCTTAAAATTACATTCTTTTTCAGCTCCTATAAATATATATATTTTTTAAGTGCCACCCCCTGACGGCATCCACCTCCTACAAATTAGCAAGCCCCCGCACAATATAGAAACTTTTCTGTGAAGCATTTACTATTATACTGCCAAAAATAAACGAAATCCGTTCAATATGACATTATTCCGAAGTTTTGCATATTTTTTACCTTTAGGTACTGTACTAATAGGAGAGTGGAGACGAATGACACTATCCTTATATTGGGATGTCGCCGATACGTTTTGCAAAATGCTGGAGATAATACATTTTCTCACTCAGGACTAAATGAAGCACTTCTGTTCTTTAATATATAGCTATTAAATACTATATTATACATAACGACCATTTAATGACACGAGCATGTATCATAATGAATGTGAGTATCTCAATAGCCATTAAATATGAGTTGCATATACTATTTTTTCTACCACCAGTCATACTAAAATAGAAAAATTAACACTTTATTTTTGAAATTTATTAATTATAGATTACAATTTAGGAAATATTATGAAAACTAAACTTATAGTCCATGCAAATTAGACCGTTTAGAAGAAATAATTTATAAAGTAATAATATTTGAGATGAGTACTCTAGATAGGGTTAGAAATAGATACCCGAAAAGTCCCCCCCCCCATTTAGAAGTGGAATGTCCATTTTTTTTTGAAAAAACCACCCCTAACGGGGACTGAGCACTTTTGTTTTGTAAACCGTTCGTCGGAAGAGAAGAAATATAGGAAATAAAAAATTTGACGTTAAATTCTGCATAAAAAATATCCTATTACCTTGTAGCTTATCCTCACCTATTTCGCGTTAACAGCCTCCGAACAGGGAGAAGCGCACAGGTAAAAATCGATCCTATTCGAAGTTTCACAGCGAATGTCTTAAAACCGGTTACTTTAACGAGAAAAACGCTCAGGAATGATTTTTTTTTAATTAATTTATTTATTTTTTATTTAATTATTTTTATTTAAGTATTGAAAATATCATACAGAGATAAGATATTCGCTATGCAGAATTTAACGACAATTTTTTTATTTCCTATGCTTTTTTCTCTTCCGATGAATAGTTTACAAGGTAAAAGTGGAAAACAAGCTTTAAGTCCCCGTTGGGGGTGGTTTTTTTGGGGGGAACTTTTCGGGTATCTATTTCTAACCCCATCTAGAGTACGCATTCCAAATATTATTATTTTATAAATTATTTCTTCTGTTCATTGTTTTTTAATCTAATTTGTGTGTACTATTAGGAAATATCATGAATTAGAATTTCAATTTCTCTTTCACTATCACACATGTTCACTGATTTTAATTGCAAAAAGCACAAAGTTTGAAAATTTGCTACATAAACAGTAAGTATGACTTGTCAAAATTGATAAATTTTGGATCTGTCAGATGTTCATTCATGGCAATAGATGATATTGACAGGATATTGCTATATGTCGCGTTTCTATTGGTTATAAACTTGTATCTTAATGGAAAATTTGTATTTTAATGAATCTCATTAAAGTACAGGTAGGGGAAGTCTAGTAAATGAATTAAAGTATGGGAGTAGAAAAAAGATAATACTTACATTTGTTAGCTGTCCCCGTCCCATGGGCCAGTAGGATATGTCGAAATACGGATCATTTGGGAAAGATGTTGTGGGAGTCTTATCGCCATGTCTAAACAACTAAAGCAAGTTTATTTATATACAGTTTGCTTTAAAATTGACGTTACACAAATGTATGAATGAGTAAAAACTTGTTCGGGAGTAAGCCTTGCCTGACTACTTGAAATAAATTTTAGCATATTTTCTAATTTCTCGACAGCCATAACAGTCAATAAAATAGCATTCCTCCATAATTTCTCATTTCGCTCATTTTAATTGTCATAAAATTATGTCAATGCTTTCCAAAAATAATAAAGTGACAGCAGTCACTGTTGTTTCAGAATTATGAACCCTCGTCAGTACAGTGTAGTTTAACAAAACGATCTGAATGAGATAAATCTGGAACAAGAATAACTAGGTACTATAAGACTGCTGCTGAATAGCTATTGTTGTGCCACTTTATTGAATTTCGCATCGTGAGTAATTACAAAATATTGTCACGAGACATTAACCAAATTCATATTTAGGATTTCTATTAAGTTGTTACGTTAAATTTTATGTATATAAGAATTGTAATAATTTTGAATACAGTCCAATTAAGAAAAAATAATATTAGCAAATTATGTTACATCATAAGCGCGCGCATGTTCTGCCGCTATGTTTGTTTGCGGGAACTATGAAATGTTCGGACACTTGGTTGTCTAAATGGCTGGACCGGTATCATTTCTTCACATTAATTTAGACGAAAGTGTGATTGACGGTGCAAAATTAGTACACAACATTGTGGAAGAACACACTTGTGCTCAATTAAGCCGCTAGCTCAAGTATCCTGGCCGTAAAATGACTGGAAGCAAGAATAAAGAACTGGTTGCAAGGTTAGAATTCAACTTATCAATTTATATACAAGTGCATTAAAAGAAAACAAATGTGTTTAGTCTACATAGTCTACAATATGGTTAATAACATTCTTCGTGCAGTAACTGATAATGCAATAAAAATATTTTCTGTTTTTTTACGAAAATGTAGGGTCAAAAACGCAATTGAAAACATAGCGGCAGCACATGCGCGCGCTTATGATGAAAAGGACTATTCTTGAAATTTCCAAGTTTGACAAAACAAATTTTACACACAGTTAGTTGTGTCAAAAAGACATGTTGTCATCTCATAAAATTGAGCTAGATGGAGCAACGTATCTCGTATAAGAACGTTCTATTCCGTTTACGTCATACAGGGTGTCTCGCGTATATATGGAACAAACCTGTAATTTTTGTGTTTTTTGTTTAATTAGAATAATTTTTTGAAATGTAGAGCAGCAAAAATTATATCTATATGTGACAATAATTACATATTGAAATACATCCTGCGCGGCGATGCGTTGATTCTTAATTTTTGTTATGAGCACTTTCTACGAAAGTTTTACAGATATTTGAGACTTAAATATGTATTTTGGCGACTAAAGGTTGAAGCGCCGCATTTGAGCCGTCATTATTAATCATAAAGAAATTAAAAAAAAAAACACAAATTATTTATGGCTTCATAAGCTTTACTTCTGTATTCTGTCATTTTTTCATTGAATTAGTGTTTGATTTATTTGGACTTTTTCCAGTAAAATCGGGACATTTTTATTTAATTTAATGTGAAATATTTTCTAAAACAAGTTCTTAAAAACCGCTGCCCAAGGAATCACTATAGACCATGTGCCAGACCTCCTAAAGTCATTATAATTTGGGGGGACTGAATGAAACTTTTACCAGCTGTTTCTGAGCTCATGTGGAGCAAGCTGGGGGGTCCATCATGGGGAGGTAGCTTTCAAATATGGCGGCCGTTCAAAATGGCGGCCCGACTGCGAATTTTTCAATTCAGTTATCTCGAAATCGGGTGGAGCAATCTTGAATTTCTTTTTTTCTAAATGTAGGTTAATAAATTGACTACATTTTTGTTCGTAATGTTTACGGCCAAAAAAACAGTATTTATCGGTCAAAATTCGAAAAAACGAAAAATTGGGTTTCTTGAAATTTACGTTTTCCTGCTTATTGGACTAACGGTTGGATATATCGAGAACGTGTTCTGAATAAGAATTTTAGAGCAACATCTCACCTTTAAAACGCAAAAAAGAAATTGAAGATCGGATCAATAGAACCCCGACATTTTGAGATTCAAAGTGGACGGGGCGGGGTTGAGCATTAATACTGTATTTTAAAATACTAGGGTTTTTCTACACCCATTTAATTATATGACGATTATTAGCATTTTTTTGGTGGAAAATCGTACTTATAATTCACTGTAGTGAATTATCGATTCATAATTCACTGCATCCGGCCAATCACAAATACAAATTCAAAGATCACTGTTTCGCTGAGTTAGACCTTTCCTACGTCTCTCAATGCTTCACTTCTCTGAGCCGTGAGACGAACCATGCATCCCCATAACTCTGTTCTTCAAGATGAACATGTTCAAGCCACTCTAAAGTCTTTTGACAACTACTTGACACATCTTCGTACAAGTAATGGAGCAATGTCGTCCTTATAGAACTAGTGGAGCTACTTCTCGCTTTTATTCGGACTAATCTGGAAGGAAATTGGTTTCTGTTCTTAGCTGCAGTTGAAAAAATGGTGCCTTGGTGTTTTGCATTGGATAGGGTGAACTACTCACGCTATCTATCATACCACTTCATTGAATTAACTAAATTGTTAATTTGTTCACCAATACTTTGTAGATGGCGGTTTTTCAGTACAACTAAGAAGCAAAAACCTTTTTTCTAGAATTCTAGTAGACCAAGCCATCGAAGAGAGTGTGAACAAAGACACCCAAACTGCTGGAGGTACTAAGGGTTTCAGTCTAAAAAAGCAGGCTGTAGGGCGGCACTATGTTAATGCTGAGCACAGAGCTTCTGCAGTTGGAATCCTCCGCAGCGTTCTATCATCCTGCGAAACAAATCACTGCCACCCTGACCGCCGAAGCCCACGGATAATTGGAGATGAAAAAGATGTGACAGGTCTCACAGAACCTCTAGCCCACGAGTGGACGTGATCCGAGACGAGACGCCCCTTTGATCCTAATCCTGCAGATATTGTACATTTATCTACTGAAATATGTGAAAAATAGCGTATCAAGAGTTCACGGTTCGCCTAGCCAAAGGAGAAGGGTTTCGTAATCCTGCCAGTCTGCCGAAAAAAGATTCGGCCTGCATAATTGATACAATGGCTGTACTTCAGTCCATCAAAGGAGAACAAAAGACGTTTGACAAATTGACAACGACTTTTCTCAAGAAGATTTTGAATATAGATAGGAGTTGCGTTCAGCAAGATAGGCAGAGATTGGGTGCTGTCTAATGATGTTGATGACACCATAGAGGAATTCGTCTGCCAGTTATATGCCCCTAAATGCAAGGTGAAACCTGTTTATGAGCTGCGTTACCAGATGTTCAGCGGGAAGGAGGGGCAAATTGAGAGTTTCCAAATGCCTCCTTGTAAAGACACCTTGAGACAGCACAATAAACGTGCCAACTACCAGGCCGGAATATGGCTCAAAAGCCTGGAAACCAGGCCCATAATTCCGGACCCCTTTTCTCATGGGTGGGAAAAGGACATTTCTGGTAACTTATGCGTCAAGTGGATGGAAGGCTTGCCAGCACCGGAGTGCGTATTTTCCTTTTTGCGGTACCACTGCAAGAGGAATTGTGTACCAGAAAGTTGCTCGTGCTTAGCAACTCAAATCCAATGCACCGAGAACTGTGAGTGCAAGGGGTGTACCATAGCAACAGTAGATGAGGAAGAGTACAATTACAACAGCTGAATAGTGAAGAAGAATAAATTCAAGTTTATTAATAATATTAATAAGGCATTTTTATTTCTCTTAGCTGTTCACATATCCCTCTGTTGCTTTCAAATATGGCTGACCGTCTCGTCTCGCCTCACGGTGCTCAAAGCATCGAGCGCTTTGTCAATGCGCTCAACCCTGCCCCGTCTGCTTTGAATCTCGATATCTCGGGTTCTGTTCATCCGATCTTCAATTTCTTTTTTGCATTTTAAAGGCGAGATGTTTCTCTAAAATCCTTATTCAGAACATGTTCTCAATATACCCAACCGTTAGTCCAATAAACAGCAAACCGCAAATTTAAAAAATCCTTATTTTTCGATTTTTCGAGTTTTGACGGATAAATACTGTTTTTTCGGCAATAAACATTGGGAACAAAACTATAGTTCGTTCATTCACCTACATTTAGAAAAAAAGAAATTCAAGATTACTCCATCCAATCTCGAGATAATTGAATTTAAAAATTCATAGTCGGGCCGCCATTTTGAAAGGCCGCCATATTTGAAAGCTACCTCCCCATGATGGACCTCCCCGAATTTTTTGCTCCATATGACCCCAGAAACCTGTGGTAAAGGTTTCATTCAGTCCCCCCAAATTATAATGACTGGTAGGTCTGGCACATGGTCTACTACTTCCACATCAAGATTTTCTATCCCAGTCTCTCACAACGAAAAAATTTTGTATGTGGAAATAATTGTTTATGGAACTTTAATAATATAATATTTGAAATCGTCTATCCCAAAAACTCATAAAATGATATCCCACATCGGTAGTGGGGTGGGGGTGGTGATAGGAAGGTGGTAGTGGGGGGTGGATGGAAAAAATTCTTTTTGAGGTTTTTGGTTTTTGTTCTAACGTTCATTTTCCCGTGAAACCTACTATAAGCGCGTTGTATGCACTTTTGGTGAAACCTACTACAGGTTCTGTGATCAAACGCGGGATTTGTTTACCTCCTACTGCATTGGGAGGAGAACCCGGTCGATGACATCATCCTACCATATAAGGTATAAGAGATTTTGATTGGTGAATGTTGACGCTTCTATTGATGCTTTTGTAACCCTACGGGGGAAAATATATAAACCGAATTTATGATGCGCCATATTAGATTTGTTGGAGGCAGGCAGTAAGCCTGAGAGGTGAGGTGGTCGACTTCGGTCGGCCACTGAGTTGGTTTATTTTGAGATCTGGTGGGTACAGACCAAGTTAAGTTTAGTTCGTTACCTTATTGTGAATTATGAGTTTGTAGTCAGAAAATTAATATGAGTTATTGAGAAATTTAGTGCAATACCTGGTGATTAATGTTGTTCCTAATAAGTGTTGTATTTCAAGTAAATCTGTGTTTAAACAGCAATTTTCCGTGTTACTGATACTCATACTCATAAGAAATTGCCCGATTATTTTCTCTGCTTTGTGTTAACGAATATAATGAATGTGTTTTGCTATTAACTTCTGTTTAATGAAGAACTATTCCAGCACGTATAGTGTTTGTGATCTAGAAGGCTGGTTATTATAGAAGTTATACGGTGTGTTGTAAAATCCCAACCAGGGCAGTAAATGGTATTACAAGGGAACAAAACGTTCCCTTGTACCACTTCTTTTCTTTTTTAAAGTTCTTTTCTTTTTTAAATTACCTTGTTAGAGTAGCCAAATGTTACATATTTTACCGTGGACATTATTAGTTCGTGTCTAGAACGAATTAAATTTTTTACTAGTGTTCTTTTATAGCAATATCGTGCGGGAGAAACTTTTAGACAATTATCGCCATTCCGTGCAATTCTCCGTTATTTAATTATTGTCACAGACTAATCTACCACTTTTAGGATTTTTTCGAGCCCAGCTCGTGTGCATAATTTTTCATGTTTATTATTGATAGACTTGTAATAGATACTCCAATACATTTGTTTGTCATAGAAGTTTAAGTCTATGTTTAGAATTATTTGTTTCGTTGCATTACCGATTCTGCTATGTCAATTTGTAATGACATATTTTATCAACGTCCCGTGGAGTCAAGCTTGATTTATGGTATTTTGTATTTATCTATAGTGAGTTTTAAGGATTTTTTTATGTACACTACAATCATTCTTGTTAATATATTGTTTTTTTTTGTGTTATACGGTGTTGTTATTAATTAGTATTGATTAACTTTCATCAACTTAAAATAACCCGGGTTTTCTTGTTTTTCTAGATTATCAATAAATATATAAGTATAGGTATTTAATCTATATTCTTAAATAAGGTGGCACTTATTTTGCCTTTAGAGATTATCTTTTGAGCATCACCAGTATTTATTTATATCGTTTGATGTTGTATTATAGAGAACAACTAATAAGGTGAGAGTAATGAGTAATCTGCCAGTCTGCTAATCACGTACCTACCCCCAAGAGTTAAAGTCTCAGGCTCGGGCAGTAACGTAGGTCACTGGAATCGATTGTGACTAAAAATTAACGTTAGTATTGTATACACACTAAATTGCATTTTTTTTTTCATCCCCTTTAATAATGGGGGGGTGGCTAATGCCAAAAAAATTTTTGAGACCTTAACTTCTCTTGTATATATTAAATAACAATTTTATGGACTCTTATTTGCTTGATTTACCTATTTACCCCCATTTATCTCAATTTACCCCCAACTCTTCAACGGAATAAAATATAATCTAGTTCCAAATCCCTTTAAGGTACATATGTGTACCAAATTTCAAGTCAATATCTTAAACGGTTCCAGAGTAATCGTGCGCACAAAAAAAGTTAGACAGACCGACAGACAGACAGAAATTTTTTTTTGGCTGAAACTTAGAATCTTGACGTTTCATGACATTCTAAGCTTAGTTGAACAATAAAAATTTTCAAAATTTTTTTTGTCGTTACTATAGGTACTTCCACTGGATGTGAAAGTAGAAATAAAAAAAAACCGCTGCCCAAGGAATCACTACTTCCACATCCAGATTTTCTAACAAAGTCTCTCATAACGAAAACATTTTGTATGTGGAAATAATTGTTTATAGAACTTTAATAATATAATATTTGAAATCGTCTATCCCGAAAACCCATAAAACGATATCCCACACGGTCGTGGGGTGGGGGTGGTGATAGGGGGGTGGTAGGGGGGTGGTAGTGGAGGTGGATTAAGTAAAAAAATATTTTGAGGCTTTTGGTTCTTGTACACACACTAAATCACATTTTTTTCTTATCCCCTTTAATAATGGGGTAGGGGTGGTAATGGTAATGGTAGGGTTAATGCCAAAAAATTTTTTGAAACCTTAGCTTCTCTTGTATACACTAAATACCAATTTTATTAACTCTTACCTGCTTGATTTACCTATTTACCCCCCATTTACCCCATTTTACCCCCCTACTCTTCGACGGAATAAGAAAATATAATCTAGTTCTAGACCCCGTTAAAGTACATGTGTAATAAATTTCAAGTCAATATCTTAAACGGTTTCAGAGTAAACGTGCGCACAAAAAAAAGTTACAGACCGAAAGACAGACAGACCGACAGACAGACCGACAGACAGACAGAAATTTTTTTTTTCGCTCAAATTTAAAATCTCGACGTTTCATGATATTTAAACCTACTTGAACAATAAAAATTTTCAAAAATTTTTTTGTCGTTACTATACTTCCACTGGATGTGAAAGTAATTAGTGCATGTTAATAATACTGTGTATTAACAAATTCCAATTCGCATGTTTAAAATGTTCATTCTAAGGTCAATTGCGCCAGGAAATACTTTTAATCTTTTCTTTAAAGAATTTACTAAGAACTTATTGTTTCACACATAACATATATGTAAAGCTATGCGGACTTTAAAAAAATATTTTGAACGAATTTCAAACCTTTTATTTCTAACATAAGCATGTTTATCGTCGGACTGTTTTTGAGATATTTGAGATTTAAACATTATATCATGACCAAAATCGCATTTAAAATTGTTATATTTTGGAAAATATCAGTGTTATAAAATTGTATACTATCTTTTTTTTTTAAATGGTGTCACTGTCAGATCTAGTGGTAAATTTTTATTGTTTGTCCGCCCTCCAAACGAAGTGGGAACCACCCTCCAATAAAAAGTCGACATTGGGAGTTTTATAACATTAGTTTATATAGTCTTAAAAAAATGTTACATGAGGAATTTAGAAAGCCAAACAATGGACGAGACTTCATAGGTAAGAAGCTGTATTGACCCCACTAAACATATTATCTGGCAGTAACAGTGACAGCTTAAATAACAATAATTTAAGCCCCACATTTCAGTTGCATGGGCCATTAGTCACAGTTATTTTGGAAAATATCAGTGTTATAAAATTGTATACTATCTTTTTTTTTTAAATGGTGTCACTGTCAGATCTAGTGGTAAATTTTTATTGTTTGTCCGCCCTCCAAACGAAGTGGGAACCACCCTCCAATAAAAAGTCGACATTGGGAGTTTTATAACATTAGTTTATATAGTCTTAAAAAAATGTTACATGAGGAATTTAGAAAGCCAAACAATGGACGAGACTTCATAGGTAAGAAGCTTTATTGACCCCACTAAACATATTATCTGGCAGTAACAGTGACAGCTTAAATAACAATAATTTAAGCCCCACATTTCAGTTGCATGGGCCATTAGTCACAGTTTTTTTAAATGTTCTTATTTTTTCCAATCAGAGATCTGCATTGCTATCACAACAGCTGACTAAAGATTAGGAATTCTGCATACTTTCGTCCTTTGTTACGATATCAAATAATTATCAAACGCTAATGTACATTTAATCTTTTCATTTAATCATATTGTTTTAAAATTGAGTTTTCAATGATACGGATAGCTGCCATTTAAAACTTACGTAAATAAGAACTAGACATTATTTGATTAATGTCAGATACTAATAATATCAATACATAATAAATTTCTTACTTCCAAAGTTTAATAGGCATTTTTTAAAGTGAGATGCTGACTTTGACAACTAAATAGACACTAAAACATTTCATTTCAACATTTTAACCTCCCCACAATAAAAAACCGCTGCCCAAGGAATCACTACTTCCACATCCAGATTCTCTATCCAAGTCACTCACAACGAAAAAACTGTGTAAGTGGAAATAATTGTTTATGGAACTTTAATAATATAATATTTGAAATCCTCTACCCCAAAAACCCATAAAACGATACCCCACTCGGTAGTGGGGGGGGGGGGGGTGGTAGTGGGGGTGGATGAAGTAAAAAAAATATTTAATTTCTGGTTCTTGTACATACACTAAATCACAATTTTTTTATCCCCTTTAATAAGGGTGGGTGGGGGTGGTAATGGGAGTGGCTAATGCCAAAAATTTTTTGAGACCTTAGCTTCTCTTGTATATACTAAATACCAATTTTATGGACCCTTACCTGCTTGATTTACCCATTTACCCCAAATTTATCCCAATTTACCCCCCAACCCTTCGACGGAACAAGACAAAAATATAATCTAGTTCCAGATCTCGTTAAAGTACATATGTCTACCAAATTTCAAGTCAATATCTTAAACGGTTCCAGAGTAAACGTACGCACAAAAAAAGTTACAGATAGACAGACAGACCGACAGACAGACAGAAATTTTTTTTCACTCAAACTTAAAATCTCGACGTTTCATGACATTTTAAGCCTATTTGAACAATAAAAATTTTTAAAAATTGTTTTGTCGTTATTATACTTCCACTGGATGTGGAAGGAATTGTGGGAGGTTACTGAAATTGGTCCAAAATCTAAAATTAAGATAACATCAAATCTTTACGTTTTGAGGTCCCAGGAACCCAAAAAACTGGTTTTTAAAAAATGTATGTGGTGTGTATGTGTGTGGGTATGTTTGTGAACACGATGGCGGCGAAACTGCTAAACGAATTTGGATGAAACTCTGCATGAGGGTTTCTTTAGTGCTCCAGAAGATCTGAAAAGGTTTTGGTTGAGATCGTATTACGTTTAGTGCCGTTTTGGCACAACAGGTTGTTTATTTGATTACTTACAATTTCTAAGCGAACCATTGAAAAGCAGTAAAAATTCCGATTTCAACGATATATCACACTTGCACCCTTTCGATTTGGTTTCCGTGAAAAAAATTTAAAAGTATTCGTTATATGTGCACACATGACAGCATCCAAAAAATATTATTAGTATTATTGTTAGGGGAAAATGTATTTTGCCATCTGCCAAAAATATTTGGGTTGGTAACCTTTGTGAATGTTGATTTATAGGTTATGGTACATCTGACGTGATGTCACAGTTAACCTCAAAAATATATTTCTTGAGATTTAAGAATATTACGTAGCTATTATTAAAATTTCTGCCTGGTTCCCGTACTTTCAACTAAAATCTAGTACAGTGTAATGTTTATGAAGTTCTAAATACTCTGTCCTAATAAAATAGGACTCTTTTTGAAGGTTGGAAATCTCACCTGTAATTAGCAGTCTATTTTGATTAATCACCAATATAGAAAAATTATTTGCGTGGATTTTTGAATATTTGCTTGGAACTCCAAGCTAAAAATGCGTATTCAAACATTAAAAATGGGAATAAACTTGAAAAACTTAAATATGATGCAGATGCCCTATTGTATAGGTTATGTCCCTAAATATATTTCATAGCCTAAAAATCAACATTCGTAAAGGTTACCAACCCAAATATTTTTGACAATGTCAAAACTTATTTTAGTGGTTTTTTTAAAGGTAATAATTATTTATAGCTGTGTTCGGATATTACCACCCCTGGATATTACATCTGATTGATGGGACGCTTTACAATCGTTCATTTAATGCAAATCGAGCTAACCGAGCTAAATCTGGTTTTTTGGTTTAATAAATCTACGTCGTCTTCGAAATAGTTTTCATATACTTTTTGCTTTAAATACCCCCACAAGAAATAATCCAACGGGGTTAAATCTGGCGAACGGGCTGGCCATGCTCTTGGTACGTAGCGGCCAATCCAGCTGTCGTGGAAGTGATTTTCGAACCATTGTCTAAATAGAATTGTAGAATGTGCTGGGCATCCATCTTGCTGAAAAAATATTTTTCTTCTAAATGCTAAATTTTCATTGTCCAGTTTGCCCAAAATAAAATTAAGCATTTTGATTTAAATTTTCATCCACAAAATATGGACCCATTATTCTGAGATGCGTTATACCGAACCAAATATTTACTTTTGGCTATTAATAGTAATTAGGATTGTGCTGATTCCAGTACCTACAATTTTGAGAAGGGACTACCCCCTTAGTCGTAAAATTTCGTCCTTGAATAAAATGTTTCGATGAAATGATCTATCTGCTAAAATTTTCTCACCCATAGTTTTTTTTTTTTTAACTATTTAACGTCGGCCCATTTCCGCTACCAGGGCCTATCACCGACGCCAGGAGACGAGCTACACCCAACCTGGAAATTTTGCTGAACCTCTTCCCTTAAGAAGAGTAGGGATCTTTTACTTGCCTAACATTTAATAGACAAGGGACCGCCTGCTTTACATCCCCTCGGAAGGATGGTATATCCACTACGTAATCCTCGTCTGAAATTACGTAACTTCCGCGTATACACTGATATACAAGCCGCTAGAAGGTGGGACGAGAACGCTGTATTTCCCAAGATGGGTCACCCATCTAAGTACTAACCGCGCTCGACGTTGCTTCAACGGAATATCGACTGACATTCACATTGAAGTCGCCTCTACGCTCGCCCCTTACCCATAGTTAAACGAAATTCCAAACGACGAGTATCATCTCCAACTTGAAGTTTGTGAATAAATTTAGGTTTGAACGCAAAAAATTTGTTGCTGACTAAAACCCACTGAATATGAGATTTGCTAATACCTTAATTTATTTATATTTTCCTTAACGACCACACTTGTACAGAGTATAAAACTGCAAGGGTAGCAGCGTCATCTTCATTTAATTGGTTTTTGTTTTTTTTTATATATATATTTTTTACTGGGTATTTTGCCACAAATAATAAATTATAAACAATATATTTTTTACATCTCCAGTGAAATCAAAGGACTCCGCACCTTTCTTATAGAAATGAGGTTTCGGTGAATATTTTTGAAATTTAGGGAAAATGTAGGTACTGATCAAAAGCATCAATGGGCACAACTCTCAGAAATGCGATTTTCAGGGTGTAATTGACGTCCAGAGATGGCTATTTGCGACTAAAGTATATATCTCATTTATAGGTCTATAACAATTTTTTATAACTTTTTTAGTTTAAATATATTGAGAAAAAAATGTTGCACTCACAGAGACTATTCTTTGGTACAAAAACTATAAGTTTGAGAAGGCGCCAACATTTTTTTTGAAAAGCCCGTTTTTTATCAAAAGTCCAATTAATGGGTAAGCAGAAAATGTTGGCCTATGGTTTTCCAGCAATGAGCATTGACAATGAAAATTTTCCGCCTGGTCAGAAAGTGTTCCAGTTTTGGCCATAATGGGGTATTTTCCTATTTTTTTTTTATTGAATAATATCATAGAATATGTAGAAATAAACCTTCCAATACAGATTTCCGCGAAAATAATTATTAATTTTTTGAGAAAACAGAAGTTAAAATAAGTGGAGCAACATGTGTTTTAAATTGGCGACGTAGGTAATTTGCCGATGACGTAGGTAGTTTGTATGGATTTGTTGATAGAATGGTTTTAAATAAAACAGTGTAGTGTTGCCAAGTTGAAATCTCTTCTCTAGTTCTAGTAATGATGACTGAAGAAAACAGGAGTATAAAGCTTATTTATTAAATCAATTTTAATATATTTATCCACGAAATTTAATTTTCTTCATGTAAAAAATAATAATAGGCGTGAATTATTAAATATTTTAAACAATTTTTAATGCCGATTAGATTTTTAAAAATATATTTAGCAAAGCATGACAACAATGTCAACGGCTGGTCAATCACAGATGTGTTCTAACGTCGCCGTCGTGTTGTTGATTTCAGTTTCTTTCTTCGAGGTATTAGCTGTAATTTATAAATAGTAGATAATGTCATTTAACAGGTATTTTATAAAAAGTTATGGAAACACAAATATGTGCTTCGGAAAAAAAAATTGTAACTGTTCGAAAAACTTGGTGGCAAGCTTCTAATATTGTTGGTCCCATCCCTTCAAAAATCCAAATTTTGATATAGAAAGAATCTATCAAGCCATAATCAACTTTGGACAAATTGGACGAATCTCCTTTCACAAAATTCAATTCCATCTTAATAATTTATTGATAAAGTAAAAATCAAACGCCTCATAAACAAACAACAAATAATTCTAACCAATATATCTCTTTCACTTGTATTGTGACGAGAAGTGGCAGCTGGCGACACCCAAGAAATGTTGCCACATAATCCTCGCCGTGAGTTTTGTTTACATTTTTAAGATAACGTCTACATAATAACAAATATAAATACCTTTTAATTCCTTCTAAATACATGTATATAATATTTATTGATATTCAAGATATTGAGAAAAATAGAAGTGTTATAGGTAAAATAATGTAAAGTAAATACACAATTTGGCATTCATATAAGATAGTTACAGTCTAAGTGAAACTTCTCTATGATTGGTTAAATTATTTCCCGCCAAATAAAATCATTTGAAATCTGTGTCTAGACGGGCGTATTGTTATTTCATATTTTTATTTAAGAAATTATTGTTTTTGTTTAAATTGATTATGCAGTAATTGTTAAAATAATAACATTACTTGATATATATCACCAAAACTAAATTTTAAAAAAAAATGGAAAATACCCCATTGATGTCGCCAGTACTGCCAATTGCACGGAGAGAAAATGTTGGCATATGTCGAATCTTGATCGCCAAGATACCCCTTCAACTAACACCAAGCCCCAGAGTGTTATACTCTGTTCCCCGATTGAATATTTTCTGGGAAGGCTAGCGTCAAAACGGGCAGAGGGGGGAGGAGGTCTGACTCACATAAGATAAAATGCTCGGAAAAATATTTGCTAAAACATAACAGCAATGCCAATATGTTATATCCCAGGCCCCATATTTGTAGCTATCTCCTAGACCAGGAATTCCTAACAGGTGGTCCGCGGACGATGTCTTAGAGGTCCGCGAAATGTCACTGAGATATTCAATTGTTTTGTATTTTACTTGACTTGCAGTGGTAGATTCTGCATAATCTTCATTTTAAGAAGAATTTAAGCTTTTAAGGGGTCCTTGTCAGAATAGCGACCGATGAAGGGGTCCTTGAAAAAAATTTGTTGGGAATCCCTGTCCTAAACTATGACCTGTGGATGTCAATTACACCATGAAAATCGCATTTCTGAGAGTTGTGCCCATTGAAACTGTTGATCAGCATGACATGACCTACATTTCAGGGCCGGCGAAAGAGGTGGGTACGGTGGGTACGGTGGGTAGTACTACCCACCTGAAAAATCTGTAGGTGGGGAATTACCCATCTGAAAACTTATTATTCTACACTATTAACATGTTTTTTTAAGAATTCCTGTGCACTAAAGTAGTATTACTATGAGAAGATGACAGCAAAAAATATGCGCAGAAACGAGTTTGCGCGCTACATCATTCTAAGCCAATGAGAAAGAATTACGTGACATTCAATGTCAACACCAGTGGCGGCGGTGCCCTGCAGTAGAGCGGCGGCGACGGAAATAATAATAATAAAACAACTTTATTAGGCAAAGTTTAGTAGAACTTACTATTCTTACACTTCTCCTGAACAAAGGTTACTCGTAACAGTTGGCAAGTTTTAATCTACTCCATTTTCACAGTTCCTTGACCGCGAAACTTTTATTCCAATTACACATCCCTATACCCCAGATAAAGCTATGCTACTGGTAAAAATATTCGCGCATTTTGGCTCCGCCCTGGCATCTTCTCATAGTAATACTAGTCCCCCCACCTGGATTGATCACGTTTTACCCACCTGGATTGATCACGTTTCGCCGGCCCTGCTGCATTTTCCCCGAATTTCAAAAAAATTCACCGAAACTCAATTTCCATAAGAAAGGTGCGGGGTCCTTTATAAATTAATTTACGTACTACTCTGTGAGTCACTTAACATCTGGATACTTCTCATTAAGAACTTATTGCGTATTTATAAGAACAATTTCCGATTCCATCTCATTTGACCAAATAAATTGTTCCAGGGTTAACATAATTCAATAGTCAGAAATAAATATTTTTAGAGAAAATACAAAATGCGAATAAATATCTGTTACACTGACGTTGATATTAATCCATGTCATTACTTGATGTAATCTCATCTGTCTATGAAAAAATTAGAAATGATTAGAAAAATGTGCACTAGTAGGAGGTCTATATGTGAAATAGTTTTCAACTTAGTTGAATAAAATCTCATTTTCTTGAAAATTGTTACTTCCATATTTTGCAACTAAACCCCGTATTTAGGCTTTTTCTCGGCAAATCAAAAATAAGAATGTTTACAAGAGTGTGGTACCCCATCCGGGGACACACTGTATGCATGCATGATAAGAGAAGGAAATTAATAAGTAGAAATCATATTACATATTACAACAAAAAAAATACTTACCACAGCGACTGAAACCAGCTCGCTTTCACTGCTCAGCAAAGACCTGTCTATAACGAATGCACTGTCATATTGAATATGAAAAGATAAAAAAATTAATAAACCGACTATTTTCATATTTGTTTGCATAGTGCGGCGGCCGACGTAGCCACGGTGGGAGTGATTAGATAACAAATTTACTGTCAAATGCTTTCGCGATTTTAAAATATTAGAATTTATAAGGTGAGTCTGAGGTAGGGGACCAAAGGAGGTAAGAGCATTTCAGAAATCTTATCGCTGATTGATCTGCTGTGCGATTTCATTGATAAAAAAGATATGTTGTTATTTATAACTCCCACCAATGTGTATTAACAAATTTAAAGTAAATGATTTTCCAATTTACGACGTTAATGATTATACGGGGTATCAAGATTGTGACTAATTCTAAAATCTTAGCTTGTAGCGCAGGAGATTTAGTCAATATATCGTTTCTACCCGAATTAATTATTGTAAAGCTGAAAAGAGTATGAGCGGGTAGCAATGTAAAAAGTGCCCCCGCACCTACCGAACTAAAATGGCTTCCATAAAATGTCTCGTATGCTGACTGTCTTGTGTACAAAGTTTTAAGCTCGTGGACTCTGCATGGGGTGGAAAAAAAAATAATTTACCCCTAAATGTTTTATTTTTTTTCTCACCTCCTATTTGACGCATCGCTTTGTAATTTGGCACAAATAATATTAGTGTTAGGAGAGTTTATTTTAAAAAATATTACTCTTCTACGATGATTTTATGCATTAATAAAAAATGAATACATTTTGTCAATGGCCTGAAGGGTGACTACCCTGTTTGACACTATTACCATATTTTGATATAATATGTATTTAAACTATAACTATAACATATAACAGTTATAGTTTTATTAATGCGGTGGAACAGGATGAAAATAAATAAAAATTATCTGAACTTGCAATATTACGAGTATATTATTTAATATTTAGATAGGTAATCATATAATTCATTCAGACAAGAGTAACTGAGTGATGCAGTAATTGGAACCATATTGCGAGCAAAGGAAAAAGGAACCCGACCAGAATGGAAGGATGTCTCAAACAAAGGAGTAGGATTGAAGGCTTTGTGGTCGCAATGGGATTCACTTAGAGCAGTAGACGGGCTTTTATTATTATTACATATGAACATCTATAAGACTTATTTTATTAATCATTAGGAACATGATAACTCATAAAAAACAAAATAATTTATCCAAGTCACTTTCCTTATCTAACTGTGACAGTAAAGAAAGTTTTATAGGTCGATTCGATTATAGTACCTTCAATTTTTTTACATATTATACATTGTTACTGTTTTTGCGTTTTAAATTAAGTGAGCTGACTTTTCCCTCAGAACTATTGCTATCAGTTGTAGAACTTTCCATTTCGTGCATAACACTAACTACTATCTAAGTTTTTTAAAAAGGGAAAAATTAAGTATTAGGTAAAACACAAATAACATAAGAAAACCACGAGTACGATACACACACTTAAAATTCCGGAGACAAGATACTATATATGAGAACGTAGCAGTATGAAATGGAGCTACGGGGATTTGTAAGACAGATGCGACTGCGGCAGAGCGGGGGCGTGAGTAGCCAGCGGTCCGGCAGCCAACTGAAATAGTATATTGTGTATTTAGGTGTGAAAGCAATACATTCCCGGACGACGATGCAAATTGTTGTCCGGGAATGTATTGCTTTCACACCTAAATACAACATGCATCGAAGTCCGGAAATATGCTTTCACACCGAAGTACACATACTATTTTTTTCTGAAATCACAATCAATATCATTATAAATTAAGGAATTTGTATTAATGCATAACATTTCTTCATTACAATCTAACTGCTTACTAATAAATGCAATTTTAATGTGAGTTGCTTTGTCTACGTGTATTTATTTACTGTCTAAAATATACATAAAAAACCGTACGTGAATGTTGATTGTTGCTTGGCAACGGATCTTTTCCGGTCTGTTTTCTGATAGTTTCTTAGCAACGGACTAAAATACTGGAATTGTGCATTTTTCGATCTGAAATCGCGCCGAAAATGTAGACATTGCCGATCGATTTCAGAAAAAATGGCTTATTTTGTATTTTTGTGCCTCTTCAACTGCCACAGCACGCACTTCTGACCGCGGGGTGTCTTTAAAAGCAGCTTCTACTTCGAGGGCACGCACCAAAGCCTCGCTGATACTTTGATACCGTGATATTCTAAGAATTCGCCCGACCTCTTCGGCCCTGATGCCATCTAAAAAGGCTCCCACGGCTAGTTGTTCCTGAAATTCTCTTGGTACACTCGGATATGCCAGGTGTGCCAGTCTCTCTATCGCAGCTTCGAATTCTTGTAAGCTTTCTCCAACCTTTTGTGTTATTGATTTTAGCTGAGCCTGGTATACTTGGGCAAGGTGTTGGTCGCCATATCTCAGGTCTAATGCAGCTTCCAAGACTTTGAAGTCCCTTTGTTTCTCCACCGGGAGGGTCTGAAGTAACTCTGAGGCTTGGCCCCTTAGCGCCAGAACTAATGCTATAGCCTTTTCCTCGTTATTCCAGTTATTCGCACTTGCAGCCGTCTCAAATTGTCTCTTGTACGTTGTCCATGAGCTTTGGCGTCAAATGGGGGAGGTTTTAAACGAGGACCTGATGATGCTACCAGCCGACCTCCTTTCTCTCTCAATTGTCGTTTAAAGCACTCCACTTCTTTTTCGGCCTCACTCATCTTTTCTTTGATGCCGCTTAGTTCCTCTTTGACTTGACTGACTTCTGTCTTGACCACACCTACTTTATCTTCGACCTTGTTTATCTCTTCTTTGATTTCGTTTGTGATTGAATTCATAGCGCCTTGTTGGATTTTCATTTGATCGCTCAGGATTTTCCTCAGTTCTTCCTGGCGTCTTTCTCGTTATTCTTTCTCCTCTTGACGCCTTATTTCCAGGTCTTCCATTGTTTCCTTCAATTCGTGTCTTTCTTCTTAACGCCGCCTTTCTTCCTCTTGACGTCTTCTTTCTTGCTTTTCTTTTTCTTCTTGACGTCGCTTTTCTTGTTCTTCTTTTTCTTTGCGATGTCTTATCGGAAGTGAAATAACTAAACATTAATGAATTATATGATTACCTATCTAAATATTAAATAATATACTCAGATAATTTTTATTTATTTTTATCCTGTTCCACCGCATTAATAAAACTGTAACTGTTATATGTTATAGTTATAGTATAAATACATATTATATCAAAATACGATAATAGTGTCAAACAGGGTAGTCACCCTTCAGGCCATTGAAAAAATGTATTAATCTTTTTTTAATGCATAAAATCATCGTAGAAGAGTAATATTTTTTAAAATAAATTATCTTAACACTAGTATTATTTGTGCCAAATTACAAAGCGATCCGTCAAATAGGCGGTGAGAAAAAAAATAAAACATTTGGGGGTAAATTATTTTTTTTTGCCGCCCCATGCAGAATCCACGAGCTTAAAACTTTGTACACAAGATAGTCAGCATACGAGACATCTTATGGAAGCCATTTTAGTTCGGTAGGTGCGGGGGCACTTTTTACATTGCTATCCGCTCATACTCTTTGCAGAATTGTAGTTTTGGTTCAGGACAACACGTACCAAAAAGTCTCCTATTCTCCCCTCGTCTCTATTTTGCGAAGCAATAAGGGCCTAATTCGCAAGAAATTGAAGAATTGACTATAAAGTGCCGCAGAAAGGTTGTTACTGGTCCAATTTGGGTCGAAATTATCATAAAAGCTTCGGAAAAGCATATCCGTTCGTATTTCAGATGTTCCATGCATATTTTGTTCATAATTTTCCGTTCTAATGCTGTCAAAATTTCAAGAATTGAAAAAAATTCCAAAATGGCGCCATTGCGGATAAATGAAGACTTGGAGGGGAAATCGTGGCCGAATAAACATTTCCCTTCATACTTTGGGCTTTTCATTGGTATGTCTACCTTCTCTGTAGCGTCACCCGTTACGGAGCGGCGACACTCAGACAGTTAAGTGCGTTCATTGTTAAGTCGATCACGTCTAGTCTAAACAATCAAGCAGGGGCGCGGCGATCTATGCCTTCTTAGTTCAGTAGCTGTGACAGTCCTCGAAGTGTGTGGATCGGTTCATTGGTGTGGGAAAATCGAGTGATCGTAGTTAAGTCGTGGTGGCACAGGCTTCAGCTCTGTACACAACGGTGAAGCAGAAGGCGTGGAAGCTCCTGAAGGAGAGATCTGAGCTACAGGAATGGTCCGCTGCTGGGAAAGGTTTATTGTAGCCCTTTATGGAGGCAGAGCTTGGACCAGCTACGTGTAGTCCGATACAACCAGAGCGTGGCGAGGCAGTCGATGATTGATTTGATTTGGCAAGCCTCCCGCCAACAAGTGTCGCCTGTGAACAACATTCGTTTCGCGCAACTTCCATGTGGGGGCGTTAGGGCGAATAGTGTGAGTATTTAATCTCTCGAAAAGCTTGCAGCACCCAACGAATGTGCATGTGTTTTTTTGCATGTCCAGCAGTGGCTAGACGTCAACCTCAACCCGGAGGACTGGGGGTGGAAATCAGGACTCCAGGGCCTGGTTTCGGTTCCTACCACAAGGCAGCCAGCTCCTGATAGTCTGCTATGGTTAATTTCCTGTGCCTGCAAGGTGAACTGCGGTGCCCGGTGCGAGTGCATGAACTCTGGTCTGAACTGCAGCATCATGTACAAGAGCTGTAGAGGATCTAGCTGCAGTCAGACAGTGGATATGGATGATGATCCGGACGACCCTACTTCCCAGTAGATCAATAATGTCAATTATCTTGCCGAATAAAGTCTGACAAGAGATAAAACACCAATAATATATAAACAGGAATTCGCAACAAGTCTCGTTAGCGCAGCGAGGGTAGTTCCACCGGGCGCGGCTACCGCGCGGCGACACTCGGAGTGGCGTAGCTCCGAAACGGGTGATGCTACAGAAAAAGCCCAATGGAAAGCCCAAAGTATGGCTTTGGTATGTCTCCTCCTCCCCCCCGAGTCTTCATTTATCCGCAATGACACCATTTCGGGATTTTTTCAATTTTTGAAATTTTGACAGCACTAGAACGGAAAATTATGAACAAAATATGCATGGAACATCTGAAATACGAACGGATATGCTTCATTAAAGCTTTTATGATCATTTCGAACCAAATCGGACCAGTAACAACCTTTCTGCTGCACTTTACAAGCAGCTCTGCGATTTTTGCGACGTAGGCCTTTGTTGCTCCACAAAAACAGGGAATCCGACGGGGGAGAGTAGGGGACTTTTTGGTACGTGTTGTTCTGGACCAAAACTACAATCCTGCATATTCTCAGCTTTACAATAATTAATTCCGGGCCAAAAACTAAAATTCCTGGGCTATTGTGTTTTTGCAATGAAAGCAATTCTCGTTTTTGACTAATCACTTATCATAAATGTTTAGACTTATATAGGGATTGTTTTCTTTTTGTCAAGGCTAACATCAAAGAATGTTCGCTTGTATCTTTTTAACAACTTGTTTGTGAATATGTTGGAAATTTATTTAAGGATGGAATCGTGAAATCTGGGACATGGCACAGATGGTTTCAACAGGATGATGCGATGGTTCATAAAGCAAGGCATAGTCGTACTCTTTCAAGGCAAATATTTCCTAACGAATTGATTTCAAAATATGTGAACATAAATTGGTCGCCAATATCTCCTTACTTAACATCGTGCGACTTCTTCTGGGGATATCTCAAGTGGGAAGTATACCAGAGACCAGAGTCGCCCTCAGACTCTTCATGAATCAAAGGATGGCATTTCTCGAGAAATTGAAGGTAACACTGAAGAGCTCCCAATTAGAGTTATGCAGAATTTCAAAAATAGATTTACGTAGTGTTTAGAAGCCGACGGATGTCATTTAAAAGATATAATTTTTAAGAAATAAAATGGCATAAAATATATAGACATTGTTTGGTAAAAGCTTTTTTTATTTCGTTCTTAATATTTTTATAGTCTTATGAAAATGTGGCTGAACACATTATCAACTTTTGAAAAGTGTCGTACTCCTCATGGACCTTTACAGTGAGCCACGCCCTGCCGTTTCTCTTTCTATAAATGTATTTCATATTTCATGGGTGACTTGACTGTGACCTCCGATTATTGTATACGCTTTATATATAACAAACTTTTTTCAGGTGTAATATAGGTAAATCACTGATTCGGAAACCAAATGTTACTTGGCCCAGTTATTTTTCTTTTAATGTGTGAAAAAGTCAATGGATTGCAAAATGACGCAGATAAGTATGTAATGGTACATCTACAGGGTGGTCATTTGTTTATGGTTTCAGGACTTGGATAAACAGTATCCTTGATGAGTCAATGTGATAAAAATGAAGATCTACTATTTTTGTTCCTAAAATTTCTATATAGTCCTCAGGGTTTTAATTTAGAATTGTGCCTAATCATTCGAAGTTTAACATGCAGTGGGTTTTTGCATACGAAATAAACTAAAATAAAGTTTGCATAGGTAACGTTTTGAAAATTTTTAAATCCTATCACATATATACAGCGTGTGATTTATTTGACCAATGACTATGTAGAAATATTTGAAATTTTCATCTTTTAAATGCCTACTAATATCCGCTAAATGGATCGAAATTTCGATATTAACTATTGCGATTTTTCATCGACCAGGTAAAATTGAAAATTTTTAAAAACCCCCGAATGTATCTAATCGTACCAGTTTCATATGACCGAATCAAAATGAAGCCTAAATCATGTTCGGCTACCACAATTGTCTGCACATTTTCAATTTTACTTCAATCGGACAATTTCTAGAGAAGTTCAACATGGCGAATTCAAAATGGCGACCAAACATCAAAATCTAATATTCCTATAACCTTCTCGACAAAATATTCTTTCAAATAAAAAAAACTTCATCAAAATCGGATCACCCGTTGAAGAGATATGAAGCCACAGACAGACAGACAAACAAACATACGAGTCAAATTTATAACATCCCTCTTTTTGGGTCGGGGGTTAAAAAGTGAATAACTATTCAATTCGAGCATGTTTCAAAAATGGTTCTTATTCAAAGTTTGAACCCAATGTATGTTTTAGGATATATTTGTTACAAAATGGCGGATTTTTGTTTTTTGATTAGCATCTTGACTGGCCTTGTGTATCGAGGAAACTTTTTTTTATTATTGAAGATAACCAGTATAAGCGAGTGAAATGTAATATAAGAGGGGGCAAGGCGATCGAATCAGAGGGGAGCAGGCGGCGATGAGCCAATGTGAAGAGAGATCTTGGTAATAAACAGATTTTAGCTAAAAACTTTCTTCAATAGAAGTGTAATATTGATTTACTTGCAAGAATATGTTTTTTTCAGTTTAATAATGCCAGCCGTTTGGCTAGAAACTGCTTTTTCCCAGTCAAGATTTTCAATACAGTGCTTTTTAATAGATGGTGCCACCTACAGCACTACAATAGGGCATCTGCATCATATAATCAACATAACCTTAAATTTTAAGTTTTTCAAGTTTATTCTCATGTTTAATGTTTGATTGCGCATTTTTAGCTTGGAGCCGTACTGGTTCCAAGCAAATATTTAAAAACTCTCGTAAATAATTTTTCAATATTGTTGATTAATAAAAATAGACTGCTAATTACAGGTCAGATTTCCAACCTACAAAAAGAGTCCTATTTTATTAGGACAAAGTATTTAGAACTTCATAACCATTACACTGAATTAGATTTTAGTTGAAAATACGGGAACCAGGTAGAAATTTTAATAATAGTTGCGTAATACTCTTAAATCTTAAGAAACATATATTTTTGAGGTTAGCTGTGACGTCACGTGCAGGTGGTCTATAATCACGGTCATTAAAGTTACCTCATCCCGCAGCTTTTAGACAAAGGAGCGCGCGGAACGGGGAACCGAAAATGACGTAGCCTCTAGACCCAGCCAGGGCCGGCACTAGACATTTTGCTGTCAATTAATAAACACTGATATAAACGAATAGTACACACTGGGACGACAGTTTATTACACCGGACAGTGAGAGTGCGACGTACGACAAACAATATAAAAATAAACACACTGTCGTTATAGCTGAAAACACGACACGCGGTAACTAGCGCCGGCTCTGGATCTACCTAGACTTTGACCTTGATCTGAATAATTAAACAAATAAAGTGTCCTATTCCCATGCAAAAGATAGAGAGAAAGATATCGGTGGAGCCAGCGCCTACATGACGTAGGCGCTAGACCCCGGTTCCCCGCTCCGCGCGCTCCTTCGTCTAAAAGCTGCTGGATGAGATAACCGTATACCAGTGTTGCCAACAGAGCTTTCTAAAATTCTCCGCCTACTGCCTTAAAATTCTCCGCAAATCGAAGAAATTCTCCGTCAAAAATAAGATATCAAAATTTTCTCTACAACAAAAAATATATTGATCTTTATTTGCTTCTCATATGTAATCCATTAGTCTATTACTAATTTGCCAAATTGATATTTTAATTCATCAGTAATGAATTAATAAAACCTGGTTGTGATGAATCAGCACAACCAGGTTTGGAGCACACTTGAGATTAGTGAACTCTATATACGTAGTGGAATGAGTATGAACAATTAGGAACCTATTGTTCCCTTTCAAAGAAACTTTAGAGATAAGCTAAATTTGGAGACACTCTGACTTCCTCTCACTTGTAAACTAATTATTAAGGAAACCGAGACAGGTAACCGGTAACCTTCAAATATGGCTTTCTCTCTCTTCTTCCAGCTCCAGCCTATCGGTCCTCACTCCAATATATTAGGTCATTTCCTTTGTTTTTGAGCGTAGTGTGTTTTACACTACACTCAAAGTCAGCTGAAAATCCAGTGTACATGAGTGTGATAAAAGCAATGGGTTGGAGAAGTGTAATTGAAATTGAAATTTTACTAATTTATTTTTTTCGAAAGCTTTTTGGAAGAATTCCTCAGTGAATTGATCATCTAAGAAAAATTGTTAGATTAGGTAAATAATACATTCCTATACGGTATTTTTTATAGTTACCATTTCTTAGAAGATTAATTACTTGTGGGTCATCTTCCAACTTGCAATTTCGAACTGAATTTCTTCAATTTTCCTACACCAATACACAAAAAATAATTCACCTAAAAGTCCAGAAACTACCCTATTAATTCAAATATGTCTATTGCTCATGTCCAATGCAATTCACACCTGCCTTCGACCAGGTGGAGATAAGCTACACCAGTGCTGACCAGTGGACCTTACACTGGGCAAAGGAATGGTAAAGTGTAGTGTATGTAACACCATATCTTTGAAAAGAAACAACTTTGGGTAATTCAGTGTAATTCAGTGCTACACTTCGAATACAAAGGAAAGGACCTAGTATCGAGCTCACTACTTGAGATCATATTGGTCGACAACCGGCCTCTGTTGACCCCGAATACGCACATATCGCCATCTGTTATCATTTACATAAACTCGTAAACTGCAAGAAAACAGAGAGGTACATTATTTTGTTATTTGTTATAATAAAGAAATAATTATAAATTCTGTCACCCTATATTCTCCGCCAATTCTCCGTCAAAAAGGCATTCTCCGCCAAATTCTCCGCAGGCAGTCAAATTCTCCGAAAAGCGGAGAATTCTCCGGCAATTGGCAACACTGCCGTATACTTTAATGACCGTGCCCTATAATAGCCACACTGCCTACCCTTCGCCCCACTTCAACTTTAGCTTTACCGATAAAACTTTTGTGATTGGCGTTGTCTCCTCTTAAAGACAGAATTTAATTTTGAAAATAGTTATTTACATTACTAGATGCGAAAGTTTACTTTAGGTGTGAGGTGATTTTTGAATGGGCGAGGCGAAGCCGAGACCATTCAAAAAACACCGAACATGTGAAAGGGCTATATTTTTTCTACCACCGAAAGATATTATGCGATTTAATAATTTAAAACTAATAATTTCATGAAATTATTTGACATTTTCAATAAATTTTATAGTTTAGTAGACTGTCTGTAAACATTGTTCCATGCCAACGAAACAATTCCCCATCATAATCTGTCATCGAGGTTATGTTAATCATTTTAATTTTTGGTGATTACAAACTAAAATAAACAAATATGTTTGGTAGTGATGAAAATAGGATACAAGAAACAGCCAATATTACTTGTGCCTCGCTTTGCACCAAAATCCAAAGCAATGCAAACTTATGAAGCGTTAAAATTTGTTTTTTTTTTACTTTTCTGTCCTGGTCATGAAAATTCTACTTTCGTAGCCAGCAACGCCTTAGCAACCAGGTGACTCAAATGTTTACTTTCGTTATCGCGCGTGTTGCTATTTATATAGACGGTAGTAGAAAATAGTATATTATATTACTAGGAGTAGAACGCACTCTTTTTTTGTGTTGAGCCCAGGATTTGCGGCTGAGGCGAAGCCGAAGCCGCAAACTGGGCGAAACACAAAAAAAGGCGTTCTACTCCGTGTAATATATACTATTTTTTCTTCAAGCGTATTAAAATGCAAAAATTCATTTATTTATCATAAATGTACAAATATTCAAACTACAGTCTTACATGTTGACACAATATGACAAGTGGCTAGTGGATAGCGCGCCACCGGTGGCTTTCGGTATTAACATTATGTTACTAGTAAAACAATACCCACTGCGGTGGCGCTTTCGGAACTAACATTATGTTACTAGTAAAACAATGTCCACTACGGTGGCGTTCGGTACTAACATTTTGTTACTAGTAAAACAATGTCCTAACTTCTAGTTCTGTTTTTGGTGACATAATTTAAACATTTTAATACGCTTGAAGAAAAAATAATTATTAAATAATATAATTATTAAATATTATTCACATAGCATGCATATTTTTCGAGATACAATGGATTAAAAACTGGAACGGTTAAAATACCCTTAATAAGTGGCACATTTTTCAATATAACTTAGCAGATCTTCAAAACTGTTCAACGTAAGTTATTCAAATTTCAGTTGTTGTGCAATAGACAAGTAATAAATAATAAATAAGTAATAAACACATAATTTTTTCAGTATTATTGTTTTTGATATATTAACGGTTAAAATGAGTGCCATTTTGTAAACGGCGCATTGTAAATATGCTTTCAGAATATGACAACGAAATGCACTTTCCGTAGATAGTAGGTATCTAATAGTAATGCATATTTAAAAAGCGATATTTGATAATGAATACACAATAATACACATATTGATTATTGTATACAAGTGATATTTCTTTATTATATATTTGGGAAATATAAATATATAATTTGGAAATAAATGGGCTCATAAGTGGACTCCTAAATGGTCCATACTTTTCGGGAATTCTGGAAGACCGTATAATTCACAGGCCCACAAAAAAAAGTTGTCTGCGCGGGGGTACTGACCATACCTATCCCTTGTATTTTGACTCTGAACACGAATCTGACTTCAGTTTTTCCCCAGCACGTCGGGTTTTTTTTTACAGCAAAAAAGTCTATTGGATCGGAATATTGCTTACCCAGCTCATTTAAATCAGACTCCAAAACTGATTCAACCTTAAAACTTCAACCTAATAATAATAATAACCTTTATTCACCATTTGTAATGATACAGATTATGTATATATGGTAAGTCAAGAACAGATAAATAAAAAAATGGTACAATATTAACAATGAATAAACAAACAACAACAAGATAAAAAAACAACACGTATACAAGAGAACACATTATATAAAAGAAAAATAAATATAATTGTCAAAAGTTAAAAAGAATGATCCATTAATAATAGTAATAAAAAAACAGACTGAACTATATAGTAGTTTACATAATATCGTTTAAAAACTCTTCAATAGTGTAATATCCTTTTTGTACAAGAATTTTTTTAATAGTAATTTTAAATTTGCCGATGTCCATATTTTGGATATTACTTGGCAGTTTGTTGTATAATGTAATAGAATTATATTGAAGGGATTCTTTGAAAGTCGATGTCCTATGTAGGGGGATTGTTAAAGTATTCTTGTTACGAGTATTATACAAATGATGTTCAGATAAACTCTTAAGAGTATCCGTATTTTTTTTTGTATTAAGTAAACATTTATAAATATAGATACAAGGCATCGTCAGGATTTGTTTGTTTATAAAACTAGCTTTGCAGCTTTCTCTGCAGTCTAAGTTGAATATTAGTCTCTAACCGATCGATTTGGAGATATTTAGGAAAATAACAAAAAACAGCTTGCATTTCGGCGCCGAAAAAATTGCAAAAACATGCAATCTTGACACGTTCATATTTTTCGAAAAACACCATTAGGATGGTCGTACGATGTCGCGACGTAAAAGAGGAAGTCTTCCAGATAAACCTGATCGTAAATTGCACGGCGAAATTCGAAAATTCGGTCGATATCTCTTTTTGCAACATGTTATTTAACTCTTTACTCATTTTTGCAGGACTTATAGATTGGTATAATTGCACTTTCATCATTGATACTGTCTATCATGGGAAAAAAAATTTGCTTTATATATATCAAAGCGAAAAATCTGTCGCTGCCTCCCTGGCTATAAGGTTAGATTGGTGTTCAGCGGCTCAAAATAAAGATATAGGTATTAGACTAGGCCCATAAGTGGGAAATCCATCTCTATAAAGTGCAAGAAGCATTTCTTGTAACAATTGGGGAAACAACGTTTTTAGGGTATTTCGACCCCGCTGAATACGAATCCGCCTGTTGCGAAAGCGAAATTTGGACCAGAAGTCCGGTATCCAAGATGGCGACCAAAACACTGTTGCCCTATATCTCCCTTGTCCGTTGGCTTAATATAATGATCTAAACGTATGCTTGGGGGTTTTCTCGAATGCCAAACACATTGCAATGCTCAAAATTTACTTACCTTAAGTTTGGAGTGCATGGGTGCCAAGATGGCCACCGAAACATGCGCTCCGTGCGTCTTGTTGTATTTGGAGTGTAAAATTTGTCAGATATATAGTTTTTAGTGGTTGAATGTGTACTAGATATGATTCCCCATTTTCGTCACCAGTACGTCTTCAGAACGTAATAATTCAGTTTTAATAATCGCTACTATAACCAAATAGCCATCATTTTTAGCTACTGCAACGTGATGATGACCAAAATACAACTACTTTTGTTACTTGGGTATTCCTGCTCCAGCTCCTGTTTCTATCCTAAACCCGTCACTGTACCAGGTTAGACCTTTTCCTAGTGTGTCAGAAGCTCATGTTGACCATTCCTTCCTATATTCAATGACGATATTGAAAGGCTTTTTAAACATGATTTTTGGTGATTTACTATTTATCTCTTCAGCTAGACAACAGTGTCCTAATTAAAAGAGATTTGTAAGTATTTAGTAGAAATGTCAAAATTATCAGTAATAGCTGTATTATCGGTAGCGTTATTCAAGAATACTTTTTGCTCAGAAAATTCTGATCTGTTGTCAGTAATCGTGGTAAGAAATATTTAATATCAGATTAGATAATGTAGTAAAGGTTAATTACTTGATTGTTGGTTTATAGCCATCAGCTTTTTCTAAAAGAATTGTTTATGTGTCAGGGTAATAAAAATCTATGTCAAATTTTATCATTTACTTGACATAACGAAGTCATGATCCAAACATAGATGATCTGCTCATTCACTGAAACCCCACAACTAGCGCGACGTCACACAAAAGCTCATTTGGCGGGGAGATTTCCAAAATGTTACCGTCGTTACATGAATCCGCCTTTGCCTCTCAGTACCTACAAACTCAAAGTACAGTGTGAAGCAGTGGCGGCTCGTGATATTGTCTGCAGAGGAGGCTTGATATTTTAAAAGACAGTTAGAGAAATTTCTACAAGTAAAAGATATTAATTTGGAAGATTGGAAGATATGCTGCTTCTTCCAAAGGGATGCTCAGCCTCTCCTGCCTCCTCTGACGAGCCGCCACTGGTGTAAAGGGCGTGACTAAGGGAAATGCTGCGCGAAAGCGATGCGGGTATGGGCGGGTCGTGCATGTTTGGATCATGGTTGAGTTGCTACAAAAACTCCGACCTAAAACAACAGAAGGAAGGATTTTTATGGTTGTGCGTTTAGAAGTACGTTCCGAAATTATTAAACCAACAAAAGTTGGTCAAATATGTCTGAAAACCAGTATATTTTAGCATTCAACAGACGATTTTTTTCTTCACATTTGTACAAAGGTCAATTTCCATCACTTTAAGTGAGAAGAGTGTATTGCAATAATTAAACAAATGAGGGCTAAAAATATACTCATATTATGTAAAGTCTGTACGCTGAAAGAGTCCCGATGTGTTTGTCGTAATACTCATTACAAAATCCCCAAACAAGTTCTATTGGGTTGAACTAACAGTGATATATAGTGGAAGCCGCAGTACTTCATGGCTCTCTAATTAAATTGTCGACAACATAGTGTTGCTCTGTTCTGTTAGCTCCAGCTATTTGGAACAATTCGGCTTTAAATACCACTGAAATCTATGTTTTTGGTCTTTAACAATGTTTGTATTTTTTCTTTCGTCCAAGATCGGGTTGGTCGTTTTTCTTCAACCCAAAAGTGGTACTTAACATTATCTAAAGCAATAATGCTTGAATTTTGTAACCCCGGCAAAAGTCTCTCTGTCAGCCACGTTCCAAAATTTTTTATTTTATATTTTACAGCATCGTGTAACTCTGTTTTGGACTTTTTACGATTCCGTTTAACCGAAGCTTGAGGTTCTACATTTTCTTTGTCGTTTTTAGCTATTTTTCATACAGTCCTTTCATCGATTTTTAAATCCTCACCCACTCGCCTTTGAACAGCTTTTATTGACAATAAAGGTCCACCATTTTCATTTTCCTTTTGAAAATATTCCAACAAATTCAAATCTAACTGCTGTGATTGTGGATTTAAAAATTCACCAGGACGCATGTTTACTATTTTAACAATAGAACAAGACTAAGATTGCCCTCTTAGGCACTAATTGAAATAAGTGCACTATACCTGCTATACCCGACTTCCGAGAAAATCGACCCGCCTCTGGAATCGCCAGCCGCATTCGACGACGCAAATTGGTTTGCTGTCGAACAATAGAAATGCCGCACGTCGGTCGTAACTTGATTAAAACTTACGTTACAGAATATGGTTACAAACAATATTTCAATAAAGATAAGAAAGGATAGAGTTCCTTACAATATACAACCGGGATTCTATCAGCAAACAGGCTTTACATTTTAGTTCAAACTCTTTATTTTGGAAACCTGCCCCGATATTTATTTAATAATTTAAAATTTGATTTATTTTTAGATATACAGACATGGGACAAGGGCGCCAAGAGGAACTTACAAGAACGATCCTTATAAGGACATTTCTAACTGGGGTGCAGAGCACGGTCATCTGAATAACGTAGGTAAACTAACGTAATCGGATTTATTCGTTTTTTGTCAAAAATAAATTATTACTATACAGGGTATGAGCATAAAGTGGGACACAAAGTAACCGGAAATTGTTATACGTCGAAACAACCGATTACACTAATAATATACTCAAAAAGGAATGTTCAAATCACGAGACAACAAATTGTAGTGTCCCGCAAGGATCAATATTGTGTCCACTTCACTTCTTAATATATATAAACGATCTAGTCTTTAATTTTCTCGAATTGTACGCCTCATCGTTTGCCGACGACACAAGCATAATTGTTAATAATAAAAAATTCCAGCTCATTACACATACTGAAGAAAAATAAAATGAAGTAGTGGACTCTTTTTTTACAAATAAGTTATTATTAAACATAGACAAAACACGTAGTACATATATTATTTCAAAATCACACATTACCATTCTCGATGTAAATCTTAATGCCACATTTGTTGAATATAGTTCTATAAAAAATACCACTCGAATGAATACACTTGGAACGGGATTTTCATATTCAGGAACTAAATAAAAAACTTAGCAAACAAATTTTTGCATCCGGAAAAATCAGAAGAACTGGACCTAAAATTGACAGTAGTTTATTTTGCATATTTCTATAGTTTGGTACAATGAGGGATAGAACTTTGAGGCTTGTCCACGCTGACCAATATGCTATACTATGGTATATAGTGGTAAAAATAAAAAAATAATGAGTTTCTTTGAAATGGAAAAAATATACAACATAACGTATATTTATACAGATAGTTCAGTCAATAGAGGAGGTGTAGAGTGCGAGAGCAATGACCTGAGCCATTCCTTTAGAAAGTTGTTCAGGGTGCTTGAGGAGTGAACATACTGAAAGTCCTGACATCTAGGAGGTGAGCCGGAGGGGGCACAAAGAAACAAAGAAGGTCCCACTTTTGGTTTTTTCGTTTATATCTCTAAAACGGTGCGTCGCAGGGAAAAATGTTCCTGCACCAAATGAAATCTCATGAAATTCTCTATAACTTTCATTTTATATATTTTTTCGAATTCGCAACTGTTTTCGAGCTACACGCTCCGGAAAAGTGAACAGTTCCGAAAAACAGATTTTTACCTGAAAAATTGAAAATTGTATTTTAAAGCTAGGATTTTGCAGAGTGAGAGGGAAATATGCGTTCATTTTCGGTTTATTATAAATATTTAAAAAATCATAAATGCTATAATCTTTAAAATAATTTCAGATACTTCCCATTGCTCTAAGGAATACAACCATATATAGTTTTTCTCATTAATTTTGTACATAGGCAAATGCCATACTCTAACAATGAAATTAGGCACTATTTTCATTGACAAACTACGATATTTAAATATAAAAGAAATTTATAATAAAAAATATGTATAGCTGTATTCGTTAGATCAATAACAAATATCTAAAGCAGTTTTAGGATTATACTAAGTGTAGTTTTTTAAATATTTACAATAAATCGAAAATAAAAGCATATTTCCCGCTCACTCTGCAAAATCCTAGCCTTAAAGATGATAGAAAAAAGTCACATATAAGGTAAGTCATTTTATTCGATTTCAATAATTCTCGTTGTTCTCACTCTCAATAACTTCTCAATGTTAAACTCTCAACTTTCTCTGGATTCACGTTTTCATCTTCTTTGGCCGTGAGGCTCCTGGCAAGGATTCCTCGTCTATGGCATCCTCATCCTCAGTGGTGGGTGGTTCTTGCTGAAGAGGCTTCATTGTCGTCCTCGTTGTAAACAGGCACGCCGTTAAGGCATTTCCCTTGGCAGTGGAGGCACGCCGCAGAACAGTTCAGCATTGCTTTCCGGCATCCACATTTGCCACTACCACAATCCTTGGTGCAACGGCAAAATAACGTTTTCAATAGGACCTCCGGTGCTGGTGGATCTTCTGTTGTAATTGGCACCAGGGTGTCTCCTACATGTTTCCACCCCCACTCTTGAGGGGGCAGCTCATTCCCAAGCCACTGCTGCACTTGGTGGTAGGTGCGCCGGGAATGTTGTTTAGCTGCGTTCTCAGTTGGTGGGAAGGAGCTGATGTTAGGCTGAGTTTGCCACTGACCTCATGAACGACTGGAAGCGGTACTGGTTGAGGGAGGTCTTGTCTTGCTGGTACTCCATACAATTTGAGGAAGCAAATCTTCCCAGCCTCTTCAACCTCGCTTTAAGTGGAAAAGGGGATGTAAAAGATCACTGCCGCTTCCTCTCAGATTAATGTTTAGACAACATGAAGGAATGAAGGAATGTTTGATGGAAAATGTGAGATAAAAATCTGTTTTTCAAAAATTTTCACTTTTCCGGAGGGTGTAGCTCGAAAACGGTTGCAAATTCGAAAAAGGTGTATATAATTGAATTTGTAGAGAATTTCATGAGCTCTCATTTGGTATAAGAACATTTTAGAGATATAGGCGAAAAAACCAAAAGTCGGACTTTCTTTGTGCCCCCACCCGGCTCATCTCCTAGACGTCAGGACTTTCAGTATGTTCACTCCCTAAACACCCTGAACAACTTTCTAAAGGAATTGCTTAGGTCCCTGCTCACGCACTCTACACCACCCTTTAGGCCATTCGTTGACTCGGCTAAGACAGATAAATGCAAACATATAATTTTCTTGTTTAGTTTCTTTCGCTTTGATTTTTTTATTTGTTTAGTTCCTTATGAATCCCTGTAGATAGAAAACTAATAATTACATTAAATAAGCACTTTCAAATAGGTCTGATGCAGCTATATGAGTTGGGTAAATGGTTAAGAGAAAGGTACAACGGCTTTCTTCCAAAGAAATACTCAAAGAAAGACTTTCAAGTGATTTCTTCGGACCTGGACAGATCCCTGATGTCAGCTGCAACATGCCTAGCAGACCTATATCCCCCGGAAGATGAACACATATGGAACACAGATTTGCTCTGGCGACCCATACCCATCCGCATGATCCCAGACCCCGATGACGCGATTATACGGCACAGAAAACATTGTGCAAAGTATGATAGATTGCACACCGAGGAAATGGAGAAAGACTATATGCGGAAAATTCTGAAGGAGAACCAAGAATTTTTTGAATACGTCTCCGAGAAAAGTGGCGAGAATATTTCAACTCTGAAACAGTTGAGAAATTTCTTTGATATCTTTTTAACCCAGGTTTATTTTAATGTTACTTTGCCGGTTTGGGCCAAGGATGCTTTTAAAAAAATGGAATGTTTGGCAATTATTGAGATAAACTCTTACACTTGCACTACTGAGCTTGCGAGAATGAAGTCAGGTAAGTAGGATTCAATACATTCTTTGATTTTCTAATGAATAGAATGGCAATGTAAGGATACGAACAACCCGAAGATGCCTAGCAGTTCAGTGGGTATGATGGTGGTGTACTTTTTCCCCCAAGAAAACTACCACTAACACTTGTTCTAATTTGTGAGGTGACAAATCGGGGTTATTACATGGAATATTCATAAATCGAATATCTTTTAACCAGGAGAAGCCAAAACAACTCCCGGGGGTTGGAATCACCCCCTCCCTGAATGACAAAACATTCCGGAAATACTGCGAAAAGGTCGAAGAACAGTTTCCACCGGTTTTCGAGGGCGAGGAACAGGATGATGACCATATTTTCTCTTCTACCCTCCCTCTAAACTACCCATGGATTGCCCCTTTTTCGATTCAAGAATTCCTCACGTGAAAACTATTAACTCTAGAGAAAATATGCAAAGAACAAGAAGTGTTTTTACAAGTTGATAACAGCAGACATTTGATATTTTCGGGAAAAATATTTCTTGAATCGAAAAGAAAGGGTGATTTTCCCAATTCATCGGTAGTTTAGAGAGAGGAAAGAGAAGGGCAGAAGATAAAATATGATCACCATCGTGTTACTCGTCTTCGAAAACGGAGGAAACCGTTCTTCAGCCCTTTCGCAGTATTTTCGGATTGTTTCGTCATTTAAAGAGGGGGTGGTTCCAACCCCCGGGAGTTGTTTTAGCGTCTCCTGGTCAAAAGATACTCGATTTATGAATATTCCCTGTAATAACCTCGATCTGTCAAGCCCTCACTAGCGTTGTATGGAAAAATCAGAACAAGGGATAGTAGTAGTTTTTTGGGGGAAAAGTACACCACCATCTTGTCCGTGGTACGGCAGAACGTTGGGAGTATGTGACTAGAGCAATTTTAAATGATTCAGAAGTTTTATTTCAACGCGTGTCGTTCTATTAAATTTAATAGCCATTTAAGCCCGAATTTAGGGATGAAATGCCAATTTGCGAAAACTTCAACTTGAAACATATATTTTTGACGTGACATTTGGAATCAGCGGCTCAAAAAACATTAGGATAGGTGCCTTTCACCTTTGGAAATTATATTTTTTTGTGTGCCTGTGTTATCTTTCACATGTAGTCCAGTCATTGAAGGTAACATACGGCGATATTGTATAATTTTGCCAAACAGCACCAATTTGCACAAAAATTTGGATTTAGGTTGTACTTACCCTCTACTCCCAAGTTGACCCTGTAGCGGGGATTGCTTTTACCCTGGGGGTGGATGCCACCCCTTCTCGGGGGTGAAAAATGTTTCATTGAAAATAAGTCCGGGAATCAATATATTGACTAATTCTAAGCAACTTTTGTTCTATAAAGTTTTTTCTGAAAGTCAATACTTTTCGACTTATTGGCGAGTGAAAGTTTTCAACCAATAAACCCACGTTTTCAGACGGTTTTTCGCGAATAACTCAAAAAGAAGTATTTTATCGAAAAAATCATTCTTAGTAAAAATGTAGCTTATAAAAAAACAAAAAGAATGGTGGGTTTATGGTATCTTTAGTCCCAATACAAACGGAGTAATAGCTTGTTGAAGGTTGGTTCTTATTCGTCAAACGCCAAAATTGAAAGTTTCAACGTGAAGTTGCTAAAAAACAATGCATTTTTCGGGGAAACTCATGGAACCCTGTTTGAAGTGCTTCAAAAAACTTTTATTTTTGTTTTTTATGAATAGGTGTAAGTATGCTGTGCCTAAATATAGCTATAATGTGTATTCATCAATGCTCCAATATACGTGTTCTGATATCTGCAAAAATATGTGATTGGTTTTTTACCCATAACTCGCTTAGTTTTTAAGCTATCAAGTCCTTTAAAAAATCATTTTGTAGGTTTTTCCAAGAGCTATAAGCTCATTGAATTTACCTTACAGCCCTTATTTTTGAAAGGGTTTGAGCTGAAAGGGCTTGAATAAGTTACTATTTACGAACATATGAAAACTTTAAACGGCCATATCTTACTCAAGTTTTATCTAAAAAAAAACGAAAACTTTCAGAAAAGCAAAACCTACAATTTTGTATTCTACAAAATTTTGCGTATCATTAATAGTTTTTGAATTATTTTGAAGAAAAGGCAATTTTTTGCAAAGTTACAAAAATGCTCTTTTCACTTCAAGCTCAAATTGTTTCAAAACTAAGCACTTTAAATCGGTCAAACTTCTAGAGCATGTTACAAGTACATAAATAAAGTAAATGGTAAAGTGGTAACGATTATTTTCAGTTGGGGTGGTAATTAGGGGATGATTTTCACATTTTTTTGACGCCGAAAAAAATAGGGACCAACATTATTTTCGTCATAACTCGCTTAGTTTTGATGCTAGGGACTTTTATATAAAATAAAAATAAAGGTTTTTTCAAACACTTCACATGAGTTTCCCAGAAAAATGCATTGTTTTTTGACAACTTCACGCTGAAACTTTCAATTTTGGCATTTGCCAACATTCAACAAGCTATTACTCCGTTTCTCCGTTTGTATTGGGACTACAGACACCACAAACCCACCATTCTTTTTGTTTTTTTATAAGCTACATTTTTACTAAGAATGATTTTTTCGATAAAATACTTACTTTTTGTAAGTCGAAAAGTATTGACTTTCAGAAAAAACTTTATAGATCAAAAGTTGTTTAAAATTAGTCAATCTATCCATGCTCGGACATATTTTCAATGAAACATTTTTCACCCCCGAGAAGGGGTGCATCCACCCCCAGGGTAAAAGCAACCCCCGGTACAGGGTCAACTTTGGAGTAGAGGGTAAGTAGAACCTAAATTCAAATTTTTATGAAAATCGGTGTGTTTGGCAAAATTATACGGGAAATAGGTCATTGACTGGACTAATGGTGAAATTCATAAATACAATACTAGGCAGAGAAATGAGGATTGCTTAGATTTTACTACGTTAGGAAAACAGTAGTAATTCAACAAATTACTATGGCTCAGAAATATTTTATCAAGTCGCCACTCAATATCAGGATGTTGCGAAAAAACAAGTTTCACTCATAGATTTCTAATTCTATGGTTTCACTAAAATACTAAACAAATTCAGGCATAAATTATTTATTTATATGTTTATTTTAATTTATTTATATTACTAAAGTTTTTAGTATTTGGTGGTAGTTTATTATAACAATAGCTGCCTGCACAAAAGGATATCTTCATTATTACGTGTGGCATATTAATGTTGACATATTGGTAATTTATGTTTGTTTGTGTAGATGTAAGATAACAATTTGTACAGATATATATATAGATACTAAAGACGATCCAACCACCCAACCAACCAACCTTCTCGGTATACTTGCATAACAACTCGTAAAAGTGAGCTGATCTGCTGGAATTTCAGCGTCCTCAAAGTGTGCCGACAATATTGGCTCCAGCAGACCAGCTCACTTTTACGAGTTCGCATGGCAATCTTCAAAGTGTACCGAGAATGTCGGTTGGTTGGATCGTCCGTAGACCCCTTGAAGTAAGTATGTCTTCATTTTTAAGTATTTGTTTCAGGTCCTTTGATAGACATAATAATAAGTCACTTCGAAAACGTAATCAAAGAGGAAAATATCCCGAAATTCCTAATGTACTCAGCTCACGATACCACGCTGATACACATCATGAACAGCATGCAGATCTACGATTCCCAATGGCCAGAATTTGCATCTATGCTTATTTTCGAGCTCAGGAAGGATAATGAGAAACATTTTGTGAATATTTTGTACAAAAATTCTGCTGGTCTTGCGAAACTAAAGCTTAGGGGGTGCGAATTTGACTGTGATATGGAAAAGTTCCAGGAAATCTTGGCTCCTGTTAGGATTAATTTGAAAGACTGGTTACAGGAGTGCTTGGCATGATTTATCTTAAACATTTCTGAAATAAAATACTAAAACTTTTCTAAAATAAACTAACACATATAAAATACTGACCGCATGCTTGTTTTAATAGATAAAATATTTCCTACTACTGTCGACTGTTTTCAAATATTTAAAATATCAGAAGTAAGACGGGATGGAGTGACAAATCTAACAGTTACAAATTATATATTATTTAAAGCAAAATGTGTGTGTCTCAAAACAACTCAGATCCCGTCAGAAATCTGTAAACATTTACAGTGTGTTCCCGAGGACGCGGCCCATCGAGGTATAATTAGAGGTTAAAAGACTTACTTTAAGGATGTTCAATTCTCAATTAGACGCGATGGCCCCGTCCGAAGAGATCACACCCATCCACCGCTAAAACCCAAAAATTAACTCCGCGATCTGAGAGGGACACATAGTGACCATGGAGTACGACGTAACATGGGGCCTGGGCATGGTGCAGCTATAAATCAAACTCTTTATTTTCATATAAACAATACACTGAAAAGAGCAGAGAAACATAAACTACAGTGTGATCTCTTCGGACGGGGCCATCTCGTACAACTGAGGATTGAACTTCCTTAAGGTAAGTCGTTTAACCTCTAATTATTAGTCTTTGCTGCAGGCTAGCGATGGGGATATTTCACTAGTGTCTAGCCCCTGAATATCACTACTTGTGCCTGGCACGCGCATGCGCAAATTCAACCATTTACCACTTGCCAGCATTTGCTTGCCAGCAGCACATCGAGGTTGAACAGCTGTTTTCTAACACTCACAATTTCTCACAATTAGGTTAGGTTAATACCTATTTTAATTATAAACCAATAATTACAGTTGTCAGTTGTTAAATACCTCACTTGCTGGTGTAGATACATAAGTTAAAAAATTATTCATAAAAATATTTACTAAAAATCCTGTAACATATTGTTTGGTGGTTATTTAAAGGTTGTTATAGTTTTTTCAAAGATTAGAGAATGAACTCTCTCTCAATGAATGGTTTCTAGAGGGAAATGCTGAGATCACAATTTTTGACTAGAGGGCTGTGTTTGGACTATTTAGGAGGGAAACATACCAAAAGTCCCCGAACGTAGAAGGTCCTGGTTTTTGGTTTTTCGCTCATATCTCGAAAACGGTTAGCCCTAATCAAAATGTGGCTATATACAAAATTAAAGCTGACCAAATGTTCTACAATAATGTTTCTATATTTTTTTCGTATCTGCTATGGTTCAGTAATGAATTGTATATCTTTTGACTGTATTCTAACTTTATTATAAATTTATTATAAATTGAAAATAAATTTTAATAACCATAGTAGAAAAAAATTTCTTGTACAGATATCCGTTTCACAACAGACTGAACTGAAATGTGGAATAAAAAATGTCTTTGCGTCTGTAAGTGTGTGCGTGCGTGTATATCTATGTGTGCGTGTATATCTATATGTGCGTGTATACCGCTTCTTGTAAACACGATAACTTCTGTTAGACTTAAAATATTTGATTACAATTTGGAACATATGTAAAACAGCATTACAATAATCCCTATTGAAATTGGGCCATATCTGTAATACATGGTGATAACCAGAGGCCTACAATTCTCACTTCATAATAATGTTTTTAAAAATACCATGTTCCATATTTTAGGATAACACTGATATATCATCCAATTTAAATAAAGTTGGTTTGCCTAACATACACCCGGTATATTGCGGATAGAAATCTTATATATCTTCTTATTTTTGTATGCTTAGTAATATTTTGGTCTGAAATTAAAATAAAACGTATTTTACGTATGAGAGTTTGTAGGCTTCTGGTTATCACCATGTATTACAGATATGGCCCAATTTCAATAGGGATTATGGTAATATCACAGAATAAGGAACTACCAGAAGCGGAACTCTCAGCACCGCCTTTGATGTTTTATTATGACCTTCGCCATTTTGTTGTTGATAATTTTGGCGGGAAACTTAAACAGCATGTTTATAAACAAACTTTACACAGGCTGAATACAATTACTTACGTTATTCGAAGACTTCTATTTAAAACTATTAAAGTAAACTGGATAAAATTGTCCCTACGAACAATTGTATTCTTAATATAAAATCACAAAATGTGTTGAAATCAACACAATATCTCGCCTGAGAAAATCTGTAATAGTAGGTAGTGCTGTTGGTAGCAATCTATTTTGATACATATTTGTCGTGCGCACAACTTAAAATTGTTATAAAGTTCGGCTGAACCTTTACTTGTCAAATCCCCACGATCGCATGCTTCCAACCACAATACGGACCTTAAAAGAAGAAAGGTTGACAATTACTTGGAAATATCTTATAATTTACAGTAATAAAATACCTGTATTATGTCACAAACTGTCATTTACCGCACTTTATTGTTTTAACCTAAAACAATAAATGAACTGACGGATGTACCAACAACAAAATGGCGGCAATGGAATTTTGGCGGGAAGCCCAAGTGTCGTTTCAGGTAGTTCTCTTTTCTGTGGTAATATGCAGTTTTACATATGTTCCAAATTGAAATCAAATATTTTAAATCTAACAGAAGTTACCCAGTAAACATTAATGTAACTTTACCTCTCTGAGAGGTAAGATTAATAGAACATTTTTATATAAAATATTTTACACAATTTTACATATACGTAAAATAATATCATATTTAAGTCAACATATTAACTTAATTACTTATACACAAGATTACATATTTGCTACATAATTTTACTTAAAAATGTTTACCTACTTCATTTTACGACATCGAAGTCATGAAACGCGTCAGTATCACGCTCACGCAGCACGCCAGTGTAAAATGATGTAAAATCTAACGTTTGTTTTTTGATCATTTTTGTGAAAAATTGTGGATGATGTCTTTTAATAACTTTGATGCAGAACTGTGAACCATAAAGCGTTGTGACTTTTTTAAATATTATTTTATTTGGACGTTTTATTAGTGTAGAGGTTAGGTGCAAACATAAACCCACTAAACATTTTTCTGTTTCGGAAATGTTTCTGAAATGAATGTACTGAAACATAAAACATTTCTAGAAGTACGACAGAAACGTTATAGACTCATTGCAGAAACTCAAGATGTCCTACCTAAGAAACGTTTCAATGAAACATTTCAAAAGACACGTGCCCGACACATTTATGAATATTTACAAAAATGTTTCCGACGTCTCAAAAAATGCATATAAAATATGAAACGTTCCTGGAACTGTTACAGAAACGTTTCAGATACATTGTAGGTACTAGAGATGTCCTACTTAAGAAACATTTCAAAGAAACATTTCCTTCAGGAAAGGTCGCTATAAACCAGAGATGTGCTGAGAAAACTTTCCATATTTAATAAAAGTCTGTAAAAGTCATGTAAATAATATAATTGTATGAACACTCATTTAGTATCAAAATGAAGCTTGCATCATCATGAATCAGATTTCACCATAAAATAGGCTATCAATATACCCCATGGAAAGTTAGAAGGAAAACTTCCTGAAACTTTCGGAGTTTTCAAAATGGAAAGTTTCCAGGAAGTTTTCCTTCTAACTTTCCATTGGGTGTATTGATAAGCTATTTTATGGTGAAATCTGATTCGTGATGATGCAAGCTTCATTTTGATACCAAATAAGTGCATACAGTTATATTATTTAAATGCCTTTTACAGACTTTTATCAAATATGGAGGATCCTCGGCACATCTCTGCTATAAACATTATGAGACATAAAATTTCAATATCACCTAGTTAACTGAACTTTATTACCTAATGTCGAAATTGAAGCCGGTGTAAAAATAAACAAATAATGAATTGAAATATATTTTTAGGCAACTTCAATAACAATATTAAGGTTCAGTTAACTGAGCGACCGTAAAATTTTATTTCATAATTTTTAGCGACCTTTCTAGTGTCTTCATCTTTACTTATCTTCACTGGGCTGTCGATCCCATCAATCTTTCCTTGGCATTTAGATGTCTACAAATAAATAAAATTACCCGGTAAATATGAAAAAAAAACATGTATTAGAAACACTTTTAAATATTTGTAAACTGTAGTATATAAATATAAAAATATATAACAAAAGTATATCTTATTCCTCTATAAAATAAAATATCAGCTTCATAAAATCAAGTTGGCAGTTGCCCTCAAAAGTGGTTAACCATTAGGTATATCATCTTGTCTTCTATTTGATGAACCGGTATTGGGCCTGATATGAACCACGCCGATACTAAGTTTCGAATGTTTTATTCATGCTGGTACTAAGCCTTCGCCAGGGGCTGAAAAAGTTATAAAAACAATCACAAATTGAATGTACAGAACACAAATGAATATTTTTTAACCTTCTTCCCGTCCATTACTGGAAAAACAATGTATCTTTCAAAAACCACAGCACTTTAAGTATTAATAATAATTAACTGACCCGACACCCGCACTATTTTTTTTTTATTTTTGATGCACACAGTGTCCTTCCAGGCATAAAGATAAAACTTACTTAACTGCAACAATAGCAAAATGCAAATGGCGGCTAGCTTCTCTGCTCTATACATTTGTCCATGTTAGAATCGTCATCGGTCGTATGTTTTCGTTTCTCATTTTAATAAATGAATTTCTACAATTTGACGTTTTAATTGATGCGTATTCTGTGCAATAATCTACAATCTGCAATACTGATATGTTGACTTCTCGATTTGGAGTTGAAATTTACAGTAATTATAATCACTAATTAGTTGCTGTAAAACAAATAGGCAGAATCGTATCGATCGTAAACGATTGTATACTATCCCTTCGTGTTTTTCAATAAATGTAATTCCACAACTTGCCGCATGGAGATGATCATACAGTTTTTATGCTTTGCAGAGTTTACAAATATCAATATTTCAGATCTTTATATATATTATTATATTCTCCATATTATTCGTTGACGTCTAGTTCTCGAGTAATTACTTATTAATAACCAAGCGTTCAGTATTCCAGGCGGAATCTAAGTCGAGAATAGTTGTAATTTTACAAACAAGGCATTTTAAAAATCGCGGGGAATGGACATATTGTTACCGATGTCATTTGAATTCATGATTTCATTTATATATTTTACCGACGGAACAATATATATGAAATATTTCTGCAAAATAACAAATATTATGAATTTCTGAAATGTGTCAGAAATATAACAGATATGTTTCTAGGAAATGTTTCATTTCTTCCAGATTACAATTTTTTCGAAACGTTTCATAAATGTTTCGTGTTTAGTGGGAACATGCCCTCTTGTTTGCGAATTTGGTGTACGTTGGAGGTGCACCATTTTCCAGTGAATGACCCAAAAGTAAGTTTGTGTTGTACCGTTTTTATAAAGATATTTATTTAAATGAAACGTAATCTTTTTATAGGTTAGAATTATTTCACGGGCAATCGTTATTCTCGACAGACAATTATATCATTACATGGATTTTGTTACACAAAAGCTGTATGTTGGTGCTGTTCCCCCATTATTAAGTTCAGCTGAATCCAGCGTAAGAAGTTGTAATTCAAGGAAACCCAGATCTTAATAGTGACAAAGCTTTTGCGAAGTACTATGCATAGGTATGGTTATTGTTTACCGACATCTTATAGTACCTACTTTGTGTTCGTTATTGTATTGTACATATATTTCAAGGTTTTGTATGTGTAAAGTAGGCTAATATTTTCCTGCAATTTTTCTTTTGTCCAGAATTAAGAGATAAAATTAGTTATGTATGCTTTACATAGCAAGTGGTTGAATATACATATACGCTACGTCATTTGTTCCATACCGTGAGGTCACAGTGTTACCTCTTCACTATGTAAAAATCATATGCACATGTTGCTGACATTTCGCAGAGTATGCACATATGATTATGCGTCACATTTTACATAACACGTTACTTCTGCGAAACTTAGTTTACGTAGCATTTACGTATATGCTATATATTTATGTTTGCTGGGTATCGTTTTTACAAGAAACGGTATACACGCACACATAGATATATACGCACACACACACACACTTACAGACGCAAAGACATTTTTTATTCGATATTTCAGTTCAGTCTGCCTGTGAAACGGATATCTGTACAAGAAATTGTTTTCTACGATGATTATTAAAATTTATTTTCAATTTATAATAAATTTATAATAAAGTTAGAATATAGTCAAAAGATATACAATTCACTGAACCATAACAGATACGAAAAAATTAATACAAACATTATTGTAGAAAATTTAGTCAGCTTTAATTTTGCATATAGCCGCTTTTTGATTAGGGCTAACCGTTTTCGAGATATGAGCGAAAAACCAAAAAACGGGACCTTCTTCGTGCCCCCTGCACCCCCCCCTCCTTCGTTCGGGGACTTTTGTATGTTTACCTCCTAAATAGTTGGACTATTTAGGAGGTAAACATACCAAAAGTCTCACAGCCCACACAGCTCTCAAGTCAAAAATTGTGACTCGGCATTTCCTTCTAGATCCCCTTATTGAACGTCCATTGACTGGGCCAAATGACAAAGGAATGATTTTACTGTTTTTTAAGCAAAAGTCTATCCAGAAAATAATAACAAAATACGATTTTAAAGTAAGAGCTTGTATATATGTTAATTATAAAGCAATAATTAAGGTCGTTAAATACCTAGCTATAACCTAAAAGAATGTTCATAGAAACTCTTATTAAGAATCGGGTAACATATTATTTAATGGTTATTGCCATCAAAGTGGCGAAAAATGGCCACTTTGGCAAATTGCTCAAAAACCGACCGACAGAAATGTCTGCCACTACAGTACAGTACTGTACACGCCAAAACAAATATTTCTCGCCAAATTTGGTCCGGTAACTAAACATTTTTTTTCAATTTTCGGTTACCGCGCGCGCCGGCCGGATATCGATAATCATTCGATTAAAATGTTCCCCCTCCCTATCACCCCACTATACCAAAAATTTCCAGAGAGAAAAAACTTTGGTACTTATATGGTCTCTTCGATTACCAACTGGCAGGCGGTAACCTTTCATCGTCGAATTTGCACGCTATTTCCTAGAATAATACATAGTTCTTAGAAGTAGATAACAGTGTCCTGATTGAAACAGATTAAGTAGGTAGGTATTTAGAAATGTCAAAATTGTCAGTAATATTTATATTGTCCATAGTGTTAATCAAGAATATTTGTTGCTCACCAAATTCTGATCTATTATCAGTAATCGCGGTAAGCAGTACACTTAATTTCAGAATAGATATTAGTGTTAATTGTTTATATATACTGAGACTGAGGGGTAATGACAATTCTTGTCAATTTCTGTTTTCATTTAGACAGTTGAAGTTACTTTAAGAAACTCTGACCGAGACAACACAGAATGCGATGATTTTTGCAGTTGTACCACAGAAGACCTATACCAGAAGCGTCACTGTCGGAGGCACGTTCGATGTTTGTGTGCGTTTGCACGCATCCAGTAATTTAGTCGAGTAGAGAGACGGTCCAGTAATTTAGTGCTTTCCACTAAATTACTTGACTAAAACACGCTGTCCGCATTGGTCGAGTACTAAATTACTAAGCGACTCGACTAAATTACTGTGCGTGCAAACGCACCCTTTCATTGGTAAATTGGGGTGACCTTCGGCCATCTTGTCGATGGTATTATCAACCTATAAATCCGCACCTTTCTAAATCCCCCGCTGGACGCATTGGTAGATAAAATTCGAAGCTGATTTTGGCTTTGGTTTTCAAAATAGCCAATCATATAATGTTTTGGCTACCGGTACGCTCCACCGGTGAATTTAGAAACCTGCGGATTTATAGGTTGACAATAATACCACCGACATATGACATATGCGCATAAAATTCAATATTGGCGGGAAAGCCAGGGAGTCGTTTCTGGTATAGGTCTTCTGTGGTTGTACTTCTAGGAGTATGTTCAGAAATTATCAGGTTCTGAAATACTAAATAAAGAAGAAGAAACAAAAAGAGTACTCGAACTGGATAACATTACATAGTAATATTTTATTTGACGTAAAATTTACAAGCAGGCGTAGAGGTTATTTTCCAGTAAAATCTGGATAATTGTATTATTTTATAGATTTCAGACATTGTTTAGAAGAAAATGCATGTGGCAGAGCATCCCAATAAGAAATATAAAAAAAAAATAGTCTATGTAGTCCAGTCGGTAAAGTAAAAAATACACCAGAAGCTTGCAAAAAATGTTATCTGAGATTTTCCTTCAGTAACTGTTAGTGGAGGGATTATACATCACAAAACCACAAAAATTCGTTCTGGGGGTGCCGCGCAACTCCCCCCCCCCCCCCCCCCAAAACACCACCCATTCGGTGAAAAAAGCCTTATTTTACTGATAAGTCGCTAACCGTTGAAGATATAAAAAAATTGCTCATTATAAAAGAAAGCTTGGCTATAATTTCCTAAAAAAAGTCCTTGTGCAATTTTTTTGTATATGCCATAGTTTTCGAGAAAATCGATATTGAAAATATAAGAAAAATTGAATTTTTAGAAAATGCGTTATATAATCGTTAATATCTTCGCCAATTGTCGACATATCTAAGAAAATAAGTAAGCAAGTGAAAGATATTTTTATAACCTTCAGTTTTTCACCATAGGAAATTATAAAAGTAACTAGATTTTAGGGTTTTTTTAAGGTCGGGTTAGTAAAAATTGATTTTTTCCCGATTTCTTTGAATATATATTTGCCAATAATTGTTAACATATTATAAAAAATAGAATCAGATATGAAATACTACAACTCAAATTTTTTAATAATTGCATTTAAAAGTTATAAATAATAAGAGGTACAAGTGAGAAGAGTTTACTGCAATAGTTAGACAAATAAAAGCTCCAAAAATGCACCTATGTGCACATTAAATCCATCTTTGAAACCTGTAATATTTGTTTATTAAATTCAAGATTCATTTATTTGTAGATCTACAGACATGGCATGAGAGCACCAACAGCCACCTTCAAAAATGATCAATATAAGGATGTTTCTATCTGGGGTGCGGAACTCGGTCATCTGAACAACGTACGTAAACTAACAAAACAGGGCCGTCTCCAGAACTAAATGTTAGACACCTTTCATTTCCTTCTTGCCAGAGCTAACATGACTCAGCAGACCCCCACCCCCTGGCTACGGCCCTGTAATAGAAATAGATTTCCCCCTGCTTTATAGATATAATTCATACCATTTTTACAGTGCACATAAAAAAGGCTGCAAAAACTGTCCATAGAAATATCAAAGTCGATGCTATTATTTGCTGAAAAATTTAGTCACCGCCGTATAGAATATAATTAATTATATAATCTCTATATCTAATGGACGTAAAATTTACATACACTTTTGAAGCCTTATTTTTATATCCAACGAAGGCACCTTCATAAATACAGATTCTATTTTAAGTTCATCCTCGTCGACCTAAGCAATAGTATATTGTTTTATTAGGAGTAAAATTGATAGTGAAAGTGTGTAGGTTTGCCGGACGAACGATGTGAATCCGGCAATTACAGACGAGTCACAACAAGTGGCTTTTTCTCCGAATATAACATGCTCTATTTTTCTTCAAACGTCGATTAGCTATAAAAAAAATAGAGATAAAAATCTCGAATTTCACCACCAAAAACGCATTGTGTTAATATCGCATGGCCGGCGCACAGTGGGCAACAAACCTAAAAACGTGGCCAAAAATCAAAATATGTAATAGAGCTAATACGATCGCTATTTTAAGCTATGTGTAGCCAACACCTTTACACATAATAAAATGAATCGCAACTGGCCATTACATGATTCATTTCTGCGCCCACATCAGTCAAAACCGAGTAGTGCAGATAGTGCGTTATGAATTTTAAAGTTTTATTAGATCCCTGTGCTCGTTTATTTGTTTATTACTGTATTAAAATTCGAGTTTTTTGCTATGGAGGCTTCAAATTCAGATGTGTATTACATTTCCTAGTACTTATAATTTTGTGATAAGCATTAATATTTTTGTAAATGCCAATTTGTAGTCGTCAATGTAAAATGTTAATTGTTCTTAGTATTAATGAAACATTTAGTTTGGTTCCAAGTGCGACCAAGACATTGTTTTAAATGGGCGTATTCTTTGTTTATTAAATAAATATATTACGTTTGAAATTTATGCCCATATTTTGTCCTTCACTTTTAAAATTGAACTTATTTCTAACCTGAAACGCTTTTTTAACAAGTATATAATAAAACAGGTTTACAAAAAAAAAGTTGTCTGGATCTGGGGTCAGACTATACGTTTCTTATGTATTTTTCGACGCTGAATTCCAATCTATTTTTAGGTTTGCTCTATCACGTCAGGATTTTGAGATATCCTATCCTAAAAGTGCAAGAAACACGGTTTTTTGACATATTTGAGATTATGTAGCTTTGCGAATTTATTTTTTTTTCCTTAAAAAACATGTATGGGGTCTTAAAGTATAAGTCTTCCTCTTTAAAATGCCGTTGAGTTTGCTCAAATATTTTTTTTCGCCGAGATATCGAATTTTGAATACTGTCCGTTCATATCATATCTTTTCCAATACATTTAATTAGTACGGAAACCTTATGGTCATTATTTAAATTGCAATATCTCGTCGAAAAAAAAAAGATATTTGAGCAAACTCAACGGCATTTTAAAGGTGAAGATTTGTACTTTAAGATCCCACACATGATTTTTTGAGAAAAAATTTCTCGAAGCTACTTAATCAAAAACCGTGTTTTTTGTACTTTTAGGTTACGATATCTCAAAATCCTGACGTGATAAAGCAAAAAAAAACAAACAAACACAAAATAAAACATACAAATCCCGATTCCTAAACGCATAAACCCCAAACCTAAAAATTCAAAACACACCAACCAACAAACGACAAAAAATGACAGCGATTTAAAAATTTTTTATATTTTTTGGGTGCCATTTTGAATTTTTAAATTTTCAATTTTCTAAATCTGAACCCGTCAGGATTTTGAGATATCGTAACCTAAAAGTCCAAAAAACACGGTTTTTTGAGATATTTGAGGTTATGTAGCTTCGAGAATTTTTTTCCAAGAAACCATGTGTGGGATCTGAAAGTACAAGTCTTCACCTTTAAAATGCCGTTGAGTTTGCTCAAATATCTTTTTTTGTCGACAAAAGACAAAAACATCATTGTGTTAGTGAACGAATTCTGAACAAGTTTCAAAATGTCTGTCTGTCTGTCCGTCCGTCACGTTTCTTGTAAGCACGATAACTCAAGAAAGAAAAATCCTATTGTACTAAAATTTGGACAGTAAGTTTAGCTAGTAGGGGATTGTTTTTGAACAAAATTGATCAGTAAAAAAAATGTTATTAATGATTTAAATTTGAGATTTTTTTTTTTGATTTTTATGTTTTTGTAAAGATTTAAATTTTTACATGTTTTTACGTGTTAGGTAGTTCTTACGCTTTTGACTTGGAATCCAAGGGTCAGAGGTTCGAAGCCCACATGGGGTATGGTATATATTTTTTATTTTTACTTTATTTTACACTGAGTCTTTCATCAACTAAGATCGTACTATAAATTAAAAATCTCTAAAATTAACATTATTTACAAAAACTGCGAAGAGTATCCTATAGAAAGTGTAACAATTATATAATAAAATTATATAAAAAAAATATTTTTAAGAAAAAGCTCATTTTTTTTATATAATTTTATTTTTTAATTTTTAGTCTACTTATTTTACAGACAGACAAAACCCTTTCATTTGCCACCGCCTTCCCTCTCCCGTCTTCTCACCTCTCTAACACTACTTCCTAGTTCTTTCTTCCCACCCCTTTTCCCATCTCTCCCCACCTCTTTCCACCCCATTCCCACCTCTTCCCACCCCTTCCCACCACTTTTCCACCTCTTTCCACTCACCTCTTCCCACTCCTTTCCCATCTCTTCCCACCTCTTCCCCGTCCGCCATATTGAATTTAGAATGACGTCACATAGTTTACCGTATTTTACTCATCAAACACGTTCATTTGATACCCATATCAAGGGGGTTGTGAAGAAAAGATACTCCGCCATCTTGGGACGTCCGCCATATTGAATTTAGAATGACGTCGTCACTTAGTTTATCGTATTTTATGTACTCGTCGAACCCTTTCATTTGATACCCATATCAATGGGGTTGTGAAGGAAAAGATACTCCACCATCTTGGGACGTCCGCCATATTGGATTTAGACCGATAATGCCTATACTATGTTTCATTGTCACCGGACTTACACACGTGTGCCAAATTTCAAAGCTCTAGCTTAATTAGAACTAGTCGAAATTCAGCTTGCAAGATTTGACCTAAACAAAGAAACTAACATACAAGCAAACATTGCAAGTTAAATAAATAAAATAAAAGCTTTTGAAATGTTTGGTAAACCGGCGAAGAGTACGTTTTATCTATCTTCTTCTTAATACAAATTTATTATTGAATATGGTGTAGAAAAATAAAGGATGCCCTGTTCTCCCTTTATATTAGCTCGATCGGCAGCTTCTTATGTGCATTGTAAAAATGAAGAGAACTATTATATACCTAAATTGCTTTCAACTATTTTTTTGATTGCATTAAATAAACACTTTCAGATAGGTCTAATGCAGCTATATGAGCTAGGCAAATGGTTAAGAGAAAGGTACCACAGCTTTCTGCCAAATAAGTACTCGCACAAAGACATCCATGTGGTTTCTTCCGACAGAGACAGATGCTTCATGTCAGCTGCATCATGTCTAGCTGGCCTCTATCCTCCAGAAGGTGAGCAAATATGGAACAAAGATCTGCTCTGGCGACCCATACCCATCCGCGTGATCCCATCCAACAATGACGCGATTTTACAGTACAAGAAACGTTGTGGGAAGCTTGATAGATTATACAGCAAGGAAATGAAGAAAGACTACATGCAGAAAATTCTGAAGGAACACCGAGAATTTTTTAAATACGTTTCCGAGAAAACTGGCGAGAAGATTACGACCCTGAAAGATATGAAAGATATATTTAATATCTTCATGACTCAGGCTCATTTTAATGTTACCTTGCCAGACTGGGTTAAAGATTCTTATAAAAAAATGGAATGCTTGACCATTATTGAAGCAACCTCCCACACTTGCACCACCGAGCTTGCTAGATTGAAGTCAGGTTAGTAGGCTAGTATAACCTCTTTGGTTTTTTAATCCGTGTGATGACAATATAATCTAATAAAAGTAGACTCAAATTTGCAACATGATTGAAAAAATTAGGGAATTAATGAAACTGCACTTATTTGTCTAAGATCCGGCATAAGAAATTAATACCTTCATCTCTGTTATTCAGATAAGAAATAGTTTATATAAAAGATAACATGTAGGTTAATAGATCGCGACTAGGTTGCCTAGCCATATCTTGACCCGATGGCACTTAATTTGAAAATTGTTGTTAGGCGAAATCGAAATTTTGTCTTTAAACGTATATAGCAGCGAAACCATTAATCCTACAGGAATTTTTCAAGGAAGCAAATTCATCATCATTTTATAATCTTTCTAATAGATCCCCACCAGTTTTTTCCTAGAACCAACGTTTATCTAGATATTCGCAAGAGATGAGAAAAAAACACGTTTCCTTGGAAAATGTTCCAGTTGTATCTTAGCGTCCTTATTTTTTGTCGTAGCGCAGAAAATAAATAGTCCAAGAGCTAGCAACGGTTTCGTTACGTCATTTTTAATCAGGCTAGAACTGTCATAATATGTCCCTTGTAGCGTAACAATAAGATAATCGGAAGTCTGGCAACCGTCCGGGGTGGCTTTTGCGCCCCTGGATTTAAAGGGTGAATAAAAATTAATAAAATTACATTATTATAATCAGTCTGGCACTTTGGGATATCAATGTTGAAAATATTTCAAGTGAATAAAAAAATCGCCAGATCGGTGGGTGGGTGGAAAGTGGGTGCAAGAGGGGGTTGAAGTGGAATAGCTCAGTGCTTAAAGTTCTCGCTTGGGATTCAAGAAGGTCCCGGGTTCAACTCCTGGACCCACCGATTAATGTATTTTACTTCCACATCCAGTGGAAGTATAGTAACGACAAAAAAATTTTGAAAAATTTTTATTGTTCAAATAGGCTTAGAATGTCATGAAATGTCGAGATTTTAGGTTTGAGCGAAAAAAAAATTTTCTGTCTGTCGGTCTGTAACTTTTTTTTTGTGCACACGTTTACTCTGGAACCGTTTAAGATCTTGACTTGAAATTTGGTACACATATGTACTTTAACGAGATCTGGAACTAGATTATATTTTCATCTTGTTCGGTCAAAGGGGCCATGTTTTTCTTAATATTCAAGGTCAATCTCACAATTATAATTATTAAAAATTATCACTTTTTCTTTAGCAAATTAAGGTAGAATTACAAGAAACGACTGAAAATTACCGTGGGAACCAAGCAGCCTACTTTTTTAAATTTGCTGATTACGCGTCTATGCAAATTTTGTATGGATATTAAAATCATTATTATTTCTGAGGCGCCCTTGTTTCTTGGGCCTTTCTTTTGTAGTTTTAACGATAAGATGCCGTTGGTTTTAATTTTTTTGTCATATCTGATGTCCTTTTATTACCTTTTAAATCGGCCTTAGAGAGGTTATAGTTATACTTTACGCTTTACAAATTTCAAATTCCATTTTATCTTCAATAAGTCTGATGGTGTGTTTGCTTAAATCAGTTTAGAAAAAATAAATGCAATAATAAAATTACTTGCATTCCTTCGTGAACATTCTTATAGCTTCTCAGTTCTAATATGGACTTATAAGAGTTTTAAAAACCAGTTTTAAGGTTTTAAGGCGTTTTCTAGAAATGCAGGAAGCTAATAAAAAAGCTAGGTTTTAAGAAAGGTTTTAAAACGACCCGAACAAGGTACTATACCCCACTAAGAAGTTTTATGATGGTATTTAAAAAGGCCTTAACAACCTTCATAAGGATGGGCCCTTTTAGTCTACAAGTCGCTTTATGATGGTATTAAGGACATTGTTGCAGCAAAATACATTTTTCAAGGCATTTTGCACCCTTGTATATATTTAAGAAACCAAAATTGTTCCTTGGGATATACACCATCAGAATGAAGACAAGTAGCTAATGATACAATACATAATTATTACCCGAAAAATCGCAGAACAAATATAAAAGTGTGTACAAATATTAAATTTTACAGTAAATTTTATTAATAAACAAACTGAGCAATTTAAACAAAAATTTCTCAATTTAATATTTATTGTTATAATCGTAGATAAAGTATAGTATTCAACTTGTGGTAGTGGTAATAACTCACTTGATGAATTACAGCACTCGCCTGCGGCTCGTGCTGTAAACTTCATCTGCGTGAGTTATTACCTACATTACCGCTCGTTGAATAATATATTACAATCCATTAATTATTGAAACTAATGATTGATTATTGTACTGTCATCGCGTATGTGTGTAAAATTTCAAGTCGATTGAATATATGGAAGTGAGTCAAAATTGGATTGCAAAATTTGACCCTAACAACTACACAAAGAAAAATGATGAACATTTACAGTGTAATTATAACATGGCTAATGGAAAATATACTATACGTTAGCGAATTATTACGCCTACTAGCCCTGTCAAAAAATCCTATTTCAAACTTATAGATAATCATTAATTACCCATAAAAAATGTATAATAATTATCTATAAGTTTGAAAAAGTTTGAAATGGTTTCTATAAGTTTGAAATGGGATTTTTTAACAGGGAGTGTACATTTACATGGAGTATGTTTATAATTCCACAGTAGTAGTGGTAACATTTCTCTAACATATAGTATATTTTTCCCTTAGCCATGTTATAATTACACTGTAAATTTTCATCTGTTTTCTGTTTTCTCTGTGTAAATGAGTGAAATAATAGCTAGGTTAACTTTAATTGACCATATTTTTTTTAAATTGGTTGCTACTAGTAACTTTAGAGTTTTGATATTGGCTATATATTTTCAACTAAAATCAGCATAGCCAACTATTCACGAAAATCACCTACCAATAGGTGGCGCTGTAAACTGATTTATTGTTTATTCCTGAACGTGTGTTATACTATTAGAATGTAGATGTCGTTAACTCCGATATTTTCGAATAACAATAAAGTTAAAATTTAACATCAATAGTAAAATGATTCGTTATTCACTCCCGAACATATTATTCTACCAGAATGTAGATGTCGCCCACTCCGAATTGACTAAAAACAGTAAATAACGCATAGCCACAGAAAAAGAAACAATCAGAATAGAATCTCTCATTGGCGCGAAAAGTTCGCGCATCTACATCGCGCACTGTCAATCTCGGACGGAATAGTAAAATATTGTGCAAGGCCCGGATCACGGATTTCTTCTGTAACCGGATCGTCTGCGACAAATGGCGAGTGGCGTGATCTCGCCTCGTGATACAGTTTTATATATCATGATGCCGCCTAACTAGTTAAGAAATATTGAAAATCTGAAACAAATATTATTTGTCTTCATCTAATGTTTCACAGGTTCTCTGAATCTCTACCGGTCCGTTCCTAAAAGGGGTAAAAAATATTGAGTACTGTCCTGAACTCGCCCAACAAAAGAATGGCGGAAATTTACAACACGAGATCAAAGGATTTTTTGCCGACATTCCCTTCTGATTGTTTCTTCTTCTGTGGCATAGCCAACATCAAATTGTGAAATAACTGATAGCAACCAATTTCACAAGAATATGGTCAATTGCCCAGTATCTCTATTTAAACTGAACAAAATAATTTGATATAGTGATTATTCCTTCCGTTTTGTTTCAGGTCCTTTAATAGACATTATAATAAATCACTTTGAAAGTATAATAAAAAATGAAGATATTCCGAAATTCTTAATGTACTCGGCCCATGACACCACGCTGATGCACATCATGAACAGCATGCAGATCTTCGATTACCGATGGCCGGGGTTTGCTTCCCTGCTTCTTTTCGAGCTTAGGAAAGAACATGGAAATTACCTGGTGAATATTTTGTACAAAAATTCTGCTGGTCTTGCCAAACTAACACTCAAAGAGAACACATTTGATTGTGATATCGAAAAGTTCAAGCAAACTTTGGCTCCTATTAGGATTAATTTGAAAGAGTGGGTTCGGGAATGCTTTGAATGATTTGTCTTAAATATTTCTCAAATAAAATATAGTTTTATATGCATTTGCTGTATTATATTTCAATAATTTTAGATGAATCTGTTGGGAATTTAATTTTTAATAATTTTCCAGTGACATCTATCGGTCAATGACTCAACAACTGACCAAATTCGACTGGCGGGATTTTGAATCATTCTCCACTTACTTTTAGAATAAAGAAATCTACAACTTTGTCCGTATTTGTGACCAGCTTGTGACATAACGATGGGAAAATGTAGTAAGTCTAAGCACCTGAAAAACAGATGTCGGTACTATCAGGAGTTGTTCAGTGTTGCCGTTTGCAGTAGATTGCCTACTAAATTAGTAGATTTTCAAGAAAAATGAGGGTGGGCAGCAAGATTGGTAGACTATGGGTAGGCAGTAGAATTTTAGTAGAATTAATAATTTTAGAAGATTTTCTGAATACCAGTTTAGAAACTATATTTTATCGCCATCTATGATAATTTAAGCTAGTAACCTAAGTGACACCTCATCGAATAGCACCGAACTCAATCAAATATCTATAGAGACAACTGCTACAGTCATTTAGGTAAGTTCAGTCTTTCTCCGATAGATGTCGAATCAGATATTTAGTTTAAAATGCGACCCCCCCCCCCCACAAGAATTTTCTAAATCCGCGCCTGTTAAGTATGAATTTTTCGTTCAAAATGTTTTAATATTTTTGTTTACTTCTTATTTTTATAGGTTTCCACTAGGCAGGAATTAAATGTTTGATAAAATTTCCGCCCGACACCAGGTAGCGGTAGTTTTTAGTAGAATTTAATTTTAGGTTAGTAGATTTTAGTAGATTCTGATCGGAATGTTGGTAGAATACGGTTAATTGAAAACGGTAACCCTGGAGTTGTTTAAAAAAAATATCTATTTTGTTACAAAGTCAAAGTCGAGGGTATAGTGCCTTGAGATAACCCCAAAAGTGCTGTGACTGTACCATAAGACTTCAACCCCCCGTTTTCGAGGCGGGGAACACGATGGTGACAACATTTTCCGACCTACCCTTCACCGACTAAATCTAAACCGAAAAAACCACCCTATTTTCTGATTTTCCGGTGCTAGCCTTGCGAGGGCATGTCGTGCCGGGTTTCTTTTGCCAATTCGAATAAAATAAGTGAAGCACAGGTAGCCTAACCCACCCCCGGGGTTGAAACTACCCCCACTCCTAACTACGAAATGTCACATAAACAACGAGAATCAGCTGGACAACGGCGGCATACCCCCGTTTTCGAGGGCGGGGAACACGAAGGTTACAATATTTCCCGACCTACCCTTCACCCATCACCTCTAACTGAAAAAAACATCCCCTTTTCCGGTGCTAGGCTTGCCGAATAGGATTTTTTCTTGTCAATTCGAATAAAATAAGTAAATCTCAATCAGACGTCAGACGAGACCAAACCAACCCCATGGGGGGGGAAGGGGGGGTTCAAGCAGCCTTTACACGAAGTGAACTTTTCATTCAGTAATTTATAGGGAATTAATTGAGACAGGTCATTAATATTGTACAGATATAGGTACTTTTGTCTTTTCATTGATTATATATGTAAAAATATTCTCGTTTTTATTCATTCAATGATCATTCATTATATCTGGTTCGTTATATACAATTCCTATGCTATGCAAATATGCAATAAACCTTTTGACACTTACAATTATAATCACACTGTTCGTCCGAGTCGAAATGGACATCACAGTCCATCTTGTTACATTCATAATCATCATATCTGCATCGTTATTATCATCGGACATTATTATTTCTGTAATAAAATTTATATTGCTTATTATCGTGGTATTTCCTTATTGGTGGGGGTAGTTTAAACCTCTGTGGGTTAGATCACCTGTGGTCAGTCTTCCCTGTCAAAAAATCCTATTTCAAACTTATAGATAATTATAAATTTTTTATGGGTAAACATAAGAGCCTATCTGGTTTATAAGGTTTTATACAGTACATTAATTTTGCCATATAGAAATTATATTGGGATGAATAAGTATCTGAAGGAGTCTTAATTGAGTTGGAATACCCATGTTGTTATTGGTATGTTTCCATAAGTGTTTATACTAAAAACAGTTTTTATATGGCATTACAACTTTTAATTTGATAAGTTCACATAGGATCTGAATAGTGTTGAAACTGAAAAGGTTTCATCAGTAAAATCAAATACGAGTTCTGTAATCTTTTATAAGAAACAATTAGTATATGGTTTTTGTAAGATCTGAGGAGTTGTTATCAGTTCAGTTTATATAATAATTTAATGAGGATTTATAAGGATACGTATTAAAAAGTGTTAATAAGGTATTACATCGAATATTTTTGTGGATTTTTATGGAATCTGAAGAGTAATGGAATTGAAAAGATATACTAAGGGAGTTCCTAGTAGACATTTTATACATTTTTATAAGGATATATTTGTACTTATTTTTATAAGACTTCATGGGTATATATCAGTTTAGTTTATATAAGAAGTTAATGGAAACGTGTAAGGATGCATGTTTAAAAAGTATGAATAAGGTATTATCGAATTCTTTTGTGAGTTTTTTTGGAATCTGCAGAGTAATGAAATTGAAAAGATATACCGTAAGGTGTTCCTAGTAGGCATTTTATACATTTTTATAAGAATATATTTGTACTTATTTTTATAAGACTTCATAGGCCCATATCAGTTTAGTTTATATAAGAATTTAATAAGGATTTATAGAGACATCTATTAAAAAGTATTAATAATGATTTACAACTATTAATTTGATAAGTGTTCATGGGGTTCCAATAGTAGTAAAACTAATAATGCTTCATCAGGAAACTAGGGATGAATTTTATAACATTTAATAAGAAATAATTAGTATATCGATGGGTTATTATTAGTTTAGTTTTATATAAGAATTTAATAAGGATTTCTCAGTGCACCCATTGAAAAGTATTATTTACAACTATTAATTTGAAAAGATTTTATGGGATTTCAATAGTAGTCAACCTAAAAAAGTTACAACACTTACTAAACTAAACTGACTAATACAATAGATTTCATATAATTTACATTAAAATCCATTGTAAGATTAAAATCCATTATAAGTATATACACATTGTATTTTAGAAAACCCTCTTATTCCCATAAAAGCATAAAAGTTTTACAAAAGACCTCAAGCGAGGAATATACATAAAAACTCATAGAATCTATAAAACTTTCATATTTCAAACGCCATAAAAACTTATAAATACTTATAGGCCTCGTACTGAGAGTTTACATTATCTTTCAAATTCATATAAAAACCTATAAAATTTAATTACCATAAATACTTATAAATATACTGATAGACTTCATTCAGAGAATTTACTTTAAAACCCCATTGCATATCCTCATTGAATTTTATAAAAACTTCGTGTTTATTAAAACGTGCAAGTGCTGATAGACTTCAGGCAAGGAATTTACATTCAAATACTTCAAGAACTTAGACACATCAGACCTTTAAAATCTTCGTATTTCCTAACCTCATTAACACAATATAAGAACTTACAAATACTGATAGGCCTCGTATGGAGAATTTTCATTAAAAATACTTTTCAAATACATATAAAATATTTATAACACTTCATATTTCAATTACCTTGAAAACGTATAACTACTGATAGACTCCATATAGGAAATTTACATTAAAAACCCATTGTACGCAGCAAATCTTATAAAAAAATTCGTATTTCCTATTAATATATGCGAATGCAGAGAGACCTCAGGTAAGGAATTTACATTAAAAAAGCAACTCAAATAGCCGCATCAAACCATATTCAGAACTTATAAAAAACTTCGTATTTCAAATACTATAAAAACTTAAATATACTAATACATATAACTACTGGATAGACTCCATATAGGTAATTTACATTAAAAACCCATTGTACGCAGCAAATATTATAAAAACTTCGCATTTCCTATTAATATATGCAAATGCTGATAAACTTCAAGCAAGGAATTCACATTAAAAACACATTTCAAATAGCCGCACATTTAGAACTTATAAAAAAACTTTGTATATCAAATACTATAAAAACTTACGTATACTAATAGGTTTCATACAAGGAATGTACATTTAAAACACACACATACATAATTAAAACTAATGAAAGTTTAGTGTTACATACTCCAGCCTACAGTAGAGGGAGCTGTTATACATGTCGCTAATTCATATCTAATCTAATGTGACCTAAGAAACTAGAGTGGGCTTGTTAAATTAAAAGTAAAGCAGTTTCTTTTACTGCTAACTTATTAACTGCGTTTAGGCTAACGCACTGTATAAACAGCGTTACATCGTCAAATATTTTAGGAGGGAGTTGCGTAATTATATCAAAATAGTTTGAAATCATAATTGATACAGGCGTGTTTCTGTTAATTTCTTATTTTAAACATGCTAGAACATACTTTACACGAGAATAATGATGTTTTATGTATTAAGCAATACATTATACTTATTATTTAATATGCTGTAGAAAAATAAAGCATGCCCCACTCTATCCTAAGGGGCTTGGCAGCAAAGCTTTGAGATTTTTTACGTGTCTCATAAAGTTTAAGTCAACTATAGGTAAGAACGTATATTATGTTATTAGAGAAAAAGATAAAATGATGTCATGTCATTATTTCTTGCAGTTTTCATCATTAGTTGGAATATGATACATCAATGTTAACTCTGCACATAAACTACTTTTTAATATTTTAGTTCACATGTTTAATAATTTACCAGTATAATATAATTAGGGGCAAATAAATTAAGCAAAGTTAGTCGCAGTTAGTACTTGAAAGGGTGACCTCTAAGGAAATACAGCAACCTCGCTCCACCTTCTAGCGACTCTTATTCAACACATATGCAGAAGCTATGCAACATTAGGCGAGGATTGCGCAGTGAATATACCATTGTTTAGGCATGTAATGCAGTTGGTCCCTTGTCTATTAGATGTTGGGTAAGTAAAAAATCCTTACCTTTCTTATCAGAAAAGATTCGGCAAAATCCCAGACTGATGGAGGTAGCTCACCTCCTGGTATTGGTAACTGGCTTTAGTCACGGATGTTAAATAAATGATTAAAAAATAGTAATATCTTGTATCTAAGGGTATAAATAGAGTTGACAAGGAAACACTACACGAAAATACAGAAAAAGTACATTTGCAGGATTTCCAGGAATTTGCGGATTTTATGTAACTTACAGCTTGGAATAGTTTTATTCGAAAGTAAAAAAAAAACTGAAAATACAAATTAGGGGGGGAAATAACACAGCTCAATTAAAAAAATATTTTTATTGTAAAAAAACGAATTAACGGCAACCTAGAAATACAAAATTCAAAATGGCCAGAATAATAGTCATTAGAAATTTAAGTACACACTTAAATGGCCATACTGAAAGTTTGTTGGAGGATTTACATTTTGTAGTCAAAATCCTCTCGAATTTCATTAATTTTTCCAGGCTGCTATTAAAAATAACATCTATGTTTATTATTTTTCATTTACAGTAACAGTAACAATAGAAGACCTGTCAGCTGACCAGAGGCGAGATTTCAGCAATATCATGGGGGGAGGCAAGATAGACACCAGAATCTTATTTTTTGTTTTCTTTTTTTTTTCTCCAACAAGGGACTATTGTAGTGGTATACAAAGAAAGAAACCCTTCATTGATGTCATAGGATGCTGTACGTATGACTATATAAGCAAAATTCACAATATATAGATAGAGAGTACACATTAAGCTTTGACATCCACGATGCTTACTTTTTTGTACACCATTAACCCATTGTGAGCATGAAAAAAAATGTGTTTCTTAATTATTACTTCACTTTGAGGAACCAAATTGTCAGTTTTTTTTTGGTTCAAAACTGAATACAATGTCATAAAACGTTTCCTCTTTAAGTAGTCAAAATAAAAACATATTATTCTATAACAGAAATAATATAACTTTACTTGCTGGTGAATTATGCACACTTTTTTAAAAATTGGCGCTCCATGTTAAGTAAATTTAAAAAAAAATTCAAAAATTATTAAATTCCGTTTGGTGGCTGCCCAAAGCGTCAGCCCATATGACCTCTCTGCCCCTGACTAACTGCACGCCCCCCCCCCCTTGCAACCCCCAAATCCCGCCACTGCAACAGACAAAGAAATTAATCAATTACAATGATTACACATCTTCAACAGATATCTACTTATATATTGAAAAAGATATGGGCATATTTCAATTCAACGTGTAGAAATATTACTACAAACACAGTGCCGAGACTGTTAAACAAAAATATGCCACCGGGCTTAACAACTGACAGTCAAAGACCATTCGATAACAAGAAATGCATAACTGGGATCATAATACATAATATAATAGCTAGATATACATATATAGTAAAATAAACATATCTGATGTAATACAAAAGTAAACTGAATAAATAAACGTTAAGTGGTGCAGTGTTAAAACAATTTTAAGTAAATTATATACTGGGGAATGGTTTATTCTAAATAAATCTGTACAATTAATTTTAAATAAATCGGCGAGACACGTCAACATTTCAAAGCAGGCCACACAGATTAGAATTCAGTCGCAAAAATTTTGGAAGGATGTTGTTAAAAGTAAAAGAAATGATTATTCGAAAGTTTACTTCAACCCATTTGCTCCATTTGCTTATTTAACTAATAAACTTTAAATAACAACAATGGGCTTGTTACCGATAATTATTTTTTCGTTATTTTCTTACGACATTCAATAGAATTCGATCATCTGGATAAGCTGTTATAATTTCAGCTTCATAAGTATATCCAATCATTAGATATTCAATGTTAAAGATTGAGTTCCAATACAAAGTGCTTCGCCGACTCGTGACGTCATTCTGCATAAACACTACTCATTTTAAACCAGCAAGAAGATAAAACAGATATAATTTAACAATCAAACGCTGTTTCCATAGAGAAACAGAATAACACCCGCCACACGCTTGGGGCATGTGCATCATACACCCCGTTGCTATATCCACTACCGGAGTGGATTTAATATCTCACCTTAAAACCACTACCACTAAAAAATAATAAATAGTATATGATGAACAAAACACATTTGCGAAAAAATTTGTATTGCTTTCCAGTAATTAAAAAAGAAATAAAGCACCATAACACAACGTTAACCTAACCTAACCTTACAAAGCTAACGCATAAATCATAAATTAAATTACCATATTCCCATATTTTTAGAAAATTTCTCGGACAAAAAAGAAACAAAAAAAAAAGTTGCAGCAAATAAGATTCGAATCCGCAACATTAGGATTGGTAGCTAACAACAACAACAACAAAACGAATTTATTTGATATTCAACGGTACAAGAATGCGCCTCGCTGGATCCCAGCCTGGAGCCAGCCTGACAATCACGGCGTGCAGCGTCATGGTAAATGTGGGGCTGGGCGGGATGGGTCTGGTTCAGCTTAACGGTAATTAAGTTGTTGCTAGAAAGTCCTGTCTGCCAGGAGTTTCTAGCTAACCATCTTACATACTGAGCTATTTGGCACCTGGCTGAAAACATGTAAAAGCTTGGACTACTGGCAAGCAATTGAATTTGAGCATGCGCGCTGGTAGTGGATTGAAGATGAAATATTAAATCCACTCTGTAGTGGATTTAGCATCATAACTAACATAACCTCAATTGTTATGTTTTTTAGGTTTGGGATCTCGGAAATGGTAAAAAATAATATTATAGTAAATGGAAAAAAAAGTTGCGCAACTAGGGGGCTAATAACATTCCATTTCGAGTGTAAAAGTAAACTATCGAGTTTTCCTTTTTTTTGCGTTATTATTGGAGCTAAATAGAAAAGACAGTTTCTTTTTTTGAACATGGCAATCTTAATATTTGTATCCGACATTTCCTGTGTCCCTATCCGAAAGTCTCTTAATTTCCGCAGCCCTAATTATAGAAACTCTGTTTCCATGACTTGTGCACAAGTTTATCGTTCTCCTCTATTACTACGCCACATAAAATTCACTACATTTTACAGTGAAACTTAGATTGCTTTATCTTAAATATTTTTTTATCAGATAATCCACGCACAATTCGCACAATGGCCATACGTTCTACAATAAAATACAAGTGGTAATAAGGGAAAGAATACCGTTACACATTTTACTTCCGCATCCGGTGTAAGTATAGTATCGACAAAAATATTTTTGTAAATTTTTATTTTCCAAATAGGCTTAGAATGTCATGAAACGTCGAGATTTTAAGTTTGAGCAAAAAAAATTTTGTCTGTTGGTCTGTCTGTAACTTTTTTGTGCGCGCGATTACTCCGGAACCGTTTAAGATATTGACTTGAAATTTGGTACACGTACCTATGTATTTTAACGAGATCTGGAACTAGATTATTCCGTTGGGGGGGTAAATGAGGGTAAATAGGCAAATCAAGCAAGTAAGAGTCCATAAAATTGATATTTAGTATATATAAGAGAAGCGAAGGTCTCAAAATTTTTTTGGAATTAACCACCCCCATTACCAATTCCCACCCCATTATTCAAGGGGGCGAAAAAAATAAAATTGTCATTTAGTGTGAGTACAAGAACCAAAGGCCTCAAATTTTTTTTTACTTTATCCACCACTACTACCACCCCCCTTCCCCACCCTCAGCCTCACTACCGATGTGGCATATCGTTTTATAGGTTTTTGGGGTAGACGATTTCAAATATTTTATTATTAAACTTCCATAAACAATTATTTCCACATTCAAATTTTTTTCGTTGTGAGAGAGTTGGATAGAATATCTGAATGTGGAAGTAGTGATTCCTTGGGCAGCGGTTTTATAATTTGACCTTCGACGAATACGAATAACGTTGATCGTACACCACCCTGAGACTAGTTAGTTTTAGTGGACGCGGGCGTATTAATACTCAATTTCTGCAATTCGCGCGCTCCAAAAAAATCACTGTACCTAAACTATCAAAGACACAATAAGACTTATGCTATCAAAAACTTTTTTGGTCTTTTGACTTTATTTTTTTCACAGCATGTTATACAAAATTTCCAAAAACAAAAAAGTTTGTAGCTTAGTGATAATTTGACTGCGTATTTTCTGAACTTTCAAGGTTATCTACACATGATTAAAAAAAAAAAACAAAATTTTACACCTTTTTAAAAATAACAATGTCCGTGACCACTAAAAAATGTCGTATTTCATAATTTCTAATGAACATCGACCTACTTAACGAAATGGTATATGTCTCAGTTTGTTCTAAGATAAAAAAAAAACTCGAGAAGGAAGTGACTTTTCCCGTTTTTTACTCCACTATATATGAAATTAAAGTTACCCCGCATCAGATACTTTCTTAGAAAACCTTGATAATGACATACTGGACAGTCCTAATGTTCTTATGCAAACAATTATGTGTAAAAACAAGCACGGGGACAAAAACAAGTGGACTACGAAGTGCACTGCTATTTCACATAGCTTCAGCCGATATACAGGGCGGATGCGACGCAATGCTTGATTTCCCCCGCCTATATCTCCAAGAATATTACTACGTAAAAATGTCTGAACCATTTCGATAAAGGATTTAATTACCTTTGAATTTGATAACCATTTTTTTTGCTTGGACCCTTCAGAACCGAGATATTGGCAAAAAATGATTTTTAAGCGATATTCCCCCCCAAATTGAGGGTGTTCCGGGGGGCGGGCAAGGGGGAAAAATTAGTATGTCTAAGAGAGGCATATAATGAACTGATTCCAACAGTAAAATCTTTTGTACGATTTAAAACAGTATTTACGCATCTTGAACTCCCTGACGACTGGCCTATTCCTCTATGTGGATAATAAAATTCTCCACTTTCTCTACAGGAGTGATAGCTCAATCGGTTAAGGTGTATTGAGTGGTGAATATGCGGACCGACTGCCAAACACGCTCTGTGTTCGAGCCTCAGCCCCGGTACTGACAACACCGGTGGGTATGGATGTATGTCTGCTTTTTTCCAAATGGGTAACCCCCTTCCGGACAGCCTTGGCTTTGGCTATATGTGGTGTGTTTATGTTTATATTTGCTTTTTCTTGTCTGTAAAATAATTCTAAACGAGCTTTCTAAAATCATCAAAAATATCACAATATCGACCGTTTTAAATTGTCATGGGGGCAGTTACGGGGAGTCGGAGATCACCAGATTTATTCTGAAATGCGTCTTTATTTGAAATGTTTTTCACGTGTCTCAGCAATTTTCTCGAAATAGACCGTATACATGTTTTTTTATTGTGATGTTCTGTATAATCTGCGTAAAAATGTTTTTTCTCATATTTGTTCAAGCGGCATTCAGAGTCCATTAGGACTTGATACTTAAATTCTGTGTTGCAGCTTTCACTCCAGTTTCGACTGTTACTTCGACAAATCTGCAATTATTTGTCCAATCAATTAAAAAATATACTTAAATAACTAACATTTTGTATCAACACTGCGGTTTCTAGTTTAATTCGTATGATACTGTAAGTTTCCCACTTACATGGAGAATGATCCATCTGAACTAGGCCAAATTGTAATGCTAGACTAGTCTGCTTCATAAAAAACCACCTGTGAAATATCAATCAATGCAATCCGAGCTTATTTATTCTGTATTTCCTCTCAATGTGTGGCGCCTGTGGGGGAAATTGTCCTAAACACAGCCTGGCAGACATAACAGTCAGCTGTTTGGTGAAAGCAGTACTTGACATGAGAGCCAAAATATTGAGTTCAGTGTTAAACATTGTGTGCAGCGTCCTGAAAATTGTTAAGTTACGACAGTATGACTATGGCAGCCTTTATTCCACAGGAGTATTGTAACAAAATAATCATGTCTAGTGCAGTAAACGAAAATATATATGTACATGTTTAAGGGATATGCATACAGATTGTTTTATCGGTGACATACATCTATGGAGGTACTTCATATACATAATACATATCTTTTGTTTTATAGTTTTTTTGCATGTTTGTTTTATTTTGGCCTAATCCAATTGAATCATTAACCTTATTATTACTATTATTATTTACTTAATCCTATAATTTAATACAACTCAGTCAACAATTTTGCTTAATCACTCTGTGTTTTTCTGGGCATGATATGGTATTAGTTTCTTGCATTTCCGAGATAACAAAAAAAGAAGGAAATACCTCACACAATCTTTGTGTTACTTTTTTACAACCTAAAAAATACTGGAAACTTTTTTTTAGCTTTGTACAGAAAATTTTTGGGATTTCATCCCGAATTCCAAGCAAACTATATACATATAAAATAGATGACTTATACCTACACATTGCAAAATGTTATTCCTGTGAATATGGCAAAACTGCAATGAGTTATAGACAACGGCAGGGAGGTTGGAAAGCTAATTGTAGATGGTGCAAATGTTGGTTGGATCAAAGACGCTGTATGTTACGTTATGTTGTAGTGGAGAAACTACCAACACGTGTTCTCTAAACGCCACCACGCGATCACAAAGAATGACCGCAAAATAAGCAAAAACCTCGCCTGCTTTTGTAACCTCCATAATTCCGCCAAGGACGTAACAAAAAAACGGGTCTTTTTGGTATTTTTGATTAGGGGACAACTATCCCCTAAAACTAAGGCAAGAGCCACTATATAGGGTGAAAATATAAAAAAAGTTGATACAATTATTTGGAAGTTAATTTTAGTAAAAATAAAATGTAAAGGAGTAAAATACTACAGAGCCAATAAGTACAAAAAGTATCTCGCGTAGTACAAAAAATCATTAATATATAATATTATTAATATTGCTAAAAAGAACAAGTTGTTTTGTCCAAACCCACCGACAAAGTATCCCTAAGTCTATGTTGAATATCGCTTAGTACAAAAAATTATTAATATATAATAATATTATATCGACAATAAAATTAATTATAACCTGCACACTAAAAACGTTAAAAAACTAACAATTGCAAGAGCACGACATTTCACAAGCCTCTCTAAAAGTGAAACTGGTATTAATACCAGAACAAAAATACAAATCTACAAGCTGATCTGCAGACCCATAATAGAATAAGGAAGTATCCTTTCTTTAAATATGAAGAACCCTGCGAAGAAAAACCTCAAACCTGCAGAAACTACAGCTATCAGAAAAATCACAAAAATCCGACACCCTAATAACCACCTTCACAATCCGCCAAATGCATTATTATATCAGCTGACCCAAGTACAACCCATAGAAGAACGACTGTCCAAACAAGCGGCCAACTTTAGTCAATCCCAGACAAACAAAGATCTACTTTCCCCTTTCTGCATAAGAAGAAACAGACCAATTAGAAACCGCTACACACACCCGGTACAAACGCTGTGGGAAAGGATTGATCAATGAAACTCCCAAATTAAATAATTTTTTTTTTTTTTTTTTTTTTTTTACGTTTATTTATATGTTAATTGAAACATAACTGTTAATAATTATTATATTAATTTTAAGAAACAGGCTGAAGGACCTCGGTCGATGGCCTATTGAGTGTTGGTATGTATTGTATGTGCTTAATACTTAATAAAGAACATTTATTATTATTATTTATTAATAATATTATTAATATTGCTAAAAAGAACAAGTTGTTTTGTCCAAACCAACTGGTATTGTTATCCCCCCCCCCCCCAGATAGCAAATAGACACAAAAACTACCCCAAAGTGGTACTTTTTACTTATTTGCTCTCTATGGGGTGAAATAATGTTAGTGGGCCCAGAAGAAACAAATTGATTTTTTTAGAAACGTTGAATAATATTTTGAAGTACTTCCCAGACAGCACAGGATATCCGTTCGGTGTCCATTTTTTGTCCATATCGTGCAAAGACGTAATATGAATATCCTACGAATGTTTGGTTTAAATCCATACATGAATATCCCCATATTATCCATAAAGAGATATCCACTAGATAGATGTTCATTTTTTATCCATTTACTAATATTCATATTCATCGTCCGTTAACGGATATACACTGGATGGCCGTTTTTGATCCTTTTACGAATATCTGTACATTATTCATGGAGAGATATCCAGTGGATATCCGGTCTTATCCATCAGCGAATATCCGTACTTTGTGCATTAAGGGATATACACTGGATGCTCGTTTCTGATCCATCTAAAATATCTGTACATTGTCCATCAATATCCACTGGATATCCATTTTTATTCATCAACGAATATCCGTACATTGTCCATTAGGGGATCTATATGTGATGTCCATTTCTGATCCATCTACGAATATCCATGCATTGATTATGGAGAGATATCCAGCGGATATCCGTTTTTGTCCATCAACTTAAGGGATGACATCCATATCCATGCATTTGTCAGCCATTTTTCAAGGTATACATATATTACATAATATATTAAACATGTATTTAGATATCTCAAATTCAATCTACAGTCGAACCTCCATAACTCGAATCCCCAAGGGGATTAAAAATCAGTTTGAGTTAGAAAAACTTTGAGTTATGGGAGATTTTTAGTAAAGATAATAGATATTTATTGCTTTGAATGTCTTTGAGATATAGAAGATTTCGAGTTATGGAAGTTCGACTGTATATTATTTGTGTAGCGTTTTCAAAATTGCTTATTCATTCTTTGTGACGGGCCTATGGACATACAATGGATATCCGTATGTCCATTGTTCAGCATAGTGTAACAAACATGTTCTATGTATGTATAATGGACATTCCTAAGCTGTACAGTGGATATTTTATGAACGTCCAAATTTGTGACACAAAAATATCCATAGAATATCCTGTAGTCCATAGCTGCTCCTTAAGGATATCAACTTTGTCCTTCATGTCCAATGTGGATATCCATAGGACATACATAGGATATACTTGTGCTGTCTGGATTATATATATATTTTATGATCTAAGTGATTATCAACCCCCATTTAGAGGTAGTTATTGGCTTTCTATGAGGTTTGACTGATCATAAACCTTTGGTCAAAGCATTATTCACTAAAACTGAGAGATCTCCCAGGCAAATTAGACATTTCAAATAGTATATTAATAATATTAACATCTCGAGGAAATATATGCATAATTCATTTTATATAAAATATTATTATAATAATTTTTTGTTTCTTCCTTCTTCATGGTTACGATTTTGAATCTCTAGTAGATAGTGAGTCGCATCTTCTTCACTGGAGTGAGTGAATCGCTACACTGCGGTTAACAATGTAGTAGCTTACTCGTTCACATTTTATTTTTACTAAATTAACTTTCAAATAATTATATCGACTTTTTTTATATGTTCACCCTATATAGTGGGTTTTCCCCTAATAAAAAATACCAGAAAGACGTTAATTTAGTTTGTGGAAAAGAAAAAGACGGCAGTCCCTTTTTTTTTGTTATGTTCTTGTGGAATTATGGAGGTTACAAAAACGGGCAGATTTCGCAGTTAGTTTTTATGAAGTGGACAACTCTGTACCCCACCCTAGACTAAGTAAGTGAAATCTGGACCTCTACCCAGGCCCTGTATCAAAATCTCTGGCAGGCCCTGCTACAGGCTCCTTGAAGTCCAACGGACCCCTATACTTAATAATTGATGAGCTGAGCGGAGGGGGAAGAAATTTGAAAAAAATGTTGTCAAGATCTCTGCCTCTCTACCACCGATTGGTATTTGGATCCCCTCCCAAGAGATTATTATGAACAGAAATAAAGTTTTGCAATGTGTACAATCTAAAAACATTTGTTTCGTCATACACAAAGAATCAATTCTTATTATTACAAATTCATACACAAAACCAGAGCAGATCAATTGCCATTTTGATTCATACTTCAGCTGATAATGAGGAATGACCATGACCATCTGACTGTCATTTTATTCAAGTACTACTTCAAGTGATGAAACATATTTCTGAAGCTCGCTCCCCTCAAAATATTTGTTTGTCATCCTCCGCTCATCAATTTTGGGACGAAGACACATTTTTGTATTATTTCGAACCCCTCTTCTCCCCTTCATCAATTATTAAACCTGGAAAAAAATTCCCATGTATTACTCCCCTTTACAAAAAAAAAAATTACACTCTTGTGTTAAACCTCAAATTTTAAACACATTCAAGAATATCTCTTCCTTTGGCTCATTGATCTGCTGGTTTTTGCGTGTCACCTATCACCTGCAATAAGAACTATACAAAAATAAACAAGAAATCATACCACAGCCGTCACATTAACGTGATCAAATTTCCACCTTTGGTAAACGTTATCCCTACACCTATGCACCTTCAACCCTTTACCGCTCTCCACCCCCTCACTGCTCAAACACTTGTTCGTGCTGGGGCTGAAGATTGTCCCATTCCTGTGGAGCACCCAGTACTGCTCCCTCTTGTGTCCGTGGCACTCGGTCAGCTGCACGTCGCGTTCGTTGAAGACCTCCGCACAGAAGTTCTCCTTGCGCAGCTCGCCTTTGCTGCTAAGCGAAAAGTACTGGGACATCGCTAGGTAGGGATGGCACTGGTACAGTCCCAGAGGGCCGACTTTGTCCTCCCCTAGCTGTAGATCATCCAGGCACATCTCAAACTCGGTTCGGACTTGCCCGTAACCAAATACGTTTTCGTCTAGGATGAATTTTTCCGGGTAGACGTTATCCAGGTACCACTTGAAGGACTTGCACCTCAGTTTCTGCCGCAGCTGCTTCCGGTGTGTTAGGTCTCCCACGATTGGGTTGTTCTCCAGGCCGGGTTGGTGCATAAAGAAGAATCTCTTGTAGTCGTCCATCCAGACATGCGCGAGACGGGCGGTGTTGATTCCGTGCGTGTCTTTGTTGTTCGGGAAGGAGTAAGGATGGAAATCCCGGAAGATGTGGCCCACTCTGGAACAAGGAACCTGCCGAAACAACGAAAAAATTTTAGAAACACACATTTTTACATGTTAATAGATAGATATATACACATACATTATAAAAATAATAAACATATATTTTATATCACTTAGAACTTGATTTGCTTTTTAAAAACTTTTATTTTAACTTTTACAAATTATTTATATGATTTTATATGGTTGAAAATATGTAGATATAATTAGTACAGAGATTAAATGAATACTGAACGCAAATGCGTCTGTTGGTCATATTTATAAGGTTTGATATCAACGTAGGCACAGCATTCTGGGAATTGTTGCCGTGCCAGCGTTTCACATGAGAAGTCTAGGAAGTTGTTATCGCTTAGGTGATAAATGTATCAAATTATATCACGTACCATGATAAGAATATAAAGTTACGTATTTAGATAAGATACTTAGATATTTGAATACATTGATGTGGTTTGTTTAGCATATAACAACTCCCTTTCTTTTTGAAAAGTCGGTGTTATTCAGCGACTTTTTGGGGAAAATCGGTCATTTCTTCCTCTTCTGTAGGTAGATGAGGTCTTCTTCTCAGGAGGGTGCCAATTCTTTTCAGCATCTCATTTGGGGTGGCGTCCTTGGATTCCTTACAACCACAGCATCTTTTCCTACATTTCCAGGCGATGAAGGCGGCTAGGAGACAGATGGACAGACCAATAACTGTATACATGCTTAAGGAAAAATGTTTAGTTATAAATGGTTCGTTTATTAGTTTGTCTAAGTCTCTAGAGTATTGCTCGAGTTTGTGGTTGGCTATGTCTAGATTTTCGACATTTAGATGATCGAACTGGAGAGGTTCCAACTTGGGTAGCTGGAGTTTTTCGAGAATGTCACTACAACAGTCATAGGGTATAACCACTGGATGTGAATTGTCCGTAATGTTGATGGTATTGCGGCTTTCTGCTTGCACTTTTGTTATACCGACAAACGCGTAACAGTCCGGGTGGAGTTTTAATATAGAGTTCTTATTAACACTGGTGATTTTTGTGTCCATTTTATTACAGTTTATGGTGATGTGAATGGGTTCCGAGACAATTATTAACCACACATTGCCTTGTAGTTTCTGAACGTTATAACCTTGTCCATAGACGAGGGAACTTACACAGTTTTCTGGGATTTTTCTGAAGTTTTTCAGTAGCTGGGCTTCGCATGCTGCACTGCTGTCGATCGGGTAGGCGTAGAGGTCTGAGCATAGTTTCTTATGGGAATCTAGTTGTTTGCATGTACTCAGGTCCTTGACGGGGATGTACATTAGTGAATCATCGTTACGCGCAATGAATTTTTGTGAGAATGACAAGACATGGTGAAGGCCAGTTCTGTTGTCTAGTATAGGGATAGGATACAAATGATACAGGGTATAGAGTTGTTGTTCTACTAGTGGTATTCTTAGAACGAAAACAAGATCGGATTTTGATTGAAAGGCTTCTAGTTCGATAATTTCTAGGTATTGGGGAATTTCTGAATATTTTACCGGTAGGGGTAGATTATTTTTTACTAAGTTTTGAGAGATTTCCTGAAGTGCGGTAATCAAACTTTCGGGTGAAATAATTGAAGAGTGTATTATTTTCAGACGAGCAAATGTGATCGCGTTCAAAATGTCATCAAGGTTGCTCTGGAGGTACAAGTAACTTTCAGTCAATTTTTCACATGTTTCGATAAATTTTAATTCGGCTTGAACCAGTGCAACTCTATCATTTACTTTATGCAGTCCGATTTGAATCTTTTTCATGTCCTCGTTAAACGTTACTATATTAATTTGCATATTTTGGATCGTTTCGTTAAAGGTTTTTACGACGGTAGAGGTAACGGATATTTGATTTTTCAGGAGGTTTTCTATTTGATGTTGATCTTTGTTTAATTTGTTAATACTGTCTGTGAAGAATTGTCCATCTTCAGCATCTAGATTGCCGGTAATTGCTTTAAATATACTACCTGCTCCATTTAATATACCGCGCTTGAATCGTTTGGTGTTAACAAAGATTTCTTCAAATTTTACCTTAAGGGAATTTGATACTTGGTTTAGGAGTGTTATGTGTGTTTTGACTTTGACTAGGAATTCTTTCGTTTCGCGTGTATCGGGGGTGAATATATTGACAATTGATTCTAAAATTTTGTTGTTGTTGATAAAGGCTTCTTCGAGGCTTGATAGATTTTTATGGACTAGCAGAGTCCATTTATTATTGGAAATAATTATCCTCGTTTCGTCGTGGTAATAGACTCCGACGGTGTTATTGATGGGTGTTATTTGGTACTGGGACATGGCTGCTCCGATCAGCAAGGTGAACCTGTAAGGCAATTTAGGCTTCAATATATGGTTTTAACCTGTCAAAGTTAGCTTTAGTTTTTTGTTTTGTTTTTTTGTTAAGGAGGGTGGCTGAGTTTTTGTGAAGTTCCAAAATCTCAAATGGCCCGTTATATTTATTACGTAACTTATCGGTGATTTGGGATTCTTTTAAATACACCTTTTGACCAATCTGATATTCGGGGGTTTCCTTTGAAACGTGGGCGTCGAACCGAACTTTCGCTTTTTGTTTTTGTGTTTCAGTTCTGGCGCGCGCGACTTTATAATAATAAGAGAGGCGATTATTTAAGTCTCTGACGTATTTCGTGACTAGTTCTTCCTGATTATATAGCGTTTCAGGTGGTCTGCTAGATGTGTGTCCGAACACTAACTCGTAGGGTGTAAATCCGTGAGTTTTATTAGTAGAGGTATTATAGCATATTATCGCGTAAGGTAATATGTTGAAGGGGTGTTCGTCAGGGTGTTCTGCCACGTGTGCTCGGATCATTTCCAACAAGGTAGCGTGGAACCTTTCTAAGGAACCATTAGATTGGGGGTGTCCGACACTAGACTGCGTTACTTTGATGTCATAGAGGAGACATAAATCTTTTAGGGTGGCGTTATCGAATTCTTGGCCATAATCGCAATGGATTCGAAGGGGTGTTCCGAAGTGCTGGAAGTAAACGAGTAGAGTGTTTGCGATTGATTTTGCTGATTTATCTTTGATAGGATACGCTTGAGTGAATTTTGTAAGTTCGTCGCGTATAGTAAGTGCGTAATTTTTCGTTGGGACTTCTAGGACGTCTATGTTTATACGTTCGAAAGGGGATTTAGGCGTCTCCGTAATTACGAGAGGGTTATCTAAATTTTTGCGACAGATTTTTGTTTCTTGGCAGATTTTGCAGGTTTTTATGAAATTTTCGACGTCTTTTGTCAATCCTTTCCAATTGTATTTCTCTCGAATACGACGAATAGTCTCATTTATTCCGCGGTGGAGATGGGCTTTGCCAGTATGATGCTGGTCGATAATAATTGGGATTTCGTCGTCACTAGGTGTTCTAGTAACGTTTTGACATATTTTGAGTTTCACGTCTTTTTCCGATAAAAGAAATGACAAAATTTCAAGAATAGGGAGTTCGACATTGTTTTCGATACAATACGTTTTAGAGTCGTCAAACTCTTCACGACCTTTGTATAGGGAGATAAATAGATTTTGGATTACGGTTTCGGGGTCGTATGGTAGAGCCACGATAAAGTAATTTCTATGTCGCACCGACTTACTCGATAATTTATTTAATTCTAAATCTCGGAAGTCTGCGTTTTCTTCGAACAAATCTTCAAGGATTTTATAATGAAAATCTTTGAGATTGTTTTGTTGGAAAAAGGTCACTATATTTTTATTGGTTTTGTCCAGGAGTTGCCCGTTCGAAAATTCAATTTTAGAATAATCGATAAGTGACTTCGTTTTATACAATTTTACGAAAGTTTCGAATTCGTTCAGGACATCTTCTTGTTCGTTAGTTTCCGTCGTGTCGCTTGTCGTGTCCTGACTATCAGGATCGGGTTCTATTGGAGTTGAGGGACTTTGAATGGGGTACGTTACTAGTTTTGATTCTGCTTGAAAGTTAGAGGAATCTTGAATGTGATTTATCTTTATGCGGGAAAGAGCGTCTGCATTTTTATTAATGCGGCCGGGTTTATATTCGATTTCGTATTCGTATTCTTCAAGTTTCAGTCGCCAACGTGCTAGGCGGCTGCCGGGGTCTTTTATCGAGAAAAGCCACGTTAGAGGCCTATGGTCGGTTATTAGTTTAAATTTCCGACCAAATATGTATGGACGGAAGTGTTTCACGGCCCATACTATAGCTAAAAGTTCACGCTCTATGGTTGAGTATTTGGTTTCGGCTTTACAGAGGGTCCTTGAGGCGAAAGCTATTGGTAAGTCTTTGCCAATTGGGCCTTGTGAGAGCACGGCGCCGATGGCGAACGCGCTTGCATCAGTGGTGAGTAGAAACGTTTCGTCGAAGTTTGGGTAGATAAGTACTGGGGTCGAAGTGAGGGCTTGTTTCAATTCCTCGAAGGATTTGTGACATTCTGAGTCGAAAGCAAAAGGGACATCCTTTTGTAACAATTTGGTGAGGGGCTTGGATAGTTTCGCGAAATTACTTATAAATCTGCGATAATAACCTGCCAACCCGAGGAAGGATTTGATCTCCTTCTGGTTAGTAGGCTGGGGAAAGTTTTCGATGCACTGTATCTTATCGGGGTTTGGTTTTACTCCTTCCTTGGTTATGAGATGGCCTAGGTATGCGACTTCTTTACGAAGGAACTCGCATTTATCAGGTTGGATTTTTAAGTTGGCATTTCGAAGTCGTTTGAACACTTCTGTGAGGCGAGAAATGTGTTCGTGAACTGTCGGGGAATATATGATAATATCATCCATATATACCAGACATCTTTCGTTTTGGATGCCCATGAGGATGTTGTCCATAACCCTTTGGAAGGTGGAAGGGGCATTTTTAAGGCCGAAGGGCATACGAACGAATTCATAGTGCCCGTTGTCTACGCTAAATGCACTTTTCGGGATGTCTTTCGGGTCTATCTCGATCTGGTGGAACCCAGAGGCTAAGTCCAATGTTGCGAAGTACTGGCACTTGCCTAATTGATCCAGGAGATCTGAGATGTTGGGTAGAGGGTATTTATCTCCTACAGTTAACTCGTTGAGTTTTCTGTAGTCTACAACCACACGCCATTTCGGCTTACCCGAAGCATCAAGTTTCTTAGGGACAACCCACACTGGAGATGACCAGGGGGAGTTAGAGGGACGAATAATATTTTGTTCTAACATTTTGGATACCTGCGTTTTGACTTCTTCTTTGTGTATCTGAGGGTATCGGTACGATTTCGTGAATACCGGTTTCGCGTCATTGGTATCTATCGCGTGTTTAATTTCATTGGTGAAAGTTAGTTGGTCACCTTCAAGATAAAAAATGTCCGCGTATTCTAGGCAAAGTTGGGTTATTAGTTCATTTTCTTCCATGTTTAGGTGGTCTAGACGGAGTTGGTTTTTTATTTCATAATGTCTGTCTACGAAAGTTTGGGAGGTTTCTTCGTCCATATAATTCAGTGAGAAATTTTGGATCGGTTCTAGTTTTAAATTTGAAAAATTAACGGTTTTGGGTACCGCGTTTACGTTTAATATAGAGGTAATAAATTCACCTTTATCGTCTATCTGAACTATCGCGTTAGGGAGTCTTACCTTGTCTACTTCGGTAGCTAGCAGTATAGCTTCCGTACTGGTCAAGTGACATTTAAGTTTGGTAATTTGTTCTATACGTGGTTCAACTGAAATTATATTTGATATATTACGAGTGGTATCACGATTATCTGGGTTTGGGTAATTTTGTACGTTTGGCAAACCCTGGTCTGTGACTTTGTGGATCGGGATTGTTTTGAAATTTGTTACAAGTTTTTTGTTTTTTATATCCACTATACAATTGTAGTGTTCTAAGAAATCAGACCCTAGGAGTCCATCGAATTCTATGTCAAGATCACATACATAAATTTTGAATGGTTCATTGTTGTCAAACGGGATAAAGACGGCTTCGTTAATATTTATTTTTTGGTCAGTTATGCCTTGGATCGTAATGTTTTCCGGACATCTCCTACTATAATTTTCACAAATTTTGGGTTTGAATATGGATAGTCCTGCGCCCGTGTCGATTAATAATCTATGCGTGTTAGTAATGTCATAGATATAATACAAATTTTTGGATTTGACAGACAATAAGGGGCTTATAGGAACTGTTGTTCCGGGAAGTTGAGATTTGGGTTGAAATTGTCCAAGTTCATTTTGCCAAATTGGGTTTGCAATACTGTCATCTCGGGGTCTCCTGTTTTGTGATAAGGCGGGTCCGACTGGGCATGTGGGCCTGATCGAAAATCCCGATTATATACAGGTGTTGTATCGAAAGTCGATTCGTCCGTGTAATAATTTTCGGAGGGACTATTAGCAGTATAATAGTCTTCGTTGCTGTTGTCGTATTCCGAAGTATTAGCTGTATAATAGTTCGGACTTGTGTAGGGGTTATTATCAGTATAATATCCCTCGTTAATATTTTCGTAAGGGTTATCGTGAACGTAATAACTTTGATTTTGTTGCTCTAGATTTTCGGGTTCAGTATTTTGATTGAGGTGAAGCGTTTTTCTATTTGAATTTGGTCTATAATAATTAGGGTTAGGTTGAATCGCAGGTGGTCTTGCATTATTGAAATTTGGGTTTGGTGCAATGACCGGTGGTCTTTGTTGTTGAAAGTTTTGTGAGCTTCCGGGGTTTTGGTTATAGTAGTTAGGTCTTGGTTGTTGGAAATTTTGTGAATTTCCAGGATTTTGATTATAGAAGTTAGGTCTAGGATAAATTTGGGGAGTACCAAAATTTGGGGGTCGAGAACTTTGTTGTCTCTGACGACATTCATTAGCGACGTGTCCCGTACGTTTGCAAAATGAACAATGTCTTGCGGGTAAGGGGAAGTTTTGGTTACGCGTGGGAGTGATTGCACTATTGTTGCGATTGGTTTTTTGTGTTTCAAAGTAATTGAGTTGGAGTTCTTTTCGAACTCTCGTTATTGCTTTTAGCATATTCTCAGGGTCGCTTGCCCTAACAACATGCGCAAGTTTGGGTTCTAGTCCCGTGAGTAGGGTGTTCAAAACCATGCCCTCAGTTAATTGCGTTTGGGCTTGTTTTTGTGCCGCTGTTAACCGCTGTTTATGAACAGAAGCATGCATTTTTGCTTCGTGGGTTTGTAAGCGCGCAATAAACGTGAGCGGAGATTCACCGGGAAGTTGTCGCATTCTTTGCAAGTCTTGTATTAAGGAGGTTAGGTCTCTACTATCACCGAAATGATTCTCTAAAAGAGTTTTAATTTCTTCCCAATGAGTGGGATTTCTAGAGTTCACTAGTTCAGCTGCACGGCCTTTTAATTTGTTTTTTATGTGAACAGTTAAGAGTACCACCTGATTGCCAATTGACATGCCAAAAGCAGTTCTACATGAATTTAAAAATGTGTTTAAATTTATCTGATTACCGTCATATTCAGGAATAATTGAAAATATTTCGCTCAATTTATACGGTTCAACAGCGTCTGGTTGAGGTTGAGGTTGAGGTTGTGGCTCGTGCTGTTGTTGGTTTTGTTGTTGTTGGTGAGCCATATTTCGAGTAGTTACTGGCATAAACTAATTTGAATTTGAAACTTAGATTTATTTTACTTATAATAGCAATGGACAACAGAACTGTTCTTTTCCACGGACAATACGCAAGAAATGATGCGATTATTATTTTAATTAAATTTGCACTTAAACGGGATGATTCAGTAAGTACTTACACGTAAATCTTCATTTGTAGGTTCTTTCTTGATTTAGGGATTGGAATCCGCCGCCCGTCGTCAAAGGTCTCCTTGTTCCGGCGATCCTTTCCTGAAGTTAGGCCCTTTTTGGGGTGTTCCTTGTTCTTCTGGGAGGTTTTCGTTGGTTAGGCTCTTCTTCCAGGCGTTATTACCAATCCTACCGACTGCGCCACTTTTATATCACTTAGAACTTGATTTGCTTTTTAAAAACTTTTATTTTAACTTTTACAAATTATTTATATGATTTTATATGGTTGAAAATATGTAGATATAATTAGTACAGAGATTAAATGAATACTGAACGCAAATGCGTCTGTTGGTCATATTTATAAGGTTTGATATCAACGTAGGCACAGCATTCTGGGAATTGTTGCCGTGCCAGCGTTTCACATGAGAAGTCTAGGAAGTTGTTATCGCTTAGGTGATAAATGTATCAAATTATATCACGTACCATGATAAGAATATAAAGTTACGTATTTAGATAAGATACTTAGATATTTGAATACATTGATGTGGTTTGTTTAGCATATAACATATATATTTGAAGAAGTACCTACGTCAATCAAATAAAAAATACAAAATAAAAAAGTTGATATAAAATAGACATCACAAATAACATACTAAGAAGAAAAATATTCATTCAATGTACAGCAGTTTTTTCTGACAGGTATTTTTTAAGTTTTCTTTTGAAAATATAGTAGTTTGGCGGTTCCTTTACCTCTTGTAAGTAATTAAATAATTTGCAGCCACTATATTAAATACTTTTTTGGTATAAGGACGTAGCATGGATGTCAGGTTGAAGATCCGATTTATGGCGAGTGTTAAAATCATGTAAAACTGAATTTAGTGAAGGTAAGATCTGTTTTGAAAAACAAAGGACTTCATAAATGTAAGTGCCAACAACCGTTAGTATTTGAAAATGGCAAAAAGTATCTCTGCTAATATTCTTATGGCAATTTTCTGTAAAATGAATATACGCTGGGTTTGCGAGTTGCTTCCCCAGTTTGTTAAATGAGGAAAAGTACAGGGTTTTGAGGATGTGAATACTACAAACATCTTATAGAGAACCTAATGCATAACAGTAAATTCCACTGCAAATGACAATCTAAAATGATACCTAACATCTTAACATTATTTGTGGTTTGCAAAGGGAAGTTACTGCTCAAAAAATATGTGGATTTTTGAGATTAACAGTACACACTGAGCTTTTTGTTGATTTATAAATAATTTTTCTGAGCCCACGATGTGATATACATTTTACATGCAACTGTCATCAGCATATTGTATAGTTGTTGTAGATATATTTCTTAGATAGAAATTCAGGTCAGTTGCGAAAAGTACAAGAAATGTGGGACCCAAGATTGAGCTCTGGGGTACACCAGCTAACATGTAGCACGCAACTGAACTTTTTGGGTACGTCCCTGAAAATATGATTTAATCTTAAAAATTATACCTCTAATACCATATCTAAATAGTTTTTTCAAGCAATAGTTCATGGTCGACATTTTCAAATGCTTTACTGAAATCTATAAAGACCCCAAGGATAGATACATAGACAGAAGTTTATTTAACCACTTTATATACAACTGAGGACATTTGTAGCAAACTATTTTTACAATATGCATAATAAAAAATAATAAATAGCAATAGGGTAAAGTAATAACATAGTAGTTATACACAAAGAAGCTCTGGTCCATATCAATATTAATATATGTTTATTGAAAATAGGGTAATCATAAATTCATCTGCATCCGGTTATGAAGAACAGTGAAAAACATCGAGTCCTTATAAAAAATGTAGGAATTGGCCAAATTGAAAAGAATTGTTACAATTTGCACCTACAAACACTTTCCTATGTGCTTACCGTTTCTAGTCGGCCTCCGCACTGCCATATCCTAAAGGACATCTCCAGATTTTCTCCCCCCCATCCGTCCATTTGCTCGTCATAAGAGCCGATGTCCCAAAAAAACTTTCTATCTATGGCCAACAAGCCGCCAGCCATAGTAGGTGACTTTACTGGGGTTAGCTTCTGTTTGTCCTTCTCGTCCTGGATGTCTATCCACGTGAAGTGTCCTGACCATGAAAATCCTCCAACTTGATAACTACTGTCGCCTAAAAAATATGCATTTTTGAACATTTATTTTCGTATTTATAACCTAGTTTTTTATATATTTATTAAACGGTAGGCCGAAGGGCCTTGGTCAATAGCCTATTGAATCAGTTCGTGATTCAATAAAGTTCATTTATTATTATTATTATTATTATTATTTAACGTTAGCCTATCTCCGCTACCAAGGCCTATTACTGACGCCAGGAGAAGGGCTATCCCCAATCTGGAAAGTTTGCCGAATCCTCCTCCTGTCAAAGACTAGGGATATTTTACTTCCCTATACTCTGTTTCAGCTACGAATGCAGTTATTTATGTTATAAACAAAGCACGGTTTTTAGCAAAATGAATGGTTTAAAAAAAACTCAAAAACTATATTTTGCCGGCCATTTTCCAAGATAGCGGCTTGAGTACAACTAAAGGCTTATCAAAACTGAAATGAAATTCAAAAAGTTGCCTTTTGCAATAGGATTAGAAAAGAATATTTTTAGTAACTACGGTTAAAAAAACTTACCGTTCGTTGAGTAAGCTAAATTATTCGCCTCTATAACGTCTATTATGGGCACCAAGACAGCACTTCGGTCCTCCTGTATCCTGGAGAGAAGTGGCTCGGCCCAACCTTCCGTAGCCTCACAGTGAGCATCCAAAAATATAAGTACATCACCTCGAGCTACCCTAGCACCCTGTAGCCGGGCCCTAATGAGGCCCAACCTGTTCTTCAACCTAACTAATTTCACGTTGTGATCTTTCAGTCTTGTGTCTAGATAGTACTGCAGCAAATCCTGGAGGCTTTCTAAAAAATGAAGCAAAAATGAATTTAGTATGTTACAATAGGGAACTTAATACATAAAAATTAAATTTGGAAAATAATACTTAGGTTAGGTTAAGTTTATATTTCACCCAATAAGTTCAGCTTTTTAATAAAGCCGACTACCTGATTGGGTGAGAGATTGTCCAGGTCTTCTGGCAGTAGTTGCCCTTTGCCAAAAGTGAGGACCTGGTTCTTTCTGCAGCAGAACAGGTTCATAAAACGTACGCTGCCATTTCATCCTCCTCCAAACACAGTCGGCATTGCGTTGCCCGCTATTCCAAGTCTGCCTAGGTGGTGATTTAGTCTGCAGTGCCCGGTATATAGGCCAACTAGAGTTCTTAGATGTTACCTATTTAACTCTCAATAGTTTTTTAGTTCTCAATTTCAAAGGATATGTAATGAACGGGATATGAATGAACTAATCCCGCTAGTTCTTGCCAGTACTGGAGGGTATTCCTTTCAGCCCACATCAAGATGGATGTTTTCGCAGTGCTTGCTGATATGCCAAGCACTGGTTCTGGTCTGATAAATTTCGATACCGCACCTTCCCTGGCTAAGGAATCGGCTATTTCATTGCCCTCCATGCCAGAGTGGCCCGGTATCCAGACCAGAGTTAACTTGTTGTTTCTGCCCAATCGGGTTCCAGACCAATTTAGAATCTCAGCGATGTGAGCCAAGAGGTTTAAGAGCTGCTTGGCTGTCTGAAAAGATTTTTATTGATCTAATAATAGTTACAAACATAAGCTAATATCATAAAAAAACCCGTAGTTCTTAAAAAAAAACATTTTTCAATCCTCTCTATGGGGTAAGGGGCATGCCTAGATATTTTTCGTTCATTCTTAGAGAATAGATACCGTGTGTGTAGTCGCGGGCTAGGCATGGGGAGAAGAATTACAACATCGCGCGTGCCAGCTGGCTGAAATGAAATAACAGAGCTGGAATGCTCCATCGACGGACGAATTTACGGCTGACGGTGTTGTCAAATCTCTCGCGCTACGTGAATGTACATGCCTAATGGGAAATTACACGCACGGTATCAGGTTGTAGATAGTTGCCATATTTGTTGTGATAAATTATTAGAGCTGTGCCCCAAGGCTCCGTACTGGGGCCGTTGCTCTTTCTTATTTACATAAACGATTTACCACATGCGATCAGCTCTCTAAATATTTAAACTACAATGTTTGCTGATGATGCAACTTAAGTAGAAAGTTAAGTAAACATGAAAATCCACAAAATATTCTAACAGTAATATTACAAAAAGCTAAATCCTGGCTTAGACCATTAAACATTATCATCAACTTTTGAGTTAAGTAGAAAAACTAGTCAAACGGAGCAAAAGTTTCAAATTTTTAGGGATTCAAGTTGATGCTAATCTAATCTGGGCTGAACATATTGATAAACTCCAGGGCATATTAAATAAGATCATATATCGAATTAGAAGAATAAAAAAGCCTGTTAATCAAAATGCAGCTCTAACTGTGTATCTTGTATGTTATCCTGTGTTATTATCCTGTAAATTTTGCAATACTGTCTTTTCTACTTCACTGTTTTATTATTTTTGTTTTTAATCTTTTAATGAATTTTAAATGTATTGACGTGTAAATTAAATTTTATTAGTTTTATTTTTTCAATTTGTATAAATTTACACTTCTGAGCAATGAAATCCCCGTACACTTTAAAAATAAAGTAATCCAGTTTTTACTAATACTGAGTGGTGTGAATCAGTCTTTTTGGAATTTAGATTTTTTATTATCATATATAGGTTATAAAAAACTAACATTGAATAATGTTAATCCAGAAGAAAACATTTTTTTTTTAACTTTTTTACACCATTCGATGGGAATGATGTCGATTTATAACAAATGTAAAAATTGACGTTGAAAAATTCACAGATACGACTGCACATAACTGTGATTGTATTTATTGTGTAAATAATGTAACCTAATATTTTGTCATGGCTCCATTTTCTTCCAAGACGTGATTAAATCTTGTTGGTATAGAAGCAATTAGTCTACGGCAATAGTTTTCTTTTTCTCTTAGCTTCTCCCAGCAATTTTCAATGGCCAACCATAATTCTTCTTCATTTCTTGGTCTGAAGTTTCGTTCATAAATTTTTTTTACTAGCAAACCCCAGATGTGCTCAATTGGGTTTATATCAGGACTGTGCGAAGGCCACGGTAATAATTCAATATCATTGTTCCCAAACCACTGAGTAATTATCCTGGCAGTATGTCTTGTTGATAAATGAAGGTGTTATTTGGATATAATTGCTCCACAGAAGGAAGCATAACGTTTCCAAAATATCCCTATAAACCTGTCCATTAAATATACCATAATACGCCACGCTACACCAAGGCCTTGCACACTTATCCATGCCCAAACATTAACAGAAAATTGCCCAGACCTGTTCTGCAGAGACACGTAACATTCGTGAAACCTGGTATTTGCAGGACGGTGCACCCAAATCAGGGTGTATTAACTGGACAACTCTCACAGTGGCTTCATAAGTGCTTACTTTGTACATAATGTAATAGATGGCAGGACCAATAAGTTCTCTCATTACTTACGCATATCTAGATAATTTTACAGGTTTTGTGCATACGCACATAGTGTTGCATTTCGTTTTTGTTTAGTGAAACAAGAGTCCAGTGACATCTGACATTAAGTAGCTAAATTAAAACATTGAAAGAATATATGCAACAATACATGCAGCATTGCATGTGTCGCCACAGCTAACCTCAAAAATATATATTTCTTAAGATTTACAGGTATTAGGTAGCTATTATTAACATTTCTGCCTGGTTCCTGTACTTTCAACCAAAATCAAGTTCAACGTAATGTGTATTAAGTTTTAAATAGTTTGTCACAATAAAATAAGACACTTTTTGCTGGTTAGGAATCTAACCTATAATTAGCAGTCTATTTTTATTAATCAACAATATTGAAAAATTATTTGCGTGAATTTTTAAATATTTGCTTGGAGCCAGTATGGCTCCAAGCTAAAAATGCCTATACAAACATTAAAAATGAGAATAATCGAAAAAACCTTAAAATTTGAGGTTATGTTAGTTATACGATACACATGCCCAGGTAATTGTAGGACCTTATTGCTCGCGCCATCTACTAAAGTAAATAGAAACCATGCACTTATGAAGCCATTATTATAATAGGAAAGTGCCGTACGTCGGACCACCTATTTAATACACTGTGACCCAAATATGTCTGAAAAGACTGAAAATTTTTTCATCAGTAAACAACATTGTTCCAATGGGCGATGGACATAACTTAAACAAAAAAGAATGTGTGCTTGCTTCTGTTCTTCTGTTAATACGGTCTTCTTGGCACTTGTACAGTTTTTTAATTCCGATTTTCCTATCCTTCGGCTAGCTGTTGACCTCGATGCTGGAAAATTTGTCATGAACACAGCGTCTCCTGCTGTTTGAAACGGATTTTCCCTCAAATAGCCAAGGAGCGCTTCATCTTGAACGAGATTTGAACTTCTCAATCGGCCTGAACCATCTTTTCTCTTTACGCTACCTTCCTCCTCCCACCTTTTCTTCACACTCATAACATAACAATACTTTTATTTAATTGATAATGGTTAGCAACTGCTCTGATAGACCATCCCTCTTCAATTTTAGAGATAATTAATATTTTTTCATGTTCAGTTAATTTTGGCATTGCGACACTGACACTGACCAATAAAGAAAGAATGATTTAATATAGTGAAAAATAGGTGTATGAGATTTCACTGCACAGAAGTGTACATCATTTGACATGTCTATGGATTTCATATTTTCACAAGACCTATAAATATAAACACTACATTTTGTTTAACACTAAATATCTATCTCATGTATTATACATAACACTACTTCATTTTGACGTGTCTATAAACATTATATTTTCTTATGAACAATACATATTATTATTGTTATATTTTTCAGATGCAAATCTCACAAATAATAATTTCATAAACAGTGTGCTTCATTATCAGGTGAGTCCGGAGACAGTCAATGCATGGGTTATGAATGAATCAACAAGGTGCAATGTCTTTAGCCTTGAGCTTGTATCACAAACAGATGTACATAAATCATTACATTCTATCATCAGTAATGCCGTAGAAATCGACGGTATTACACTTACAATGCTAAAATTTTGTTTGTCATATTGTCTTAAGCCACCAACACATATTATTAATTATTCTATAGGACAAGGAAAAATTCCGACAATATGCCTAAAAAGGAAAACCCATCGATCTTAGACCAATTACAGTCCGTATAAAAAGAATAGATAATGCGAGTTGGGGACCTAGACAAGCCATAGTTGCACCACAGCTCTTCTTAAAATCACAAATGACATCATAGAAGGATTTGGTAATAATAAATGTACAACTATGGTTTTTTTAGACATGTCTAAGGCTTTTGATTCAATCAACTTTAAGTTGCTATTGGTAAAATTAAGACCTATAACTTTGATATAAAAGCGATTTTAACTGGTTCAAAAATTATCTTTATGGAAGAAATCAAATGGTTCGTCTCTGTAGTGTTGACGGTAAATACAATATTTCTAATCCTTCAGAAATGTCATGTGTCCCTCAGGGATCGATACTTTGACCAATACTGATTACAGTTTTTAGTGCAGATATTAGTAAGTCTATAAAATACTCCAATATTCACATGTATGATGATCTCAATATTTACATTTCATATAATTATCAAACATCTTATAAACTGTGATGTTTTAAATATTATTGGGCAATTAGTAACTCATTGTTGATTAATGCTAAGAAAACCAAAGCTATAATATTTAGTAGAACTAATGCCGATACACCAATTCACAGTCTTCACATTGATGGCACAGATCTTACGTGGTGTGATGAGGTAAAATATCTTGTCTTACGCCTTGATAAGAGTCTTATTTTTAGTTTTCATCTTAATAAAATCTGTCAAAAATTATATTTTATCCTAAAAAAGATATATGAATATTGTAATTTCTTGTCAAAGTCAGTAAAAATAACTCTCGTCGAATCATTAGTACTACCAATACATGGATTGCGTATATGCAAGCGTATATGCGAGCCCACCCTAGCTGTACGTGCCCCCCACCCCCAATCTAGGGGACAATGTTTTCATAAAGATTAAAGCCTAAGGTACAATTTTAGACATGTCCCCCCAAAAAAATCTGGCTGTACTTTCAAAATAGCGGCCATATGTTTAAAAAAAACTATTGCCAGTGTTGTTTTTGTCATTTAACACAAAAACTGGTGTTCAGCAAATAAAATACTGCTTCAATCGCTTACTGAAATTCTTCAGGAGATGATTCCAAATCAAATCATAATAGACCAAAGTGAGAGTGATAATGATATCATAAATGAATTAATAGAGGAAGAAGACTTTGAAGAAATACTCAATGTATCGGGAGACAGTGATAGTGAATCTGAAAGTGAATGAGGTGTTACTTACATTTTATATTGAATTTTATATTTTATTTTAAGAGCTGAATCATTTATCTGGAAAATGGTCCTATCCAAATATTGTATAGGAACAAAATTGTAGAAAATTTTATGCACTTTGTTTTTTGTGCAGAAAGTTTTTCTCCATCTTTTTTAGTTTTTGTGATAAATGACCAAAATAATATTTGCAAAATTTTTTTTTAAACATGGACCCCATTCTGAAAGCACACCCAATTTTTTTGGAGGGGGACATATCTCAAATTGTTCCTTGGGCTTTAATCTTATAAAAAACCCAATGATCGTGAGGGGAGGGTGCACATAGTATGGGATTTAATAAATATCTTGTTAAAAAAATTCAAAATGCATGCACTAGATATATTTGTCAACTAAATATAGATATGATCACATTACCCCGGATCTACGTGGCGCAAATATGTTAAATATGAGCAAAATAAGGTTGAAATGCATATGAGTTGCCTAGATAATACAGTTTTAAACATATTAATTGTCCACAATATTTAAATGATCTATTTGTAGACGTGGCGATATACATGACTTAAATACAAGACATAGAAATAATCTAAGTGTACCACAACACAAATCAGAAGGTTTTAAGAGTTCTTTCTGCTATAAAGTAGTTCATATATATAAAACTTGTTACTGGTTCGATCATCTACTAATACTAGAAGTTTTAAAGACAAAATAAAAAAGTTTACTTATATTAGAATTAGGTTTAGGTTTGTAATTATTATTTTAATTTCTTGATATAATTCTGTATGTAAAAACATGTGTGTATGATGATGATGATTGAGATGTCCTCTCGTCCCTCTCGGGACATCTCAAAACACATCAAGAGCTGGCATGTATCTACGGAAGTTTCCATGTCAGATCATAGGTGGATTCAATTTAATTTGGAAGGGGGGTTGGTAGAAAGAACCCTCTACCGGAATCCTAGGCGGACAAATAAGACACAGTTCCAAGAACTTCTTATTAGCCGCCTGGGGCCCCTCAACACAAATAACATAGAAACGATAGAGGATATTGATAGTAACGTGGTTAAGTTACAGAAAGCCCTCGTTTCAAGTTATGAGGACTCTTGTCCCTTAAGAGAAGTCGGAACGGGGCATGCAACACCCTGGTGGAGCAAAGAACTCGACCGGCTGAGAAAGAAAACAAGAAAACTTGTCAATAAAGCGATGGAGTCTAAAAGTGCCGAAGACTGGGAGGCATACAAGAACAGTCAAAGGCTGTACAAAAAGACCATTCGCGAAAGTCGAAGAGCGTCATGGAGATCTTTCTGTAGCGGGGTTGCATCTACTGCCTCAGCAGCTCGGCTCAATAAGATACTCTCCAAAGATCCCCAACAGCAACCAGGACTCATGAAACGAGAGGATGGCTCCTTTACAACCAACCTCTCTGAAACTTCTGAACTCCTGCTAAAAACAATGTTTCCAGGCAGCACTGTGTCGTCCTGTATGGACTGGCCCAACGTACCTCACCCAGTCGCTACTGCAGCTGACTGGGAGGTCGCGAATGGGACAGTGGACGATGCAAAAGTAGCCTGGGCGATCAACACCTTCCTCCCCTTTAAATCACCAGGTATGGACGGTGTCTTTCCAGCTCTACTTCAGTGGGGGCTGGAATACATACACCACCACCTGGTGCATATTTACCGGGCGTGTATTGCTTTTAAATACACCCCGGTGAAGTGGAGGGAAATAAAGGTAATATTCATACCCAAACCAGAACGTACGGACTACTCCCTACCAAAATCATATCGGCCCATCAGCCTCTCCTCCTTCCTATTGAAAGGTCTGGAGAGACTGTGTGATCGTGAAATTAGAGATACAGTGTTAGTTTTACATCCACTGCATCCAAATCAGCACGCTTACATCCCAGGGAAATCAACAGAATCGGCACTTCACTCCATGGTATCTCGTATCGAGAGATCGGCGGATATGAAAATGTCTACCCTGGGAGCGTTTATTGATATCGAAGGTGCTTTTGATAAAACAACCTTCGAGAGTATAGGGATAGCCCTCCAAACGCATGGTGTTCCCAACACACTTAGTGAATGGATAACAAACATGCTCAAATGGAGAGCCGTCCGAATAAATGTGGGGAACATAGAGACTAGAGGCATGGTCAATAGAGGCTGTCCACAGGGTGGCGTCCTATCACCCCTACTGTGGGTTATGGTCGCCGACAGCCTCGTACACCGCCTCAATAACTCTGGTTTCTTCACAATAGGTTATGCAGATGACATTACCATCTTGCTAAATGGAAACTTTGAGGGCTTGCTATGCGAACTTATGCAAACAGCCCTCAAGTTGGTCGATAATTGGTGCACAGAACACTTTCTCTCAGTTAACCCCCAGAAAACTGAGCTAGTACTATTCACCAAGAAAAGGAAACTACCAAATATGAAAATGCCCAAATTATCGGGCAGTCAACTCCACTTAGCGAGTGAGGTCAAGTACCTGGGGGGTCATACTTGATCGCACTCTGAATTGGAAGAGACATTTGGAAGTTAAGATAAACAAGGCATGTGCGGCTTTCTGGCAGTGTCGCAGGGCGGTCGGTAGGTCTTGGGGTTTCTCACCCAGAATCTCCCTCTGGCTGTACACTGCTGTGATAAGACCCATGCTTTGTTACGCAGCCATAGTCTGGTGGCCCAGAGTAAGGCAAAAAACAGCAGCATCTCAACTGGAGCATGTTCAAAGACTGGCATGTCTCTGCGTTACTGGTGCGATGAAAACGACGCCTACAGCTGCAATGGAGACTATACTCTGCATCCCCCCTCTAAATCTGTACATAGAGGAGGTGGCGTTGAGGACTGCTCTGAGATTGCAATCTGTAGGCCAATGGTATATTAAGGGCACGGCTACGAGACATGCCCGCATCCTAGAAGAGGCTACAAAACAAATTCCTCTTCTGGGAATGGGAACTGACCGTATCCCCCCTATATATAACTTCAACAAGAACTTTGAGGTGAGTTTGAACGTGTCCGGTAATGACGAGCCGGACATATCAATCTATACCGATGGTTCAAAAATGGACTGTGGATCAGGAGCTGGGGTTTACTCAGAAGACCTAGATCTACATTCGATAATACCGCTAGGCACACATGCCACTATCTTCCAGGCGGAACTAGTGGGGATCCTGCAAGCGGTAATAGAAACCACGAAGGCAAACGTCAGTGGTAAAACGGTGCGCATATTAACGGACAGCAGAGCAGCCCTGCTTGCCCTAAACAATTGTAGGACAGGCTCGGGGCTGGTTCTGGATATTAGAAAGGCCCTAGATGTGCTCGCACAAAATAATAGTGTCCAGCTCCATTGGGTAAAAGGACATGACGGAATTCAGGGTAACGAAGAAGCGGACGCTTTAGCCCGCAAGGGATCTGAGAGCGCCCTGCATGGTCCAGAACCTGCAATAGCGCTCTCAGATTCAGTCCACAGTTCCCTGCTAAAGAACTACACACTTAAACGCCATGCGGACTGTTGGGGTGGTCTGAGCAGCTGCAGACATAGCAGAATGGCTTTGGCCACACCCAGTCGTAAGCTAGGCAAACACTGTCTCCAGATGTCCAGGAGTAATCTGCGCATTTATGTAGGATTGCTAACAGGACACTGCAGACTAAACAAACACCTCCATACACTGGGAGTTATAGACAACCCCAAGTGTAGGGGGTGTAACCTGGATGACGAGACCGCCGAGCATGTGCTCTGTCACTGCCCTGCTCTCTCAACGAAAAGAGGATCCATACTGGGGGACTTCTGGCCCAGTATGGCCAGCATAGGTGGCGTATCACCTGGTCTTCTCCTCAAATACATCACAAGTGTTGGTTGGCTTGAGGAATGAGAGGCTCGGTGGACATGCCACCACTTACGGGGGCAGCACAATGGGCCCGCTTATGAGGCCTGAGTGCACGTGAGCGTAAGCTCACCCCCCGCCAAACAATCCAGATCCAAATCCTCTTTATTTTATGCAACTGTTTAAATTAAATCCTTTTTCCATTTTTACACCTGATATAATATACAGTGTGTGCTATTTAATACCACAACATTCCATTATTTTGGAATGGGTCGAAATTTCGAAATCGACTATTAGGCAATTTTTCATCGGAAAATTAGATAACGTATTCGATTCGCAGTTGTCTCAAATACCTATATACCTATTTTCCAAACAAATAAACACTCTACGGAAAAGAAAAATATGCAAGTTGCCTCTTTCACTATATACAGATGATTTATGAATCTGGACTGTGTCTGCATCAATTCTATACTTACCCGACAAAAAAAAACGGATAAGCAATATCTAAGATTATTCTTACCTTCGGTACTAGCGTCGTCCACCAATATAATTTCCTCTAATAAATGACTGGGGGTCTGTAAAATGACGCTCCAAATTGTCCTTAAAATTACGCTCATCAATTCGTTATAAAATATCACAATGACTGAAGTTTTTAGTTTTGCATTGTATGTGAAATTTCTACATCTGAAACGTGTAATAATTCATATTAGCTAAATATTCATTTTTGTAAAAATATATTAATCAAGAAATTGTAGGTATAGGTAATTTATATTAATTGTTAATTCAAAGAAAAAGTGAATAAACAATATAAATGATTTATTATATGTATATATACGGGGTGTTAGTATTAAGGTAGACATGTCAACACCCTGTATGTCCAAAATGTTCCTTTTTAACAACAACTGTTACAAGGCACATGTGGAGGTTCTTTATATAAAAAAATCGTCAAACATCAATAATAGGTCTGTCTAAAGCAAAGAATATCAAAGTTTTTAATAAAGATAGCTACACGAAACATGATATAACTTGAATTTTAAAACATTAATTTACGATTATAAACGAAATAATAAAAGTGAGATTAACATGTTATTCCCCTATCACAAAACATAAACAGATGGGTAGGTTTTGGTATATGTTTAATTATTGTAAATATGCTTACTTTGTGTTTCTTGGGTCCCTCAGTTTTCTATCTAAAGGCATTCTATCACTAAGAACGGTATTTAAAGCAAATGTCTTCAAAGCCTCTTCACCCTCCCTAGCATCACTGCCATGTAGCGCAGCTGGATCTCCATTGTCCCCCAAATTCGGAATGATTTTGCTTTCATACTCCCTCAATTTGTTCTCGAGATCATTACTTGAGTCCGAATGTAATTTATTGTGCTGATACACCACCGGATAAATCCCTTCGCCTTCATCTGACATGAGTTTTAAGTAAAAAATTATTAAAAACAACACCACTAGCGCTATAAAAATCAATTTTATGTAGATGCGTTTCAATCGTATACATTTTAATAACATTGTTTCATAAACTACCGCTAATTGGACTAATTGGTGACCAGTAGATTACATACTAACTGATTATATTATAATATGTGGCCTATCGGTGTTGACATGCTGGCATATGCTAATTCTGTTTGTTTATAATAACATAAATCTATGACTACGCACGCTGTTGCTGATTGAATATCATAGAAGACACAACACTTTAACTCAAACTAAGTCACAATTAAATAAAATATAATATAACTAGACTATCATTAACTTTTTAAAAGATTTTTATTTTGTACTATTGGAAGCAAGGTTATGTTGTTTTAAATACTTAGCCAGAATCATAGATTAAAGAATATTATATGTTAGCCAGAATATCTCAAACGCCACGAAACTGTACGAAATAGATGTCAGTTTAGTTTCAAACCATCTTCAGCAGATCTCTCTCGGTCTTGTGTCCACTCGCTGATAGGTGGCACGGCATACATCACCAGTATGAAAATGATTGATTCTTTTTCTATACATCTTGTAATAAATGTACGTACTAATTTTATTCCTAGTGTTTATGCTTTCTCAAATTAAATCTTTCATATCTATTTCTTTCATTATATTTATTACTGCAAAAGCAGTGTTTTATCCTAGTCGGCTTTGAAACAATAGCATGTGCTCTAGAGGCATGCGCTGTCGGTTTGTTTTAGTTAGTAATGGCGGAATGTTTGTAATATATGCAAATTTATGTGGTTTTATATTAATAATTTAATTGTTTTGTACATATGTTAAATGACTCACGCGGTAATATATCTTCGGTTTAAATTATAGTGTCATGTGCATAAAGAACGGCATAGAAGTAGACCGGACATCGAGGTTTCTATACTATGGTAAGTTTTTGTTTGGTTGCAGGTCTTTGTTTGAATTTTTTGTGCGATAGGAAGCGGTAATTAAGTGTAATTTTATATTTGGAATAAAAGCGGTGCTCATTTAGCGTTACGTAATGCCGGCAATCGACTTTTTGTTGTTTACAAACATAATATTTAATATAGGTTATGTTTTTTTACCGATTTTTTTATAGTAATGACTTAATATATAAATAAACAAGTCATTTCACCTTATTTAACTTTATGACAAACTTCTAGTATTAAATAAAACAAACTAAAAACGTACTCTTCGCCTGTTCACTGAACTTTTTATATAATTGTTATGCATTCTATAGGACACTCTTCGCAGTTGTTTGTAAATAATGTTACTTTTAGACATTTTTAATTTTATAGTGCGAATTTGGTTGGTAAAAGACTCAGTGTAAAATAAAGTAAAAATAAAAAAAAACAATTTGGGTTTCGAACCCGGTACCCTTGGATTCCGTGTCAACAACAAAAATGTATTCAATACTATTCAGTATGTACAAGCATGTGCCTTATCGGATCCCAGTCCGGAGCCAACCAGACAACCACGGCGAACATCAAGGGCGGATCCAGGGGGGGGGGGGGGCAGTAGGGGCAATTGCCCCCCCCCCGGGAAAAGTATTAGTTTTCAGGGCGACAATTTTTTTTCCGCATGAGGTTGGAAAAAAAAATTTTTTTGATTTCTAATAGTATTTTTGCGTATGAGGTGAAAAAATTTTTGTCCGGAAAAAAATTTATTTTGGAGATGTTAGTGCCCCCCCCCCCCCCCCCCCCCAGTAATCTTTCTGGATGCGCCCTTGGCGAACATCGGGTGTAGGGTTGGACGGGGTGGGTCCGATTTGGCTTAAAGGTAATTAAATTAACTACTAATAACTCCTGTCCGCCGTAGGCAGGCTTAAGAACTAGGATAATGTTAAAAATGTGTCCACATGGACCTAAAACTAATTAAAAACACTTTAAAACTAAAGAATCACTAGGCAAGCGCACTTTTGAAGATTTTGATTGTTAATACGGGAAAAAGCTAAACGAAAAAACCCGTTCGAACGAATGACGACCTCGTGGTCTGACCGCCGTCGAGGAAGGTAGGGTGATTAAAAGGCAGGGACACCTTACACCCCCCCCCCCCCCCAGATGAATTTTCTGGTTGAGCCACTGTTAAAAGGGTATGGTTTAAAAAGTTTGAATTTACAAATTGTTGTCGGCCTAGAGGGGATTTGGAAAAAACAAAAGAGGACAAAGAAAACAAAAAGGATAAAATAACAAAAGGGATTGAAAGATGTAAACTTGGTGAAAGATAAAGGGTAAGGTAGAGATAGCTTATGATAGAGGGAAGGTATGGCTACCCAAGCAGCGTTCAAAGTGATGGGAACTGGCATCTGAGGCATCGGAACTTTAATACAGTAGGAATGACATAACTGTTACTAAATTTGCGGCTTTAAGGTAATATTCACTTTGTGGTATGCATTTGTAGTAACAATTATGTAGATTCTACCGAATTCAGGCATTGTATAGTTATAACACTTTCAAGTAACTGCCGCAGAATCTGCAACGTCGCAGATACTACTCTGCATTACTTTGAACTCAACTGCAAACTGAAAATTGGTAGTAATGCCGACCGCACAGCGTTACCAAAGGACCACTTCAAAGTAACGATAACTTCAAGTGTTCAATTTTAAGTCCCTGATACGTTGTTGGGAAATTTTCTGGAACCTCATTGTTGTCTAACTTATTAGTGGCATCTTAAGTAAAAAAGAGGTTATTTCTACGAACATAGGGGCTTTGAAGTTATTTTTACTACTCCCCACTAATTGAAAATGACTACAAAGTTATATATACCTTAAAAACCTACTATAAAGTGATATCAACTTTTAAGACAATTTATATCATTATTGGCATTGAATAAAATGGTGGATTCTGAAATGCTCAGTAAAAGCGAAATAAAGTTTATCGGCACTCATCATTGTTTTATAGAAAACTGAAGAAACAGTTAAACAGTAGGAGAAATAGTGATTCTTCAGAATATGATGCAAACATGAAAGATTATTTCGCCACAGCAAAACCATAATCTTTGGTAACAAGTGCAAAAGTGTTCCCATCAAGGAGAAGAGTAATCGAAAACTATAACAGTTGTAGTGATTAATGATACTGTGTACTGCTCGAAAATTACAACTTGTCTTTAACACACAGATTGACTCATAGTTCAGTTAGTGATCCACTGAGCATATTAAATGAATTTGCCAATTAAAAACTCCAAATTTAATAAATATTGTGTCGATGGGGAACGGACAATGTCGGTATAACGGCATAAGACATTGTTTATGTACAATAAATTGAATTGAATGAAATTAAATGTAAACTGATCACTAAAATATGAAAACTCTTATGTATTTTTTCCATTATTACACACCTTACGTTAATAAATATATTTATCCAACACTTTCATATAAAGTGATCTTTATTGATGAGATTTTGAAGGTATAAAGTGACTCATAAGTCACTAGTGAGATAAAGTAGTAAGCTAAAGTGAGGTAAAGTGATTTAGTCACTAAAGAGTAATTTTAATATAAAATAAAGTCTAAGGAATTTATTTGTCTCCATTATATGGAAAATTAACAAAACAAAGAACCCATGCACTAACACTTATTTATTTATATTTATGTTAACATTTATTGTCATCATATTCGATTTTTCACAAAGAAAACTGCTCTTCTGTACACAATTTTTCTCTATACTAGTAACGACGTCTGTATCCCCTGACTCGTGCTGCTCTCCCTGAATTTTTTTAGCAATAACAATCTTGTTGATACTGAATCTTCCAAATAACCCTCCGCCACGGTGGATGATTTCCACACACCGTGACGTTTAAGGGTGGTAATGTCACCCCCAGCATTGGCCAAAAGAGTTGATGAGGAACGGCGCATGCTATGGCCAGTATACAAATCTGCATCTGGCAATTGCAAATAATCAGCTACAATTCTTGGAATTTTTGAGAGCTTATTTAATCCAACGCATTGGACAGTGCACTTTCCCTTTTGAAAATTTACGAAAAATCTTTTGTGAGACACATTTTGCGGTCTTAAAGACACATATTTCCTAATCGAATCAAGTGGGTTTACCCAAAATCCTTCATTTAAAACTGTGAAACTTCTTGATTTATTCGTCTTGGTATCTGGTATGGATATATATAGATATTATTCTTTATCTCTTATATCTTCGACGCTTAAGAAGGTCAGTTCACCGCAACGGCAGGCACCGCAACTCCCAATATCAATACAACCCTCGATGCAACCTAAAAAACCCAAACATTTAAATAGGTACATAAAAGCAAGAACATCATAATAAACACCTACCTCTGACATAAGATGCTCACCGTCAGGGGCATCCATCAAATATTGTTCGATATGTGCTCTTTCCAAATAATATCTTTCTAATAATATCAGATAATAAAAAGTACTTGTAAAAGTATAACAATTATCATTAATCCACATATTCCCATCACACACAGTGACACTAGTGACAGTGACACTTTAACAGTTATTACCGCATTGCCAATAAAAAAAAATTACCTATATCGATTCTGCTAATTCTACCAACATGAAAATAAGTTGGTAGCAACAGTTACTAAGATCTTATAGCGTCATTGGTCCCATTTGTTACATCTAGGTAAATATAACTACACAGTGAAATTGTTGTAGTTTCAGTCACCACTTTTAAAGTAACAACAACTATAACGTTGGTGGCATCTTCTACTTTATAGTAAATGTAACTTGTAGGGAAATAATTTTGGTTTTTGCAACCTCTAAGTTAGTGCAATTAAAATTGTCATTTTTCTGTTGTTAAATGAAGACGCCATATTGACACAAAAATCTCGATAAAAATATAATTCAATAAAAAATTTCTTTTTATTATAGTCATTTACAAATATGTTTTCTAAATAGATTATTACTTTATGATATATAAAATTTAAAAAAAAACGTTTTCCATAAAAAATTTTGCAGTTTTGCTTGTACACATAATTTTTGCAAAAAATTTTTTTTCCGAAAAAACCATTTTCTCGTGGGGGCGTCTTTTTTATCGAAGCATCATGATAACATTTTACAGAAAACAAGTGGTGGTTTTAATATCCACACCCAGGGTAAATGCAAAACATCATGATTTATAATATATGCTTATGCATGTTGTATATAATCACCTTAACTTGGACCTTGAACATGTCATGTGCTTAAACTCAGTAAGTCATTAATTTGCTATTCGAATAACAGAGAGCCAAATATATAGTTTGCGCTCTCATTTCGGTCAGCTGAGCTGTTCCAAAAGTTAGTCATTTCTACTACTTGGTTACATCCCGTTTACGTAATAACCTAGTCCTCGACACGGTAACGGTAGAAGTACCGGAATAGTAACTTGCTACGTAATTATTATTCCCCATTTTGGTGAATGCTTAGTAAAAGGATGGTTCCCATTACGTAACAATCCTTAGTTCCGGAAACCTTTAAAGTTCCACTAATGGTAACTACTACGTAGAAACTACTAAAATTGCTGCTTGGGTTACCCCATATCCAGTTTCCACAAATCTGTCGAGAAGGTTTTGAAAGCTGCTAACATCAGGAATCTTTCTTTCAGGATACCTTTGCTTATAAATTCTATTAGCAAGCAAAAAATTTTTTAAAAGTTTTTCTTAAAACCCATAATATTGTGACTGGTGATTTTTTCAATATACATCTGCAGATTGCATTATATCAACAAAAAAAAAATCATTACATCCATGTGGTTGGAAGATAGTTTACTTGTTTTTTTTTTAATTTCAAGCTATCGTAGAACTCGAGATATCGAAGTCCGACGCACTTTGCCTCACCCTGTATAATAAATTATGGTCTGCGAAAGAACCATATTTTCAGAAGTATAATAATAAAATAACTGTCATTTTCGCACTGCCAGAGTACATTTTCCAATGTTAACGAAACAAAACCACGACCTGAGCAATTAAAGAGCCGTTCCATGAGACCGGCTTTAATAAAATAGACCATTCAATAATTCCCTCTACGAGGTACTAGAATCGCGGTCGCCTCGCCGATAGTAAAAAAAATATGGCATATTCGGGTAATAAAGCGCCTTGCTCTGTGACATATTCCGTGGAAACGGGAGTGCTAGCTAATTTGTAGTGATCCACCCGACATTTTACATGTCGGTGCCTCTCCAACGGACCGAACAGCTGACATTTCGTGTTGAAAGGTCAAAATGATGAAGATCTCTAGCTAAGGAGGGTATTGGGATTTAGCACGGTCGAACGGCGTGGAGTTTAAGACACATTTTGCATTTATTCAATAAATTTGTTTTTGTGCCAAAAATAGACACACTGCTTTTTGATAGTTAGGGACGTTGGAAATATGGTATAAATACAAAATATCTAACCCGTCACTTATTTTTTTCTTATCTATAGCTTGTATGATTGTATTAATTGAAGAGCTAAGTGGATAAAGGTGTTGTCACAAAAACACGTTATTGAGTAATTTAACTCGAAAGTTTTTAGGCGAGAACTTTTTTGTTATAACGACTATATAGCTTGCATTTTGCGATGATATTGACATTTGATGTACTTTTCAGAGACAAATAACTAAAGTTGTCAGTTGTCATTATTTTCGAAAATTTTAAAAAATTAATGTACATAACACCTTTATCCGTTCATAAGTTTCTCTGAAATGAATAAGGAATTAGTGAATAAAAGTGTTAAGAAATTAAACATATTTTATTATTATTAAAACATTGTACAATTTTTAGGTAGTCGGACAGTTCTACGGTTTTGAGCCACAGTTTGGTCATTTCCAAGTATGTTGTGATAATACGGCCTTACCATTCATTTATGAATGGTAATTGTTCTTTAAGATTGGCCAGTTTTCCTACACTTAGGCTGCCCTTGTTTTCATTAAACACCGTTAGAGCAATACAATCGGAATTTAGGTATCTTATGCATATTCCTTTTCTTTAAAATATCGACTTTGTAAAATGGAGTCATTTCATCTAGTGATGTAATAGTAGTACCCTGTTGTTGTACAAATTGAGTTGAGGCAATTCCATCAATATCCTTGAAATGATTCTTCATATCTATGACAACGGCGTCTTTGGGAGTTCTTAAAATTTCTCGATACTGGTCCGGAACGTAGATGTTTTGATGTTTCCTTAAAATTTTCTCGACTCTGCCAAAGTCTCTGTCTGAATCTAAATAGGAATGTCCCACCTCCGAAAATTTATGGTCGATAACTTTAAATTCTCTCATTAAAATCAACAACTGGTAAAGTGTAATGATATTGAAGTTTTTATTTTGTCCACCACAGGAGTCGGGCCATATTATAATGTGATCGATCTTTTCTTGAAAATATTCATTGTAAATTTGTGAAAAGGTATGTAAGCAACTAGCAATTTCTAGGCTTTCACGGTTGGCCATATCTTCAGTCCATGTAAAAAAGAACGTTTTTTTTTCTCAGTATTCCTCAATGTATGTGTGCCAAGATTGTAAAACCACATTTGACGAAGGTAAAATGCTTTCGATGTACTTAATTTTGGCAGCGCCATGGTTTGCTGAAGATCTAAAGTAAGAAAGCAAATCGTTCTATCTACTGTAAATTTTGCTCCGTCACGCTTTTGTTGTTCGAAATCTAGTTTGTAATTTTCTCCGTATTCTTTAGTATTATTTTATTTTTATTTTTTTTTTAACCCAATAGATGTAAGCATAGCGAACCCTGTAATTCTTAAATGATAACCTTACAAACCCAAATGACCTTTGACTTGATTGGCGTAATTATCATACTTATTATTTTTTCCGCAAGAATTTCGGAATTCGTCAGATTTGCCTTAAACAATTTAATGCTCTTTCAAAATATTGGGTGGGCAGAGGCTATACCAGATATCAGTTTTGCTCTTGTCATAAAAATTTCTAGGGTCCAGCCCTCTTCTACTTGTCAGCATAAAAATGTTTGTACAAAAATCAACACCGCAAAGCGTCACTTTCCAGTATTTCTGATTTACAGACTAATTTGCTAGAATACTTTGGTAAATTCGTATTTTAATATTGCATTTTATATTGATAATGTTTTGTTTTTAAAACATTATTAAAACTTGCCTGGGAAGAAATTGCCACTATGTGACTGATTTCTGCTGAATTGCCAAAAGGTATAAATGTGTTTACAGCAATTAGATACTCAAGTACCATCTCGACTCTTGTACCATCTCATACCATTTCGAAATTGAACAAAATGAATATATGGATTAAAACACTATAAGCATTATTTCCAAATATCAGCCAATTTATAAACATCTTACATGATTCATGAAATCGTTTATTCATTGCCATTTGTAATATCAGTTTACTACGACTGGCCATTTTCACTATAATAGTAAGAAACACTTAACACAACTTGTCACATTACTGTCAATATAACATAACTTTAAAAGCAAAGTGTTTTGGATTAAAACAATTTAATATCGCACAGTAATGGGTAAAGGTGGTATGGGATCATGACACCTTTAAACATTAAATTATGTAAAAACCATATGTACATAACACCTTTATCAAACATTAAAACGCATTTAGGAAAGGTTTATTATCCCAAAAACTTATTGAAATGATAGATTATAAGTTAAAATAGTTGTCTGTGTACAAATCTCAAAATTTTCAAAAATGTCACATAACACCTTTATCCACTTAGCTCTTCAATTATTCTAATTCCTCATCACTTAAAGAACTTTAAACTTTTGACTCCGTGTCCATAGACTTCCAGTCCACTCTTTTTTAACTCCTCGAATTTTATCCTTCCTATTTAAATGTCTTGAGGCCGTTATTTTCGATCCCGATTAAACGTTAACGGTGGGTCAAACCAATTCAATTACCATGGAAACAATTGTACTTTCAATGATTTGGCCAACGGTTCAAGCACAGAAGACCTTTACCAGAAACGACTCTCTGGCCTTTCCGCCAATATTGAATTTTATGCGCATATGTCATATGTCGGTGGTATTATTGTCAACCTATAAATCCGCAGGTTTCTAAATTCATCGGTGGAGCGTACCGGTAAGCAATAACATTATATGATTGGCTATTTTGCAAACCAAAGCCAATCAGCTTCGAATTTTCTCTACCAATGCGTTCAGCGGTGAATTTAGAAAAGTGCGGATTTATAGGTTGACAATAATACCACCGACAAGATGGCCGAAGGTCACCCCAATTTACCAATGGAAAGGTGTGTTTGCACGCACCCAGTAATTTAGTCGAGTCGCTTAGTAATTTAGTACTCGACCAATGCGGACAGCGTGTTTTAGTCAAGTAATTTAGTGGAAAGCAATTACTAAATTACTGGACAGTCTCTACTCGACTAAATTACTGGATGCGTGCAAACGCACCCAAACATCGAACGTTCCGCCGACAGTGACGCTTCTGGTATAGGTCTTCTGTGGTTAAAGTTTAATCGGGACAGAAAGTAACGGCCCTTAAGGTCGGTTTATCAGTGCTCAGTTAGTTAAATTAACTGTCAGTACTAGTGTCAGTTAGTCACTTCTCGACCAATTGGATTCCTCTATTTCGCACTAATTGATACATATTTTATGCAAAGAAAAGAAACAAATATACATAATAGTACAGAAAAATATTGGAAACAATGACCGTAACTCGAAAAAAATTTGTTTAAAGTTTAAACTTTGGTTATAAGTTTAAAATAGGCGAAAGTTCACGAAAAAAGTTTAGGAGTTTTACGGATCCGCGGGAACCTATAGGGGGTAAATAAAAAAATCGTTTTTTCTCTATTTTCTCGGGAAATATGGCATTTACCAAAAAATAGGTCAATTAAAATTTGTTTCTGACAAAATTATCTTTAATTTGGTGTTTTTAAATAAGTTTTATAGCAATAATTAACCGAAATACGGCCATTTTTCGTTGAGGGGATGGAGGATGATTTTTTTTTCTAAAACAAGTGTTTTAAAAGGACAAAATAAATTGAGCATCTAGGTAATGCTATACGAAAAATAGTATTTTTGAAAGAAAAATTAATTACTGAGCAATTACAATAACAAAATGCCGACATTTTATTAACAAAAATGTGAAAACGCACATTGAATCGGCCACAACTTCTTTATTTTTTGTGATGTAGTTAGAAACAAACAAAAAATCATTTTAAAGATTGATTAATTAAGTAACTTGGTTTGTATGTATGTTATAGTTTGTTAGTATCTTTAGTTCAATTCTTGCGAGCCAATTTTGAACCACTTAACGACGTCGAATGGAGCTAAAATTTTGCATATACGTATATTTCTGGTGACAATACAATAATATTGTGCCAAAAAGTATATTTTTTAGCTTTAACACTATAATTTAGTTGCATAGTGTATTCACTCAGACGTTGTATTCTCAGAAATGGCGAAGGATCCGGTATTATTTTAAGAATGTTCAAAAAAAGATTAAATACAAATTTAAAGTATCAGTTATCAGCAACTTCTGTTTTATAAATGTATTTGTAAATGAGAATACAATTTTAAAGTTTGGTAACGTAGTGGACAAAAATCTTTTTGCATTATCTACCGAAAAAAATATAAAAAAAAAAAGTGCACTGCTGCTGGTCAATAAGTTATTATAAAACTATAGTACAGGGAGATCGAGAAAGACTGAACGTGCCGCTCCCTAAAGATTGTTTTTGTGCCGCCTACATACTGCATACATATGTACTATTTTCTGGTACTTTCAACATTTTCACGTTGGCGACAGTAACCTTAAATATAGTCAATTACTAACAATTACAGTATTTACACAAAATGCGAGTTTTTTTATTAACTTGCCACATAAGTGACAGTAAACTGATTGCGTTGAAAAACACTGATTTATTAGTCAGAAAGGGAGATAAATGATAAATCAAACACAAGTCAATAATTATAACATTCACGAAAATGACAGACATCAGATTGGTAACAGTGACTGGAGAACCAGTCGTTACTCCTAGCAGCATAGGAAATTAGTTTTAATAATGTATGTAGAATAGAAATCAATTTTGATAATTTTAGTGACTTTTCCGTGTGACGTAACGTTCAGTCTTTCTGGATCTCTCGGTAGTTAATACCATGTGTATAAATTGTAAATTGAAACTCCGAAATCTAAAAGTGAGGTCTATTTTGAGAATGACTCATATCAGTATGACAGTTTCTCTCGAGTCAAAAGCTACATTACCAAGCTATACGCCCCGCAACAAAAAATCCATATCAAACTACGTCGCCAACTACATAAACGAATTTCAAATTAAAAGCACCTAAATCAAACAAAAAAATAGCCTGCCATAAACGTACTATATAGGTCAACATGACCGCGCCTCTTTAATCCGGTAATGTAATTAGATAATTCGAACCCGCAGCCGGTGTTATTACAGACTTCGCTGACAAACACGTCTCTATTAGCCCTCGCCGTCGGTTAATGGTATCAATTTCAATTAGATGAACTATAAAATTGTTTGCCGATCACCTACGCGCTAACGACACGTTATATGATGGCTCGCCCAATTAATTAGAGGACGCACCGTAGTCAATATAGTGGACGAAACGTATCTAATAAAGATTAATTGGAGTCGTTATACCGGCCGTACGACCGGAAAAACTGTGGTTTTGTGAGTTATAAACAGGGCTCGTATGTCAGGTTGTAATTTTACAATTTTCATGGGCGGGCTCAGACGGGTGGATAAACTTTTACTTCCACATCCAGTGGAAGTATAGCAACGCAAAAAAAAATGGAAAATTTCTATTGTTCAAATAGGCTTAGAATGTCATGAAACGTCGAGATTTTAAGTTTGAGCAAAAAGAATATGTCTGTCGGTCGGTCTGTAAATTTTTTTTGTGCGCACAATTACTCCATTTAAGATATTGATTCCTTATGAAAAATGGCTTTCCGTCAAACTCTTTGAAACTCTAGATTCTGGTAGTTCTTGATGTGTAGAACAAAAGTTCTCCAGGGAACTAAGTCCTACAAACTCATGGTTTTTAGATATAGCCCTCTGAAGTTGGACTTTATGTGCATTCTGTAATAGGAGAAGCTAAGGTCTCAAAAATTTTTTTGGCATTACCATCCCCACCCCATTATTAAAAGAGGTGAAAAAAATAAAATTGTGATTTAATGTATATACGAACCAAGGCCCCCAATTTTTTTCTTTTATTTTCAAATCCCTCTCGAGTTTTCGCGATTCGATCGATGTTTTGAATTTCAGACTTGCGGGACCAGGAGACTCCCGATATTCAATGCCGACCGAACACACAAAAGCCCTCGAGGGAAAAGACTTAAAGTTAATCATTCAGTCAGTAAAATGTAACAGTTCGACTAATACTATTTTATTGGTTTTATCCAAAAGTAATACTGATAATGTTTATTTATGCAATATCCTGTGTAAAGAAAATGTATTTGAAAGAATCGGCTCCCCAAGCAGGGCAAGGACCACCGCCTCTTCTAAAGAGCGTTTATTGCCACCATAAAATGGACAGCGTGCAGTATCAATCAATCCATTTGGTATAAAAGATTCACACAACTTCCTTAGAAATTTAGGAAGGCATTTTGGTTTTGGGACTGACGGAAAATAATATAAAATTCATTTTCCAAAATGTAGGGACACGTTAGCTTTAAAGTTCTTTACAGTGATTATACCATTCACAAGAACGAAGTGAGTTTATTTTCCTTCTCTGCCGATGTACCGGACCCATACAGGTTCAGTATAGTGTAGGTGACATGACCTCGCTTCCCAGTGACTTTTTCTAAAATGACCTTTTTATCTTTCTTATGCCCAAGTCGGTTTTCTCTATAATTGTGCCATCTCTAAGACCTGCATTTGGTTTTGCTACCACAGCTTTCTGCCGATTATCCAACACACTCCAGTGACAAGTCGCTGGATGAATCTAAATTTGTTTTATTCAAGAAACCGGCCTTAACCATTCTTACTAATTTTTGCCTAATAATTACCTATAGACCGACCGAGGTTGACTCTGTTGATAGCCCTACGGACTGTTAGCTGAGATACTTGGTCACCCATCCATGTGCTGGACTCGATCAGCGTTGCTTAATAGGGGTATATTTAAAATACTTATAATGTTTTAAAGATGTATGTTGGGATGGGTCATGAACTACTTATTTTCCTATAAAAAATTCACAATACGAGAGTGAAAATTTTTCAAACTTCGAGCTGGCATAATTGAAAACAGTTGACCATGGAGAAAAGTTGTATAAAGAAAAGTTATCAAGCAGTGATTCAAAAAAGCATCAGTTTGATAATGACGTAATTCTCGAAACTGTAGTCACAGCTTTGTGTAAATAATATAGTGGCAAAAAACATAGTAGTGCTTTTCTCATTTAGTAGTGTTTTTCTCATTTCTGTGACTTACGTTTCATAATTTATAAACTAAGAAAAGTAAATCTAAACAATTTACTTTGTATATAAAATACGTTTCTGAAATTGGAACCTGATATACGAGTTCTGGTTATAAATTTGGACTCAAACAGTGAAATTAACGTATAGGTGGACCGAATTGCTTTTGGTAAGAGAGTCGCCAGAGGAATTGTTCGTTTTAACGATGGCACTGGTAACAGCGAATTTCGCGTGCTTTACTCTAAGGTAAACACGTATATAGGGACAGTAGAGGCCGCTTAGGTACTTATCTTGTTTTTTTTTATTTGTCTAACTGGCTACAATTTCATTCGTTTATGTTATGATGTAAATTTGGGGTAAAAATGGGTGTATATATTTAACAACCACGAGGTACCTCAATCAACAGGTACTTTTTTCTTGCAAAAATAGCGTGAGTCAGTTTTTCGTTCTTAAAGTGTTCGGGAGTTCATTCTGAGTATTTTGTCAAAGTTGGCGGGGTCGGCGGTGGTTGGGGTAAGCCGCCATCTTTGCAAAAAGTTAAACGGAAATATCTCGCATACCATTGATGCTGCGACAAGCACCTTTTTTGTTCAGCACTAAATCCTCTATAAACTTCTTAATTTCTTAATTCCCTCATTTTTTTAGAACTAACCGTTTACGAGTTTTCAAAACGTAGTTTTTGCGGATTATTTCGTAAACTATTGATTGTACATTCAAATATCAAATAGCAATCATGTAAAGCATTAAATTGGCTATTTTTCTCATTTCTGTAGATGTAATACGAACCGAGTTATGGCTCGTTGAAGGCGACTTTTTGTTCGCCGAAAACTGAATTCGAACCTTTCAACGTTAAATAAGGGTGGATAAGGTAAAAAAATATTTTGAGGTTTCTGGTTCTTGTACACACACTAAATCACATTTTTTTTTCATCCCCTTTAATAATGGGATGGGGGTGGTAATGGGGGTGGCTAATGCCAAAATTTTTTTTGAGACCTAAGCTTCTCTTGTCTATGCTAAATACCATTTTTATGAACTCTTATCTGCTTGATTTACCTGTTTACTCCAAATTTACCCCAATTTACCCCAATTTACCCCCCAACCCTTCGACGGAACAAGATGAAAATATAATCTAGTTCTAGATCTCGTTAAAGTACATATGTGTACTAAATTTCAAGTCAATATCTCGAAAGGTTCCAGAGTAAACGTGCGCACAAAAAAAATTACAGACCGACAGACAGAAATTTTTTTTCACTCAAACTTGAAATCTCGACGTTTCATGACATTCTAAGCCTATTTGAACAATAAAAATTTTTTAAATTTTTTTTGTCGTTACTATACTTCCACTGGATGTGGAAGTAATTAATTGAGATATCACTGTTATAAGTTTGCATTTGAGTACGATGACCACCTTCCCAATTCAATTCAATTCAATTCAAAAAGGTTTTATTATAATTAATAATACAAAAGTGCGCCTGAGTCAAGTCTCGATTCAGAGCCGACCACACCACCACGGCGCGCAACGTCGTGGTAGATGAGTGGTCGGGTGAAACGGGTTTAACTCCGGCTTAAACGTTAAATGGAGAAGTATAAAGTTAGAACTCCTGTTCTCTGGAACAAAAAACTTAAATCTAACAATTTGGCGAACTATATCTAAAATGAGTTTTAAAAGCACTTAAAAATTACACTAAGGTTTTAGTTTGCACAGCACACGCGCACAGTTTTAAAAATTGGATTATTGATACGGGAAAAGACTTAATGAAAAAACCCGTTCGAGCCAATGACAGTATTCTTCTGATGGTCTACCTGCCTTCGGAAAGATAGGGTGGAGAGGAAGTTGGGATTTAAAAAGTTTGATTTACTAGAAGTTATTGGTCGGGAGGGGATTTTGAAAGAGAACAAAAAGGGATAAAAGAACAGAAATTAACAAAATTAACAAAAAGGTGACTAATAGAGGGAATAGAGAAGGGGTTTGAGAGTTAAAGATGGTGAAATGGAAATTTTGGTGTAGTAAAGATTTGGCTAGGGAGGTTGCCGAAAGATAGGCAACGCCTGGTATGGTAAAGGGTGTTTCAGGTTGAAAAGTATGGCATTATGCTGTCTGATTCGTGTAATGTCTCAGGTTAGCGGACTGTCGCCCAGTTTGAATTTATAGAATTTTTGCGATGTTTCTTGGACGAAGTCCGCTAGTGGAGTTATGTCGTGGCAACGTGCATAGAGATTTCTGAGGGAGGTGTACCTGTCAGAGGCTGAAATGAGGCCCACCTTCCCCGAGCCCTTTAAATTCAAAAATTGCAAAAACGAAATGTTCAAGGAAGTTCAACTTTACATGCCTTGTAGCCATTAAAATTCCCTGTAAAAGAATTTTTGGAGCGATTAAATAGCTTAAAAATTGCGGTGAAACCACTGGTTTCATCGCTGATTTTTTTTCTCCGAAAAAAGAGACAATCATTTTATTTTTCTCATAACTCCGTTAGTTTTTATGCTAACGACTTTTTCCGAAGTTCATTTTAAAGGTCTTTTCAAGTACTTTTAAAAATGTTTTATATGTTTTCCTCCAAAAATTTTCTATTTTTCCGTTATTTAACGTTGAAAGGATTGAATTCAGTTTTCGGCGAACAAAAAGTTACCGGCCTAGGCCGGGAAGTAACATTCCCGTACGGTTTTTTATATATATTTTAACATGTTAATATTTTTGATTTTTATACGTTTAAAATAGTATTGATTGTGATTTCAGAATTTTTTTTTTAATGTTTATATTTTTGATTTTTATACGTTTAAAATAGTACCTATTTATTGTGATTTCAGAAAAAATAGTATGTGTACTTCGGTGTGAAAGCACATTCCCAGACTTCGATGCTTGTTGGCCTCGGCTAGCGCCTCGGCCAACAATTGCATCGTCGTCCGGGAATGTATCGCATTCACACCTAGATACACAATATACTATTTTTAGATGAAAAATCAACATTTCCAATCAAGAAAAACTCAAAAAGTATCGACTCATCGAAAAAATTTCATAGAATATTTATTGCTTAGAATTCATTCCTTTATCGATTTCTGTTGTTACTTTGAACATAATGATTTCCACCCCCAGGGTAAAGGCACACATCGGCACTATATAACTTTTCAAGAGGAGGATTAGATGAGTCCGAGATAAAATAACAGAAAATAGTTGTGTATTTTAAGTTAGGAAAAATCTATTTTTTTTAACGAATTACGCGCATAATTTTTTCCAATTAGGTATCGAAAACTGAAAATTAAGTCTTTGGTCTCTATGGAAATCAATGTAAACAATAATGAACAGATCAGAACAAAACGGCGCATAATAATAATAATAATGCCTTTATTGCACAACAGGTAACCCCCAATAACAATTCTTTTGAATTTGTCATGAAACCACAAAAGTTGCTCATGTTAATAGTTTATACCTAACAGCAGCGACTTTGATTTGAAAGTGACAGCAATGTGACAGTGTGGTGCACAGGCCTATTCGAGAAATCTAGAAATTACCAATAAATTATGGTTGATTTACATAAATTGTTCGAAATGACCTCCATCTGCATCAGTACACATTTCGGCACGTCGAACTAAGGACATACGCACTCTGTTCAACACTAAACACGCTATACTATCAACTAACGTAGTCAATAAAGAAAAAAAGAAAAACCTTGTCCAAAATCCAAAAAGCAACACAGAAAAAACGAACTAGTGTGTATGTACGTAACCAAGCATTTAACGACTTGAACGGTAAGTCAATAAAATAAATCTTAATTAAAAAACAGTGGCCTAAAATTCAAAAAGAATAAGGCAACATACTAAAAGGAACGGGTAGGCCGTGTGTACGAACTTAATCAAGTAACGACATAAACTAAAATATTGCTTGAGAATATAATAAGGAAGAGTATAGTTGTCCTTCAGATCTACTAAGCACTCGTCTTTGATTTTTACCGCACCGCCAAAGCAGCAATTCTCAAACAAATTTTTTAAAAATTTTCGAAATTTTTGTTTATTTTTTTTCCAAAACTATGGGCTATGTTATATAAGGTTTCCTTGTTTGTTTAGTCGTTCCCCACCACCAGTTTTTTTTAATAACATGAAACTAATTACACCCTGTATATCCTGTGATAAACGAGAGCAAGAAAGAAAACAGAGAAATTCGGAAAAGTAAGATGGATGTACTGCTCCCAACACGTTCCACACTTCGTGAAATCTTATTTTTATCACTTCGTCGTGTGCCAACGTAGGCATCGGTACTTATCGCTTCTAATCGCCTATGCATTGTAGTGGGAATAAATACGTCTTTCTTTACCTAATTTATCTATTTTCTTTCTTGCGCTCGTTTATCTCATATACAGGATAATTTACCATGGCATGCGGAAAATTTATCGGTAGGTTGAAAAAATGATTTTTTTTTAAATGACCAAAAAAATTACCTTATTATTTTTTTTGAAGAAGAAGAAATGCTCCGCCAATGACTAAACCAATCTGACGTAACGCGGTACAATCATATCACTTTATCAGACTTGGGATTGACACTATTGACAGCAAAGCTGGAGAGGGTAGAAGTGGTTTTAATCAAATCACACCACAAAAATAGCGAAATAAATCAAAAAGATAATAGTGAACTCTACAACAACAATTAGATTAAACCCGTCAATAACACAAAAACACCAACTTGGTGCTTTATACCTGCCGATGTCCTGATTGTTCGACCGAAAGCAAAAAACGCGGCACCCGCCGGCTTCATTTTTTATGCCAATTAAGGAAATGTAAACATCTCCAACATGTTCTTTCACAAGTAAGTTCGTCGGCCTATTACTGACCTAGACAATAACAGTAGTGTATCTTCGTAAGTTTTAACCATTTTTAATATACTAAATTACCTCGGAGCACTCTAAAATTTTGCCGGGGCTTTCCCACATTGAAGGCTACTACACCATTTTATTTTCCGCATATCATGGTAAATCACGTTGTATAAAACTACATGTGTATACTCCGTTACGCGGTCGCGTAATATGTTTTCTACCACTTTTATTACGTAATATACTATTTGAACACGTCCTCTATGTAAAAATAAAATACAGTATTAGTTTATCTCTGACGATGGTTAATGGTTAATGAACCAGAATGTAAGTGAAACTTCGTAACATTATTTAAGTGGCAGGAAAAACACAAGAATTATATGAAATAGTCATTTCCTTCTGTTAATAAATAATAAAATAGACAACCGTTAACATGACACCGCACGGGACCGCCAATAGATCCCCGCGCCGACAATCGTTTGTTTAAGTGCTTGTATCATATTGCACTGTCCATCATCAATAATCAACGCGGAAAAATAAAAAAGCATAAATCCAAATAAAGCAACAATCGAGGCGAACAATATCGGCCTGGGTGGGGCCCTGCGACCTGCGAGGGCGATGGCACATCGGGAAAGTTGTCAATTGCAATATGAGACGATGATGACACCCCATCATTTTATTCGATATTGATTGGGTCTAATAACATCGCCCAGTCTAATCAGAGTATATAAAAGAAGGCGGCTGTGCCTCAGCATGGGTTCCGCGTTACGTAATAAGATAAGCCAGCCCTGGTCTATGGGTCTGGGAGTGCCGCCAGGGGCGCGCTGTGCGATCTCTCTTATTTACGTATTATTTATTAGAAAAATAAAATTTAACAAAATTGAACTACCTTCAAGAAAATAGTTACTTATAATATGAAACAATATTTTACCGTCGCACAGTGATTAATTTTCCAATATTAGGAGGAAAAAATAGAGTCAAATCAGTTAAAATTCATTAAGTATATCTTCAATACTATATTTTGTAATTAATTGCCTTCAGACGTTTTATTGTCACTTTTTAGATTTTACAGACCTTTATTTTCAATGTTATCATTGACGTCACATAAAAATGCATTTCCAAAGCGACTCACCTAATAAAAAACAAAGTAGGTATAAACGAAAATGACAATCAAGAAAAACAATATACGTTACACCATAGGTATTGTTAACTTATAGACTAATCTTCAATGTAAAGAGTTCTCTGGCACGCTTCGACCAATCACACTACGAGTAAAGCCAGACAATATTGCATTTTATCAGTCTCTCGTTTTTACGTTCTAAGGTTGCCGAGATGGGATGAAATGATGCCTCCATCTAGTAACGCTAGCTTAACTTAACTGTGTAAACAGGAAATTTTTCAAGAATTATTATATTAAAGTGTTTATTAATGTATATTTACGTATTTAATCCTTATTTTTAATTTATGAAGTTTATTAATTGAGTTATAGGGTTTGCTTGTTTAAGTAGAGAGAACTTTTAGTACAGCGAATTTATAATGTATAGTGCTACTTAGTGCAGAGTTTTGATTTTCCGAATAAGGTGTTACCTACTTTTTGATGGATTACCATATGTAAGTACATTTGTGTATTTAATATGAAATAATTGATTTGCCTGCTTCGTAGGCATTTGTATTTAATTTTAGTTTTGAAAATTATTTTGTAATTACGTTAGGTATTATAAGCCATTGAAAGCTGTGTATAATTTGTCCCGAATGTCCCGATGTAGGTTCCACACAGCCTTCGCTTTGAAATTGGTATTTTTAGGTTATTACTTCCACATCCAGTGGAAGTATAGTAACGACAAAAAAATTTTAAAAAATTTTTATTGTTCAAATAGGCTTAGAATGTCACGAAACGTCGAGATTTTAAGTTTGAGCAAAAAAAAATTCTGTCTGTCGGTCTGTCTGTAACTTTTTTGTGCGCACGTTTACTCTGGAACCGTTTGAGATATTGACTTGAAATTTGGTACACATATGTAGTTCAACGAGATCTAGAACTAGATTATATTTTCATCTTGTTCCGTCGAAGGGTTGGGGGTAAATTTGGGGTAAATAGGTAAATCAAGCAGGTAAGAGTCCATAAAATTGGTATTTAATATATACAAGAGAAGCTAAGGTCTCAAAACAAATTTTGGCATTAGCCACCCCCATTATTAAAGGGGATGAAAAAAAATTGTGATTTAGTATGTGTACAAGAACCAGAAACCTCAAAATATTTTTTTACTTCATCCACCCCCACTACCACCCCCCTATAGCCACCCCCACCTCGCTACCGATGTGGGGTATCGTTTTATGGGGTAGAGGATTTCAAATATTATATTATTAAAGTTCCATGAACAATTATTTCCACATACAAAATTGTTTCGTTGTGACTTCGATAAAAAATCTGGATGTGGAAGTAGTGATTCCTTGGGCAGTGGTTAGGGATTGCAATACCGGTTAACCGGTTAACCGGTTATTAGGACAAAAAACACATGATGATAATTACCGGTTATTTTAATTTTTTACCGGTTATTTCGGTAAATTCTAAACTTACGATAATGTCACGTATTCAGCGTTTCTATTTATGTCAGCGACTAGTATTTACTAAATACAGAGTGACTGTCCCAACACTGAGCACTTTTAACAATAAATAAATAATATTATAAAAAGTAAAACCCAGACACCAAGCTCTAAGAAATACAAGTAAGAGAGACATTGACAATATCGTGCGATAGGAAATTGAATATTTCACTGCCGCAAATATCCGTGGAATACATTTAGAAGTATGTTATTATCAATTCTTATTAACTTATCGACCCACCAATATCGATTGAGGAAGGACATCTTCAGCTGGTGGTATTCTATGCACAAATATCAGACGACTAACAGATATAGCTTTGAAAAACTAACCCTTTTAACAGGCCGTTTTTAAAAAATATTGTATTTTTAGATTGGGTATTCAATAAATGCCCTATTTGTGTTTATGTTTATAATTTTTGTTATTTAAGTTGATATTTTTGTTATTTACAGAATAATTATTTATTTAAATTTATTTCATTTATATTTTTTCCTTTTGATAAAAAACCTTTGGTTTGTTCATTATATTAAATATACGTATATAATAGCATATTATTCAACGAACATATAATGATGGCTATTATTCACGAGGATGAAGTTTAAGACACGAGCTGTAGGCGAATGTCGTAAATCACCAGAGTAGCCATTATATGCGAGTAGAATACTATACTTTGTCCACGACTATTAGATATTTTTGTTAAATTGTTTACTGAAGAAATTAATTAATGAATTATTTATATTATTCTTTTTGAGTAATATGTAAAATTATTTAAATAACGTTGACGTTTAAATTTAATTTGACACATAACGGCCTACTCAATCAAATTTAAAAACGAAATTGTATGATAAAAGAGGATTTGTTTCTGAAACGCCAAATAGTTATCTATTCATAAATTTGATAATAATAGTAAAATTGTTCACATAATTGTATCTATGACAGTTAACAGTTAACGAATAATTATATTTAAGGTTTCAGAAACTAGCCATAAATTCTACTAAAAAGTTGCGAGATTGCACTCGAATTGAAAAAATACCTGCCCATGACTTCTTATAAACAGCTGACTGTTCTTATTATTCACTAGTGAATACTGAAATCATTATTCACTGCAGGGAATAATGGATAGAATTATCCTTGAGGAAACACATACATAATGAGTACATTATTTAATAGTCGTAGGCAAAAATTTTTTTGGTCAAATTTAGATAATTTTGTACATGGAAAAAGATAATTGCCATTTTCGCCACCTTAATCATTCATTCTAAAAATTACCGGTAAATACCGGTTAACCGGTTATTTCCATTTTTATTTACCGATTTACCGGTTATTAAAACTTCCGGTAAATTGCAATCCCTAGCAGTGGTTTTTTATATTATATTACTACTACTTCCTTTCCTTTCCTTTCCTTTCCTTTCCTTTCCTTTCCTTTCCTTTCCTTTCCTTTCCTTTCCTTTCCTTTCCTTTCCTTTCCTTTCCTTTCCTTTCCTTTCCTTTCCTTTCCTTTCCTTTCCTTTCCTTTCCTTTCCTTTCCTTTCCTTTCCTTTCCTTTCCTTTCCTTTCCTTTCCTTTCCTTTCCTTTCCTTTCCTTTCCTTTCCTTTCCTTTCCTTTCCCGCCTAAGGTATAGTTCCAGATTTCGTTAAAATACATAGATGTACCAAATTTCAAGTTTATATAATAAACCATTCCACAGTAATCTTGCGCACAAAAAAAAGTTACGGACAGACCAATAGACGTGTCATGACTGTCTAAGCCCATTTGAACAAGGAAAAAACATTTTTATTTTAACTGTTGCCATACTCCACTCCACTACGTTGTGGAAGTAAAATACTCTGCTAGGTTAACTAATAGATGGATATGCATTTATAGAGCAGAGTGAAATTATGTTTTATGACTTTTGGTGGTCTTTTTCATTTTTAGAGGCTGTTCAAATTTAAAATACATATATACCTGAGTATATTATCCGGATTATTGTTCCTTCCTGTCCGATTATAACATTCGAAATGTAAATTTCCCAGTTTCTCATATTTGTCATTGTTTCTCTTAGTTTCTGTTCGGTATATCCTGAAGTATAAAGGAACACATTACCACACGACCCCTTTTTGACCTATTTCTCGGCGCCCTTGTGCTCTACCGATATGGTTATTGTCATGTCAAGACTGGAGACGGTCTCAGGTTGGATTGTATATATTGTTATCTCACGCAATGTCATATCGGGCCTTAATTAAATTATTTGCCTTCTATTACTGCCTTCAATTCTTTTTCATTTACTGAAAACGGAGGATAATTTATATTGGTTTTTTGTTTAGTCTGTTCGATTAGACTCCAGTTGATAAATTAATCACTATAATACAACAGTTGCGGCTTGTAAATGCAGATTTTTTTAAACACGGAATGTTTTTTCATTTGATAGTGATTTGGTCCGTGTCTTTTACTTCAGTTAATACACTGCTGTTTTCATTAAATCCTACGTATGCATCTTTGCCAGTCATTGATGTTAGAAAAGCTTAGCCGCTTTGGAGGGGCATGACCTTTAATCTTCTGAGGCATTATCTTGACAATAGAATACAGCGTGCATTCTTAAATGATCTAAAATCCATATTTCTTTTAGTGTGCCTTAGGGTTCTGCTCTGAGACCGCTGCATTTTCTTGTCTACATAAACGGTTTATTTCCTTATCTTCGTGTCACTTAAATATGATGCAATTTCAGCCAGTAGAGACACAATTTTCCAGTCTTAGTTATCTAAGTCAACTAATAGTGAGGGCACTAGATTTTTTTTATTAACGTACATGTAATAAAATTGCCCCTTATCCAGACAGGATTTTTTTTCCATAGTAAATTTACCCCCAATAGTAATGGAATTTTACCCGCAAAGAGAGTGGAAAATTTTTATTTACCTTATATTTTGGGGTAATCCTCCATAGTCAATGGAAATTTTCCTGTCTCTTTGCGAGTAAAATTACATGGGAATTTTACACGCAACGATGGTAAATTTACATCATTTTTTACAGTGTACCCTATTTTACCCCCTAAAACCGGCGCGCCAATGAAGAATGAAAATTTTTACTATGCCAAATAATTCATTTTTTCTACATATAATTACCACCTAAATTTGAAGAAAATCGCATTATTAATAACTGAGATTTTAGGGTGGATTTATGAAAAGCGGGACACACTATATAAATTAATTTAAAATAACCGGCACATGCAACGGGCCTATTGTATAATGAGTTTTGTCCTCCTAGCATACATTAATCGTAACACCGTGAGTTGCTGGGAGGCAAAAAAAATCATAAATTAAAATGGAATACTAACGGACGCCAGGACAACTTCCACTTGTTCACTCCACCCTGCTGTATACCCGCATTTAGGAGAAAATACATTATACCCTCACGCCCTATTTTATGACCTTTTGTGAGAGACGGCAATAACCCCACCGATAAAACAAAACACTTAATCGAGTTCAAATAACCATGTCAGTGCGAGTACGTTTCCAGAGACATTTAAACTCATCAAATTAATCCGCGCTATTCAGTTCGGCATTCAAATGCGACTCGCGAAAATACCATTTCGCAGTGCCGGGCTATGACGGATAGTGCAGACGCTAAAGGGCAATTGTGGGGTGCCCTTTTGTCTGCGACATTTTGAAGTCTATAAGCTAGCAGTATTTGAAGCGCTTGTTGCAGGAACGGTGTGACTAACTTTGTATGCGCTGCGCTCAATTTGTAGCGTGCAGTTGTTTGATGAACGGCGAGAAAGACTGAATTTATATTCAAAAATGGGTTATAAAATCTGCTAGTGCCAACCTATGATACTGCACAGAGAAAAATGTATGTAACATTTTGTCCCAATAGAGAACTTCCCCAAAAAATAAAATTGAATTAAATACTTAAAATCGTAAACTAACATCATTAAAAACCCCATAGACAACAAAAAATTGATAAAACAAATCTCTTCCAGAAATATAAGCGATTAAAATCTGCCTGATTTTACCCAGTTTTGAAACGTGACGTCAGAGAGAGAAGTTCAGACGACGGCGTCAAGCGACACCGACTCTACTTTGGCTTTGGCAATTCCGCATGCACTTGCGCATTTTTCAGAAACGACTAGCAGTGAACACAACCTAACCTAAAATTTAAATACTACTCCGTGTAGAAGCCCATAGCCAGATACGTATTCGTTGGAAAAACATCTTCAATATTCGTTAATTTTGAGTGATATTTGCTATTTTTATATAAGCTTGTGCGGTAAACATTTTAGTTAAAAATGACTGATGTAGGTTTTTCAAAAGGACAATCAGACAATTTACCTAGTGTAGATATGTTTATGGTGGCTTCATACGTTAAAAACACTTAAACAATTAAAGTTTATGACACTCTATTCAATGGTAAAATAAAATAAGCTTTCACACAGACCTGTAACCTGTAATATAATATCTTATCTAAAAATTCAATTCTTGGTATTTTGGCTACACTTAATATACTTACATTAAAATGATTTTCTCATACATAAATGGCGTTATTCTTTTCCGAAATATGCCCTATATTATTTCTTCTGCATACTATTAACCATTTTGATGCTGATTTAATAGTTGTATTATTATACAGTGACACTATACAGTGTTTATAATAAGTATTTTCCATTTCTCAACACAAAAGAGAATCATAAACTAACCAAAATCTTCAAAATACGCCGAATAACACACCTGAATACACAACACAACATTTTTACACAAACAAACATAAACACGAAAGTTAGGTTAGAAGGTGCTACTCTGTGACAAAACTAAAATTCAAATGCGCATGCGGACGTCTCAAAGCCAGCCGCGGCCCAGTCTATTAATTAAGGTGAAGACGTACCGGCTAAAGTACACCTTCTGAGGGACACCACGCTAGACTAGTTTTCACGCAGTGACCTCACAGTGCTTTTCGCGAAGATTTCAACTTTAATTATTTATTGCAAAGTAAGTACTGCGATTTAAGAGCTGATATTCGGTGTGGCATGTTTTTATACATAAACACACACTTTAATGAAATTTAAAAAAATGGGCAAGTTCCCCATTGTCAATTTACACTTCAAATTGGTCTTCAAAAAGTGACATGAACAATTTGTACAAATAAATGATATATTTTCGAAGTAATGTTGTAAAATGTATGCATTAACATTATTTGAAATTTCTGTTCAGTTTTGGATATCGTATAAATTATTATGATTATCAAATTAACATTTTTTTCCGTATATCCTCTATACATGTACTACTCCTTCCTTCGTAGCACTGTTGCTCTGGAGTATGTCAAATAATCACAAGAGATGCTTGTAAAAGTATCTGTGTGAATGTCCGAATGTCTAATTTATAGGAGGTGGCAACTAAAAAAATAAACCCATTGGAGCTGAAAGATAATCTAATTTTGAGAAGAAAATGTTCTATGCGTGATAAGAGGGGTGTTTTCTACCTTTTCTACCCCGATAATTTCCTACTCTAATCTTTTTTTTTTGTTCAACTTTTTTATTAACGTCATTACAAACACATTGCACAAGGTTTCATCAAAATTAATTCATTAGCACTCAAATTAGAGATTTTGGTCATTTTAGCGCTCCGCTGACTGGACTAACTGGCCTATAATAATATTCTGCAACAAAAATTACCGCCCTCTTAAAATCAATAATCATGCAGTGATTGTTTGTTTTCAATTCATAACCAGTTTTAGGATATTAAAAATATACATTTGCATCAATTTATCGTTCGTGTCCTGCTACACATAAAGTAATTCATCTAATTGATAATTTTGTGGCACTCGAAATTATTTCCGTCACGGCCCAACGGGCAGAAACGACACAAAGAAAACTTTATGAACGGCTAGGCACGGCTAATTGTGTTTTTTTTTTCGAAAATGATGAAGTAAATGTCAGACCTTAATTACAGAACAGCAGTTAAATCTAATTAATATTCCAAACACAAATGACATTGTTGTTTGTTGCAAAAGCGTTCGGAAATTATTGCTTCCTGTTTGTTTTAATTACGTTTAAATGAAATGGATAAATCTCGTATCACGACAAAAACGGTTGACGAAGGGTTTAATGTATATCATTGCGTAATGTCACATGACAAGGTGCACGTACAGAGTGTTCGTTAATTCACCGATTAAATATTTAACATAAACACCCAATATAAAAAAAAATTGAAAAAATTAAACCGCCTACAACAAAAAAAGGGCACAGCAAGCTTTTTTGGTTAAAAATCATGATTTGTCGACATGTTTGTATTCAACTTCAAAAATGTTGACTTGTAGTGTACAAGATCTTCTGGTAATGTATAAGCATCTTGGTGCTAAGGCTTTCACGGTGATCTGGCTGCTGGTTTCCGGGTCTTCTTCAGGGTTGGCATGTTTAAAACAAAATGTTTTAAACAAAGTGTTTAAAACATTGCACTGTGTTTTAAACAAATGTTTAAAATATATTTGAAGAGCTAAGTGGATAAAGGTGTTATGTCACAAAAACACATTATTGAGTAATTTAACTCGAAAGTTTTTAGGCGAGAACTTTTTTGTTATAACGACTATATAGCTTGCATTTTGCGATGATATTGACATTTGATGTACTTTTCAGAGACAAATAACTAAAGTTGTCAGTTGTCATTATTTTCGAAAATTTTAAAAAATTAATGTACATAACATCTTTATCCGTTCATAAGTTTCTCTGAAATGAATAAGGAATTAGTGAATAAGAGTGTTAAGAAATTAAACATATTTTATTATTATTAAAACATTGTACAATTTTTAGGTAGTCGGACAGTTCTACGGCTTTGAGCCACAGTTTGGTCATTTCCAAGTATGTTGTGATAATACGGCCTTACCATTCATTTATGAATGGTAATTGTTCTTTAAGATTGGCCCGTTTTCCTACACTTAGGCTGCCCTTGTTTTCATTAAACACCGTTAGAGCAATACAGTCGGAATTTATCTTATGCATATTCCTTTTCTTTAAAATATCGACTTTGTAAAATGGAGTCATTTCATCTAGTGATGTAATAGTAGCACCCATAGGTGCCATTTTATACCATCGCGAAAATAAACCTTTTCATTGTTCAAGTTTTTCTTCCTGTTGTACAAATTGAGTTTTGAGGCAATTCCATCAATATCCTTGAAATGATTCTTCATATCTATGACAACGGCGTCTTTGGGAGTTCTTAAAATTTCTCGATACTGGTCCGGAACGTAGATGTTTTGATGTTTCCTTAAAATTTTCTCGACTCTGCCAAAGTCTCTGTCTGAATCTAAATATGAATGTCCCACCTCCGAAAATTTATGGTCGATAACTTTAAATTCTCTCTTTAAAATCAACAACTGGTAAAGTGTAATGATATTGAAGTTTTTGTTTTGCCCACCACAGGAGTCGGGCCATATTATAATGTGATCGATCTTTTCTTGGAAATATTCATTGTAAATTTGTGAAAAGGTATGTAAGCAACTAGCAATTTCTAGGCTTTCACGGCTGGCCATATCTTCAGTCCATGTGAAAAAGAACGTTTTTTTTTCAGCATTCCTCAATGTATGTGTGCCAAGGTTGTAAAACCACATTTGACGAAGGTAAAATGCTTTCGATGTACTTAATTTTGGCAGCGGCATGGTTTGCTGAAGATCTAAAGTAAGAAAGCAAATCGTTCTATCTACTCTAACTTTTGCTCCGTCACGCTTTTGTTGTTCGAAAGCTAGTTTGTAATTTTCTCCGTATTCTTTAGTATTGTTTTTTTATTTTTTTAACCCAATAGATTAACCCTGTAATTCTTAAACGATAACCTTACAAACCCAAATGACCTTTGACTTGATTGGCGTAATTATCATACTTATTATTTTTTCCGCAAGAATTTCGGAATTCGCCAGATTTGCCTTAAACAATTTAATGCTCTTTTAAAATATTGGGTGGGCAGAAGCCATACCAGATATCAGTTTTGCTCTTGTCATAAAAATTTCTACGGTCCAGCCCTCTTCTACTTGTCAGCATAAAAATGTTTGTACAAAAATCAACACCGCAAAGCGTCACTTTCCAGTATTTCTGATTTACAGACTAATTTGCTAGAATACTTTGGTAAATTCGTATTTTATTATTGCGTTTTATATTGATAATGTTTTGTTTTTAAAACATTATTAAAACTTGCCTGGGAAGAAATTGCCGCTATGTGACTGATTTCTGCTGAATTGCCAAAAGGTATAAATGTGTTTACAGCAATTAGATACTCAAGTACCATCTCGACTCTTGTACCATCTCATACCATTTCGAAATTGAACGAAATTAATATATGGATTAAAACACTATAAGCACTATTTTCAAATATCAGCCAATTTATAAACATCTTACATGATTCATGAAATCGTTTATTCATTGCCATTTGTAATATCAGTTTACTACGACTGGCCATTTTCTCTATAATAGTAAGAAACACTTAACACAACTTGTCACATTACTGTCAATATAACATAACTTTAAAAGCAAAGTGTTTTGGATTAAAACAATTTAATATCGCACAGTATAAAGGTGGTATGTGATCATGACACCTTTATCCATTAAATTATATAAAAACCATATGTACATAACACCTTTATCAAACATTAAAACGCATTTAGGAAAGGTTTATTATCCCAAAAACTTATTGAAATGATAGATTATAAGTTAAAATAGTTGTCTGAGTAGAAAACTCAAAATTTTCAAAAATGTCACATAACACCTTTATCCACTTAGCTCTTCATTTAATACACAATGCGATGTTTTAAACAACTGTTTAAAACACAGTACGATGTTTTAAATAAATGTATTATTTTGGAGTTTGTGGAAAAGCAGGAAAAGTGCCGATGATGGTCCATTCCGATCAAAAATTCCGATATAGTGGTCACATGCACTAAACTGAGCATTTTATTTGCAGAGTGCTGTAAAATCCATTTAAAAGCACATCAAGTAATAGTGGCAGACATAGTGTGCCTGGCACCATTTAATTCTAGTTGAATATAGTTTTAAACATTTTAAACCTGTTTTAAACATGTTTTAAACATACCATTTAAAACTTAAAAAAACCGTATTTTAAACAAAAAAAACTGTTCAAAACAAAAAAAACTGTTTTTTTGTTTAAAATGAAAAAAAACTGTTTTTTTTTCCAATCCTGGTCTTCTTCCGCGTAGACTTGGTTGAGTGCTTGACGTTTCGACACCACCTTAGCAGACCTGATGGAGCTTTGTGTCAACTCGACCTACTTCAACTTTAATGGAAGCCTATTTAAACAAAAAGATGGAGCAACAATGGGTTGACCTTTACTTTTTTGTTTCGTGAATTTTGGCCTATTTTGAATCTATAACCATAGTTTAAGGTCTGCACAATTTTTTTTTGGAGTTAAAGTAAAGTTTTTCTGCACTATATACCTATCTGAGTATCTAGAGCTTGTCATGTCACGAGCCGTCACTCCTTTTTGAGTCGATTTCTTCCATCAAGTACTGGTCTATACGAAGAATAGACGTACGAAATATTCCGTACAGTTTCCCACTGAAAATGTCATTCAAAAGTCAGGCAATAAATCGCTGTAAACATGGACCAACAATATAAAACACCCTGTTCGACTTATTCACCATTTGTTACAACAAAGGTGTAGGCTCCGGCTTCAACATTTACCAGTCAGACCATAGCTTGTTTATGTGGGTACTTGGTGTTTATTGACATTTCTATGGAGGGCACCTAACATGCGTCTTAACTCTGTAATGTTAATATGGCATTACAAAAGTTGATAGGAAGTTGTGTAATGCCAGATCAGTTACTTTATATGTTTATATGTCAAGTTTGTTTATTGTTAATCTGAGTCTAAAAATACGGGGCATTCAAATTGATATACAATGTGTCCACGGATGGACTTAATTATACAATGTGTCCCTGGATGGGTCCTGCACTATTGTAAACTTTATTTTTGATTTGCCGAGAAAAAGTCATTCTTTATAAAAAGTTTTGCTAGTGTTAGGAAGTCGTAAACAGTTGTCAAATTTAAGATAAATTATACAGGGCATTCTAAAAATTAGAAACTATGAAATCGACTTTAAGCAAACTACCTTTTTTTACATTTTTATTGAAAATTTTTCTTCCACGTCCAGTGGAAGTATAGTAACGACAAAAAATTTTAAAAAATTTTTAATGTTCAAATAGGCTTAGAATGTCATGAAACGTCGAGATTTTAAGTTTGAGCAAAAAAACTTATGTCGGTCTGTCTGTAACTTTTTTTTGTGCGCACGTTTACTCTGGAACCGTTTAATAATTTGTCTTGAAATTTGGTACACGTACGTACTTTAACGAGATCTGGCACTAGATTATATTTTCAGCTTGTTCCGTCGAAGGGTTGGGGGTAAATTGGGGTAAATTTGGGGTAAATCTCAAAAAAATTTTTGGCATTAGCCACCTAGACCAGGGTCGATAATTTTGAAAATGGTAAAAAGTGAAAAAAAATTATAGTAGGATGAAACCCATTGGAAGAGGTAGAGAATATAACAAAAATGAAAGGAAAAATAATTTACGGGCGATCTGAGGTCGGGAAGGGGGTGAGTTTTTAAGGGTAAAAAACGGTTTATCTCGATTTCCGGCAAAACTACAAGTCCTATGAAAAAAGTTAAATAGCAAAGTTGTAGGTAATAAAAAGATCTACAACTTTTGTTTTTACACTTTTTTCACATTACCTCAAAATTTATGTGAAAAATTCAAATAACCAAGTTTTTGGTTTTTTATTTTTATCTTTTGCAAAAAAATTTATTTTTTCACCAAATTTGGTGAAAACTTACCTTTATGTCCCAAACACACAGTAATTTTTTTGATTTAAAATATTCATTTTTTCACCTTATTTTGACTTAATATCGAAAAAGCACTCTAATTTTTAATCGAAAATTCTCACGTCAAAATATCTGCTTTTTTAAAAAAGTCGGTGGGCTTTTTGTTCGTTGAAATCTCTACTTTCTGATGGTATAAAAAAAATATACATTACTATGGTAAATGTTCTCAGAAAATGCAAATAAACGAAAAAAACTCGAATCCGAAAATAACTTTTGATGGGCTAAAATTTTCCGAAGGTCACTCAGGTATATAATAAGTTATCTCAAAATGGCAATAAATAGGCATCTACGCATATAATTTAAAGAAGATTCTACAACTTTCTCAAAATATTGTAGATGTCTTATTAAATATTAACTTTATCAACTTATTTGGTTGTTAATTATAGTAGTATATTTCGATTAGCAATTTTTTTTTTTATCAATGTAACATGAAATCTTACGTTTTTCGAGTAATTAAAGTGTAAATTTTAATAAATAGCTCAAAATTGTACATATGATTCAAAAAAAAATTTTCGGATTCGAGTTTTTTTCGTTTATTTGCATTTTCTGAGAACATTTACCATAGTAATGTATATTTTTTTTATACCATCAGAAAGTAGAGATTTCAACGAACAAAAAGCCCACCGATTTTTTTAAAAAAGCAGATATTTTGACGTGAGAATTTTCGATTGAAAATTAGGGTGCTTTTTCGATATTAAGTCAAAATAAGGTGAAAAAATGAATATTTTAAATCAAAAAAATTACTGTGTGTTTGGGACATAAAAAGGTAAGTTTTCACCAAATTTCGTGAAAAAATAAATTTTTTTGCAAAAGATAAAAATAAAAAACCAAAAACTTGGTTATTTGAATTTTTCACATAAATTTTGAGGTTATGTGAAAAAAGTGTAAAAACAATAGTTGTAGATCTTTTTATTACCTACAACTTTGTTATTTAACTTTTTTTCATAGGACTTGCAGTTTTGCCGGAAATCGTGATAAACCGTTTTCTACCCTTAAAAACTCACCCCCTTCCCGACCTCAGATCGCCCGTAAATTATTTTTCCTTTCATTTTTGTTATATTCTCTACCTTTTCCAATGGGTTTCATCCTACTATAATTTTTTTTGGTCTCAAAAATTATCGACCCTGGTCTAACCCCCATTACCACCATTATTAAAGGGGATGAAAAAAAATGTGATTTAGTGTGTGTACAAGAACCAGAAACCTCAAAATATTTTTTTACTGCATTCACCCCCACTACCACCCCCCCCTATCACCTCCCCCACCCCACTACCGATGTGAGGTATCGTTTTATGGGTTCTTGAGGTAGAGGATTTCAAATATTATATTAGTAAAGTTACATAAACAATTATTTCCACATACAAAATTTTTTCGTTGTGAGTGACTTGGATAGAAAATCTGGATTAATCCACTGCATTTAGGATTTTTCTTCAGACCAATTCATACAAAAGCAAATGTTGGTTTTCCAGGTAGGTTCGGGTGTCCTTAATAAGGTCTCAAAAGTCCCCGAAGTGGGAGTGTAAGGATAAAATTTGGCAACGCTGTAAATAGCTAAAATCGTGCTCGGAAACGAATTTTTCGAGATATCTCGGTTTTCATTGCCTCTACGACAAAAATACATTAGGCCAAAAAGAAAGCTATGGAAATTCTCTATAAAAAAGATAGCGGGTCTTTTTTTCGTATACGCAATAGTTTTCTTGAAAATCTTGCATTGAATTTGAACTTATGGGATATGGATAATTTAAGTAGGTACTCTGTTCCACACCACTCTTGAGGTTGAGTACTAGGCGCGTTTTTTTTATGTGGTTTCCCCGGTAGGCCTAATCCACGACTGTCATACTTATTAAAATGTTGTCAAATTAATAATTTCCTTCTTGTCCGTTTTCTCCTTCTATAAATTCATCGATTCGTTCGAGAAAATCCGAGTCAGTCAGAGAATTTTCAGTCTCTGCTTCAGTGACAGCTTCTATTTCTGACGCGTTTTCAATCGGTTCAGCATTCAAGCAAGATTTTCCATGGCAGTTGCCGCAAACTGGTGAGCAATTAAGTCCCAACCTCCGACAGCCACACAATGGTCCACAACCTTTCGTACAGTTGCAGAAAATCATCTTCAGAAGGCAACCAGGCGCAGGAAGTTGGAATGTTGTTTTTAGCCACAATATGGTATCTTTCAACATCCATCCCCACTCTTTAGGATTCAATACATTACCCAACCATTTCTGTACTTGAAAATAAACACGAAATAGATGCTGTTGAGCTGCGTCATGAGTGGGTGGTAATGAATTCAATTTCACTGGTTTGCTTTTGCTCACAGCTTTAATAAAGCAAGAATACCGATAGTTATCGATGGAAACTTCTTTAACTGGAGCGTTATAGATTGCGAGGAAAAATTTTATCCCATTCGAAGTAACTGTGTCAGGAGAAGTACCAGTCTTGCTGAAAACTTCAGCTAAGTTTCAAGTCCTGCGGTTTTTTCATCACTTTCAAAGCTGCAGTCTTGCCTTTATTAAACAGAACAGATGTAGTGTCACACCCAGAGAATGCGTGCAGGAACAATATGTGATCTCGAATATCTTTATGGTGATCAAAGCTTCGTGAAGAATATATTTTTCGTTAGACCTTCCCTCTGACTGGTTTGAGAAGAGAAATCTCTTTATTAATAGGTGTACGAGCAGTTAAAATTATAAGAAGATCCACATCTTCCCCCACCACAACCGTAGTATTTTTACATGATTCCTCAAGCGCTGTTTCGACTATCAAAATGGCAGCCTCATGTTCAGCATGTCTAACAATATAATTATTTGCCTCAAGCTTTTCTGTCAACATCGAAATCAATCTGGTTTTATTTTTATTATTGGAAAGTAGCTTCTCTTGGCTTGCAGCTGCAACCATCTGCTCATCAAAGTAAATGTCAACAGATGAAGCTTTTGAGGACCGGCGAAGCTGCTCCATAGCCTTCACACTGTTGCTAATATTTTCATAACCATCAAAAACAATAATAGAGTTCGAGCCAAAATGATTTTGCACATAATTAATATATGCTTGGCAAATATAATTTTTCAAGAAAACTAAAACTATCTTTTTTATAGAGAATTTCCATAGCTTTCTTTTTGGCCTGATGTATTTTTGTCGTAAAGGCAATGAAAACCGAGATATCTCGAAAAACTCGTTTCCCAGCACGATTTTAGCCCTTTACGGCGTTGCCAAATTTTATCTTTACACTTTTGAGACCTTATTAAGGACACCAGAGCCTACCTGGAAAACCAACATTTGCTTTTGTATGAATTGGTCTGAAGATGCGGCTCATTTTTCACTAAATGCAGTGGATTAGATGTGTAAGTAGATTCCTTGGGCAGCGGTTTTTTCAATTATGAAGAAAATCTTAAATACGGAGTTTAGTTGCAAAATAAGGAAATAACAATTATTAAAAAAAAATACATTTTATTCAACTAAGTTAAAAGCTATTCCACATGTAAACCTAATACTACTAGGCATTTGCCAACATTTTCTGTTAGCCCATTTTCCAGATTTTAAGCCAAAAGTTATACTTTTGGCCAAAACGGGCCAAAACTGGTGCTTAAAAAAAATGTTGGCACCTTCTCAGACTTGTAGTTTTTGTACCAAAGAATAGTCTCTGTGAGTGCCAACATTTTTTTCTCAACGTTTCTTCTATAGTATACCTGTTCCGAAATATTAGGGGGGGGGGGGGGGGGGGGTTCTATCAAGAGAACAACTTATTAATTTATATTATGCCCAAGTTGATTCACGTTTAAGGTATGGTATCTGTTTTTGGGGAAACTCCACCGTGTCTTCAAATGTATTTATTGCTCAAAAACGTATCTAACGATGTATATTTGGTATACCGAATACTCACACGTGCAAGGATATCTTTATAGAAAATTAAATTCTTACCTTACCTGGCATTTATATATTCGAAATTTGTTTATCAGATAAATGTTATTGTTCTGTATCAGAGTTTTTCTGTATTTTTTTTTAATGGCCTTATTTATATTTATGTCCTGGCGGAGTTTAGCCGTAGGCTATTCTGCCACTCAACCAGGACGGACACACACACACATAGACAACATCACAACAACCATTCTCCGCGACATTGCCATCTGTCGCAGTTGAGACTCGAACTCAGGAGAGGAAAGCGACTAGACCGTGTTGTCCTCTCACACAATCTCAGTCTAGCCCACTGCTACCATATCGGCAACACGTGAAACACGCCACTACACATCCATACTCTAGCCAGGATTCGAACCCGGGACCCCGTGGTCGCAAGCCTAACACCCTAAGCACTGCGCCACCGGGCCGGTGCTCTAATAATACACAGCAAGTTAACATGAACCTATAATATGTTCCGTTTTTTGTTTTTCTTTTTTACTCTTGTTTTGTTTACAAATGTTGTATTGTACCGTACATTTTTCAGTATTCTTTGTCTTCGTCTTATACAACTGAGTGTTTTACACTACGTTTGACTTTTAGTATGAGCTTTTATGTTATTTAACGATTGTGTAAAATAGTGTTTCAATGACTTGTCCCTATATCATGTACATGATCAAAAAGGACCAATAAATATTCGAATTTGAATTTTGTCCAGCACAAGGCTTTTTCATGATATCCATAATTCGTAAAAAAAATTTATAGTTGATATTTTCACTCAACGACTCCATTTCTTTTACATAGTTGAAACGCTCCTACCGAGCTTTGTCCGGTGCGTACCCTGACAGACAGCCATTTTCATCATGTATGGCACAGAAATGGTAGAATAATGTTAAAAAGATTGTTCATAAAATCTTCCTAAAATTTCTGTCTCTGCTCCCGGGCTATTAGAAAGAAATTTATAATCGAAACACATTTCTCAATGCTCGCATCCATATGCCAACATACATCATGTACAACACAAACGAATCATTAATTCGCAAGTATGATAAACTCTATGAGAATCCGTTCGAAAAAAAAGACCACTTGGTTGTGAACGGTTGTAGAAAGTGCTTTGAAACATTGAGGAATATTATTTTAATCGGACCGCCTTGGTAGACAAGACTCGATTTGATGTAGGAGCGACTTCGATCTCGCAGTGTTATTCCGATGCAATTACTACAGTATTTCTCACATTAATCTGCTAGTATCATTTTTATACGCCTTCAGATCAAACATGTGGAATCGCCATTAACCCGAGGGGGCAACACGACCGATCTCACGGCTAGGTTAGGTAAAAGGCTAAGCGGTGGAGTGATACATTCAGGGGGTGGGCGCGAACTGCACCAGGGAGTGAACTCTATAATCTGAATTTGTGAGTGGTCATGCGAAACGGGACCACGAGAGACTTTGGGTCAAAACATTGAAATTTGAATGTAATTTGTTCTGTACGGGCCCTTTTCACATGGCCACTCACAATTGAGTGTTCAAAACTTTGCATAGTAGAGCATTTTGAAAGAAAACCTAGCCAAAATATATATAAGTTTAATGTAAATATTTTAAATTAGTACATTATGTGTTTGTATACATTGTTACAAGAACATTTTGAACGAAAAACCGCTGCCCAAGGAATCACTACTTCCACATCCAGATTTTCTATCTCTCACAACGAATAAATTTTGATACTATATTTGCTCTCCACTATGGGAAAATAATTGTTTATGGAACTTTAGTAATAGGTACAATATTTTGAATCGTCGACCCCAAAACCCATAAAACGATATGCCACGTCGGTAGTAATGGTGGGGGTAGTGGTAGGGGGTAGTAGTGGGTACAACAAATTAGCTTTTCGCGATAGGGCCATATAAAGCAATTAGAAATGCTTCTGGTCATCCGAATCCTTAATCTAATGAAAATGATTGCCGGCATGGTAGAGAAGCGGACTGAAGTGTTTTGTGTGGCGAGCGCGCTCTGTTATACTGTCTATCGTGTACTGGGTTGAATCCCCAGCTGTGACACTAGCAATGTCGGTGGGTAATTAATGCCTGCTTTTTTTCAAATGTCCTTCCGGACAGCCTAATAATGTTGTGGTAGTGTGTTATGTATTTAATGAAAACGTATTTGTTTCTTTCAGACTGAAAATTATATGGACATGGCTGTGGGCGAAAATAAAGGTAAGTTTTTTAGAATTACTTCTGGATCAAGGTACATACCTCGGTGGTACAAAGAGGCTCGACTAGTACCTCTCCCATATAAAGTAGTGTGGTAATTCTGAAGCGCTTCCGCAAAATCCGTACAGAGTGCTAGTTGTCTAAAAACTCCATATCTACATGTAAAATTGTCAGTTATTCTGCGTCAAAGGATAACTTTTTCCAGTTTCAAAATATGTATGCCTATCTACTAATTATGGGTGCCTGTGTGGACCTGGAAACCAATTTATGCCACAAACAAAATTAATTGGTTTATTGAAAGTTTCATATGATATGAACGTTTGTGCCATGTTCAGTTTCCTTTGTGCCACTTAAAAAAAAATAGCTTTTCGAAAAGTAGCCAATTTTCCAAAATCATGGAAATTTGGATTTTTCGACTGTAATGGGTAATCTGACATTTGGAAGGGGAAGAGAGGTGGGAGGGGGCAGAATAAATAGAACGATGTACATTTTCGCCAAGTAAATTTCACAGATACTTTCTCCTGACTCTACTGACGTTTGTGCCACCTTTAATTTTGTTTGGGCTATTTTTGATTGTAATGGTTTATCTGACGCTTGTGCTCGTTTGTGCCAACGAAATTTTTGTTTGTGTAACCCTTTGCACAGGAGGAGGTCGAGGAGGGAGGGAGCAGCAGTTAATAGAACGATTTATATTTTCGCCAAATAAACTTCATAGCTACTGACTTTGCTGGCGTTTGTGCCATTTTTAGTTTTGTTTGTGCTATATTTTTTTTTTCAAAAAATGACTAATTTTTCTAATTTCCCAAAATCATGTAAATTCAAATTTTTTTACTATAACGGGTTCTCTAATGTTTGTGCCCGTTTGTGCAACCGAAACTTTCGTTTGTGGCACAGATGTTCACATTATACGAACCTTTAAATAGACCAATTCATTTTGTTTGTGCCACAAATTGGTTTCCAGGTTCACACAGTCATTGTGGGTTAACAATTCAGTGCTATTGTAAAACTGATTAATTAAAAAACAGAATATCGGTTACTTAGGTTCCAAAATTTAAATATCAAGATAAACCGATTTTTTTTTTATGATGACTATTAATTTTATAAAATTAAGAAATTTAAACACTTGGTATTTTGTTTCACTGGTTTTTATTCAGATTTTTCTGACATATGTTTCGGTCTCACGACCATTATCAAAGAGTCTTAATAACTAACCTAATCTACTAGTATGAAGCCAAGGCTGACGGTTTCCGCCCAAGGGCGCTTTCCGTGGTTTGTTTCTGTTTCCCGTTTCTGTTTCTTTTTGTTTTCTTCTGGTATGATTGCTTGTTTATGGTATGTTTGCTTGTGGTTTTTGTCAGGGGGGTAGGGGGGGGGCTATAGCCCTGGGTTTTACATATGTTTGGTGTTAGTATGTTTACAGAGCTATTCTATCTATTGCGACAGTGTGGTTTGTGTTAGTAGTAATTTTGGTCCCCAGTTTTTTTTTATTATTTTTATTTATTTATTTATTTATTTATTTTTTTTTTTTTTTTTTTTTGTGGGGGGTTCTGTGTATCTTTTTGGTTTTTTTTTTTTTTTTTTTTTTTTTTTCATATTCATATGGTTTACAATATTTGTTGGGCTGTGGGGTTAGGGATTATAGATATAATTCAATGAGGAGTATTTAGGTGCAGTGCCAAATTTAGGAGTGAGAGGGTTGATTAGGGTTGGGTTTTTGTGGGTGATTAGTTTTTGCGCGAACGCGGGAATCAGTCGGATTAGGATGAATTGTTCTAGGGTTGGGGTGCCAGTTACATTGTGGAGGAATGTTAATTGGGTTCCCCTAGGGAGATTTGCGGCCAGGCGGAGATTTTTATTTTGAGCCACCTGTAGTTTCTTTTGCCTAGTGGCAGTTAACAAAGGGTACCACATAGGCGACGCATACGTGAGTATTGGCCTTATGTACGATTTATATACTATTGCCGCCGTGTGAGTGGGGGCAGAACTAAGGATAGGAAATAGCTGTGCTGTTCTAGCCTGTGCTTTGATTATTACACTACGTACTTGTTTATCAAATGTTAGTTTTCTGTCAATGGAAATTCCCAGGTATTCTATTTCGTTGGCCCACTCAAGGGGTTGTCCTTTTACGGATATTTTAGTATTTGGGTATGGTAGAGTACGACTCTTGGTAATGGTTATTACTTGTGTTTTGGTCGGGTTGACCCCCAGCCCCCATCTTTCAAAGTAGCTGGTGGTCTTGTCTACTTGTTTTTGGAGTAGGTTAGTTAGTATGTTCGGTTGCTTGGACGTGGCTATAATTGCCGTATCGTCGGCGTAGATAGCATACGTGACCCTATGGTCTTTGGGGCTGGGTATATCGTTAATATACAATAGAAACAGTACTGGGCCGAGTGCGGAGCCCTGCGGGACTCCGGATAGGATAGGGTATAGGGATGAGCTTTCCTGGTTTACTGCCACTCGGAACTGGCGATTTAGAAGATATGACTGTATTAACTTAATAATACGAATCGGAATTTCCGCGATATAGAGTTTATATAGCAGTCCAGGATGCCAGACTTTATCAAACGCCTTCTCGAGGTCCAGGGAGACTATCCCTGTGAGTAGACCCCGATTGGCGTTTGTGGTCATTATTTCACCGACACGGAACAGCTGTTGGGTGGTGGAGTGCTCAGATCGAAACCCGTACTGGAAATCGCAGAGTGTTTGGTTATTCTCCACGACTTCCAATACGAAGGACAAGATAATAGTATCTAGTAGTTTTCCCAGGACTGGTAGGAGGTTGATTGGTCTGTAGCTGGACGGGGATTTTTTGGGTTTTTTTGGTTTGGGTATGGGGACTATTTTCGCCACTTTCCAGGTGGTAGGGTAATGGGAGTGACGCAGGCAGGAGTTGTACAGTTTTGTGAGGAATAATATGGCCTTGGGTGGGAGGTGCTTGAGGGCGTAGGGGGGGATGTTGTCCAGCCCTGGGGCCTTTTTAGGGTTAATATTTTTAATATGTGCTTGTACTATTGTTGGAGTGATTGATAGGGGTTCCTGGGTAGTATGCAAGGAAATCTCTCTTATTTCTTGTTCTAGGACTAGGGATTTTCGTTGGTATCTGGGGTATATTTCGTTGGGAGTGAATTGGGAAGCAAACTGTTGGGATAGGGCTGTCAGCTTTTCCGCATCGGTGACAGCCTGACCATTAGATGTTTCTAGAGGGGGGATGTTTGAGGTTTTTCTCATGAATATACGGGGAAGATAATATGGGTCGTCGGGATGGGATAGTACTGTCTCTGTTATTTGTCGGTTTTTATGTTTTTTGATTTGTTCGGCAATATCTTTTTGTAGATAATTTATTTGAGTTTTTATCATTGGGTTTCGGGTATTGTGATGATGTTTTCTCAGTTTGTTTTTGTATTTAATCATATCTATTATATGGTGGGGCAGTTTATTAGCGTAGGTGGTACGGTTGGGTGCCTGTTTTTGGCTGAGTACAAGGGCTTCCGAGATAGCTGTGGTAATTTGTTTTGCCGCGGTATCTGTGTCTGCAATGGTTTCACAATCGGGGTTGTACGGTAGTGTGTTTGTCAGTATTTTTTTATATTTGTCCCAGTCATAATCTTTTTCTTTGAGTTTTACGTTATTATTTATGTATTCTGGGGTGATTTCTAGTGTCGTAACTACCGGTTCGTGATCGCTATTTAGTGCTGAAATTACCTCGGTTTTCGTAGGGCAGTTTATTTTATTGGTAATTATTATGTCAATTATTGTAGCCGCTGGTATTGGCCGTGTTGGTTGTAGTGGGGACAGCACCCTTGCTGAGGGGGTTTTAACTAAAAACTCGAACACTACATCACCCGATTGGTTCGATATCGGGTTCTGTATATTCCAGTGTGGGTGTTTTGCATTCAGGTCTCCAATTATCATAAATGTGCTGGATATTTTTTTTATTTGTCTTATGTCCGTTAGGTCTATTTTGTTACTTGGTTTATTGTAGGCTGAAACTATTAATATGTCCTGTTTGCTGTGCTTTAGTATGATTGAGGTTGTTTCAAGGGTTTTTAGTCCTGTAATATTTATCTCCACATGTTTGATATTTCGCCTCACTAACAGTGCTGTACCTCGCCCTTCATCGTTACGGTACATACTGTAGTCTGGGAATGATAGCTTATTACTAGGTTTAAGTAGTGTCTCACATAAGGCACATATATCAATATTATTATCTAATAAGAATTGCTGCAACTCAATTTTTTGTCGCAGCAATCCATTGGCATTAAATTGCAAAAAATTTAGAGTGTGGCTTTTGTTCGTCAGTTTGCCTTTAGTCAAATAATGAGGTTAATGCTTCTAGGAGAATGAAAATTTTTTCCGTAGGGTCTTTAGTTACTTTAAGTTTTTGTACCGTTTCTTTGATTGTTTCCCATATTTTTTTAAGATCAAACTGTTTGATAATCTGTATTATTTCCCTTAATGGGTTTTCATTGTCGGTTACGTCTGTGTTGTGGTTTTGTTGCATTCTCGTACTTGGCCCTGTTTGTTGTTTTTTTGTTTGTGTTTTAGTTTGTGTGTTGGTTTGAGTATTAGGTTGCGATCTAAAATTTTTCCATGCTTCTATGTTTCTTTTTGTGATTATGTCTGCTGTTTCCTGCGATATTGGGGGGAATTGTATGTCTTGGTTTTGTTCTTTGTTTACCTGTCTTTGGTTAGTTGTAGTTCTTTGGGCTGGGGTGGGTAGTGGTTGTGTGTCCTCGAGGTTTTGTCTGTTGTTCATAGGCTCCGGTCTATTTTCCGCCTGGTTTTTTGCCGCCACGTACTGGGGACATCCCCTGTAGCTCGCGGGGTGTTCCCCTCCGCAGTTGGCGCATTTGCACCTTGCTGCTTTGCAGGGTTCCACCCCGTGTGTGTCCCCGCACCGGACGCACCGTCTGGCTCGGTTGCACAGCTCAGACGAATGTCCCAGTCGCTGGCAGTTATAACATTGTGGGGGGCCTTGTCTGACGTACTCCGTGACGGTTACTCTGAGTGAACAGAGCTCCGTCAAGGAGTACCAGTCATCGGCCGCTTCCCGGGGGATGGTAATTAATAGCATGTTCGAGGGGACTCTGTTCCCCTCCTTTGATATGCTAAGTCTGGTCATATATGAGAAAGGTAATTCTTTAATATTCAGGTCGTTTTCAGGTCGTATATCTTCCGGGGGTATGTCTTGTGGAATATATTTAATTACCACCTTGAGTGGGCGTTCTGTTTTTAGGGAATAAGAATAAAATTCAATGTTCTGATTTGCCAGTATATTAATAATTTTACCGTGTTCTTTGGGCCCTGTTGGGTAACATATAAGTGAGTTGTTATTAAATTTGTATGATGGTATCGGTTTAGTTTGAGTGTTTATTAGACGTATTGTTTCCGCGTGCTTTTGCGTATAGATATGTATTGCCGGTGGTCGTTTCTGAGAGCTGTTTATTGTCTGGGTATGCGCGCTGCCAGTTGCAGCTATTTTATTTGGCTGTATTTTTACTTGTGGCTCTGGTTTTTTGATAAATGTGGGAGGGGTCGCCGGTTGTATTTCATCCAGACTAATTAGATCATAGTTTGTTAGTGTAGGATTTTTTTTTCGCGTGTGTGGGCTAATGTTAAAGTTTGGAGATAATGACAGTTGTCTCTTTTGAGATGGAAACCTCTTAATTAACGGCTCGTGCGGTTTATCTTGAAAACTATGAGTTGAGATATCTATTAAATGGGTTAACGTATTCGTTTGGGTGTTATCTTCCGCGCTTTTATTTTCGGTTATTAGCTGGTTAGACTGGATATTAATTTTATTAACCTTTGGGATGCTTAGTTCAGTTAGAAGGGGTACAATAGGCCTATTTTCATTAAATGGTGGAGGCGCAATATTTGCATTTTTAGTGTCGCGCAGTATATCCTGCACTTCCGGATTTTGATAAAATACAGGTGATGTGGTGGGTGTAGAATGTATTATAGCTTGTGTGACAATTGTATTTGTCGTCGCTGTGGTAATACTTGTTGTGGTGGTGGTATTAGTAGTGCATGTAGGTGGTAATTGAGTTAGATTTAAATTTTTACTAAAAAAGTTTAGCGGTCTGGCCACAAATTCCAACGGGGTTAGAGTTAGTGGAGTACTATAGTTAGATGTGCTGGAGGAGGTCGAGGTATTGGGATTGTTTGTGTTATTATTGTTAGGTATTGGTGGTATATAGTTATCTATGTATGAGGTATCAAAATGATTAGATTTGTTAGGTAATGTTTGGAGCCCTGACAAATTAATGTCATACCTTGTGTTGGATGAGTCAGTGTTATCTGTGGTGTTTCCCTCGTTGTCCTTGTCCTGGTCATTTGTTGTTATTCGAGCGCGCCTTGCTTTGTGTTTATGTTTTTTTTTTGGTGTCCTTATCATTTTATGTAATATGAGCTCTGTGTGCGGTGAGGTTTGTTTGTTGGGTTTATTGTGTTTACTAGGTATTGCCTTGTGTATGGTCACACTAACCTAAAAGTGACCGCTTACAATATATATGCACATTGTTACCTACAATAAGCTTGGAATGGGAAGATAGCTAATTTACATTTATTGCAATTGATTAAATTTAATCCTACCTGGTACTAGGAACTTAATTATCTTACTAGGAACTTACTTATAGTACTCTGAATTTAATTATAATTTTAATACAGTGTCTAGTACGGGAGTATTTGCAAATATAATTTGTGTATTTGTAACATTTTTGTGGTTTTTTAGGACCCTCTTTATTTCCAAAATTTCAAGCATATCTAGATTATCTCCTTTATTGACCTTATGTAAAAGTTTAACATTACTATTGCTAAAGAAATGATTTTGTTGAATACAATGTTCTGCAAACCCCGTGGATTTTACGTTATCTAAAATTGACTTTTTATGTTCCTTGACCCTTACTTCTATGCTTCGACCACTCTGGCCTATATATAGGGCATCGCAATCGTCACACTTTATTTCATATACCCCCGATTTTTCTATATCTTCTGTTTTTTCTTTATTATTAACTAATAAACGACCTAAGTTATTTTTGTTTGACGATTAGATTAGAAATTAATACAATATATTAATTTTACTTCCACGTCCAGTGGAAGTATAGTAACGCAAAAAAAATGAAAATTTTGATTGTTCGTATAGACTTAGAATTTCATGAATCGTCGAGATTCTATATTTGGGCAAAAGAAATCTGTCAGTCTGTATGTTTGTAACTTTTTTGTGCGCACGTTTACTCTGGAACCATTTAATATATTGACTTAAAATTTGGTACACGTATATATTTCAAAGAGATCTAGACAGAGCTGCCAAACTACTTTTGAAAAAGTAGTTAACTACCAACTACAGAGTACTTATTAAAAATGCAGTGTAGTTGAAAAGTACTCAGTACTTTTAGTTTATAAGAGTAGTTTAACTACGTGTCTTCAATTACATTTACAACTACTTTTGTAGGTACACTTTAGACTTACACAGCATGTAGTCCACTCAAATTAGGAAAAAAAACGCCGTTTTAGAGAAAAATTTTGAACAGCAGTTTCTCTGCATAGATAGTAAGTACTCAACTTTTAGAACAATTTTTTGCTTATATGCAGAAAAAAAAGCCATGATTTTTGAGATATATACATATATATGCATTATTTCATGTTTTTTTTCATTTAGACTTTCATATCTCGAAAAGTACGCGTTTTTAAGGCTAAACTAATATAGGTAAACGTGTTCAGAATGCGATTTCCTACAAAAAAGGTTTTATACATTTTTCCGATTATCCCATTGGCTTTTCCGGAAAAGCGACTTGAAAAATATGTATATGGGATTTTTCATGTTTTTTTTATTTTGAATGCAAATATTTCGAAAAGCACGCGATTTTAGGGCTAAATGAACATAAATAAACTTGTTCAGAATAAGACGTTCTACAAAAAAGCTCATATACATTTTTCGATCATCTTCTGGTTCTTCCGGTAAAGCTTCTTGAAGAATATACATATTTGCTTTTTCGTGTATTTTTTTTTTCATTTGGACGTATATATCTCTGAAAGCACGCATTTTTAAGGCTAAATGAACATCAGTAAACTTCTAAAAAGGTTCTATATATTTGAGAGATATATACGTCAAAACGAAAAAAAAACACGAAAAAGCAAATATATATATATATTCTTCAAGAAGCTTTTCCGGAAAAACCAATGGGATAATCGGAAAAATGTATACGAGCATTTTTGTAGTGAATCTCATGCTGAATAAGTTTACTTATGTTCATTTTAGCCCTAAAATCGAGCTCTTTTTGAGATATTTGCATTCAAATTAAAAAAACACGAAAAAAACACATACATATATTTTTGAAGTCGCTTTTTCGGAAATGTCAATGGGATAACCGGAAAAATATATAGAGCCTTTTTTGTAGGACGTCATGTTCTGAACACGTTTACCTATATTCGTTTAGCCTTAAAAACGCGTACTTTTCGAGATATATACGTCTAAATGAAAAAACAACATGAAAAAACGTATATCTATATGTATATATCTCAAAAATCATTTCTTTTTTTCTGCGCATAAGCAAAATCTTGTTCTAAAAGTTGAATACTTACTTCCTATGCAGAGAAACTGCTGTTCAAGTTTTTCTCCGCTTTTTTTCTAAATTGAGTGGACTAATGACATTTTTTTCATGATGAAATTAATTAGGTCACTAGAACTGTGTACTTACGACACTGAAACCTTTTTTTGTCACGTTGTCATAACCGGAAAGTCTAATATACTTATATAATTTGTAAAATGATTGTGCCAATAGGCGACAAAAAGGCACAAAATGCTTTTCTATGTCTGTGTGCGAGCAAAGTGTACCTATATAACGCCGCGACAACCTACCCTACACTTTACTTACATCCTTACATGTTCCATTGTTGCCATTTGCAATGTTTTAATTTATTTAATAAATATTTAATAATATAATAAAGTTTATTATTGGGGATATATTTGAAACTGTTTTTGTCATTGGCCAACTGAGCTGGATATTTATTAAGCACATTTCTAAGAAATACATATAAAAACGGATTTTATGAAAACACATGAATGAATGAAATAGTCGTTATTAACCCAAAATAATTAAAAAATACAATATAGCAAAAAGAGATGGGGACAACAACAGTAGTTGCAACTACTTTAGTAGTTAAAATTACATCAGTAGTTTTAACTACTTTTAATAAGTAGTTTGAGTAGTGGATACTCAATACAATACCAATGTATTCACAACTACCTAAAAGTACTTGTAGTTAGTAGTTAAAATGTAGTTAAACTACAATTGTAGTTAACTAGTAGGCAGCTCTGGATCTGGAACTAGATTGTATTTTGATATTATTCCGTTGAAGTGTTGAGGGATAAATTGTGGTAAATGGGGGTAAATAGCTAAATCAAGCAAGTAAGAGTCGAGTCCATAAAATTGGTATTTAGTATATATAAGAAAAGCTAAGGTCTTAAAAAAATGTTGGCATTAGCCACCCGCATTACCGCCCCCACCCCATCATTAAAGGGGGTGAAAAAATAAAATTGTGATTTAATGTGTATGCAAGAACCAAAGGCCTCAATTTTTTTTTTACTTCATCCGCCCCCACTCCCACTGCCGATGTGGCATATCGTTTTATGTTTTTTTTTGGGGTAGACGATTCCAAATATTATATTATTAAAGTTCCATAAACAAATTTTTCTCATTTTGAGACTTGGATAGAAAATCTGGAAGTGGAAGTAGTGATGCCATGGGCAGCGGTTTTTCTTTATCCGGTTCCAATATATCTATTTGATTAAATAAATAAAATAGGTATGATAAGGCTAATAAAATATCGGAGCTATGAATAAAGCTCAGAGAGTAAAAACCATCAAACAAACGACACGACTTTACAGATATTCTAAGAAGGTTATAAAATGTAAATTCGTAAAGTGAGTAGTGATTCATAATCATGTGCAGTTCCTCTCTGCCGGTCGTGCTATGCTAAATGAGAGTAAATGCAAAACGATAAATAAACTTATGATTATTATTAATCTGACTTTTAGTGTTTATTATTTTATGGCATAATGTGATGGGTGCAATGTCTCTATTACTTACATCTTTCATGGTGTTGATGTAGTGGCTTTCCACACGAAGAGTAAGCGAAAGTTGTACCATGTAACAATTTTAATTTTAAAATATTCTTTCTGTAGGGTATTCCAAAAGCTGCTTATAAACGTAAATGGTCTGGAAGAACTCTATAAAACTGATTTGAAACCCTTATAAGAGTACAGAGAATGGCCTAGATGCTTCTTTTTAAAACTTCTATTAAATCTTTCAAGTTGTAAAGAATTATTTAAATCTTTACTCGTAGAATGCCTGAAGAGTATTATAAAACCATACTTGGTTTAGGTAAACACTATATTAAAATTTAAAGACTAAAATATTGACTGACTTTTCACTGGTTCATTCCCGTCATCATCAGGGGCAAATTATTATATTGTCCACAGTCTCACTGAGCAAACGCATCAGTCAGAAATAAAAAATCTCTAGCAATGTTTTTTGTTGATTCAATAATTAGTGGAATATAAACCTATTAATTACGCCCAATTTTGATTAAAATCTCCAATAAACCGATGTCCGCTGGCGTATAATTTCGCGTGTCGGCATTTATTTTTATTAAAAATAAATATAAAACCGGTACGGCGGTCGGGTGTCAATTAAATACAAATTAACTAGAGGCCAGTGTCGATTTGCCATTGTTTTCCGACATTTCCACCGTTTCAATTTTTGTGTTCACTACATTTGATAACAATAATTGTCGAAATGTTCACAGTTCGCGCGTACATAGCATCTAGCTCTGTTATATCGTTTAATCTGAATTTCAAATTCGTTATTTCGTTTTTGTTAATGCATTGATGAACACCCCATTATAATTTAGCCCTTTTAATCCCAGACATTCAGGCGGTGCGTACTGAAATGAGGATTTTTACGATTTTCATAAAAATTTACTTATCGTTTGCAATTTCTCCGTTTTATATGGGACGGATGCGGCTGAAGGGTGTTGCTAAGAGTAAAAATAATCGTCTGTCTTCGTCGTTCCCAACAGTTTTAGTTATAGCAAAATAAAACGAGTCGAAGTTGCAGTCGGACGTGACCGACCGCGAATAACAATAATAATAATCACCGAGTTCGAACCTGCTCGGCGAAAAAATTAAAGCTGCAGAACACAACATCTTTCTGCAGCTTCACACGGATAAGCCAACGCAAGGAGTTTTCTATAAAAATATAGAAAACCTTAGCTGACCTTTGCCTTCTTATAGTCAGCCGGGCTGAAGTCTGAGGCCGAGGTATTCAAAATGGCTTGCCAGGATGGTGTATTCAACACCCTCGTCTATCGTAGTCATGTCATGGGTATAGAGGTCACTGACGTCAGCTGCAGGACCTGTCGCAGGGCGCCAGAGACTCTAATGCACTTGCTGTCGGCTTGTCCGACATATGCAGTCTCGGCCTATATCCAGAGGCACGACGGAGCATTACGAGTGCTTTATTATCACCTAAGGCACTCGTATGGGATAGACGAGACACCAGTGCCTTACGCTCCGGGAGATATTGTGGGAAATGAGAAGTGTCTGATTTATTAGAACTACTCGTTTTCCACCGTCAGGCAAATGGCAAATACAAGCCAACAAGCCTGACGTAGTCCTCCTCGATCACCAACTAAAGACAATGTATGTTGTAGAGTTCCCGGTTCCCGCGGAGAGCAACATTGTCTTGTAGGAGGAGGAAAAACGGACAAAATATCGAGATTTGCTCTTCGAACTCCGCAGACTTTATCCAGACCATACTGTTAAGTTGGTGGCACTGATCATAGGAGCCCTCGGTGGAGCGAGACACACACTGCTTTCGGAACTGAAGATCATTCCGATATGCCGAAACTCGGCAGAGATCTTAGCCGGCAGAATGTAGAATGCCGTCATCCTCGGTTCGTTACGTCTACTCTACACGATTCCCGGACCCAGTAGTCACTTACCCCACGGAGTGGGGAGGGGCTGCCGATACTACCAGCTCCCCCCTCTGTGTGTGTCGAAGCCACAGAGAAGGGTGACTGGTTTTTAACAGAAAAAAAGAATAATAATAATAATATTTATTTTCCTCAATGGAAGACAATTCGAACATTTACTGTAGTTTAGTTTTCCTATTTTTGGCAAAATTATTTTATATTATGAGAAGTATTGTTGTTATCAATAGTTTTCCATGGCCTCACAAATATATTAAATTTTTCGAAACTTAACCACTTTTTCTAGAGATAAATATGACATATGGTATACCATTGGATACCTAATTTAAGTTGTGATTGAATAATGAAATAATTGTAATGTTTGTAGCTCGAAAACTGAGGCATGCATAATTTTCTTCTTATCAGCAACGGATATTACTCAAAAAAGTGCCTTAAGAATGTGTTACTCGATTTTCGATTCGGCACTTGGTAATTGAGATATATAGAATAGATGTCATCAAAAAATGCCAATTTTCCAAAAACGCTCTGTAGCTCGGTAGTCGAAAAAGATAGACAATTGCGATTTGCGCTATTGTTTGTTCCTCGAAAATCCTATATTGGTTTTTGTCTATCTGCATAGTTTTAAAGAAAGCCCCAAATCCCATCTAACTTGGTCCACACTGGAAACATTTGCAGTGTACCTTAAAATTCGTTTTTGGATGATTAATATATTCTTACTTGATTAATCAATCAAAACGTACATTTTCAAAAAAAATCGACGAATAGGATTTGTTTAAAGTGAGAAAAACGGTTATCGATAAGTGGAAAAAATCGAGAAAAATGTAGGTATGTTATTTTTTTCGTAGTAGCCATGTGTCAAACTAAAAAAGTCATTGAAATTATTAAAATCTGACATTTCACGTTTTCATCTTTATTTTTACTTCCACATCCACTGGAAGTATAGTAACGACAAAAAAAAATTTATTGTTCAAATAGGCTTAGAATGTCACGAAACGTCGAGATTTTAAGTTTGAGCGAAAAAAAATTTTCTGTCGGTCTGTCGGTCAGTCTGTAACTTTTTTTTGTGCGCACGTTTACTCTGGAACCGTTTGAGATATTGACTTGAAATTTGGTACACGTATGTACTTTAACGAGATCTAGAACTAGATTATATTTTCATCTTGTTCCGTCGAAGGGTTGGGGTAAATAGGTAAATCAAGCAGGTAATAGTCCACAAAATTGGTATTTAGTATATACAAGAGAAGCTAAGGTCTCAAAAAAAAATTTTGGCATTAGCCACCCCCATTACCACCCCCACACCCCCACCCAATTATTAAAGGAGATGAAAAAAATTGTGATTTAGTCCACCCCCACAACCAACCACCCCCTATCACCACCCCCACCCCACTACCGATGTGGGGTATCGTTTTATGGGTTTTTGTGGTAGAGAATTTCAAATATTATATTATTAAAGTTCCATAAACAATTATTTCGACATACAAATTTTTTTCGTTGTGAGTGACTTGGATAGAAAATCCGGATGTGGAAGTAGTGATTCCTTGGGCAGCGGTTTATACACAAAATGAATGAGAAAAAGCGATTTGGTGATGTTTCACAAGAAAATATTAATGAAGCTATGAATGAAAGTGCCCCAGTTAAAACGAGAAACACTAAAAATTCTATATGGAAACAATGTAAAGCTTTTTGCAAAGAGCATTTATTCCCTCGTAAAAGATATGACCACTGATGAACTTTCAAATATTATGACTGACTGGGATTATAACATGATAAAAAACATTAGAAAATGTTTATATTTTTTATTATAAATCGTTGTTTTTTAAACTTTAAATAAACAGTTTTGTTGTTTTAATAATTATTTTAGATAATATTTTTTAATCATATATTAATCTTCTGTAATACACACGAGGTTGATTTTCTAGTTGGGTAAATTTTTTTTGAGTCACTCAAACCTGTTTTCCATGAAAATTTTGCTCGAATTAAGGGACTTAGGAAAAATCGCTCCTCTTTGTGTCGCGATTTTTCCATGCCCTTAATTATCGAATAATTTTCATGGGAAAACAGGTTTTTGTCCAAAAAAAAATTTACCCGGTAGAAAATCGACCTCTTGTATATTAATACCCGATAAAAACATCTGAGAATAGGGTGGAACTACCCCAAATACTTATTCCATATCTTAATCTAGATCCTACGTGTGCGTGGTATATATTTAACTGTAAAAGTCGCTAATGCTAATCTACACACAAAATTTTTCTGTCAGCAGTATACGGTTTATTAGGTATTCGGCAACGCCCGACTGCAAATTCTATTTGTATTGGTAATAGCCTTATTAAAAACACCGTATTAACATTTTAAGGTAAAATTGTTATATCATCTAACCACCGTATATTGCAGTTTGGATATCTAGTGGAGTCAAATTAGAGCTAAAAAATTTGCAATGTGAATTGTCTAGTCAGGGCAGTTTTTTTTGTTTTAACGTGTTAAGTTCACAGTTCAGTTTTGCAATTTCTGCGAGGTCGGCGTATTGTTTATTTAAACAATTTAATTTTTCAGACCGTGTTTTCCGTCGGTTTTCTTTGAATATCTCGAAATCTATAAGACCTATGGAAAACAACAAAAGGAGGGAAAATGTTCGTTATAAGCTGTACAATAAAAGTACATAAACTGGCATTCATTCCAATTGTTATTATTATTTTAAAAAATTGAATATTGCAAAATTATGCGTTTCTAAACAAATCACCGTTCTTTCAAAAATAATGGATAATATTCAATGAAATTTTGGAGTAATATAGCACTTATAAAGTACAATCATCACTTAAAATTTCAAATCAAAATGCTCAAATATACAATTGTTGCTAAAACTTTGCACCCTTGTGAAATCCTGCCATCAAAACCAGGAAATGTGTACGATGGCTCAAATTGTAGCTTTTTATAAGTACTTTAAGATCACGGAGAGAAATTTTTTTTTTTGTTCAAAATTGTAACCCTTTTTATTGCAGTTGTCTATAATTTTCGAAATTGTAGTTATAAACAAATTCAAATAACTTTGTGTTTTTTTTATGAAATCAAAAGCGGTAAAGGAGTAATAAAAGTAGCATAAAAAATCCAACTTAAAAATACGTTAGTTTTTACGTTTAGGTCACTTATAAATAAACAAATCGATATTTATTATTGAAAGGGCATAGCCGGGTAAGCATGGTGTGACTGCCCCCAAGCATCTGGCGCTTATATTTGTGCAGTAGGAAGCAATCTTGGAAAGTAGTAATTTCACAAAATATTAGCCCGAAAAAGGGACCGGTTTGGGGTGAGTAAGGGAGGGTTGATTTTAGTAAAACTATTTTTTTTCTAAGAAACGGCGCATTCAATCGTTTTGTAAAAAATATATGTTAAAGACCTACTGAGAAAGTACTAAATAAAAAATCATGCTCAAATTCCCAAAACAGATACAGTAAAAAAAACATATATATTATTTTCAAATTTTTTTTAGGGTAACTTATCCCTGGGGCACCAGCCTGAATTTTTTTCTGTAGCATGTCTATGGACTCACTTATGTTATATTTTTTTCCCAGTCTTGTCCGAAGATTACGCCATACTTAAAAAAAATGCCGAAGTGTGCAGTGCCGTATGCATATTTTGTGGACAATTAACTCCTTGCAAGTAAAAAAGGCCAAACTGCAAAGTAAATATGGATATCTGAGTAGGGTATACATATTAGTGACTAGTGATTATGGAGATGGTGAACGTTGTAAGAGAAACCAACATAAAGCTGCAACGCTGACAGTTAATTAGGTGCTCAATAGAGTTGACTCTTGCGCCGCAAAAATCAGTTTATAGCCGTAATGTTAAATATCATTAAGGGTAAAACCTAAAGTCAGCGGTACTATGGAGTACCTTGTCAAAGACTGTCACTATTCACATATTACCGCCGGCGGGGATAAGAGCTTGGTTGTTAACAATTTGCAGCACTAAATCGTAGCATTACTAACCTGAGAAGGATATAGATGTTAATCTTCCTCAGTGTCATCTGCAATCACTGTACTCATGCTATCCTTCTGGAACAATAGGGAGAGAACTTCTGCCGGTTTAGGTATGCTTGCTAGATATCATCCGTACGAAAGGTAATACACGACAGCAGCTACATGGGAACAACATCCAACAGTTTGATACCCATTGGCACATTCACAGAAATGTCTTCTAACGCCGACACTGTGGGGAATATAGTCGAGGAAACATCGGTAAACCTTCGTTTTGATATGACGTGAACAAACTTGTATTTTGAGTACATTGGACTGGTCCTTAGCGTACTGAAGATTAAGTGTTCCGTCTTCATTTATGACTTCGAGGTACGAAATCGTTTGTTTATATTGATACGATCCGGTAAAAAACAGTTTTAAATCCGTCATTTCTGAGAAGTCCAGTACATCTTTGCTGGAAATATCTACAAAAGGCAGTTTTGCAATTTCTTTGAATGTGCCAGTGGGAATCGAACTGTTGGATGTTGTTCCCATGTAGCTGCTGTCGTGCATTATCTTTCGCAAGGACGATATCTATCAAGCATACCTAAACCGGCGGAAGTTCTTTCTCTATTGTTTCAGAAGGATAGCATGAGTGCAGTGATTGCAGATGACAGTGAGGAAGATTAACATCCATATCCATCACAGGTTAGTAATGCTACGATTTAGTGCTGCAAATTATTAACAACACATGACTGTTAAGACCAAGCTCTTATCCCCGCCGACGGTAATATCGATAGTACCGCTGACTTTAGTTTTTACCCTTAATGATATTTAACATTCCGGCCGTAAACTGATTTTTGCGGCGCAAGAGAGTTAAACTCTAATGATCACCTAATTAACTGTCAGCGTTGCAGCGTTATATTGGTTTCTCTTACAACGTTCACCATTTCCATAATCACTAATCACTAGTATGTATACACTACTCAGGTATCCATATTTACTTTGCATTTTGGCCTTCTTTACGTGCAAGGGGTTAATTGTTGACAAAATATGCATACGACACTGCACACTTCGGCATTTTTTTTAAGTATGGCGTAATCTTCGGACAAGACTGGGAAAAAAATATAACATAAGTGAGTCCATAGACATGCTACAGAAAAAAATTCAGGCTGGTACCCCAGGGATAAGTTACCCTAAAAAAAATTTGAAAATAATATATATGTTTTTTTTTACTGTATCTGTTTTCGGAATTTGAGCACGATTTTTTATTTAGTACTTTCTCAATAGGTCTTTAACATGTATTTTTTACAAAACGATTGAATGGGCCGTTTCTTAGAAAAAAAATAGTTTTGCTAAAATCAACCCTCCCTTACTCACCCCAAACCGGTCCCTTTTTCGGGCTAATATTTTGTGAAATTGCTACTTTCCAAGATTGCTTCCTACTGCACAAATATAAGCGCCAGACGCTTGGGGGCAGTCACACCATGCTTACCCGGCTATGCCCTTTGGACTGGTAATTCTCCAATGTCTATTATTTTGTCACTGCTACTTGAAAATAATCCAAAGCTACAATTGTTAAAGGATACTGTATAGAGGCTCGAAAGTGGTGATTTTGTTGGAGTTTTTTTGCGATTTTGTTAGAGTTCCAAAAATCACCAAATATGTCTAAATGTTATATTATGTTGACTATATGACTATGACTAGCACTTTTTATTCAGGGTGCGGACGTCTCGGGTTCAAATCCTGCTCTCGAAATATATTTTTTTATTGGATCAGTAATATTAAAATTTTACAAAGCTGTATACATGTACATAATGGTAGTTGTTCAAGTTACCATTGTCGTGACAAAAATTTTAAAAAAAGTTTTAAAAATATTGAAAATGTGCATTATGTTCTCAAAACAGCTTTATTCGATGTTATTTTAACAATTGTAGCTGTTGTCTTTTTTAATCTACAGAGAGTCACTTGAATTTGTTTATAACTAAAATTTCGAAAACTAGAAACAACTGCAATAAAACGGGTTTAAATTTTGAAAAAAAAATGTTTTTCTCAGTGATCTTAAAGTACTTATAGAATGCTATAATTTAAGCTTCGTACCTCCGATTAAAGAACTTATATCTAGATACATAACAGGCTATCTTTTCACTATATGCCTTGTTTGCTCCTAACATAGTCACATTATATGTCCATTAAAAAGAATAGATGAACATCACATCCCATAGGCAACAGTGGCATTGTGTGTGTAGAAAATGTGTAGAATGGTAAATATTTTCATTAAAATGAATTATTGCAATTCCTGCATTACCGGCTCTTTATATAACGTGATGTAGGCATACGATATTACAGTAAGATAAAACAGTAAGATAAATATGTATTGAAAGGATATTAAAATTTAATTGCTATTTACTTTATAACTGTAAACTGAACTTCATCATGTACGACTATGGAACGATCGATTTTCTTCTTTTCTAAACTGCTTTCTGCAAACGGCACAGCACTTCACTATTTATTTGCACTAAATATATTGTCACTAAACTGTGTAAATATGAATAGAGAATATTATTTAGGTATTGAGCAAATCACAACTTAAAATAAAAAGACTTCTTCACCACATTTTGATCGAAAAACACGAATAACGCTTATTAACATTAATGGCGGATATACTGTCAAAAGTGTCAAACTGAGATTATGATAATCAAACTGAACCGATGGTGCCCGAATCGGTCGCGAACAGATCGACTAGCCAATCAAGAACTTATGGGAAGAAGTGCCTTAGATTTTGAATCTTTCGGGATCACACAAAGTAATGCCATTATGTATCTAGATATAAGTTCTTTAATCGGAGCTTCGTACATATTTCTTGGTCTTGATGGCAGGATTTCACGAGGGTGAAAAGTTTTAGCAACAACTGTATATTTGAGCCGTTTTAGTAATCATTTTAATTTGAAATTTTAAGTGGTGATTGTACTATATAAGAGCTATATTTTTCCAAAATTTCATTGAATATTATCCACTATTTTTGAAAGAACAATGATTTGTTTAAAAACGCATAATTTTGCAATGTTCAAATTTTTTTAAATAATAATAACAATTGGAATGAATTTTAGTTTATGTGTACTTTTATTGTACAGCTCAAAACGAACATTTTCGTTCTTTTCATTGTTTTCCATAGGACTTGTAGATTTCGAGATATTCAAGGAAAACCGATAGAAAATACGGTTTAAAAAAACAAATTGTTTAAATAAACAATACGCCGACCTCGCAAAAACTGCAAAACTGAGCTGTGAACTAAAATTGACCCCCTGAACACGTTAAATTAGAAAAACTGCCGTGACCAGACAATTCACATTAAAATTCTAATTTGACTCCTCTAATCTTGTACATATTTTTTATAGTCTTAATTAGAGATCTTTGGAACATTTTTCTCTAAAGTCATAATAACTCATAGTGATCTGATGATCACCCTGTATGACGGAGATGATCCAATTTCACTAGGAAATGTTCTACCATGCTATTTTGTTTTGCATTCTGCATAGTATCGAAGATTTTAAGTTCAACAAAAATGATCGTGTTTAATGGACATTCGCAGTCGGCAACTCCCGACTGCAACTTTTATTCTTTTCATAATAGTCTTATTAAAAATACCTCCATAACATTTTCACTGATAATTTGTCTTACCTACGTACTGTTCGCTGGAACCTGAGAGACGTACTGTATTGCAGTTAAGATATCTTGCCATATTTTTGTTTTTTTTAATGTTCTTAATCAAAAATCTTTGGCCTCTAAAGTTAGAATAGAATATAGTTTATATAGGCATGACACACATGACGCTTCTGACGAGCGCCCTGTATGATCCAATTTCAGTAAGGCTATCGCTCCACGAGGCGTCTCGTCATAGACGCGTACTAGATGCGGTATCATAAGCTGTACGCTTATACCGTGCGTGTAATTGCCCATTAGGCATGTACATTCATGTAGCGCGAGAGATATGACAACACAGCGCAGTAAACTCGTCCGTCAGCGGAGTATCCCAGCTCTCAGTAATTTCATTTCAGCCAGCTGGCACACGCGATGTTGTAATTCTTACTCCCTATGCCTAGCCCGCCACTACACACTCGGTAGTACGCTTATATGTATGCAGCGCCCCGTGTTTTCAAATGCATATTATCTCACGAAGCAGCAGTGTAGCATATTCAAATCTTGTACGCCTCTTGGAGCGACGGCCTAAGAGGTATTCTACCTTGCTTTTTTAAATATATACATTTTGATAGGTTTTATTTCAGGTTCACGATTTTTTTTGCACACACAAAAAAAGAGTTGCGAACGGAGATATTTTATTCTCTTTCTACTTCCGACTGATTCAACCTTCTAAAAACCGCTGCCCAAGGAATTACTACTTCCACATCCAGATTTTCTATCCAAGTCACTCACAACGAAAAAATTTTGGAAATAATTGTTTATGGAACTTTAATAATATAATATTTGAAATCCTCTACCCCAAAAACCCATAAAACGGTACCCAACATCGGTAGTAGGTAGGGGGTGGTTATAGTGGGTGGTAGGGGGTGGTTATAGTGGGTGGTAGTGGGGGTGGATGAAGTAGAAAAATGTTTTGAGGTTTCTCGTTCTTGTACACACTAAATCACAATTTTTTTTTCATCCCCTTTAATAATAGGGTGGGGGTGGTAATGGGGGTGGCTAATGCCAAAATTTTTTTTGAGACCTTAGCTTCTCATGTATATACTAAATACCAATTTTATGGACTCTTACCTGCTTAATTTACCTATTTACCCAAAATTCACCCCAATTTACCCCCGAACCCTTCGACGGAACAAGATGAAAATATAATCTAGTTCTAGATCTCGTTAAAGTACATATGTGTACCAAATTTCAAATCAATATCTCAAACGGTTCCAGAGTAAACGTGCGCACAAAAAAAGTTACAGACAGACCGACAGACAGAAATTTTTTTCCGCTCAAACTTAAAGTCTCGACGTTTCATGACATTCTAAGCCTATTTGAACAATAAAAATTTAAAAAAAATTTTTTGTCGTTACTATGCTTCCACTGGATGTGGAAGTAAAAACCGCTGCCCAAGGAATCACTACTTCCACATCCAGATTCTCTATCCAAGTCACTCACAACGAAAAAACTTTGTATGTGAAAATAATTGTTTATGGAACTTTAATAATATAATATTTGAAATCCTCTACCCCAAAAACCCATTAAACGATACCCCACATCGGTAGAGGGGGTGGGGGGTAGTGATAGAGGGGTGATAATGGAGGGTGGATGAAGTAAAAAAATATTTTGAGGTTTCTGGTTCCTGTACAAACACTAAATCACATTTTTTTTTCATCCCCTTTAATAAGGGGGTGGGGGTGGTAATGGGGGTGGCTAATGCCAAAATTTTTTTTGAGACCTCAGCTTCTCTTGTATATACTAAATACCAATTTTATGGACTCTTACCTGCTTGATTGACCTATTTTCCCCAAATTTACCCCAATTTACCCCCAACCCTTCGACGGAACTAGATGAAAATATAATCTAGTTCTAGATCTCGTTAAAGTACATATGTGTACCAAATTTCAAGTCAATATCTTAAACGGTTCCAGAGTAAACGTGCGCACCAAAAAAAGTTACAGACAGACCGACAGACAGACAGAATTTTTTTTTTTCGCTGAAGCTTAAAATCTCGACGTTTCATGACATTTTAAGCCTATTTGGACAATAAAAATTTTTAAAAATTTTTTTGTCGTTACTATACTTCCACTGGACGGAAGTAAATTGATCAACTTTTTTCATTCTTAGAAATTTTCAGAATGGCTTATAACTTATAATCCATTTGAAACACAATTACTATTACAAATAATAAGAAAAAATGTCATAGAAAATATTTATTTACTCAACAGATACAGCAAAAATAAAAAGAATTACTCTTCTAGAATCCCCCATACTATTTAAAAATAATTATATTTTATTTTTTCTCACACAATTATTGAAAAACATTATATTGGGTATTTAACAGATAACTTTCAACTAACTTTTTGCAAACTATTCTTGAAAATTAAACTCAAATCAATATTATTCTTATTTATTTACAATAAATTAATATGGCAATTTATTAATAGATATAAACAATGATTAATAAATAAATTTATTTATATTAATATCGGAATTCATAAGTAATAATCTCAGAACTATCAATGAGCATAGATGATAACCGTTATCACTGATAACATTTCCTTCGACGTTGTTCCTGGAATTAAAATCAATGTTTATTTTTCGTGTGGAGAAAGACGGTTACTGGTTATCAAAATTTTTTTTGCATAAATACTGGATTAGTTTTCATATATTTTTTATACGTTTCATATGCTATATATATTAATATAATTTTCATTGATTGATTAATTGGAATTTAAATAATTCATGGCAGAGACAAAGTACAGTTTAACTCTGAATTGCAACACAAATGATTTTTTCACCAAAATATTAATAATACAACGAGCAACATTACATTCAGACCCCACCTTCGTCACTTTGAGCAGCTAAAAATCATATTCTTTTTCAATTTTTCTTAGTATGCGCTGCCCCGATAAGAAACATTCTTGAGTACAAAAGTTCCCTACAAAAATGATTGCTATTTGCTTTTTAAATCTAACGGGTCACAACCAGTGCTCGGGAATTTTATCTCAGCGCCAGAGACGGCTCTCATATAGACATATTATTATTTTGCAAACACCTTCTGAAACGACGAAATGGTTAAATATTCAACATTGCCAGCTACAATGTATTTTTGGTAATAAATTTAACCTAAAAACGGTAATGGTTCTCACAAAAACAGGTAACACACACATCTAACAAATAAAAAAACAATTTTGAATCAAACACATACTTTCCTCTTCTGTTTAATATGTGTGTGGCGTGTTTATTATGTTTATTTTCATGATAATTAAATATAAAAACCCAACAAAAAATAGTTTTTTCCAATAAAATAAACCATTTTTAATATTAATATTAAATCATACATAATAAGCAAAGTTAAGGATTAATAATAATTAAGGATCTACACTGGCACTTCTGCGTATTTACGTCAACATTTAATAAAGGGAATGGGTAGACCATCACAATCGCAGTTTCGCAATTCGTAGTACAAATCTAGCTATATGTATGTATGTATCTACAAACCTATCTTGAAATTATACAGAATCGACGGTATACAAAAATGTCTCGTGCTTCTCAGGCTGCAGTATACTTGTGGACTCGCGATTTTCCAGAACTGCAGTTTGATGAAACATATCTTTATTGTAATAATTGCAACAAAACAATTTCTTGGACATCTAAAACAAATTTCAATAGACATATTTCCTCACAAAAGCATATCAGTGCTAGTGGCTCTACTGATAGTGACAGTGAGTGTTTATAATAAACTGACAACAAACATATTAACTTTGGATATTACGGAATTCCCTAAAAAAGTACAAGGAAAGATAATATATTGCGTCATACTTGCATAAAATTCTTTCCGCGCTGACTAGAGCCAACCCTGATTTTGACGTCCCAGAGATAAAATTTCCGAGCTCTAGTCATAACTTTTTAAGAGTTATCGGTTTATGATATACGTATACAAATTAATGCTAAATTAATACTATGTGTACCGGTTTTCTGGTAATACTTTTGAGCTACCGACAGCATTACCTCTGACCTACACCAAAAGTCATCTAGTAGAGTGCATATTTTTTGTTCAATAAAGACTAAATTGATTGTAACATGCACGTTCAACTCGGTAAGAAATCAGAAAAGTAGTAACGGTTACCGAGAGAAATCACTAGAACTGATTTTTGTCCGCCATTTTGAAAAATGGCGGACGTGTGCCCAAGGTCGACGGGATGGATTTTCAGTCAAATGTTCCGCAAGGTATTATTAATATTTTGGTAGAAAAAAATCATTTTTTGCGTTGTAATTTTTTTGAAGTCAGATCATTTTAGTCCTTTCAATGAATGGTTTCTGGAGGGAAATGCCGAGATCACAATTTTGGACTATACCAAAAGTCCTCGAGGTGTGGGGGCGCGAAGAAGGTCCCGGTTTTTGGTTTTTCGCTCATATCTGGAAAACAGTTAGTCATTATCAAAAAGTGGCTATATGCAAAATTAAAGCTGACTAAATTTTCTATAATATGTTTCTATTATTTTTTGTCGTAACTGTTATGGTTCAGTAATGGATTGTATATCTTTAACTGTATTCTATCTTTATTAAAAATTTATTATAAATTGAAAAAATTTTTTAATAATCGTAGAAAACATTTTTTTGTACAGATATCCGTTTCATAGCAGACCGAACTGTTCGTAGACTTTGGTACGTTTACCTCCTAAATAGTCTAAACACAGCTCTCAAGTCAAAAATTGTGATCTCGGCATTTCCCTCAAACCCCCTTATTGAACGTTCATTGACGGGGCTATTATTCTAATAAAACTTTATAGATTTTAGTTCCAGTAACCTTTAATATCTTTGCCCGTATTTTAGAAGAAAATTACTCACCTAACCCTTATAGTTTAATATTTTATTTACATCAAATTTCTCGAATTCTCCAAGTTGACGCCTAATAATCCACAGTCCGATGAGAGTAGCAATAATGGCTAAGATGACAATCAGAAGAAGTAGCCATAATAGGTACGGTAAACCTTTATACTCGTATGTACCTTCATCTCCACCATCTAATTGTACATGCTCCCATCTCACTACTGTAGTATTTAGATTATTACTAACGCACTCAATATCTCGCGACATTTTCACAAACAGCAGTGCCAAGTGGCGACAAATAAATATGATATGAAACTAAACTCGCTAGTCATCTATCTTTAGTATTATCTAGATTTTATATATTTGTTAGGCAATAATTAGATTAATAATAATTGTTCAAACTTGTCAGATATACATTTGTATTACTAAGTGAGGAGCAATACCAAACACCTAAATAAATTTGTTAATGACTGATTAAAAATCAGTTTGATAAAATATATACTACGGGAGCCCACCCTAAACGTACGTGTACGTGCTTTTGCTATGTTAATAATATAAAGTTATATTATATGCCTTACAATAATTGTCAAAGTTATTTCCTGTAAATGATTACCGACATATGAATTTCTATGTTCTCTTAATTTTGGACTCATTTATCTGGAAAATGGTAACTACTATCAAAATATTGTATAGGAACAAAATTGTAGAAAATTTTATGCACGTTGTTTTTTGTAAAAAAATTTTGTCCATCTTTTGTAGTTTTTGTGTTACATGACAAAAACAACATTGGCAACAGTTTTTTTTTAACATATGGCCGCCATTTTGAAAGTACAGCCGGTTTTTTTTGGGGGGGGGCATGTCTAAAATTGTTCCTTAGGCTTTAATTTTTATGAAAAACATTGTCCCCAAGGATCAAGGAGGGGGGTGCACGTACAGCTAGGGTGCGATCCCCGACTAAGATCACAAGAGTTCATATTCATTATTCAACATTATTCAACAGTTTTTGTAGCGCAGTCACAAAACACGATTTAAAGTTCAAAAACACCGTGTATGCCATATCTCAATTCAAACTGTCATATACATTATTTTAACCTAAAAGTACTTTTAATATTTTTTCTCCTGGTTAAAAAATCATAAAAATCTCGCTATTTCCCACAAATTATTATTTTCCGCTAATTTACCTTAAAGTGCAACTTTCAGTTGAGTAGTCGTAGAAAAAGTACAGTAATCCATTCGCATAATAGCTATTACCCACTTGGATGAATTACGACACTCGCCTTCGGCTCGTGCCGTAATTGTCATCTTCTTGAGTAATAGGCATCATTACACGCTCATTGAATAATATGCTATTGACCAAGGGGCAGGCCTGTTGAGAGGGGGGTGGGCCAAAGAGGTGATTCCCCCTGACCGGGCTTGTTTGGGGGGGCCGGTTTCGAAATGTTGAAAATTTGTATTGTAATTACTTTTTTTTTGGATTTCCGCCCCGCCCATCGAAATTATTTTCGGGTTTCTCCTCCCGCTCATCAAAATTGTTTTCAGATTTTCTTCCTCCGCTAATCAATTTTCAATTTTTTTCCCACTGGGCCCGTATTTTTTCTCCACGGCCCTTCCAAGGGGTTACACTCAGTTTATATGACTAGAATACGCCATACGTCTGTCTCAGGATATATCCCTCTAGCTCTAAATGACAAAATATTTTTCAAGAAATCGCTTTAAAATATTTGCAAGGATTCTATACACCGTGATTTACCATGATATGCGGAAAATAAAATGGTGTACTAGTCTTCGATGTGAAAAAGCCCCCGCAAAATTTTAGAGTGCTCCGTAGATACGCTACTGTTACGTGTCTGTAGTCAGTAATAGGGCGATGAACTGACTTGTGAAAGAACATATCGCATTTCCCTAATTGGCATAAAAAGTGAAGCCGGCGGGCGCGGTCAATGTGCCGCACATTTCTACAAAAAAAGTAAGGTAATTTTTTTGGTCATATTTTTTTCATTTTTCGTTCTTTTAACTCCTTTCGGTGAGGACAACCTAGTGATACATTTTCCAGATGTCATGGTAGATCATCCTGTATTGAAGAACTAAATATGAATATATGCAGTGTGACCCATTTCAAGTGGACATTCGGCAATTCTTAATGTGCGAATAATTTACAGGACTCAAAATTTTGGGTAATTTTTCAATGAAAATTCCTGGCCTATGAAATTTGAAAGCATCGATGGTACTGGGTGGTAGAATTTAAATAGAAAATGAAGAATAACTTTTTTTTACAAAACAATTCGTTTCGACGTTATTCATTATTTAATATTTGAAAGATGTAATTTTAGGGGGCCGTAATTCGAAAACCAAAATGTCGTTAAATTTTGGATATAAAAGATGCTGATCAATAATATTGCTTTAGTTTTTCAATAAGAAATGTCTAATATGACTTCTCGAAAAATCTTTTTTTCTTAATAAAAATGCACGCCAATGACTGAAATAAGTTTTGGTTTAAAGGATATATTTACTAGTGAAATATTTTGTCGAACTCCTCTATACGTTTCCTTAAATATATAAGGAATAAAAAAACAGACTGCAACCAACAGCTATTTTCCAGACTAATGCCCCGCCGAGCGCTGAATTATGAATTACAAGCCTGACCGCGTTAAGTACAATAACTATATATTGCCGCAAAACGCTAAAGTTTCGATTACAACAGACACCAGCCGAAAGGCTTATTCTTTGATACCGATCCAAAAGACCCCGCTCAGATCTTATGGGAAGTGACTTCCCAGTGAAATTGGCTGAATTTTTAATATGCTGCAGATTTCGACTTTCTGATCAAATGCTCTCATGGGCCAGAGCTGGGCAAATATGTACTTACAAATACCTCATAAGTATTTAAATACTAGAAAGTATTTAAATACCGAGTATTTAAATACTTCTTGCAACAAGTATTTGTATTTATACTTGCAAATACTTTATCTGAAATATTTACTACTTAGTATTTGTGAAAATGATCCTAAAGTATTTATAAATACTTAAACTATTTAAATAACTGGGAAGTATTTAAATACTTCTAAAAAAGTATTTAAATCCTTTTCTGACAGTATTTAAATACTTTCAGAAGTATTTGAATCTCAAAAGTATTTAAATAAATATAACAAATATAATCAAATACACCAGGGAGACAGGCAGATAGTCGTCAAGAATCAAGACATGTACTATACTATCTCGTCAAGAATCAAGACATGTACTCTGTACTATGTAGTTAATAAATACATTGCATCATTCAGTCTTCAGTCGTTCACGTCTTAATTCCCAGAAAGTTGGTTGAGAGAAGACAGTAAGTGTTAACTGTTAATGCATATGTTTTGTGATTGAGAACAGTTGAACTAGTGCCATAGTCTCTGTGCTTTATTTGGGTATTTGCGAATAAGTAAAAGTCCAATACCCAACTAGAACTGATTAAGTACAGAAGTATTAAAATAGTGTTGTAGAAGTTCATGGAACTCATGAAACCTAAAATTTTGACACCTCAAATAGACAAATAGTATTTAATATAATAATGATAATATATAAGTCTTTATTGATTTCTACAAAAATAGAAAATACAATTTGGCGTAGTAGCCCAAACGACAGAGAACATTTTATAGTGAAACCCACAAAAACTTGCAAACTAAATAATTTTTTTTAATGAGTTCGTGAAAGTTTATAGAATATCCTGAAAAGTTTACATTCTACTCGGATGCAAAACACAAAAAAAGGGAAAGAAAAAATTTTTAAATTAAGTCAGGGTAGAAAAAAACAAAAAACAAAAAAAGGTATATAAACCATGTATTTCTGAACAAAAAATGTTCTAATAAAATTTATCGCTAAAGCCATGGTATTCCTGAAAAAAATAATGAAGTAACTTTGTCACTCTGTGCGGCCAAGCAGCGCACGGTTAAATGCATACTACGGAACCTCTAAAAATTCTTAGCAATTCTAACGAATAAAACAAAGCTTTCTTCTCTTTCTGATTACGCATTTTTAACATTTTTCTTAGTGAATAGGAGGATAAATACTGAGTCTGGAGGGAAAATATATAATTATCAACGCATACACAGACACCATACATAGCCGCTGAATCGCTCGCACGAATTTTTACGTGCCTTTACTGTATAGTATTTATTACAGGTACACCTATCCACATTTCAGCTATATCCAATGGATTCCTTATACATTTGTTAATGTATTGGAAAAGTTTTAGAATTTATATTCATACCAATCAAAAATATTTTCATAGATATAAGGATAAGATTGTGAAAATTGCAATTTCTTATCATGATCTGATTGATCATATTTTCGAAAAAATGCATACAAGTAAACAAATTTGTGTTTGAACATTCGAAAAATATACATTTTTTTCCGAAATAGTGATATTTTATTTTTCCCAATGGGTCAAGTTCTCGGCAAGTTACAGCCTCCAATATATATATATTAGTCAAAAAAATCATCAAGCAAGGAAATTAAAATGATCTGAAATGTACTTTTTTTTTAAATCCACGTTACTACAATTTAATAAACCATAATAATCATGAAGTGTACATACTTTTTAACAGATCTCAACGAAGAAAGAATTTTTTTGAAGCGCTTTTACTTTTTTCTGTATTTTTTTTATTGCGACGATTGAGTTCGGACGTGATAATATATCTAATATATAAAAATCTCGTGTCACAGTGTTTGTTATCGAACTCCTTCGAAACGGCTTGACCGATTTTTATGAAATTTTTGGTGTATATTTGGTAGGTCTGAGAATAGGTCGTAGGCTATTTTTTATACCTCTAGGTGATAAGGGTGGCCCTATCCAGAAATTTTCTTTTTATTTTTTGGACAAAAATTTATAACTTATATGGCAAAACAACGTTTGCTGGGTCAGCTAGTATAAGTATATTTTTCCCATCCATCCTTTGCTTGTATTGTTTAAAACAAAAAAGCATCAGATAGCTGCAATTCAATCTTTTAAATGAACCAACACTCATGTAGATTGAACAAATTCTGATTTAGTAACATGTAATTCAGTGCGTCGGTGTCACAGGAATGCGTATTCAAGCGCGCGCACGCATGTATCTCGCTCCGAGTTATAATAGTCCACAGTACATCGCCCTTTTTTTTTTTTATGATTAGTAACAGGCTGAATTTTCGCGAGTAGCTTCGTTTTGACGAGACGCCCAACTTTTCTCTCTGCGAAAATTCTCGGTAGTGGTAGCTAATAGCAAAAATTATTTTTTCTATTTCACACGAATTAGACAGTTCGACAACCTGTCAAATTATGTTGCTGTGGACAATCACGGGGCTTATTATAATTAACTCGTAACGTAACCAAGGCAATCGAAAAACAAACTCTTTAACAAACGTTTAATGAATGAACAATATAATGCCAAAATACGTGAGTGTTGATTCATTTAAAAGATTGAATTGCAGCTATCTGATGCTTTTTTGTTTTAAACAATACAAGCAAAGGATGGATGGGTAAAATATACTTATACTAGCTGACCCAGCAAACGTTGTTTTGCCATATAAATTATAAATTTTTGTCCAAAAAATAAAAAGAAAATTTCTGGATAGGGCCACCCTTATCACCTAGGGGTATAAAAAATAGCCTACGATCTATTCTCAGACCTACCAAATATACACCAAAAATTTCATAAAAATCGGTCAAGCCATTATAGGCTATTTTTACACTTAACTATGCTTCAAAATATTTCAGTGTTATGAAAATATTTAAATATTCCGAAAGTATTTAAATACTAAGTTTAAACTATTTAATTACTTTTGTTATTTATTATTTAAATACTTTTATCTTTTGAAAATACTTAATATTTAAATACTTCCAATTTTCTGAAAGTATTTAGTATTTAATATTTAAATACTTTTTCAAAGTATTTGCCCAGCTCTGTCATGGGCCCAATTCGATCCTGTGACTAGTTTCTGAGATACAGCTCAAAAAATGTACAATAAAAACAATTTCGAATTCATGATTTTTTTCATACATTTTATATTGTGATACGTTCTAATGGCCCTTTATAATATTTTGCACTAAAAACATTTGTTGTTTTAATAAAAAAAGAAGCGTAGAAAAAAATTAAAGTTTGAAGAATGTTGGCGAAGGCGCCGGGAAATCGATATAGAAATAACAAGTGAAAAAAATATTCGGCCAAATTGGCTAAAACATTTTTCTTCCTTATCAAAAAATTTAATTGAAAAACTTTCGGAAATTGCTCCTTTGACCTCTGATTCCCCATCAATAAATTAAAAGTTCCACAAGATACAGAATTTTAGAAGAATTTGTAGCTGTATCTCGGAAACTGGTCATAGGATCGAGTTGGGCCCATGAGAGTCGAAATCTACAACATATTAAAAATTAAAAAATTTCACCGGGAGCCACTTCCCATAAGATCTGAGCGGGGTCCTTTGATTTAAATTGGATGACCAACAACTGAGCTACGAAGGCGTGTCCACTTGAGATGGGTCACACTGTATAGTAATTTGAATACTCCTTTGGATATGTATTCACTTACGACATTGCGATCATAAAAAATCTGTCTCTGACCTGATTTATTTTTTGTTGAGCTGCAAACTATTAGCCTCATTTTATGCTGTACTTCTTATATACATTAAGTTTTGTTAAAACTGTAAGGGCCCAAGACTGAAACCTTGCGGTACACCAAATATGGACGAGTATATCCATCGTCGTAAAATACGAATTGCTGTCAGTCTGTTGAGTAGAAAAGTTTAATAGTTATTTGAAACCTACGCCATTTGCAACTTAGTCCACTGCATTTAGTATTTTTCTTCAGACCAATTCATACAAAAGCACATGTTGGTTTTCCAGGTAGGTTCGGGTGTCCTTGATAAGGTCTCAAAAGTCCCCGAAGTGGGAGTGTAAGGATAAAATTTGGCAACGCTGTAGAGGGCTAAAATCGTGCTCGGAAACGAATTTTTCGAGATGTCTCGGTTTTCATTGCCTCCACGACAAAAATACATCAGGTCAAAAGGAAAGCTATGGAAATTCTCTATAAAAAAGATACAGGGTCTTTTTTCGTATACGCAATAGTTTTCTTGAAAATCTTGCATTGAATTTGAACTTATGGGATATTATGGATAATTTAAGTACTCTATTCCACACCACCATTGAGGTTGAGTACTAGGCGCGTTTTTTTTTATGTGGTTTCCCCGGTAGGCCTAATCCACAACTGTCATACTTATTGAAATGATGTCAAATTAATAATTTCCTTCTTGTCCGTTTTCTCCTTCTATAAATTCATCGATTCGTTCGAGGAAATCCGAGTCAATCTGAGAACTTTCAGTCTCTGCTTCAGTGTCGGCATCTATTTCTGACGAGTTTTCAATCGGTTCAGCATTCAAGCAAGATTTTTCATGGCAGTTGCCGCAAACTGGTGAGCAATTAAGTCCCGACAGCCACACAATGGTCCACAACCTTTCGTACAGCTGCAGAAAATCATCTTCAGAAGGCAATCAGGTGCAGGAAGTTGGGATGTTGTTTTTGGCCACAATATGGTATCTTACAGCAATCATCCCCACTCTTTAGGATCCAATACATTACCCAACCATTTCTGTACTTGAAAATAAACACGAAATAGATGCTGTTGAGCTGCGTCATGAGTGGGTGGTAATGAATTCAATTTCACTGGTTTGCTTTTGCTCACAGCTTTAATAAAGCAAGAACACCGACAGTTATCGATGGAAACTTCTGGAGCGTTATAGATTGCGAGGAAAAATTTTATCCCATTCGAAGTAACTATGTCAGGAGAAGTACCAGTCTTGCTGAAAATTTCAGCTACAAGTTTCAAGTCCTGCCGTTTTTTCATCCCTTTCAAAGCTGCAGTCTTGCCTTTATTAAACAGAGCAGATGTAGTGTCACACCCGAGAATGCGTGCAGAAACAATATGTGATCTCGAATATCTTTATGGTGATCAAAGCTTCGTGAAGAATAAATTTTTCGTTGGACCTTCCCTCTGCCTGGTTTGAGAAGAAAAATTTCTTTATTAATAGGTGTACGAGCAGTTAAAATTATAAGAAGATCCACATCTTCCCCAACCACAACCGTAGTATTTCTACATGATTCCTCAAGCGCTGTTTCGACTATCAAAATGTCCGCCTCATCTTCAGCATGTCCAACAATATAATTATTTGTCTCAAACTTTTATGTCAACATCGAAATCAAACTTTTTTTATTTTTATTATTGGAAAGGACCTTCTCTTGGCTCACAGTTGCAACCATCTGCTCAGCAAAGTAAATGTCAACAGATGAAGCTTTTGAGGACCTGCGAAGCTGCTCCATAGCCTTCACACTGTTGCTAATATTTTCATAACCATCAAAAACAATAATAGAGTTCGAGCCAAAATGATTTTGCACATAATTAACATATGCTTGGCAAATAGCACAGTAGGTTTCATGTTGATGCCATATAACTCGGTGCAAGAGAAATCCCCCATCAACGATATAAGTGGCATTTTGGAGATCTGGTTCAGATTCAAATGGCTGGAAATTGTCATAGAAAGTTGACTTGTTCGTCTTGCGCATACCAACTTCGTCATAGAGTGACACCAGATAGGGAGCTAATTCATACTCCAAGTAGGTGCGAAGCTCTTCATTTTTTCTCTTCATGACAGTAATCCTTTGAAACAACAATAATGGATCAATGGGCATTGTGGTCCACTTGGACTTTAACATTGCTATTGACAGTTAATAGTGGAAGCACTCTATCTGCACGTGAGAATTTAATATCACAGAAATTGTTGCCAATTTTTTTCGTATACGAAAAAAGACCCTGTATCTTTTTTATAGAGAATTTCCATAGCTTTCTTTTTGACCTGATGTATTTTTGTCGTAGAGGCAATGAAAACCGAGATATCTCGAAAAATTCGTTTCCGAGCACGATTTTAGCCCTTTACAGCGTTGCCAAATTTTATCCTTACACTCCCACTTCGGAGACTTTTGAGACCTTATTAAGGACACCCGTACCTACCTGGAAAACCAACATTTGTTTTTGTATGAATTGGTCTGAAGATGCGGCTCATTTTTCACTAAATGCAGTGGACTAGGAGATAATTAAAACTGATGTGCTACCTATTTGCCATATCATTAAATTTCAGAAATCAGTTTATTAAAATAAATAACCTATCTATTTATCTTTGGATCAAGCATTTGAAAATGTAAATGTCGATTACAGAGGAATCTGGTGCAGAAAGTAGATCGAATTTAAGCAAAAAAAAAAAAAAATTAAATCGTTACATTTCAGTTGTCATAGAAATTGCTATCTTTTTTTGTATAAATCAAAGTATTTATTTTGTATGACTAAGAAAATATTGTTTTAAGCGATGGTATCGTTGGTACATCGTATTTGCTGTCTGTTGATAAAATTGAACGAATTTTTCATTAAAATTTGTCATCTCTATGATTTTTATACATTTTTATACAATGTGAAAAAATGTGTTCAAATGTGTTATACAAAGTTTGCGACGAATTAAGAATATTTTGTTGAAAGAAAACATTTATTTTTAATTCAAATACAACAGTTACAGGAGGTGCTGCACCTCTGTTCTGACGTTTCTGAGTCCCCCTTTTCAAATTGAATTGAAATTATTTTGCAAAAAGAAACGGAATTGTTGTTTTTTTCGATTGTCTTCTACAATTCTGGGTTGAAGATGGTCAGTGCTAAAAATAAGAATTTAAAAGTTCGGATTCTTTAAAATAAGCCACAAAAAGAAGTAGAAGTGAAGTATATATTATTACTAATTTGTGGTAAAATAATTATTTTATTCCATGTTAATTAAGTAACAAATAAAACTTACAATAATCTCTTATATAATTTATTGAATATAACTAAATGTTAATAAATAATAAGACTGGTTAACAACATTTTTGTTCCAAGCAAAAAATGCCTGTTTCTTTTGTATTTTTGCACCGTGAGTTCAAATATGTTTTCATAATTTCTCCGTCGCCTATTTTGTGTTCCAGTACACTCACATAAAACAATGTATAATATATATACAGTCCCAAAAGTATAGATGCGCCTGAATAACTCGTTGGGATATCGAGGTTGAGGTCATCTGGGGGCACCACTTGGTGACCTTGTATTTGATCTTAAGGTCATATTCAAGGTAATTTGAAGGTAAACTTTTCGTTCTTTAAATAGGAACCCCCATTTTGACCCCGCATTGTGAAAGAGCGAAAAATTTTGCATTAGATTTGTAAGGGACCAAACTGATCCTAGGGGTCATCTAACGGTCAAATGTCTTTAAATTTTCAGACTGGTACCTCGTCAGGATAGCGAGATCTCTCCAAAATGCGACGTTCTATGACTTATATTCGAAGTTAACTGAGGTTCTAACATTCACGCGACCACCTTGTACATATTAGAATTAGATTTGTACATAGTATAGTTGTAATAGTTTTATTTATGAATAAGTATACCGGGTATAACAGGATCATGGTACATCCCCCTTTTCTCCTTTAGTTTTTAACTTTTTGACATACAAGTGATTTTTTTTTACTTCCGGTTTCGCCGGAAGTGACACTAACTTTCAATTTTTAAATGGAACACTCTGAATATTATTGCATTTTTGAATGTGACATTTTAAACGTCAATATTTCTTATAATATAATTTTTAGTTTTCCATTTAAGTGTGCCATGATGGTTCCCATTTATTCTAAATGACCCGTCGAATGCTAGAAAAATCTAAATCCTGTGAAAAATACTAAATTACGTGATTTATGAGCAAATAAAGTTCATCAAAATGGTTTGAACCATATTGGTACCGTGGTACCATTTATTAGTAGGTACTATTAATAAGGAATTTATTCATATGTCGTATTAAAATGTGCGATAAATACAAACAAAATTGCAGCTAAAAGAAAATAAGAAAATACAATTTTGTGCGGCATTTTGAACACAATTAACAAGAATTTTAAACAATTTTTAAAGACACAATAGAAACCAGTGCCGGTTTTAGATATAAATTGCTCCTAGGCCCAGGTCAATTTTGCTCCCCCCTCCCGCTTGCTATTAGTTTATGGGCAGGGGGGGAAAATCTTTTTAGTCCGAAATTTTTTTTTCTGTTTATGGGCACTAACCACTAAGACGAAAGACAATGATCCCCACAAAGTGGCGCCCCTAGGCCCGGGCCTATGAGGCCTAGTTACAAAACCGGCCCTGATAGAAACGCCGGTAAACCAATAAATGTTTGACAAGCTAAATATTTCATTGTTTTCAAAGCCACCTTAGTTAATCACTTCTTAACATATAATTAGAACAAAATTGTATTTTCTTATTTTCTTTTAGCTGTAATTTCTTCCACGTCCAGTGGAAGTAGTTATAGTAACGACAAAAATTTTTAAAAAAATTTTTATTGTCCAAATAGGCTTAAAATGTCATGAAACGTCGAGATTTTAAGTTTGAGCGAAAAAAATAATTTGTCTGTCTGTCGGTCTGTCTGTCTGTCGGTCTGTCTGTCTGTCGGTCTGTCTGTAACTTTTTTTTGTGCGCACGTTTACTCTGGAACCGTTTAAGATATTGACTTGAAATTTGGTACACATATGTACTTTAACGAGATCTAGAACTAGATTATATTTTCATCTTGTTCCGCCGAAGGGTTGGGGGGTAAATTGGGGTAAATGTGTAAATCAAGCAGGTAAGAGTCCATGAAATTGGTATTTAGTATATACAAGAGAAGCTAAGGTCTCAAAAAAATTTTTGGCATTAACCACCCCCATTACCACCCCCATTACCACCCCCACCTCCTTATTAAAGGGGATGAAAAAAAATTGTGATTTAGTGTATGTACAGGAACCAGAAACCTCAAAATATTTTTTTACTTCATCCACCCCCCACTACCACCCCCTATCACCACCCCCACCGCCTATCACCACCCCCACCCCACTACCGATGTGGGGTATCGTTTTATGGGTTTTTGGGGTAGAGGATTTCAAATATTATATTATTAAAGTTCCGTAAACAATTATTTTCACATACAAACTTTTTTCGTTGTGAGTGACTTGGATAGAGAATCTGGATGTGGAAGTAGTGATTCCTTGGGCAGCGGTTTTTGTTTGTATTGATAGCACATTCTAATACGACATATGAATAAATTAATGGTACTAATAAATGGTACCACAGTACCAATATGGTTCCATTTGAAAAAAATTAGTTTTGCCCCAAAAACCATTTTGATGAATTTTGTTGGCTCATAAATCACGTAATTTCGTATTTTTGACGGGATTACGATTTTTCTAGCATTACACGGGTCATTTAGAACAAATAATAAATCGGAACCGTGATGGCGCACTTAAATGGAAAACTACAAATTATATTATAAAAAATATGGACGTTTGAAATGTCACTTATTTGGTATCGTTGTATTCAGAAAATTATGCAGAATTCAAAAATGCAATAATATACAGGGTGTTCCATTTAAAAATCGAAACTTAATGTCACTTCCGGCAAAACCGGAAGTGAAAAAAAAATCACTTGTATGTCAAAAGTGCCGCTTATTTTATATATATAGGATATCCCAAATTCAATTAATTATCTTCCTGTTACACCTGGCATACAAAACTTAATTGATTTGCCATATTTAGAAGCCTGGCTGATGGAAAAATTCTGAAACAAGATCTGAATTCAGCGGAAAAAGTACTAACTGGTTCGCCGATTTTAGTTCGTGGGACAAGGGATTAAACCAGTGTTAACCAGTGGAATAAATATAAAACAGAGAATATATAATTAAAAAAATGAATTGCTACAATAATGGTTTAATATGTTATTATAAAGTACATCTTTTTTTAATGAGAATTACGAAAGATTTATAATATTACAATTATCTCTCTGTATACATTTTTTATTTGACAATGGGAAATTTCGTATCTTTTTGATATTTAAAAAATAATAAGTACTCGCAAAAACAGAAATAATGTGGTGTTGGGAGCTGTCGCTAATGAGGTCCAGGGTCCTGTCGTGTACTTAGAACGCAGGATTTTATTATCTGTAGTCACTAAATCGCAGAATAAGCTCAGAACGAATTTCTATACAAAAAGTTAAGCAATGATAGTTGCGGTTTATACCTAGAAAGGTGACCTCCCTTTTAGCGGTTTGTGTAGCAGTTTATAAGCAGAAGCTATGCAATTTTAGGCGAGTATTGCGTAATAGTTATGCCATCCTTCGGAGGAGATGTAAATAAATCGGTTCCTCGTTTATTAGATGTTAGGGAAGTGAAAAATCCGTACTCTCCGTAGGAGAAGAGAGGTTCGGCAAAATTTCTAGGTTGGGGCTCGTGCCCTGGCGTCGGTGGATGGTTTTAATCGCGGAATAATCACGGAAAAATCGCGGAACTAAGCTGACGTTAAATAAATCAATATTAAAATAGCAGATGACAACATCGTCTTTTTACGTGTATTTTATGCTCCAACAATTTATTGTTCATGAACACGAAAAAAAAAAATAGAATATGGGTCTTCTGGTTTAACCAAAAGTACTTATTTTTAGTTTTGAAAATTGCACCGAAATTCCCCATTTATTTGAATAACAAAATACTTATTACGTTTGTTTTTTTTTTTTTAGAAAATAGGTAAGTACTTAACTTAAATTTACGAACATATTTACACACTATAAAAAAAGATTCCAGACTTCCTCGTTATATTGCTTCCCATAGGTTTTCCTGAAAATTTAGAAAATATTACGTTAATATTTTTATGACAGATTTTAAGTTTCTCAACTTTCGAATTTCCCATTTTGCAGTAAAGAAATATAATCTATAAAATATCTAAAAATATCTATATCAATGTCTATTTCACACCGGTGATGTTAAGAAAATATCTATTAATTGAACATGAAATTTAAATTTTATAAGTCAGCAAAGTCAACAAAGTCAAGCGCGGATTTATGGGGGGGGGGGTAACGTGGTAATTACCCCCCCAAGATTCTGTAAACCACCAACTTTCGTTTTAAAATTTCATAATTTTTATTATTTTATTTTATATTTTTGAATATATATTGTATTTACAGAGGCGTAACTGAGAATTTGCCCCCCCCCCCGCTCATCAAAAAATTTTGGGATGAAAAAATTTTTTTCGGATTTATCCTCCCGTTCATCAAAAAAAATTTTTCGAATTTTTTTGTTATTTTCAGCACGTGGCTGTGTCCGCCCCCCCCCCCCCCAGCTCAAGGTCCAGATCCGCCCTTGAGCAAAGTCCACCCTTTTAGTAATAGATATTCTATGTAAGTTATTTGTGTCCTGTGTCTCGGCAGATAGGCCAGTCGGTAAAGTAAAAAATACACCAGAAGCTTGCAAAAAATGTCTGAGATTTTCCTTCAGTAACTGTTAGTGAATCCGCTCAATCTCCCCAAAAAATCACCCATTCGGTGAAAAAAACCTTATTTTACTGATAATTAACCGTTGAAGATATAAAAAAATTGCTCATTATAAAAAGAAAGCTTGGCTAATTTCCTAAAAAAGTCCTTCTGTAATTTTTTTGTATATGCCATAGTTTTTGAGAAAATCGATATTGAAGATATAAGAAAAATTGAATTTTTAGAAAATGCGTTATATAATCGTTAATATCTTCGCCAATTGTCGACATATCTAAGAAAATAAGTAAGCAAATGAAAGATATTTTTATAACCTTCAATTTTTCACCATAGGAAATTATAAAAGTGTTTTTAAGTCGTGTTAGTAAAAATTGATTCTTAAATCAGATATGAAATACATTAATTTAATCTTTTTTTTTTTTTTTTTAGATGTCATTACAATACATACTTGTACCAAATTTCAAGGGAATATCTGAATTCTATTTTACCATCCCCTTTAATAATGGAGTCGAGGTGGTAGGGGGTTGAAAAATATTATAAAAAAAATTAAGGTCTTGGCTTCTAGTATATACACCAAATTCCAAGTTACTATACTCTTACCAGCTAGCTTTACTTATTTTCTCATATTTACCCCCATTTAACCCCCAACCCTTCACCGGAATTAGTGCAAAATATAATCTAGTTCCATATCTCGTCATGTACATATGTGTACCTTAAATTAATATCTCAAGCCGTTGCTGAGAAAACGTCCGCAAAAAAAGTTACAGACCGACCGACAGACAGAAATACGTATTTAAATTTGTATGATTAGACAAAATTATTGTAAATCCAGTTATTTTTCACTTGAAATTTCACTAATTTTATTTGTTTAATAGTTAATTTAATTTAATAAACTTCATTAGAACAATATTTCGAAAAAACACGTGGCTGTAAAACGATCCACATAGCAGAAGAATATTTTTTTGCAACTTTTGTATTTGAGCTGTTTGTTGTAGGTTGTAGTATACTATACAATGCACAGGAATGCGCGCGCCTTTTCCATCCATTCTAAACGGAGCGTCACTGTGCGTTAAAATTCTTTCCCTTTCAATAGCATTTTTTTTCCTGAGAAATATAGTATAATTTTAAATGGTATGATCAATTAATATGAAGTCTTACCTTCATTTTTAGACCGGGTACATTCAAAAATATTAAAATACAAGGACGATAGATTAATTTAAAAAAAACAAACAAAAAAATCAATTTTTTGATGATTTTTTTTATGCAATTTTTTAACTATTAAATGTTAGAAACAATAGTTATATGATATATAAACTCAAACAAAATTTTTTGAGCTAAATTTTCGGGATGTTTGGATGTTTTTTTTTTAGGAAGCAATAAAAAATTGGCCAAAATTTGGCTAACTTCAACTTGTTGGTAAATTTGTAAATGGGAGTATTTTTATTCCTAACTTTTTCTGCATTGAAGTACTACCTTGAACTAAGAGATAATGCATTTATACCTCATATTAAAGTCAGTTATTTTTTGTGGGCCTGTGAATAGAGAGGCAAAAAATTAAGAGATAACTATATTATTATATTGTTATTTTTATATACTAATAAATGTCAATAGCCATTAAAAATGGCAACACAAGAGAGTATTTTATATCCCCTTTAAAACCCATTTTGATTTTTCTTCCTAGCTTGTATGAGTTTCCAACAATTCAATTTTTTCTAAAGGCCGCGCGCAAAAAATTTCAAATAAACGAAAATTCGCGCGCATTAAAAATACAAATTTTGAAATTTTTTTTAAAATCGATTTTCTGGAAAACCATACAACAAAATTAAAATAGGACTTTTTTTAGGGATTTAGTCAAGTTTTCCTTTTTATGATGAGCAATTTTTTTATATCTTCAACGGTTAACGAGTTATCGATAAAATAAGGCTTTTTTCACCGAATGGGTGGTTTTGGGGGGGGGGGGGGGGGTTGCGTGGCACCCCCAGCACGGATTTTTGTGGTTTTGTGATGTATAATAACAGTTACTGAAGGAAAATCTCAGATAACATTTTTTGTGATGGAAATTTTGGATTATAAAGGGGGTAAAACATTAAATTGTGATTTAGTGTGTACAAGGATCAAAGCCCTCAAAAGTTTTTTTAATGAGATGGGGGTAGTGGGGGGTTTTCAATAGGGAGAGACTTGAATAGAAAATTTGCATGTGGAAGTAATGATTCCTTAGGCAGCGGTTTTTGTCTAGTATTGACTTTTCAAATTACTCACTAATAAGGTGCAGCTACTCCTAATATTCCATCGTTTCGTTTACCATTTCTGCAACTACGTCTGTCCTTTTCCTCTCGGCTATTACAATTACCGCAATAAGTAAAATAATGACGAAGAAAACCATCAGAATGAGTTGCCATCTTCTTAACAGTTCGACCCAACGCCTGGTCCTGGAGTCCATTCTGTGACCCGAACCTCGACTTATCGGGACTGAATATGGCGCCGCTGGAAACTGCACCGCAGAGCCGTTGCCATTGTAAGAAAAATGCACGTCTTCGTCACTACTGTCACTGAAATCCAGCGAGTATTTGTTTGGGTTCTTCATTTTTGTACGACAGTCAATGAGTTTCTAGATTGTCGTTAGAAGCAAAGTGTGTGGTATCTCCTTGCCCCGATGTTGACTTACCGTTATCGTATTTTATAGCGATCTGACATTGTTTTTTAGAGATATAAGGGACAGCTCATCTCTTACGTCGGTATTTGCTTATAGCCCAGCCCCAAGGTTTTTGAACTGGGATGAAATAAAGTAGATTTTTGCTGGCGTAAAGTATGAAAAAAAGTTGCAACATAAAACAAAATTGCGTCAAACTCCCACATATTTTCTTGGAAATTACTTTTAAAGCACGCAAAATATGAAAAAATCGTAGAAATGAAAATTACACTGAACCAAAAATATCCATAAACATAATTAAAGAGTACATTGATACGATGAATTTGTTCATTAAAGTTGAGCCGATGGATGATTTTATTTTCGCCATACCTCCCTCGTAAGTATGCTGTAATTCCATTGTTTTGTCGATCGTAAGTGATGCCTTATGTACCAAATACTTGTTGCCATTGGTAACTGGTCGTTATTTTTCATAACGTCTCCAGGGGAATAAAGTAAATTTGGGATTTTTTTTTTCTTTTATATAACAAGTATTAAATTAAATGTTTTAACTTTCTGTGCAGAAAAATCCATGGAAAAAATCTGAAAAAAATCATGCATATGTTTTTGAGGTCAGGGAATCCGAATCCGAGGTCGTCTAAGCTCTGTGAGGTCAAGGTCATTTGTAGGTTATTCTAAGGTCACTTGAGGTGTTATCGGCATTTACGGTTCGAAAAATCTGAAAAAATTCATACGTATGTTTTTGAGGTCAGAGAATCCGAATCTGAGGTCAGCTGAGCTCCATTAGGTCATGGTGAAGGTGTTTATAGGTCAAGTGCGAAAAAAACGTTTTAACGGATAACGTTTTTTAGTTGTCATTCTTGATGTTTTTTTGTATACACACCTTTACTTCTTGCCCGTGTCTATATATTTTTATGTATATACAACTGTTTAACAGCATTAACAAAATTTCTCGATAAAAAAATGCCTAATATGATTTTTTTATTTTCTTCGCATATTTTGGTACCGCAGGTGGCTTTGCATTTGTAGGAGACGAATGTTTTTCTAGTCCTAAGTAGATCCTAATTTGTTCTATACGTAAGTAAAATTTGATTCAAATTGGAAAAAAAATAAAAGAGTTATTGTCACCATTTCCACTGAAACACTCTGTAGGTACTTATCCAATTCTCCACAAATTAAGCATTTAAATAATTTCGTGTTTCATTTGACGTATGACCTGGGGCGCCATCGTGTTGGTAAATTAATCTTTCTAAAAAACTGATAGATTTTGAAGCGACATAATACTAAAAAATAGTGTTTTGCTCCGTACAACATATCCCCATAAAAGTATACGATGGGTAAACATAGGCCAATTATGCATTAAATAACAGGACATTAAGAAAAACTATAAGGTACCTCCTCCAGAATCGTTGATGACGAAAGTAGTTCAATTTGTTAGACCATAGTAGTTGCATAGGTATCTAAGAATGAACTTTTACGCAATTTTGTTTACTTACCATCATCAGTTCTACAATTTTTAACGATTTTTTCTATGATGTTTTACGCAACACATGTTGCTGTAAATTGTTTACATTGACGTCTTCTTTTCATCTAGATAGCCTACTATTACCGATAAGGTTGACATTTTCGTTTTTTGTCGTGATATGATTATCGCTGCGGACGCGAGATAATCCTTTAACTTCAACATAGTAAAAATCCTCGCCGTCCTCAAATCGACCCTAACTGTACCCTACATGACCAAACTAAATATTAAAAACCTCCTCTCTGCTGATGGGAAGTGCAACTCTTGTTTGCCAAGTAAGGGATTCGTGCGTGTACATTTTTGCTCCACCGATGTCGGCTTAAACAAACATTGTAAGAATATCGTGATTTGAAAATTCAATCTCCTGCTTCGAATCGTGCACACCTTCATTAATAAAGGCATCTTTCTCCCCCTTCCCGCCACCACCACCTCCAGTTTTCCTTTCATTATTTGTCTGAATAATTAAAGAGGTACTCGTGGCTGCTTTCTTGCCCACAATGGCGTGCAGTGGGTTTTAAAGGATGCTAGAATATTTCTGAAATGTTAGAGTGTTGTCGCACCTGGGTTACGTAGACTATTAGACCGAGAGTCTTACAAGACGTCTTGTTTGGGCGGTTGTTCAACAATTATCCAAAGGACGGATAAGCATATGAAAAATGCCCATAAAGGAAATTACATGAAATGAACATCAAAATATTCCCTTGACTGTAAAAATATGTTTGTTACAGTGTTATTCCAGAAATCCAAGGGGGAGCTGAATTTTTGCAAAAAAGGCAATTGTTAATTAAAAATTTGTTGCAACTTACCTAATGGACGAAAAAATTTGAAAAAATTATCGACCATAAAGATCTTCCAGATGAACTCAGAAAAAAATATTACGTCGTATTTGGAGCGAAATTCAAATTTTAAAAAATAAATAAAAATCCAAACTGCCCAAAAGTGCATTTTTTGAAAATATGCTATCATGATATTTTTCAGACAGCCGCGCATTTGTGTTATTAATACCCTCACTTTTTTCAGATTTTTTTATTTGGTGGCACATGTTGAAAAAAAAAATAAAAACTTCAAAACAAATTGTTATCACATTTCTCAATAACATAATTTTTAACTAAACATCAAAAAGATCATTAATCCTCGTTACTTTCATCATCTATCACCAGCTACACATTTGCGGTATCAAAAATAGGGCCCAGAATTTCAGCAGGATTAGTAAATTCTTGATAGATATCTTCTTCCTCTTGTTATTCACAACGTCTTAACAGACATTTTGAGATTCATTAATTGTTCTAGTTGTCTTCTCTTTGTAAAAAGTAACGAGAATTAATTATCTTTTTGATGTTTAGTTAAAAATTATGTTATTGAGAAATGTGTAACAATTTGTTTTGAAGTTTTTATTTTTTTTCAACATGTGCCACCAAATAAAAAAATCTGAAAAAAAAATGAGGGTATTAATAACACAAATGCGCGTCTGTCTGAAAATTATCACGATAGCACGTTTTCAAAAAATACACAGACAGAAGAATGTATCGTCGCAAAAAAGCGCGTGCAAAAATTTTAATTTTTAAATTCAAATTATGCAAATGGTCAGAGCAAGTGATAGGAATTATTCTCGATCTGTCTAAATATAAGCAACTAACGAATCCAAACGTATGTTTTACCGACCTCAATGTCGATATTAGGTAATAAGGGCGACGGTGAAATTTTATTTCACAATAATTATTAGGGACTTTTTTCTAAGGTTGTTTTTAAACTAGTTCGGTGAGTGCATCCCAAAGCTTTCGCATTGCAAGCCTTCGCTCTCTGCTCCCCTGTGCAATTACAGCCCGCCACCCACGCTGGGAGATGCTCGAAGTGAGCATAGAGAATCCAGACCACAGATTTATCTATCGAGGTTAATGCAAAAAAAGTTTATTTGACTTGATGTCTGATTTGATTAAGACCAAGAGAAATGTAACGGGGTATAATATAAAATGAACATTGCAGTTTCGTTGGCGTCGCATATAGATAATTATCCTGTCAAAACTGGAATTTAATTATCTACGTAGTATGTTTTTGAAAACATTAGGTCTGTGTGAAATGTAACAAAAACAAAAAGAGATTTGGATATATACATGGTATGCCAATAGTGTGTCCGAGTTCGGTATATCTTGTTGTACGATGCTATTTATCGAATAGGTATATTGTGGACAAGCAAAATAATTATACAGGGTGGACTAAATGGACCTATTATTTAGTATCCAATAAAACCACACCTTGACGATTAACTGTAGCGGTTACGTGCGGATTTTCATGAGCCTAATGGTGGTTATTATGCCGATTAAAATTCCTGCACTGCTTATATGGGCCTCGTATGTACATATAATCAGAGCCCCCACAAGAGGGGGGGGGGGGTGGAGGTCAGTAGGTACCTTGGTACCCGGCCATTTTAGGGGCCCGGTTAGACTAGTAAACGCAATCCTTGCTTAGTAATTATAAGACCTGGGCAAAAAAAAATATTTTTCAAATCTCCCCCCCGCTTATCAATTATTAAGCGCGGGGGCCCGTAACGAAGGCCTGCGCTAGAGATTTTAACAAAAAAATGTTTTTCAAATTTCTCCCCCTCGCTCATCAATTATTAAGTGCGAGGACACGTAACGAAGGCCCGCTAGAAGTTTTGACAACATTTTTTTTTTAAATTTCTCCCCCGCGCTCATCAATTATTAAGTGCGGGGGCCCGCCACAGATTTTTGATAAAAAATGTTTTCAAATTTCTACCCCCCCCCCCCCCCCCACTCCAGTGAATTTGGTACCTGGGCCCCATGATTTGATGGAGGGGGGTCTGCATATAATTATTCCTTCAAATCCTGGCACTTCATTGCACTGGCGCAAAAACCACTGAAACAGTCGAGACGCCTTTGAAAGTCGTTTGGGTATAGATGGCCGGTAAATGTGGCCCGTTTCATTGGCAGGTTATATGGCCCGCGATATAACCCGACAATACTTGATATTTAAAAACTAATCAGTGTTTCAGCTTCGCGATGGGAAAGAAATGTCGCAATTTGCGAAAACAATTGTCTCAAGAGCAACTTGAAGCGATTGTAACAGCTGCTAATACAACTGGAAAATCTCAGAGAGCAGTTTGCGGTAGATTTGGAATACCTAGACGGACTCTACGCCGATATTTAAACCAGGGCTTGACAGTGAAGCGGCTGGGTCGTCCAAGCACTGTGAGGCTACAGCAGGAAGCCGACTTTGTTCAACGAATCAAACAATATTGTGAGATTGGATTGGCTCTCACTCCCAAATTGGTTCGTCATCAAATGTTCAGATACTGTGAGAGAAACAACATCCCCCACGAGTTTAATCGAGAAAAGCAATTTGCGCGAAAAGACTGGTTCTATCTCTTCCGCAAGAGGCACCCGGATTTGTCTATACGAAAGGCACAATCGGTGATCCCGGCTTGTGCGCAGAAACTAAATAAGCCCATCGTTTCTGATTATTTGAATAAGATAACCCAGATTATGACAACCTTGGACATAAAAGATAAACCTCAAAATATTTACAACATAGATGAGAAAGGTTGTCGCTTAACAATCCACCATCACCAAAGTGTTATGACTCAAAAGGAAGCAAAGCGAATCCATGTGGTTGCGCCTGAGCATGCTCAGAATGTAACTGTTGTAGCGTGTGCGAACACAATGGGGAATTCCATTCCACCCAGGATATCGTTTAAAGGGAAACGTTTGAAACCCGAATTCTTCGATAATTTACCCCACGGAAGTTTGGTCAAAATTTCGCCCAAAGGAAGCATGACCACGGAAGTCTTTAATGACTTTTTGAGACATTTTGCTCAGTATAAAGCCCAGGGACCTATACTTCTTATATTCGATGGAGTTTCAAGTCATTTAGGTCTTACTATTGCAGAAACCGCCGATTCTCTTGGTATTACGCTCTTTTGCTTACCATCAAATGCCACTCATGAACTTCGGCCACTAGACAAGACCATGCTTCGTTCTTATGAAGCACCTTAGGACCAGGTGAGGTATTGAGATACTTATCCTCAAAGGACGCAGAGCCCGATTCAACATCATTTTCTCCCACGTGTGGTCTAAATGTATGACACCCGAGAACATCATTTAAAGCTACAGGCCTGTTTCCCCTAAATGCAAATGCGGTACCAGAGACAGCTTTTGTGCCTTCTGGTAACGGCAAGATCTATGTCCGTTGAAGCAACAGAACAAAATGAAGGTCCTGAAGAGCCGAGGATAACATTCCATTGGCAAGTCTATTGAGAAAAATCAAGAATGTTCTTCCACATTCTTCTCCACATAAAGATAATGAGCAGTCATTTCAAGAACTGTTACCGACTCCCGTTAATAAGAAAAAAACGTCAACAAATGTCCGACGAAAGGCTTTGGATTACAAAGCCCAGCATGTAACAGAAGAACTTTTCACTGAGGATAATGAAATACCCATAGCTTCTTCGACTCCGAAGGCTGCAGTTCCGTCGACATCTAAGCAACGTACCTCAAGCATTCCAACAACATCCAAGCAATGTACCTCAAACATTCCATCAACAACCAGACAACGTACCTCAAGCATTCCAACAACATCCACAAGCAATGTATCTCAAACATTCCGTCAACATCCAGACAACGTACCTCAAGCATTCCAACAACATCCAAGCAATGTACCTCAAACATTCCGTCAACATCCAAACAATGTATCTCAATTACTCCATTGACGTCCACCAACAAAACGCTATTGGAAAGTCTTCCTCTGACAAAATCGTGGAGGAATCTTGGTTTTGCTCAGCTTGTGGACAGGAGGAGCAACTGGACATGAGGCAATGCGTAAAATGTAAATGTTGGTACCATGAGGTATGTGTTGGTCTTACAGCTGACGACGAGTGTTGTTAATTATACCACACTCTGTCACTTATGTTTTTTATATGTGTTTTTACTTATTTATTTTGTTTTTGCTAAATACATATTGCTTTACAAAAATATACTAACGCTCCATATTTTACATTTTACTTGCATTTTAGCCTATGGGCCGTTTAATCCGGATAGGTGAATAATATGGCCCAAATGCATTGTTTCGGTTTCCTATTTATACTTCATATAATTTTGATTTTGAATGAATAAAACTTATTTTTATAATAGATTAACGTTTACTCTTCAATTTGACATTAAAATCCATTTGCATAAATAATATGGCTTACAGGTGACAAGCAATTTGGCAGGTGGGCCATAAATGCCGCAGGTATCTTATTAAATTTTTCGAAAATTAACCACTTTTTCTAGATATAAATATGACATATGATATATCGTTGGATAGCTAATTTAAATTGTGATCGACGAATGAAACAATTTACAGGGTGTTCCATTAAAAAAAAACGGAAGTTATGTTTATATCTCGAAAAGTGTGGCATGCATAATTTTCTTCTTATCAGCAACGGATTCTGCTCAAAAAAGTGCCTTAAGAATGTGTTACTCGATTTTCGATTCGACACTTGATAATTGAGATATAGAGATGGTCATCCAAAAATGCCAATTTTCGAAAAACGCTCGGTAGCCGAAAAAGATAGACGATCGCGATTTGCGTCATTGTTTGTTTTTCGAAAATCGAGCTCTGGACACCTATATTGTTTTTTGTCCATCTGCCATAGTTTTAGAGAAAACCTCAAATCCCACCTAATTTGGTCCGCTCTATACATCTGTAAACGTCTATGCTGCTACATAGAAGATTATGCACGGAATTAGAAATAACTGCAAATTATTTCGCAAACGAACTAGGCATCATCAGGCGAACGATTAAAACAAACCGGCCGTTCAGTGCACTGCACAGCAGGATGTTTAACGTTCTTTACCACCAACGAAGCAAATAAATAAAATAATCCTGGTTTAAGTTGACTGCTCGTTTGAAATGTGCAAACTTTTCTCCTCCCATGCCTTGGGCCGTTACATTATATTTTCTTTCTACCATGTAATTATCACGCGGCTAATTTTCTGGAATCCCGCGCGCGCCCACTGCGAATTTTTACTCGTGGCTACGTCAGCGCCCGCAGTAATTTCACATTATTTTGAATAGCGCTTATCATTTTTACGAGTGCATATGTGTTTACTCGCTGCGAGAAAATCTCTAATCTTATAGGTGTGTGCCTCACGATCACGTTAGAGAAATTGCATTTGATTATTTAGAGGAATCAGAACGGATAACCGGGGCCATTGTTGCTGTCGGGAGATGGTTCTGAACGGGGAGAGGCCTGTCAGATCTATGTATGGATTTCTCTTGCTGCGTGGCCAAGATGCATTTAATGGCTCAATACATCTAGTGCTAATAAATTTTGTAACACATCGAAATTAATATTGTTTAAAATTTGTTGTGAATGAAAATTTATAATTATACATTAAAAAGATATTTTATTACGTACAGGGTTATTCATTATATATTGACCCCCCCCCCCCTCTATTTCTGTTATCAATGGAAATTAAAAAAAAGTTCCGTATAAAAGTTGTAGGGTGTTATTATATATGAAATCAGGGAACAGAGATCTAAAAGAATATGTAAAAACATACAGGGTTTCCATTTAAATAACAATCAACTCTATAACTTTTATCCGATTTTTTTTTTATTTCCGATAATAACAGAAAAAAGGGGGGGTCAATATATAATGAATAAAAAAAAAATAAAAAAGTGAACATTCAAAAAAGGTCGTGAAAAATTTCCCCGTCGCTCATTACCAGATTTCTTAGGCAGCGTTTTTTTTTAATGTTATTAATAGTATAAACCAGTCTTCACTAAGATACACAGAACAGATATTTCATTATTTCTCCCGACGTGCTTGCACTAACAGGAAGCGGTTTCGTTCAGGTCTAAAAGTTATATACTTGCTCTGTGACTCTGTGATAGATATTCGGTGTGCTTAAAATTTAAAATCCCACGAATAATAGAGCTGATTTCAAAACACCTCCAAGATTTTCCCTTAAATGTTAACCAAAAACTCACAAGGGCTTTTCTAAATCAAGAACCCACGAACCTGTCCATTTTACCCACCAGTTATTTCTAATGGTGAGTTTTTGTACCAACCTGTTCCGTAGTCACTTCTACATGCTTTTGTTATGCAATAGGGAACTTGCCCATTTTTGTAATTTCATTAAAGTGTGTTTATACTAAGTATATAAAAACACGCTACACCTAATATCGGCTCTTAAATCGCGGTACTCACTTTGTAATAGATAATTAAAGTTGAAATCCTCGCGAGAAGCGATGTGACTCTGTGAAAACGTCTAGGTAACACCCTATAACAATTGATCCCGTCAAGGCGTAAGCGTTGTAATAGAAGTTCTGTGTGTTGTGACGTTTGTAGGTTAGAACAGACAATTAGGGAATCCAACGACCTGTCAAAATTGTTTTTAAATATGGCGTGGTTGGCAAACACGGGTTTATTTTTACTAAATTCCGGAAACGTAGCCAAGCCAACAGAAAAACACAAACGTTTAACGAATGAAAATGAATGTTTACCCTCGACGCCTACAGACGCCATGTTGGATGTCAGGTGGTTTGGATCGCCTAATGGGTTGTTCTGATTATTTATCATGTTAATGTTCTAACTGTTTATACATATAAATCTATTACTAAAACGGTAGGTAATCACACCATTTTTTATCAATGTTGCAATGTTGTAACTGACCTAAAAACTTGTCGCGAGTTTATAGATACTTAATTCCAAAGAAATACCATTCATTATTTTCTTGTATATCGTCTACAAGCCTTTAGGTCAGTTAAGCAGCATTGATAAACTGATGTGAATTACCTAATATTTATTTTATTCTTTTTAGTGCTTGTAATAAAAAAAGAAGTTTGTAGGTAAAGTAGGTATTTAATAATAAAGACTTCAATTTAAACAGCATCCCACTTTTTATTTTTACAGTATAATATTTGTACAATTGAAATTATTAACACAATAATTTGAAAGAAACCATAGTTGATGACACTCTTGGCAACGATTTATTAGTACATATCGTAATGCTCTTTGAATATGCCTTTTTTGGCGACAAAGTTATGTTAACTTTATAAAAAAATCATATTTAAATAAAGTGCCGTCTTTCTCTATTACATTTAGTACCCTCTCCACTTTAGGATCAATTGTTTTAAGGTGTTACCTAGACGCTAGTGTTATGGTCTGACGTCATGTTTCAAGAGTAGGTAAACTCAGACAGATTTTAATCGCTCATATTTCCGGAAGAGATTTTTTTTTTTAATTTTTGTTATTGCCTATGCTGTTTTTAATGATGTTAGTTTACAATTTTGAGTGTTTAAATTCAATTTTATTTGTTGTGCAAGTTCCCTATTGATTGATTGATCTACCAGAGTGCGGTAGGCATTGCTGCCACTCCCAGGTATACAGCTAGGCCTGCTACGTCCACGCTGGGTTGGACTAAGGTCATGCTTGTTGCCAGCAGCGAGAGCCACATGACGCATGATAAAGGAATGCGGGATGGGAGGTATAGGTATTTGTGAGATGCGTTACCGCATTGTGTCGTGAGGAAGCGTTTAAGCTCCCTTTTTTGTGTTTCTGCTTCTTCGAATCTTCTTTTTCTGAGTCTGATTCCTCAGTTTCCGATTGTGGTAGAGTATATATCATTGCGATTTTTTTGTGGTGTTCATTTTTTGATCCTGATCCTCTCAGTTGTTCTCCGCTGTAGCATGGTCTCCCTGTTTTTAGTTTGTTGATGTTCAGTGCTAGCGCTTTCTTCAGTAGATATGTTGGGTCCCTTCCTTGGGTATGTCCCCACTACTTCATTGCGTACATTTCTATCCTTTTTTAATTGGCTTTCCTCCTAATAGTGTTGATGTTTTATGTCGCTGTTTTCGTCTTGTTGTTTTTGCGAGTAGTTGGACGATGTCCTTTTCTGCTCTTCTCAAAAACTTCTTCTGTTGGCATTTGTTGTTGTGGCGTTTTTTGACTCCATATGTCATCGTTGGCTGTTTGACTGGTATGTACATATATTTGGTAAGGTACCATGAACGGTATGATTGCCCTTGTCACTCTGTATGCCGTTTTGATTCCCTCCTTTATCGTTTCTTTCAATTCCAGTTAGTTCGTCATGTCTGTTCCTAGATACTTCAGTTTGTTCGTTGTTCTTAGGGAATATTATTAATCTATTTTGTGTTCCTCTCCGCTGGTCCAACTCTACTTTGTTGACGGCTCTCGCTCCATTATTAGGCTTTTTTTTTTAGTTTGTTTTCAGTCCAGATGTGTCCTGCGGCGATTAGGAGATCATCGACGTATATGTGTGTGTTTTCTTAGTAGTCCACTGCATTTAGGATTTTTCTTCAGACCAATTCATACAAAAGCAAATGTTGGTTTTCCAGATAGGTTCGGGTGTCATTAATAAGGTATCAAAAGTCCCCGAAGTGGGAGTGTAAGGATAGAATTTGGCAACGCTGTAAAGGGCTAAAATCGTGCACGGAAACGATTTTTTCGAGATATCTCGGTTTTCATTGCCTCTACGGAAAAAATACATTAGGCCAAAAAGAAAGCTATGGAAATTCTGTATAAAAAAGCTAGAAGGTCTTTTTTTTGTATACGCAATAGTTTTCTTGAAAATCTTGCATTGAATTTGAACTTATGGGATATTATGGATAATTTAAGTACTCTATTCCACACCACCCTTGAGGTTGAGTCCTAGGCGCGTTTTTTTATGTGGTTTCCCCGGTAGGCCTAATCCACGACTGTCATACTTATTCTATTTCTGACGAGTTTTCAATCGGTTCAGCATTCAAGCAAGATTTTCCATGGCAGTTGCCGCAAACTGGTGAGCAATTAAGTCCCAATCTCCGACAGCCACACAATGGTCCACAACCTTTCGTACAGTTGCAGAAAATCATCTTCAGAAGGCAATCAGGCGCGGGAAGTTGAAATGTTGTTTTTGGCCACAATATGGTATCTTTCAACATCCATCCCCACTCTTTAGGATTCAATACATTTCCCAACCGTTTCTGTACTTGAAAATAAACACGAAATAGATGCTGTTGAGCTGCGTCATGAGTGGGTGGTAATGAATTCAATTTTACTGGTTTGCTTTTGCTCACAGCTTTAATAAAGCAAGAATACCGATAGTTATCGATGGAAACTTCTTTAACTGGAGCGTTATAGATTGCGAGGAAAAATTTTATCCCATTCGAAGTAACTATGTCAGGAGAAGTATCAGTCTTGCTGAAAACTTCAGCTACAAGTTTCAAGTCCTGCCGTTTTTTCATCACTTTCAAAGCTGCAGTCTTGCTTTATTAAACAGAGCAGATGTAGTGTCACACCCAGAGAATGCGTGCAGAAACAATATGTGATCTCGAATATCTTTATGGTGATGAAAGCTTCGTGAAGAATAAATTTTTCGTTGGACCTTCCCTCTGCCTGGTTTGAGGAGAAAAATTTCTTTATTAATAGGTGTACGAGCAGTTAAAATTATAAGAAGATCCACATCTTCCCCAACCACAACCGTAGTATTTTTACATGATTCCTCAAGCGCTGTTTCGGCTATCAAAATGTCAGCATCATCTTCAGCATGACTAACAATATAATTATTTCCTTCAAACTTTTCTGTCAACATCGAAATCAATCTGGTTTTATTTTTATTATTGGAAAGGAACTTCTCTTGGCTTACAGTTGCAACCATCTGCTCATGAAAGTAAATGTCAACAGATGAAGCTTTTGAGGACCGGCGAAGCTGCTCCATAGCCTTCACACTGTTGCTAATATTTTCATAACCATCAAAAACAATAATAGAGTTCGAACCAAAATGATTTTTCACATAATTAACATATGCTTGACAAATAGCACCGTAGGTTTCATGTTGATGCCATATAACTCGGTGCAAGAGAAATCCCCCATCAACGATATAAGTGGCATTTTGGAGATCTGGTTCAGATTCAGATGGCTTGAAATTGTCATAGAAAGTTGACTTGTTCGTCTTGCGCATACCAACTTCGTCAAAGAGTGACACCGGATACGGAGCTAATTCATACTCCAAGTAGGTGTGAAGCTCTTCATTTGTTCTCTTCATGACAGTAATCCTTTGAAACAACAATAATGGATCAATGGGCAATGTGGTATCATGAACTTTAACATTTCTATTGACAGTTGATAGTGGAAGCACTATCTGAACGTGAGAATTTAATCTCACAGAAATTGTTGCCAATTTTTTTCTCCATTGCAGCAGTTCCAATCTTATGAGCATCATGACATGTTTTCCATCACCAGTAACCCCTGTTGCAATCGACATAATTTTTGGCACAATTGGGAAGGGATTATGAGAATTGAACCAATCTGACACTTTATGAACGTCCTCGGTATCTCTCTTTATGCGAGATTCCCTTGCGTCAACATGCTGTTCCCCAGAATGAAAAGAAAGCCCACAAAAGTTGCCGAGTCCTTCGCTGATGTTACTTGCAGTCAATAGTCCAAAAACCCATTTATTCACGACACTTTCATCTGCACTTCTTCCACGAGTAAAACCTTCTTTTGATTTCGACGATTTCATAAGGGATTGTTCAATTATCATATCAGTAGATGTTCCACAGAAATATTTATCTGAACGTTTAACCGAGAAAAAGTCGTTGGTGAACTTCTGGAAAGCTGCGCTATCCATTGAATTTTTTAAATTTTCCATCTCTTACACGGATAGAGCCAACTAGGATTTTTTTTGCAATAAAAACTGCCACAAATAAATTTTTTGATTTTAGGTATGACTTACCGGAATTTTTCAAGAAAACTATTGCGTATACGAAAAAAAGACCCTCTACTTTTTTATAGAGAATTTTCATAGCTTTCTTTTCGGCCTGATGTATTTTTGTCGTAGAGGCAATGAAAACTGAGATATCTCAAAAAAATCGTTTCCGAGCACGATTTTAGCCCTTTACAGCGTTGCCAAATTTTATCCCACTTCGGGGACTTTTGAGACCTTATTAAGGATACCAGTACCTACCTGGGAAAACCAACATTTGCTTTGTATGAATTGGTCTGAAGATGCGGCTCATTTTTCACTAAATGCAGTGGACTATAGAAAAATACCATTTTTCCGAAAGAAGCCTGCACCACGCATACCTCCGCTGGAGTGCTGTGAAAATTCAGTTTTGACGCAGTATATCAACATTGCCTCATTGATTATTTCGGGTTTAATTTAAATTAAATGATTATTTATCTGACCATACTTTAAGAGTAATGTATTTGATTATTATGGGTTTAATTTAAATTAAATTCGTTTAAGTAATCTTACTAATTATGAAAAAAGAATTATTTGAGATAATAAAATTCAAGTATTTTACATAAGTTTACTGGTCTGAATCTGGTTGGCTTTGAATCATGTATCTGTCGCCTATCAGGAAAATCATTATCCGCCTCTATCCTGCGACGTAACTGTCCATCCCTCAATGTTAAGTAACTACGATTTCCTCGATTTGCGGGAGGGCGCGGGGTGTCGTGTTTTGTTTTTTAGGTAACCCCGGTCCGCGTGGTCCTCGCCCGCTACGATCCTATTAGCTAATGGGTATTCCCTGTGGGACACTTCTCACGCGACTGCTATACAGCCGGACCGAGAGGGCCGCGCCCCGGGCTCGGCATGGCGCTCTAGCATGATATGCCACTAACGAAGGCCAGCGGAATGTCACTGGAATTATTGCAGGGGATCGTGATTCGTTGTCATTAGTCGGGATAGGCCGGGAACGTTTTTAATTTTAGCTCGGACTTGAGAGGTGTAATGGACAGGTGACTTAATCTTCGGAAGGGTGGGGCACTCCCTTAATTTTCCGGTGTGGCGATAGCGGCCTTCTTGCTTTGAGATTGAAAAGAAAATAAATTATGGGTGTCTACATTCTCTACTTAAAAGAAAAATAGCATATAGGCTCAAAGAACACGCAAATGATAGGATTTTGGGCCTCACTGAAAAGGTTTGAATTTCTTATGTGTCAGTTTATGATCTCTTGGTCAAAAGTTCTCATAGGTGCAAGACCGAAAATACGCGGGATGTAAGGTCACCAATCGCAACTTTTTTTTTCTATGATAATAATCTAGGAGAAAGCTACATATATGGGGCCTGGGATATAACATGTTGGTATTGCTGTTATGTTTTATTATTTTATCTTATGTGAGTCAGATCTCTCCCCCTGCCCGTTTTGGCGCTAGCCGCCCCAGAAAATATTCAATTTTGGAACAGAGTATAACACTTCGGGGTTTGGTGCTAGTTGAAGAGGGTACTTGGTGATCAACATTCGATACATGCCAACATTTTTTTCTCCGTGCAATTGGCAGCACTGGCGACATCAATTATGGCTAAAATTGGAACACTTTTTAACCAGGAGGAACATATTCGTTGTCAATGATCATTGCTGGAAAACCATATGCCAACATTTTCTGCTTGCCCATTTTCCAGATTTTTGGCCAAAAACGGGCAAAAACTGGTGCTTTTCAAAAAACAAATATTGGCACCTTCTCAAACTTGTAGTTTTTGTTCCAAAGAATAGTATCTGTGAGTGAGCCAACATTTTTCTCTCAATGTAACTCCCCCAAAGCATCCCCAAAACCCCAAACATTGAAATACCGATTATTATGTAAAAAAAAGATAATTTCTCGGTCATTACTCCCTAAATGTGTAATTTTTGTATCCTTTTTAGCATAATAATAATAATAATAATAATAATAATAATAATAATAATAATAATTTTATTCATCCTTTCGATCACAATACAATGAAATAGGACATGTCAATAAATAGGATAAAATATAAAACATGGCTAGTTACACTATACGCACATATGCACAAAAATATACAGTAATACACAGTCTTCTTTAGATAAGAAATGTATGATTTAAAAATTCATCGACTGAATAATAGTACATAACTAGAGGTTTTAACTTCGGAATAATGTCATATTGGCAGTATAATAGTAAATGCTTCACAGAAAAGTTTCTATACTGTGCGGAGGCTTGCTAATTTATAGGGGGTGGATGCCACCCCCTCTCAGGAGGTGGCACTTAAAAAATATATATACTTATTGAAGCTGAAATAGAATCAAATTTTAAAAAGAAAAGATTCTATGCAATTTTTCACATAAATTGATAGTTTTTAACGACTTCAAAATTGAGATTTTAGTTTAAAAAAAAAGGTATTTCCAAACGCCTTTCGTCAAGTATCTCGAAAAGTATTACTTTATCGAAAAAATGTTACAGACCAATTACAGAAAGTACAAACTGGGAATTAATTATATTTTTTATTCATTGATGTAGGATTAATAATTGCGGAGATATTTAAGTTTATATTTGGTATCCAAGTGTTTCGAAATTACCTTTCAAATTTAAAATGCATTTTTGTCTAAAGCAAGTGCTTTAAATGAGCAAAAAAAAATTGAGCATCTAGGTAATGCTACATCTCAACGAAAAACTGTATTTGAGATAATTTTTTTAAACTACTATCTAATTAGAGTAACAAAATGGCAACCTTTTTATATAAAAAAATATAAATACGCACATTTTTCCGTCATAACTTATTTATTTCTTATGCTACAGGAACGAGTAAAAAATTATTTCAAAGGGCAATTAATTGTCTTTAATTTAATTTCTTAGTATGCGTGACGTAGTCACAATTTCTGAGATATTTAACATTTAAACTGCATTTTTCGTTTTATAAACGTTCGGACGCCATTTGTAAATTTTCGTATCTCCGAAACTATTAAATCTATGTAAATAAATAAATAAGCGAAATTCATTATCGGTTTAGGAGCTTTATTTTTGGTCTCTACCCATTTTTCAATAAAACTAATATTTACTGAGATATTTGGAAAAGAAAAAAAAATACGTTTTATCGAAAATACCTTTATATTATTATAGTTTAAACTGTATTTTTTTTCTAAAGCAAGTGCTGTATACAAACCAAAAAAGTTGAGCATCTACGTCATGCTATATATTAATGAGAAACAGTGTTTGAAATTCCTTTTTTTTAATTACTGGCTAATTACAGTAACAAAATGGCGACGTTGTTATTAAAAAAATGTGTAGACGCACATTGCTTCGGTCATAACTTCTTTGTTTTTTATGCTACAGAAACCAATAAAAAAACAGTTGAAGCTTAATTTATAACCTACTATTCTACCTATTAGCATCCATGACGTAGGTGTCACAATTTCTGAGATATTTACCTCTCACTCTAAATAATTATCTTATGAATACTTGGATGCCAAATGTAAACTTAAATATCTCCAAAATTATTAATCCTACATCAATAAACAAAAAATATAATTAATTCCCAGTTTGTACTTTCTGTAATTGGTCTGTAACATTTTTCCGATAAAGTAATACTTTTCGAGATACTTGACGAAAGCTGTTTGGAAATACCTTTTTTTAAGCTAAAATCGCAATTTTGAAGTCGTTATAACTTAAAAACTATCAATTTATGTGAAAAATTGCATAGAACCTTTTCTTATTAAAATTTGATTCTATTTCAGCTCCAATAAATATATATTTTTTTGGATGCCACCCCCTGAGAGGGGGTGGCATCCACCCCCTATAAATTAGCAAGCCCTCGCACAATATAGAAACTTTTCTGTGAAGCATTTACTATTATACTGCCAAAAATGAACGAAATCCCTTCAATATGACATTATTCCGAAGTTTTGCATATTTTTTACCTCTAGGTACTGTACTATAATAACAGTCACTTATTAAATAGCTCCGTAATTCTATAACCCATAATAATTGGTATTTGAATGTTTGGGGATTTTTTTTGTGGGAGGGGGGTTACATTGAGAAAAAAATGTTGACACTCACAGAGACTATTCTTTGGTACAAAAACTACAAGTTTGAGAAGGTGCCATCATTTTTTGAAAAGTTTTGGCCCATTTTTAGCCAAGTCCAATTTTTGGCCAAAATATGGCCAAAAATCTGGAAAATGGGCAAGCTGAAAGTGTTATACTCTGTTCCACAATTGACGATTTGCACGAAAGAAAGTTCAGTAAAAAGTGTCATGGCGCACAGTATAATGGTATCACTGTAATTCACTGTCATAACATCGTTTTCATTATCTTTAATGTTAAACCTGCTTCCATTAAATATAAATAGTCTTTATTAGGTTGTTTCGTAGTCTACAATATTTAAAAAATGTCGAATTATGCAATTTGTCAAACACTGTTTCCAACTCTCAGTTTACTAGAAGAGTTGGCAGCAGTGATTGACAAATTGCATAATTTGACATTTTACTTCCACATCCAGTGGAAGTATAGTAACGACAAAAAAATTTTTAAAAATTTTTATTGTTCAAATAGGCTTAGAATGTCATGAAACGTCGAGATTTTAAGTTTGAGCGAAAAAAAAATTTCTGTCTGTCGGTCTGTCGGTCTGTCGGTCTGTCTGTCGGTCTGTAACTTTTTTTGTGCGCACGTTTACTCTGGAACCGTTTAAGATATTGACTTGAAATTTGGTACACGTATGTATTTTAACGTGATCTGGAACTAGATTATATTTTCATCTTGTTCTATCGAAGGGGTAAATTGGGGTAAATTTGGGGTAATTAGGTAAATGAAGCAGGTAAGAGTCCAGAAAATTGGTATTTAGTATATTCAAGAGAAACAAAGGTCTCGAAAAAATTTTTGGCATTAGCCACCCCCACCCCATTATTAAAGGGGATGTGATTTAGTGTGTGTACAAGAACCAGAAACCTCAAAATATTTTTTTATTTCATCCACCCCCACTACCACCCCCTTATCACCACCCCCACCCTACTACCGATGTGGGGTATCGTTTTATAGGTTTTTGGGGTGGAGGATTTCAAATATTATATTATTAAAGTTCCTTAAGCAATTATTTCCACATACAACATTTTTTCGTTGTGAGTGACTTGGATAGAAAATCTGGATGTGGAAGTAGTGATTCCTTGGGCAGCGGTTTTTTAAATATTGTAGACTACGAAACAACCTAATGAAGATGATTTATATTCAGTGGAAGTAGGTTTAACATTAAAGATAATGAAAACAATGTTATGATTATTATATTATAGGTATTTAATTGTTACAAAGTTTGGAAATTAGACGAGTTGGTCAACATGTGCAGTGAATTACAGTGATACCATTATACTGTGCGCCATGACACTTTTTACCAAACTTTCTTTCATGCAAATCGTCAATTGAATATTTTCTGGAGCGGTTAGCGCCAAAACGTGCAGGGAGGGAGGTCTGACTCACATAACATATAATACTCAAAAAAATATTTGCTAAAACATAACAGCAACGGAGCAATGCCAACATGTTATATACCAGCGTCATGTAGCTATCTCCTAGACTATAAGCAGTTTTCGAGGAAATTGCATGTTAAATACGGAATGTCCTCGTGAGTGAAAACAACCACTGAATGGTGTGAAGTTATTCTTTTCATAAACAAATATGAATCATAAACAAAATAAACATTTTCTTAACAAAAATTTGAAAAAGATGTAAGTGATTTTTTTGTGTAAAACATCTTGCGCCATATGCACTATTATTGGTTTCACGATTTTGTATTTTTATCCAACTGAAATGATAATTGGTTCAGACATTCAAATACCTCGCTCGACTAACCAACCCCACATTACTATTATTATTGTTGATATAAAATTAAATTCCTAAACCCTACAACATGAGACCTGTCCACTTATATCAACTGGAGTGTCCTGCGGAGCTCGTAAAAGATGTCCCCGCCACATAAAAACAAGCCTAACAAACTGTACAAAAACCACCACCTTATTTGCCTTCCACTTTATCAAAATGACCATAAATTACCACATCCGGCCGCACATAAATCCCAATTTGAATATAAACCCGAAGAAGTGTCAAATTATGCGACCTCATCCTAATAATAAATACGACGGAATCGTGTGACAAAGTAACAATCCGTCTTCGTTACGGGTTCCCTTCAACGTCCAGTTAAGTAAATCAAGCATATGATATATTTCGCTCTATATTTTACGTTTGTAATAACAAATGGGGGGGCGCCTGGGACGAGCCATCAAGTAGAGCTTGTTAGGGCGGCTCTTAATTTTATGTCTACGTGGAATTTTGTAAAGAAATGCGCGATAAAGCCTGAAAGTGTCTGATTCTACAGCCACCACGCGATTCACAACGATAGTTGAAGGAGTCGTAAAAGTGCAAGATGCCGGAAAGCAGCTTTTGGATGAAGTGCGCGTATGCCTGCACAAATTAAAGTTGTTATATGAGTAATGGATAAGATAATTAGCGACCCATTACAGCGCCATTTTGAATACTCATACTGATATTTTCATGACATTGAAACTTTGGGAATGAGACATAACTTGATTTATTTATTTATTTATTTGGTACACTATGCAACAGGTGAAACCCAATTAGAAAATAGGAAAATACAAAATAATTCAATACTTATCTTGATTATGAACAAAATGATATAATATTATTTATATACCTGAATTAAACTAGTAAACTAAATTAAACTAATACAATGCATTTGTTATATACAAGACAAAGTGAATGTAAGAAGTACATTCTAAATTGAGTCTAATAGATCACAAGTCAACAAGAAAGAACAAAAATAAATTTAAGCTAGAGACAATTTTTTTTTTATGTTTGCAGCACTGCGGGTGAAAATATCTAAAGAAGTATTCAAGTTATTATATATACTACACATTTGCTGAATACAAGAAAATTTCTTTCCATTTGTCCTTGAAAATGGCAAGTAAAATAAATTGTTATGTCTAGAGGCCGCCCTAGGAATTTGGAAGTTAAGCATGCTCTACAGTCGATGTTACCATGTAAAATTTTATATAAGAAAACTAATTGTGATCGGTGTCTACGGTTTTCTAAACTGTCTAGGGAAAATTTAGAGAGTAGTTCTTGATGTGGGTAATCAATAGCAGGATAAGTCCCATCAGTCTTAAAAGACGCATATTTTAGAAATCGACGTTGAAGCATTTCCAAATTTTGTATGTGTGCATTATAAATAGGACACCATACTATTGAAGCATGTTCAATTTGTAATCAAATCGAATAACATTATGTTTTGTTGTAAATGTCATAGTGTTATATTTTGCTTCATTTTATTTATTATACACCATGTATTAATACGATCGATATTATTTTGCAATTCAAGGCAATCATATTCACACGCGACATTGCAAAATAGTTTTAAATCATCCACATATAAAAGGCAGTTAACAGTGATATTGTCTACTATGTCGTTAACAAACAAATTTAAAAAAAGTGGCCCTAAATTTGAACCTTGGGACACTCCTGATGTAGCTAAGACTTCGATAGATCTAACAGCATGATATACAACGTATTGTCTTCTATCAGTTAGGTAGGATTTAAAAAGTGCAATTAAGTTATCCGAAAATCAAAAAATTCAAATTTCATGGTTCAATCTATCAAATGCCTTTGAAAAGTCAGTATACAGGGTGATTCTTTTAAGGCGGCCATTAGAGTATTTCCCACTTGCAGATGAGATAGAGATTTGAGATTTGGTACCCTACCATAGTCGACCATTGCGGGTCCGAAAATAATAATTTCAAGATGGCGGCACTTCCGGAAATACCGAAAGTCGATACCAACTTGCTTATTTTAAATGGAATACCATATATATTTTCGACTTTTCGAAATTATCATAAAATTCTGAGTCAAAACATGTAGCACACCCTATACCTAAACCGAGCAGTTTCGGAGATATATGACATTTTATAAAAAATTTGACAATAACCGTTATAACTTTCTTCGTGTAGAAGATCCTTATTTGCTCTTTGGTACGTAGAAAGAACACAAGATGAGCTACTCTATACAAAAAAAATAAATTCCAAAATAGTACACCAAGTGTTTTATTTTTCTCGTTACATTTTGTCAAATTCAAACCTCAAAAACTTTTTTATTTCAAATGGAACACCCTGTATTTTTTTACATCAAATTATGTTAAATTAAATTCCCTTTTTTCTAGTATAAGCATTGTAGGGGTTAAAGTTACAACTTTTCAAAATATTAGCGATTTTCTTAATGTCCAAGAATTTTTAGTAAAAATTGCCATCAACTTACCCATGATTAGAAACAATCATTAATGTCAGTCATTCTCTTTTGTTAAAAAATGCCAGCACGTTTAAATTACACCCACGAAGACTTTTAGATTTGTTTATTATTTATGGAGAATGTGATAAAGTAATAATACCAAGAACATGTAACACATTTGCTAATCGATACCCACTTTATTGTTTCAATTGTTTCATAGGCTTCTAAGTTTTTTCGGATAAATTATAATTTTCAACAAAAACTTGCGAAAAATTCAAAATACATGTGGTAGATATAGTACATGCTGATATAAGTCCACCTCAAATTTAATTCTACATCGATTGCCATAAAAAAATTTAGCACGTGCCATTTGACAGAGCCAAATATTCTAAAATTATCCAATATGCGGTTTACAGTGGATGGTGGACGGTTTCTGTTCTTGTGGCTTTATATTTTATAAAAAATAATGCCCAATTAAAGAACTTAATATGCCACGGATATAGCCAAGATCAAATAGAGATAATGAAATATGTATCCCGAAATCTAACAACACGGCATATTTTGTCACTCATTCAGGAATTAAATCAGTTAATTACCTCCCTGTTTCAGTACAGCAATTACACAAAATTAAAAAATAAAATAGGTACAGCGATTTGTTATAATAAATAATGATACCTACATGAAAACCTTACTCAGTTGCAGGGTCTGGTAAAGTTTAGGTATCTCGGATTTTGCAAATTTTCTAAAAAGTAATGAATACACTCAAAGAAATAGTATGGGTAAATTCAACAAAAAAAAAATGGTTAACTAACAATATCGTTAATTTTGTTAAACCAAACAATATTGATGGTATTTTTAAACAAGAGGTGATTGTTATTTTAATTAATAAAAAGTTATCCTACAACAAAACAAACATTAACTTAAAAAATAGATGAATAAGACTATTATTTTGTTCGTCTGACTATTATTTTGTTGAATTCTGTCAAATTAAACTAGATAATAGTATATTTTATTTTTAACTATTATGGAATTGTAATTCTAACCCAGTATTAGTTCGCTGTATTATTTTACTTGGTAGACAAACCAATATTATTGTCGTCTTCTAGAAGTTCTAAAAGAATTACCATAAAATTTGCTTGCTTGCCACGTAGTCTATTACAGAAATTATTCCCAGATGACGCCACATACAAATCACTGACAATAATCAATCATGCATTATCTTATACTCTTATGAATTTATAGAAAATTAATAACATGATTGCAATGTTCAAATTCTCTCAGGGATCATCGATATATTTCGATGGATCTTATAAACGATCTCTAATCTTTGGTTTGGGTGGTCTCATGTCTCAATACTGAGATTTTGGCTGACCAAAAAAAAACTTCATCATACAATAAAGTGTAGATCAACCTAAAAATTAGTAAGTGAACAAAAAACAAAGTCGTTGTACTATTTAATTGTAGACCAAATTGAAAATGGCTAGTGAACAGAAAAAAATGTCATTGTACTATTTAATTTGTTACAAGAAGATATGATTATTAAACTACTATTTGTTTACAAGAACAAATAAAGTTGTATGACTATTCTTTTCTGATTGATTTAACTATGAAACTAGATAGGCGCGATTTCATATGCTCTTTTTGGTTGAATTTACCTATCATTTTCTTTGAGTGTAGTATATGATAAATAGAGCACATTTACAAAAACAATGCGGATGAACCATACAATTAGGGGGGGGGGGGGGGGGGGGAATGAGAAAGTTACGGGACCGAGGAGCGAAAAGAGGTCTGGGTGGGTAACAGTGGATTGTACTTGCAAATGAAAGTAAGTAGAACTACAATGAAGTATTGCAATGCCTCGTAACTTATAATGCTTTTAAGTAATAAAAAAAATAAAGTAACAACCTTAACCTAACCTAACCTCAAATGTAGGATAGAGAGCAGATATTAGCCGCTTGTCAAAACAGTGGTAAATAAATGCATAATTTTACATCCTTCTATTGTTAGTTTCAGGTTACGTAAGTACATTTTAAATACTACTTACTTTCATGTGCTGATTTACAATCCACTGTTACCCCACACAGCATCTCTTTTTATTTTCTTTCTTTAGTAAATGTGCTCTATTTACCATATTCTATTTATTACTTTTTAGAAAATTTGCAAAATTCGAGATATCTAAAGTTTACCAGACAGACCAAAAAACAGCTGTTTGACATGCTGCTGATTTAGGCGTTTAGGCTGTTGGCAAGTGATTGAATTTGCGCATGCGCGCGCTGGGCACGTAGTGGTATTCAGGGGACAGACGCTAGTCAAAAATACCACATAGTGATATCTAGGAATGTTTCTCCAACCAATGTAGCATCATCAGGAGATCATTAGAATTTAAAAGTATAGCAAATGTACCTAACAAATTAACTTGTTTTCAAAAAGCTGCGAAAAGTATCTTTTAGAATGTACAACAATTGCATATAAACTAAAACAAACCAAAGCGGCGAATACACTATTTACATTTAGTTTTTTTGTAGCTTTGTCTATTGATAAACGGATTTGATCATCTTATTTGCCTAAAATCAACATCTGTACTCGTTCCTAAAGAAAAACTCATATCCTCATCCTCCCCGATTTAATCCTGAAGCGACTCACGTCCGCATAGTTGTAATTTTTTCATACACCCCGACTGCTTCCCATGCCGGGTGTGTTGTCCTACTTCCGATGCTGTATGACTATACGGAGCGGCGCCAGATACGTCTAGATGTGGCGTCAGTCTCCGTCCCGACGCCATTAATTCAGCAAACACTGCCTAATGATAGAATCAACAGTGTGCCGTTCGGGTCTCCTTTTAATGCTCTCTTTTTACTTCTGCCCCGAGACTGGAAACGAGGCCCAGCTCAGCCCCGATGCGAATTTTCCACTACGAATTCTTTATTTCGTTAACCTGTGGATAGGCCTGCACGATTGGGCGGACAATTATGAGGATTTTTATTTATACAGTGTGTGCTCGGATGGGGTACCGCACTCTTGTAAACAGTTGTCAAATTTAAGATATATTATGCAGGGTATTCTAAAAATTAGAAATTTTGAAATCGACTTTAAGCAAACAACCTTTTTTATATCTTTATTGAAAATTTTATTTAAGAAAGTTTTTTTAATTATGGAGAAAAGCTTAAAAAAAGAAAATAACAATGTTCAAAAAAAAAACATTTTATTCAACTTATAGTGCAGTTGAATTGATTTTTCTCGACAATATTCCACCTGAAATTTTATTGTTGATCCTTATGTATTATGACCTGATTACGAAAAAAAAAAATGTGCCCAAAAATTCCGTGTGCGCCAAAAGTTATATGCACTTTCCCAAGGAACAATTTTAGTTTCTTAAATATATACAAAGGTGCTATAAAACTATTTATAAAATGCCTTGAAAAATCTATTTTGCTGTAACAATATCCTTAATACCATCATAAAACGACTTGTAGACTAAAAGGGCCCACCCTTATGAAGGTTGTTAAGGCCTTTTTAAATTCCATCATAAAACTCCTCAGTGAGGCATAGTGCTGCTCTTGAAAACCTTGTTCGGGCCGTTTTAAAACCTTTCATAAAACCTATTTTAAAGCTGTCAGAAGCTTTTCTATTAGCTTCCTGCATTTCTAGAAAACACCTAGAAGGCTACCTTAAAACTGGTTTTTCAAACTCTTATAAGTCCATATTAAAACTGAGAAGCTATAAGAATGTCCACGAAGGAATCCAAATAATTTTATTATTGCATTTATTTTTTCTAAACTGATTTAAGCAAACACACCATCAGACTTATTGAAGATAAAATGGAATTTGAAATTTATAAAGCTAGAGTGACACTATAACCTCTCTAAGGCCGATTTAAAAGGTAATAAAAAGACATCAGGTATGACAAAAAATTAAAACCAACGGCAGTTTATCGTTAAAACTACATAAGAAAGGTCCAAAAAACAAGGGCCCCTCAGAAATAATAATGATTTTAATATCCATACAAAATTTGCATAGACACGTAATCAGCAAATTTAAAAAAGTGCGCTGCTTCTCGATTCCCACGGTAATTTTCAGTCGTTTCTTGTAATTCTACCTTAATTTGCTAACGAAAAAGTGATAATTATTGATAATTATAATTGTGAGATTGACCTTGAATATTTTTATATAACAAGAAAAACATGGCCGGCCAACTAAAAACCTAATTGTCATTTTAGAGTCCTCTCATTAAATTATATATTCTAATAATGGTAATGACCTAGAACATTTACTCTAAATGAAGTCCTTTTAGTCTTTTTTTTATACTATCACAAATAATCCCTTCCTTACAAAAATGCAAATGCACTTGGCGAAGATCACATGAACTTGATAAAAGCTGTAATAAAACATTTGGGACGTTGACATTTGATACAAAAAACTTAAAACTTAACCTCAAAATAATTTGTATGTGTGTGTGTGTTTTAACAGTCCTTTTAAAATGGCCACTCTTTTTTATTTTCTTCCACCTTTCCAAAAAATACTTAATTACACATCAGTAAGTCGTGAAATGCTTTTAATTAACACACACATGCATCAACGATACTTCAGGCAGACATATTGTTTATTATTTTTATAATAAATGTTTTATTGAGGTTTTGGAAAGTGTTTTATGGAATTAAAATTTGCCTTTTAGATTTATAGAGGTTTCATCACAACATTTATCAAGGATGTTTTAAGAGTCTAGTTTTGTAATGGCCTTTAATAAGTACTAATAGGCATTGAAAATGTCTAGTTTTAAAAAGGATTTAAGATGCATTTATTGCAAATATGTTAAAACCATAAAGAATAATTTAAAGCCTCTTTAAATCTAAATGGAATTTAAGACGTTCATAAAACTAATTAGCTTTATGGAGGGTTTTATCTAGGTTATGATAAACCTATTACAAATACATATTATCTTAGAAGCAAATTAGCTTTATAATTAGGTCTTACAGAATGCTTTAAAACTTACCATATAAGAGCAAATATACTTGAAGCCTAAAAGGCCTTAACTACAACATCAATAAAGTACAAGACTATTTCCTTACCCTGACAAACCTTTCTTAAAACCTCCTCAAGTCCAAATGACTTTTAAATTGTTCCTTGGCTTTTTGACGCGCTTTCACGGATTTTCAACTTATCTGGTTAATATATCTTGTACTAGTAATCGAATTGGAATTTTAAAAATACTAGCTTATTTGGAATAAAATTCTTAAAAAATATAAACCTGTCCGATATGTATTAGTCAATCCGCCATTTTGGAAAAAAATAGAAAACACCAAGAATAGCCGAAAAAATCAAAATACAATATCTTTTAAGGAGTAATTTCACCAAAGTTAGCAAAAATAAAACTCATTTATGGTCAAATAAAATATAATGCACCAATCCCGGACACCGTGTGTCAAATAGAAAAGTCAAAGATGGCGGACTAAATAAATTCTTTAATTCTTCGTCAATTGTCAAGGAGGCATTGTACGCCACTTTTTTTCGATTGTACGTTATTTTATGTACTTTTAGGGGAGAGAGTTGATTTTTTTTCAATTGTCAAAAAAGTGCGTTTTTTTATATTTTTAAAAATGAATTTTCTTGGACCTTCCGTTTTTTCACCCAATTTTCATCGAAACAAAATGATATATATTAGGTTTATTACCGTCATATACCATAATTTCACCGCATTCTTCATCGATAACCAATCGGTTATCAAAGGTAGAAGAAGCATTAGAACAGTTATTCCCTTTACAATAGACACAGAATAGAACATTATATGTTCAGTTTTCTAAAGCTACATTGATTTATTTTTACAGCCTTTCTTACATTTACAAGAAATGTCACTTAACAAATTTAATTAAAAGCATTACTTTCGCTCATAACATCAGGTATTCAGCCATTCTCAGTTTTAAGCCACCCGAATTGTAACGGATCTTTCTCAGAACCTAACCATTTTTGGACTTGGAAATAAACTCTTAAACAGTGTTTTTCTATTATCTCTTCAGTAGGTGGAATGGCAGACAATTCTATTTTCACCATAATGTTTGTCAATTTTCAAAGTAAGTAATGTATTTCAAAGTAAAATAAAGTACATAATTCAAAGCAGAGTAAGTAATAAACTAACAAATTATAACAAAAATAAAACGATATTATGTAAGTGGTGCCTAAAATTCACCAACCCAAAGTTGAAATGAAAGCACCTAAGCATGGAATGCTTGTCTTGCGATATTCCATATCAACTGTAGGTTGAGCACTTTTTACTAAAAATTATACAAAAGAATATGAACAGAGTGAGGTAAAATTTGTAGAATAACGGACTAAAAAATAAACGATGTGGTAAAGTAGTATTACTATGAGAAGATGCCAGCAAAAAATATGCGCAGAAACGAGTTTGTGCGCTCCATCATTCTAAACCAATGAGAAAGAATTACGTGACATTCAATGTCAACACAAGTGGCGGCGGTGCCTGCAGTAGAGCGGCGGCGACGGTAATAATAATAATAAAACAACTTTATTAGGCAAAGTTTAGTAGAACTTACTATTCTTACACTTCTCCTGATCAAAGGTTACTCGTAACAGTTGGCAAGTTTTAATCTACTCCATTTTCACAGATCCTTGACCGCGAAACTTTTATTGCAATTACACATTCCTATACCCCAGATAAAGCTATGCCACTGGTAAAAATATTCGCGCATTTTGGCTCCGCCCTGGCATCTTCTCATAGTAATACTAGTCTATAACAATAACAGACAGCAGCACGTGGTTCTACAATGTTTTAATTTGATAATTAGGAGGCGAATTATTTTATTAATCTTAGGTTTGTAAAAATAGATTTTTTTATGATGATTCCATGCTAGTTAAGTCATTATAACCAAAAGGTCACAAACTATTATAACTTGATTGTCTTCGGTTTTCAAATCAATAGTAGTTTTAACGATTGTAGTATCGGCGTCTTCTCTGCATATTTTAACTTTAAAATCATTATCTATTAACTCTTTTCGTAATAATTTTATAAAGCTATCCTTATTTTACTTCCACATCCAGTGGAAGTATAGTAACGACAAAAAAACATTTTTAAAATTTTTATTGTTCAAATAGGCTTAGAATGTCATGAAACGTCGAGATTTCAAGTTTCAGCGAAAAAAAAAAATCTGTCTGTCTGTCGGTCTGTAACTTTTTTTGCGCGCACGTTTACTCTGGAACCGTTTGAGATATTGACTCGAAATTTGGTACACATATGTACTTTAATGAGATCTAGAACTAGATTATATTTTCATCTTGTTCCGTCGAAGGGTTGGGGGGTAAATTGGGGTAAATTTGGAATAAACAGGTAAATCAAGCAGGTAAGAGTTCATAAAATTGATATTTAGTATAGACAAGAGAAGCTAAGGTCTCAAAAAAAATTTTGGCATTAGCCACCCCCATTACCACCCCCACCCCATTATTAAAAGAGATGAAAAAAAAAAGTGATTTAGTGTGTGTACAAGAACCAGAAACCTCAAAATATTTTTTTGCTTTATCAAAACCCCCCACTCCCACCCCCTGTCACCACCCCCACCCCACTACCGATGTGGGGTATCGTTTTATGGGTTTTTGGGGTAGAGGATTTCAAATATTATACTTATTATTAAAGTTCCATAAACAATTATTTCCAGATACAAAATTTGTTCGTTGTGTGACTGATAGAAAATCCGGATGTGGAAGTAGTGATTCCTTGGACAGCGGTTTTTACTATTGGCTAGAATTTTTTTTTGACTAACCGATGATTTCATAATGTCACTTGTAATTGAAACATCTACGTAAACATTTTGTTCTAAACGATGAATACTCCCTTTATTCTTAGTGCTATTCTGTTCATCGGCTTACCCATAATACTACTTTAGTCTTGATTGCTTGGTTCTGATTATTACTCATATATTCATATATTATTATTACCTCGCGTATGCTTATTAAATTTCCTTTTCAAATTAATGAAGTTTAATTTTGTATTAAATCTTTGAAGTTATACGAGACATTCTTTAGTATATTTCATTTTGTTACGATGAAGATTGGTTGAAAAAAAGGAGGGTCAAATAAAATACATTTTGAAAATTGTAAAACTGCCCTTTTCTTGAAAATAAAAAAAAATGCACTTTTTGAAAATTATAAAAAAATGAACTCTATTCCCTAAAAGCACATAAAATAACGTACAGTCGAAAAAAAGTGATGTACCGCCCCCCCTTGAATTATTTTCTTAATATAATTTTAGCAACCGAGTTTTCGCATTTTGATTCTTTTCCGAATTCACAACATTTTTAACATGTAGGGAATCCAACCAGAAAGTCAGAATCTTTGCTACATTTTTAGATTTCTGATCCACCATATCGTGATTTTCGTCGACTTACCCAATCATTACGGTTACTATTTATTTCTTTGTAGGTATGACACTCCGATTAAAGAACTTATATCTAGATACATAATGGCATTGATTTATTTGTCGCTGAAAGACTCACAATCTAAGGCACTTCTTCCCATAAGTTGCTGATTGGCCCATCGGCGTATTCGCGGCCGCTCGTGCACGATCGGCTTCAGTTCGATTATCATAATCTAAGTTGACAGTTCGGCCATTAATGTCAATAAATGTTTTTCGTGTTCTCCGACCAAAAACTGGTGAAAAAGTAATTTTATTTTAAGTTGTGATTTTCTTAATACCTAAATAATATTCTCTATTCATATTTACAGTTTAGTGACAATATATTTTGTGCAAATAAATAGTGAAGTGCTCTGCCGTTTGCAGAAAGCAGTTTAGAAAAGAAGAAAATCGATCGTTCCATAGTCGTAACATGATGAAGTTCAGTTTACAGTTATAAAGTAAATAGCAATTAAATTTTAATATCCTTTCAATACATATTTATCTTACTGTTTTATCTTACTGTAATATCGTATGCCTACATCACGTTATATAAAGAGCCGGTAATACAGGAATTGCAATAATTCATTTTAATGAAAATATTTACCATTCTACACATTTTCTACACACACAACGCCACTGTTGCCTATGGGATGTGATGTTCATCTATCCATTTTAATGGATATATAATGTGACTATGTTAGGAGCAAACAAGGTATATAGTGAAAAAATAGCCCGTTATGTATCTAGATATAAATTCTTTAATCGGAGGTATGACACTATTGACACTCCTTGAAATATTACTTCTTTTTTAATTTTGTTGTGTTTCAGTGGGAGCAGAATTCGCTTTTTTATAATTATAAAAATCTTAAAAGGAATCTAATAAACTCTATTGTTTTCTCTGCATAATCATCTTGAAGTTGGTACAGTTTCGCCTTTGTCTGGTCTCATAAATATTATTTTCATTGGATATTACCTTTTTCATTGTATTTACGATTACATTTTCTCTCTTATTGTGCCGTCGGAATGAATTTGAGATTTTATTATTTCTCAATTTAAATATTTGTTGTGTGTACAATGTACAATTAACAGTATCTTAAAATGCTAATTCTGTCTCTGTTATTGAATATAGCAACTCCGTATTTAAACGGGCTTTAGTATTGTCAATAAAGCGTTTTTCATTAAAGTTATTTCAAAAATGGGTCATCTACAGATGTTTATCCCATATTCCTCGACAGGAGGAAGTTAAATTATAATTGTTATTCATAAAATGGACGTGAATTCAGAGAAAATCTGTACTACTGGCCAGTCTTCAAACGAAAAAAATCGATTCAAGTAGGAAATGCCTACTAACCTTATTTGGGTCAAAAGGTACATAGTTTGCAGAAATAACCAGATCTACTTGCCCATTAAGACAATTATATCATCATGTAAATATGGTTTTATGGCTAACAGATCGACCATAACAAATTTAGCAGTTTCAACTCAAAATGTATCAGATTCCATAGACTAACAAAGGCAATAGATGTGATGTAAACGGATTTTTCTAAAGCTTTCAATAAAATTAATCATAAAATATTAGTGAACAAATTAAAGAATTTAGAATATGTATAGCACAAAATTGTTATATTTTTCACGTCATATCTGGCAAATAAATATCACTTTGTGTTCTACAACGGTTTTAAATCATCCATATGTTCATATACATCTGAAGTACCACAAGGTAGTAATCTTGGGCCATTGTTGTATTTATTATTTATCTATGATTTATGCGATACTTTAGAATATGACAAACTGATATACGCAGATGATTTAAAACGTTAAAAGAACATAAAATCTGAAGATGACTGTAGTGTTATTCAAAAGTAACTTGGCAAAATCAATCAGTGGTATTCTCTTAATAAGCTAGATCTGAATCACACAGAAATTATTTCTATAAATTAAACGATACTGGAGCGTGGTACTTATTTATCAAAAGTATTCCAAAATTTCATTTGCAGATTAATTTTTCAAAACTGCGTCGAAATTTGGCTTGAAAATCGATCTATCAAAAGAACGCCAAAATTTCACTTGCAGATTAATTTTTCAAAACTGCGTCGAAATTTGGCTTGAAAATCGATTTATCAAAAGTACGCCGAAATTTCACTTGCAGATTAATTTTTCAAAACTGCGTCGAAATTTGCCTTGAAAATTGATTTTTCAAAAGTACGCCAAAGTTGGACTTTTTTCAAAAGTACCCCGAAGCTAGTTTAAAAAGTACTCCGAAAATGTACTTTAAAAAATATTGAAATATTTTCCATTTTTATTCCTCAACCAAAGACATGGACCATTGAAGTATGGTCCATATATTCTAAAGTATGAGCATAACATTTTAGGGATGCATTGCATCTAAAAGGCAAAATAGACGATTTTGACAAAGCCGGCGTAGTGCCGATAAGCAAAAATTGATAAAAATCAATGCACATGCACAAAGCCGGTTTCTCGCATAGAAAGAGTTTGGATTAACTCAGCGGCTCGCCATTTGGTCGAGCGCGTTGAGTGGTCCCGACAAAGCGATGGTAGGAAAGCCAATAGCGGGGCTTTCCAAATGACAAAGTTATAGAGGAAAACGCCTTGTGCATAAAAAACTAAAAATTCAATTTTGCCTAAAAGTCGCTCGAAGGTGGGTTGTCATATCGATAATATTGAACAACTGCATAGGGGCAAGTAAGTTGTGGACTGATTGAACGCCATTAAACTTATGCAGTCATAAGTTCTCACGAATGTGTTTGAGTACGTGAACCGCCACGATGCAAGAACTTTAAAGCTAAGTAGTCTCTAGCGAAACTAAATTTATTTAGTAAAACTTTTTTAAGTTGAAATCAGTCAGCCGTAATTATGAAATTACAAATAGTCTCAGACTTCTCTAAAAAGCTCGCATTTTGATTCTGAGAAGGTATGCATGAATCTTTTCTACCTAATCGATCGTTAACGTAAGCGCTCTCGCTTGTGTGGTCTGAAAGCCGTTTGTCTTAATTGGGAAAAGCGCAATTCTTACAATAAGAATTTTGCTATAACCCCTTTTTGTATAACCTTATCTGTTTTTCGTACCGAAAACCGGATGTGTCGAGTTATTGCATCACACTCGACCTAGTTGCTGTACGGGGGTTCTAAAGGGATTTTTTTATGCGTTTTCCTCAGAAATCGTCGGGTGTAGAATCCGTTATTAGCAGACAAAAACGTGATCAGCACGACAAAAATTAATCCCACCGGAGAGAAATTCTCCGATCGGGATTTTTTTATGCAAAAATTTAGCTTTTCAAAAGGTACAAAAACCTAAATTGAGGAATTCGCGGCCAGAGAGAGCGCCGTTAAGATCTGGGGTAGTGCAGCCTTGGTCCATTATTTGGCTATCTTCAGTGCATCTTATCTCGAACCCGCCTGGGAGTTAGAAGAACGGGGTGGGGTAGCACGCGACTGGCGCCCCCTGAGAAATAAATTGGTGTCGAGTCCTTTTGACGCCCGGTAGTGCGTTCTTCTATATGAACTCCGATTAAAGAACTTATACCTAGATACATAACAGCTATCTCTTCACTATAGACCTTGTTTGCTCCTATGTCCATTAAAAGGATAGATAAACACCCCATAAGCAACAGTGGCGGGTATGTGTAGAAAGGTAAATATTTTCATTAAAATAAATTATTGCAATTCCTGCATTACCGGCTATTTAAACAACGTGATGTAGGCATGCAATATCACAGTAAGATATAATATATTTCAAATTTAATTAGCCTTTAAAATACATCTATTGTTACAAATCTGTAAAATGTCTCAACATTCATAAAAATTACATTTCTCTATTTTTTCTGAAAGTTACATATAATAATAAACATTATACATTCAATGTCAAGATATCTAGTTGGGAGTTACATATTTAAAATAATAAATACATGCTGCCTTCTGAAGGATATTAAAGGAAATGTGTATTGAAATGATATTAAAATTTAATTGCTATTCACCTTAATACAACTGTAAACTGAACCATCATGTTATGACTATGAAGTTTATACCTACTTGCTTATGAAACGATCGATTCTCTTCTTTTCTACACTGCTTTCTGCAAACAGCACAGCACTTCACCATATATTGTCACTAAACTGTGTAAATATGACTTCTTCACCACTTTTTGATCTTAGAACACGAAAAACATTTATTAACATTGATGGCTGACACGTCAAACTGAGATTATGATAATCCAACTGAACCGATCGTGTCCGAAACGGCTGCGAATAGAACCATTGGCCAATCAGGAACTTATGGAATGTTTACAACTGAAGTGCCTTAGACTGACTATCTGGGCAACAAACAAACCAATACGCATTATGTATCTAGGTTAAGTTCTTTAATCGGAGAGTGTGAATAATAGTTATTTATTAAATATGTTTAAATTTGACAGCCTCGACCTTTGAAGAAATTATTTTCTGGCATTCTTACATAAAACCATTCATAATAAAATTGTCTCTCCAGAAATGCATTCCCAGTTAGATATTTACGTTTCAAGGTAGCATTCTTTTTGTCGTATACCGTATTTGTAATTACCTCAATGAAATGTGAGCTTTTTCATTTCATAAATACGTGTTTGTGAAACGAACTGGCAATATGTTCTAGACATGTCTTTAGAGTATAATTATTTTTGTTAATAAAGCTCGTTTATGTTAGTTAAAATTTTGTCATTTGAGGAAATTATTTTAGCTCCATCATAAACATTCTATAACACCTTTCTTAACGGTAGTATCTAATGCATTAATTATATTATGATGAAAGATACATAACGCTGTCTCGATGCTTCTGTTACTAGTAAAGCCATGTTGTGAATTGGAGAGCAAATCATTTCGATACAAAATAGACGCGAGAAGTTCTTTTATAGATAGACATGTATTTAACTATATTACATATTACACCGGCTCGGTGGCGCAGTGCTTAAGGTGTTAGGCTTGCGACCATGGAGTCCCGGGTTCGAATCCTGGCTAGGGTATGGATGTGTAGTGGCGTTTTTCACGTGTTGCCGAGACGGCAGCAGTGGACTAGACTGCGATTGTGTGAGAGACAACACGGTCTAGTCCCTCTCCTCTCCTGAGTTCGAGTCTCAGCTGCGGCAGATGGCAATGTCGCAGGGAATGGATGTTGTGATGTTGTCTATGTGTGTTCGTCCTGGTTGAGTGGTAGAAGAGTCTACAGCTAAACTCCGCCAGGACATGAATATAAATAAGACAAAAAAAATGTTTGTAGCAATTCGCGGAAAAAGTTTTGCATTTTAAAAATAGCAACTTTTTAAATGTAAAACGTAGCATTATGACAATAAAATTATCTGTCTTAATATGTTTTACGTAGAAAAAAAACGCAGGCAGACAAAAGAATAACAACAAAAAAAGGTAAAATCAATTAAGGATGCATGGGAGATAAAATGTCTTAAAACAAAACTCCATCGGGTGTGTACTTTCTGAAAAAAGGGAAAACCTGGAAAAGTCGGGAAATTTGATTTTGGTCAGGGAAAATTTATTAAAACTATTTATATCTAAAGTTGTTCCCATCTTGCACCCTCCCTCCTTCCCGTTCTTCAAAAAATGTTTTCCATTTCCCCTCCCCCCTCATCAATTTTCATTTTCGAGCAGAAAAATGTTCTGAAATTTTTATAGTGTAAAAGTCCTCTAAAGGTCAGGGAATTTCAAAATTGTGAATTGGTATTCACCCTGTGCCATTAATTAACAATGATTCGTGAAGGTTTTGTTGTAAATATTTATGATTTCGCTGTTATTAAACAAAATGTCGATTTTAGAGCCTTTTATCACTGAGTGTACCAAGTCTGCAGCTGACAAAAGCAAAATTTTGAAAGAACAGTGATTTATTTAAAAACTCATAATATTGCAATATTCATTTTTTTTTAAATAATAATAACAATTGGAATGAATTATAGTTTACGTACTTTTATTGTACAGCTCATAACGAACATTTTCCTTCTTTTTGTTGTTTTCCATTATAGATTTGGAGATATAAAACCGATGTAAAACACTGTCAAAAGAATTAAATTGTTTAAATAAACAATACGCCGACCTCGCAGAAACTACAAAACTGAACTGTGAACCTAAGTTGATCCCCTGAACACGTTAAAACAAAAGAACTGCCCTGACCAGACAATTCACAATGCCAATTTTTTAGTCCTAATTTGACTCCACTGGTAAAGAAAGGGCCATATGTATTGTGTAAATTACCAATTCTGCCTCATATAAAACAAAATGGCATAATATTTCCCATAAGAACGCATGTTAAAATGATCGAAAATTCCGAGCATACAAAAATAAATAATTTACAAATATAATAAATAATAAGAGGACCTAAAACTGACCCTTAAGGCACTCCGTGTTCCAAAGTTCTAGAATCAGATATATCATTATTACTAGATATACAGTGTTTGCATAGAATTAGCTAGGATTGCAGCAGTTTTAAAGGAGTGCCTCTGATGCCATAGAAATTAAGTTTCTCTATTAATAAGTTGTGAGAGACACAGTCAAATGCCTTGCTAAGGTCGACCAGCGTAAGTGCTGTATATGCACCTTCTTCAAAACCTTGGACAATGTCCCTTACAACTTTATAGACGGCATTTTCCTGAAGCCAAATTGGCATTTATGTAATAGGGAATATTTTTTGAAAAAGTTGATAATTCTATTTTTTAATATGATTTCAATAATCTTGCCAAACACTGGTATGATTAATATTAGGATCTTTTTTAAAAATTGGCACAGGTCTGGTTATAGCTAATTCAATAACTTTTGACACACTAGAGAGAAGACTCTTGAGTTTGACTTTACTAAATGGAAATATTCTTGTAATACGTCGCGCGTCGCTGTACCATTCGGGAGTTTCCTTAATTCCTACAATGCCTTCGTCTGATCATCGTCGATAATTCATAAGAATAAACTTCTTTCGTCCGAACTTCCCTCTAGGCTACAATTGGATATATGTTGCCATATACTGGCGAAACTCATACAAAACAGTACAATAAAGAATGTTTGTAGAGAGGCGGGACCCACTTATGTTTGTAAATTTGGCAACTCCAGATATGAGCGGCATAAACAGACGAAAAGAAGTCAGCAAACAAATTAACAATAAATTGCGATCGTGTCTGGAATCCTTTATGAGACGGAACAGAACGTTTCCTGCTCAGAGACGATCATTGCTCAAGTCTTCTGTTGCGGGGTATTGAATTTTTGTTTAACCCCTAGCCTTATCTATAGTCGGACCGGGGCCCATGGTGGTAGAAAAAGGCCAGATGTAGAAAAAAATCCAATTTAAATGAGAATGTCTTTTCATATTCAATTTCTAAACTAGAGACATCCATTGTTTAATACTTTTTTGCAAATAATGTTTAACGTGTGGCATATATTGTGCAACTGCACAAAATGCAGTTAATGGCTTTAGAAAAGCGGGAATATTTCCGTTTAATAAAAATATTTTTACCGACATTGACTTTCTTGCTGATCCCCAAAGAGAAAGGCCACTGTCGCCAAATGTGGTGCAAGTGCGTGACAATGTGAATGTGCATGAAGGCACCCCTCCAAGACAAGCTGTATTAGCAGAAAATATTCAGGAAAGAACACCTCCAAGACATGTTCCAGTCAAAAAAAGTGTAGTAGTCGAGCCAAAAATAGCCGAGAAGAAAATCATCAAAGCACAGGACATTAGACCGTTGTCTTCTTGCAGTGATGTATTGAAAACGAAAGGAGGCAAAGAAAGAAAATCTCGCCAGGGCTCTAGTTGGGTGATAACCAGTACCCCGTATAAAGATGTACTAAAACAAGATATAGAAAAAAAAGGCAAGAGGCATTGAAAAAAGGGAAAAAGCCAAAAATAAATACCGAATTAGCTAACCAGAAGAAATTCAAGGTAACAAAAAGAGGCAGATGAAAGAATAAAAAGGGTGAGATGGATAATGATTCATCATCAGGGGATGACGAAGAGCTGGATGATGATTCGGATATGGACTGTGAAGAGGACACTGAGGACGCAGAATGTTTGTTTTGTAACGAACTCTTTTCAGAAGATCTCCCAGGGGTACAATGGATCAAATGCGTGAATTGTTTCAAATGGGGGCATACTACTTGCACGAATAGCGATAAGCAAAAATCTTATGTATGCGACTTTTGCCTAGATGGGTGAATTTCGTATATTTTTTTTCTTTGTATATGTACATAGCTATTTCTTAAGAAAAAAATGGTATCCTAATTTTGGATACTCAAGAAGTGTCCTAATTTCGGATATCAAAAATTAGGAAAACATTTTTAAATGGCAGAATATTGCATGTTTTTGTTATTTTCTATTTTGTTTTGAAACTTTGCAGAATAAAAATTATTTTTCGATACATTCGATTACCCAAGACTACAGTGTTAATAATGAACCAAAGTAGATTGCATGAACATAATTTTTCTCGAAAATATGGTCTCATTTCAAAAGCTTTCCGAAATTAGGTGCCTTTCCTAAGCTCGACTGCGGTATCTCAAGTGCGGTCCTGAATTAAAAATAACAGTCTAACGGTTTACACCTACACGCCTTGTCAGATGCCGACATCGATATCATCTCTCTCATATTAATGTAAGTGGAGTAAAGACGGGAGATCTACTTGCCTGACCTATTCATTCCTTTCCACTCACACTGTTAAGAACTATACATACCATCGGTGTACGTAAGGAATTTGTTCATTTGGGAAATAATCTTGACATATACCCCTCGAGCTCCAAATCTTACCACACAAACTGCGAGTAATTATATTTTTTGTAAAATTTTGCTTTTAAGCTTAGAAAATGTTCGAGACTTAATAATTGACCTTAGAAACCCGACACCGAAGGTCGAGGGCTTTTTGTGCAAATTATTAAATTGAGAACATTTGCTTGAAAGCAAAATTTTTCAAAAAATGTAGCTAACCACAGTTTATCCGATAAAATTCAGAGCTCTCGGGATATAACCTGAAAAGTTTCGCTCATTTACTTCCAGTATTAGTTCTGCGGAGAAACGTAATTATTAGTGTGACTGACAATTTAGAGAGGAATTATCAGAAGTGCTTAATCAGTAGACATAATTCTATATATTTCTCAAGTGAGCAGTCTTACCGGCCAAATCACTCGATTTATCCACAGAAATGCCATAAATAGTCATAATCTTCCCCGCCGGATTGTTAACAGAGTGCCTCAAAACTTGAATAATGCAGAATTCCTATTCGTAATAAGGGAGTTATCCCGTCGGGCTGGCCTAGAGAAATATTTATGCCGCCGCAACGATTAAACGAAAACAGGCGCCTGGTGGGTTGCGTTCATCGGGCATCGAGACTAAACTTTAACCTGAATTCCGTTACAAAGTGGACGGTTGAGGATGAATTCCGTTATTACTTTGCCATCAGCGCCTCCGCCAGAATATTGAAAATCGCGGTGGACGGCACAAATCAAGCTTGTTGTGACATACCTCACATATAACTTCTATATTGTTTTTTAATAGGCTTATAACACGGAACGCCATTTGTGGAACGGAGAAATAGGAAAAATATATGGCTTAAGAATAAGAGGAGATAATAATAATTTATTCATCATTGGTAAAGATACAGATTATGTATATATGACAAGCCAAGAACAGAAAAAAAATACAATAGTAACAAGATGTTTAAAACATATTTAATACACAATGCGATGTTTTAAACAAATGTATTATTTTGGATTTTGTGGAAAAGCAGGAAAAGTGCCGATGATGGTGATTCCGATAAATAATTCCGATATGAAGAGTAAACACACTCAAAAAAAATAGCCTTTGTAGTAGTCCATTCGGTAAAGTAAAAAATACACCAGAAGCTCGCAAAAAATGTTATCTGAGGTTTTCCTTCAGTAACTGTTAGTGGAGGGATGATACTTAAATTTGGTGGTTGGGCTCCATTGAGACTTTTAATCAGCAAGGTTTGAAGTACAACATACTTTATGACATTTGACTGAAACAACTTTTACATAAGGTCAGTTGCGAGTTAATTTATCGATAAAACTGTCGGCTTTTCAAGAGTTTAATGGCTATAAACACAACACTTCTCCATTTATGTTTCTAAGAAAGTCATCTGAATTAGTTTTTCAATAGTTATAAGGCACAAGAACATGCAATACTGCAAACTATGCGCAAGTATACACGCACGTACCGACATATGTATTACTTTAAAAACACATGCAATCCACTTGACAACTGAAAACTCAATAATACAATATTACCAATACTAACAATGAATACATAAATAACGGGAATAGAAACAACATGCATTCCAGAGAACATATTAAAAGATAATTTTATATACATATATACAGGGTGTCCCACTTAAAACTCCCGGCGCCATTTTCTCGATAATCAAAAGCGATATTTGAATTCTGTAAAAGGTATCTACTAGAATATATAAATGACTTCAGTTTTGAGTAAAAATGGTTATTTTACACATTGAGGTATAGATGGCATTGCGATGCAAAGAAATTTTTCGATCCTAGGAACGATGAAATGGAGAATTATGATCTAAGCAACTTTTTTAATATGAACAATTATCGAAAAATCACTGGTTTTCGAGATATTTGAACTTCAATGTAATTTTTCAAGTAACAAAAATCCCCTTTTTTTCATATGTCTACAATTTATAGTGTAAAATTTAGTAGAACATACAACATAAACATGACGCAAAAATTAGACAATACGCAATAAACAAAAATGTCAAAATCTTTAATTTCCAAATAGCAGTTGCAGCTTTGTTTTACTTGAAAAAAAAATTATTTTGTGTTTTGACACAAATGTTTCATTACCATCTAAATGAGCCTGATTCACTATGAAAAATGTCCCAAAGGGCTTATTGTCTAAAATGTATTTTAAAAAAGTTATGACGATTTTTGTATTCAAAAAAATTATATTGAAGTTCAAATATCTCAAGAACCAGTGATTTTTCGAAAATTGTTCGTATCATAAAAGTTGCTCAGAATATAATTCTCCATCTCATGCAACTCATCTCATCGTTCCTAGGGTCGAAAAATTTCTTTGCATCGCAACGCCATCTATATCTCAATGTGTAAAATAACCGTTTTTACTTAAAACTGAAGTCATTTAGGTATATATTCTAGTAGATACCATTTACAGAATTCAAATATCGCTTTTGGTTATCGAGAAAATGGCTCCGGGAGTTTTAACTGGGACACCTTGTATACTAAGTGATAATCAAAAAATAAAAGTTATAACAAATAATGAACCAGTAGGAAAATTAATAGCAAAAACATACATAGTCCAACGTCTTAATAGTATATTATGCAACGATAATTTAATTTAGGAAATATTATGAAAACTAGACTTAGGAACCATTAAGGGTTATTATTTCAATTTCACTTTCACTATCACGTATTCACTGATTTTAATTGCAAGAAGTACAAAGTTTGAAAAGTTGCTAGATAAACAGTAAGTATGAAATTGATAAATTTTAGATCTGTCAGATGTTCAAGGCAGTAGTTGACATTGACAGAATATTGCCGTGTGTCGTGTTTCTATTGGTTATAAACTTGTATCTTAATGGAAAAATCCTAATGAATCTCATTAAAGTACAGGTAGGGAATGTCTAATAAACGAATTAAAATATGGGAGTAGAAGAAATAAATGAATACAATTGTATAGTAGCTTATATAATAACGTCGGTTAAGAATTCATCAATTGTGTAGTATCCTTTTTGTACCAGAATTTTTTTAATGGTGATTTTGAATTTACCTATGCTCATATTTTGAATATAGAGGTATTGAGCTGATTCTTTGAAAGTCGATGTCTTGTCTAATGGAATTATTAAAATAATATACAAAAGTACTACATAGTATACCATCCAACGTTCTACCAGTCAAGACAGCATCGTCAGGTGATTAATAAAATTATGATATAAAACAGTTAGACCTAAGAAATTAACTTTTTTTCAAAAAGAGTATACCATGGAGTGTTCAACAGTTATATAAAAAAAATCCATAATCCGACGAGGAGTATAATGTTTAATCTAGTTTTACTTTAAATTCAGTTACAGCTTATTCCAGTTCGGCGCGCTAGTCCGTTTGTTTTCTATTCCATTGCATCTTAAGTGAAATCTACATAAAAATGATTCCTATTCTCGTCTGCTGGTGCCTGAACCCTCCGTCACGCCTGAAATTATCCTTCCAGACTCGAACAACAACTGAAAAAAAAATCTACTAGGAAAAAGGAAAACTCAGGCATTAGTCCAGTCGACGCGGGTTTCAAGTCTAATTTGAGTGCCAATGAATGGATTTTGATGAAACCTTGTGCAATGTGTTTGTAATGACGTTAATAAAAAAGTTGAAAAAAGATTAGACTAAGAAAGGATCGGAAGGAGTATAAAACTCCTCTTTATCACGGGTTCCGTATCTTGTAGAATTAGGTCAAAAATGAAAAGAAAAACAATACAGTGTGTCTACTTAAGTTGGCGGCATACGGAAAACTTTTTTATTTTGAGTTTTAGGAAAAAAAGTTATTCTTTATAAAGAGTTCTGCATGGTCTAGAATGAAACAATAAAACCTCAAAATGTATAAGTCATATACGGGGTTTGTCAATAATTATATGAATTTTGTACAAGAGTAAAGTACTTTTATTTTTGACAATATCGAAAGGTGTAATTATGAAAAGTTGTTCATAATTAAAATACACGTTCAAATATCAATTCAATCATATCCATTTACGTTGAAAAACGATTTTTTTTTATTTTTTCTAAACTTTTCTCTAAAACAAATGCAATTAAGCAATTGCTAAGGTTGTCAAGGGTTCAATAATAAGAGATTACTGTTTATTAGAATTTTCAATAAAAGTTTCTTGTCAGTGCATCCTAGATTAAATGTAATTAATGTGAACACTTAAAGTTTCAATGTTATTGTAGAGAAAAGTTTAGAAAAAATTTAAAAAAATCGTGTTTCAACGTAAATGGATATGATTGCATATTTGAACGTGTATTTTAATTATGAACAACTTTTCATAATTACAATTTTCGATATTGTCAAAAATAAAAGTACTTTACTCTTGTACCAAATTCATAATTATTGACAAACCGCATATATGACTGATAAATCTTGAGGTTTTATTGTTTCACTTTAGGTTTTAGACCATGCAGAACTTTTTATAAAGAATAACTTTTTTCCTAAAACTCAAAATAAAAAAGTTTTCCATATTACGCCAACTTAAGTAGACACACACCGTATATACTTTTTTGGCCCAAAATGAATGTTTTTACTCTTGTGAATTTTTTCGAAAAATGCATATTTGTCAAGATATGGCCACTTGAAAATTCCTACAAGTGGGGGAGGGGAAATGTAAAAGTTAAAAAAAATCCGAAAAAATTCAGGTAAATGTATCTTCGAAATATAAGAATTTTTTTACTTGCAACTTTTCTGTAAAGTGCGTTTTCCGAAAAAACATGAAATACTACCCATTTCTTTGAAATTGTAGCGCTTTAAAAATATGTAATTTAAAAATTTGAAAAAATTCGGACGTATGCATTGAGGCCTTCTAAACATTTTTTATCTCTTGAAAGTTTTTTGTAACTTGCTAATTTTCCGAGTTACAGGCAGTTTTTCACGATAGATAATGTACTACATTTTTTGCACATTAAAGAATACATGAAAATTCGAAAATTGAGCGTGATTTAGATTTAGATTTAGAAAAAAAACCGCTGCTCAAGGAATCACTACTTCCACATCCAGATTCTCTATCCAAGTCACACAACGAAAAAATTTTGTATGTGGAAATAATTGTTTATGGAACTTTAATAATATAATATTTGAAATCCTCTACCCCAAAAACCCATAAAACGATACCCCACATCGGTAGTGGGGTGGGGGTGGTAGTGGGGGGGGGGGTGGATGAAGTAAAAAATATTTTGAGATTTCTGATTCTTATACATACATTAAATCACTTTTTTTTTCATCCCCTTTAATAATGTGGTGGGGGTGGCTAATGCCAAAAAGTTTTTTGAGACCTTAGCTTCTCTTGTATATATTAAATACCAATTTTATGGACTCTTACCTGCTTGATTTACCCATTTACCCCAAATTTACCCTAACCCTTCGACGGAACAAGATGAAAATATAATCTAATTCCAGATCTCTTTAAAGTACATACGTGTACCAAATTTCAAGTCAATGTCTTAAACGGTTCCAGAGTAAACGTACACACAAAAAAGTTACAGACAGACCGATAGACAGCCAGACCGACAGATAGACAGAATTTTTTCTCTCTCAAACTTAAAATCTCGACGTTTCATGACATTTTAAGCCTATTTGAACAAGAAAAATTAAAAAAAAAATTTTTGTCGTTACTATACTTTAGAGGTGCAACATATATCCGGTTACTATCCGGTATCCGGCCTATCCGGCCACTTTATTACTATCCGGCTGGGCACCGGATAGTGACCTGATATCCGGCCAAAACCGGATAGTTAAAAAATAAAAAGTGGTATAAAAAATGAAACAGTTTCATTGTTTTTCACATCCTGCATTACAACTATTACTACAAACTGGAAATATCTATAGATTAGTTATTAAATTAATACTTAAAGTTTACCGATGGCAAATTAAGACGAGTTTTTCAGCGTTTCGAGAGGTAGTAGACGATTGCGTTTCTCTTGGTATACGTTGCCAGCTTCTGAAAAGACTGCTTATACTGCTTCAAGGAGCTAAAAGATATATTTTTACAAACTTTGCGTAAGGGTCACTATTTCTATGAATCCGTGCTCCTTTCAAATAATAATCAGTCTCCCTGGCCATTGAACTTTTCTCCGAAACTACTATTTTTTTCGCCACTTCATCAAAACAGTCCCAGAAAGTGTTTTGAATATCAGCAATAACATTATCCGGGTTTCTCTTGAATAAATCATCACAACTATTTTTTAAAACCTTTGACGGGATATTTTAGCATGATTCTTATCAAAAAAACTGCTTTTAAATCTGGGGGTCTAGAAAAGTTGCCAAAACGTGTTTTCAATTCAACTTTCAATGTAAGCCGGATAGTTGGCCGGATATCTGGTAACCGGTACAAGTACGCCGGATATCCGGTATTCGGTATCCGGCCAAAACACTATCCGTTGCATCCCTACTATACTTCCACTGGATGTGGATGTGGAAGTAATATGAAACCTTTATGTTATACCATTTTTAAAGGTTTAATATAATTACTTCCACATCCAGTGGAAGTATAGTAACGACAAAAATTTTTATTGTTCAAAAAGGCTTAAAATGTCATGAAACGTCGAGATTTTAAGTTTGAGCGAAAAAAATGGATGAAGTAAAAAATGTTTTGAGGTTTCTGGTTCTTGTACACACACTAAATCACATTTTTTTTTCGTCCCCTTTAATAATGGGGGGGGTGGTAATGGGGGTGGCTAATGCCAAAAATTTAGCCTTAGCTTCTCTTGTATATACTAAATGCCAATTTTATGGACTCTTATCTGCTTGATTGACCTATTTACCCCACATTTACCCCAATTTACCCCCAACCCTTCGACGGAACAAGATGAAAATATAATCCAGTTCTAGATCTCGTTAAAGTACATATGTGTACCAAATTTCAAGTCTTAAACGGTTCCAGAGTAAACGTGCGCACAAAAAAAAGTTACAGATAGACAGATCGATAGACAGACAGACAGACAGACAGACATTTTTTTTCGCTTAAACTTAAAATCTTTATGTTTCATGACATTCCAAGCCTATTTGAACAATACAAGTTTTTAAATTAAATGTATTGAATGTATTTTTTAATGTGCAAAAAATGTAGTACATTATTTATCGTGAACAACTGCCTGTAACTCGGAAAATTAGCAAGTTACAACAAAATTTCGAGAGACAAAAAATGTTTAGAAGGCCTCAATGCATAGGTTTGATTTTTTTCAAACTTTCAAATTACATATTTTTAAAGCGCTACAATTTCAAAAAAGGGAGTTTTTCATGTTTTTCCGAAAAAACTCGATGAAAACGTACTTTACAGAAAAGTTACAAATAAAAAAAAGTCTTGTATTTCGATGATGCATTCACGTGAATTTTTTCAGATTTTGTTTTCAACTTTTACATTTGCCCTTCCCCACGTTTAGGAATTTTCGAGTGGCCATATCTCGCATTTTTCTAAAAAAATTCACAATAGTAAAAACATCTTATTTTGGGTCAAAAAAGGTAAATATATTGTTTTCTTTTTTTAAATTTTTGACCTAATTCTACAAGTTACGGAGCCCGTGATAAAAGGGGTGTTTTCTACCTCTTCCGATCATTTCCTACTCTAATCTTTTTTCAACTTTTTTATTAACATCATTACAAACACATTGCATAAGGTTTCATCAAAATCCATTCATTAGCACTCAAATTAGAGATTTTGGTCATTTCAGCGCTTCGTTGACTGGACTACATGTATCTCCTGCCTCGTCGTCGTCGGCGGCGAATATACCCATCCAGCAGGCCGTGGTGGCGCGTTCGCTCGCCGTCCGCGACCATATTGATCGCCTGTTGCATCCGCCCCAGGACGCAGGCGCCCCATCCGCATGTCCTACTCCTGCAATCCCAAGTAGGCCACGGAGCGCACAGCTGACTCGAAACTTTCGTCCTTTCTCACACGAAGTTCTCCCCCTCTGCGGTCTGCGTCTCCCGTCGCCGTCGTCGGAGAATTATTGTTTTTTCGGGGGGATCGGTGGGAGGTGACTTAGGTGAGTTTATTAATGGTGCATGATCTGTTTTTTGTTGTTTGAGCTTGACGTTGAAAGGGATGATTTGGCTTGGGGTGGGGGAGGGGAGTCGGGCTAGGCGTTGCGATCGTGTGCGAAAGGGGAGACGGGGCAATTGTGCTAAGCCGTAAAGGGCAATTGCTTTTCTAAATGCCGGCAGGCTGAAAGGTTGTCTCGAGCGGGTGGCTTCATTTGATTCCTCATATTCCAAATGGCCCTAAGGGAATGCAAATGTATGCCAAACCCAGTAGACAGTTATTAGAAATATGTAAAGGTTATTCTATTAAAATAAATAAATACTGCCTGACAAGAATACACAGAGAGCATTACAGGAATAGCCTGAAGATATAAAATTATATACTAAATTCTGGTAGATATAACTGAACATCGAAATAATATGTTTTAAAATATAGCTTGATTGATTGTCGTTTCATATTCGCAGAACCTCTTTCTAGACTCTTTAATTTATCCTTAAAAATGAACACTTTTCCCTCGAAATCTACTCCAGTTTTCAAAATCGGTGACCGGTCCGAAATATGAAACTATCGTCAAATTGTCATAATTTGCAACTTTGAAAATGTTTTGAATTGCTATTATCTGATCATGCCTTTTCTCACTCAAACATTTGATCACGGAGACTCAACATGGTTTTGTTAAAAGCTACTCGACTGTTACTAGCTTACTATATATGGCAGAATTCTTAACTGACGCTATCGGTTTGATTTCTCTCAAGATTTTTCAATTTTTTAACATCCTACTTTTCAAACAGAATCTTATATGTAGCAAATCGTGGATACAATTCTGTCGAGATATCGACTACTTCTGGCTTTCCCCATGAATCCATTTTAGGACCGCTTTATTAATTAATGATTTTGTTGACAGCTTGACAGTACCCTGCCTATAGTGTGCCGGCAATTTAAAAATTTTCTGTAGAGTTTCAAGTATCGACGATTGTCTTGTGCTTCAACAAAATTTTATTCTGATCAAAGACTGATGCATAGAAGATAATTTTCCTTTAAATATTTAGAAATTTAACGTCCTTCCCCAAAAGATCCTTGATACATCGATCTATTAATAATAAGACACTTTCTGCGGTTTGGGATTTATCTTTGACAAGAAGTTGTCCTTTGACAGTCAAATTATATACATCACCACAAAGACCTACAAGGCTTTTTGATTAATCTCGGGATTTGGTATCAGAAATAGCCGTAACTTTCAAAATATTGATATACTAAAAGTACTATATACACTCTGTCTATTTTACCAGGGCCAAGTGTCGCCATTTTGTTATTGTAATTGCTCAATGATTAATTTTTCTTTTAAAAATGCTGTTTTTTGTTGTTATATAGCATCACCTAAATGGTCAATTTATTTTGTCCGTTTAAAACACTTGTTTTAGAAAAAAATTCCATCCGCCATATTCGAGCCGCCATTTTGAATTTTTTACTTTTGGCTTCAGATTCTGAATCACCGATCTCAAAATAACCTATGGTGTCATAATTACATAACATATACTGATAATTGGGAGAAATTTGGCGTAGATTATAAAAATATGCCAAATTTAGAACAGATGGGGAATATCCTGCTATAGAATTCCCTCAATCCGAACTTATAAATTTCAGCTTCGACTTGCTTGAACATAGACCCATAAAGGTATAGCTTATTTTTTTACGCAAAATTATTCATAATGATATAAACTGCTCCTAAATTTTAAATATGTTAAATTTTCATATTTGTAGAGCTGAGGCAAGACAGACAAAAGGTCTCGCCGGTTAAGTATATGGAATTGGGCCCAGCGGCTTATAGGATTATTTATTCACATGAATGTTGCTTATGACTAGGAATGCTCAATCAAATATATAATAAACCTCTATCCCCTATATTAGCAGAGTTATGGGGGGTAACAACCCTCAACTCTAAAATTAATTTTTTCAAAACTATTGAAGATAATTAATTGAAATTAATAGGTGACGTTGACATAAAATAGCTTTTAGAGCAGCGATTTCGTAAGTCTATCGTGTCGTTTTTTTTTTTTTGGCGTAGAACCAGGTCAAACATGTCAGGTTCCTTTGAGTATGTCACCGGGTATATGAAATCATATTTTACGACATTTTTTTGTGGTCTCGAACTTTTTAAATCAATAAAAAGTGAAAAAAATGTATTATTAAGAAAATTGTTTTTTTTTTGTTTCCACCGCCATATCTTTAAAACTATTAAAGGTACCGAAATTTGTTTTGTATCAAATTAAAGGTCACACTGTAGCGCTTTTACCAATATAAACGGTTTGGGTACAATCCGCACTTTCATTTCTCTAAAAATCAGATAAACTAAAAATATATATTTTATGTATTAAAATCTTCACCAATCGATAAACTTTTTTATTTTTGAAAATATTTACATACATGCAGCGAAGAAAATAAAGCCTAATAATCACAAAAGTTTTTGAATCAATATATTTTTTCCTAAAGTGTACCGTTTGGTAACAGCGATTTTTTTATCAGCGCTAAATGCGAAATTGGGACGCAATTAATACACCTCGCATGTTAGTTACAGTAACTAGAGGTTTTAACTTCGGAATAATGTCATATTGAACGGATTTCGTTCATTTTTGGCAGTAAATGCTCCACAGAAAAGTTTCTATATTGTGCGGGGGCTTGCTAATTTATAGGGGGTGGATTCCACCCCCTCTCAGGGGGTGGCACCTAAAAAATATATGTGTTTATTGGAGCTGAAATAGAATCAAATTTTAAGAAGAAAAGGTTCTATGCAATTTTTCACATAAATTGATAGTTTTCAAGTTATAACGACTTCAAAATTGCGATTTTAGCTTAAAAAAAAAGGTATTTCCAAACGGCTTTCGTAAGTCTCGAAAAGTATTACTTTATCGAAAAAATGTTACAGACCAATTACAGAAAGTACAAACTGGGAATTAATTATATTTTTTGTTTATTGATGTAGGATTAATAATTTCGTTTAATTAAGTTTATATTTGGTAGTGTTCCGAAATTAAATTTAAAGTTTAAAATGCACTTTTTTCTAAAGCAAGTGCTTTAAATGAGCAAAAAAATTTGAGCATCTAGGTAATGCTACATCTTAACGAAAAACTGTATTTGAGATAATTTTTCTAAATTACTGGCTAATTAGATTAACAAAATGGCGACCTTTTTATATAAAAAAAGTATAAATACGCACATTTTTCCGTCATAATTTCTTTATTTCTTATGCTACAGGAACGAGTAAAAAGTAATTTGAAATTGCAATTAATTGTCTTTAATTTCATTTCTTAGCATGCGTGACGTAGGTGTCACAATTTCTGAGATATTTAACATTTAAACTGCATTTTTCGTCTTATAAACGTTCGGACGCCATTTGTAACCTTTCATATCTCCAAAACTATGTAAATAAATTAACAAGCGAAATTCATTATCAGTTTATGAGCTTTATTTTTGGTATCTACCCATTTTTCAATAAAACTAATATTTATTGAGATATTTGGAAAAGGAAAAAAAATACGTTTCATCGAAAATACCTTTATAGTTTAAACTGTATTTTTTTCTAAAGCAAGTGCTGTATACAAACCAAAAAATTTGAGCATCTACGTCATGCTATATATTAATGAGGAACAGTGTTTGAAATTCCTTTTTTTAATTACTGGCTAATTACAGTAACAAAATGATGACGTTGTTATTAAAAAAATGTGTAGACGCACATTGCTTCGATCATAACTTCTTTGTTTTTTATGCTACAGAAACAAATAAAAAAAACAGTTGAAAGCTTAATGAATAACATATTATTCTACCTATTAGCACCCTTGACGTAGTTTCTGCGATGTTTAACGCTCACTCTAAATAATTATCTTATGAACACTTGGATGCCAAATGTAAACTTAAATATCTCCGAAATTATTAATCCTACATCAATAAATAAAAAATATAATTAATTCCCAGTTTGTACTTTCTGTAATTGGTCTGCAACATTTTTTCGATAAAGTAATACTTTTCGAGATACTTGACGAAAGCCGTTTGGAAATACCTTTTTTTTTTAGCTGAAATCGCAATTTTGAAATTGTTATAACTTAAAAACTATCAATTTATGTGAAAAATTGCATAGAACCTTTTCTTCTTAAAATTTTTATTCTACTTCAGCTCCAATAAATATATATATTTTTTAAGTGCCACACCCTGAGGGGGTGGCATCCACCCCCTATAAATTAGCAAGCCTCCGCAAAATATAGAAACTTTTCTGTGAAGCATTTACTATTATACTGCCAAAAATGAACGAAATCTGTTCAATATGACATTTTTCCGAAGTTTTGCATATTTTTTACCTCTAGGTACTGTAGTATGCAGGGTTGGTCAGATTAGTCGCGTAGAAATGGCGGTTGTCGAAAATCATTAAGTATTCATTGTTCGGATAAAAATTGTGATAATCGAAAATGTGCTTGTTTTAAGGAAGGCCTAAAATGTTGCAACGAGTGCAAATGTCGTTCCTGTAACAACATTATTAAAGATTTCGAGGCAGATATGAACGAATTAGAATGCTATTAATGTAGGGCCTACATAAACTACATACTACATATTTATCTATCCAAATAGAAAATTTATTTTAACAATAAAACTCATTTTATGCTTACGTTTTTACTTTCATTCATTTAAAAATGTCTAATAAACATACTAATTAGGTGGGTAGTTAGTAACTGACTGATATTTATAGATTAGGTATTTATATCATTACCTACCTGTCTTTTTATTATTAAAAGGAGACTATTTTATATTTATTGTACAATTTCTTAATATTAACAACATATGATCAATACTACTGTACAATATATGAAATATTGAACAATAATATTGATCCCCTAGATGCTTTTGATCACTACTGGTTTTGTATCTATTGATATAAGTTAATCTACTACATACACCCCGACCGGGACCGTCAGATCGTTGCAGTCGGCAGGCTTGCTACAGCCGAGCGCGCAAGAATATGACTTTGGCCTGTTAAAAAAAATCGCTGACTCAATACTATGAACGGGACATGAAAAATTTTTATCCTAAAAACTTTTTTTTAACTATTGGCTTCATTTTGTACGCAGCATGTATATATAAATTTTCATAAATAAATTTTTTTCTCGATTGTCTAAAATTACGCTACTGAAAATAACAAGTTTGAGTTTCCTATTATTTTTCCAACTTAAAAAAAAATAAATCGGGTTCACGTGGAACGTTGTTCGAAGCGCTATTGTGTCTACTTTAATCTAAAAAAAAAAATAGCTTGATAGCACAAATATTTTCAGAGATATAGCGGTGGAGACGTTAAAAAACATATTTCATTAAAAATCTATTTTTTTTGAGTTTTTCCGTAATAAAAAAGTTCTCGACCACCAAAAAATGTCTTAAAAATGATTTCGTGTACACGATTATCTTACTAAAGAATCCCACTAAGTCTGGTTTGGTTCTACGCCGGTTTTTTTTTCTCGAAAACTAAGCGACTTTACTTCCAGATTTTACTCTACTAATTGGAAATGCAACAAATTCTGGAAGAAGGTGTCAAAAATGCATAGATGTCAATGGAAGACAATTCGAACATTTATTGTAGTTTAGTATTTCCTATTTTTGGCAAAATTATTTTATTTTATAAGAATTGTTGTTGTTGTTAGTTCTCCATGGCCTCCTCACAAATATATTAAATTAACCACTTTTTCTAGAGATAAATATGACGTATGATATATCGTTGGATAGCTAATTTGAGTTGTGATCGAATAATGAAATAATTAACAGGCTGTTCCATTTTAAAAAACAAAAGTTATGTCTATATCTCGAAAACTGAGGCATGCATAATTTTCTTCTTATCAGCAACGGATTCTACTCAAAAAAGTGCCTTAAGAAAGTGTTACTCGATTTTCGATTCGGCACTTAGTAATTGAGATATAGAGGTCATCCAAAAATGCCAATATTCCAAAAACGCCCTGGAGTTCGGTAGTCAAAAAAGATAGACGATCACGATTTGCGCCAGTGTTTGTTTCTCAAAAATCGAGCACATTACACATATATTGGTCTCGTTCATAAACTATGTTTCTTCCCATTACTATTTACTTTCTAGTACAAACACGCATAGTACAATCATATTGTTAACCATTTGGTACGATTGTTCTTCACGTAAATTCTCGCTTGTCGAACCTTAAAGAAACAGTTATTAATAATACATGCATGGACTGTATGTAATACGATGTCATTGTATGAACGATTGCCCTGAAGCTACATAAATTCGTACTCTCATCGCTTTCCACGTTAAGAAACAAACCACGTGGTAAATTTGAATTAAACTTAAAATATTCTGTGCGCTATAAATTTATGTTGCACGTAAGTAAATCTGTTTCAGGCCGTAAATAAACCGCGTATAGCTAACTGAGTTATTAGATTCTCTGGGTTTTTTTCAATATATTTTATATTCGTGTACAAATATTTGAAAAAGGACGTGCTTCCGTTTGATATATTTCGACGTTAATGACACTGATAACTTATTTTAGAATTTTAAAAAAATACCTCATACTACATTAAAATCCATCATTCTCCCGGGCCTTGGTGTTATTTTTAGGAAAAAAGTAATGGTGTACATTTCAGAGAGTTAGAGTGCTTTTGGTATTTCAACTGACCCAGCAAACAGTGATAAGTCTAAAAAACGTTTTATAGACTGCAGAACCGAAGTCGAAAAACGGTAAATTTAAACGTTTATTATCGCGACAAGTATCCGCCCAAATCAACGTTTTTAAATCGTATGTATTATACCTGGAAATGTAGTTGAATTATGTCATTTAATAAACGTTTGATAAATGTTTCACAAATACATTTTATAAGCTGTATGTAAGTAGAAAATTAGTTAATTATGATATAGCGACTATAGCGACTCATTCACTCGCGAACGAGAAGTTCCTATGGAGTCGAGAAAAAACAAAAAGAAGACACAATCGACAACAAAAATAATAATATACTTTGAGATACACGAAAATCAAATATACGAAAAGATGTATTAAATAATTCAAATACAGTCGAACCTCCATAACTCGAACGTCCATAACTCGAAATCCTCTATATCTCGAAGCCATTCCAAGCAATAAATATCTATTATGCTTACTAAAAAGTTCCCATAACTCAAAGTTTCTCTAAAGTCTCTTTAACTCGAGCTCATTTTCAATTCCCTTGGGGATTCGAGTTATGGAGGTTCAACTGTATACGTATATTTACATCGAACTTATTTTATTATAGCATTATCGCTATAAATTTGGTGACTATATAGCGACTATAGCGACTCATTCACTCGCGAACGAGAAGTTCCTATGGAGTCGAGAAAAAACAAAGAGAAGAAACAATCGACAACAAAAATAATAATATACTTTGAGATACACGAAAATCAAATATATGAAAAGATGTATTAAATAATTCAAATACAGTCGAACCTCCATAACTCGAACGTCCATAACTCGAAATCCTCTATATCTCGAAGCCATTCAAAGCAATAAATATCTATTGTGCTTACTAAAAAGTTCCCATAACTCAAAGTTTCTCTAAAGTCTCCTTAACTCGAGCTCATTTTCAATTCCCTTGGGGATTCGAGTTATGGAGGTTCAACTGTATACGTATATTTACATCAAACTTATTTTATTATAGCATTATCGCTATAAATTTGGTGACTATATAGCGACTATAGCGACTCGCGAACGACAGGTTCCTATGGAGTCGAGAAAAAACAAAAAGAAGAAACAATCGACAACAAAAATAATAATATACTTTGAGATACACGAAAATCAAATATATGAAAAGATGTATTAAATAATTCAAATATACGCATATTTACATCAAAACTTATTTTATTTATAGCATTATTGCTATATAGGGTGTATATAGCGACTATAGCGACTCATTCACTCGCGAACTAGAAGTTCCTATGCAGTCGAGAAAAAACAAAGAGAAGAAACAATCGACAACAAAAATAATAATATACTTTGAGATACACGAAAATCAAATATATGAAAAGATGTATTAAATAATTCAAATACAGTCGAACCTCCATAACTCGAACGTCCATAACTCGAAATCCTCTATATCTCGAAGCCATTCAAAGCAATAAATATCTATTATGCTTACTAAAAAGTTCCCATAACTCAAAGTTTCTCTAAAGTCTCTTTAACTCGAGCTCATTTTCAATTCCCTTGGGGATTCGAGTTATGGAGGTTCAACTGTATACGTATATTTACATCAAACTTATTTTATTATGGCATTATCGCTATAAATTTGGTGACTATATAGCGACTATAGCGACCCATTCACTCGCGAACGAGAAGTTCCTATGGAGTCGAGAAAAAACAAAAAGAAGAAACAATCGACAACAAAAATAATAATATACTTTGAGATACACGAAAATCAAATATATGAACAGATGTATTAAATAATTCAAATATACGCATATTTACATCAAAACTTATTTTATTTATAGCATTATCGCTATATGGGGTGTATATAGCGACTATAGCGACTCATTCACTCGCGAACGAGAAGTTCCTATGGAGTCGAGAAAAAACAAAAAGAAGAAGCAATCGACAACAAAAATAATAATATACTTTGAGATACACGAAAATCAAATATATGAAAAGATGTATTAAATAATTCAAATACAGTCGAACCTCCATAACTCGAAATCCTCTATATCTCGAAGCCATTCAAAGCAATAAATATCTATTATGCTTACTAAAAAGTTCCCATAACTCAAAGTTTCTCTAAAGTCTCTTTAACTCGAGCTCATTTTCAATTCCCTTGGGGATTCGAGTTATGGAGGTTCAACTGTATACGTATATTTACATCAAACTTATTTTATTATAGCATTATCGCTATAAATTTGGTGACTATATAGCGACTATAGCGACTCATTCACTCGCGAACGAGAAGTTCCTATGGAGTCGAGAAAAAACAAAAAGAAGAAATAATCGACAACAAAAATAATAATATACTTTGAGATACACGATAATCAAATATATGAAAAGATGTATTAAATAATTCAAATATACGCATATTTACATCAAAACTTATTTTATTTATAGCATTATCGCTATATAGGGTGTATATTGCGACTATAGCGACTCATTCACTCGCGAACGAGAAGTTCCTATGGAGTCGAGAAAAAATAAAAAGAAAAAACAATCGACAACAAAAATAATAATTTACTTTGAGATACACGAAAATCAAATATATGAAAAGATGTATTAAATAATTCAAATACAGTCGAACCTCCATAACTAGAACGTCCATAACTCGAAATCCTCTATATCTCGAAGCCATTCAAAACAATAAATATCTATTATGCTTACTAAAAAATTCCCATAACTCAAAGTTTCTCTAAAGTCTCTTTAACTCGAGCTCATTTTCAATTCCCTTGGGGATTCGAGTTATGGAGGTTCAACTGTATACATATATTTACATCAAACTTATTTTATTATAGCATTATCGCTATAAATTTGGTGACTATATAGCGACTATAGCGACTCATTCACTCGCGAACGAGAAGTTCCTATGGAGTCGAGAAAAAACAAAAAGAAGAAACAATCGACAACAAAAATAATAATATACTTTGAGATACACGAAAATCAAATATATGAAAAGATGTATTAAATAATTCAAATATACGCATATTTACATCAAAACTTATTTTATTTATAGCATTATCGCTATATAGGGTGTATATAGCGACTATAGCGACTCATTCACTCGCGAACGAGAAGTTCCTATGGAGTCGAGAAAAAACAAAAAGAAGAAGCAATCGACAACAAAAATAATAATATACTTTGAGATACACGAAAATCAAATATATGAAAAGATGTATTAAATAATTCAAATACAGTCAAACCTCCATAACTCGAAATCCTCTATATCTCGAAGCCATTCAAAGCAATAAATATCTATTATGCTTACTAAAAAGTTCCCATAACTCAAAGTTTCTCTAAAGTCTCTTTAACTCGAGCTCATTTTCAATTCCCTTGGGGATTCGAGTTATGGAGGTTCAACTGTATACATATATTTACATCAAACTTATTTTATTATAGCATTATCGCTATAAATTTGGTGACTATATAGCGACTATAGCGACTCATTCACTCGCGAACGAGAAGTTCCTATGGAGTCGAGAAAAAACAAAAAGAAGAAACAATCGACAACAAAAATAATAATATACTTTGAGATACACGAAAATCAAATATATGAAGAGATGTATTAAATAATTCAAATATACGCATATTTACATCAAAACTTATTTTATTTATAGCATTATCGCTATATAGGGTGTATATAGCGACTATAGCGACTCATTCACTCGCGAACGAGAAGTTCCTATGGAGTCGAGAAAAAACAAAAAGAAGAAGCAATCGACAACAAAAATAATAATATACTTTGAGATACACGAAAATCAAATATATGAAAAGATGTATTAAATAATTCAAATACAGTCAAACCTCCATAACTCGAAATCCTCTATATCTCGAAGCCATTCAAAGCAATAAATATCTATTATGCTTACTAAAAAGTTCCCATAACTCAAAGTTTCTCTAAAGTCTCTTTAACTCGAGCTCATTTTCAATTCCCTTGGGGATTCGAGTTATGGAGGTTCAACTGTATACATATATTTACATCAAACTTATTTTATTATGGCATTATCGCTATAAATTTGGTGACTATATAGCGACTATAGCGACTCATTCACTCGCGAACGAGAAGTTCCTATGGAGTCGAGAAAAAACAAAAAGAAGAAACAATCGACAACAAAAATAATAATATACTTTGAGATACACGAAAATCAAATATATGAAAAGATGTATTAAACTAGTGGAAGCATTATACTCTTCGCCGATTTACTGAGCTTTTTATATAATTGTTATACATTCTATAGGATACTCTTCGCATTTTTCTTGTAAATAATGTTAGTTTTTGGACATTCTAAATTTTGTGATACCAACTTTGTTGTGGAAAAAAAAATATATGAAAAAAAAAAAAAAATCACCACCATGTGAGGATCGAACATGAGTCCTTTGGATTGCAAGGCAAATGCTTTAGCCATTAGGCTATCTCATCTTACCAGAAAACTTGAATGAATATCATTCAAGAATTATATTTGAACGGATTAGATACATTATTATGAAATATATATATATTGGTAAAATGTAAAAACAAAAAAAAATTATAGAGAATAACATTTCGAAAGATTTCTATTTAAGTACAAATGACAGAAGTTTTGAAAAAAAAAAATTTTTATTTAAATGATTAATAACTTTTTTATTTATTGATTGATTTTTTTCAAAAACAATAGGGTTCTTCCTCTAGCTAACACTAACTTACTTTCCAAATTTCAATACAATCGGACTTTTCTTTCTTAAGTTATCGTGCTTACAAGAAACGTGACGGACGGACAGACAGATGGACATTTTGAAAGTTGTTCAGAATTCGTTCACTAACATAATGATATGAAAATTTTTTCTCTACGAGCGATATTTCCGGTTTTAGAAATGTGCCGATCAAATACAATATACTCTTCGTTTTTGCGAAGAGTATAATAATTCAAATATACGCATATTTACATCAAAATTTATTTTATTTATAGCATTATCGCTATATAGGGTGTATATAGCGACTATAGCGACTCATTCACTCGCGAACGAGAAGTTCCTATGGAGTCGAAAAAAAAACAAAGAGAAGAAACAATCGACAACAAAAATAATAATATACTTTGAGATACACGAAAATCAAATATATGAAAAGATGTATTAAATAATTCAAATATACGTATATTTACATCAAACTTATTTTATTATAGCATTATCGCTATATATGACATTTAATAAATGTTTCGCGGATACCTTTTTTTTTACCATTCTATATAACGTTTTATAAACCACCTATAAAGCGCGTAAGCAGTCCAGGTTACCATTATTATGCGAGCGAGTTATCCGCATTTGGGATAATACCCAACTTCAGTGCAATTGAAAAGGCCTCGCCCTGGGGGAACCGCCTTATTGATCACAGCACCACCATGCCAAGTAGCGTGATTAGATTTGCCTATGCTTCCGTCTGTCAGATATTTGTATGATCAGCAACTTAAAACTAATCTAAACCGTGCCCATCTTCCTGTATGAGACTGCACTTTTATAAATCAATAACAACTTTGAAATTCATTTATCATATAACATTTTGGCAAAAATATTATACCTATAGCGTTTTTCTTTTAAGTAAACTTGATTTTACTTCCACATCCAGTGGAAGTATAGTAAAGAAAAGAAACATTTTGAAAATTTGTATTGTTCAAATAGCCTTAGAATATCATGAAATGTCGAGATTTTAAATTTTAAATAAGAGAAATTTTTTTCGAAAGTTCGAAAGTGTTATAGTAGGTCCTAGGCCTCCTCCCTCCACCCTTTTTGTGACGTCACGATGCCGTGACCTGTGGAGGGTAATTAGAGGTGGTAACTAGCGGATAATTAAGGGTAATTAAGGTAATTAGGGGAAGGTAGGACAAAGTGTGACAAGGGGGGACAGGGTATGACAAGGTTGGACGCATGGCAGAGTAGCACTGAGTATGGCATGTAACATCCTCAGGAGCTCGGATCCGCTCCTGCTATTAGTGAGAGATCATGAAATGGCAGGGGTGGGCGCAGGATTGTTCAAGGCAGCAAAAAGAGCCGCAGATGGACTTGGTCTCGTATTCGACGTCAGACGAGGTGGCCGGCGCGGTGCTGATCCAGATTCAGTCACCGAGCTTCAGCCAAATCGTCTGAAAGCCCAAATAAAAGCTGCCGAACAGGAGAATCTGTTCAGGCAGCATGTCGATAAACCCATGCACGGTGTGTACTATAAGAACATAGAAACACTGGGTTTATCGACTAGGCTGACATTCGCCTTACTAAGGTCAGCTGGGCTTAAGTCGGAGACCGAGGGATTCATTGTGGCCTGTCAGGATGGTGTAATAAACACCTTGATCTACCGAGGCCGACTCGTTCCCGACCGTCAGGCTAATTCAAGCCAACAAGCCTGACATAGTCCTCCTCGACCATCAGAACAAAGTGATGTTTGTAATCGAATTCTCAGCACCTGCTGAGACAAACATCGCTTTGAAGGAGGGGGAAAAACGGACCAAATATCGGGATCTCCGGTATGAGCTCCAAGTGCTGTACCCAGACTACTCGGTCAAGATGGTTGTCCTAATAATCGGCGTACTCGGAGGGATGAAGCCTTCGCTGCTCTCAGAAAAAAAAAGTAATAATAATAATAACAATAACAACAAAGAATATTACGGCCAACTTAGTCAATTGAATTTACCAACTTACTTGATATCCGTTATACAAAAAGCCACCATTCTTCAAACAACTCACATTATAAGAAAGTTTTTTAACTCTGAGGGCTGAAATGAATTTTTCCTTCTCAGATGACCACCTGATCCTATTTAACACCGCAAAGGATAGGTCAAATAATTCCAGTAGTAATGCTGTGAAAGTGAATCATATAGTGATAATAATAATAATAATAGTAACAGGTCTTTATTTAGGGCGAAGTTCGTTTGTAATGCGCTTTTCCACTTAACCCTAAAAATCTGGAAGTGGAAGTAGTGATTACTTGGGCAGCGGTCTTTTTTAATTAAAAGTATTACAGGGATACATTTTTTAACACTATATTACATTTTGTAATGTTTCACAAATATATATTTATAAGTTGTTTGATTCGTTCACTGGTTTTAATATAATAATCCAAACTTTCTTGAATGCCGTTGTGTATTAGTTCTTCGAGAGTTTCCAATATAATTATTTTTTAAAGTCTCATGACTAACTGATATATTTCCTTCAGATTGCATCAACTTTTCTTTCAATAATGTACAGGCATTCAATTTTTGTAATTGTATAATAGTTCAGTGACTAAAGTTTTGTCTTACAATCCAAGGGCTAATTATCTAAGTATTTTCTTGTATTAATTTCTAAAAATCGTTAGTTTTAAGCCCTTTTTCTATAGGCAGGGGCACTAAATCCTAAACAATTTGTCGTTAAGCCAAACCGCACCTGCTCTGCAGAACCCTACATTCACCACGGCGCTGTGCACCGTGGTTGGTTGGTTGGCTCCGGGGAGGCACATGTTGTAATAACTAATTTAAAAGTAAACTTCTTCAACCCAAAAGTCGTGTGTTCGAAACCCAGACAGGTTGGATGTTTTTTTTACCTTTTTTGTATATATTTTTTTTTATAGTAACGAGTGTTTCACCAATATAGTTGGTTTCACAAAATTTAGAATCTCCAAAACAAACATTATTTACAAGAAAACTGCGAAGAATATTCTATAGAATGTGCAACAGTTATATAAAAAGTTTAACAAACCTTCGAAGCGTATAATGTTTACTCTGGTTATTATACTAAAATCGTTTTTAAACCACTAGAAATATATTTCACGCATTTTACACGTTCTGATATTTATTGGACTATTTATAATAGTTAATGAACGATGTATTTTGTACCAAAGATAAAAAATTTAGGTTAATATATTACCAAAATAGAAGTAAAGGAAATACGTTTATTAGTGCTTGGTGACCAATGTATTTCATACAAATAATAATTAATACATATAATACAGCGGTGAGAGTACATAAAACATGGGGTTTAGTCCGAATAAATGGGGGAGTTTTGAAATTTTGGAAATTTGTACATTTCGATGCCCTGAATGAAATTTAAAAAAAATGCAAAATCTGACCTCAGCCGCCGGCACCGTCATATTGAAAAGATGGCGCACAAAACAGTTTCTTTGAAATATCTCTCTTCGGGTGCCTCATACGGCAAAAAAATGTTCTTATGAAAAGAAAAGAGCATTAAATTTTCTACAAAATATGTCCTATACATTTTTTCGTTAAACGGAATAGTTTCTGTGCAGCAGTCGAGCGAAGTCAAGCATTCTTGACAAAATTATGATTTTTTGTAATTTTCCAATTTAGTACTTTTGTGTTAAGATAAAATTTGTTTTTATACCTGAAAATACTCAAATATAGTTGATTTTATTTGTCTGCTCAATATTCAATACCCGTTTTCACACCACCTTGAGGTAGAGTATATGATGAGTTTTTTTTACGTGGTTGTCTCCTATAGTCCTAATCCACGACTAGACTGCTTCTTGAGGCGTTTTAGGTGCTTGATGTCGAAGGTCCAGGTTCGTTGTAGTCTTCAACAATACTTTCTTCGGAAATTGCTTCCGTTGTGCTGTCCACTGATTGTACGTATTGTTTGTTCTCCATGCTTGCGAGAAATGTTTCGACTGGAGAGTCGACTTCCTCGTCGAAATTTAAGTAGCTTTTCAGAAGCATCTTGCAGCATTGTTACTGGTGTAAGCCCAGGTTTGCTCTGTTTCCAGACCCATTCTTCAACATTTTTACAAACCCCCTGCCACTCCTGGACTCGATAATATGTCCTGGACCTTCGACATCAAGTACCTAAAACACCTCAAGAAGCAGGTTAGTCGTGGATTAGGTCTATAGGGGACAACCACGTAAAAAAAACGCACCATATACTCTACCTCAAGGTGGTGTAGAAACGAGTATTGAACATTGAGCTATGCGTAGCAGACAAGTAAAATCAACTATATTTGAGGATTTTCAGGTATGAAAACAGATTTTTTCTCAACACAAAAATACCCTTCATAACTCTCGCGCTAAATCGAGAAATTGCAAAATATCATAATTTTGTCAAGAATGCCTTGACTTCAATCAGCTGCTGCACCTAAACTATTCAATTTAACGAAAATATAGGACATATTTTGTGGAAAATTTAATGCTCTTTTATTTTCATAAGAAGACTTTTTGGCGTATGAGGCACCCGAAGCGAGATATTTCAAAGAAACTGTTTTTGTGCGCCATTTTTTCAATATGGTAACGTCGGCGCACAGTGGGAAATTTTTCAATTTTTTTAGACAAAAGTCCGTCTACAATGCAATTATTAATGGATTTGAAAAAATATTTTTTTAAAATAATTGTTAGGTATCACCCGATGCTTGAGTACTGCCCAAATTTTAAAAACGTTCAACATAACCTCAAAAAATCCTATAAATATATGAAATTCGTGTATTTTACTTAAGTAAAAATGCGAATTTCTGTTTTATAAAAGTTTTACTCAGAAAATATCCTATACTACATATTTTTTGGGTCGCTGATTAAGAAAAACAGGGTCCCGTTAACCAGAAATTGATATAACCCCTTAAAATACCGAAAAACACCCCTAATAGGGATTTTTTCGAAATATTCTTATTAAAAATGTAAAATAGTCCAGTAAAGTGTATTGTTTATATGATAAATATAAAACCTTAGTTATTCAAATAATAATTCAGTAAACATTTACCCTAAGGGTTGATCAGAGGGGGTTGAAACAACCCTTATTTCGACAAAAAATACAAAATTATTGTTACAATGGTTATTTTTTAGTTTTAGCTTCAAAATAGGGTAAGAGAGTACATTGTGACTATGAGAGTGTATCTCAACCCCCTTTAAGGGTGAAAACCACCCTCAAATGGCTGTAGAATTTGAAAATAGGTTTCGAAATTTTTTGAAATTTTAGAATCACGTCTTCTTCGATATTTTCACTAAAATCAGTCTCCGAACCTTGTTTGATGAATAAAAATTATTTTAAATTTTAAATTAATCATTTCTTATATACTTTGACAATGCAAATAAACAACAATTCAATGTGAGTAGAAACAAATTCTAAGTTCTTCAACGTTTTTAAGAAGCTCGTAAGTTAGAAATCGCATTTTTTCCATTTGAAAGGAAAAAAATATTTAAAATGAAATGAAAATTTTTCATCCATTCTATGCAATGTGAAACAACAACCCAATTTTTAGTAAACATATTTTAAGCATCCTAAAGTTCAAAAACAATTGGGTGCTTAAAAGCAGCTTAAAATCAGCAGATATCTCTATTTCTTTCAAACAAATTAAATTTTAGACGTTTCAAAAAAAATCTTTTAAAATAAAGTCTAAATTTTTCATACATTCTACTCCATGTAAAACAAGTATCCAAAGTTAAAAAAAAAACAGATTTTAAGATAGTCATAAGATAATTTAATAATGAAAAAAAATTGGACATTAAAATGGATGTTAATCAATTTTGTTTTAAATTTTTTTATCAATTGTATACTTAGTAATAAAAAATTACTAAAAAAAATACAATCAATCATCTTATTAAATGCTAAAGCTTTGATAATAATTGTCAATTATTTCATATATTACAATCATAAGATTTAAATTTTATAGTAAAATGAAAAAACTGCGGAAAGAATCGAATCTGCAGTTGTTAAATCTCATAATTGTAAATAATAATTGAATCCATATTTTATATTGTTAATGCTATAGTTTAATGAAATAAATGTACTTATTATTAATAATTTTGTTTACTAATGACTTTACTTTTGATAAAAAATCTGTTTTTTTTAACTGTGGATAGTTGTTTTACATAGACTAGAATGTATGAAAATTTTGTGACTATTCTAAATGATTTTTTTTTGCAATGAAAACTGGGAAAAGTAATATTTTCTATATTCCTCTTCGTATTGTGGTCTGATATACTCTAAAAAATATGAAAAATCGTATATGCAAGGTGTTCTTAAGTAAAACCTTTAATTTAAAAAAAATGTATACCTTCATTTAAAAAAGATATAATAAGAAAATTCAGGAATTTTTACAAAAAAAGGAGACTTAGCTAAAAAGGCTAACAAAAATGGGGAATATTTAAATTTAACCAAGAGCTATAAATCTGGGAAATTATCTGCTTTAAATATACAATTAGGCAAAAAATTGAATTGTTGTTTATTCACATTGTCAAAGTATATAAGAAATTATTAAATTTAAAATCATTTTTATTTATCAATTTAGACTGATTTTAGTGAAAATATCGAAGAAGACGTGATTCTAAAATTTCAAATTTTTTTTTTTCCAATTCTACAGCCATTTAAGGGTGGTTTTCACCTTTAAAGGGGGTTGAGATACACTCTCATAGTCATAATGTACTCTCTTACCTTATTTTGAAGCAAAAACTAAAAAATAACCATTGTAACTATATTTTTTGTATTTTTTGTTTCAACCCCTCTGATTAACCCTTAGGGTAAATGTTTACTGATTTATTATTTGAATAACTAAGGTTTTATATTTATCATATAAAAAATACACTTTACTAGACTATTTTACATTTTTAATAAGAATATTTCGAAAAAATCCTTATTAGGGGTGTTTGTCTGGTTAACGGGACTCCATTTTTCTTAATCAGCGATCCAAAAAACATGTAGTAAAGGATATTTTCTGAGTAAAACTTTAAAAAAACAGAAATTCGCATTTTTACTTAAGTAAAATACACGAATTTCATATATTTATAGAATTTTTTGAGGTTATGTTGAACGTTTTTAAAATTTGGGCAGTGCTCAAACATCGGGTGATACCTAACAATTATTTAAAAAAAAAAATTTTCAAATCCATTAATAATTGCATTGTAGACGGATTTTTGTCTAAAAAAATTGAAAAATTTCCCACTGTGCGGCGGCTGAGATTACATTTTGCATTTTTTCTCATTTCATTCAGGGCATCAAAATCTACAAATTCCCAAAGTTTCAACACTTCCGCACTTATTCGGATAAGAATCTACCTATCGACTGTACTAATACTGCAGATATGAAGTCTTTGCTAATCGTTGACTTAACGTATATGACATGACGTACCTATTTTGACAGTTTATTTAAAACATCTTTTAAAACAAAATAAATTTTCTACCTTTAGTGGAAATTTAGTAGATCATACAGGGTCATTCACGGAAAGCGGGTATTAGACGTTTCTTGGGATCTGTCGAGTTTAGAAATTTGAAAATTGGTATGAGGGGGTTTTTGGATATGGCGGATCCAACGAAAATATTTTCATGCCTGTGCTACTTCCGCTTATACCGGATGTAGCACCTAACTTTGTTATTTTAAATGGAACACTCTGTATTTTATTGCATATTTCGATTCCTCATAAAATTTTAGCTTAGATTTATGTACCATAACATACTCTTAAACATACCGGTTTTCGAGATAATTAATATTTTTGGAGATTTTTGACGGTTCCCACCCTTCGGTAAAAAAATCAATATCTTCTATCATGTAGCCGATTAGGAAATTTTCTTTTCAAACTCTTACAAGTATCCTATGACCTAACTAAAAGCTCTCTTATGTTTTCACAATATCATACAGAGTATTTTATTTTCACAGTCGAACATTGTTTTAGTTTAAACGTCAAAAAGTCATTTTTTTCAAATGGAACCCCCTGTATATTTTCACAGAATCTAATAGAGGATTTAATTCTGCATCGATTAATGTTACCATTCCCTATACCTATCTCACTTTGTTTTCATATTATGGACGAATATTTATTAAACGTACAAACAAAATCAGCACTGTTTGTTAGTAGGCAATACAAGTCATAACTTGGTTCCTTTTTTATCATAAACGAGAATAATCATGTAGATAGTTGATAATCATTTGTTTATTATCAAGATGACAGCTTCAAAAACGAGAGATTAGATTTATAACAAATACTTTGGGACAAAAATTTACAAAATTAATGAACACTTTGAATATAAATATTTAATGCAGCAACTGTTCAAAATGCTCTCCACTTGCACTTACAGTGGCTTGGCTAATTCATGGGGATTTGTTAAAATGTAGCCCGTTCTCTGTTCTTTGGATCTTCTTTGGTAGTAGCAGGAGTGGCATAAACAATATTTTTAATAGGTCCAAAGTCTAAGGGGGTCAAATCAGGGGACCTTGCTGGCCATCTCCAAGGTCCTCGGTAGCAAAACCATCTATCTTCGAACGTCGCTACTAATTCGTCATAAACTTCCCGTGGACCGCAACCATTCATTTGAAAATACATAGAATTATAAATATTTAGGGGCAAATTATCAATAAAAGTCACTGTTCGCAAAATCTTCGCATATTTATTGCTATTTAAATTCTCCTCGTAGATATGATACTATCAAAAATATTGTTTATGCCACCACGGCTACTACCAAAGAAGATCCAAAGAAGAAAATACGGACTGCATTTCAGTAAATAAATACCCACGAAATTCGCCGAGCCATTGTAAGTGCCGTAAATTCCAGGATATTGGCTTGTTTGGAGTAGAATGGAGAGCATTTTGAACAGTTGCTGCATTAAATATTTATATTCAGTGTTCATTAATTTTGTAAATTTTTGTGCCAAAGTATTTGTTATAAATCTAATCTCTCGTTTTTGAAGCTATCAAAAACAAATGATTATCAATTATCTACATGATTATTCTCGTTTATGATAAAAAAGGAACCGAGTTATGACTTGTATTGCCTACTAACAAACAGTGCTGATTTTGTTTGTACGTTTTACAAATATTCGTGCATAATAAGAAAACAAAGAGAGATAGGTATAGGGAATGGTAATATCAATCGATGCAGAATTCAATCCTCTATTAGATTCTGTATATACAGGGGGTTCCATTTGAAAAAAATGACTTTTTGACGTTTGAACTAAACAAATGTTCGACTGTGAAAATAAAATACTCTGTATGATATTGTGAAAATATAAGAGAACTTTTAGTTAGGTCATAGGATGCTTGTAAAAGTTTGAAAAGAAAATTTCCTAATCGGCTACATGATAGAAGATATTGATTTTTTTTCCGAGGGGTGGGAACCGTCAAAAATCTCCAAAAATATTAATTATCTCGAAAACCGGAATGTTTAAGAGTATGCTATGGTACATAAACCCAAGCTAAAATTTTATGAGGAATCGAAATATGCAATAAAATACAGGGTGTTCCATTTAAAATAACAAAGTTAGGTGCTACATCCGGTATAAGCGGAAGTAGCACAAGCATGAAAATATTTTCGTTGAATCCGCCATATCTAAAAACGCCCTCATACCAATTTTCAAATTTCTAAACTCGACAGATCCCAAGAAACGTCTAATACCCGCTTTCCGTGAAAGACCCTGTATACACTGTCCGCCAAAAAGTCTGCACCATATGGAAAACTGTTGTTATTGACTTTCTGAAAAATTTTATTTTTGATAAAAGTTACTGCTTATTCTTAAACGAAAAAGGGGCCGCACAAATGTGTGTTAGTCCTAGCGCATAGGTCAGAAAATTAATTTTTTTGAAGTTGTCTCAAGAGTATCGAATGTTAATTAAAGAAGTTGGTTATAATGCGAAGTTATATATAGATACCAAATATGGCTCTTCTATTTTAAAAATAAAATTTTTCCACTTTTTTACCCACAACTCCTGAACTATATTTTTAAATAGTTTTGCGCGAAGACTAACCCACATGTGTGCAGCTTCTTTTTCGTTTGAGAACATGCACTAACTTTTATCAAAAATGAAATTTTTCAGAGAGTCAATAACAACAGAGTTTTCCATTTAGTGCAGACTTTTTAGCGGACACTGTATATAATAAAAACGGAAAATCATGTGGTATATCATAAACGTAATTATTATACCAAAACCATTTTTATACCGTTGGAATGTATATTTTACGTATTTTATACGTGCTAGTGTTTGCTGGGTATTGTTAAAAAACAAATAAGTGTTTTCATCTGTTTCATCTGCTTTAGTTAGTTACCGAGAAACTAGTTACAACACCCTGTATAATAGATTTTTTTTTGTCGACAATTTTGTTATTTTTGGATTTATATGTGGAGATTTTAACAGTAACGAGTAAATCTAATGAAAACTTAAAGATCGTCCCTTTCACATCCTGCGCAACGTCGAGAAAAATAAAAAAGTAACCGAGCATTGACGGACGCATCATTCTTAATAAGCGCACACTTAACAGCCCGTCGCCGGAGCCGCGTCTAAAATCATTTTCTAGATTAAAAAGTCGACGTCCCGATATGAGAAACTCATCATTTTTCTTCTCATGTTTGTAAATCAAGAAATTGAGTAAAATCGGGGCGCACCGAGCGTGAACATTGGACATTCATGCTCGCGTTAAGATCGATTTTTTATAGACCGTTAACGTTGATATATTGCCAGATTGATTCGGGGCCTGTTAAATAGAATACGCACCCTATTTGTCAGGACCCAATCAGATCCGAACTGGCTTTACAGAATTTAGCAAGCCAGTTAATCAGCTCGAGATCGATTAATATTGTTAACTTTATTTCGACTTCTTTAGATCCGCTATCGTGCTGCGAGGATGATTCTGGCGCGTAGGGGTGGTTCGTGGAAGAAGGGAGGTTGCATTTATGGTTTGTCGTCAAGTAAATTATAGGGGAAACAAATAAGATGTTTAAGAAACAAATTTAGACAGAGAAATGATAATTGAAGACGGGCTAATATGCAAAAGTAATAATTATTTAAAAACCATTATAGCAGGTGACGTTTTATTACTTCCACATCCAGTGGAAGTATAGTAACGACAAAAAAATTTTTAAAAATTTTTATTGTTCAAATAGGCTTAGAATGTCGTGAAACGTCGAGATTTCAAGTTTGAGCGAAAAATTTCTGTCTGTCTGTCGGTCTGTAACTTTTTTTTGTGCGCACGTTTACTCTGGAACCGTTTGAGATATTGACTTGAAATTTGGTACACATATGTACTTTAACGAGATCTAGAACTAGATTATATTTTCATCTTGTTCAGTCGAAGGGTTGGGGGGTAAATTGGGGTAAATTTGGTGTAAAGAGGTAAATCAAGCAGGTAAGAATCCATAAAATTGATATTTAGTATAGACAAGAGAAGCTAAGGTCTCAAAAAAATTTTTGGCATTAGCCACCCCCATTACCACCCCCACCCCATTATTAAAGGGGATGAAAAAAAAATGTGATTTAGTGTGTGTACAATAACCAGAAACCTCAAAATATTTTTTTTACTTTTATCCACCCCCACTCTCACCCCCTGTCACCACCCCCACCCCACTACCGATGTGGGGTATCGTATTATGGGTTTTTGGGGTAGAGGATTTCAAATATTATATTATTAAAGTTCCATAAGCAATTATTTCCAGATACAAAATTTTTTCGTTGTGTGACTTGGATAGAAAATCCGGATGTGGAAGTAGTGATTCCTTGGGCAGCGGTTTTTTTTTATTAAATTGGTAAAAACGAAGCTAGATTAGATTAGATTAGATTACAAGTGTATCGTTTAAGCATGAGGGCCTCTCTTCACCTCGACCTAAAAAGATCTTTTGATCTATAAGCAAAGGCTAATTAATCGATCTGTATCTATAAAATAATACCCTGACTGCTGACTGACTGATCTATCAACGCACAGCTCAAACCTCTGGGTCTAGAAACTTTAAATTTTCCTCGCATAACGTAGGCAAATATTAAGAAGAGATTTTTCGAAATTTGACCTCTAAGAGGGTGAAAAGGGGGTTTGAAATTTTAGGCTTTTTCAGAATCGGTTAGATCTAGATGCGTGAAATTTGGCTATCTATATATGAAATACGTGTAAGACGAAATTTCGATTTTCACTTTTTGAAGGGGTGAAAACGGGGGTAGTAGATGATTTAAAGCGAACCCGTATTTTTGAAATCGCGTAAGTCTGAAACGTGATTATTCGTCCGATGGACTCTTCTGAGGAAATAAAACACGTATTCGAAGGTTTTCAAAAAGAGACCCCGAAAGGGGAAGGGGGGAGGTTTTAAGCTTTTCGGAAACGGTTAGACCTAGAAGCGTGAAATTTGGCAGAAATACTCTTTATTGGAATCTATTAGACACGAGTAAGACGAAATTTCAATTTTCACTTTTTGAAGGGGTGAAAACGGGGGTGGTAGATGGTCTAAAGGGCACCCGTATCTCGGAAAGCGCGTAAGTCATTTCTAAGGAAAGGCAAACAGAAGTTTTGGACAGCTTGTATAAAAAGATATTTCTTTATACCACTACAAAATTTTACATAAAAATAAGGGGGACATATAACCCAGTAAATGAAGACATTTCGACTGGAAAAAATTACGAGAAAGCTGTTTTTTTGTGGAGACCTTCATTGAGGTGCCTTTAGTACATACTGAGAAGTTCGAGCAATTTGAGCCATGGGTTTTTTTTTGGGGGGCAGAGCTGGGTAAATACTTTGAAAAAGTATTTAAATATTAAATACTAAATAGGAAATTGAAAGTATTTAAATATTAAGTATTTTCAAAAGATAAAAGTATTTAAATAATAAATAACAAAAGTAACTAAATAGTTTAAACTTAGTATTTAAATACTTTCTGAATATTTAAATACTTTGATAACACTGAAATATTTTGAAGCATAGTTAAGTGTAAAAATAGCCTTTAATGGCTAAACTTCGCCAAATTGTATTTTCTATTTTTGTAGAACTCAATAAAGACTTAATATTATCATTATCATTATTATTATTATATTAAATACTATTTGACTATTTGAGGTGTCAAAATTTTAGGTTTCATGACTTTCATGAACTTCTACAACACTATTTTAATACCTCTATACTTAATCAGTTCTAGTTGGGTATTGGACTTTTACTTATCCGTAGAGCTAGACCTTTGCGTCTTCTGCAAATACCCAAATAAAGCACAGAGACTATGACACTAGTTCAACTGTTCTCTGTCATAATCACAAAACATATAAATGCAGAGTCAGAGGGAAACATCCGTTTAGTTTCGGTTTATTATAAATATTTAAAAAATCATAAATGGTATAATACTTAAAATAGTTTCAAATACTCCCCATTGCTCTAAGGAATACAACCATATTCAGTTTTTATCATAAACTTTGTATATAGTTAAATGCCATACTTTAATAATGAAATTAGGAACTATTTTCATTGACAAACTACGATATTCAAGTACAACAAAAATTTACAATAAAAAAAATATATATAGTTGTATTCGTTAGAACAATAGCAATTATTTAGAACAGTTTTAAAGATGATGGTATATTTGGTTATTTAATTACTTATAATAAACCGAAAATAAACGTATATTTCCCTCTCACTCTGCAAAAGCGTAACCTTAACAGTTAACACTTACTGTCTATGTCTGCTCTTAACAAACTTTCTGGGAATTAAGACGTGAATGACTGAAGACTGAATGATGCAATGTGTTTATTAACTACATAGTATAGTACATGTCTTGATTCTTGACGAGTATCTGCCTGTCTCCCTGGTGTATTTGATTATATTTGTTGTATTTATTTAAATACTTTAGAGATTCAAATACTTCTGAAAGTATTTAAATACTGTCAGAAAAGGATTTAAATACTTTTTTAAAAGTATTTAAATACTTCTCAGTTATTTAAATAGTTTAAGTATTTATAAATACTTTAGGATCATTTTCACAAATACTAAGTAGTAAATATTTCAGATAAAATATTTGCAAGTATAAATACAAATACTTGTTGCAAGAAGTATTTAAATACTTGGTATTTAAATACTTTCTAGTATTTAAATACTTATGAGGTATTTGTAAGTACATATTTGCCCAGCTCTGTTTGGGGGGGGGGGGAGGGGGTTAAGGGGGAAATGTTCAGTTTTTTGCCATTATCTCGAAAAGTATCACTTTTTCGACAAAAAGACACAACATTTTATGTACGTACTGTATATCTTTGAAACGATTGATCCTACGAAAAAAAAAGTGTATTTTTGCTCATTACTATTTTTGTCGAAAAAGTGATACTTTTCAAGATAATGGCATGGAAATCGCCCCTTTAACCCCCCCCCCCCCCCCCCGTAAAAAATAACCCCATGGCTCAAATTGCTCGAACTTCTCAGGATGTACTAAGGGCATCTCAATGAAGGTCTCCACAAAAAAAACAGCTTTCTCGTAATTACTTCCACATCCAGTGGAAGTATAGTAACGACAAAAAAATTTTAAAAAGTTTTTATTGTTCAAATAGGCTTAGAATTTCATGAAACGTCGAGATTTTAAGTTTCAGTGAAAAAAAAATTTCTGTCTGTAACTTTTTTTGTGCGCACGTTTACTCTGGAACTGTTTAAGATATTGACTTGAAATTTGGTACACTTATGTACTTTAACGAAATCTGGAACTAGATTATATTTTCATCTTGTTCCGTTGAAGGGTTGGGTGGTAAATTGGGGTAAATTGGTAAATAGGTAAGTCAAGCAGGTAAGAGTCCATAAAATTGGTGTTTGGTACATACAAGAGAAGGTAAGGTCTCAAAAAAATTTTTGGCATTAGCCACCCCCATTACCACCCCCGCCTCATTATTAAAGGGGATGAAAAAAAATGTGCTTTAGTGTGTGTACAAGAACCAGAAACCTCAAAATATTTTTTTACTTCATCCACCCCCACTACCACCCCCCTCTCATCACCCCCACCCACCCCGATGTGGGGTATCGTTTTATGGGTTTTTGGGGTAGAGGATTTCAAATATTACATTATTAAAGTTCCATAAAAATTACTTCCACATACAAAATTTTTTCGTCGTGAGTGACTTGGATAGAAAATCTGGATGTGGAAGTAGTTATTCCTTGGGCAGCGGTTTTTATAACTTTGACAGGAAGCGAGATTTCAAAAAAACGACTCAGCAGTTTTTCAAGCAGCGTTTTTTTTCCTATTTTAGCCTCAAAGTTGTTTTTATTTACTGGGGTAATAGGGATTTTCGAAAAATGGCCACTTAGAATTTAATGTGAAGAAAATCTCGTTAAAAACCGCTGCACAAGGAATCACTACTTCCACTTCCAGATTCTCTATCCAAGTGACTCACAACGAAAAAACTTTGTATGTGAAAATAATTGTTTATGGAACTTTAATAATATAATATTTGAAATCCTCTACCCCAAAAACCCATAAAACGATACCCCACATCGGTAGTGGGGTGGGGGGTGGTGATAGGGGGGTGGTAGTGGGGGGTGGATGAAGTAAAAAAATATTTTGAGGTTTCTGGTTCCTGTACATACACTAAATAACAATTTTTTTCATCCCCTTTAATAAGGGGGTGGGGGTGGTAGTGGGGGTGGCTAATGCCAAAAATTTTTTTGAGACCTTAGCTTCTCTTGTATATAATAAATACCAATTTTATGGACTCTTACCTGCTTGATTGACCTATTTACCCCAAATTTACCCCAATTTACCCCCCAACCCTTCGACGGAACGAGATGAAAATATAATCTAGTTCTAGATCTCGTTATAGTACATATGTGTGCCAAATTTCAAGTCAATATCTTAAACGGTTCCAGAGTAAACGTGCGCACAAAAAAAAAGTTACAGACAGACAGACCGACAGACATACAGAAATTTTTTTGTTCGCTCAAACTTAAAATCTCGACGTTTCATGACATTTTAAGCCTATTTGGACAATAAAAATTTTTAAAAATTTTTTTGTCGTTACTATACTTCCACTGGACGTGGAAGTAAAATAGGTATAAATTAAATATTTTTCATAATGTTTTAACTTAAGTTATTAAAATTGCAGTGAGTGGTTAACAATAGACAAATAATGAACACATAATTTATTCAGTTTTATCCACTCCTTCGTTTTTTGAGATGTTCGTGGTTAAAATGGGGGCTGAATTCATTTGAATTGTATATTAGCATTAAGTAATCGTAAAACAATGAAATATTATTCCATATTTTTTAGTGATAATTTTTACTTAAAAAATTATTTATTACATTTTGTACCGATCATTTTAGAAACAACAACACAAATAGTTCAAGAGAATGTCGGCGGCAAAGTTGCCTTGATCTAGTTGGACCTGTACGCACTTTTCACCCCTATTAAAGTTAATGCTCGTTTTCCTTCCACGAAATATACTATGCCATATTTCAACCGCGAACCTCTGGCTTGTTTCTGCAGATATCACACGACGTATTAAAAATAATGAGGCCCTAACTAATGAGAAATTTTCCGAGCAACCAACTCCAGGAGTTGTGCAGCAAAAGAGTCGACCGTCTGTTTTCGGGCTCGGCAACGTAACCTAATATTTAATAATAATTTAATTAAAGTAATTGGACTTGAAAATATCGAATGATATATCGGGGGATTTTAAATAATAATGGGCCAGACCGTAAACACGACAGCCGTTGACTGATTGCGGAACGAAGTGAATAAAAGGGACGGAAAATCATTCCTAATGTTGCAAGTGTAAATTCACATAGTTCAACGAAAATAGGAAACATAAAGGAAAATATTAGGGATTTAATGACACTGCAGAGATGTTCATTTTCACGTAATCTCTCAGGAAAATATTAGCCCTTCATCACGTTCTTTTCATAATTTTTTTATGGTGATCACCCTGAACATTTTTTTATATTTTCTTCCAAAAAAAAGGGGGGTTGAAAGGAATTAAAACATTAAAGGGTTTTTATTGTTTGTTATGTTCCATTGACCCCAAATATGAGAAAACCGCGGAGTGCTAACAATTTAAGGGTGCGCTTTTGAGAACGAAGTAAAAAGGTCCACTTTTCACATTTTTGAGTTTTGCTCGAAAACTATGCACTTTTCCTATAAACACGTCAATAGAAAAGTTGTAGAGAATTAAATGGCTCCTTCAGAAGTACAAAAATACTTCCAAAAAACAAAAAAAAAAAACGAAAAAATGCAATTTTTTATTTTTTTAAAATTTAGCCTGTAACTTTTTTTCGGGTACATTTAGGCATAGACATTGGTGCATAAAAAAGCTGGCGTTTTACCCGTTAAAATCAGATTTTGTAAAAAAATTTACGATTAATAGTGACCGAGATATAGCGTTTCAAAGTTTGCAATTTTTAACTTTTTTTGCTAATTTTTACTATTTTTTTTTCAAATTTCGTCCTGTAACTTTTTTCTGAGTGAATTTAGGTATAGACATTATTATATTAAAGTGAAAGCTGACTTTACGCCCGTTGAAATGATGGCTGGTAAAAGTCTCTACGACAAATAGAAACCTAAATACAGCGTTTCGAAGATTGTTACTTTTATTAGCTTTTTTCTAATTTTTACGTTCTTTGTAAATTTCGGCCTTACTTACAAATGCAACATTGGAAAGGAAATACTATAAATTCTCTCATCTAGGGTTGTAAATGTTCAAGAAATGGATTAGTACCAATTTTGACAAATAAACCTCCTGCACCACAAGCTTTGCTGGAAAAAATAGCCTGTAAATGCACCAAAGGATGCAGAGGAAACTGCGGTTGCAGAAAATTGGGAATGAATTGCTCCATTTTTTGCAAAGAATATATGGGAATAAACTGTGAAAACGCTGATGTACCTGAAATAACGGAAGACGATGTTTACGTAGATGCCGATGAAGAAATTGACTTTGATTTTGAAAATATGTTAAATCCAGCATTTGAATAATTTCATAAATAATGTACAATTAGAAACATAAATAATGTCTAACAGGTATACAATTATGAAAAAATTAATTATTCTATCTTTTCTAAGTTGTTATTTGAACAAAAAAAATCACGTGATATAAAATTCAGAAGTGGAAAAATGTGAAAAGTTATTTTTTAAGTACAATAATCTACTATATCTAGACTGTATCTTGGTTACTATTGATCACATAAAGTTCTATTGCAGACCATTTAAACAAGAATGCTGCGAGTACATTCAATGTACTTAAAGTATTTGATAAATAAGTTATAGGCCGAAATTTAAAAAATAACGTAAAAATTAGAAAAAAGTTAATAAAAGTAACAATCTTCGAAACGCTGTATCTAGGTTTCTATTTGTCGTAGAGACTTTTACCAGCCACCATTTCAACGGGCGTAAAGTCAGCTTTCACTTTAATATAATAATGTCTATACCTAAATTCACTCAGAAAAAAGTTACAGGACGAAATTTGGAAAAAAATAGTAAAAATTAGCAAAAAAAAGTTAAAACTTGCAAACTTTGAAACGCTATATCTCGGTCACTATTAATCGTAAAATTTTTTACAAAATCTCATTTTAACGGGTAAAACACCAGCTTTTTTTATGCAGCAATGTCTATGCCTAAATTTTACAGGCTAAAATAAAAAAATTGCATTTTTTCGTTTTTTTTTGTTTTGTTTTTTGGTTGTTTTTGTAAAAAAAAAAAAAATTTGACTTCTGAAGGTGCCGTGGAAATTTAATTCTCTACAACTTCTCTATTGACGTGTTTATAGGAAAAATGCATAGTTTTCGAGCAAAACTCAAAAATGTCCATTTTCACCTTTTCACTTCGATCTCAAAAACGCACCTCTTTAAATGGTAGCACTCCGCGTTTTTCTCATATTTTGGGGTCAATTGAACATAAGAAACGATAAAAACCCTTTAAAGTTTAAGTTCCTTTCTACAGTACATAGACAATAGACTAAGATATGTGCCTAGACACTTCTTATTTGGAAGAAAACACATATGTCTCAAAAGTTACCAGATATTTTTCAGTATAGTTAGACATTGACAGAAGGTGTACTGATACTTACCATGTCTAAGAAACAATCGAAGCCAGTCACTTCTGAGTAGTCGTTTGCAAGTGTAAAAGTAATATTTGCAACAAGAGGTGTTACAGCAAGACAACTGGAGTGTCTTGCATTATTGGTTGTAAGTGTTTAGGTAAATGTACTGATGAAAACATAATTATTATAATTTATAATTATTAATTGTAATGTATTTCACTTAGTTGATATAAATACATTGCCTAAGGAAACACAACTTCCACATCCAGATTTTTCTATTCAAGACTCTTCCAAGTCCCCCACTACCATCCGCAGCCCAATATTAAGGAAGGTGGCAGTAGGGTTGGCTGAAGTTAATAAAAAATTAAGGCCTTTGTTGTACACAAACTAAATCACAATTTTTTTACTCCATTTAATAATGGTGTAACGGTGATAGTGGGATGGCTGGTGCCAAAAAAAATTTGAGATCTTGGCTTCTTGTACATACACACTAAATCTCAATTTTATGAACTTTTGTTTGCTTTACTTATTTATCCACATTTACCTCCCCTCCCCCCCCACCCTTCAACAGAATAAAATCAATATATAATAATCTAGTTATATAATGAGTAGGTGTACTGTATGTAGGTGTATTAATTTGAAAAAAATTGCTAAAATCTCTGGCGGGCCCCTAAACTCAGTACCCCATACGAGGGGGCCTGCGTAGAGGTTCACGCGATATTCTTTTCTAAAATTTGTATAAATATTAGATGTGTTTTGACTACACTGTTATATTAAATGCATTGTGCATTTATGCATTTTTAAAAAAAGGAGAGATTTTTAGCTTATGTTTTGTGGGAGAAAACGCAGTATATTTTAAAAATTCAGTTTTTCACAATTTCCGAAATAAAGGTAAATTCACGGATCAGGGGTTGAAGGCAATCCCCGATTTTTATGCGCCCTCCGGATTGGGGCTCACATTTCCGACTACTCCTAAAACACAAGCAGGCGGGTTATAACGATCTTGCGAAATAACGGCAAACAAGAAATAAAGCAACGAAAAAAAAAAAGAATTGAAAGGGAGAATTAGGAATTAAAAAGTTGATGAAAGCAGTAGCGAAGCTTCGAATGCATAACTGAACCGCGTAATAAAAAATCAGGTCCCGATTGAAAAGGATAAATTAAAAGCACATAAATTCGGCAAGGAAACCAAGTCATTAAAAAGAAACACTGATGCAGTAGAACGATACCTTCTCTTATATTACAAAAAGAAAATGAAAGGTCGCTAAGGAAATATAATATTTTCCTCGGATTGCTCGGAATACTCGCAGGAGAAACTTTATTATGTTTAATTTGACGAGATTAAATATTTTGCCGGTAAATGTATTAAAAGTTTTTAAATTTATGTAAACGTGAGTACACTAGTTGCTTCAAAGGTGGACTGGTACTTGTTAAATACTTAATGTCCAGTTTAAAATGAGCCTAAGTTCTCTAAGTGTTTTATAAATTTTCAATTTTAAATAGTTCCATAGGAACAAATATATAGAGATCAGATCGGGAGGACGAACTGGCCATACAGTGGATCTACATAAGGAAATCAATCATTCAAAATCGGTATTTTTTAATATCTCAGAGAGTACTTTAGATATTATTTTCAATTTTGTAGCATGAGTAGCTATGTGCTAGACGCCGCCTGTTTAAATGAATTGATTGTATGTAAAGTGCAATTTATTCTTTAAATAAAGACATTTATTATTATTATTAAAATTATCACCATTAATTCCATTCATTAATCCAAAATTGCTCTTGGAAATGGGTTTCGATTATGGCATGGGGGTTTTAAATTGGACGTCGATAAATGGTTTAAAATTGACTTGCAAGATTTGAACTAAACATACTAACACACAAGTTACTCTAACTAAACTAACATACATACATACAAAGCAAGTTAAATAAAAGCTTGTAAAAAAATGAAGATGTTTTTTTTATAATGGTTAATAACTTTTTTATTTACTGATCGATTTTGTTAAATCGTTCATACAGCTATCAGTACTGTCCAAATTTCAATATGGTGTGGCATCATTTTTCATTTATTGTGCTCATAAGAATAGTGACGGACATTCTGAAAGTTGTTCAGAATTCTATCACTAGCGCAATGATATTGTAATGTATTTCAACCCCTAGAATGTAGGCAACACAGAATGCGATTAATTGATTGGATGTCTGCCTAAATATAGAGATTTGCAGTATTTGCACCTACCAGAGAAAGAACATACTAGAAAATCTAGAGAGATGGCATATCTGTTCTGGAACCATCTGGAGAATGTGACATCATCACAGAAACTTCGAGATCTGTCATCTGTAGGTATATAAGGCATGGAGTAAACCAAAAGGAGAGAAGTTAGTGCAGTACTAATTGTCAGTTGAAATGGTCAGAGAGTAAACACAGTGATAAAGTGACTGAATAACTGAATTGTAGTACACAGTGTATTATTAGCCAAGTAGTTATTGTTGTAATTAAGTAAGTTAATAAATTAGTGTTTAGTGTTACCCTGCTGTTATAATTTCCGAACCCACGATACAGGGTGTTTACAATAAGGGTGTAAGCACGTCACAATTGGTGTCAGAAGCGGAATTATAACAGAAGATTTCTGGACTGTTCAAGAAGAGGTTTCTACAGTGTTCTTCTTGGGAATTAGTGGTGACACTGGGAATTGATTAACGGGACATTGTTTAAGGACTATTTTTGGACTCGAAACTGTGAAAAAGTGCGTTTTCGGGAAAGTGACAGAGACACTGAAAAAGACTCATTTGTGCTAGTGCGTGAAAATTACTAGAACTACTGGATAGTGACAAAAGACTCTGGATAAGACTTTTTCGTGCTGTTTGAGATTTTTCTGGAAAGTTCCATTGACGTGATAGTTTTATTTTGCCAAAAACATGGCAGCTGAGAAACAAATACAGGACCTATTTGCGAAATTAATGAGGACGATGGCCCAGCAACGTCAAGAAGAAAAAGAAGAGTATGAAAGAAAACGACAAAAAGAAAAAGAAGAGTATGAAAGAAAACGACAAGAGGAAGAAAAGCGGCGTCAAGAAGAAAAAGAAGAGCAAGAAAAAAGACGACAAGATGAAAAAAAGCGTCGTCAAGAAGAGCAAGAAAAAAGACAAGAGAAAGAGAAGCTTCGTCAAAAAGAAAAAGAAGAACAAGAGAGAAGACATCAAGAAGAAAAAGAAGAGAAAGAAAGACAAGAAAGACAACGTCAAGAGGAAGAGAAGCGGCGTCGAGAAGAAAAAGAACAAGAAAGAAGACGGCAAGAAGAAGAAAATCGTCGTCAAAAAGAAAAATAAGAACAAGAAAGAAGACGTCAAAAAGAAAAAGAACAGCAAGAAAGAAGACGTCAAGAGGAGAAAGAGGAACAAGAAAGACGCCAGGAAGAACTGAGGAAAATCCTGAACGAACAAATGAAAATCCAACATGATGCTATGAATTCAATCATTAACAAAATCAAGGAGGATATAAAGGCTGAAGTCAGTCAAATCAAAAGAAAGATGAGTGAGGTCGAAGGAGAAGTAGAGCGACTTAAGCGACAATTGGTGTAGAAAGGAGGCCAGCTAGTAACATTGTCAGGCCCTCGGTTAAAACCTCCCTCCTTTGACGGCCTAAGCTCATGGACAACCTACAAGAGACAATTTGAGGCGGCTGCAAGTGCAAATAACTGGGATAACGAGGAAAAGGCTGTGGCATTAGTTCTGGCGCTAAGGGGCCAAGCCTCAGAATTGCTTCAGGCCATCCCGGTGGAGAAACAAAGAGACTTCAAAGTTCTGGAAGCTGCATTGGACTTGAGGTATGGCGACCCACACCTCGTTCAAGTATACCAGGCTCAGCTAAAGTCACGGGTTCAAAAAGCTGGAGAAAGTCTGCAAGAATTTGAAGCTGCGATAGAGAGACTGGCACACCTGGCGTATCCGAGTGCACCTAGAGAATTTCAGGAGCAGTTAACGTGGGAGCCTTTTTAGAGGGCATAGGGGCGAAGAGGTCAGGCGAATTCTGAGGCTGACGAGGCTTTGGTGCGTGCCCTTGAAGTAGAGGCTGCCTTTAAAGTCACCCAGCGGTCAGAAGTGCGAGCTGTGACTCTGGAAGAATTACAACCAGCAATGAACCGGAACCCTATGTTGACCGACATGCAGAAAATGTTTACCAAATTATTTGATAAACTGGATGACCTCGGAAAGCAGGAAAAACAGCAAAATAAAGGAAAGCCGAGTGGTGGTATTAAATGTTACAACTGCGGCAAGATGGGACATATGAAACGAGACTGTCGACAGCAGAACTCAGAGAATCGAATAAATGCTGTGAATGTTGAAGAGAAGCAGGAAAACAGTACCAGGGGGGCGGTGCTGGCTGAAGAAAAGAATGCGCTCAGAGAAATAAAGCTTCGAAGAATCACGAGTAGTCTACCATCACAAGGCTGTGTAAACGAAATGAAAGACATTCCAGAGAATTGGACAAAGGAAGCTTTAAGACAAGAGCAGCTGAGTGATGCAGAAATTGGACCCATATTGCGAGCAAAGGAGAAAGAAACCCGACCAGAATGGAAGGATGTTTCAAACCAAGGAGTAGGAGTGAAGGCTTTGTGGTCGCAATGGGATTCACTGAGAGTCTTAGATGGGCTATTGAGGAGAGCATGGGAAAGCCCGGATGGGAAACAGGTTGCCATGCGTTTAGTGATTCCCAGGTGTCGTGTACCAGAAGTACTGCAGAAAGCACACAATGAAACATCCGGCGGACACCTTGGAGTAAACAAGACGTTGAGTACAGTACGGGAACGGTTCTATTGGGTTAATAGTCGACAAGATATAGAGGCTTGGTGTCTCAAGTGCAAGAATTGTGCTGCCAATAAGGAACCACTTTCCGTAACAAACTATGCGAATGAAAGTCGAGAAAAGCCGAGGAATAACCAAGAGCAGTTGACCAAAGCTGGTAACCGAATGAAGGCTCGTTATGATCGGAATGCGAGTACAGGAGGATTCAAGGTGGGAGATCGGGTCTGGCTGTACAATCCACAGCGGAAAGAATGGAGATCCCCGAAGCTTCAACCACCTTGGGATGGACCGTATTCAGTCATCACCCGAATTAATGATGTCATATATCGGATTCAACGAAGTAAGAAGTCAAGGATGAAAATCGTACACCTGGATAGACTGGCGAAGTATGTGGAAAAGGCTGAATTGCCTGACCGGGACGTTCAGGCTTAAGGAGGGGGCAATGTATTTCAACCCTTAGAATGTAGGCAACACAGAATGCGATTAATTGATTGGATGTCTGCCTAAATATAGAGATTTGCAGTATTTGCACCTACCAGAGAAAGAACATACTAGAAGATCTAGAGAGATGGCATATCTGTTCTGGAACCATCTGGAGAATGTGACATCATCACAGAAACTTCGAGATCTGTCATCTGTAGGTATATAAGGCATGGAGTAAACCAAAAGGAGAGAAGTTAGTGCAGTACTAATTGTCAGTTGAAATGGTCAGAGAGTAAACACAGTGATAAAGTGACTGAATAACTGAATTGTAGTACACAGTGTATTATTAGCCAAGTAGTTATTGTTGTAATTAAGTAAGTTAATAAATTAGTGTTTAGTGTTACCCTGCTGTTATAATTTCCGAACCCACGATACAGGGTGTTTACAATAAGGGTGTAAGCACGCGACAATATGAAAATTTTTACTCTACAAGAAGAGATATTTACGGTTTTAGAAATGTGCCCATCAAACACGATATAATATACTCTTCTTTTCGTATTTGCGAAGAGTATAATGCTGTTTTCTTTCCTCTTATGAACCAGACAACTTTTGTTTGAAACATTTTTTTTTCAAACATGCGTTCTCTAGTTTTTTTTTGTATCAGCTTAAATAAATCACCCTGTATATTACATCAAAATATTTTTTTAAATTTTCCTCTCCTTTTGTCGAGCAGCCACTGCATGACATCAATCTAATGCGGAACGTGGGATTATATCGATTGGACACTTGAAAAAGATGTAAGACTATGTAACTCAGATGAGAGTTGAGAAGGGTGGCTGGAGTATTGGGAAAGGCTTTTTAGTGATTTTAGAAATTTTATTTGCTTACACCGCGGCTTCAGGCGAATATGACATTCGATATCTCACAAGATGTGGGTGCAGCGAGTGAATCATGCATTTATTTGTTTTTTTTTGCCAATCTAGCGTCCTAGTGTTTGTCATAACCGGAAAAGTTTTGTGGGTAACGAAAGTTTTTTCCTCAGAAGCACGTAATTCTTCCCTGGAACATTTTCATGACAGAAAGAATCTTGGAATAGGCTATTTTTTTTTTCTTAGTATATTTTTGTCATAAGAGGGAGTCTGTGGCTCAAATCTTTTCATGCCACGTTGACTGCAGGCCCTATTTATTTCGATTCTTTTGATACATTGCAATTTTTTCGTGTTTACGGTACAGTTTTCTAAAAATATCTCGGCTTCTATAAATCAAATCCAGACAAAAGAAATTCCAATTGTTCATATGTCTATACAATTAGCCTAGCGTAGGTTAGAATTATTTAAGTGAATGTCCTAACCTAAAAAAATTAAAACCCAAAGCCCAAAATGTCCTAAATTTAGAGATATTGAAGGTCAAAAGTCGTATGAGCTATCACTTATTATAGCTACCAAGTCACCTTCAGGTGCCTCTTTGACCCTAGAAATATTACTCTGGTATAAAACTCGACAACCTTGAACAGATCTACACTGTGTGTAGTGGCGGGCTAGGTATAGGGAGTAAGAATTACAACATCGCATGTGCCAGCTGGCTGAAATGAGATAATTGAGAGCTGAGACCTTCGCGGACGGGCGAGTTTACTCTGCTGTGTTGTCAGATCTCTCGCGCTACGTAAATGTACATACCTAATGGGCAATTACACGCACTGTATGACCTTGGCCCATGGATCTTGGCCAAAGTTACCTTAAGTGTCACACCAACCATAGTAATATTTATCTGGCATATAAAAAAAAAGAAGTACCGACAGTTTTTTTTTAGCTTGACTCTTGACCCATGTCTCACGGGTCAAGGTCAAGGGTCAGTGTGTAATGATCAACGACACCTTCTTACTAATTTGACTTTCTACCAAAGGACTGAGTCGCCATCGCTATAATAAGTGATAGCTCATACGACCTTTGACCTTCAATATCTCGAAATTTAGGACATTTTGGACTTTGTGGCCATAAGCACTTTTGATCAGGAAGTTATGGTTATAACATACCAAATTTTCAGCCAAATCGACGGCTGTATGAAATCCCATGTATTGTGTGCGTGGTCCTTTGGGAAAATGTACTTTTAATGGTCATAAATACGTGAAACAAATTTGATTTTAGGATATTACAAAGAACGGCCAAAAATTGCATTTTTGTAAGTATGTAAAGCAAGCAAGAGTCCATAAAATTACAAGAACCAAAGGCCTCACTTTTTTAGCATTAGCCACCCGCATTACTACCCCGAATTACCAGCCCCGCCCAATATTAAATGAAGAGAAAAAAATTAAATTTTGATTTAGTGTGTGTACAAGAACCAAAGGCCTTAATTTTGTTTTTAACATCAGTAGAAAAACGATTCAAGGCTGTCATTTTTCAAGATGTTAAAGATAATTGTACAAGTTAAAAGTCTAATAATAGAAAGAAAGTTAAAAAAACCGCTGCCCAAGGAATTACTACTTCCACATCCAGATTTTCTACAGTGTGTCCCAGGATAGATGTAACAAGAGGTGTAATGGACCAAAAATTTTGGAATTTTGGAATGGTATTTGAGTATTGAGTCCTGCTTGTTGTAAAACTAAAGTATACCAAAAATGACTTGATTTGGTGTTCTACGGGGTGTTTTATAAGCAAAGTTGTAAAAATCACCACTAATAAAGTACCTTTATTTTTCAAAATATGAAAAAATTCCACTAAGAAAAGTTATTTAGAATGCAATTTTTTCTATACCAAATTTCAGGAATATAAAATTATTTTTTTGAAACTTCCCATTTTTTGCGAATTGAGAGTTGAATTCATATTTAAAGTTGTGTAGGAGCAAATGTTAATCATCCACTGCTTTTCTCATAGCCTACTTTTAGCTTCTACATAACTTTAAATATTAATTCACAAAAAATAATTTTTATGCAGTTTTAATTGAATGGTTCAAAATAAAATACTAATTTATTGAAAAAATGGGAAGTTTCAAAAAAATAATTTTATATTCCTGAAATTTGGTATGGATGTATAAAATTGCATTCTAAATAACTTTTCTTAGTGGAATTTTTTCATATTTTGAAAAATAAAGGTACTTTATTAGTGGTAATTTTTACAACTTTGCTTATAAAACACCCTGTAGAACACCAAATCAAGTCATTTTTGGTTTATTTGCAACAAGCAGGACTCAATCCCTAAATACCATTCCAAAATTCCAAAATTTTTGGTCCATTACACCTCTTGTTACATCTATCCTGGAACACACTGTATAAAAAAAAGTTAGACAGACCGAGAGACAGAATTTTTTTTTCTCAAACTTAAAATCTAGACGTTTCATGACATTTTAAGTCGATCTGAACAATAAAAATGTTCAAAATTTTTATTGTATTACTACCAGTAGTAATGAAAAAATTATTTTGATTCGGCTTGACAACAGCCTAAATTTATAGAGACTTGATGTTTTTGTCATTATGGCATAGTTCCAAGTCTCTACTTTATGGTGAATTTATTGAGTTAAATTTCTTATAACCCCCTTCCACTATACTTTTTAAGAATAAAAAAGAAAAAGACAAAGAACATTGAATAACTTTATTAAATTTATAAAAACGTGCAGAAAATTAACACAGTTGATGCTAAAAACGACATAAAATAAAAATACGTTTGTTTATGAACAATTAAAAAAACCTAAACATTATAAATACTTATCTCATTGTTTGTCAGCTAATATAAAATACGATTAAAAGATTCATACCATCAAAAGCATGATATTTTTTTGTATCATTTAGCTAACACATCGTCAGTAAACCATTTTTCCTAGCCTCATTCACATCCAGAACTGAATCCAATTGAATTATTTTTTCCTAGAAATACGCAACAAGTCGAAACCTTTGAATCAGGCGCAAGCCACCTAAGGAAATGTTCAAATTATACGCAATACTTGTTTCTTTCAGTAAAGGCAATATACGTATAAGATGAATCCTTCGATGGCAAAAAAATCTAGTTGACCTTGACCAGTCTGTAAAGTAGTCAAATTACGATAAAAGTAGTTTTCAGAAACGTCAATACACTGAACGCAAACTTGCGTTTCATCCACCAAGTTGTCATCATCAGGATGGTGTTCGTGTGACCAGAAGTTTCAGTTTCAGAAAAAAAATTAAATGTATTACAAATTACGATGGCCTTACACGAATATACAATTTTTTATTTGAAACACTGTAATTTTCTAAACTTTCGTCCAACTATATGGATGATACTGCAATACTGGAATAGGTAGCGCTGTTGAGGGCCACAAATGCGTTGAGTGCGTCAAAGTATTCACTGTGTAGTATATTTCTTAATCTGTTCATGTTAGCTTCTTCCAAAAGACGATCCACCAAGCAGTGGACGGTCATTTTAAACTCCTGCACAAGACATTCAATAAACGGGAGAGAAAGACGCAAGTGTCTCTTTTCTCCTGGGACTATTACCAGAGCTGTTGCTTTATCGACATGGCCCCCAACAATTTCGCTGAAAACATTGCTATTTTTTATAAATCATAGTGTAAAGTTAAAGGTACCCTCATCTCTATCAAGTTCAACTAGATTTTTTCCGGCGCTTCTTACGATCGTAACGGTTTCAAAGTCCTGGTGGGCGGCGGGGGGAGTCTAGAAAACCCCGCGGCGTCAAACACAGGCAGCAGTTTTTCTCTGCTACCCTTCAGCTGTTCCTTTTTCAGAGGCTCGGTTGGAAAATAGGTGGCGCCATAAAAGTCGAGGCCTTGCTGAAGTAGATTGTTGTACTCATCTAGGGAGGCGACGGTGATTCGAATCGGAGGTGGGGATCCGGGAGATTGGTCTATCCGCATCGGAAGCCTAGTCACCTCAACCTAAAAAAAGCAGGGTTTTAGTATAGGACGAGCATGAGCTATACAGGATGTTCCCGCTCGAACAGTAAATTTATGTACAATCTATTTAAAAAAAAAATGAATTTTTAATTGCGATCATAACAATTCTGTACCAATTTTCACCAATTTAAATATCTTTTAATTTTATTTAACTATGGGTACGTGTTAAAAAGGTATTGCATTTATTTCATTAGCATTAACAATATATGAAAGAGCTACGTAATAACAACACGAGAACCGCGCGATGTCAAGCAGCGGCCAGGTGTTGTGGCAGAAATGCTTCCAGACATGATAAAAAATAGAGACAATTAGCAAGTTTCTATACAGATCGCTTGCATTTTATTTTAGATGTTGAATTATGAAAATGAGACGATTAGAACTTTTGTTATTTTGTCATAGAAAAGACTGTATAGGGAAAATCAATAAAAACCCTATTCAAAAAAGTCAAGTACCTATATAAAAACATGTTGTTGCACAGTGTGACTAATTTCTATGTTAAGGAATTTCAATGAGGGATTCAAAGAGGGTATCAGGAAATGGGAAGTGGATATGGAATTGTGTATGTTGGATTTATATGTTTATAAGAGGCGAGGGTTTAGAGAGGGGAATTACGTGTGGACGTGTAGAATGTTGTCGTATCTTCTTGGATGTGTTAAGTCAGAGTTAAGAGGTTTGTATAGTAGGAATTTTTGGGCAGTCTCATCGATGTATTGTATCATTTGCACCTCCGTAAGCCTATGCAAATCTTCTATGGTAATATAACTTGGCGAATTTGTTAATAAACGTAGCAGCTTATTTTGAGTACGCTGTAACCTAAGGCACTGCGTGTTTGAAATGAAATTATAAGACACACAGGCGTAGGTCAGCATTGGCCGGAAGATTACCTTATATAGTCATATTTTATTGTCTATTGATAGCTACGTCTAAAGGATAGAGTTGATTAAGAGTTGCATAGGTTTTACTTATTACTGTAGTAATATGGGGTGCAAATGTGAGCTTTGTGTCAAGTGTTAGTCCAAGAAGTTTAACAGTTTTTTTTTTTTTTTAGAAATTACCACATCATTTATTTTTAGTTTTGAAAAGGTTTTGATGAAACATGATAATTTCTGATTTGGAAAAATTTATTTTGATTTTCCATAGTTCGTAATAAGTCGTCAGTCTGTCGGTGTGATATTTTATTTTTAAAGTTGCGGTTTGTCCGTAAAAATTTTGGGAGTAAATAGTAGTGTCGGCAGCGTAGATGGGAGGTTTGTGGTAGGATGAGTAGGAATGTCGAAGAAGTATAGGATAAAAAGGAAGGGAGAGAGCACGAAACCTTGAGGGACCCCGCTGATAGTCTATGAGGTTTGAATAAGGTGTTGTTGATTTTTACTATTATTTGTCTGTCCCAAAGGTAACAGGGGGGACAACATTTTCAATCATAAATTGGTATCCTTTATTTTTTGAAATTTTTTATTTCAGGTTTGAGAGCTTGACAGTTCTTTATAAAAACAGGTACTCTTTTCCTAAGTCGCTTAGATACACCGGTTTTGCAGCTAAAGTTCGGTAACAAAAAGAAAATTAACAACAAAAACAACAAAACTAAATCTACAAAAGATGCTCCAGATGATAGTCATCTGTATCTATGCATAAATGTATTCTTTTTCATAAATTCCTCGATTATTCCTAATATATTCTTATCCAAAATTGCTGACCAGTTTCTATTGGAATAAAATAAGTACACTAATGATTTCAAGTATCCACAAATACAAAAATCACAGGGATTTGGGTCTGGGAACCTTGCTGGCCAAGCAGTTGGATCGTTTTTTCCAATCCATTAATCTGGTCAGTAAGTATTGTCAAGAAATTGACGAACAATGATATTAATGGTGCAAATCCTATCTAATTTGGTCCACCCTGTACATTCAGTGGGTCCTCTTATCCCAATTTCAGGATTTTCTTCAACTTGCAACAAAATACCCTCTTCATGTTGTCCGTCCCGTAACATCAGAATGTTTTCCAGTTTCATTACTTTTAACCCCTGACCCAAAAAGGAAGGGTGTTATAACTTTGACGTGTATGTTTGCATGTCTATCTGTGTGTCGTTCACGACCGACTGCAACTTCTGCTCCTTTGACAAGTTGCAATGGTAAGAAATATGTTTGTAAATCTAAATTCTTACCTCGGTATGCTCGGTGAAAATCTGGCGATTATAAAAATCCACATTATCTCATGTATCTCATGTAAACGTGTTCAGACAGTCGTACGAAAAATCCACTTAGCAAAATAAAAATAAACGCGATAACAAGCTTTATATAACTGTTCGGTATTACGCCGCCCCACATATCTGCCGTTAAAGCCATTTCGCTCGACAACATTTCTATTTCTATTCTTGCAGGCTAGCATTTTCGTATTGGCCATCAATATATTATTACACAAGCAAATTATGATCAATAACACGTGCATAGGACCGTGTGCACGTGGTGGGACGTGCGAATGGGTTTCCTCAAACATTTGTTGAATGCGCAAGAGGGCTTGTAATATTTTATGTTATTTGCTTGTGCTATGCTTCTGTTGTCGGAGTTCGCTTTGCTTTTGTTAAGTAATGCCGGGGTAATTTTCTTTATGTTCATAAAGCGATTTGAATCGGTAAAGTTGCTGCGCCTTAAAATATATTCTTCAAAATTTCTCGAGCATTTGGGCTCTCGGTAAACAGTGACATTTTGGATAAGAAACAAGCTACAAACGTAGGTACTCTTCGCCAATTTACTGCGCTTTTTATATAATTGTTACACATTCTATAGGATACTTTTCGCAGTTTTCTGGTAAATAATGTTTTGGACACCCTAAATTCTGTGATACCAACTTTGTTGTGAAAAAAAATATAAGAAAAGAAAATGAAAAAAAAAACATCCAACCTGTGTGGGATTCGAACACACGATCTATGGATTGCAAGGCAAAACAAGAACAAATTTATATTAAATGAAGAATACATATTGTCCTCCCCGCGCACTCATCTAGAGCCAGCCATATAATTCATGATGCGAATCGCCATGATAATTGATTGACTGGACGGAGCGAGGCCGAATTGGATTAAGAATAAAATGAAAATATAAACACAATCTCCTTTCGCAGGATAGGCGAATTAAAAAGTGTATAAGGTAAAACATGTATAAAATAAACTTAAAATAATTGATACAATACAAAAGAGGCTGGTGTAAATAAATTATCAGATATATAAAACATCAACATATAGTCGGGGAGCCCTCCCTAGCTGTACGTGCACCCCCCGCCCGATCCTTGGGGACAATGTTTTTCATAAAGATTGAAGCCTAAGGAACAATTTAAGACATATTCTAAAAAAAAATCCTATCTGTACTTTCAAAATGGCGGCTATATGTTAAAAAAAACCGTTGCCAAAGTTGTTTTTGTCATTTAACACAAAAACTAAAAAAGATGGACAAAAACTTTTTTCACAAAAAACAACGTGCATAATATTTTCTACAATTTTGTATCTATACAATATTTTGATAGGAATTACCATTTTCCAGATAAATGAGAGATAGATCACTTAGAGGAAATAACTGTGACAATTATTGTAAGGCGTATAATATAACTTTATATTATTAACATAAAAATTAAATAAAATAAACTGAAAAAAATTAATAATAATAATAATATTATAATTTGCAGACATTTATCTCGAAAACGGTAACAGTGGTATCTGGAAAACGGTAACTCCCATCCAAATATTGTATAGGAACAAAATTGTAGAAAAATTTATGCACTTTGTTTTTTGTGCAGAAAGTTTTTCTCCATCTTTTTTAGTTTTTGTGTTAAATGACAAAAACAATATTTTCATTTTTTTTTAACGGACGCCATTTTGAAAGTACAGCCAGCTTTTTTTTTAGGACATGTCTTAAATTGTTCCTTAGGCTTTAATCTTCATGAAAAACATTGTCCCCAAGGATCGGGGGGTGCACGGACAGTTAGGGTGGGCTTCCGTAGTGTTACGTTTTATATTGAATTTTATGTTTTATTTTGAGAGATGAATCATTTATCTTTAAAATAGTAACTCCAATGCAAATATTGTATAAAATTGTAGAAAATTTTATGCACTTTATTTTTTGTACAGAAAGTTTTTCTCCATCTTTTTTAGTTTTTGTGTTAAATGACAAAAACAATATTTGCAAATTTTTTTTTAACGGACGCCATTTTGAAAGTGCAGCCAATTTTTTTTTTTTTAGGACATGTCTTAAATTGTTCCTTAGGCTTTAATCTTTATGAAAAACATTGTCCTAAATGATCGAGGGGGGGGGCACTCAGGGTGGGCTCCTGTAGTAATAAACACACCACGGATAGTAGACAACCCCCAAATCCAAAGCCAAGGCTGTACGGAAGGGGGTTACACATTTGGAAAAACGCAGACATACATCCACACCCACCGGTGTTGTCAATACCGGGGCTGGGGGTCGAACCCAGAGCGCTGTAGACGGTCGATCAGCATATTCGCCACTCAATACGCTTTAACCGATTGAGCTACTGCGCCGGTATATGGATGGTCTTCACGGGAAAATTACTAACCAAAAAACTCGTTCTAAGCAATGCAGTCAAAGCGAACGGCTATGCAAGACCGCGCAATTTATGGTTTCAAATATTTGGTTTTCTAAAGATTTTGATGTTCAAAAATAAATTGTGTTTGGGAAGAGAGAATTTAGAGAGACAAAACAAACAAAAACAACAAAGAAAAACAAAGAAACGAGTAGAAGAGTTAAATATCAGAAATTGTGTTTGAGAGTTTTTATAGTTAGATAGAGAAAGGCGGTGTGGCTAGATATGTTGCCGAAAAAAGGGCAACGCCTTATGGTAATTTGTGTTTTGTGCGAAAAGGTTCATTATGCTCTCTGATTCGCGTAATGTTGTTTGTTAGCGGGCTATCACCAAGTTTGAGTTGGTAGAATTTTTCCGATGTAACTTTGATGCAGTCCGCTAGTGGCATTATGTCATGACAACGTGCGTAGAGGAAATGTATCGTGAAGAAAATTGAATGTCTGTGATCTTTCGAGAATCATATTTCAACTCATATTCAACTATATTATTATGAAATATATATTAGTAAAATGCATAAACAAAAAAAATATATTATAGAGATAACATTTCGCAAGATTTCTATTTAAGTACAAGCGACAAAAATTAAGAATTTTTTTTTTAATTAAAAGATTAATAACTTTCTAATTTATTGATTGATTTTCTTCAAACACAATAGGGTTCTTTCTCTAGCTAACACTACTTTACTTTCCAAATGTCAATACAATTGGACTTTTATTTCTTAAGTTATCGTGCTTACAAGAAACGTGACGGACGGACGGACATTTTAAAAGTTGTTCAGAATTCGTTCACTAACACAATGATATGAAATTTTTTTCTCTACAAGCGATATTTACGGTTTTAGAAATGTGCCGATCGAATGCAATATACTCTTCGTTTTTGCGAAGAGTATAATAATGAGTTTATAAATATCCCAAAATATGCAATTTTATCGTATTCCTCTTGGTTTCCTTTTTCTGTTAATAAAGTCGAGCGATACAAAATCAGTGACTTATAAATAATGTGATGTGCAACAGAGACAACGTCCCAGCAGGCATTATTTTTCATTTTTAGAGAGGAAATTTTGTTGATGAAACAACAGAAATCAATATATTGGCTTGTTTATACTATTTTTCTATCATAACAGAATACCGACACACACACAACACAAAAAAATTTCTGAACTCATATCATATATGTATTTTGGTGCGCTGATCTAAATCTGATGATAAAAGAGCTCTAAGTCATCAAGGTTTTTTCTTACTAGTAAACGATGATTATATTTATGTAAAGCGAGAATTTTGAATTTGAAGTAGGCAACTATTTGTATCCAGAAAAAGAACCTTTTAAATAACAAGCCTTTGACATTCACTTGCATAATTAAATCATTTTTTGTGTCAGTATTCGTCTTTCTGCACCGATTATTTGTTAAATGCAATTTTAAATTTGAGGCAAAAACAAACTTACAAATGAAATCTGATAAAAATACAAGCCTGTAACGACAATTTCATTTAATGCCACGCCATGGGAAATTCGTAATTTACGGTTTCGAATTCGAAACGACGCGACATCGACATAATTGTTTTTATTGGATAATATAACTTCGGCAATCTCTCAGTATTCACCTGTTTTCAAGTCCCCTAATGTAATATGCCAAAGTTCACGAAACAAAAAAGTTTGTGAGTTTTACGGATCTGCGGGAACCTATAGGGGTAAAAAGGGGTATTTTTAATAAAAAAAATTGATTTTTCTCTGTTTTCTCGAGAAATATGTAGTCCAATCTAACTCGAGTGCTAATGAATGGATTTTGATGAAACCTTGTGCAATGTGTTTGTAATGACGTTAATAAAATAGTTAAAAAAAAGATTAGAGTAGGAAATGATCGGAAGGGGTAGAAAACACCCCTTTTATCACGGGTTCCGTAACTTGTAGAATTAAGTCAAAAATGAAAAAAACATATATTTACCTTTTTTGGCTCAAAATAAGATGTTTTCACTCTTGTGAATTTTTTCGAGAAATGCATATTTTTCGAGATATGGCCACTCGAAAATTCATAAAAATGGGGGAGGGGAAATGTAAAAGTTAAAAAAAAAAATCTGAAAAAATTCAGGTGAATGTATCATCGAAATTCAAGACTTTTTTTATTTGCAACTTTTCTATAAAATGTGGCAAATTTCCTGGACTGTTAAGTTTCTACAGCTGCGTAATTGAAAATAAAGGTCAGTAAACACTAAAAAATTATAAGAAAACGTCTGGAGACAGTAAATGGTAAAACTTAATATTAAAGATGTTTTATGTACTTTATTCATTCGTGAAATATTCTCCCCAAATAACACTCGTGCTTTTAAATTTTATCTAAAAATTTTTGCCCAAGCGAAGTTGCCATAAGTTAATATAACTCGTGCAAATTGGCAGTTTATTATCAAAGATTAAATCCCTCCCGCGAAAGCGGTCGGGATTTAATCATTTGAGCGTCTAGGTCACACTATATATTAATGAAAAACAGTATATGGGAATATATTTTTTTAATTACTACTTATATTAACAAAATTGCGACGTTTTTATTAAAAAGAAAATGTGAAAAAGTACATTGTGTCCGTCATAACTTCTTTGTTTTTTATGCTGTAAAAATAGGAAATAGGAGTAGGAAATCATTTGAAAGCCTGATTAATAGTTTTTCATTTTGGTTATCAGCGTTTTTGGCCTAAGTACCATAGTTTCTGATACTTAATATTTAAACTAAATACTTCGTCTTATAAACGTTCGGATGCCACCTTTAGACTTCCAGATCTCCGAAACCATTAACTCTACAAAAATTAGAAAAAAACGAAATTCATCCTTAATTTAGTAGCCTTTTTATTTGTCTCTAGCATGTTTTTGCTCAATGCAATACCTTTCTCGTTATTTGACGAAAATGTATTTGAAATATCACATTTTCAAGCTAAAATCACAACTTTTCTAGTAGTTATAACTTAAATCTATCAATTTATGTAATAAATTGCTTAAAACTTTTTCTTACAATTTAATTCTCTCTCAGCTCCAATGTTTTTGTTTCTTTTTTTTTTTTAGGTGCCACTCCTTGCAAAATGGGTAGCATGCACCCCCTATAAATTTACAAGCCCTCGCATAATATAGAGACTTCTTTTTTTTATGCATTTACTAGTAAGCTGCCAAAAATGAACGAGATCTAATTCATATGACATTATTCCGAAGTTAAAACCTCTAGTATTTCGGTTAATTATTGCTATAAAATTAAATTTAAAAACACCAAATTAAAGATAATTTTGTCAGAAACAACTTTTATTTGAACTATTTTTTTTTAAATGCCATATTTCCCGAGAAATGGAGAAAAATCGATTTTTTACCCATTTTTTACCCTTTTTTTTTCACCCTTTTCACTATAGGTTCCCGCGTAAAACTCCTAAACATTTTTGTTTCGTGAACTTTGGCTTATTTTGAACCTATAACCAAAGTTTAAGGTCTGCACAAATTTTTTTCGAGTTAAAGTAAAGTTTTCCTGTACTATAAATATTTAATTAATTGTTATCCCTCGAATTAATATTTATGAATTTTAATATGTTCCTATGAAAATTCTTACCACAGATCCGTATCTGTAAAGGCTAGCTCTGATGTCGTCTTCCGGCAAATCGTGGGGCACTTCGTTTACTAACAAAGAAAATGTTTTCTGAGGTCTGCATGGAATTGCTACTTTTCGATAGAGGCGTCCACCTGTTACCTAAAATAAACCATAATTTTTTAATGTATTATTTTACGTTCACTTGTAATAAAAAAGTAGAGATGGGCGATATTTCACGACCTGTGATTTTTTTCACTGATATCAAAAAATCACGAATAACGACTGTGATCTGAGCCTAGAAATTGCGTTGTTTTTGCGAGTAAAACCAATTTTATAATTGTGCAATATATTCTTTGTCTACGGTGTAAAATTGCTGTGAGTGTATTTTTGGCAACAACAAAGCAAAACAGGCATGAATAATTTTAATATATGCATTTCTAAAACCATACGTGATTAAAAGCAGGTAACAGTGGCCTAAGTACGGATCTCTGTGGGACACCGATCAGTAAAAGCAAAGCGAATGTTTGGAGTTTATCAGTATTTATTATTATTTATTGAATTCTGTGACCTCTGCGGCATGTCCTCTTCCGTTTCCGTTTAATACTTCAATATCAAGGTGTCGTTCCGAAGGACAAAAACAAAATAACGAGCCAAATAGCATATTTGTTTTCTGTGTTTGCAATGCGTTTATATAATATCGATAAACGCTACATTTGCTGTACGTTATTACTCAAAAATGCATATAATGTACCCACAACAATAGGCTATAATAGTACCGTTCCCTAGATAATTTATTAGTCCATTGTTAATGCAAATCACAGTCATTATTGTTTATTATATAATCACTTCTTATCGCCGTATTCCCTCTATATAAACATAGGTCGTTTTTAATGGAGTCGGTGACGGTGATAATCATTTCATGACACTGGATAAATGATTAAAATGTTAATATGCCTACAAACCGACTATAAATACAGTGCGTCCACGGATGGACTTAACTATACTTGGAAATTTTTTTAAAAAACTTCAAAAAATTTAAAAAAGGAGAAGGGTTCTCAATTCGACCCGTATGCAGGGCCGGACATAGAGGGGATTATGGGGGGGTGCCACGTCCCCCCAACTTTGAAGCCGATTCGGTTATCATTCGGCATTTGGCAATTGTGTACATAAAATCATAAAAGAACTCAAAACAATGAAAACTCAATATCATAAATAAATTATTACTTTTCGGGCAACCTCTGTCTTGTATTAATCTTAAATCATCCTGGCTGGCAACAGCATGGCCCAATCTGCTTGTTCTAGCCTGTAGCCCCGAGCGCTGTATGTATATGAGTACAGGTATATCTACAGTGCCCTGTCATAATTGCTGGAAACATAAACAGGACACTTCGATTCATTAAAAGTCTTCAGTCAGATTTACATTTTTTTTTGTATCCCAAAAATTAAATGACCATCTAGTTGCGTCAATATAGAAAAGTTAAAAATTGCGATGTTTTCTGGCAAAGGATCAATCTGAATAATTTTTTTTGCAAATTGTTTATCGAGGTCTAAGGAACATTGGTCCTGAAACTAGTTTATGTATGCATCACTTGGAAAAAGTTACTCCAAAATTCAAAGGACTTTAAAAAGAAATGTCTATAGGCCATATAAATTATTACCGGTACAGAAGCTTACAGAAGATCACAAGCGAAAACGGTTAGAATTTTGTCAGCAAATGCTAAAAAGACAGGATGCAAATCCCAATTTTCTTAAATATATATTATGGACAGATGAATCGTCGTTTTCTACAGCAGGGGTTTTCAATAAAAAAAATAGATGTTCTTGGGAGAAAAAAAAAATAAACGACAAAAAAAGTTGTTAAAATTTAAAAAGTCCGGTAGAAAATCGGTTAAAATTTGGTGTGAAATTTTTAGAGATAAAATTGTAGGGACATTTTTTTTCAGTTTTACCCTAACACTGGAAACATATTTCGAAATAATTCTGCCAGAGGTAGCAGAGATTTTAGAGCAACACTTTTCAGATGAGGAACTTAATAAAATAATTTTGCTTCTGTGTAACCGATTTTTATTAATAGTCCAGCCAATGGAGCGCTAAAATGACCCACACTTTCTGGCGATCTTATTTTATTTATTCTAAACATAAAATGTGTACACATACAAAAAAATTGGCTTTGTAACGATGATATAATTTCACTGATTTTTATATCTTGAACCATGGCCAACTCGACGGGCTGACATATGCCAGAAGTCTATTTTGTCGTTATTTAAGTTCGATAGAATTAATCGGCGCATAAAAAATGCTTGTAACGATGAGTGTCCGAAAAAGCCACTTAGCTCCCGCACCATACCACCAACTTTACATTTCCCCTTACCCACTTTTAGGAATTTTCGAGTGGCCATATCTCAAAAAATATGCAAATTCACAAGAGTAAAAACATCTTATTTTGAGCCAAAAAGGTAAATATATTGTTTTTTTTTTTCATTTTTAACCTAATTCTACAAGTTACTGAACCCGTGATAAAAGGGGTGTTTTCTACCCCTTCCGATCATTTCCTACTCTAATCTTTTTTCAACTTTGTTGTTAACGTCATTACAAACACATTGCACAAGGTTTCATCAAAATCCATTCATTAGCACTCAAATTAGAGGTTTCACCCCCCCTTCGTTGGCTGGACTACAAATAATAATACGAAATGACAAACAGTAGTAATGTTGTCATAGTATGAGATCAGTCACAGCCCACTGCGTAAGAGTAATTACTGCGCTTTCTTCAATAACCATAAAACACCTACATGCATGTTTGGAGCATATTTAGTGTCCGATGTGTCAAGAAATATTACAGCTAGACCTATCAACCCTTATATATTTGAAATCAGGCAAAGAAGATCTAAAAGAATATGTAAAAACATACAGGGTTTTCCATTTAAAAACAACCTCCATTGTTATATCACGTGACCTATGCAAGCAATTGTTTTTTAATTGCATTTAAAAAATGTATATATACCCCACAACTTTTATACGATTTTTTTTTATTATTTCCAATAACAGAAATAAAGGGGGTCAATATACAATGAATAACCCTGTACATTTCTTGAGCTATATCTAGGAAACTAGATGCAGAATGTAAATGCAAAATGCAAAAAGTCAAAATCTACAACATATTAAAATGTCAGCCAATTTGACCGAAATTCAATTTTCAAAAGAAAACAGCGGGGTCTTTGTTCCTGTTTGACTGGGGTACGTAAGCAATTTTGTGTATTGTAGCCGCTTATGGAAATAAAACGAGGTTATTAATTTAACCGTATAATCACGTTTGGCCGGAAACGCTTCCAAACACATTGTGTATGCCATTAGAGGGTTTCGTTGTTTTTCCATCTAATAAAATGTAGAATGGAAAGAAACTTTATAAAACAATTTGCACTTACCTTGTGAAAGCCTTTTCTGAAAACTTGTTGAAAGTCTTCGGGCTCTGAAAATTTAAACAATATTCCCGTTGCCGTTTTCGTCAGGCTGAAACTTCCCCTGAAGTTCAGTTTGTCGCATATGTTGGCGGCCTTGTCTAAGCTAAGATCGTGAGACGGCGTCAGCAGAAAGGCACCTGGAAGAGAGAGAAGGCAACAATCCGTTAGCAATCGAATAGGATGTCATTTAAAACATTCTTAACCATTTGAAATATTCGTTTAAAAAGTCATTAGGGGTAGTTTATTCCATCCCTTTTAAAGAGGATGGGGTGGGGTGGATAAAATACATTTTCACAGAACGGTAACTATAAGTAGAAACTGTTACTAGTTGAAAGTTGAATGCATTTCTGGAAAAAAATTAAATTCTGATACATCCTTTTATAAGGTTTGTATTGAGGTTATACAAATCTTATAAAAGAATGCATCAGAATTTAATTTTTTTCCTTTTAAGTTTACAGGAATAATTTTATTTACAAAAACCCAGTGGAGTTGGACTTCTGCACAGGCATTCAGATTAGGCCTTCAATGAACGTAGTAACATTTCTCAACCGTAATCATTAAACTAGCTCGGCAATATTGAAAAAATAGCACAACCTCCAAGGAAGGGACTTTTGTTAAAACTTGCGGAACATTAAATTGTCATTTTTACAATTATTTTTTATTTATTTGCTTTTATAATGATTAGAGAATATTATTTTAGGTATTATGCAAATCACAACTTACTTTTATTTATTATGAAAATACCTACTTTCTGTATATTGTTGCCCTAATCTGGGCACGCTAATATACTAGTCAGGTAAATACTTTAAAACACTCATTATTGGAGAATCAATCAAAACAACTACTCTTCTAGCTAATACTGACGAAGTATTGATTTACATGATAGGATTCTTAGCATTTTAAAGAAAAAAAAAATATATTGAAAATACTTAAATCATTTATTCAAATTTAATCATTCACACTTTCTTATTTAATATGAAATTATCTACTTTCTGTATATTGGTGCCTTAATCGGGTCACGCTAATGTACAACTTAGGAAAACACTTTAAAACACTCATTATTGGAAAACCAATCAAAACAACTACTCTTCTAGCTAATACTGACGAAGTATTGAATTACATGATAGGATTTCTGGCATTTTAAGGCAAAAAAAAATACACTAAATATTTTTTTGTGGGTAATTATTGTGGTAGAAGGTATCATCTTCAGTTTCTATAAGGTTCTGACACTTGCTGTTACCCCCAAGGGGTGAAAACCACCCTTAAACTTAGATATTTAACATATAAAGAGTAGCTGATTTATTTTTGAAGCTCAAGCAAATGATATTCGTGTCTAGAATTAATTTTCCGGACAAGCATACGTTCAGCTTTATATATCTAAATTTTTAAGTTTTTTTTCTCGAAATCTGCACATTTTAGAAACAAACGTTAAGATTTTATTCATACTTTATTATTATTATTTAGAAAGACTTTGCTGAAAACCTAATCAAGCCTAAGTTAAATGTTGATAAATAGAACAAAAAACTGCATGATCGTAAGTTGCTCCGTTTTTACGATATCGACCATGTGCACACATACATACACACAGACATCAACCTGGAAATAGGCTCAAATAATTTCTAGGGTATCAAAAACGTGAAATTTTTACGTAAATCCCAAAAAGAAATTCGGCCTGATTCCAATATTTCCCTACTGGGTGTTAAGTAAAAGATAGAAACTTTCTTTTTGCTCAAACTTAAAATCTCGACGTTTCATGACATTCTAAGCCTAATTTGAACAATAAAAATTTTTAATTTTGTTTTTTGTGTTACTATACTTCCAAGTAAACTGTGAAGACTCACTTTGCTTGGGTCATAACTTCTTCGTTTTCTATACCACACAAACAAAAACAGTCATTTGAAAGCTTCATTATTTAACTTTAAATTTGTTCCCTTCCTTGGCGTTTTTGATGTAAGTGTCATAGTTTCTAAGATATTTAACATTTGAACTAAATACTTCGTATTATTATATACTTATTATAATATACTTCGGACGCCATCTTTAAACTTCCATATGTCCGAAACTGTTAATCTTATATCAAATTCACCCTCACTGTCCAAGATGTCTTTTGGTCCTTGATAGTTTTCCAGTTCCTCGACAGAAACCGCATTGAGATTGTTTTCTCAGGCTAAAATCACAATTTTCAATTCAATCTCTAAGCAATTTTTCACGAATTTTTTTTTTTAAAGTGGGAACTAGTAATGCGTGGTAAAATAACAGATATGGCTATAAAGTAAATTTTATATACGTCGATCTGTGTTTCTCAAGTACCTAATCACGAACACTTCGTAAAGCATTTGAAAAGAAAAAAACGCAGCGTTCCTAATTTCTCCGCGACCAATTTTTTCCTTAAAGCAACAGTAATATTTCAGCGCGTAATTAATTTTATCCGTTTGGTTGCGGTGCCTGCGACAGGCGTAAATCTTTCACATTATAATAACATTATTCTGGTTATCTGTTCGAGATGTGGCGTGTTGGCATGTCTAATGAGGCAAAGGTGGCGCAGTGAGATAGTTAACGGTAATGTGGTGCAATGTTATTGTCGTTTTCGGTGTTTTGGGTATGCTGAGTTGGAGGTACAGTGATGAAGTGTGGCGTAAACTGTGCGATATTGAGAACGAGAACATATACCTGTATATTAGGCCAAGTTAACATCGTGCCAAAGTAGAGATAATATAGTCTGTAAAGCAAAAAAAGCGTGAATAATTCATACAAGAGATTTTCCTACTAGTAGGTATTGAAAATACTGTCTTCATAAAAAATAGTAGTTTAAAAAACTAAAAAAACATGCTTTTTTAAATACTGCACTAAAAAGCAAAAAATAATCATCGAACCTGTTCCCTTTGCCTACCCCGTAAGGGCCTTAGTGTACCATCCGTCACGTTGACGGCGCCATTTTGAATCTTTAAGTTTTGATCACATATTTGTCGGAATCTTGCAAATGTAACTCGGGTGCGTGAATAGACTCATATACACACATAATCACACTCACACGCAGAAGGGTAGATAGGGAGGAAAAATGCAGAGGCAAATCTAACTAGCAGGGGAGAGGAAATTGAAGAGCCAAACGTACCAAACTCTACGGGGAAAAGGGTCGATAGGGAGGGAAAGCAAAGAGGCAAATCTACCTATCGCAGTTCAAATTTTTTTTTTTTTTTAACTGTTTAACGCCGGCCTATTTCCGCTACCAGGGCCTATCACCGACGCCAGGAGACGAGCTACCCCCAACCTGGAAATTTTGCCGAACCTCTTCCCTTAAGAAGAGTAGGGATCTTTTACTTGCCTAACATTTAATAGACAAGGGACCGCCTGCTTTACATCCCCTCCGAAGGATGGTATATCCACTACGTAATCCTCGTCTGAAATTATGTAACTTCCGAGTATACACTGATATACAAGCCTCTAGAAGGTGGGACGAGAACGCTGTATTTCCCAAGATGGGAGCCCATCCAAGTACTAACCGCGCTCGACGTTGCTTCAACGGAATATCGACTGATATTCACATTGAAGTCGCCTCTACGCTCGCCCCCAGTTCAAACTTACTTGAGTTCAAACTGCAACCTTTTCCCCCGTGAACTTTTTTCGTATACAGGGTGACAATTAAAAAACTAACCAGCCGGATATTTCTTCGGGGAAGGATGCGGGGAAAAAGTTTCGGACAAATGTTATAGTGTCCGGAGGGGCGAATCGGGTGGGATGGTTAGTTTTTTTGGACTGTTGTGCCTTGATAATAAAGGAACATCTTTTGACCCAAACTATTTTCACACCTCGCCGCTAATAATGAGCTTAAAAAACGATGGCATTTAAAGAAAAATGCATATTACAAATATTATTTAAAATGTTAAGTACAAAAAGTTTGGATCTGTTTTATCTTTCTCCCGAGGTCAGTTATCTTCATACGTCTATAGCTCGTGATGGCCGAAACACGCGGAGTAAGAGACGACTCCATTTCATTTTGTACAACCGTGCAATACGGAAAAAGTCCGTTTAGACTTTTTTTAGGATGTATATATAGATCCTGGTCAACTATTATGCGATTTTTTTTTTATCAGCGGAAAATGTTTTTCTACCACATCCGCAACGCGCCAGAGCTTTGCTTTGCATAACAAAGTTTCCTATTTTCCCTATAACTAAATAGTTTTTATGAATTTGTCCATGTCGCGATGACTCGAAATTTTGGTCGATGGCTCCCATACTATTATTTTTTAAATTATTCCAGAACTGATCGTGCATCTATAAAAAATTATTTTAAAGTAGACTACATGTCCTACAAAAAATAACTTGATTTTATTCACTGTTTTTTATTATATGGCATTGTACGTTTAGTGGAGTAAAAAACGGGAAAAGTCGCTTCCTTCTCGAATTTTTTTTTTTAATCTTAGAGCAAACTGAGACATATACCATTTCGTTAAGTAGGTCGATGTTCATTAGAAATCATGAAATACGACATTTTTACTTCCACGTCCAGTGGAAGTATAGTAACGACAAAAAAAATTTAAAAAATTTTTATTGTCCAAATAGGCTTAAAATGTCATGAAACGTCGAGATTTTAACTTTGAGCGAAAAAAAAAATTTCTGTCTGTCTGTCGGTCTGTCTGTCGGTCTGTCAGTCTGTCTGTAACTTTTTTTTGTGCGCACGTTTACTCTGGAACCGTTTAAGATATTGACTTGAAATTTGGTACACATATGTACTTTAACGAGATCTAGAACTAGATTATATTTTCATCTTGTTCCGTCGAAGGGTTGGGGGGTAAATTGGGGTAAATTTGGGGTAAATAGGTCAATCAAGCAGGTAAGAGTCCATAAAATTGGTATTTAGTATATACAAGAGAAGTTAAGGTCTCAAAAAAATTTTTGGCATTAGCCACCCCCATTACCACCCCCACCCCCTTATTGAAGGGAATGAAAAAAAAAGTGATTTTGTGTATGTACAGGAACCTGAAACCTCAAAATATTTTTTTACTTCATCCACCCCCCACTATCACCCCCTATCACCCCCCCACCCCACTACCGATGTGGGGTATCGTTTTATGGGTTTTTGGGGTAGAGGATTTCAAATATTATATTATTAAAGTTCCATAAACAATTATTTTCATATACAAAGTTTTTTCATTATAAGTGACTTGGATAGAGAATCTGGATGTGGAAGTAGTGATTCCTTGGGCAGCGGTTTTTTAGTGGTCACGGACATTGTTATTTTTAAAAAGGTGTGAAATTTTGTTTTTTTTTAATCATGTTTTTTTGAACATCTAATGCTCTATCTCAAAAAGGAATGGAGATATCCACATGAACTTTTTTTTGTTATAAAACACACTTAAGCGCTTCTATCTGCGTATAGTATTGTTAATTGAAACATTTTTAAGCATGTTAAAACTTAGATAACCTTGAAAGTTCAGAAAATACGCAGTCAAATTTTCACTGAGCTACAAACTTTTTTGTTTTTGGAAATTTTGTATAACATGCTGCGAAGAAAATAAAGCCAAAAGACCAAAAAAGATTTTGATAGCATAATTTTTATTATGTCTTTAATAGTTTAGGTACAGTGATTTTTTTGGAGCGCGCGAATTGCAGAAATTGAGTATTAATACGCCTGCGTCCACTAAAACTAACTAGTCTCAGGGCGGTGTACGATCAACGTTATTCGTTTTCGTCGAAGGTCAAATTATAAAACTGCTGCCCAAGGAATCACTACTTCCACATCCAGATCTTCTATCCAAGTCTCTCACAACGAAACAAATTTGAATGTGGAAATAATTGTTTATGGAACTTTAATAATAAAATATTTGAAATCGTCTACCCCAAAAACCTATAAAACGATATGTCACATCGGTAGTGGGACTGAGGGTGGTGGAAGGGGGGTGGTAGTAGTGGTGGATAATGTAAAAAAAATTGAGGCCTTTGGTTCTTGTACACACACTAAATGACTTTTATTTTTTTCGCCCCCTTGAATAATGCGGTGGGAGTTGGTAATGGGGGTGGTTAATGCCAAAAAAAATTTGAGACCTTAGCTTCTCTTATATATACTAAATACCAATTTTATGGACTCTTGCTTGATTTGCCTATTTACCCCCATTTACCCCCCAACCCTTTAACCCAGATGTCGTTAAAATACATAGGTACGTGTACCAAATTTCAAGTCAATATCTTAAACGGATCCGGAGTAATCGTGCGCACAAAAAAGTTACAGACAGACCGACAGACAGATTTTTTTTTTGCTCAAACTTAAAATCTCGACGTTTTATAACATTCTAAGCCTGTTTGGACAATAAAAATTTTCAAAAATATTTTTGTCGATACTATACTTACACTGGATGTGGAAGTAAAATGTGTAACGATATTCTTTCCCTTATTACCACTTGTATTATATTGTAGAACATATGGGCATTGTGCGAATTGTGCGTGGATTATCTGCTAAAAAAATATTTAAGATAAAAAAGCAATCTAAGTTTCATTGTAAAATGGAGTGGATTTTATGTGGCGTAGTAATAGAGGAGAACGATAAACTTTGCACAAGCCATGGAAACAGGGTTTCTATAATTAGGGCTGCGGAAATTAAAAGAGACTTAATTTAGGATATTTTTTTTCTTTTTTGTTACCTAATTTAGACGAAAATAACATGTTTACTCAATTATTGTGTGGATCTAGGGTAAAAATGCAATGCATGGGAGTTTCGGATAGGGACTCTGACACAGGAAATGTCAGATACAAATATTAAGATTGCCACGTTCAAAAAAAAGTGCTTTAAGAAACTGCCTTTTCTATTTAGCTCCAATAATAACGCAAAAAAAAAGGAAAACTCGATAGTTTACTTTTTATCAAAACACTCCAAAATTATTGCCATTTTATTAGCCCCCTAGTTGCGCAACTTTTTTTTCAATTTACTATTATTTTTTACCGTTTCCGACATCCCAATGCAATGTATTTTTATCCCAGATACTCTATTAAGATTTTTAATTCCTTTTTGCCTTCAACCTTAGTCCTTAATGCGCCACTGGAAAAAATAGTTATCCTTTCAGATCCTAAAACGTGATAAAACAGTCCTAAACATAAAAAATATAATAATGAAAAGTTCCGTTACACACAATACATAATCATTATTATTCTTAAGTGCCGCGCGTGTACGCTTCGACAATTCCTCCATACTAAAAAATTCGTAACTAGCAAACTATTGCTAATAATGAAAATATTTTTCTTCTAAAAACTTTTTTAGTTTATTGACTTCATTTTCTTCATAGCATGTTACACAAAATTTTCAAAAACAAAAAAAGTTCCTCGCTTAGTATTCTCTAAACTTTCAGGGTCATCTACGTTTTTGGCATGTTCACATTTTTTTATTAGCAATCCTATGTATAGAAAGAAGCGCTTAAGTGTGTGTTTTATAACAAAAAAAAGTTCACATCGATAGTTCAATTCATTTTTGAGATATGGCAATAGATGTACAAAAAAACATGATTTAAAAAAAAATTAAATTTTACACTTTTTTTTAAATAAGAATATCTGTGACCACTAAAAAATGTCGTATTTCGTGTTTTTATGTGTAAAATTATGTTGTCGGTAATACCCACTGTGTCTGATCTTGTTCTAAGCTGATAAAAAAAAACGACACAATTTTACCGCTCTAGTTGAAAACTGTTTAAAATTGGTTATGAAAATGTAATATCGCTTCCAGTTTTTTAACTGTCACTGTATTTTTCCATACACGTTGAACGCTAGACATAATTACTCTCTCCTACATTAAATTATCATGATCAAAGGTGGAAATATCAAACGTAGCCCCGACACCCACCACTATTCGAAACCCCAACAGCCCGACAATTACAAGCATATTTTACCTTTCGTAAGAAACCTAGGATGTTCACTAAGTTCACTGTTATCGTCGTCGTTTTCGCCCATCATGTCGGATAACAGTAAGGACATTATTCGCGACCACGGCACATACTTAACTTCCCATTTTAAGGACCTCTCCTTTATATATGAAACGTCTATCCTTCTTCCTACGCTCCTTCTAATTTATAATAACAATTTACTATTTCTATCAATGTAATTGCCTTATTATAGTTTATAGTAATTTTCGATCGTTTAATCTAACAATTTGTGCTTTTGTTTTGTTGGATTGTCAGGATAATTGACACGGGGTTACGTAACAGCCGTTGTACACGTGTGACAGCTGCTGAATTTTCTTCGGCCTGTGGGCAGTTGGGTGTCCTCGGGAGTGCTAAAATTGGGAGTCGAGGATGTAAATAATCCTTTTGAATTGTGTGATTTAGTTAGTACCGATGCACCTTGACTTAATTTATAACTTTAAAAGTACAGCGAGAAAAAAATTGCAAATGATTTGATTTTGGACAGGCGGAGGACTGTAGAGACCTTCAAGGCAAAAATAGAAATAGAAATTGTTTATTGCTGTTTCAAACTTATACAAGTTTTACACAAGTCAAATTAGTTAAGTTCTGATAATACAAAAATATTGATAATCGAAGATATTCAATTAATAAACACAAATAAATCAGGCACGTAGTTTTGACAGACAGGACTTGAAATAACAGTTAAGTTTTACACTTTAAAATATTTTTAAAAATAGTAATAAAAATTTCATTCTCAAAATCAGTCGGAAAAAATTCTTGAAAAAATCGCTGCCCAAGGAATCATTACTTCCACATCCAGATTTTCTATCCAAATCTCACAATGAGAAAAATTTGTTTAGGGAACGTTAATAATATATTATTTGAAATCCTCTACCCCAAAAACCCATAAAATGATATGCCACATCAATAGTGGGGATAGGAGGTGGTAGTGGGGGTGGTTGAAGTAATAAAACCGATCCATACTACTCGAGAATTCGAGATAACCCACTGCGCATTCATACTACTTGAAATAACCCACCCTCGCATCTATGGTACTCCAGAAAAGCCACTGCGCATCCATGCTACTCGTGATAACCTACTGCGCATCAATGGTATTCGAGGAAATCCACTGCGCACCCATTATACTCGAGGAAACCTACTGTGCATCCATGGTACTCGAGAAAACTCACTGCGCATCCATACTACTTAAGGTAACTTACTGCGCATCCATAGTACTCGAGAAAAGCCAGTGTGCGTCTAGAATACTCGAGGTAACCCACTTATGGAAGAAAATAATAGAAGATCTATAAACACCGTACAGGTTGCATGGTATTCTAATTTGAAATCGTAGAAGCTAGACACACACGCGATGACGCGTTTCTGACGCTATCTCCTCATCTATCCTTGAAACATTGGTGTCGATTTAGCAACCTGCTAAAATAATCTTGAAAGGCAGGCACGCTGATGTTCGTTTGTTCATACAATGCAACCTGTTGCACACATTTAGATTTTCTATCCAAGTCTGTCACAACGAAACATTTTGATACCATATTTGCACTTCACTATGTAGAAATTATTGTTTATGGAACTTTAATAACATAATATTTGAAATCGTCTACCTCAAAAACCTATAAAGCGATATGCCACATCGGTAGTGGGAGTGAGGGTGGTGGTTGAGGGGGCAGTGGGGGTGGATGGAGTAAAAAAATTTTTTGAGGTCATAGGTTCTTGTATACACGCTAAATTACAACTTTATTTTTTTCACCCCCTTTATTAATGGGGGGTGGGGGTAGTAATGGGGGTGACTAAGCCAAAAAAATTTTTGAGACCTTAACTTCTTTTATATACACTAAATACCAATTTTATGGACTCTAACTTGCTTGATTTACCTATTTACCCCCATTTACCCCATTTTACCCCCCCGACGGAATAAGATGAAAATATAATATAATCTAGTTCCAGATCTTGTTAAAGTACATACGTGTCAATATCTTAAAGTCCAGAGTAATCGTGCGCAAAAAAAAGTTACAGACAGACAAATTTGTTTTTGCTCAAACTTAAAATCCCGACGTTTCATGACATTTTAAGCATATTTGAACAATAAAAATGTTTTAAATTTTTTTTGTCGTTACCATACTTCCACTGGATGTGGAAGTAATTATAGAAAGCTCCGGTTATAAGTAACCTTTTAACCTGACCACAAAAGTGTATGGTAAAAAAGTAATATGAAATGGGAGTTTGTTAAAAAACGAGGGACCAAAATAGTTAACCCCAATTTTACTTTTTTTCGATCGTAGATATCTCAAGGATATCTTATTATTGAACCTTGCATCATGGCCATGTATATCATGAACGATAATCGTTTATGTTTTCTTTAACATATACCAAGCACCTATAGATATAAAAAGAAGGAACTGTTAATATTCCATGTTCAGTGAATTTATATTTGACGTCATCTCGATATCCAAGACTTGAAATCGACCTTACAACACGTCTCTGTAAACTAAATATTATATCTAAATGAGCTGTATGCCCCCAAGTTAGAATTGCATAAGAAAAGGTGCCTTGGAATAATGTAAAATAGGCTGCCCTAATGAATTTTAAGGATACTTCCCCTATGAGATTGTTTATCATATAAACACACCTTGCCAGGTCCACATGTTAGTCCCAACACGGCTTTGGATCAAGAGCTACTCCCAGAAATTTTACATTATTTGAGTTTTCATATTTTTCAATATAACGAGTAGAAAATACCATATTTGCTGTTTTGGTATCATTTAAAAAGACATTGGCTTGGAACCACTCGTAAGTAGTCGACTGTGTTTGCAGCATAATATTTTCCAACTCAATCTGGTTCTTATTTCAATTTACTTTAGTAGCATCATCTGCATACAACACGAATTTTAGCATTTAAAACATATTGTGGTAAGTCATTGACATAGATCAAGAATAACGGGGTCCAAGGACGGATCCCTGAGGTACTCCATGATCTATGTCCGCTATTGTAGATGTCATACCGGTATAAGCAGTGACTTGGTTTCTGTTTTCGAAATAATTTTTAAGTAGTTTTAATGACTTTTTTTTACACCATATTTGTTTAATTTTCCTAATATATTATGCCGAACACAGTCGAATGCCTTCTTAAGGTCACAGAACGTGCAGCCTGCGTAATTTTTATTGTCATATGCATCTGTGATGTAATTCAAGAGTAGACTTATAGCATCTGTCCTTGATTTCTTTGATCTGAAACCAAACTGCCCACTAAAAAGAGGTCATTCGTTTTAAAATAATACGTTAATCTTGTGTGTAGCAATTTTTCGAATATCTTTCCAAGAATGGGTACAATTGATATGGTAAATTTCTGTAACTTTTTTAAGTTTTTCATATTATTTGCAACGAAAGAATCTCTTAAATGAGCCCCAATTTTGTTAATTAACACAAAAACTTTCTTTCAAACGCTTAGAAGAGTTTTAAGATATACTAAACTGGTATATAGGCCTCCTATAGGCAAAATCGAAGTTCAAGTCATGTTTGATATTTGAAAACTGAAAACGGACAGACTAAAATAACTATTTTATCACTGATAAACTTCATTGTATACTATGATTTTAGAAGTTTTTGAAGGCCTTTCAAGATAATGCCTTGCTGCTCTCATGATACAAAATCTACACTTTAACCTCATTGCATGACAAATCCTAGAACGCTCTGTACAACTGTTCTTGATTTAATACTGCTTTAGGCAAATATCTTTTATCTAAGGTCTGGTCTCTTGCGATTTATTAGTTGTGGTAGAAAATCTAGTCTTACAGGAAACTGTCTTCGTAACACAATGAAAAGTTCTGATCAAAAAATCTTTGTATTCTCTTGCTGCGCCAATTTTTTTTTATTTTACCGCGATGCGCCGATCCTACCTACGTTCCCCTTTCGATATCGTCCTCCAACTTCTACGAAGTTCAACTACGTCTTTTTTATCTATTTCTTCAAGGCACCCGATAAATCTGAAAAGATCATCGACAGAGCCTTCAGGCTTACCGATCGCCCGATGTAATCCTCATGAATTTTATAATATCGATTTATATGTAGATATACCAAAAAAGATCGATAAAACACGGTAGAAACCATTGGAACACAAACTGGTTCGATCTAATCCCAATGAACGTAACTGCATCGATCTACATGCAGACGTACCAAAAATGATCTTAAAACCATAGAAAGCAATGGAACTCAAATTGGTCCGATTTGGCCCCAATTGATCTATTCTCATAGGTCGATCTATTTATTTGAAAAGTTTTTGTTTTATTTTTGTTTTTATTGTTACGAATGAATTGTGTATGTTGTATACGTTTACTTGCATGTTTCCTGTCCTTTAATTGGATGCTTATCTGCCTGGGCAGCTGTATTCTTAAATAATCGACGGTAGACGTCGATCTACATGCAGATGTGCCAATAAATTCGATAAAATATCATAGAAAATAGTAGAATACAAATTGGCCAAATTTGACCCCACATCCTAAATCACTATAATTTAAAAAATTGTCAAAAACACGCCATAAAGAGCAGTGGAACAAAAACTGGCCCGATTGGATCCCAATCGATTGAGTTTCAAGAAACAATAATTTATGTATCATATCATGCTAGCTCGTGGAGAGCGCCTCATTTTTTTTTAACATTATTCTATAAGACTAAAAAAGAATATAAAAGTTTGAGCTTGAGATAACATGGAAAAATTATATTTTATAAATAAATAACTAAACTTTTAACTCATACCTCCGCATACTACCCTCAACTTCCTATATTAAAAAAAAAGATTAGTTTGTGTACTTCTAATATCAGAAAGAAAAAGTTGCGCGAGCTTGCGCTCTCACTAGTTTTTTCTTAATTTCAAAATGAGTAGATTTTAAACAGTTTCGCCGCACTGCACTTTAAACTAGAATCAGCAATCACAAAATGGCGCTTACTATACGTTATATGCCCCCTCTCTCAAAATTTAAAGACGAAAGTGGGGGAACCAAAGGATTTATAAGTGCTTTATAAAAACCAAAAAGTTTTCACGTAACTTGATAAAGCTACCAAAAACCTTTACCAATTATCGTTAAAAGCAAATAGTATTTATGATAACATACATTAAGGGTAAGACTACTTAAGAGTTATTAGTTTTATTGCTTGATCATAAGGAGTACTTAAAGACCATATTTTAAAACTCCCATAAATCCTAAAGATTTATAGATGTCTACCACAAAACTTAAAATATTTTAAAATCCACCATAAAACTGAATGAGTTTACTGTGGTTTTGAATAATGCAGCAACTAAGTGGCTATAAAACCAATAGGTCTTAAAGAGCAAAGAGGTTTAACAAACTGCTTTAAAGATAACTTGAAGGCCTTTTTTTAAGTACATATTATCTGCAGATAAATTGGTATGCACAAAAGAAATAATAAAACCCAGTTCGGTTTATTTACCTTCTTAAATCTGTGATAAAACCCGATAAATACTTGTTGACATTTAAATTGTTACTTGGGTGTTTAGTTAGTATTGAGTTGATATATTTTAGTTATTATTTTGATAGAATTTTGTTCTATACCAAATAAAATTTATGAAATTGTCGGCAGATTTACACAACTAAAAATGTTTCCTATATAATTTTGCAACCAACTGTATATTACGAGATGATTATAAAGCGTCACCAGGGATTTTAAAAGAAATTCAATTTCACATCGCATTGCCAAAGTGTTTCTGTGTTCACCTGAAAAGTGCCTAAAATTCATGATCTCCATCTCCTCACGTACACATTTCTCACCACATCCCCGTCGGTCGACCCGTATAATAAAACAACAAAGCCGTCTAATTCACAGACATAATCTAGTACATGTAGCTAATTAAGCGTGGCCAAATTGCCTCTGATGTAATATTTTGACAAGTCAAGTCCTCTATTGAATTTATTACAACTATTAATTATGTGGAAATAAATACGTCGGAGGCTTATGCGCCTCCGGCGACGTTTCTAAGTTGCTCATAGTAACTGTACCTGGGAAATTAATTTTAATTAAGAATTAGAGGGACATAAACGATGTAATTATCGTGTAATTTAATGTGACCAAATTCAAGAACTGGAAATAGAGGACATCTCTTTTTCGTTCAAACATATTACTATTCCTGGGGCGATGTCATAAATGTATCTAGTTTTTCAATGACTTTCAAGTTGTTAAGATCGGTACAAAAGATGTGATCGGCAATAACTATTCGTATTTTATTTATTGCTTATCCTTGCGTAAAATCTGTTGTATTTTTATATTTATAGCAACATTTAATAGTTGTTGTGTTGTCACTCTGTAAAATCCTATCCATATTTACGTATTTAATCCTCATTTTTAACTTAAGAAGTTTAAAAATTAAGTTGATTTTTCCTTTTAGTCCAATAAAGATATCGTTTTTCAAAAAAATTTCTCCCGGCAAGCTGATTTTTTCAGGGTCGATGGAGGGGTATCTCCCGAGTATCCGACCATAAAGTCACAGTCTACAGCCCTTGTAGGGTGTTACAATAGGTTTCTTATTTTTTGTTTTTTTTTGAAATTTTCTTGTAATATTCTCTACAACTTTGCCTAATAAAATTTTTTTGTAACTTTAATTTTTGACGGTCCAGCGCCCATTATATGGGAAAACATTTACCATATTTATTTACTATGGTTCAGGAAACATACAAACAAAAGGCTGAATAGCTGGTTTTCGCAGGGTTGATTGAGAACTGTCTCCTGAATCTCCAAGCAATTTTTTTTTTTTTTTTGGAGACTCAGGAGACAGTTCTCAATCAAGCCTGCAGAAACCAGCTATTCAGCCTTTTGTTTGTATGTTTCCTGAACCATAGTAAATAAATATGACGAATGTTTTCCCATATAATTGGCGCTGGACCGTCAAAATCAAAGTTACAAAAAAATTTTATTAGGCAAATTTGTAGAAAATATTACTATGTACAAGCTGGAAAAAGAAAATTTCAAAAAAAAACAAAAAATAAGAAACCACCCCCATTGCAACACCCTGGACTGTGACTTTTTGGTCGGATACTCGGGAGACACCTCTCCATCGACCCTGAAAAAATCAGCTTGCCGGGAATTATTTGTGAGCACCTCCTATAGAGAAGGTCGACTTTTACTGTACTATTTGTTAAGCGTTAAGCAGAGAGAACTTTAAATACAACAAATTATAATGTTTAGTGCACAGCTTTGATTCAGTTACTTTTTTATAGATTACCGTAAGTAAGTACATTTTTAGTTTGTTTCCAGAGCGAATGTGTTTACTTGTACATTTGTAATAAATGATTTGATAACTTCGTCGGCATTTCTATTTAATATTAGATGCTGCAGCGATAATTATTTTGTAACTACGTTATTAAGCTATTGAAAGCTGTGCTTGACTTGTTCCTGTGTGAGCTATATTAAGTACAATCTTTGTATGTAATTGTTACCTGATTGAAAAGTAGGGAAATTGAAATAGGTACAGATAGGCAAGGGTTATATCCTAGAGATTTCAGACAGGCTTCGCTTTGGAACTGAGAGTTTGTTGTTTACTATACAGTGTGTCCCAGGATAGATGTAACAAGAGGTGTAATGGACCAAAAATTTTGGAATTTTGGAATGGTATTTGTGGATTGAGTCCTGCTTGTTGTAAAATTAAAGTATACCGAAAATGACTTGATTTGGTGTTCTACAGGGTGTTTTATAAGCAAAGTTGTAAAAATCGCCACTAATAAAGTACCTTTATTTTTCAAAATATGAAAAAATTCCACTAAGAAAAGTTATTTAGAATGCAATTTTATACCTCTATACCAAATTTCAGGAATATAAAATTATTTTTTTGAAACTTTCCATTTTTTCAATAAATTAGTATTTTATTTCGAACCATTCAATTAAAACTGCATAGAAATTATTTTTTGTGAATTAATATTTAAAGTTATGTAGAAGCTAAAAGTAGGCTATGAGAAAAGCAGTGGATACACATTTATCATTTATTATTGACATATCTGTCAAACGTAGTTAATATTATCCTTAATTTCTGTTTCAAATTAACGGACCAAGCATAAAAAATTAAGTGAAAATGATACTCACAGTGCGTGAAAAAATTTATATTGTGCAATGCTACGGAATTGGCGGTGAAAACTCGCTAAGAGAAGTAGTAAGCCAATTTAATTTGAAATTTCCAAACACTGCTTTGTCACGTACTCAGGCTATGAGAATAATTAAAAAGTTTCTGGCTACTGGTAGTGTTCTTAACATGAAAAGAAAAATAAAAGCATATGATGAAGACAATGTTGGGGCTATTATAGCTCATGCCTCTGTTATAGAAAATCCTAGGATGCCACTAGGAAAGAGATCAGCTCTTATTAATATTAGCAAGTCTGAACTCCAAAGAATTTACAAGGCAAAGAAAATTAGGGCATATAAAGCAAATTATAAACATACGCTTGAAGAGGGAGATGACGGCCGTAGGTTGGATTTTTGTTTGACCATTAGAGAAAAAATCATGGAAGAGAGATTTTTTCATCATTTCATAATTTTCTCAGATGAATCCACATTCACAACCAATAGTGTTATTTCATCTCAGAATTGTCGGTTTTGGGCTTCTGAAAATCCAAATTTTAGAATTCATTGTAGAAGACAATATTATAAAAAAGTGAATGTGTGGTGTGCCGTTTCTTATCACGTTGGAGTTATTGGACCTTATTTCATTGAGGGAAGGTTAAACCAGCACACTTATTTACAGCTTCTTTAAAGATTTTCTGAAGAACATTTAAATATTTTAAGAGATATGCCTTTAGTTAATTTTCAATATGATGGTTGCCCTGGCCACTCCACAGAAATGGTTAATCGGTGGTTGAATTTAAATTTTGGAGAAAATTGGATTGCCAGGAATAGACCGATCAAGTGGCCGGCTAGATCTCCATACTGTTAGATCATATTCGAAACAGTTTTAAGGACTTCAGGCGAAGGATCGAAATATGTGTGGATGTGGGTGGTAGCTATGTCGAATAATAAAAAAATTGTAAACATTGTTTTGTATTGGTCAATAATTAATTTGTTTGTGAATCTGTTATGTTTTTGACATTTATTACTTGTTATAATTTTTAAACCTCATTAATCTTCTGTTAGTAATTGTTTCTTGTTTTACAATTAGTTCGATTAACATTATACCTTCTTACATCTCGTATATTCAATTTTTTATTTACTAATAGCCTACTTTTTGAAATTATTAACATTTGCTCCTACACAACTTTAAATATGAATTCAACTCTTAATTCGCAAAAAAATGGGAAGTTTCAAAAAAATAATTGTATATTCCTGAAATTTGGTATAGAGGTATAAAATTGAATTCTAAATAACGTTTCATAGTGGAATTTTTTCATATTTTAAAAATTAAAGGTACTTTATTAGTGGTGATTTTTACAACTTTGCTTATAAAACACCCTGTAGAACACCAAATCAAGTCATTGTTGGTATACTTTAGTTTTACAATAAGCAGGACTCAATCCCCAAATACCAATCCAAAATTCCAAAATTTTTGGTCCATTACACCTCTTGTTACATCTATCCTGGGACACACTGTATATGTGTTTATATTTATATTTGCTACTACATAATACAAAATTGCAATTTGCAGGTACGTTACCAATAAACAATAAGCTAGAGAAAAATGTATAAATAAAATTTAAAAACAAGAGTGAACGTATTTGCGGAAAATATTTCACGAAACAAAACATGGCATATATGTCAAAAAATTAGAGCCATAATTTTGGCATGTTGGTACTGTCATAAGCCGACCTAGGTTGGATTACCACTAATAATGACATTTGATTGGTGCAATGTTGTGAAAAAAACGGGCTCTCGTTGGCTATGGCGTTAATGAGTGAAATAATCATTATTATTTCACTAACACCGAATGTAATAGCTTTAAGTTCAGTTCCCCTAAGCTTTAATTCGCCTTAGTTAATCTTTCACGAAGTTTACAGCCCTCCCGCTTTTGGTGGCGTGTGCCGTTTAAAAAAATATATCCTAATTTCGTTGTTAATTAGCCCAGAGTAGGAAGGCTTTGTTACTCGCTAGCTTCCTCCGTCCCGTACTCCACCCGTCTTTGAGACCTGTACTCCACTTTTAAGATGGACCCGTTATGAAAAGGAAAATTATAAAACTCCTGCGCTTCAAATTTGGTATATGTCCTGAAAGGCCTTCGACTTTATTAAGAAAATTAATTTAGATCCCAGGCCCAACTTTTGTCTCGAACTTTTAAAAACTCCAGGCAAGTTTCCCTGCGATATTACAGATCCGCCTAAGCAGGGATGTTTGTTTATTTGTTTCATATGGAACGTTCCCAAAATCTATACACATAATTTTTAAAAACAAAAGTTAAACTATTATTTAAAGCAAAACCCAGCTTGTTATTTAAAAGAAAGAGAATAAATCTCTGTCCGGGATTTCAAAAGGTAAAACGTAAATGAATCCAGGGAGTTTTGAAATAAAAATCACTATTTAAAAATAACCCAATTTATTATAAAGATTATTTCACTCATTAACGCGATAGCCAATGAGATCCCGTTTTTTCACAATATTGCACCAATCAAACGTCATTATTAGTGGTAAACCAAATCTAGATCGGTTTTTGACAGTACCAACACGAAAAAATTATCGCTCTAATTTTCGACGTTTTGTTTCGTGAAATGTTTTCGGCAAATAGGACAACTCGTGTGTTTAAATTTTATCTATAAACATCTTCTCTAGCTTATTACTAATTGTTAACGTAAATTGTAAATTGTAGTATTGTATTATACACGTAGTAATATAATAATATAAAAAAAACCTAAAAACACCACATAAGTTGACAGCTCCCAATTTCAAAGCCAAGGCTGTGTGGAACTTACATAGGTTCGGGACAAGTTATACAGAGCTTTCAATGGTTTATAATACCTAACGTAATTACAACAATTTTCACAACTGAAATTAAATACAAATGCCTACAAAGCAGACAAATCAACTATTTCATGTTAAATACACAAATGTACTCATACTTAGGTATGGTAATCCATCACAAAGCAAACCTTATTCGGAATATCAAAATTTTGCAGTAGCACTATACATTATAATTCGTTGTACTTAAAGTTCTCTCTACTTAAACAAGCAAACCTCTATTAAACTTCTTAAATTAAAAATAGATTAAATACATAAATATATATTACTATAACACTTTAATATAATAATTTTTGAAAAATGCACCGTTTTCACAGTTAAGTTAAGCTAGCGATACTAGGTGGCGGTACCATTTCATCTGATGTCAGCAACCTTACAACGTAAAAGCGAGAGATTGGTACAATGCAATATTATCTGGCTTTACTCGTAGTGTGATTGGTCGAAGCGTACCATAGAACTCTTTACAGTGAAGACCAGTATATATGTTACAGTACCTATGGTTTAACGTATATCGTTTTTCTTGATTGTCGTTATCGTTACATCATTTATACATACTTTGTTTTTTATCAGATGAGTCGCTTTGGAGCTTTTTTATGTGACGTAATCGAAAAATAAAATTTTTAACATTTTTGTTTTTTTTTGCAAATATCTCAATGAGTATTAGCAGAGGCTATACAGAGTCTCTGGTATTAGCTTTAGCGAAAAAGTGGTAGAGACTGAAAGAAGCTTATAGACCGAGGATGAATTTGATTTCCTTTTTATTATTTAGACATTTTTCTTAGTATAATTCGGAGTTATGGAAGTTTAAAATGACGTCCAAAAGTTTACAAGACAAAGTATTTAGTTTATATGTTGAATATGTTGAAACTATGACACGTCAAAAATACTAACAACCAAGCTTAGAGATAATTCAGTACGTAGTCCAGTCAACGGGAGGTTTCACCGCTAACTTGAGTGCTAATGAATGGATTTTGATGAAACCTTGTGCAATGTGTTTGTAATGACGTTGATAAAAAAGTTGAAAAAATATTAGATTAGGAAATGATCGGGACCCTTTTATCACGGGTTCCGTAACTTATAGAATTAGGTCAAAAATGAAAAAAAAATAATATATTTACCTTTTTTGGCCCAGAATAAGATGTTTTTAATGGGCAAAAAATGTAGTACATTATTTGTCGTGAAAAACTGCCTTTGACCTTCACCACTTTTAGGAATTTTCGAGTGGCCATATCTCGAAAAATATGCATTTTCTGAAAAAAATCAGTAGAGTAAAAACATCTTATCTTCTGCCAAAAAAGGGAAATATATTGTGTTTTTTTTTTTTCATTTTTGACCTAATTCTGCAAGTTGCGGAACACGTGATAAAAGGTTGGTGTCTACCCCTCTCGATCATTTCCTACTCTAATCTTTTTCTCAGCTTTTTTATTAACGTCATTACAAACACATTGCACAAGGTTTCATCAAAATCCATTCATCAGCATCCAAATTAGAGATTTTGGTCATTTTAGCGCTCCGTTGACTGTACTAACGATTTCAAATGATTTTTTGTCTGGTTTTATAGAACAAAAAAAAAACAAGGAAGTTATGGCCGAAACAGTGTGCTTTTTCACATTTTTTTAATAAAAATGTCATTTTGTTAGCTTAACACCTGGTTAGGGTAGTTTGGTACAACTCGCCCTAAGGGCAAATATAGGGACTAGGGACCATAAAGAAACCACAAGAATCATGCATAAAAAAATGAATCATTACATATGACATTATTTCTAAGTTGTCCATCTTTTTTACATCTAGATACTGTACTACCGTATCAAATAGAGAGACTTTGTTAATAAATAAGATTTTATAGGCGCGATTTTAAAGCTTAAAAGAGATGATATTTCCTTATGTAATGCATATTATCTACGAATTGTGTCCTGATACTATGGAAACATTTAAATGTTTGCATTTCAAAACTCATGTATCTTTGCACTCCACCAAATCCCATAAAGTACTAAACATTTTTGTTTCCGTTCGGAGGCAGTTCGTATCCCATTTACACTTTTAAAATAGCCATGACACCACATCATATATCACCAACACTAACGAGTATCAATTAATGAAATATATACACAAATTCAATTCCTAATTTGACTGATAACGATGTGGGCGATTATAATGACATTAATTTAAGATATTAATTGGACATTCGGTTTCTTTTTATCAAAGCGACTTTTCTGTAGATATTTAACAATAGATATATCACAAGCAATTATTACAGAAAAAAAATGTTATTTCAAGTTTCTTTGATCATTCACTAGAGACGCCTAAGTCTTATGATTTGATTAAATTTATTACAAATTTATTTATAGCTAGTTAGTTAATATAACTGTGCTGGGACCTTGTCTACTACGGATTCTAATTTGAGATACAATTAAATAAAAAAATTAATGAAAATTCGTGAAAAAAATTATGAAAGAGAAATAAGAATTTCTTACTGCTTATTGGGTATTTTGCCACTTTCTGTAAATACAGAATATAATTAGTTTCATGTCATTTAAAAAACTGGTGGTGGGGAGCGATTAGACACACAAAAAAAATCTTATATAACGTGGGCTGTAAAGCCCATCGTTAGTTTTGGGGAGAAAAAATAAAATTTCGAAAATTTTTAGTAATATTGTTTGAGCACTACTGGAATATTGGGGTAGGCTTTATTATCGTTGCGTATGTAAGCGTCCTTGACCATCAAGCCTAATGCGGTCCCATCAAAGTGCCGCGCTTCTTTGTTTGAGACCGCGCGGCGGCCAGGACTCAAGTCGGTAATCTTTACACTTTCTTATGACTTTTTAACAGTAAGTAAGGAACTTCTATGATTCGGAACTATACGTCCATTGACCCAGAAAAGCAGTGGTTCGCAAATGTCTCCTATCCTAACATTCAAATTTTTAAAATTATTACTGTTTTGCCGCTTATAAGAGATAAATTCTTACTATCTTGAACCCCACAATCATCCAAATGTGTCTAGTGTACGAAGTTATCGCTTTGATATTTTATATTTTTCGTCACGTCTCCCTCGTAAGTATACTCTAATTCCATTGTTTTGTCGATCGTTAGTGACGCTTTATGTACCAAATACTTGTTGCCGTTGGCAACGGGTCGTTATTTTTCAGAACGTACCTAGGAAAATAAAGTAAATTTGGGATAATTTTCTCTTTATACAACGTGATTTACCATGATATGTGGAAAATAAAATAGTGTACTAGTCTTCAATGTGGGGAAGCCCCTGCAAAAATTTAGAGTGCTCTGAGGTAATTTATTATATTAAAAATGACTAAAACGAAGATACGCTACTACTACGTGTCTATGGTCAGTAATAGTTCGATGAACTTACTTGTGAAAGAACATATCGAAGATGTTTACATTTCCTTAATTGGCATAAAAAGTGAAGCTGGCGGGTGCGGTCAAAGTGCCGCGTTTTTTGCTTTCGGTCGAACAATCAGGACACCGGCAGGTACAAAGCACCGCCGAAGTTTTGGTGTTTTTGTGTTATTGACGGGTTTAAGTAAATATCTCGTATATCTACTTGTTGTAGAGTTCACTAGCATAGGGTCAATGTCTTTTCGGTTTATTTCGCTATTTTTGTAGTCATTTGATTAAAACCAAAAGTCACTTCTACCCTCTCCAGCTTTGCTGTCAATAGTGTCAACCCCAAGTCTGATAAAGTGATATAGTGGCAAGTAATCAAAAGTGGCAGTAAATTAATTATTCTTGAAACAAAAGTATTTGTTTTATATGAAGAATTTATTTATTTGCATATATATAAACCAATATATTCTTGAATCAAAACTTTTTTTTGCGTGTACTGAGAAATTTTCCGCATGTCATGGTAGATCACCCTGTAGAGTTAAACCAGTCAATTCGTTGATTTAATGGAATTTAACCCTTTTTGTTGGAGGCGAAGCAATAATGCATTCAATTTCTCTATTTCCTTCATCTTCAGCATTATCATAACAACAATATTGAATATTGAATGAATCATTATATTCTTTTTTTTAAGTTAAAAAATAGAAAAGTAGGATTGTCCTTTCGTCTGTAGCTTTTAAACGAAGAATTTTCTGGGAAAATGTCAAGAATAATAAAATGTTCAACGTCAGTTTTCTCAAAAATGATTTTTACTTTTTACTAGTTTTTTCAAATAAAAGCTTTTTCTTAAAAATAGTTTTTTTATATAATTTTATTTTTTACTTTTTAGTCTACTTATTTCACAAACAGACAGACAAAACCCTTTCATTTTCCACCGCCTTCCCTCTCCCGTCTTCTCACTTCTCTAACACTACTTCCCGCCTCTTCCCACCTCTTTCCCATCTCTCCCCACCTCTTTCCACCACTTCCCACCCCTTCCCCAGCTCTTCTCATCCCTTCCCCAGCTCTTCTCACCCCTTCCCCATCTCTTCCCACCCCTTCCCCACCTCTCCCCACCTCTTCTCACCCCGTTCCCACTCCTTCCGCACCTCTCCCACGTCCGCCATATTGAATTTAGAATGACGTCACACACTTTATCGTATTTTACTCGTCAAACCCTTTCATGTCACAACAAGGGGGTTGTGACTAAAAAGCCGATCCGCCATCTTGGGACGTTCGCCATATTGGATTTAGAATAACGTCCCATTGTTTATCGTATTTTACTCGTCAAATCCTTTCATTTGATACCATATCAATTTGATACCCATGTGACTAAAAAGCCGATCCGCTGTCTTGGGACGTCCGCCATATTGGATTTAGACCGATAATGGCTATACTATGTTGCATTGTCACCGCTCTAGCTTCATTAGAACTGGTCGAAATTCAGAAATTCAGCTTGCAAGATTTGACCTAAACTAATAAACAAACAAACACATAAACAAACAAACACGCAAACATACAAACGTTGAAAGTTAAATAAAAGTTTTTAAAAATGGCAAAAAATTGACGATTTTCGAATTTTAAAGTGTGTTGCCCCAACTGTCACGCATGCGGATAGTTGGCATTTGTTTCTAGACATCATAAACTATACTTGCCAAAAAAAAAAAAAAAATTGCGGGTAAACGACATTTCGCACAAAAAAGCTATTCCGATTGGTCTATTTATTAGTTGCAGAATGTCAGGAGGTGCAACTTCTATGTCTTCAGATAAAATTGTTGTTACTAAGCATTTTGCATTTGTATCTTTACAAAATCCACAATCTGTCGGGTCCAAACATGGTGGATCAGATTTCAAAGAGTATTTCTAGAGCAGGTTTGAAGGTAGGCACGCTTTAAGTTTTTAGCAAAACCTTCATTTTTTAATACGAAAAATTTGACTCCAACAAAAACCCGTGTTTATCAGCTGGGCTATATCTTATACATCCATGATAGTCACCTGTGACGTTTAACTCAAAATTTGATTGAACCACACGGCCTATGCATTAATTTCACAGCGGTTATTCGCCTTGGTAATGTGCAAAATACGTTTACCCTGTAGTTGTAACATTACGAATTCATAAGCAGTAAAGATTATTATTAGACATCAGTCGTCGAGCCTGCGACTAATAAAACCCTGATTTATGTGGCGGTAAATGAATTGTTGTTTTTAGAATTCGATTCCAAAGAAAATGTGTTCGTTTAACGGTAAATGGAAACTTAAAAATACGATCCGATAAGGCATTTTTTGCAAGCCGTTGAAAAGAATGTTCCAATTTTAATGTCGCGTTTCTTGGAATCGCCTTGGTATAAAAAACTATGACAATTTGGAAAATACTTCTAAAATTAGGTGGACTGTCCGATTTCTATTATAAAGAAGCAGTAATTACTCGATATATTTTATCTCTATCAAAACATAGTAATAGTAATAAAGCTACGTGGTATCTAAGAAGACCCTAACACCGAAAAGTCACCCCAGTCGCAATTCACCCTTACGAAACTGTTATGAATTGTTTTTTTTTCTGAAATTTTATGACATTTCTTAGCTACTTTTTTTATAACGCAGTCAAACTAATAGTATGTTTCTTTTACAGGACACTCTGTTACTGAATCCAGCGGTAAGTGAATTTGTTTCTTGTATGTTTACCTTCCTTTTTTTCACTCTCGAAATATAATAGTTTTGAGAGTTTACAATTTGTTATACTTGAGTAGGCACCTTTAGTGTATTCATAATAGTATATTACGTAATGAATGTTGTAAGAAGCATATTACGCACGAATGGAAAAGTTATATATCCATGAGTGCGTAATTGCTTTACAACTCGAATTATGTACTATACTTTACCTACGATCACTACTGTAAATAGTAAAAAACACACTACCTGCCATCTATGAAAGTTGAATTTTACATATTGTAAGCAAAACGCACTGTAAACAAATCGCACGGTAAGCAAAACGCACGGGACACGCAAATATAGGTGGCTTAGTTCGCTGACGCGGGGTTTAAAAAAACAGATGCGCTACGTAATTTTCAAACGCTGCCAAAACTGACATAATATTTGTTGAATAATATTGTTGACTAGTAAACTAAATTCAGATTTTACTAAATAAATAAATAAATATGATCGTAGGTAAAGTATACACTCAAAGAAATAGTATGGGTAAATTCAACAAAAAAAAAATGGTTAACTAACAATATCGTTAATTTTGTTAAACCAAACTATATTGATAGTATTTTTAAACAAGAGGTGATTGTTATTTTAATTAATGAAAAGTTGTCGTACAACAAAACAAACATTAACTTAAAAAATAGATGAATAAGACTATTATTTTGTTCTTCTGACTATTATTTTGTTGAATTCTGTCAAATTAAACTAGATAATAGTATATTTTATTTTTAACTATTATCGAATTGTAATTCTAACCCAGTATTAGTTCGCTGTACTATTGTACTTGGTAGACAAACCAATATTATTGTCGTCTTCTAGAAGTTCTAAAAGAATTACCATAAAATTTTCTTGCTTACCACGTAGTCTATTACAGAAATTATTCCCAGATGACGCCACATACAAATCACTAACAATAATCCATCATGCATTATCTTGCACTCTTATGAATTTATAGAAAATTAATAACATGATTGCAGTGTTCAAATTCTCTCAGGGATCATCGATATATTTGGATGGATCTTATAAACGATCTCTAATCTTTGGTTTGGGTGGTCTGATGTCTCAATACTGAGATTTTGGTTAACCAAAAAAAACTTCATCATACAATAAAGTGTAGATCAACCTAAAAATTAGTTGGTGAACAAAAAACAAAGTCGTTGTACTATTTAATTGTAGACCAAATTGAAAATGGTTAGTGAACATAAAAAAATGTCATTGTACTATTTAATTTGTTACAAGAAGATATGATTATTAAACTACTATTTGTTTACGAAAACAAATAAAGTTGTATGACTATTCTTTACTGATTGATTTAACTATGAAACTAGATAGGCGCGATTTCATATGCTCTTTTTGGTTGAATTTACCTATCATTTTCTTTGAGTGTGGTACATAATTCGAGTTGTAAAGCAATTACGCACTCATGGAAATACTCACTCGCCGCTACGCGGCATCGGGCGTAACTTTTCCATTGGTGCGTAATATGCTTCTTACAATACTCATTACGTATTATACTATTACCTACGATCATATTTATTTATTTATTTAGTAAAATCTGGATTTAGATTACTTGTCAACAATATTAATTCAACAAATATTTTGTCAGTTTTGACAGCGTTTGAAAATTACGTAGGCGCATTTATATTTTTAAACCCCGCGTCAGCGATATAAGCCACCTATAATTGCGTGTCCCGTGCGTTTTGTTTACCGTGCGATTTGTTTACAGTGCGATTTGTTTACAATATGTAAAGTTCAACTTACGTAGATGGCAGGTAGTGTGTTTTTTACTATTTACTGTTGTGATCGTAGGTAAATATAATAAACTGACTATCTGCCTGTTGTTAGCATTTACCATAGACCCTGTGGATGGTTCAGGCAGATTCGCATTGGATGAATAAAATTTAAAAAAAATACTCATTAGATATTTATAATTGCAATTGTTTCTTCGGAATAAAATATTTGTTTTAATTTACGTTTTTAAAAAATGTTACAATTTATTTAAGTTACAGGGTGGCCACTTTCTGAAAAACCGGGAAAAACGGGAAAAGTCTCAGGGAATTTTGGTGAAAGTCAGGGATTTTTGTGAAAATCCAGTCAATGCCTTATCAAACTCGTGCACCGATTCTTAGGTTCCCTATTCATCATTAAAGTGCTTAATATTTTATTGATTTATTTGTTCTTTTTGATAATATGTACCTTTTCTATTCATATGTACTTTTAAAATATGGGTAAAAAGACTGATTTTCATTTAAAACTGCTGAAGTCAATGGGATAAATCACACAACTAATCACGTTCACTTAACGAGCAGTTGTAAAGAAAATAACATACGACAAAATGGAATGACAATGGTCAGGAAAAAAACTAAAAAATCGCCTGGAAAACCGGGAAAAGTCAGGGAAATTTGTTGTTGAGAAAAAGTGGCCACCCTGAAGTTAGCTTTCACCATTGTGACACAATATTTTCGAGAGTGAATTTTGAAAGTATTGTACAGGGTTATTCATTATATATATTGACCTCCCTTTAATTCTGTTATTATTGGAAATAAGAAAAAGTTTCGTATAAAAGTTGTAGGGTTGTATATATTTTTTTAGCAATTAAAAAAACAATTGCTTGCATAGGTCACATAATATTAACAATGAAGGTTGTTTTTTAAATGGAAAACCCTGTATGTTTTTACATATTCTTTTAGACCTTTTATCCTGATTTAAAATATATAAGGGTTAATAGGTTTAGCTGTAATATTTCTTGACATATCGGACATTAAATAGGCTCCAAACATGCATATAGGTATTTTATGGTTATTGAAGGAAGCGCAGTAATTACTCTTACGCAGTAGACTGTGACTGATGATACTATGTCAACATTGTTACTGTTTGACATTTCATATTATTTGATCAAAATGGGTTACACAGGAGCAGAATAGTTTGATAGATTTTGCCTTTATGTTAAAAATAACGCAAAACAACGCCAAGCATTTTAACTGGTGAATTATTTGTTGAAGGAACGATTTTTTGAGTTTTTTTCTTCATTTACTTTACGATTATTTGAAAAGAGCCAAGCACTAGATTGTTTGATAGAACTAAAGCTATCCTCACTTTGGTCATGAATGTCGTCGGCATGAGCGATGTTTCTTTTTGGTAACATAAACTAAAAAAAATCATTGAAATGTAATATAAAGAGTAGGAGCCCCAAAACAGAACCTTGAGGCACCCCATGTTTATCCGGAAGAAGTTCTGATTATATGTTTTTTAGAGACACTGATATGTGTTGTTAAGATATGAATATAAAAAATTAAATTGCAAACCTTTAGTACCATAAAAACTCATCTTTTGCAGAGCTATTTCATGTGAGACACAGCCAAGAGCCTTGGAGAGATCGCAGAAGCTAATAGCTACATGTTCGCTCTCCTCAAGGCCCTCAACTGTCACACTAATTTAAAAACTGCCATAGTGGTGGAACATTTATTTCTGAAACCAAGTTGACGACAATAATTTAAAGTTTTATTTCTGTCCAAGTAATTTGCAAGTCTTTTTTTGAGAATAGTTTCTAAGATATTTACTAAAATGGGGATCATAGTCGATAACGTTAATGTTTCTTTTCTTAAAAGGAGGCAAAACTTTAGTAACTTTTAATACATCAGGATAGTGCTTTTTGCTAATGCAGGCATTAATAAGAATAAGTGGGTGCATAATTATACCAATGGTATTTTTTAGAATTAAACTATTTATACCATATACATCAGTGCAACTAGAATTTTTAAGCTATTAACTGTTTCCCTCGCCTCAGTAGTACAGTCGAATTGTTTTAATTTAATTTTTTTTCTGCGACAACACTCCAACTGAAGTTTTATTGATTCTTATGTATTATGACCTCCTGATTACGAAAAAAATATTTGTGCCCAAAAATTCCATTTGCGTCAAAAGTTACATGCACTTTTTTCATTTTCAACTTATCTGCTTAATATATCTTGTGCTAGCATGGGGATTTTAAAAATACTGGCTTTTTCGAAATAAAATTCTTAAAAAATATAGACCTGTCCGTATGTATTGGTCAATCCGCCATCTTGGAAAAAAAATAGAAAACACCAAGAATAGCCGAAAAAATCAGAATTGAATATCTTTTTTACAAGAAGGAGTAATTTCATTTGAATTTCAATAACGTACAATCGAAAAGAAAACGTGACGTACAATGCCTCTTTGATAATTGCCGAAGAGTTAAAATTTTTATTTCGTCCGCCATCTTTGACCGTTCTATTTGACACACAGTGTCCGGGTTTGGTGCATTATATTTTACCATAATGAGTTTTATTTTTGCCAACTTTGGTGAAATTACTCCTTCTTATAGAAAAAATATTCAATTTTGATTTTTTCGGCTATTCTTGGTGTTTTCTATTTTTTTCCAAGATGGCGGATTGACCAATACATATCGAACAGGTATATATTTTTTAAGAATTTTATATCAAATAAGCCAGTACTTTTAAAATTCCCATCCGATTACTAGTACAAGATATACTAAGCAGATAAGTTGAAAACCCGTGAAAGCGCGCCAAAAAGTGCATATAACTTTTGACGCACAAGGAATTTTTGGGCACAGATATCTTTTTCGTAATCAGGAGGTCATAATAATAAGAATCAACAATAAACTTTCAGGTGGAATGTTGTCGCCGAAAAAATCAATTCAACTGCTCTACAATAGCAGTTACCGATTCAAGGAGAAAAGTGAATTTTACTTTAGTTAAATTTTTTAAATGGTCTGCGACAGAAGTGACTACTGATGGCAACAGGTTAGTCAATTGTTCACCAATTGTAGACTCATGTAGTAAAGGAATCTGAGGAAATATTGTGCTCATGAGAGCACGTAATCTCGAAATGTATTAATTTCCAACTATCGTGCATCTTATTATCAGACTTTATGTAATTGTCATATGCATTTTTTTATTCACACTTTTATATTTATAATAAATTATACATTCTGTAGTTTTCCGTCATAAATCCTCCATTTGTTACCGCTAATTTTGCTGTACTAGTTATTACATATGAAGCAGCTATTAGTTTATTGTTATGTGCCTCTACAAGTTGAGAAGTGTATAAACTTCGTTGCCTAATTCATTGGTAAGCGACCCGTACAAAAAGCTCCTCGATTCGCCTGTAACCACGCGTAAAACTTCCAATCGAATCAGACTTAATGCTCCGCTAATCTGTTATAGTCGTTTCACGTTGTGTATCATCGAACTGCGCCCTCCTCCCTTCTCCCTTTCACCTCTGGCAAGGGTGACAGGACGTCTGCCAGGGGAAGGTGACTGATAATGAGTGTATCCTGGCGCACCCAGGCGCACCTTTGTGACTTCCGCGGGCCGCGCCTTGCATTAACTAATGTTCTCGGAGGGCTTGGCCCTCGGCGATGGGCCTCCCCGACGTTCCTGCTGACCGTAAAACGCGAGTGCAGCAGGAGGGGACCGCCGCCCGGTCACGGAACGTTGGAATGGACCCTGGAACCGATTTTTATTGTGTATAGATTAGATGGTTTCGCCCTTTCTTAGATAACCATGAGCGGTTATAGTGGCCCAGTACAATAAAAAAAAAACTAGACTAGAAGGTTCTCACTTGATAGCCCAATCAAATTAGATTTTGTTTCAATAGGAATTTCCACCCATAGTCTAGAAGCCAGCCGTATGTCTGTTGGAAAATCTACGTATAGGGAATTTCTCTTCTGGGATGCATTGCAGGGTAGTAGAGGATAATTTCTGGCTTGGTCACATATTCTTGAACCTGTCAGTTTATTTTCAAAATGGCCACCAACTTATGAGGTGTTCATAACTGTTACTTTCCGAGAAACCTGGCTATTTTTTCAGAAATTGTTGACTATTGTAAACAAAAGTGTTTAGAAATCAGTTTGAAGCAAATTTTGTTATTACAAATATTTACCTAAAGTTAACTGTTTTCATAAAAAAATATCGACAACCTGAAAACGCGTGGTTAATTAAATAATTGATAATGCATTAAGTACAACAAAATTAACAAATTTTATTCAACCTGGCATGTTTTCTTAAAAAAAATAAACGTTTAAATACATAGCTAAATAAATAAATAAATAATAAACTTTCATCCATAAAAATATATAAGTTTTTAAATCTTGCTCATCGCAAAAAGAGTTATCAAAGTTAAAGTTATATTCTCTAAATACTTGATGCATTTTTTGTGCCGTTATACAGATATCTGTACTTCTTACTTCATCCACAACATCTGGTAGTTGAAGACGCGAAGAAAAAATAAGCTGGGACTTATTCCTTTCTCTAGGATAAGAAAACATTATTTCTTCTCCAAAATGCTGAATTAGTAAACCCTTGAGCTGCTTGTTAGTTAAGTATTCAAGAGGGTGACATTCTTTATTCACAAAAGAGCACAGTTCAGATAGTTCATATCCTTTGGAAGAAATGTAACCCTTTGAAGAAGCTTTTGAAAAGCAGCTGCAATAATAGTAATTTTGTTTAAAAAACGTCCGTTTTTATGAAAACGGTTGACTTTAGAAAAATAATGTAATAAGAAAATTAGTTCTAATCGTCTTGGAAATGTTTTTTCTGTAAAATTTATTTTCCTAAACCCAAATATTTAGAAGATAAAGCGTAGCTTCTGAGGAAGTTATCGTAACGGACGTATTATAGGTTGGCGTCCATTTTGAAAATAAACTGACATGTGACCAAGTCAGAAAGTATCCTCTACTACCCTACAATGCATCTCAGAAGAGAAATCCCCTATACGTCGATTTTCCAACAGACAAGACATACGGCTGGCTTCTAGACTACCAGCTGAATTTTTTAATGGAGCATGTTTTCAACATTTTAAATGGTGTCAAAAGTCCTTATAGATACCACTGGAGCTTTAAATGTTACAAAAGGTCAAAGGTCAAAGAAACAATTTTTACAAATGAATGGAGCATGTTTTCAACATTTTAAATAAAGTATCAAAAGTCCTGATAGATATCACTGGAGCTTTAAATGTTACAGAAGGTCAGAGAAACAGTTTTTTACAAATATCTCAGAAACCACTAACTTTATGCTAAGAACACCTATTATCAAAATATTGGAGTCAAATAACGCGTCGAAATAGGTGATTAAGAAATTCCTTGGCTGCAACAATTACTTCCACGTCCAGTGGAAGTATAGTAACGACAAAAAAATTTAAAAAAATTTTTATTGTCCAAATAGGCTTAAAATGTCATGAAACGTCGAGATTTTAAGTTTGAGCGAAAAAAAAAATTTCTGTCTGTCTGTCGGTCTGTCTGTCTGTCTGTCTGTCTGTCTGTCGGTCTGTCTGTCTGTCGGCCTGTCTGTAACTTTTTCTTGTGCGCACGTTTACTCTGAAACCGTTTAAGATATTGACTTGAAATTTGGTACACATATGTACTTTAACGAGATCTAGAACTAGATTATATTTTCATCTTGTTCCGTCGAAAGGTTGGGGGGTAAATTGGGGTAAATTTGGGGTAAATGGGTAAATGAAGCAGGTAAGAGTCCATGAAATTGGTATTTAGTATATACAAGAGATGCTGAGGTCTCAAACTGAGGTCTCCACCCCCCACTACCACCCCCCTATCACCACCCCCACCCCACTGCCTATGTGGGGTGTCGTTTTATGAGTTTTTGGGGTAGAGGATTTCAAATATTATATTATTAAAGTTCCATAAACAATTATTTTCACATACGAAGTTTTTTCGTTGTGAGTGACTTGGACAGAGAATCTGGATGTGGAAGTAGTGATTCCTTGGGCAGCGGTTTTTTATTGTTTTAATTTGTTGTAGGTATAATAACAAATGCTATGCGAAGTTTTAGATCAAATCGGTTCATTGCTTATTGCTTTCTTGTATAGTTTTAACAATTTATTTCTCAACACTGAAATTTTTTGCTAGTTCCCTTATTATCTCCGATGCTATAGATATCCTAGTAAAAATAAAAATATCTCCTTGTAGCTAAATTTACAATTATAAAAGGATTCTGTAGCTTTTTTTCGTAAAAGTGATACTCTCTCTCTCTCTATACGGGAAATGGCTCATAGAAAAATTGTGTCGATATCTTTCAAAATTTCTATTATTGTTATTGTCAGCTATAATGTCCCAAGGACATTGATAATACGAAATAATTTTATCACAGTTTCCAAAAGCACGATGCTTGTTGGTAATATTACCTAAAAGCCACGTGCTTGAGGAAGTTGTGATCAAATTATGAGCCATTTATCAACGTTCGAGGGGCATTCACATAGACAATTTTTACTTCCACGTCCAGTGGAAGTATAGTAACGACAAAAAAATTTTAAAAAATTTTTATTGTCCAAATAGGCTTAAAATGTCATGAAACGTCGAGATTTTAAGTTTCAGCGAAAAAAAAATTTCTGTTTGTCTGTCTGTCGGTCTGTCTGTCGGTAACTTTTTTTTGTGCGCACGTTTACTCTGGAACCGTTTAAGATATTGACTTGAAATTTGGTACACATATGTACTTTAACGAGATCTAGAACTAGATTATATTTTCATCTTGTTCCGTCGAAGGGTTGGGGGGTAAATTGGGGTAAATTTGGGGTAAATGGGTAAATCAAACAGGTAAGAGTCCATGAAATTGGTATTTAGTATATACAAGAGAAGCTGAGGTCTCAAAAAAATTTTTGGCATTAGTCACCCCCATTACCACCCCCACCTCCTTATTAAAGGGGATGAAAAAAAATGTGATTTAGTGCATGTGCAGGAACCAGAAACCTCAAAATATTTTTTTACTTCATCCACTTCCCCACTACCACCCCCTATCACCACCCCCACCCCACTACCGATGTGGGGTATCGTTTTATGGGTTTTTGGGGGTAGAGGATTTCAAATATTATATTATTAAAGTTCCATAAACAATTATTTTCACATACAAAGTTTTTTCGTTGTGAGTGACTTGGATAGAGAATCTGGATGTGGAAGTAGTGATTCCTTGGGCAGCGGTTTTTGCAGTTTATTTTATTCCAGATGTACTTTTTACTTTTAATTGTGTTACTTGGCGTGTTTTCCTCTATTATTATATTTATCAAGTCAAATGCCAACTCGTAATTGTGGCATTGTCGAAAAATAAATTTTAAATTATTGAACTGTCAAACTGGATGACATACGTGATAATTGTCGTAGGGAGATTCAGATTATCAGTGTAATGTTCTGGTTAGTTCTTTCCACACACGCGATTAGAAATGGGCGATTTCAGTAGAATTTCTATATGAACATAAAATTTCCCTGAGTTAATTTCCTCAATGTTCATGGCTCTTCTAAGAACTTCGTAGGATTTACGTCTTCTGTTATATTGTTTCGCTCCTCCATTTTAGGACAATCGATGTTTAACAGGTAGACAGATGAAACCAATCTCTTGCACACAGCTTCTGTGTGATATTTCCGAGTTAGTTTAAGGTCCAAATGAACGCCCAAGAATATCATAGGTCCTTCATTATTTAAAAGCTCATCATTATTTGCCAGAGTAAAGTACATCGAGTTGGTTTTTTCATCGCTAAGAGAAAGTCAGCTTTACCTTTGACTGGACCTCCTTCAATTTCTCGTCTACAGTACCTATTTGGTGTATATAATATTGATGTCATATGCGTACAGTATGAACTCTGTGTTGGGATTCCAGCCGGTAATATTATTAATATAAATTAAAAACAGCACTGGTTCCAGCGCTGAACCTTGTGGTACTCCATGGCTGATGTTTACGAGTGATGAATTTTCTCCATTAAGTTCCACAAGACGGGAAGAATTCGGGAACGTTTCGTAAACATTTTGTTTTAAAAGAGATGGTTTATCCTGCTATTAGTGTACCTCAGACTGTCCATTCTTTTAAATAAATTAAATACATTTACGCTTTCAAGTCTGGAGATTCGCTGAATTATATCACAGTACATATTTCTTTTTAAAGTGATACATAATATAACAAACTGACTGACTGAAATTGAATAAAAAAGTAGCTACTTTTAAAAAAGGTATATTTCCGTCAAAGTCTAAACGTCACTTGATAGATACGCTTGGACTATTTTTTATAAAATTGTAAATCGGACCGAAAAATCCGAACACCCAGTACAAAACGTGCACAATTTTTCTAAAAGGTTATAAGTAGACAAATACATGTTTTATTTGTTTATTTTTTATTTTTTCCACTTAAGGCCTCCCAAAGAGGAAGTCTAGTATCGCACGGTATCTGTTCGATTGTATACTCTTCGTTATCGGTATTGATTCTGATTGGCCGAGCGGCCACAGGAAACATGAAATTTTCCATTCCCATTTAGCGAAACCTAGATCGAATCTAATTTAAGTCGAGCCACATCATGCACAAAATTACAGGTGCCCCACCTAAACCCCTTCCTGTCCTGTCACTCCCTGCGACATCTTACTTTATCCCTAATGCCGACTTGCCAACTCTCGCCACCTCAAGCTGTCCAACCCTTTATTAAGGGTGTTGGTCGCAAGGCCTACCCTCTGGCCTGACGAGGCACTAGTTTAATTTCAAACCAGAAAATGTTATACGTCCTCGTAAAGTTTAGTTTGGGTTTTATTTGTGTGAAGTCTGTCTTGGGTCGGGTTTTCATAATTTTTCTTGTGGGCGAATTTCGTCCTAAGAACACATTGTAGGGCCCCAGGGCTGAAGTTTCACATTTCGTGTATCATTTATACGCATGTAGTGACAAAAAGCATTTGGAGGTGACGACAATGGTGTATCACTGCGTACTATTAATAGTACGGGAGCCAGCGACACTCTTTTTTGAAAGATTGCTTAAAATGTATTTCTTATTTTTTGTGTTATATGTAGGCTGTGTCCACCTGCAGTCGCAGGTGGTGCCTTTTGTAAAGATTTGGCGTCAAACATCTGTCGCCACGCCAATTTTTGATGAAAATTTGGTACACTAGAGGATTTGGGTACACTGAATGGGCTTGTTACCGATAATTTCTTTTCGTTATTTTTTGGTATTTAATAGAATTAGATCATCTAGATAAGCTGTTAAAATTTCAGCTTCATAAGTATATCCAATGCTTAGCTATTCAATGTTAAAGATTGGGTTTCAGTACAAAGCGCTTCGCCGATTCGTGACGTCATTTTGCATAAACAAAAATTGAAAAAGTACGTTGTTTATGTCATAACTTCTTTGTTTTTTATGCTATAGAAATAGAAAACATTTGAAAGCCTAATTAGTAGTCTTTCATTTTCGTTCTTACCGCTTTTGACGTAAGCGCCATAGTTTTTGAGATATTTAACATTTAAACTAAACACTTCGTCTTATAGACGTTCGGACTCCACCTTTATACTTCCAGATCTCCGAAACCATTAACTCTACAGAAATGGGCTAGTAGACAATAACGAAAACGACAATATTAATAATATAGTATTATAGTATGACTCCAAAATGTTATAAATATAATTTCAAGGTAATTTAACCGACTATTATTGGTTTTATTGAAAAATGAATATGCTTAAATTAGTTTTCCGGATACCTCGTGACGTAATAGCGTAATAACCTCTAAAACAGGGGCATTTTACATTTGACAGTAATGCGTTGCCGCATTTCTAAAAAAGAATGTGCATTACTGCACTGTTGGAAATAAATTTTAATATTTATTTTTAACACTGTTTCAAATACCCAGCAAGTAAATATTTTTTGTATTTTTAAGGCTGACTGACAACTTGCTAATACAGAACTATAATATTACAGAGGATTCCGTATAGCAGTACAGAATATCTTACATTATTTATCGAAATATGGCAACGTAGCACTCGTTTCTTTGTTCAAGCACACATTAGAATCTGGTGATTGCGCTATTACGTCATTGCCAATAGAATAGCCCGAAAATTTGCGGCAATATCTAACCGTTTAAACACAGTTTAAACTTAATGATTTTTTTTATTAGAAGGCATATTATTTAAAAAATAAAATAAAAAACACGGGTCAACTGTTTTTATGTGTAGATGTTATTAAAATTATAAAAAAAATCAATGTACTACTTTTCGAGTTATTTGACGAATATTATTTTGAAATACCTTTTTTTTAAGCTAAAAATCCCAATTTTCAAGTTGTTATAACTTAAAGACCATCAATTTTTATGAAAAGTTGCATAGAACCTTTTCTTCTTAAAATTTTATTTTATTTCACCTCCAGTGTTTCAATTATTAAATCTCGACTGTCCCCTGATCAGCATCTACAAGGTGACGTCTCGCGAAGCTTCGCCCCGTTTTCGCGCGGTCCAACTTTGGTAATTTATTTAAGGGCTTAAACGTCGGAATAAAAACGTGAAAATTTGAAAATTGCCTGAAAAAGTGTTCTACTTTCGATTTCTAAAATTCAAAAAAAATGTTGAACATACATATTCAGTTTTGCTGGCTGAATTTTGTTTTTCAAAATGGCGGCTTCAAAATTTCTGCCAGAATAAGAAGAAAGGTGAATAATTCAATAAAATCATTATCTAAGTTTGGAATTCAGTAAAAATTATGTCTAACTTGTATTAAAATGTTGTGTTTGGACGTATGCATTTATATATAAGTAATTTTAGTAAAGATATTTTCTAGATTTAAAATAGCAAATCCAATATGGTGCCCGATGTGGCCAAAGGATCAAAAATCACTCAGAACTATTTTTTGCGCCTTAATTTTTTTTTTAAATGCGGGAAGGAGTCCATATATGTTTTTAAAATCTCTCAATTCCAATCTAATGGTAAATTGACGATTTTGACAGTTGACAACTGCCAACCAGCTGTCAAGTCAACATTAACAATTCAAAAACTTGAAATAATCTATAATAGTGATCTTGAAAAATATTGTTATATTTTTCTGGTTGCTGTATTTAAATTTGACGTCAGATTAAGAATTGTTACAGTTGACAGCTGTCAATTATTGAAAACTTGAAATAATGTTATAACTTTATGATTTTGAGGTCACTGAATTCAAATTTTAAGTAAGATTAACAATTTTGGCAACTGTCAACTAGCTGTCTGATGAACACTAAGTTGAATTTTTACTAAACAATATAGTTTTTTTCAATTAAAATCAGTCTACAATATATAAAGATTCGCACAATTTTAGTTTTAAATCACGACGAAATCGGTAAAAGCTCTACCATTTCTAAAATTTTTAAGATAAAAATCTAAGTCTTTCACATTTTACTCTTGAAGTAATGTATAAAAAGATCCCCGAGTGAAAAAAATCTCAAAAATTTATTTTTGGAGATATACACTTCCAAAATTTCAAAATTTTGAGAAAGTGATAAAATTTGATATATAGGTATATATGACTAACTTTAACCACCTATTACTCTTGTTTAAATGGCGTTATTAGATCTCTGTAAGTGCGATTTTTAAAGCTTGAAATGTGTACTTTAAGATGCTTCAAGAGGTTTTACCTTAAAAATTAAATTAACTCCCTTTTATTTACGAACATAAAAAAAATGTTTGCTCGAAAATTCGTGAAATTATGGGTAAAATAAACGTGAATAACTTTTATATATATAAAAAATATATATTTAGCCTACCTATCCAGCATACGTTTATAGTAGGACCTCAAAATAAGTAAATCTGATGTAAAAAAAAGTTGCAATATATTTAAACCTATAGTTTTCACGAAATATTAAAAAAAATCAACTCGGAAAATCGATTCAATGTTGATTCTAAAATTTTTATCCTATTTAAAATATCGAAAACATTAAAAATATTCACGTGGCACAGGGCTTATTTATATCGAATCTGATTACACAAACCCTCAGATATTTTTGGAATAAGAGCAAGAACAAGAAGAACAGGTCGAACTTCCATTAACTGAAGAAATCGATATTTAAAAATAAATTTATATCGTACAATATAATTTGAATATGTATTTATTATGTTTAATAAAAATCTTTTATTTTGCGTAAACCATTTTTACTTTTTATATCAAGATATTTTATTTTTTTGAGACCTCACCGAGCGAAATTTGTTTGAAATTTATCGAGTTACGTCATTTTTAATGAAATTTTTATCAAAAAGTCGGCTATATTGGATCAGCCATTTTGTATGATTACTTTTTGACATCATATATTTCAGCGACCTAAAAAACCCCCACAGTGTCAATTTGAGTGAAATTTGTGTGAAGTTTATCGAGTTACGTCATTTTTAATGAAATTTTGATCAAAAAGTCTGCCATAATGGATCAGTCATTTTGAATTACTTTTTTTGACATCGTAATCTGTTTCAGCGATCTCGAAAACCCCTTAATATGCCAATTTGAATTAAGTTGCCTTAAAATTTCTCAGCTTATAATAATTTTGTTAAAAAAAAAACGTTTTTTTTTTGTTTAAATAATTAATAAATAATTTCCTCATGATTATATGTTTATAACTTTTTATTTTAAGCTATGTAAAAGTGATATCAAAAGGTTTTAGGAAAATCGAAGCTTCCCGTAATTATTCCTAAATAATGCATATTTTCAGCCTCTATTAACTCCATTATATGTATTTCAGGAATTTAGGACCGATCTACTCAGCTTTTTAAAAACTGAAACAAACTCAGATTTCTCTTCCCGAGTGTTCCGTTTATTCATAGCATGACTGGCCGTATTAAAGGAACGGGTAACTTATCCAGTAACGCCTAATTAAATAGAGTGCACGATTTCGCATAAGGTAAACGTCGAAACCCTCCACGAGTTACTTTTATCGCAAAAAAAAACAACCCACTTTTTGCCCCACAAAAAGACTTCCTGCGCGCTGATACCCGTTCGATGAAAAATGAATAATTATTTTCCTCGGAGCGTAGTGACCACCGAGGAATACATTTCCAGAAAACAGACTTCATAGAAGTGCGTGTATACGTCGATTCTTAACCGACTAAATCAACTGCCTCTCCTTAAATAAATTAAACTTAATTCTGACTTCGCCGTTTAGTAGATTTTATCACTCAATTTTTATTACGTTGCCCGACTTAATTAAATGTTATTAGACTCAACGCGAGAGGCGCTGTTACGTAACGTTTCTCTCCGATTAAGGACTCTCATAGTCGGGGGTCGCTGCAAGTTCAACTAATTTTAATATAGCCATTATTATCTAAGTAGTATTCTTGTACAGTAACTAGAGATTTTAATTTAGAAAAATTGTCATATGGATAAATTTTTTTTGTAATTTAATAGTAAATGCATCAAAGAAACTTGTCCTTTTTTAGGGGTTGATCCCAGTAGTATAAAAAGAGAGTTATGACCGAAACAATGTGCGTCTTCACATTAAAAAAAGTCACAATGTTTTCACTGTAATTCTCAAATACTGCTTTTCGTTAGTATACAGGGTGAAACTAAGGTATAACTCACCCGCTTTTATTCGTTTGTCTTTTACTTACCATGGCGTTCTTTTAAATAACTCAAACAATGTGGGGTTATCGCTGATTAGAAATGTTGGTCACTTCTGGTTTACCGCAAGGCTCCGCCCTGGACCCACCGTTATTTGTGATCTTTATTAATGATATTAGTCCATGCCAAAGTTGCAAAAACCCAAAAGTACAAGGGTAGCGACCAAACATAACTACCGTTTTCGAGGACGTCCAACACGATGGTGATAGTCGCGCGGTCCATACCCCCTCGCACCCCCTTTTCCCATTTTTCATTGTCAGGCATGCGTGGACTGGTTGGATCGGATGTTTTTCGAGGAAACTCAAAATATGTCCTGTAAAATTTCGCAACCAGACATCCTAACAACCCCCGGGGGTTGAAACCAACGCCTCCCTTAAAATCAGAATATGCAAAAAACATCCAAAAGTGCTGAAAATTACTGCTGCTTTTGTTGGAGGTAGAGTAGCTAACTCGAACTCACCGGTTGCTTTGCAACGTAGAACGTTTGCATCTTCTTGGATCCATATTAAGATATGAAAAAATCGTGGCCAGAATCAGCAATAATATCTCTGTTTGTGAATTAAAGTTATTGAAAATAAGTAATTTTTTTCTTAGTTCCCATCACATTTAACTTTTTTAAATGGGGCCGTTTTGCCTTTCATATATATTGAGGACACTAAATCACAGCCTTCCATGTCCCCTATTTCATGCTGCATTGCTTAAATATTGTGAATGTTATTTGACTGATTGCCTTTACCAGGCACAATATCTTCAAGCTGCAGTTTGGGGGAGTAAGAGTAATTAACAAAACCAAAACCATTACCTATTATTCTCACCTGAAAAATTTCGAATAAGTGGTTTTGTCAACTTCGACCTCTCTGACACAAATGAACGACAAAATTCAAAAAATTCAATACGTATGTTTTTTCTTCAATTATTTACGAATATTAGAACATTTCTGGTGGGTCACGGCAGACTAGATTGAAAATAAAAATTGTATGCAAAAAAACTCAAAATGGAGGAAAGGGTCATAGAATTAACACAGTCGTATGTAGAAGGATCTCTAGATTCCAAAAATTCAAAAATATACATAATATATATATAATCAAAAGTAGAAGTCACTTCCAGTGAAACGGGAAGTCGTTGGAACTTGACAGATGTATAACAAAATGTCATTTTAGGGGCGAGCGTAGAGGCAACTTCAATGTGAATGTCAGTCGATATTCCGTTGAAGCAACGTCGAGGCCGGTTAGTACTTGGGAAATACAGCGTTCTCGTCCCACCTTCTAGCGGCTTGTATATCAGTGTATACGCGGAAGCTACGTAATTTCAGATGAGGTTTATGTAGTCGATATACCATCCTTCGGAGGGGATGTAAAGCAAGGCGGTCCCTTGTCTATTAAATGTTAGGCAAGTAAAAGATCTCTACTCTTCTTAAGGGAAGAAGTTCGGCAAAATTTCCAGCTTGGTAGCTCGTCTCCTGGCGTCGGTGATAGGCCCTGGTAGCGGAAATAGGCCGACGTTAAATAAAGAGATAAAAAAAATGTCATTTTCATGTGACACGTGCCTAGTTTCATCTCGATCAGTTAAAAGATAAAGAAATTGCAGCCGGAAAGTGATCTCGTTGACACCCGGTATTTCACTCCTCCGAAATTATTGAGCGCAGCAAAAAAACATATTAAACCATTTTTGTGGGAAATTAACGTACATTAATTTTGTATATAGTAATGTTTGCTCTACGTTGCATGGTTTTTCAGATATTTGCGAAAAACTGAGAAAACATATTGTTCTGACCCCTCCCCCCTTCCCCCTCTCCCAAACTCGACAGTCTGACTACGGAGACTTTTTACCACATTTAGAGTAAAGAGAGTGATAAACAATTTGGGACACTCAAACCTTTGGATTTCCTGGTTTGGGTGTTTTTTTTTTCTAATTTTGTTGTACTAGAAGCTAAATATTTTTTTATCGCCATTTTCATTGATATGGATAAGCACTACTAGGAATTTTAGTTTTTGACCGGGAATTAATTATTGTAAAGCTGAACATTTGCAGGATTGTAGTATTGGTCCAGGACAACACGTACCAAAAAGTCACCTACTCTCCCCCGCCAGCTTCCCTGTTTTTGAGAAGCAACAAAGGTCTGAGTCACAGAAATTGCAGAGCTGGCTATAAAGTGCAGCAGAAAGGTTGTTACTAGTCCGATTTGGGTCGAAATGATCATAAAAGCTTTCTGAGAAGCAGATTCTTTGGTATTTCAGATGTTCCATGCATATTTTATTATTCATAATTTTCCGTTCTAGTGCTGTAAAAGGGGCAAACGTATCCGAATAAACATTTCCCTTCATACTTTGGGCTTTCCATTGGTATATCTACCTTTTCTGTAACGTCACCCGTTACGGAGCTACGCCACTCCGAGTGTTTCAGTGCGGCGGCCGCGCACGTCATGCACCCCGTGGAACTGCCCTGGCCGCGCTGATGAGACTTGTTGCGAATTCCTGTTTATATATTATTGGTGTTTTATAAGATTTATTAATGAAATTTAACTTGTCAGACTCAGAAAATGACTTTATTCGGCAAGACAATTGACATAATTGATCTACTGGGAAGTAGGGTCGTCCGGATAATCATCCATATCCACTGAACAGTTTCTACTTCGTGAACAACCCTCCTGTACTTGCAGCCCCTTTTTATATCGAAAAGACTGAGCGCTGATCTAAGCCGCGGCTCAGTCGTCTCACTTCCATGCTGTGCAGTTTTGGCCATGGCAATGTCCTTCCTTATAGTGGAAGGTCTCGAGTAATTTTTCCTGTAAGGAAAAATGGTACAGTAATATTACATATGTGACTAAGACACCAACGTCTTGGGCTACTCAGAACATTTCTCTAGAACTAGCGAGTATCGTAGGACTTACCTGCATGTCACATGTACGGTGATAGACGAATTTTCCTTCACGAGATCTTCAAACAACTCGTTTTCAGTGTATCTTCTTTCCACACTAGCCCGAAGCAAAGTTAATAGCCCATCCTGAACCATCACATTTCCATCTGCAAGAGACAACTTACAAAAAACGCAAACGCCTGTATCCATCGTGACTTAACTACGATCACTCAATTTTCCCGCACCAATGAACCGATGCACACACTCTGCTACTGAACTAAGAAGGCATAGCTCGCCGTGCGCCTGCTTGATTGTTTAGACAAGACGTGATCGACGCAACAATGAACGCACATAACTGTCTGAGTGTCGACGCGCAGCAACACTCGGAGTGGTGTAGATCCGTAACAGGTGACGCTATAGAGAAAGTAGACATACCAACGGAAAGCCCAAAGTATGAAGAGAAATGTTTATTCGGGTACGTTGTCCCCTCAGAGTCTTCATTTATCCGCAATGGCTCCATTTCAATTTTTGAAATTGGGCAGCAACTGGATGGAAAATTATGAACAAAATATGTATGGAACATCTGAAATACGAACGAATATGCTTCTCCGAAGCTTTTATGATTAATTTGACCCAAATCGGATCAGTAACAACAACCTTTCTGCTGCACTGTAGAGCGAGCTCTGCAATTTCCGTGACTTAGTGTTGCTTCGCAAAAACAGGGAAGCCGACGAGGGAGAGTATGGAACTTTTTGGTACGTATTCTCCTGAACCAAAACTACAATCCTCAAAATTTTCAGCTTTACAATAATTAATTCCGGATAGAAGCGATATATTGACTAAAACTCCTGGGCTATACCAGGAATTTACATAAACAATTCTCACGGACCATAGGAATAAAATTTTACACGCTGCAAGACCATTAACTCTTCAAAAGTAATGTGTGTTTTATCTAAAAACCATATGGTAATTGACTGCCACTGAAGCATCCTTCTTACTTTTGCAATAATATATGGTGGCTCTAATCGAGCCATAGCTATTTACGGAATATGCAATAATTATATAATTACCTGATAGCCTACGTATACGTTTGATAAAATCACGAAATTCATATAAATGATGATTAATCATACATATAAATGTTTCAACTGTAAAAATAGATATGTTAATAATTTATTAGAAACCATTTATTTTAAAATAGCTAAAGGCTTGGTTTTCTCGACCAATCGGTCGTGGAGATCCAACAACCTGTCTACCTCTGAGGACGGCGATTTCGGTCCTATATTTGCTAGAAATTGTAGTTCGTCTAGTTTCTTTTGACTTGTGCCTTTGCATTCTGATCTAATAAGAGGATGGACTCCAATCAATTAATTGCACTTTTACTGTTGAAAGAGGAATAAGAGGAGGGATCATATTGGATACTTACTAAGCAACAAATAAGCCAGGGAATAATGTTACTGTAGACAGAAGATTATTTGACGATGAAATGACATTTGAATGGTATTTTCATTTTACAGATTGTCTAAATGAATATTGGAGATATATTTTGCAATAAACACATACCGAAATGCATCTGCTCAGCTGAGCGGACTCCAGCAAACCAGCCTCATTTAAATTCTCATGTTGAAAAAAATCGTCATATGGCGGTGGTGGACAGACTGTCGGTTCTCAGCGACCGATTGTTCGAGGAAACCAAGCCTTAAGATGGATATGAAAATTATGAGGTTTTGACCATTCAAAAAGTTAACATTACTTGAGGCTTTGTATGTATAACCAACTCCTTGTGTTTTGTGTCGGAAGGAGGTACATATTTGGAGACAATAGATACACACCTCAATATCCGACTACACTGTGATAAAAATATTCCCCTTAACAATAAATACAGTTGCAAGCACGTAACCTTGGAATGGTAGCAATTTTTTATTCACTTTTTGACATTTCTAGTATAATTATTTCATTTGTATTATATAATCTACATTATGATTGGTTCTACGGCCGTTACTTAACGCGTGAGATGAACCACAGCGGCCGGTGGTAGACCCAGAAGATTCACAGCTACTTGGTTGTTCACTATACAATACATTCCAAATACGATGCAAAGTATTCTCTTTGTAGTTTACTTTTCGCCTTTAGTAATTCAGTGCTTGTAATTTTACCATAGATGCCGCGGTAATTATCTTTGACTGTGTAGGAGAATATATACCTAAAAACCTGTTCAAGAGACAATCATGTTGGGGACATCAAACGCAGAGAATATTGAGATTAATTTGAGGTTCAGATTAATTTCTGTTGTATTTATTTTTCATTTCCTTTAGGTTCGCCCATGGTCTTAGATGGGAGTGGCGCCACACTAGTAACTGTAAATGCCAGAATCGTGTCTCTTGGTAAACGATAAACTCAGCTGATTTTTGGTAGGCCGGTATGATTTTTAATTCTGTTAGTAGCATAGGCTTCATTCTATTTGTTATGGCGAAATTCAGTGTACAGAACATGTTTTATACATTTATACTTTAACGTATGTACTAGTTGGGAAATTCTTCAAACGCATAGGAATTGTGTGAAAACTGTGTAACCAAGCATAACAAATACAATGTTTGTTTTTTATACAAGTGACATCATTCGTGGTTATTATTGTACGGCCACAGTCTTAGTCATATTCATAATGTAACTCATACATACCTCCATCGGTGACAGTGTTCATCGTTGAGCTTATGGGATGGGCCTGGACCGTCGAGGAAGCATTACCGGCCCAAACTGGGCAAAGTTGACCTCTCCCGATAACGGCGTTTATTTGTTCCGAAATGTCAACAAGCACCCACATACTCGGAGGTAGTTTCTTTGCCGAATCGCCTGTCAAAAAGTTTTAAATATACTATTTGTTACCTTAGGAATCATAATCTACTTATAGTTTTTTCCTTAGTAAGAGACAGTAAGTAATCATTGTGTGACACCATTCCATGGTACTCCATGGTGTGCTTTTGTAGGGAACTAACCCAAGACTGGACTGTACTTTTTTGCTTACCACCCCCATTTCATTATTGAAGGGGGTAAAAAAAAAATTCTGATTTACTGTTTATACAACAACCAAAGGCCTCAAAATTTTTTTTGGCATTAGCCAATTCATTTTTGTAATGTTTTCAATTTAATGACTACATTTAGTGTTTTCAATTATAGTACAGTCGAATTGATTTAATTTCATTTTTTTTTTCGGCGACAACATTCCACCTGAAATGTTATTGTTGATTCTCATATATTATGATCTGATTGCAAAAGTTATATGCACTTTTTGACGCACTTTTACGGATTTTCAACTTATCTGCTTAATATATCTTGTACTAGTAATCGAATGGGAATTTTAAAAATACTGGCTTATTTGAAATAAAATTCTTAAAAAATATAGACCTGTCCGATATGTATTGGTCAATCCTCCTTCTTGGAAAAAAATGGAAAACAAAGAATAGCTGAAAAAATCAAAATTGAATATCTTTTCGATAAGAAGGAATAATTTGCACCAAACCCGGATGCTGTAAGTCAAATAGAACGGTCAAAGATGGCGGAGGAAATAAAATTTTTAATTCTTCGTCAATTATCAAGGAGGCATTGTACGTCACTTTTTTTTCGATTGTACGTTATTTATGTACTTCTAGGGGATAGAGTTCATTTTTTTTTTATTTTCAACAAATGTGCATTTTTACAATTTGAAAAATGTATTTTCTTTGACCCTCCTTTTTTCACTCGATTTTCATCGAAACAAAATGAAATATACTATATAAAGTCTCGTATAACTTCACAAATTTAATACAAAATGAAACTTCATTAATTTGAAAAGGAAATTTATTAAGCATACGCATGGTAATAATAATAACTTATGAATATATGATCAATAATCAGAATCAAGCAGCCAAGACTAGAGTAGTATTATTTTTTAGGGTATGCCGATGAACAGAATAGCACTAAGAATAATGAGCGCATTGAACAACTGAAGACAATCAAGTTATAATAGTTGGTGAAGATATTGATCTTTTGGTTATAATGACTCAACTAGCATGGAATCATCATTAAAAGATCTATTTTTACAAACCTAAAATTGACAAACATTATGATGAAAATAGAATTGTCTGCAATTCCACCTACTAAAGAAGTAATAGAAAAACACGAGTCTATTTCCAAATGGTTAGGTTCTGAGAAAGGTCCGTTACAATTCGGGTGGCTTAAAACTGAGAATGGCTTAATGCCTGATGTTATGAGTGGAAGTAATTGCTTTTCCTAAAAATTTACTAAGTGATATTTCTTGTAAATGCAAGAAAGACTGTAAAGATAATCAGTGCAGCTCTAGAAAACTGAATATATAATGTTCTATTCCAGGGATTCCCAACAGGTGGTCCGCGGGCGATGTCTTGGGGGTCCGCGAAATGTCACTGAGATATTCAATTGTTTTCTATTTTACTTGACTTGCAGTGGCCATTATCCTAATCTAGTTCCCGCGTAAGTTCAGTAGGTTATTCATCAGCTTTTACAGTCAACCAAGCGCGGTTTTAGGGGGGGGGGGGGGTAACGGGGTAATTACCTCCCCCAAGATTCTGTAAATCATCAACTTTTGTTTTAATTTTTTTCGGATTTCTCCCCCCCCCCCCGCTCTTCAAAAAAAATGTTGAGACGAAAAAATGTTTTTCACGCACTACCGGGCGTTAAAATGACGCGACACCAATTTATTTCTCAGGGGGCGCCAGTCGCGTATTACCCCGTTCTTCTACCTCCCAGGCGGGTTCGAGATAAGATGGACTTCGATAGCTGGATAATGGACCAAGGCTGCACTACCACAGACCGGTAATGACGCTCTCTCTGGACATGAATTTCCTCGTTAGGGGTTTAGGTACCTTTTAATTTTCTGGATTTTTGCATAAAAAAATCCCAACCGAAGAATTTCTCTGCGGAGGGGTTAATTTTTTGTACGCGGTATCCACGTTTTTATCTGTTAATAACGGACTCTACCCTTAGGGATTTCTCAAAAAACTCATAAAAAAATCCCTATCGAACCATCCGGTTTTCGATACGAAAGTTCCAGGGTTTATAGACCGTCAACAGGCCTCAAGATCAATTAAGAAACAATAGTTCAAAGAATCCGTTTATTTAACAGAAATGGTTATACAAAATTCTCAAGATAAGAATCGTGCCTTCCCCAATCGAGGTAATGGCTTTCAGACCATACAAGCGAGAGCGCTTACGCTAACGATCGATTAGGTAGAAAAGATTCATGCATACCTTCTCAGAATCAAAATGCGAGCTTTTTAGAGAAGTCTGAGACTATTTGTAATTCATAATTACGGCTGACTGATTTTAACTTAAAAAAGTTTTACTAAATGAATTTAGTTTCGCTAGAGACTACTTAGCTTTAAAGTTCTTGTATCGTGGCGGTTCACGTACTCAAACACATTCGTGAGGACTTATAACTGCATAAGTTTAATGACGTTCGATCAGTCCACGATTTACTTGCTCCTATGCAGTTGTTCAATATTATCGATATTGAATTTTTGTTTTTTTATGCACAAGGCGTTTTCCTCTGTAACTTTGTCATTGGAAAGCCCTGCTATTGGCTTTCCTACCATTACTTTGTCTGGACCACTCAACACGCTCGGCCAAATTGCGAGCCGCTGAGTCAATCCAAACTCTTTCTATGCGAGAAACCGGCCTTGTGCATGTGCATTGATTTTACTACTTTTTAAACTGACTTTGTGGTACTTTTGAAAAATCTATTTTAAGCCCAATTTTGGCGTACTTTTGAAAAATCAATTTTCAAGCCAAATTTCAACGCAGTTTTGAAAAATTAATCTGCGACTGAAATTTTGGCGTACTTTTGGTAAATCGATTCTCAAGCCAAATTTCGACGCAGTTTTGAAAAATTAGTCTGCAAGTGAAATTTTGGCGTACTTTCGATAAATCGATTCTTGAGCCGAATTTCGACGCCCTTTCAAAAATATTATTGTGGTACCTTTGAAAAAGTATATTATTCATAAATCTTTGTCATTATATACTTTCGCTCTCATATCCTGAACCAAAAACATATTTTCCTAAGTGAAAATTCGGTGTTTCTTCGAATTTTCACCTGGTCATTTCTAACGCCTTATAGAACCCAAAACAGTCCTTATGGACTGATCTGTGTCTCTGCAGACTCTTAAAAATGTCTGTCGAATTTTGATTCTGTCTTCAACTTAGGATGATTTTGGAGATTACCTCCCAGGTCAAGGTCCTGATCCGCCCTTGCAGTCAACTGTCACTTTTAAGTATATTAGTTTAGTAAGTAATTTATGGTAGATTCTACATAATCTTCATTTTAAGAATTTAAGCTTTTAAGGTATCAGTATAGCGACCGATGAGGGGGTCCTTGAAAAAATCTTGTTGGGAACCACTGTTCTATTCTATGTGTCTATTGTAAAGGAAATAATTGTGCTAATTCTTCTAGCTTTGATGAATCGGCTATCGATGAGGAATGCGCTGAAATTATGGTACATGACGATAATGAAACTATTTTACATGTGGGACAGGTCTATATTTTTTTTTATTATTAAAAGATTTTATTTAACTTGCAATGTTTGTATATCAGTTTGTTTGTTTAGGTCAAATATTGCAATCGAAATTTTGAAATCTTGCATACGTATATAAAACCGGTGATAATGCAATGTGATATATCTGATATCGTTCCAAATCCAAAATGGTCGACTTCCCAAGATGGCGGATTACCTTTTTCTTCACAACCCCCTTAACACGGATATCAAATGAAAACATACGATAAACAATGTAACGTCATTCTAAACCCAATATGGCGGACGCCCTAGGATGGCGGATTACCTTTTTCTTCTTCACAACTCCCTTGCCATGGGTATCAAATGAAAAGGTTTTGTCTGTCTGTTTGTCTGTAAATTAAGTAGACTAAAAAGTAAAAAATAAAATTATATAAAAAAAAAATTTAAGAGAAAGCTTTTATTTTAAAAAACTACTAAAAGGTAAAAAATATTTTTTTAAAATTCATACACCTGGAAACCAAAAGCTTTGGGGACGGTCATATAGAACTATTGCATAATCAGCTTAATTGACCGTCCCCAAAGCTTTTGGTTTCCAGCTGTATGAATTTTAAAAAATTATTTTTTACTCTTTAGTGCAGTTTTTTAAAATAAAAGCTTTTTCTTAAAAATATTGTTTTTATATAATTTTTTAAGAATTTTGTTTCAAATAAGCCAGTATTTTAAACATTCCCATTCTATTACTAGTGCAAGATATATTAAGCAGATAAGTTGAAAATCCGTGAAACCGCGTCAAAAAGTGCATATAACTTGACTCACAAGGAATTTTTGGGCGCAAATAGTTTTTTCGTAATCAGGAGGTCATAAAACATAAGAATCAACAATAAAATTCCAGGTGGAATGTTGTCGCCGAAAAAGATCAATTCAACTGCACTATTAGTTCTAGATAGTAAGACTTTTTGTTGTTATTAATAGCATGTATTTGTTAAGTTCAGTTCAGTCTGAATAGCTATTAGCTAAACTCCGCCGAGGGTAAAATAAAGGCATATTATTATTATTTTTATTATTATACAAGAACCAAAGGCCGCATTTTTTTTGGCATTAGCCACCTCCTCTAGCATCCCCATTACCACCCCAGCCCCATTGATTTAGTGTGTATGCAGGAACCAAAGACCTCAATTTTTGTTTTGGCCACTCTGTCTGCCGCCCCATTATTAAATGAGATAAAAAAATTAAATTGTGATTTAGTTCGTGTGTGGCATACCGTTTCATGGGTTTTTGGGGTAGACGATCTCATATGTTATATTTCAAAAGTTATACTTACAACTGTTTCCACGTTTCCACATGCAATTGTATATAGCTTATCGACATTTCTTTGTTACAACAGACTTTGGTAGGAAATCTGGATGTGAAAGTAGTGATTCCTTAGGGAGCGGTTTTTCTGTCAACGTGAAGTCGACCCAATCGAAAACATTTCCGAAATCACAAATATTCGTATCGAATGGAAAATGGAGGGTACCGGTAACCTTTCACGGATGTCCGTCTAATGTAACTAGTTTGGAGCGTAACAGAAAGATGCATACACAGTAGCCAGCGATAATTAGAGACGATTTTAAGCGATATCTCTCGCGGGTGCTTGCCATTCCCGCTGGCGGACAATCGCATTAATTAAAAACAATGATAGTTAATGCCCATGAAGGACGGAGTACAGTGCCCACGCTTAATAATCGGCTTACTAGTTCAGAGACAAATTTTAAACTTTAGGTGAGGTGGTTCTGAGGAAGTTTACAGGCGTTCGGGATTCGTCCTCTAGTTTTCAGCTGTTGGGCAAATTATCGATTCTAGGTTTTGTAATTAGACAAATTTTACTATGATCTAAAGTAACGCCTCAGGAATGAAAAATGCGCTTATTTATAGCCTCGCAAAAAACCTGATGTTTAGCGAGATCCAGTTCTCGTCGACATTTGCAACTGACATTGTAACATTATTAGGTTTTATTTTCAACTTTTACAATCATGTTTCTAACGATTTTCTAACAAGAAATATTGTTTAACACAGATTCTACTAAAATATAGACTTTTATTATCAGAAACACGAGTAGATCCGCAGTACTCAGGCCTCCGTAGCGTAGCCAGTTTTTTGGGTCGGGGGGCAGTCCGTTTAAAAAGCGGTGTGGCCCAAATGGAAAGGTTAAGATAAGTGTCCGTGCCTTTGCAACTTTTTTGCGTGTGGTTCCTTCCAGTGATGTATTTTTGCGTAAGATACTATCACAAAAAGTTATGACCTCAAAAACTTCATAATATCTGGGAAAAAGTTATTTTAATCAAGTAGACCAATTGTAAATCTACTCAAGACAATTTATTAATGATATTTTCAAGAAATCTTTTCATGAAGAAAAAAAATTGATGCTTTTGAATTTTTTGAAAAATTTAAACACATACTTACACGTTAGAGACCACTACCATTTTTTTATTAATTATACATCATACAATAAGCTACAACATATATTTTTCACAAAACTCTATCGAAGGTAGTCAAATTGGCAAAGTTAATGTTTACACCCCCCTTAGTAAACACCCTGTATCGTGAGTTCAGAAATTATAACACCAGGGTAACACTAAACAATAATGTATTAACTTACGTACTAATTACAACATATAAAGAAAAATAGTATAAATTGGTTAGAAACTCGATATATTAATGAATATATAAAAGAATAACAACTGCTTGGATTACACATATTAAAAATTTTTTGGAGCAGCCTGCGTATTTTTTTGAAATAACGAGATGTATTTTTTAGAATACATATATATTTTCTACAAAACTCCATTGAAACGGTAATACATTACACAATTATATGTTTATTAATAAGAATACATAATAAAAAAACATGTTATGCTAATGATATATTGATAATATTAGTCGTCTTAATCACTGTCCTCATTTATTGTAACACTGATATCTTCTGCGAATAATTCAGACAGTTTTACTGATGGTTCTGGAATATCGTCAAGAAACCTTGCATATGATAAATTCATGTATAAATAACAGAAAAAACCGCTGCCCAAGGAATCACTACTTCCACATCCAGATTCTCTATCCAAGTCACTCACAACGAAAAAACTTTGTATGTGAAAATAATTGTTTATGGAACTTTAATAATATAATATTTGAAATCCTCTACCCCAAAAACCCATGAAACGATACCCCACATCGGTAGAGGGGGTGGGGGGTAGTGATAGGGAGGTGATAGTGGGGGTGGATGAAGTAAAAAAATATTTTGAGGTTTCTGGTTCCTGTACAAACACTGAATCACAATTTTTTTTCATCCCCTTTAATAAGAGGGTGGGGGTGGTAATGGGGGTGGCTAATGCCAAAAATTTTTTTGAGACCTTAGCTTCTCTTGTATATACTAAATACCAATTTTATGGACTCTTACCTGCATGATTGACCTATTTACTCCAAATTTACCCCAATTTACCCCCAACCCTTCGACGGAACTAGATGAAAATATAATCTAGTTCTAGATCTCGTTAAAGTACATATGTGTACCAAATTTCAAGTCAATATCTTAAACGGTTCCAGATTAAACGTGCGCACAAAAAAAAGTTACAGACAGACCGACAGACAGACAGAAATTTTTTTTCGCTGAAACTTAAAATCTCGACGTTTCATGACATTTTAAGCCTATTTGGACAATAAAAATTTTGTAAAATTTTTTTGTCGTTACTATACTTCCACTGGACGTGGAAGTAATTAACTAACTTAGTTAATTAGAAAACTAACTTAGTTTTTTGTTACTTATACATGAATTTATCATATGCCATGGTTTCTTGACGATATTCCGAAACCATCAGTAAAACTGTCTGAATTATTCGCAAAAAACATCATTGTACAATAAATGAGGACAATAATGAAGATGACTAATATGATATATCATTAGCACAACATGTTCTTTTATTATGTATTCTTATTAATAAACACATAATTTTTGTATTACCGTTTCAATGGAGTTTTGTAGAAAATATATGTATTGTGAAAAATACATCTCGTTATTTCAAAAAAATACGTAGACTGCTCCAAAAAATTTTCAATACTCGTAACCCAAGCGGTTGTTCATTTATATATTACTTCCACATCCAGTGGAAGTATGTATAGTAACAACAAAATTTAAAAAATTTTTATTGTTCAAATAGGCTTAGAATGTCACGAAACGTCCAGATTTTAAGTTTGAGCGAAATAAAAAATTTCTGTCTGTCGGTCTGTAACTTTTTTTGTGCGCACGTTTACTCTGGAACCGTTTGAGATATTGACTTGAAATTTGGTACACATATGTACTTTAACGAGATCTAGAACTGGATTTTATTTTCATCTGGTTCCGTCGAAGGGTTGGGGGTAAATTGGGGTAAATTTGGGGTAAATAGGTAAATCAAGTAGGTAAGAGTTCGTAAAATTGGTATTTAGTATATACAAGATAAGCTAAGGTCTCAAAAAAAATTTTGGCAATTGTGGCATTAGCCCATTACCACCCCCACCCCATTATTAAAGGGGATGAAAAAAAATTGTGATTTAGTGTGTGTACAAGAACCAGAAACCTCAAAATATTTTTTTATTTTATCCACTCCCACTACCACCCCCTATCACCACCCCCACACCACTACCGATGTGGGGTATCGTTTTATGAGTTTTTGGGGTAGAGGATTTCAAATATATTATTAAAGTTCCATAAACAGGGTTCCCACCAACCTGGAAAACCTGGAAATCCTGGGAAAGTCAGGGAATTTAGGATCATTCAAAAAAAGTCATGGAAAGTCAGGGAATATCAGTGAATTTCAATTAAAGTCATGGATTTAACAAAATAATTTTATTTAGTCATGGAATTTGGTTAGCGCTAACTAAACTATTCTTAAACTCAAATCTCTACGCACTCCCAACTATTGAAGTACTAGTCTTGAACGCGTCTCTACTAAGCAGTTACATTACCAACATTATAAAGATCGGAAAGCTAATAGCTCGCTATTTCTTTTCTTCTCTTTATTATTTCAATAGTCCATCTTTTTCCAATACGGATTTACATATAAAAACGAAAAAGAAACTATTGACAGAGAATGACTAATAATAAAATAGTAAGTAAATGACGTTTGTTGTCTTAGAAAGTTTTTTAAATATTTTTATATTACACTACTCACTCTGCTTCTACTTCTACAAAAAAATAGAAATATTTTTATATTTGAATAACATAATAATATGTTGTACACTAACTTTGTTAAATAAAACTGTGAATTTAAAGTTTAGATTTTGTATTAAACTTCCTAAAGTCATGGAATTTCATGTCGTTTTGGTCATGGAAAACCTGGAAAGTCATGGAATTTTAATAATTTAATTTGGTGGGAACCCTGAATAAACAATTATTTCCACATACAAAGTTTTTTCGTTGTGTCGAGTGACTTGGATAGAGAATCTGGATGTGGAAGTAGTGATTCCTTGAGCAGCGGTTTTTTAATGTAATAAATAACTTCAAAAATAAATATATGTTTTTCAACTTTACCTATGTATTTGTATTTTGAAAATGTATTTGCAAAATACATGTATTTTGTCTTTCCGATACAATCAGATCTTCACGTATTTTGTATCGAAAATACTTTTTTCCATATATTTTGTTTCCAGGGTAGATCTCCTAGTTCCTCCGGCTGTATTAAACATTAATATAATACACAAATACACACTGACAGTTACTTTGACAGCTTACGCACTAATTTGATTTTAAAACGAATAGTTGTCTATGTACTTAATACACGAACTGTGATTGGTCGGTCTCATTTCATATCCGTCCTAGAACTGATATGAAATGTATCCGTTCAGTTAACTGGAATTGCCTACTTATCCATTCTACAGACTGTACAGAAAACAGCAAATTTACATAAGGGAGTAAAAAAAATAAAAACCGTACTTTTTTTTGTATATTACACTTATCGCAAACTCAATCCGGGAACACACTGTATAAAGTCATCAACGGCAATCGTGAAAATATATTGTTTGTTGAAATCGTTTACATAAATTATGGATAACAATGGGTTTAAAACAGATCCCTGTGGGACACCAACTGCAATACCAGTGGACTGGTTTCTGAATTACAAGAATTTATGCTTACCACATGCTACGATTTTTCTTTTTTTTTGCGATTCCCAACTTGACAAAATTCTTAATTTTGGTTAAGTGTAGAAAATAATTTAAAAACTCTAAATCGTTGTTGAAGCCTAACACAACCAGGGCACAGTCAGACATATGGAACGGCACGGTGCGCTCAAGGTCCGGAAATAATGAAACAGCTGAGAATCGGGGCAGATGTATTGGGCACCTGCTTTACTTTATACCCTGTCTAAACGCTAATAAAATCATCTAGCATAAGCTGCTGTGCGATGCCTGTGAATTTGAATTCGTGTACCTTCGGTATTGATTACGTATGTAAGTTTATTAAGAGCAATTTAAAAAGTATAAAAGTTTCCCCCCTGCCGAGTGGTGCTTATACGTTGCCCCTCATCTCATGAGTGCGCGTTTTCCTTTGCAAATATCTGGTTATAAAAACGAAAATATAATATAAACGATAAAAGAATAATACATTTTTTCTTTGCAGCAAATTGAGTAATTTTTATTTGTTTGTAGGTAAAATAATTAAAGAATAGTGATGTTTGGATATATTTGGTTTGGATATATACAGTACCTAGAGATAAAAAATATGCAAAATTTCGGAATAATGTCATGTCATATTTCGTTCATTTTTGGCAGTACAATAGTAAATGCTTCACAGAAAAGTTTCTATATTGTGCGAGGGCTTGCTAATTTATAGGGGGTGGATGCCACCCCTTCTCAGGGGGTGGAACTTAAAAAATATATATATTTATTGGAGCTGAAGTAAAATCAAATTTTAAGAACAAGTTCTATTCAATTTCTCACATAAATTGATAGTTTTTAAGTTATAACAACTTCAAAATTGCGATTTTATCTTAAAAAAAAAGGTATTTCCAAACGGCTTTCGTCAAGTATCTCGAAAAGTATTGCTATATCGAAAAAATGTTACAGACCAATTACAGAAAGTACAAACTGGGAATTAATTATATTTTTTGTTAATTGATGTAGGATTAATAATTTCGGAGATATTTAAGTTTACATTTGGCATCCAAGTGTTCATAACATAATATATTTAGAGTGAGAGTTAAATATCTCAGAAACTGTGACACCTACGTCAAGGATGCTAATAGGTAAAATAAGGTTATTAATTAAGCTTTCAACTGTTTTTTATTTGTTTCTGTAGCATAAAAAACAGAAAAGTTATGACCGAAGCAATGTGCGTCTACACATTTTTTTAATAACAACGTCGCCATTTTGTTACTGTAATTAGCCAGTAATTAAAAAAAAGAAATTTCAAACACTGTTTCTCATTAATATGTAGCATGCCGTAGATGCTCAAATTTTTTGGTTTGTATACAGTACTTGCTTTAGAAAAAAATACAGTTTCAACTATAAAGGTATTTTCGATAAAACGTATTTTTTTTCCTTTTCCAAATATCTCAATAAATATTAGTTTTACTGAAAAAATAAAAGCTTATAAACTCGTAATGAATTTCGCTTGTTTATTTATTTACATAGATTTAATAGTTTCGGAGATATGAAAGTTTACAAATGGCGTCCGAACGTTTATAATAAGAAGAAAAATGCAGTTTAAATGTTGAATATTTCAGAAATTGTGACACCTACGTCACGCATGCTAAGAAATGAAATTAAAGACAATTAACTGCGCTTTCAAATTATTTTTTACTCGTTCCTGTAGCATAAGAAATAAAGAAGTTATGACGGACAAAGGTGCGTATTTATATTTTTTTACATAAAAAGGTCGTCATGTTGTTACTCTAATTAGCCAGTAATTTAAAAAAATTATCTCAAATACAGTTTTCCGTTAAGAGGTAGCATTACTTAGATGCTCAATTTTTTTTGCTCATTTAAAGCACTTGCTTTAGAAAAAAATGCATTTTAAACTTTAAAGGTAATTTCGAAACACTTGGATACCAAATATAAACTTAAATATCTCCGAAATTATTAATCCTACATCAATAAACAAAAAATATGATTAATTCCCAGTTTGTACTTTCTGTTATTGGTCTGCAACATTTTTTCCATAAAGTAATACTTTTCGAGATACTTGACGAAAGCCGTTTGGAAATACTTTTTTTAAGCTAAAATCGCAATTTTGAACTCGTTATAACTTAAAAACTATCAATTTATGTGAAAAATTGCATAGAATCTTTTCTTCTTAAAATTGCATTCTATTTCAGCTCCAATAAATATATATATATATATTTTTTAAGTGTCACTTCTTGAGAGGGGGTGGCATCCACCTATAAATTTGCAAGCCCCCGCACAATATAAAAACTTTTCTATGAAGCATTTACTATTATACTGCCCAAAATGAACGAAATCCGTTCAATATGACAATATTCCGAAGTTAAAACCTCTAGTTACTGTACTTATATACTAGCAGTCCCAGAATTACATTAACAAGAAAAATAATTCTATTATTTAAAAAGATAAATATATAAATTAAAAATTATAATTTAAGAAACTAAAAAACACGCTTTTATGAGTAGCCCACTAAAAAGTTAAAAATTATTATTGTTACATATGTCTACCCCCAGAGCCATTTGTATGAATTTCCTCTAAAGTCCTTGTACGATAACATAGAACTATGCATAGTTAGTTAATTCGGAAATCGTCCCAGAGATGACGCGCGCGGTGTCATAATCTAAAAACGTCGAGAAGAGTACTGACATCTACTAGAACATTGTAGAATGATGTAGAGAGATCCAGAATCAATAACCTAGGAGTATAAATAGAGAACGAGTCGTCGGACAGTTCAGTGGAGAGCTCAGTTCAGTTAGTAAGTCAGATCAAATAAAGAAGAAGTAAACAACGTGATAAAGTGATTGCAATATTGAATTATAGTACTCAGTATAGTACTAGTATAGTAGTTGTAATTAGTAGGTAAGTTAATAAATTAGTGTTTAGTGTTACCCTGGTGTTATAATTTCCGGATCCACAATACAGGGTATTTACATTATTTTCCTTTTATAAGCTGTACAAGTTAGCAGACAACCGGGGTGTGCAGTGCGCGCAGTGTGCGAAAAATAAAGTAACTAACAAACTGTGTCTCCCTTTACTCCGCACACATGCAGACCCTGTTTTATGTTAACTTGTACAGCTATAAAACGTTTGGTCTTTAAATAGGTAATTAAATTTAAAAGCGTGGGACGCACTTACCATCGGCATAATACTGTTTATGTCGCTTACATTATGTTTTATTATATATGTATAAGTAACTACCATACATACACCTAACTAGGTAACTGTGAATAAACAAAATGTAATATAGTTACCTACCTACGTTACATTTTGTTCATTGTGCCTAGACCGCTGTATAACTGCGTTAATTCATCAATTAATTTATTTATGACTTTAAAAAAGTTTTATTATTTTACATGCCAGGACATGAAGGAATATCAGAGAATTAAATTGCAGATGATCTCGCAGAATAAAGCGCTAAATCACCATTCGTTGGACCGGAGTCGTTGTGTGGGATAGCAAAATATTACCCAACGGAGGAGCTGTTGAAATGGAATGATAAATAAAATTCCTCCTACTGAAGTCTTAATCCAGGTCAAAGACAAACGGACAACTTCATAAGCTATCCTCAGAAATGAGCTAGTCTATCTCAGTAAACCATAACTAAAGCTATCAACAGGCCTTTCAATAGGTCGTTGCACATTTAATAAAATTGGAGGTAAATCTAAGGACGAAATGTGTCTCTTTTGTATTGGGTCTGCGTACATATATTTTCTCTATGCAAGGTCCTAGTCTGCCAAAGGCTGCAACATTTCGAAGAGATAATTTGGACACCTTCAAAAGAGGAAGATATGACCCACCTAATATTATTTTAGAACTCTGGGATTGAGTGGGTACACCTAAGTTTTATTCCTGTGGTGCATGAACCGCGGCTGATCAACGCGTCAGGGGTTTGCCTGCAATGATTAACATTGAATTTTAAATTGAATCCGCAACTAAATCCGGGTTGCGATCTATCGGAAAACCTGGTTGCTTTTGGTGAAAAAAGTATACATACATGGACAGGAAACAAATAATTCATAAAACAATAGATGCCAAATATGGAGACTTTGCATACATAAGTAAATACTTTCTAATTCTTCATTACTCCTCTGAACGCTATTCAAGTTTTTATCCGGTACTACCATTGATGTCTCACCAGCAAATAAAAATATGTTGTGGACATTTAAGTCATTTATGTAAATTATGCATTGCAAGGGTCCTAGAATAGATCCTTGTGGGACACAAATTGTAATGTGTAGCGTTTCCGACTGATTGGAATCGATGCTAACTAGATGTAGCCTATTTTGCAAATAGCTAGTTTAGAACTAGTCCTCCAACCCCGTACTTAGTCATCTTATCTAAAAGAATTTTATAGGAGACTAGGTCAAACTCCTTTCTATGAAAATGAAATGAAATGAAAATGATAATAGTTACTAATTCCACAAACAAGATCCACAATTATCAATATGTCTGAATGGTTCACGTAGACGGTGCCAAAGATCTTGGTCTGATAATAGACAGAAAATTAAAGTTCACTAAACATGTGAAAAATAGTCTAAGAAATGGTTATTTTAAATTGAAACATTAGACGCCAAGACCAATATTGTGTTAATTGAATCTTTAGTTCTTTCAAATCTAAATTATTGTGACACGATAGTAGGGCCATGCTTAACAGCAGATGGTAAAAATAAGCTACAAAAATTGCAAAATTTAAGTATGAAATTCATTACTAATATTCCCCTATTTGCTCATGTAACACCATATATTCGTCAGTTTGAACTTTTAAAAATTCAGGAACGAAAATTTGTTCATATTTGTTGTTTACTATATAATATTTTAAAATTCAAATTACCTGCTTATTTAAATAGTAAATTAGTAAGGCGCAATGAAATTCACGAACGTACTCTCAGGCACGTTCCAAATACATTAGACCTACCACACCATCGCACTACTGGTTTTTGCTCTAGCTTCTCCTATTTGGCACCACGTGTATAATGCACTTACAGTTGATCTCTTCCAAATGTCATATACATTGTTTAAAAAATAATAAATATGATAAAGACAATGAACTCAGGATCAATTTGAACCTCTTTTAATGTTTTTTATTTATCTGACATTACTTTGTTTTAGTATTGAAAATTTTAATTATTATTTTAAATTTCTGCGTGTTTTTTTTTTTTTGTTTCTTGTATATTATTAAGCTGTTAGGTTTAGATTTAAATATCAGTTTCTACTGTACCTAATACCCTTTGTGTTTTTTTCAACTTCTAAGATACGATAAAGATTTTCTATTTTATTCTAAAGATTTTCTTTCTATTTTGGTATTTCCTTTGATTAAAATACCGTTCATTTTTTTCTCTACTATTCACACTTATTACTCAGACTATAGACACATTTCCCGTACGATCTTCATTTATCTGGACTGTGTGCATGTTGTGCCTCTTTATTATTTTTTTCTGTAATTTCAAGTCCCGCCGTGCCGGTGCAAGATCTGCAAAATAAAACCAAATTACCCACCGACATCTAAACGCAACCCATATCGCATTCTATCAAACATCAGGCCGAGAATTTGATTAAAGGGGAGTCGTTCACCCCGCACACAGACTCGATTTGCCGTAATATACGTGAGTGATACGGTTTTCAACTTCTAATAAGTTACCCCATAACTACAACGTACCCTATAATTAAGCTCATGTTTGCAGCAACATTAGAAATTTATTGATCAGGGCTGGCTCTGCGACGAGCGCCAAGCCCGACGACAGGCCGGCGGGGTGGCGGGCGCTGCGGGACGAGGGAAGGTCACCTCGCACAGAGAACATAGTGGTGTGTTATTAACATATGTGGGCAACAGGTGCGATCCAGAGCAAACTGAAATTTCGGCGTACTCCCGATGCAATACTATGTACGTCATTAAATGTAATTGCTCAAAAGGCCCGACGGCCCAGTGAACGGGTCTGATTTGATCGGATGCGTGTAAATAGTAAATATCGGAAATTCGATGCTTTGTAGTGGGTAGGGGGTGCGGGTCGCGCAGGTTTTTTGTACTCGCTATGTTTTTAACGCATCTTTTGGGGTCTTTTAGAAGCATCGTTAACGCAACCAAATCTATATAGGATGCATACAAAATAGGGAGCTGATTCTACGTGAAAACATATGAAAAAAATGTCCTTCTTATAGTCCAGTCAACGGGGGGTTTCACCTTTAATTTGAGTGCTAATGAATGGATTTTGATGAAACCTTGTGCAATGTATTTGTAATGACGTTGATAAAAAAGTAGAAAAAAAGATTAGATTAGGAAATGATCGGAACTACCCCTTCCGATCAACGTTATCAACGTCATTACAAACACATTGCACAAGGTTCATCAAAATCCATTCATTAGTAGTAGAGTAAAAACTGGAAGTAAAGTCGCTTAGTTTACGAGAAAAAAAAAACGGCGTAGAACCAAACCAGACTTAGAGGGATTCTTTAGTAAGATAATCGTGTACACGAAATCATTTTTTACGACATTTTTTGGTGGTCGAGAACTTTTTTATTTCGGAAAAACTCAAAAAAAAAGATTTTTAATGAAATATGTTTTTTAACGTCTCCACTGCTATATCTCTGAAAATATTTGTGCTATCAAGCTATTTTTTTTTTAGATTAAAGTAGACACAATAGCGCTTCGAACAACGTCCCACGTGAACCCGATTTATTTTTTTTTAAGTTGGTAAAATAATAGGAAACTCAAACTTGTTATTTTCAGTAGCGTAATTTTAGGCAATCGAGAAAAAAATTTATTTATGAAAATTTGTATATACATGCTGCGTATAAATTGAAGCCAATAGTTGAAAAAAGTTTTTAGGATAAAAATTTTTCAAGTCCCGTTGATAGTATTGAGTCAGCGATTTTTTTTTAACGGGCCAAAGTCATATTCTTGCGCGCTCGGCTGTAGCAAGCCTGCCGACTGCAACGATCTGACGGTTCCGGTCGGGGTGTACGTAGTAGTTTAACTTATATCAATAGGTACAAAACCAGTAGTGATCAAAAGATCTAGGGGATCAATATTATTGTTCAATATTTCATACATTGTACATTAGTATTGATCATATGTTGTTAATATTAAGAAATTGTACAAAAAATATTAAATAGTCTCCTTTTAATAATAAAAAGACAGGTAGGTAGATATAAATACCTAATCTATAAATATCAATCAGTGTTACTAACTACCCATCTAATTAGTAAGTTTATTAGACATTTTTAAATGAATGAAAGTAAAAACGTACGCATAAAATGAGTTTTATTGTTGAAATAAATTTTCTATTTAGATAGATAAATATGTAGTATGTAGTTTATGTAGGCCCTACATTAATAGCATTCTAATTCGTTCATATCTGCCTCGAAATCTTTAATAATGTTGTTACAGGAACGACATTTGCACTCGTTGCAACATTTTAGGCCTTCCTTAAAACAAGCACATTTTCGATTGTCACAATTTTTATCCGAACATGAATACTTAATGATTTTCGACAACCGCCACTTCTACGCGACTAATCTGACCAACCCTGCATACTACAGTACCTAGAGGTAAAAAATATGCAAAACTTCGGAAAAATGTCATATTGAACGGATTTCGTTCATTTTTGGCTAATTTATAGGGGGTGGATGCCACACCCTCTCAGGGTGTGGCACTTAAAAAATATATATATTTATTGGAGCTGAAGTAGTATCAGATTTTAAGAAGAAAAGGTTCTATGCAATTTTTCACATAAATTGATAGTTTTTAAGTTATAACGACTTCAAAATTGCGATTTCAGCTAAAAAAAAAGAAGGTATTTCCAAACGGCTTTCGTCAAGTATCTCGAAAAGTATTACTTTATCGAAAAAATGTTGCAGACCAATTACAGAAAGTACAAACTGGGAATTAATTATATTTTTTGTTTATTGATGTAGGAATAATAATTTCGGAGATATTTAAGTTTACATTTGGCATCCAAGTGTTCATAAGATAATTATTTAGAGTGAGAGTTAAATATCGCAGAAACTGTCAAGGGTGCTAATAGGTGGAATAATATGTTATTAACTAAGCTTTCAACTGTTTTTTTAATTTGTTTCTGTAGCATAAAAAACAAAGAAGTTATGACCGAAGCAATGTGCGTCTACACATTTTTTTAATAACAACGTCGTCATTTTGTTACTGTAATTAGCCAGTAATTAAAAAAAAGGAATTTCAAACACTGTTCCTCATTAATATATAGCAGGACGTAGATGCTCAAATTTTTTGGTTTGTATACAGCACTTGCTTTAGAAAAAAATACAGTTTAAACTATAAAGGTATTTTCGATGAAACGTATTTTTTTCCTTTTCCAAATATCTCAATAAATACTAGTTTTATTGAAAAATAGGTAGATACCAAAAATAAAGCTCATAAACTGATAATGAATTTCGCTTGTTAATTTATTTACATAGATTTAATAGTTTCGGAGATATGAAAGTTTACAAATGGCGTCCGAACGTTTATAAGACGAAAAATGTAGTTTAAATGTTAAATATTTCAGAAATTGTGACACCTACGTCACGCGTGCTAAGAAATGAAATTAAAGACAATTAATTGCGCTTTCAAATTATTTTTACTCGTTCCTGTAGCATAAGAAATAAAGAAGTTATGACGGAAGAATGTACGTATTTATACTTTTTTTTATATAAAAAGGTCGCCATTTTGTTAATCTAATTAGCCAGTAATTTAGAAAAATTATCTCAAATACAGTTTTTCGTTAAGATGTAGCATTACCTAGATGCTCAAATTTTTTTGCTCATTTAAAGCACTTGCTTTAGAAAAAAGTGCATTTTAAACTTAATTCCCAATTTGTACTTTCTGTAATTGGTCTGTAACATTTTTTCGATAAAGTAATACTTTTCGAGAAACTTGACGAAAGCCGTTTGGAAATACCTTTTTTTTTAAGCTAAAATTGCAATTTTGAAGTCGTTATAACTTGAAAACTATCAATTTATGAGAAAAATTGCATAGAACCTTTTCTTCTTAAAATTTGATTCTATTTCAGCTCCAATAAACATATATATTTTTAAGTGCCACCCCCTGAGAGACGGTGGAATCCATCCTCTATAAATTAGCAAGCCCCCGCACAATATAGAAATTTGAAAAATGAACGAAATCCGTTCAATATGACATTATTCCGAAGTTAAAACCTCTAGTTACTGTAACTAGCATGCGAGGTGTATTAATTGCGTCCCAATTTCGCATTTAGCGCTGATAAAAAAAATCGCTGTCGCCAAACGGTACACTTTAGGAAAAAATATATTGTTTCAAAAACTTTTGTGATTATTAGGCTTTATTTTCTTCGCTGCATGTATGTAAATATTTTCAAAAATAAAAAAGTTTATCGATTGGTGAAGATTTCAATACATAAAATATATATTTTTAGTTTTTTAGTGATTTTTAGAGAAATGAAAGTGCGAATTGTACCCAAACCGTTTATATTGGTAAAAGCGCTACAGTGTGACCTTTAATTTGATACAAAACAAATTTCGGTACCTTTAATAGTTTTAAAGATATGGCGGTGGAAACAAAAAAAAAACAATTTTCTTTAAAAATACATTTTTTTCACTTTTTATTGATTTAAAAAGTTCGAGACCACAAAAAAATGTCGTAAAATATGATTTCATATGCCCGGTGACATACTCAAAGGAACCTAACATGTTTGACCTGGTTCTACGCCAAAAAAAAAAAACGACACGATAGACTTACGAAATCGCTGCTCCATAGCACTCAGATTAGTTGACTGGAGTAGAAAGTTTTGAAACTTTTCAGAGATATTTTTTAAGGCCCACTGTTAAACATACTGAAAGTCACCAACTCTATCTCTTGCGCTTGCGCCGCCATATTGAAAAATGGCGCTCTGTTTAAGTTTTTGCTTATATCTCTCTAACCATTAGCGATATCGAAATTATCTTTACATAAAAAATAAAGCTTGTAAAATTCTCTACAAAAAATGTGTTATATACATTTTTTTCGTATTTAATATTATACTCTTTGGAAATACGAAAGCAAAGAGTATTTTGCATTTCATCGACACATTTCAAAAATTCTAAATATTGCTCGTAGAGAAAAAATATCATATCATTGTGGTGTCATAGAATTCGCAACAACTTTCAAAATGTCCGTTATGAGCGTCTCTCTGTCAGTCCGTTCGTCTGTCCGTCTGCCTCTCCGTCCGTCATATTTCTTTTAAGCTAAATAACTTATAAGAGAAAAGTCCGATTTTATTGAAATTTAGCTAGAGGAACAACCCTATTGATTTTGAAAAAATCGATCAGTAAATAAAAAGGTTTTTCCCTCTAATTTTCTATATTTGAGTGGAATAAAAATATAAGGAGCACTTGCGCCAAGGGTGCTGGAACCTTTGTAGTAATTTTTTATGCCAAAAAATTGTTGAGGTCTTAGTTTTTACACATAGTAAATCAAAGCTTTATTATTTAAAACTTTTAATAATAGGGTGGGGGTAGTTGCTAAAAAAATTGGGACCTTGGTTTCTCATACATACATTAAATCCCAATTATATAAACTCCTGCTTGCCCTATTTACCCCCGTTAATCCACCAACCATTCAACGGAATAAGATCAAAATATGATCCAGTTCCAGATCCCATTATAATACATTATGTCAATATCATAAACGGTTCCAGAGTAAGTGTCCACACAAAAAAGTTACAGACGACAGACGGTGTCTTCTACAATAGCAATTGAATTCAAGCATTGAACCCCATGACAGTTCTTACAAAGTACTGTAAATTTAAACTACCTTTCCGACAGCTACATTTTCAGTGTTGGCGTCTTTTATTTTTGTATCATAAAAATGTCTTGCTTGTTGGAAAAATCTATCTAAATGGATCAAACACGTCATTATACTCTTCAAAATAAAATTTTATTTTATATCCAAAATTTTTAATGGGATTAAGATCCGGTGAGCGAGCAGGATACTCCAGAACAGTGGCAGCCTCTGTTTTCAGAAAATATCTGGCAGCTCCGCTCTTATGCAAGGGTACATTATCATGCATAAAAATGAAATCGTCTCCCATTGTACCTCTTCACATCTTAATTAAGGGTCCTAGCACCGAATCATACGCGCGACCAGATAAACTTACGGCATGGAAAGTAAAGAAGTATTTTTCTCCGATAATATCAGTATCTGTTGCACTTTTCTGGAGCCTATCATAACCTGACAACGGCACGGTAGGCTCTTGTAGATGAACTCACCACCACTCATCTAAAGGAAGTGTCTAAATTTATTTAATACTCAGGGCGCCAGTCGCTGCTTCTCCAACGCAGGATGACATCTACTCTCAGTGGGTTCGGTTAAGTTTATGTGAGACACCAAGGACTGTGGTCCTATAATAGATGAGATTAGGTGAAAGTTATACTTACCATAGATTGCAGCTTCTCTACAAGCTTCCTTCCTTCCGATGATGATGATGATACACTTGTTTTATCTCTAAACACTGCTTATACTTTAACCACTTTTTAATTTCTTAATCACTTTTTTAGAATTTCTCCCATTAAGGATAGGATTTTGCAGAATGATAGGGAAATATGCTTTTATTTGTGGTTTATTATAAATATTTAAAAAATTATGAATGAATGAATTATGAATTATAATCTTTAAAATCGTTTCAGGTACTTTCCATTACTTTACAATAGAACCATATACAGTTTTTATCATAAATTTTGTATATAGTTAAATGCCGTGTTCTAATAATGAAATTGGGAACTACAATACATATTACAATATTCAAATACAACAGAAATTTAGAATTAAAAAAAATAGGTGTATTTGTTAGAACAGTAGCAACTATCTAAAACAGTTTTCAAGATTATACTATGTTTGGTTTTTTAAATATTCATATTAAATCGAAAATAAACGCATATTTACCTCTCACCCTGCAAAATCCTATCCTTAATTTTCGAGATCTGATCGATATCCTGAATAAGATTGTTGAGAATTTGCTGAGGTCCCATCCCTTAACATTCAGTTGTGGAGGGATTAAACGAGTTAATCATTTAATCCCCAGGAAATTTAAGAGTTCAGTAGTATCATTTATTATATCGAATATGAAAACCCTCCAAACCTTCCAACCCAAAATGCTTCGAATCATAACAAATGCTCTATGGTATGTATCTAACCAAATCCTCCACGAAGACCTTGGAGTTCCTTTGATAAACGATGTGATTAGCAGTTTAGCAGATATGCCACCAAATATAAAGATTGTATTAGTAGTCATAACAACCAACTCGTCAGGGAATTAGCAATCCAGCCCGTAGTGAATAGACGATTGAAAACACTATGCCCAGAAGACCTAGCTAGGTGATAACAGGTGGACCATCATTGGATGGTACCCAATTCATGACAAGCAACGCACACAAATTATTTACTTATTACTCTGTAACATAATTAGAGTAGATTGTAAATAAACAATAAAGTCAGTTAATAAAGAAAGTTCAAAAATGTATTGAAATAAAAGTGGTAAAGGGTCTATCTAGCTAATAAATTAATTCGTCAGTATCTGCCTTCCAAACACGGCAAGGAGAGACGCCACCCTTAAAGGGCGTTATCACAACTACATGCAATGAAAAAATACATTATCAATCGGCTGGCAGTAAAAGATTCACATTTTCTTAGAAGTTCATTTTATGACTATTTGACTTGGGACAGGCAGCAACAATATATTCACTTAAATTTCGGTTTGCTTGTCGCTAAATCTAGAAGTTTCAAATACGTGATTATATCATTCACAGCATTTGATAATTGCGCTTATTACAGCTTTATATGAGTTGTATGAGACTTTACTGCCTCCTTGCGAAGACGTACTGATAGCATACAACTCGATAAGGGTGCGCTTTCGAGCTACCCCCGTGTAAATATCCGCATAAGGTTTTTCATGTGACTCATGTGACTCTATGCCGTTTTAATTCGCTCCTTTACAGTTTATCGCCTTTTTAGTAGATTCGTCAGATATATTCCTTGGTATTTCAATTTGTTCGTTGTTCTTAGGGAGTAGTCGCCTATTTTATATTCTTCTCCGCTGGTCTGACTCTCATATCGCACCATTATTAGACTTTTCTTGAAGTTTATTTTCAGTCCAAATGTGTCCAGATGCTGTTTTGTGTCTTCCAGGAAGTTGAGAATGAGTTGCTCTTCTTCTGTGAGGATTAGGAAATCATATGCGTATGCTAGCACGATTGGGGTTCTCAATGTTTATGTGTCTTATGTCTCAGAATTCTCCATCTCTATCTGAAACTTATCTTTGAGAAGCGTCTCAAACAAGCACGATGGGGTTCAAAACGGGCGAACGTGCTGGCCACACCATTCGTTAATAAAAATTGTTAACGATTGCCAGATATGTACATAGCTGTCGATGTAAATAAATTCTGGTCCATGATCGCTCGCGTATGAAGCAATTAGTGACAATATATTTTCAGATTTTTAGGATTAATATAGCGAAGCACACCCTGTATCTGTTCGTTGTTCACTCCTGACACATAATGCCGGGTGGCTTGCTTAGGAATAATAGTGAATTATTAGTCAAACAAAATGAAACTTGCAGTAGCTCACCTTCTTTAATTACGTAGGGAGCTGCTGAAAATTAGAAGTGCAAGTTTCAAACTATCCAGCGCTGCTTATTAAATTACCGACGATCCGTTGAACAATTACTCACTTCCAAAGATGCAGCCGAGGACTAAATGAGCGTTTAACACATCCCTGTACACCCCGAGATAAGAAAACGTACTGAAATAATCATTTTTAATTGGTTTTTACGACTACATCGGAGCTCGGCAAAAATTGTCAGACGGTCTAAGCCCGCTTGTGAGGTTGATAAAGCGGTTATGGCTGCGAAGTCGGGCGAGTATTAAGTGCCATTTGATGCAACAGGGGCTCTCCGTATCGATCAGTCGCTGGCAATGATTTAAATCCAACATTAGATATACGGGTGGCACAGATCTGTCCTGACTATACTCGTATCTCGACGCGTAAAGTTAAGCAACGTTTATCGCAATTAGTACTTGGATGGGTGACATCACATCAGCTTGTATATCAGCGTATACGCAGAAAATATGCAATTTTAGGCGTGGATTGCGTAGTGCATATGTCGGAAGGGAATGTAAAGCTGTCGGTTCCTTGTTCATAAAATGTTAGGCAAGTCAAAATTCCTCAATTTTCTTGCGAGAAAAGGTTCGGCAAAACCAGAATGGGGGGCTCGTCTCGTCTCCTCTCCTGGCGTGGACCTTAATTGCGAAAATGGGTCGATGTTAGATAAATCATAAAAGACATTAGATATAGGCATATAGATTTGTCATTTGACCCGTGAATAATTCCTACAAGAGATTTTGTTTCTTTATACTATAGAGGGGATTACCCCAATCATTAATTCAAACTTTCCACAAAAATCTCGTGTCCGCTACGACTGCCATGTTGGAAAAATGACGGTCAAAATTGGTTTTACCCGATTATCTCATTTCCTGTTAGTTTTATCCTAAAGTTAGCTATTACCAATATTTAGGCAATAGAAAAAGCTACAACTTGTATTTAAACAGTGTTTCTCTATTCTTAATACTTTACGATTTACAGCCAGAAAGGTAAAAAGAGATGTGATCTGATACGTCGTTAATATAAACAATAAATAACGTTGGTCCTAATATCGGCCCCCGAGGAATACCAAACTTGAAGGACTTTAAGGAAGATATTTCACCATTACTGCAAACATACTGACGTCTGTCTAACATATAACTGTTAATGAAAGAATGCGCAGATCCTCTTAAACCGAAACTTTCTAATTTTATTAACAATATGACGGGAGACACACAGTCTAAAGTTTTAGACAAATCCAAGATAGAAGCAGCTACCATATGTCCATCTTTAAGTGCATCTGTTATAAACACATTCTTATCAATTAATGCTTTAATTGTAGAAGTGCTTTCACGACAACCATATTGACTGGGATTTAGTAAGTTCTTATTTTCCAAATACAGCATTAGCCTTACGTAAAAAGCGAACTCCGAATTTCAGCAGAAGGCTTTTACTGCCTATGGTATGCTAACGATCTAGCGATAGTAGTCAAGGGGCGATTTGCGAACACGATATCAGAGCATTCCCAAAGAGTCCTAAACATTGTCGACAGGTGGTGTAGTGAAGAAGGACTTTCCATAAATCCTCACAAAGCTACAGCCATCACCTGGACATGAAAAATAGTCTTGGAAGGCCTAAAATCCCTAAGGCTCAATGAAGTGGAAATTACATTTGCTAACGAGGTTAAATACCTAGGAGTCATTTTCGACCAAAAACTTACATGGAATTCCCACATCCACAAAGTCACAAAGAAAGCAACCATTGCCCTGAGAAGGTGCAGGAAAAACTGGGGGATAAACCCCAAGGTGACCCCATGGTTATATACTAGGGTGGTAAGATAGATAACCTCTGTGGTATGGTGGACCAAGACACTACAATTGGGAGCAATAAGTCTATTAAGTGGCGTACAGAGGCTCGCTTGTCTGTGCACCACTGGGGCCATAAAAACTGTTCACGGCTGCATTGGAAGTCCTTTTAGACTTGACACCACTACACATATTTATCCAAAGGGAAGATCGTTTAATGGTACATACAGTACATAGGCTGGTGCAAGGTACAACGCCCATAAGGCAACAACACGGAACAAAGCTCCAAAAATTATACTCGAAGCTGAAAGCAGATATCATTCTAGTAATGCCCAAGGACACTATGGTTCCAAAGTATAACTTCTATAAAAGGAGCCCTTATCAAGGTTATGGAGTTTGATACAAAAGACAAAGCTGAATAACCATAACTTAACACATGCCGGTATCCGTTCTACCAAGAAAGTAATAACTAATAACTATTTCTGGTAAGTAAGTAGATTGCACTTTGTGGACCAAGCCTTGTTTAAGTTGTCAAGCTTCTAAAATAAATAATCATTGGTAGTTTTGAAGTTCCCAGAGCTCGTTTTGAGCATATCCATTTTGATCTTATTGGCCCTTTGCCACCTTCGCATGGTTTTTCTTACATTCTTACTGTTGTTGAATGTATCACTCGTTGGCCGGAAGCTTATCCTTTATCAGACATTTCTGCCGAAACTGTTGCTAGAACCTTGTTTCAAAATTATATCTGTCGCTTTGGCCTTCCGCTTTGTGTCACTACTGACCAAGGTGTCCAATTCGAATAAAATTTATTTCGTGAATTTTCAAAATTTTTAGGTTTTCGTCGAATTCACACAACATCATCTCACCCTCAAAGCAATGGTAGGGTTGAGAGATTTCATCGAACCTTGAAAAACGCTTTGATTGCCAGAGCATACTCTATTCATTAGTTTGATAAGCTTCCGATAATTTTATTAGGGTTAAGAGCAATGCCAAAGGACGATTTATCTCGATAATTTACATTTCACAAATCCTAAACAAAATCGTTTTCAAAATGTTTTTGTCAGTCCTGACATTAAAACTTGTAAATTTGTTTTTTTTTTATTCGGTGAGGTCAATACACTAAAATGTTACATACATTTAATTGAAATAGAAATTTAAACTTGAGTTTGGATTTTATATTTTATTATGGATTAATTGTCCATACAGCCATACAAACTAAAAACTGGCAAAACGGCTAGAAAATTTTCACAAGCAATTTTTTTCCTAAATCTTGTCGATTTGCCTAAGATGTTCCGCGACAGTGGTTTTCTGCATCTTTATGATTCAGCCGGTATTTGAAATTTTACACGTGACCATCAAATGCCTATTAATAAAATTGAATTATCGGCGACCATAACAGTTTAATTGAAAAACACGCGCTAGACGCTCTAATACCGTTTGTCTAATTAAACGTTTACCTTAACGCCCATCGCGCCGACTTTAAGGGAAAAGAATTGTGTTTGTATTCCCATAAAAAGGTAATTTATGTTGGCAGATAATGTTTAATGGCGTTATATTCTTGGACTCATAAATCGATTTGGCAAACACTTTTAATGAAAAAGGTTTCGCATTTTACTAGCCCGATCGATACTACACAAAATACAGCCGTGCTTTTAGTCACTATATTTCATGTTCCTCATCAAACGGAGCGGCGTAGATTCTAAAGGGAAGATTTTTTTATTGGTAAGTATAGTCGTAAAGCCGGAATATTGTCGTTCGTGGGTGACCTGGGAGACATTTCGTTTTGGTTGATAATTGGCGATTCTGGTGGCTCTCGAAGTTTACACCCTATACCTGATACAGAGGAGACAAAAATTAAGATATTAATTAACCTTTTTTGTTAATGAATAATAGTCGAATCACCACCACATTATAGACTCGGTATAATTTATAGAGTTTCATCAATAATTAATACATATACAGAAATATAAAATATATCATTTTTGGAACGTAACAATGTAAAGTTGCGAATACGTTAAGTAAAAATAACATTGCAGTAATGTTACATGTTCAGTAACTCCATATTGTCAACTTCATCGAGTTTAGATGTAGTAACATTAAAATGTATGCGACGTAAAATCTTTGTCACTGCAGACAAATAAAAATAAAACATTGTGATAATATAGTGTTACATATGCAACGTTTCAAAACCATCACACAAGTAACGTTCAGGTAATGTTGTATTTATAATACTGCGATAGAGTTGGCTAGATCACATTGTAGTAACGTTCCACTTTTATCTTATTTAATGATAAAATAATGTTCAATAACGTATCTGCCACGTTCCATTCCGACGCCACCATCACATGGAGCGGCGCAGCGTATATTTTAAAGAGAAGAATTTTTGATTGGTAAGCTAAATTGAAGGGTTTAGATTTGATTGTTGTTTGATTGAGTACTTACTGAGCAAGCGCACAAAGCCGGAATATTGTCGTTCGTGAGTAACCTAAAAGATATTTCACTTTGCTTGATAATTGGCACTTCTGGTGACTCTTGTAATTTGCACCCTATACCTGATACGAGGAAAATTGTAATGTCAGTTAACATATGTTATTAATAAATAATTGTTGGTTTACTGCTTATTATATTATTTTATACAGGTGTGGGTAAATTTTATAACGTTTTTGTTTCGTCATTAACTAGATTTAATGGTTATTCGACATAAATACAAATACATACATATTACATATAAAATATATAATTTCTGGAACGTTGCAATGTAAATTTGCGAGTACTTCAAATAAAAACGACGTTGCGGTAATGTTACATTTTCAATATGCCCGTATTGTAAACTTCTACCAGTTTAAATGTGGTAACATTTGTAATAGTGTAATTTCAATAGGAATGTTACAATGCAACGTGTCAAAAACGCCACGTGGGTAATGTTCAAGCAATGTTATACGTATAGTGCTACGTAGCGTTGGCTAGGGCACATTGAAGTAACGTTCCATTATTTACTTGTTTAACGATACAATGACGTTCGTTGTATAACGTTGCTACCAAGTTGCATTTCGACATTACAGTAACATGAACCGATGTAGCTAATTCATGGGAATGGAACGATTACCGCGGTAATGAAATATTAGTAGTTAGAAATGGGAATTCTACAATATTTTTTTTAATATTACTTATACATTCAAAATGGTGATTCTCTAGTTGCCGGGCATGTTTGCAGGTATGTCCACTGTTTTCTTGGGCACCACAGGCCCGATTTTCATGACATTTTTACTTCCACATCCAGTGGAAGTAGAGTAACGACAAAAAATTTTTTAAAAATTTTTATTGTTCAAATAGGCTTAGAATGTCACGAAACGTCGAAATTTTAAGTTTGAGCAAAAAATATTTCTGTCTGTCTGTCGGTCTGTCTGTAACTTTTTTTTGTGCGCACGTTTACTCTGGAACCGTTTGAGATATTGACTTGAAATTTGGTACACATATGTACTTTACCGGGATCTAGAACTGATTATATTTTCATCTTGTTCCGTCGAAGGGTTGGGGGGTAAATTGGGGTAAATTTGGGGTAAATAGGTAAATCAAGCAAGTAAGAGTCCATAAAATTGGTATCTAGTATATACAAGAGAAGCTAAGGTCTCAAAAAAAATAGGCACAGAGACACACTTCTGAATAACCCAAATTTTGAAGAACTTGGGAATATATCTAGATGATAATCTAAGGTTTCAAAGTCATGTGAGCTACATCATCCAGAAATCCTACATTAGACTTAAAGTATTATATATGCACAGAGATAAACTTAACAACCGACGTTAAATTAAAGCTATGTGTCTCGTTAATTCTTGGTCACCTGTCGTATTGCGATGTAGTGTACTGGCCAGCACTATTAAGTAAAGATAAAGTAAGCCTTCAAATACTACAAAACAGCTGCCTTAGATATAGTTATAATCTGAGAAAATATGAGCATATTTCTGATAAACTCAGTGGCTCAAAATGGCTGAGCCTGGATGAGCGGTTCAGAGTTCACATGGCTTGTCTTGTTTACAAGGTAGACATGTCGAAAACTCCCAAATATCTACATGATAAATTAATGAAAACAAGTGCCATACATGACCGTCCAACTAGAAACAACTCTTTAAATACTGTTCCTCTTTTTGAAAGATCCTTTAGCTACAACGCTGTAAAAATATTTAATCGACTACCTCCGACCCTTAAAGCTCTAACTAGTTTAGAATCATTTCGAAAACAAGTCAAAGCCTGCAACTTAGATACTAAAAATAATTAATATGTTCTACAGTTTTTTTTTCGTATCTTTTCCTTAGTTCTATTCTTTTTTTTATTGTTATGTTTACACATATGTAATTATAATAGCTTAACATTATGTACAGCTCGAAGTGGTTATGTGGAAGAGTAGCTATGTTGAACTTCGCCACTTCTCTTAAGCACAATTAATTTTGTAAATTTATCTGAAATGGAAATAATTGTTTATATAACTTTAATAATATAATATTTTCAATCGTCTACCCCAAAAAAACCTATAAAGCGATATGCTGCATCTGTAGTGGGGGTACTGGTAGTGGATGGTGGTGGATGGTGGAAAAAAACTTGAGGCCTTTGGTTCTTATACACACACTAAATCACAATTTTATTTTTTTCACCCCCTTCAATAATGGTGTGGGGGCAGCTGGGAACGGTATTAGCTTATGTGTGTGAGTATTATTTTCCAAATTTAATGTTTATGCAAGTTCCCTGTTATTTTTATGACTTACTCGTGTTTTATAATTCATTATTTACGAAACTTAAATTTATTAAAAAAAAAAAAATTCCTCCATTTTACCAGCTCCGCGTAACAATTTTACGTAAAAGCGATGAAGAAAAGCGTCTATTTATATGAACAAAATGTTAATATCCATGTTAAACGGAATGCAACTAATCTAAATATTTACAGAGACTATTTTAAAATTATTATTTCGTTGGAATCGAGTATATAAAAAAATTCCGTGCATTTCGTGCGAAATTAGGCAAGCGTTGAACGCCAGCGTTTGCCACTGCGTGAAATAAGTAAATACTCGGTTACTTGATTATGAATTATGAATATCAACTTCGAGAACAATTAAATCGTTTCGTTGAAATTTAAAGTTAGAATTGCTTATTTCCTTCGTTAATGGCATTGTTAATATAAAATTAATAACTGAGGTTGGAAAATTACGATTATAATGAATTCTAAGCATCGTTCATTCATATCAGCTCGGTTTTATTTATTAACGAATAGAAGTTGCAGTGGAGCGTGGCCGACAGCAAATAACTATTTGCAATACGTCCTTTGTTCGGTGACACTGTTGCAGAACCTTCCAAAATCGACCTTTATTTAAGTTATAGAGAAAAACGCCTTGTGTATAAAAAAGCTAAAATTCAATTTTGCCCAAAAGTCGTTCGGAGGTGGGTCGCTGTCAATTTTCCTATATTGAACATCTACAGGGTTATTCATTATATTTAGGCCACGGAATAAGATCAAAATATAATCTAGTTCCAGATCTCGTTAAAATTCATTCGTGTACCAAATTTCAAGTCAACGTCATAAACGATTCCAGAGTAATCGTGCGCACAAAAAAGTTAGAGAGATAGACCGACAAACAGAAAATTTTTTTCGCTCAAACTTAAAATCTCTTTCATGACTTTCTAAGCCTATTTGAACAATAAAAATTTTCAAACATTTTTTTGGCGTTATTATACTTCCACTGGATGTGGAAGTAACACGTAACCTACTTTTATCCGAAATCTACTACATTTGTGAAACGTACTAAAGACGTCGTTGATTCTTTTACAATTGCTGTGTTGAAGGCATTTGACCCTGACCGAGTGTCAACATTAGATTCCAGTGTACGGCGGTACTTTTATGTGTTTTTTACTAATGCGATTTTATTATCTCCTTTAATTGGGCGACATTGCTTTGAAAAAATCCTTTTAACTATACCTATACTGTGACTATGCTGTGTATTTACGTCACCATTTAATAAAGGGAAAGGGTAGACCATCTGAGATCGCAGTTTCGCAACTGCCCAGTACAAATCTAGCCATAAGTATGTAAGTAACTACAAACCTAGCATGAAATTATACAGAGTCGACAGTATACAAAAATGCCACGTGCTTTTCAGGCTGCGAAATATAAATAATATGATTTTATATTCGTTATGGGTCGTGAAAAATTACATGTGTGTGATACTTTATGGCAGTGAAAAATACGTGTGTGTGTTACTTTGTGGTAGTGAAAAATACATGTGTGTATGTTAGTTCAATGTTACATCCCCCAATACCTCCCCTTCGAGTGAGTGTTTATAATAAACTGACCATATTAACTTCGGATATTACAGAATTCTCTAAAAAAAAGTACAAGGTAAGATATATTGTGTCAAACTTGCATACAAATCTTTCCGCGCTGACCTAGAGCCAACCCTGATTTTGACGTCACAGAGATAAAATAATTATCGAGCCTTGCAGATGAACCTATAATACATCTTATAGTTGGTCCTGGACTATAATAATCGAGCTTGTAAAATTACAATTATGGCGAATTCTGTCCATCATGCTTTCGTGTCGGCCAAATAAAACTCTCAAAGAAAGTATTGCTAATGGTGTCTGCCGATTCGGTAGCATCTGAGTGCAAATATTTCTAGTTTTCATATTACATGCACAATGCACACACAAAAAACCAACCTAATTACCCAGGAGCAAAAACGATCAGTCAACAGTCGGCTTTATACCACCGTCGTTGCGACAGAAGATTTACATTTTCACGACTAACGGTGATCTAAAGTCGCCCATCACGATTGTTGCGTTCAAAAAATTCAGTGCTTTGTTTGCTTCGTCGTGACCATTCTCTAATGACTTAATAAGGAGAACGTGGTCGCCTAATACTCTCCGGATGTCTTGAGTAACGTCCTCGACGATAATAGCTTAATGTGAAGTAAAAAAATTACAGCAGTTTTTGGAACTGCATATGTGGACTAAGATTTTATAAAAAAAAATTTTGGTTGTATTAAGAAAATATGTAATAGTTATGCAGAACCTGCATTGCTATTAGCCATATTTGCACCACGTTTACAACAAAACTTTACGATTAAAAACTGTTTTTTCCTCTCCATCTTACCAAGATGGCGCCAATTCTACAACGTTATTAATGTAATATATTGTTAAGCTGCAGGAAAATTAGACAAAAAAATGAGGAAACCTGGTCAAAATTAGTAAAAACCTGAATTTTTGCATAGACGTTCTTAGAGGTGTCCCAAACTCAAATCTACAAAAATCCCAACATGGCTACCCAAGATATTGAAGGTCAAAGTTGTTTGCAAATATCTCGCGTCCTATGCATCGGATGTCCTTGAAGTCAACGTGAAAGTTGTAGAGAATTAAATTACTTACAAGTTGTCTTTTTTATTTTTTACCACCCTCCCCCCTTTTTCAAAATCAAAGTTTCAAAAACATGCTTTTTGGCGAATATCTCATGTCAATAAAATCGGACAACAATAAAGTTAATACGAAAGTCGTAGAGAATTCAATTATCTACAAGATTGGTATTTTGCATTTTTTCCCGAAACCTCACCCTTCTCGGGATATTCAAGGTCGAAGTTAAAAAAAAATGGTTTTCCGCGAATATCTCGCTCCCTATGCATCTGACGTACATGAAGCATTATTATTATTATCGACAATATTTTCCGAAGCGAGGTGGCGGTGAAAGGAACAACAGACAATTTGTTTTTTATTTTCGAGATATTCGCAGAAAACCGTTTTTTTTAACTTCGACCTTGAATATCTCGAAAAGGGCGAGGTCTTGGGAAAAAATGCGGAATACCAATCTTGTAGATAATTAAATTCTCTTCAACTTTCGTGTTAACTTTATTGCTGTCCGATTTTTTTGACGCGAAAAACTCTGTTTTTGAAACTGTGATCTTGAATATCTCGGGAAAACGGAAAGGAGAGATAATTTAATTCTCTACAACTCTCACATTGACCTCATGGGCATCCGATGCATAGAACGCGAGATATTTGCAAAAAACTTTGACCTTCAATATCTTGGGTAGCCATGTTGGAATTTTTGTGGATATGGGTTTGGGACACCTCAAAGAATATCTGTGCCAAAATTCAGATTTTTACTAATTTCGTCCAGGTCAAATGCTAATTTCCCTGGACTATTAGGCCTATCAAATGCACATCAAATTATAAAGTTTTAAAACTTCTAAACTTTTTCTTTCTAGACTATAAGCAAAGATACCAATAATAAAATCATGGTTCGATAGTTTTCTCTTATTCGTGGCTCTGGCGTTTTTTGTCTGCTCAATAAAAAAAGTTCCTGTCCGATTGCACGCCTACTTTCTTCCGTCAACTCGGCGCCAAAAAAGTTAAATAAGCGATCCTTTGTCACGTACAATAAGTACTGTAACAAGACGAAATTCTGCATCTGCATAACTGTTCACCTAAAATCTGTGAAATTATAACAATCAGCCACCGTTACTAAATAAACAATTCGTAATTTCAAAAAAAGCATCGGCTCTTCGAAAGTTCCATGGGAACTGTACCGCCGGGCCCGTTCTAAACTCATTAGAATTAAAACTGAGATAGTTGGCTACGAGCTGCAGCTTTGTCGAGGCCCATCGAAGTGGTTTCCATTAACACAGCAAATCACAGACGTGATGGATTAACGTGATGTAATGAACATTCAAATTGGCAGCTAGGAGGCTTGCGGAAACCGAGCGGAGATACTGGGTGATCGAGGAATTCCAGAGAGCAAACGATATTGTCGTATGTAATATCACTGGTGCTTAAAATTTTATCGGTTAATTTTTTCGAAAGCTTTGTTGCCTGGTAATAGAAAGAGTGTAAATTGCCAGTTTGTTATCTGATTATTTCTCTCATAAATTTTAGATCAATGGCATTTCGCGAATTTTTTAATTTCAACCAATGACAACAGTTTTACATTGAATAAACGCAAGTTAGCCTTTTGAAAAATTTACCAGCGAATAAATTACCTCTAGCTTTTAAATGCACATAACTGATTTAATTTACTCTCAGTTGGACTAAAAACAAAATAAAACAAATTCAAGAATTATTATTTTATTTATAATTACTATGTACTAACGGTGTATTTATACAATTTTACAAAAGTATTTTTAATCAAACTGACAGAAACTGTCAGATTTACAATCATGATCGCGTAGCAAAAGTCAAATCAGCATCTACCACGCCCGTTTTCATGGCTACGAGACAAAAGTAATTTGATAGAACGCATCGTCGTCAATTAATATAATGAAAAATAATGATTGTTACTTAACTTACATAAAAAGCGGCTGTAACCTCCCCACTCGGTGGATCTTTAAATCCGAAAAGAGCACTACATTGAAAAAAAGACATAAACAAAACAGTTTGATTTTTTTTGTTTTTTTTTTAATTTTTTTCACGGAAACCAAATGTGCAAGTGTGATATATCGTTGAAATCGAATTTTTACTGCTTTTCAATGATTCGATTACAAATTGTAAGTAATCATAAAATAAACAACTTGTTGTGCCAAAACGTAATCTGATCTTAACCAAAACCTTCTGGAGCACTAAAGAAACCCTCATGCAAAGTTTCATCCAAGCCCGTTTAGTACTTTCACCGCTATCGTGTTAACACACATACACACACACAGACATTTTTCAAAAATCACTTTTTTCCTGGGACCTCAAAACGTAAAGATTTGATGTTATCTCAATGGGCTTGTTACCGATAATTTCTTTTCGTTATTTTTTTACGGTATTCAATAGAATTCGATAGATCAGCTGTTAAAATTTCAGCTTCATAAGTATATCCAATCATTGGGTTTCAGTACAAAGCGCTTCGCCGATTCGTGACGTCATTTTTGATAAACAAAAATTGAAAAAGTACATTGTTTCTGTCATAACTTCTTTGTTTTTTATGCTATAGAAATAGAAAAGAACCCATTTGAAAGCCTAATTAATAGTCTTTCATTTTTGACGTAAGTGCCATAGTTTATGAGATATTTAACTTTTAAACTAAATACCACCTGATGATCAATTTTAAGTTCGACATTTGAGCATCGATAAATATAAAATTATTTGGGCATAATACGATTATCTAATATTTCATACAAATATGAGTTTCTTTCAAGTTTCATATGAGAAAAACGATATCAGCAGGCGTGAAATAGAGTATTTCACTACTTTGTCCTTGAGAGGAACTTGAAATTGATCATCAGGTGCCAGGTGGTTAAAAAAATGAAATAATATGTTAGCTGGTGCATTAAAGATACCGCGCGCGGTGAGCGCGTGGACGCTGCGGTACACTTAAAAGGCCTGGCTGACAGGTTTTGTCCCATGGTATTCAGCTGACACTTTTTAATTGTTTTTTTATACCGTAAACTATCATATAAATGAATTTTAGGTTTGTTGAAATAACGAATTTTCACGTGTTTTTCACACATATTAACTAGGCGTCTGACAACCTTCGCTGACACATTTTTTTTTTCCATTTATTTTACATAAATAAACTATTTATAGTTTAGTAGCCTTGTTGGATTGACGCGAAAAACGAAATTATTTTACCGGATGCGCAGCCTCCCACGCCCTTAATCTCCGCGATTGAAGTAGCTGACATCCGATTCTTCGATAAGCAATGAAAAAACAACCCGTACTAAAAAATTGAGCTTTGTTGAAATGATGTGATTAAATTTGACGCTATCTCCCGGACCATAAGTTTGTTTTTAAAAATATTTATTCCTTTTGTTTCTTGTTGTTACGTTGAATATTGTTTGTGATATGTCTTTTATAAATAAAGCATAAAATTATTATTTACATTCTTTTCAAAGTTATTTAAAAAAAAATCAGTTTGGAATCGGAAAGAGAGTTTTTTTAATTTCTGTCTATAAAACCAAAAAGAATTTCGAATATGACGTAAAAACATAAATTGAAGGTAATTAAAACCTGTATAAGGAAATATTAACGCAGTTCGTGTACAGGGTGAGGTAAAAAAATATTCAGGGAAATAAAGTTTTCTTTCTTAATAATTTAAAAAAAAAAATTTTTAAATCATTCTGTACACATGTTTAAATGCCTTAAAACTATCTACAATTTGATGTGTCAACATAGTCGTCGCTTAAAAAATAAGAAAATTACAATCCTGGGGAGTTTTAAGTGGCACACCCCACACCCTGTATAGCAAAAAATTCCTACGGATAAATTCTGTTGCCAAATTTCGCAATAGTTTAAAACTTCACATATTAGTTAGCTAAGTACTGCTTTTTCTTAAAAATATTTTTGATATACCTAACTATTTTCTATTTTTCTACTCTTGTATTTTGTTGTTTTAAAAATATGCCGATGACGTCATAATTTAAAATTATACAAGCTGTTGAAAACCAAAATTCATAGCTGAATCGACTAAAAGACCTACAAAATCCTTTATTCGACTTATTACTTCCACATCCAGTGGAAGTATAGTAACGACAAAAAATTTTTTTTAAATTTTTATTGTTCAAATAGGCTTAGAATGTCATGAAACGTCCAGATTTTAAATTTGAGCGGAAAAAAAATTTCTGTCTGTCGGTCTGTCTGTCGATCTGTCTGTCTGTCTGTCGGTCTGTGTCTGTAACTTTTTTTTGTGCGCACGTTTACTCTGGAACCGTTTGAGATATTGACTTGAAGTTTGGTACACATATGTACTTTAACGAGATCTAGAACTAGATTGTATTTTCATCTTGTTCCGTCGAAGGGTTGGGGGGTAAATTGGGGTAAATTTTGGGTAAATAGGTAAATCAAGTAGGTAAGAGTCCATAAAATTGGTATTTAGTATGTACAAGAGAAGCTAAGGTCTCAAAAAAAAATTTGGCAGTAGCCACCCCCCATTACCACCCCCACCCCATTATTAAAGGGGATGAAAAAAAATTGTGATTTAGTGTGTGTATAAGAACCAGAAACCTCAAAATATTTTTTTACTTCATCCACCCCCATTACCACCCCCTATCACCACCTCCACCCCACTACCGATGTGGGGTATCGTTTTATGGGTTTTTGGGGTAGAGGATTTCAAATTTTATATTATTAAAGTTCCATAAACAATTATTTCCACATACAAAATTTTTTCGTTGTGAGTGACTTGGATAGAAAATCTGGATGTGGAAGTAGTGATTCCTTGGGCAGCGGTTTTTTTTAATCCCGCTAATATTTTAGCCAGAATTGCACATTTGCTGAACCCCGTATATGGAAATATTTTCACGCATGCTTCCTCAGACTGGCTTAAAAAATTAAAGGAATTAATTTAGAAGTACATTCTGCTGATATTATTTCAAAGTGTATCAGTGTCTTCAGTCTGCGGAGCTGCGGTCAACGAATTAAAAAAAAACCAAATGTAATTAGTAAATTACTCAGTTCTTTCTTAACTCGACTGCATCCCAAAGAATTTAAGGCCTGGAAGTAATTAAATAGTCCGACTCATTAAATTTTTACATTGCTTACGTAATTAATGTCTTAGGGGAGTCTCCACGAAATAATATAACGCTTTTCGTAATTCGAGGGAAAATCCTAGCTCGTACCGAGGTTGATAAAGAATAAAACTGAGCATCTAAAGCCCAAACTTGGTTTATCCTCGTATATCAACTAATATAAATTTGGAATGACAAATACTTTAAACAACTACACCCCGAATTATATCATCCGCAAAGCAATGGATTGCGAAGAGTAAATATGTGTGTTCGAATGTGCTTGATAACAAACTACACTATGACTAGTATCCTTCTATCGTTCAGTTTCGCTTCGCCAAAAACAAAAAATGTTCCGATATTTCTAAGATGGTGGAACGAGTTGACATTTTTGAAGCTGACTTGGTGGACCTACTCGAAAACTGCAAGGAAAATTCCCTAGAACATTCTTTTAAATTGGAATGTTGGACAGACAGGGTTACGGAGAGATAATTTTTTTTTTAACAATTCTCTTCCAGCAAATACTACCAGGGGCGTACCATTAGAGTAACAGTACACCGCGCCAAATTAAATCAATTCAAAAATAATAAAAACTTGGATAAAATTGTTGCCCATTATTAACTTGGTTTCAGTGCCATTAAAATTTAAAAAATCTCATGCATGCTATAAGAACATACTGACTGTCTACACTTCACATCTGGTACGGCTCTGGTAAGGTTAAGGAATTTTATTAAAAACGTTTAGGTCCGTAAGAATACGCAAAAAGTAAGCAAGAAATAATAACTCTGCAGAGAACACAAAAATAATGTATTCACTACAAAACGTAACAACGAAGACACATCAGCTACTGATACAAAAATCGAGCACTAAGCCATCAGTTAGAAGGAGAAAACATTACAACCCCGGCACACGCCAACACTATGAAAAGACCAGTAGAGGAGTTGCATAGGTAACCAGACGAGAGAGCTCCATCGAAATAAGGACGGAAAATATATCCATGGCAATCATACAAAATGATCAAGATCATTGATCATTGATCAATCAGACAAAACAGCAGGAAGGGTATTCATGCAATTGACTCAAGAAACCAGAAGAAACGAAAAAAGAAAAAATGGGGAAACCGGGTTACACGTGGAAAACAACAACTAAGAGGATCATGAACAAACTGAGAAGCGACCAAACATACTGGAAAAGAAAGCGAGTGGAAAAAATGAACTCCACAAAGAAATCGCAGCGATATACCCTACCAGAACCAGAAACCGAGGCATCAGAAATCTCAGAAGGAGAAGAAGAAAATTTGTAGAAACAGAAACACAAAAAGAGGAGCATAAACATTAAATAACGAACACAATGCGACAACACATTGGACTTGTCATCTTGCTGTCGAGGCGACCAGACCTGCTTTATAATGCTCTGTCACCAGTGGATACCTATAAAAGTTTATAAAAGTTAAATAGTGACAACGTGTGAAAAATATAGTTAAAAAAATATAAGTGGATGTGTTTGTAAAATAATACATATCTCGGAACATTTTCAGTAATTGATAAGAAATATTAGTTAGTGTTTAATTAGGTATACAAACCAAAACTTTACACAGTGCTTCCCCTCTAACGCAGTGAATAATGGTATATATAGTGCAGTGAAATCGTGCCAGGCGGCAAAGAGGAGAAAGAAATCAGTAATAACCGAAGAGAGCACTGTCTATATGGAGCACTAAGCCATCAATTAGAAAAAGAAAACCGGCACACACTAACGCTATGAAAAATCAAGAAAAATGTCCATTATACTATTAGGAGACTTCAATGCACATATACTACACACATGGCCTAACGAAAATGGAAACGCGCTGAAAAACATAGCACACATGTTTGACTTAACAATAAGAAATACATGGAGCAAAAGTCAAACCTGCATTGACACCTGGAGTAATGGAAGCTCAATCACAGAAATAGACCATACCCTGGTAAGCAGAGAGATAAGGGCAAGGATCAAGAAGGTTAAAGCAAAAAGGACAGCAGAAGAAAGCGCTAACACTGAACAGCAGCAAACCAAAAATAGGGAGACCATGTTACACGTGAAAAACAACAATCGAGGGGAAAAAAAACTAGGAAAGAAAAGCGAGGAAAAAACATGCGTCATGTGGCTCTCGCTGCTGACAACAAGCATGACCCAAATCCAACCCAGCATCGGAAACCGAGGAATCAAAAGACTCAGCAAAAGAGGATTTGAAGAAGCAGAAACACAAAAAGAGGAGCATAAACGCTCCATATCAAGACACAGCACATATTTCACACGAAGATTCAGAAGAGGCAGTTGCCCAGAACCAAAAACACAAAAAAGGGAGCTTAAACGCTCCCTCACGACACAATGCGGTAACGCATCTCATAAATACCTACAGTATTTATGAGATGCGTTGCATCGCATGTTCCTTTACCGTGCGCCATGTGGCTCTCGCTGCTGGCAACAAGCATGACCTTAGTCCAACCCAGCGTGGACGTAGCAGGCCCAGCTGTATAACCCTGGGAGTGGCAGCAATGCCTACCGCACGCTGGTAAATCAATCAAATAAAAAAATTTAACCCTTTTTATTACAGATGTTTGGATTTTCTCTGGATTTTTTATGAAATCAATAAAGGAGTGATGAAAGTAGATTAAAAAAGCCAACTTTAAAAAAAATTCAGTGCTCTACTTGCATTTGGAGCTGAGATATCTTAGTTTTTACGTTTAGGTCACTTATAAATAACCAAATCGATATTTCTTATTGAAATTTGGACTGGTAATTCTCAAATGTCTATTATTTTGTCCCTGCTACTTGAAAATAATCCAAAGCTACAATTGTTAAAAGATACTGTATAGAGGCCGAAAAGTGGGGTCTTTACCAATTTTGTTAGAGATCTTAAAATCACTAAATATGTCTAAATGTTATATTATGTTTTTACAAACCGGACTTTAGTCGTTAGATAGCCGAGTAGGTAAGGCGATGAGTATTTTTTATTCAAAGTGCAGACGTCTCGGGTTCAAATCCTGCTCGCGAAATGTTTTTTTTTTATTGTATCAGTAATATTAAAAGTTTTATAAAGCTGTATACATGAACATAGTTGTTCAAGTTAGGTTGGTTTACCATTTTCGTGGCAAAAATTAAAAAGTTATAAAAAAATTGAAAATATGCATTATGTTCTCAAAGCCACTTTATTAGATGTTATTTTAACAATTGTAGCTTTAGATTATCTTCAAATAGCAGATACAAAATAATAAGCATTAGAAAATGACCAGCCCAAATTTCAAGAAGAAATATCGATTTGTTTATTTATAAGTGACCTAAACGTAAAAGTTAACGTATCTCAGCTCCAAATGCAAGTAGAGCATTAATTTTTTTTTCAAAAGTTGGTTCTTTTAATCTACTTTCATCGCTCGTTTACCTTTGATTTCATAAAAAAACCAGAGTTACTTGAATTTGTTTATAACTAAAATGTCGAAAACTTTAAACAACTGTAATAAAACGGTTTTAAATTTTGGAAAAAAACATGTTTTTCTCCGTGATATTAAAATACTTATATAGAATGCTACGATTTGAGCCTTCGTACACATTTCTTGGTCTTGATGGCAGAATTTCATAAGGGTGCAAAATTTTAGCAACAATTGTATACTTGAGCTGTTTTAGTAATCATTTTGACTTGAAATTTTAAGTGGTGATTGTACTTTATAAGAGCTATATTTTTCCAAAATTTCATTGAATATTATCGATTATTTTGAAGGAACGATGATTTGATAACGATAATTTTGCAAAGTTTAATTTCTTTTAAAATAGTAATAACAACTGGAATGAATTATAGTTTATGTACTTTTATTGTACAACTCAAAACGAACATTTTCCTTCTTTTATTGCTTTCCATAGGACCTATAGATTTCGAGATATTCAAAGAAAACCGATGGAAAACACGGTCTCAAAAATTAAATTGTTTAAATAAACAATACGCAGACCTCGCAGAAACTGCAGAACTGAGCTGTGAACTCAAGTTGACCCCATGAACACGTTAAAACAGAAAAACTGCCCTGACCAGACAATTCACATTAAAATCCTAATTTGACCCCACTAATAGTTAGAGAAAATCTCAAATCCCATTTAATTTGTACAGAAAAAATATAGTTACTATCTTCTTATTAATATTTTTCAATGTTTATACTTAAAGTTTTTCACTTTTGTTTCTGTCTCGAATACGCTCCTGACAGGACGCCTCTTATTTTAAAGTACACCATGTATAATAATTTACATTCTACAATAGATAAAATACAATTTGTATTCCTCAGCGAGGTACCGAGATGTCTTGACGACGCTTAGATGAAGGCATGTAGAGTTTTTTTACATCTTTTCCATGCCTCTATCAGAAAACCTAATGATACCGATCTAAAAGCAGTCGCCGGCGGTTCGAAGCGCTGTAAAACGTGACACCTGCACGGTTACCAACCAACTATAAGTTCTTTATTATCACATTTATGACATGTCATACTCCATTTTGGTCTGAATCGGAGCCAATTTCCTATCATTTACTCGCATAAAAGCTGAAGGCTTTGTTAAAATTACATTTAAAACGTCGTTGAGCAGCCACAATGGTTGTAGCTAGACACAATAATAGTGCCGGTTGATATATTAGCGGGTATTTTTTAGCTATTTTTGCGAAGTGGTTTTTTAGAGGATGGCGTGGAGATACCATCCGGTGAAACTCGATTTATCTAAAATAAAAATTCGACTCAAAAGCGCAGTTCTATACTTTCCACCTAATAGGACAAAATGGTTTAATAATCTTAGATTTTTAATATTAACTGAATAATTACACAAAAAAAAAATTCGTGAGCGAGGATTAGACCCACTTTTCTTTGTCTTTCGGGGCGCTGAACATGAATCTGAAGTCGGAGTAGCATGTTTGTAGACAAATTTTTGAGCTAGAGTCAAAATTGGACGAAAATCATGAAAAATCTTGATTTATGATATTTCCAAGCTCGAAATGTTACTTGATAGAGTCTCATGTACGGTCAGTTTACTTTGGACCGCACTAGTATACAAAATTTCCGAGGATGTTGCTCCCAACAATGGTTTATAAACATATTCATGTAGATAGAGTTGGGACTGTACTTGTGTTTGCGGTGCTGAGCAGAACTGCACACGCGGAAAGAACAATGAGAAGAAGCGGGAATTATATCTCGGGATTGTATGGAACACTCAGCCTGTGAGATTGGAGCCTCGCCGGCACACAGTGGAAAAAAAAAGCCTTTTTTGGACAAAAATCTGCATACACGTCAAATCTTAATCAATTTTGTTCTACCTTGGCTTAAAATGTAGGTTATTGGCTACACTTTCAGAATATACTGCCTAAATTGCAAACCCCGATTTCCTAACCTCAAAAAATGTTTCAAATATGCGAGTAATCACTTTTTTCTATTTCTACAAGTCAAATCTTGATCAATTTTGACAATCCTGGGCTTAAAATTCAGGTTATTAGCTACCCTGTTAGCGTATACTGCCTAAATTGTGAACCCCGATTTCCTAACATCAAAAAATTCAACAAAACATAATTACCCTACTCAAAATTTTATTAACAAGTTTTATAAATTACTTTCAGTTATTACCTTATCTTGTTATAACAAAATTTTTTTTTCGAGCCAATGAATTAAAATTTTACCTACAAATAAAAGAGGGGTTTGTAAATTATTAAAATAAAAAAATGTATACTATAAACTCGACTATAAATAACAAAACTAGAATCTTTTATTGACATTAATTATCGTGGAGATATATCGAAGACACTAATTAAATATTGATAATACCATCAGTATATATCTATCTAATATTAACTAATAACCTGCATTTTAAGCCCAGGATTGTCAAAATTGATCAAGATTTGACTTGTAGAAATAGAAAAAAGTGATTACTCTCATATTTGATACATTTTTTGAGGTTAGGAAATCGAGGTTCACAATGGACCACAATAGTGTGACGTTTCACTCCCACTCTAACTATTCCAACCTATTTCTCACATCGACCTTATCGCCACTGTACATAAGACCATGGTTAAAATTGAATTTGAAATTTCAGAAAATCTGTGAATATTTAACTATTGAATTATCATCCTCATGTTTTAACTTTAAAAGCTGCGCCTTCTTGTAATAATACTGTAATTTTTAAGTCCTCTTGAAATTTTTTCAGAAATTAATTGTTTATTGCGCACGCGTAATACGAATGTCGGGTATAACTCCATCTTCTTATTTTTATTTGTTTTCCTGGTTGAAGTTTAGGGTTATGTATAGTGGATTATTTCTTTTATAATTTTCAAGGATTTTACAGTATTTAAAGTGTTTGTATATCAAAAATGGTCAAAAAATTATATTTTTCTGCGATTGCTCAATTTTTTAAGGATAAAGAAACACTCATGGTCAAGGTAGAAAGTTCTGTTGAAGCGCGAAGCGGGCCGCATGAAAGGAATTATTATGATCCTGAAGTGCTGACTGTTAAGGGAGAAGTTCATGCTAGCATGAGATATAGAATCTATAAAGTAGAGGTGTGTGCCTTTTTAAAAAAATAAATATATTTTACTTTAAATGTAATTAATTGTTTTCAGATGTTTTTGAATAACGGTAAAAATATAACCGACGCAGAATGTGCTTGTCCAAGGGGATTATGGTTATGCCATCATATGGCTGCTCTGGCTCTCTTTGCACACTATAATATTTCTGTAAGAGTACGAACATGCCAAAGGTGCTACGCAGCTATAGAAGTTCAGGCCGCAGTTTTAGTCGATGCATTGAAGCCATGAATTTGTACTAGGAGCAGTTCACCCTTCTAACATCGACGGTATGTGCGGTTATATTTAAATGTATAGATTTGTTTTACACATTGATGGCTTCGATGCATCTACTGAATTTGCGGTTTGAACTTCTAGCTGCGTAGCAACTTCGGCATGTTCGTACTGTAACAAATGAAGCGTGCTCATGGAATATGTCGTAGACAGTTCAATTTTAAACTATTTTAATCAAATAGAAGTAAGTTCTGAATAAACGATACAATACGTAATTTCTTTATTTATTTGCGTTTCTAAGTGAAAATACTTACAAATAAACATTTAAACACGAGGTTAGAGGCAAGGCCCCCACAAGGGAGGGTCAATAGGTACTGTGGTACCCTGGGCCCGGTTAGGCTAGTAAATACAATTCTCGCTCGTTTAAGAGACCTAGACAAATTTCTCCTAGGCGCGGGGGCCTACCAGTGAATTTCGTACAGGGGCCTGGTTAGAGGACGAAAATTTATGATAACAGTATAAAATAATGGAAAGCAATTCAAATAAAAATAAATAAAACAGGCTTTGAGGTTAGAGCACAAAGAAATAATCAAAGAACTACGTTCTCAATAATTTTCCAGGCACTTATAGAACGCATGCGCATAAACAGTTTAGAAAACATTTTTTAATTTATTCTCCGTAGAGAAAATTGATTACCACATGTAAAAAACTTATAATCCAGCTCTATTTTTATACTAGTAGTTAGGTTTCAATAGTTAAATATGAAAAATAACGTACCAATCCTCAGATACATTTTTAAGTAATTTATTTTGACCCTTAAAGCACATGTACATAAGGCATACTTCAAAGAGTGGATGGAAAGGAATTCAAATTAACCTCTTCGCGAATGACGTCACGACTATTGTGGTCCATTTAGGCAGTGTACGCTGAAAGGGTAGCTAATAACCTGCATTTTAAGCATTTTAAATTGATCAATATTTGACTTGTAGGAATAGAAAAAATTGATTACTCTTTCATACATTTTTTGAGGTTAGGAAATCGGGGTTTGCAATCTAGGCAGTATATTCTGAAAGTGTAGCCAATAACCTACATTTTAAGCCAAGGTCGATCAAAATTGAATCAGATTTGACTTGTAGGCAGATTTTTGTCCAAAAAAGGCTTTTTTTTTCCACTGTGCGGCATCGACTTGTGATGAAACCTTTTGACGCTTACCATCGAACAACCTTGCACCCCCGTTACAATTACTTTTTTATTTGAGCATTTCAACATTTATCGATCTGAATTTATCTCTCTATTTTCAATGTAATAACTTAATTTGTTTATCCAAACGCATTCCTCTAAATTAGGAGATCAGTTATTTTTTGCTCTTTTCCTGACTCTTATCATCGAATGATCTACGCAATGGATTTCTTTTTCGTTCATGTGCCTCTTGGACTGTTTCTCTCTTTAATGTCTAACAAAAGTCTGCCATCATATTGATATATCATCTGTCTTGATAGCGTTTCTCTATTTTCTTGATATCTTGATGAAATCGCTCGCCTTGCTCTTCATTGAAGTTACCTACACTGTCAGGGAAATAACTTAGATGCAAGTCAAGGAAATGTAATTTTAAATTCATTAAACAACCTAATTTTTGGTAATTCCTGATCATGTCAGCTACAATGCTTTCGTAGTCATCACTTCTATGATTCTCTAGCAACTGATGGACTACTACCTTAAAGCTTTCCCATGCAGCTTTCTCTTTTGGAGTCATCCTTGTAATCTTTCGAATCTGGAGTCCATCAAAAATTCCTTAAGTTTAGCTTCCGACAACGACTGAAAAAAAGCAGTTTATTCAAAGCAGCCACCCTGTTTGTCAAACGCTTTTACACACTGCTTCGTCAAGCCTAATTTTATATGCAGGGATGGAAGGAGGATTTTCGACGGTTCAACCAGTGGTTGCTCTATTATATTCTTGTCACCCGGTAAGAGGAACAATCGCGTGGGCCAGATCTTTTTTTGTAGTGATTGTTTATCTCTACTATCCCATTCACAAAGGAAGCAAGAATATTTTGTAAATCCTGACAGTTGACCTAAAATCATGGAAGTAATTTTAAGATCACCACAAATTTGCCACTTATGTTCTTCATATTTTATTTTTTTGTTTTAATATCATCTCTAGATTGGTGTATTTTTCTTCCAATGTCGAATGTGCTATGGCTACAGCGGCGTATTTATTTGTATTATGCAATAACACTCCTTTAAGGCTTCTCTTTGATGAGTCAATGAATAATCGCCACTCGTCTGCTTTTATATTTTCTCCCAAAAATGATATTTCCATGTCTTCCAATTTCTATTCATTTCGAACCTGGAAATATCACAAATCCCGAGTTTTCACAATTTTCGTCTAATTTTTACCTCTAGCTCGAAAATTCGTCCACAAGCCAGGGTTGGAAAAAAAAACTGTTTTTTTTTGTTTTAAACAGTTTTTTTTTGTTTAAAACAGTGTTTTAAATGGTATATTTTAAACTGTGTTTTAAACAGTTGCTTAAAACATCACATTGTGTATTAAGTATGTTTTAAACATTTGTTTAAAACATGATACGATGTTTTAAAAAGTATTTTTAAAACATTTTGTTTTAAACATGCCAACAACCCTGCCACAAGCATGCTATTCTGACTTCAGATTCGTGTTCAGCGCCCCGAAAAACATAAGTAAAAGTGGGTTTTAATTCTCGTTCACGAATTTTTTTTTGTGTGCCTGTGTTATCGGCGTTGTCCAAGCACATTTAATTTAAATTCTGAGAATTTCAGAAAGAAACTGCAAAACAATACGTCGGCGTCGTTCCGGTTTACAAAAATAAATTCTCGAAATGTATACATTTGAGAAAAAAATATGAAGGTTTTTTTGTCATATACAAGGTGACACTGAGATATGGCTCACCCTTTTATTCGTTTGTCGCTTAACTGTTTTGGTCAATGCATCAATAAGTAGACCATTAGTTGGCAGATAAGAAGAGATTTCTTTTCTTTTCCTTTATTATCTGTGATGTATTGATAGTCCATTGCTCCTTTACTGAGCGTTATATGTTATTATGTCAAAATTTATTAAGTATAAGTAGTAACAGTGCAATTAGTCATAATAAATGAAAAATAACGGAACCCAGCTATAGTGAATTTTTAATGCCATATACTAAAAAGTTTACCCATTGTAAATTACCGCAATTTCAACGAAAAATACAATTATCGGAATTTTTTAATATTTCTTTTAAGAAAATAATGATTGTTATAGTTTCCGAGGTTGTTTATAAAGAATTTGTATAATGAAACTTTTTAAAATTAATTTGAAGATGGCAGAAGCTCCAAAAAGCGAAATAAATGAATACTACTGTAAGTGAATCTTTTAAATCCTAGCCAGAAAACGATGTAATGAATTTCAATATTTTTTTCTTCAACATGCTTCATACATACTTTATGTACATAAGAATCTATATTGTCATTTTACTTCCACATCCAGTGGAAGTATAGTAACGACAAAAAAATTTTTAAAAATTTTTATTGTTCAAATAGGCTTAGAATGTCATGAAACGTCGAAATTTCAAGTTTGAGCGAAAAAAAAATTTCTGTCTGTCGGTCTGTCTGTCGGTCTGTCGGTCTGTAACTTTTTTTGTGCGCACGTTTACTCTGGAACCGTTTGAGATATTGACTTGAAATTTGGTACACATATGTACTTTAACGAGATCTAGAACTAGATTATATTTTCATCTTGTTCCGTCGAAGGGTTGGGGGATAAATTGGGGTAAATTTGGAGTAAATAGGTAAATCAAGCAGGTAAGAGTTCATAAAATTAATATTTAGTATAGACAAGAGAAGCTAAGGTCTCAAAATAATTTTTGGCATTAGCCACCCCCATTACCACCCCCACCCCATTATTAAAGGGGATGAAAAAAAAATGTGATTTAGTGTGTGCACAAGAACCAGAAACCTCAAAATATTTTTTTACTTTATCCACCCCCCCACTCCCACCCCCTATCACCACCCCCACCCCACCTCCGATGTGGGGTATCGTTTTATGGGTTTTTGGGGTAGAGGATTTCAAATATTATATTATTAAAGTTCCATAAACAATTATTTCCAGATACAAAATTTTTTCGTTGTGTGACTTGGATAGAAAATCCGGATGTGGAAGTAGTGATTCCTTGGGCAGCGGTTTTTCCTGCTTTTTTGGTTAGGGCTGGTTCCCACCTCTTCTTAGGAGTTGTCGCAAAAACCAAAAAATACACATAATCTAATAGAGAATCAGGTTATAAGAAACAAAGCTCTTATACACTTTTTTTTTAAAATGCATATTTTTCGAGATATTGCGAACTGAAAATTGCAATTTTCACCCCGTAAAATCAGTATTCGTAGACTTTTTTTTTTAAATTACTCGAAAAATGTGGACTTTAAAAAAAATGCAAGGGTACAAAATTAAAGCTTTTACGATAAAAAATCGAATGGTTTTTTTCTTTTTTTTTTTTCTCCGATGTTTAGTTTGGAATATGGCATTTTCAAAATGGCGCCTAAACGTTCAGATAAAAATATACGACGTTAAAATCTAAAATTACTCAAAATCTACAACTATGAGAAAAATTGCTATTCTTGTAAAAATTAAAGGTATTAAAATTTTATTTCGATTGAGACTTATTGCGAACAAAAAAGTAGCGCATTTAAAAATTTAGGCGCCATTTTTTTTAGTCTTATTGCTCTAATTTCTTAATATTTTCGTCTCTTAAGTTTTGATCTCACAGTCATATTCAGCGATCTCGAAAACATAAGTCTATGGATTTTCCTTAATTTATTCGTAAAATTAGAAGAGTTATTAATTTTTCAGTTTTTAGGGTTGGTTTCCACCCTTAAAAATAAAAAGCTGGTAATGTGACAATATAGATTTTAAAAATTACAGATTAAAGTTTCATTATTTTACAAATTCTTTATAAACAACCTCGAAAACTATAACATTCATTATTTTCTTAAAAGAAATATTTAAAAATTCCGATAACTGTATTTTTTGTTGAGATTTCTAAAAACTTTAATTTTTTTTTTTAATTTACGGATTTTCAAAATTGCGGTAATTTTCAATGGGTAAACTTTTTAGTTTATGGCATTAGAAATCCAACAAAAAAAAATCATTCAAATTCATTCACTATAGCTGGGTTCCGAGATATAAATCCAATTGCATTGAACTAAAGGAGTATAAATTAGTTATTTTTCTCTATTTTAATGAAAATAATTTTTTTAAAGGTTTTCTAATTTAAAATGACAAATCTGTTATTTCCCACATAAACTTAGTTTCTATTTGACATATTACATTGAATATGGAACTATCCATCTCATAATCTAATCTTTTAAAAACCGCTGCCCAAGCAATCATTACTTGTACATCCAGATTTTCTATCCAAGTCTCTCAAACGAAAAAATTTTATATATGGAAATAATTGTTTATAAAACTTTAATACTGTAATATTTGAAAATGTCTACCTCAAAAACCCATAAAACGATATGCCACATCGTTAGTGGGGGTAGGGGTAGATGAAGTAAAAACAATTTTTGAGGCCTTTGGTTCCTGTACACATACTAAATCACAATTTTATGTTTGTCACCGCCTTTAATGCAGGGGTAGGGGTGGCTAATGCCAAACATATTTTTGAGACCTTATCATTTCTTATATACAGTGTGTCCCACTTTTCACGGTAACACCTACGTAGCTCAGTTATTAGTCATCCAATTTCTACCAAATTTGAATCGGTATCAAAGACCACTACTATATCCTTTTTGAGTAAGACAAAACTTATTTCAGTCATTGGCGTGCATTTTTATTAAGAAAAAAAGGGTCGATTTTTCGAGAAATTATATTAGGCATTTTTTTGTTGAAGAACTAATGCAGTATTGCTATATTCAGAATTTAACAACATTTTGATTTTTGGTTTTCGAATTACAGCCCACTTAAAATTGCCTATTTTAAACATTAAATAATCAATAAATTGGTAACAAATCTTTTTTCGAAAGAAAGTCATTCTTTATTTTCTCTTTAAATTCATTTTTTCTACCACCCTATATCATCAATACCTTCAAATTCGGAAATCCTTATAGCCCGAATAATTTACAGGTCTGATTACCCAAAATTTTTCAATGAAAATTCGTGGCCTTCGAAATTTGAAAGTTTAGATAATATGGGATAGTGGAAAAAGTGAATTTAAAGAGAAAATGAAGAATGACTTTTTTCGAAAAAAATTTCGTTACCAATTTATTGATTATTTAATGTTTAAAATAAGTAATTTTAAGTGGATCGTAATTCGAAAACTAAAAATCAAAATGTTAAATTCTGGATATAGTGGTTCTATGGCATGCTGATCAATAATATTGCATTAGTTCTTCAACAAAAAATGCCTAATACGATTTCTTTAAAAATCGACCCTTTTTTTTTCTTAATAAAAATGCACGCCACTGACTGAAATAAGTTTTGTGTTACTCAAAAAAGAAATGTTAAAGATCTTTGATAAAGATCCAAATTTGGTTGAAATTGGATGACCAATAACTGAGTTACGTAGGTGTTACCGTGAAAAGTGGAACACACTGTATACTAAATACCAATTTTATTGACTCCTACTTGTTCAATTTACCTATTTACCCCAATTTACTCCTCAATCCTTCAACGGAATAAGATCAAAATATATAATCAAGTTTCAGATCTCATTAAAATACATATGTGTACCAAATTTCAAATCAATATTTTAAACGGTTCCAGAGTAATCGTGGGTACAAAAAAAGTTACAGCGCTTTAGTTAGCGACCCTGGAAACCACCAAACCACCATATTCGGGGGTGCAGTTCTATTGCCAATACTGTTATTGCAGTCTAAATGTAAATAAAGTATATTATTATTATTATTCACAGTCTCGAATACTAAATAAAAAAAAATGCCACGGCACTTATTAATGCACCAAATTATTTTCTACTAGTAAAAGGGACAGACAATCAAACTACCCTATTCAGGTGGTAGAATCGTATTCACCGCTTCAAATACTAAAAAACAGGAAAGAAGGTGACTAAAATGAATAGTTTAGAAATGACAGGCACTTTAGATAATGTAATATTAGAAAAAAAAATTAATTTTATGAAATATATAGAATCATAATCAAATATTCCTTCAACACTTTTACTGATTACTTAATAGTATCCCTATAAAGAAAAATGCCGTTATTTAGAGATGTTAGAACAGCTTCTAATACAGAATATTTACAGAGCAAAATTAAAATAAAATGAAAGGTCTCTATTGGTTTTTATGCATTTAATAAATAGATATTAAAGACGGCAAATTACTGTAAGAAAATGTTGAAAATGATATTAGTTTATTATCACTTATAATATCACAAGAGCTTAAATTATTTCCGAAAATTTTCTTGAGGGCACGATAATTTTCTTAAAATATTCGTGCGCGAAAGAAAATTTCCCGGAATAATTTAAGCTTGCGTGGTATTCGGTAAGAAAATTTCACACCACTTAACACCATAATTTGGAAAAAAATTATTAATCCAACCTGACATTTTAAATTAATTTCACTGCTTGTCAAGTTGGCCAGGGTATTGTTGTTTTTGACATATTATGTTGATTTGTCATTTTTGTTTAATCGGTTCTATCACAAAGCTTAATAATTACTAGTTTAAAAGGTCTGTCGTTGAGTTTAATAAGTGTATTGCGAAATGTCGCGATTTGGTAAAGAAAATCAACAAGTAATTAGACAAAAAATTCAAAATATAACACCAGATAACACCCGAAAATCAAAATCAAGTGTATGGAAACAGTTTGTTGAATTTTGTGACGAAAAGTTGTATAATATTCATGAGTGTATGAGTGTTGTACAAGTGGCTACTATACTGGAGGACTACGCATTTAATATGAACAAGAAAAATTTTGAAGATTAAGGAAAGTGTGGTCAAAGTGATGTGGAACTCTACTGCTAAGCAGAAAAATATAAAATAAAATTTAATCCGTTTTCTGATGTGGAATTTGCGACCGCCAGAGCTGCACGCGATGCTAAGCGCAAAAAATTACAGAGAGACCCATTAAAAAGAAAAGTGAGTGCTTCAGCCTTAACCAGCGACGAATACAAAAAATTATTGAAATGTGGGATGAAAATACTCCAGATGGATTGCAGCGTAAATTTTTTCACATAGTTTCACATGAGCTGGCATGGAGAGGAGGGGAAGGATATTCTGCGTGTATCCAATACTTCAAAGAAGAAACTGATAATTTCGGAAACCCAAAAGGTCGGATAGAATATAATCCAATATTCTCCAAAACCACACAAGGTGGTTCTAAAAAACTGTCGGATAGTAAATGGTTGATTACAAATTTCGATAATCCACAAATGTGTCCGGTTCGTTTGTTTAAGAAGTTGATGGAAAAAAGGGGAAATCTTATTCAGACCGACAGATTATTCTTAACACCAAACCTATACTGGAGTCAACCCAATTCGAAAGGATGGTACAAGAATAGCCCAGTTGGTAAGAACAATGTATCTTCATGGTTTAAATCAGCAGCCTCTGATATAGGAATTGACACTAAAAAAAGTAAAAATAACTAATCATTCTGCAAGAGCAACAGCTGTTTCGAAATTGGCCAAGGAAGGAGTTGGTGAACAACAGCTCATTAAAATTACTGGACACAGTAATAGTCAGTCAATCAAACCTTACTTACAATTGGACGTTGAACATCATCATCAGATGATTGAATCCATGAGAATTTCATCAAGTACTAGCAAGTTTAATCATGATCAGAGCACAATGCAAAATAAAACAGAAAGTACCCAGATTCAACCCACCAATTCAAGCCAGCCCACAAACATTTATAATAATTGTGTTTTTAATATTAATAAAACCTATAATAATTAAATTTATTTCGTTATTATTTTGCTTATTAGTCGATATCATTAGAGATTTGCCAATGAAGATATTAGTTCAACAAGAAATAAATTCTAAAAAAATCATATAGGTATATCCACCATATTTCGTTAAATAAAAAAAAATTACCAACTTTAGTTACACCAAATGCTAAAACTCAGATGGGTATTAGTTCAGTCTATCGCCCTTTCATAATTTTAGGTTACTAAAGGTGGTAGAAATGTATTTTTTGTTAAAGTAATCCATAACACTTCTAATTTAAAAAATATATTATATTTTTTAAATTAATGGTTTGTTGCAGTAGGTGGCCGTGATATAGGCGGCCATGCTTTTGACAGATGAGGTTTATATTGGTAAATTACATTAAGTTACTGTATAGTAAACCAGCAAACAAAGATATTTTTATGTAAAACATTTCTTGTAAGCATTTGCGTTAAACAATTTGAGAAAAATGGAATGCTTCGAAAAGTACAATTTATGTAAATACTGCAAAGAGTTGAGTCAAGCGCAAATATGTCATCCAAGATTAATATATTTAACGAATTTAATGGAAGATTGCGATCAGGAAGCGTTAGAGTCGAATGGTTTGTTTACGAAAATCCAAGAAAGTCTGTTGCAGATGTCAAGTAAATATGGCCTTTTGCGTAAAAGAGATTTGAACAAAATTATTTCAAAATATTACATATATGTCTTAAAACACAGACATCTAATTAATTCGTCACCTTCCTATTCACCATTAAGAAGAGAGGATGGGTTAGAATTCAAGCAACATTTAAATATTACTATGTTTGTACATCCTACGTTTTTTGAATTATAAATTGTTAATGCATAATAATTTAACAAATTTGTGTTTTCTGTTTAATGAAACTTTATAGCGAATAATAAATAATAATGTTAATTCAGAAATTTTGCATTATTCACAGGTATATCTACATTATTTAATGGTTGTAGATCATATGTTTACCTTTTCAACTGTCAAAAAATTTTCACTTAAATATCGTGGCGCCTCGAAAAAATTTCCGGAAATTTTTTTAATTGCCATGGTAACTAGTCAAAATTAAGGTATCTTATTGGTTAAAAAGTAGAGGTGTCAAATTTTCTGTTATATTACTCCATGTAAAGGTACTTCTGGGCAAGCAATGGAACTTCATTTGTTGGAGAAAAGGGTACAGTAAATATGCAAATGGATACTTGCAAAGGAGGATCATTTGGCCACTTATTGTGCTTTCCAGAATGCACCACGAGGAGGCGATCCTTTTTACATTCCGAATTTTTTTAATCATCTTGGTACCTAGTATTAGATGCTGTGTATAGTGTTCCACCCCCTGAACAGGGTGCGAATAGGGGTAGGTCTTTACCCTTTTGTTATCTCTATTGAATTGGTACCTAATAGTTATCATATAATAAATACCATTTTCACATTCTCTATTCAGTATAAGCTATTATTCAAAGCAATTTTAGGTTTTTTTTTTAATTATTTGTATGGGGTAAACTATACCAGTTTTCCTACGGAACCCTTCTATGTGCAAACGGAGTCGCGCTTGACCGAGTTATTTCATTGTGCTGTAAATTGTTTCATCTTTGTTTGGGCCCCACTATTTAATTTATTTAGCCTTTATACCATTTAAATTTACATTGGTGTGAAGACAAAAAATTATTCTATTCGACATTCGACGTAGATTATATATAGTAAGTATGGATGGGATACAATACTTGGAATAATTTCATCTAACAAACCGTTACAGTTCGGAGACGCCCGCGATACCCACAGCACTCTCGATTTAATAACCACGAAAATCCTGCGAAAGTCTAAATACCATCAAGTAATCCGTGGGTCTTCAAAAAAAAAAAGACAATCGCCATGGAACAAAGTCACTAAGAACAGAAGAGATTCTGCAGTTAATTGCTCCTCGGCGCTGTTCAGCGGTCGTCGCTCTGCACGCCGCACTAGATGCGCGCTCACGGAGTCCCGCGACGTGCGGCCAAAGCCATCGCGAACACTTCCTCATGGTGCGGGGGTGGCCAGCGAGAGCGACGGAGACGGAGAATCTATTGACGTAATCGCGGAAGGCGGCGGCGGCGCACGATCGCTCGCGAATACTTTCGTGTGTTATATTTCACATGCTTTAGTAGATTTTCCTCAGTTCAGAACAGTTTTCGGTGTTGAGTGGAGTGCCGTGGGCAGCGCGTCTATCTCTAGAAACCGGTACAGCTTTTATAGATGGTGCGATCGTGCTTTTGTGCTTTTATATTGTTTTTTCTTTGGGTTGTTGATTTTTCATGTGCCTGACTAGGATTTATTTTTTCGTTTTGTTTAGCTGTAAGTTTTTGTTTTGTTTATTTTCGTTCGTTTTTTGTAGTTTCAGAACTTAGCACTGTAAGTTCGTGTACAGAGAGAGGCTTGTTCATATGCATTTTTTTTTATCGAGCACTGCCAGATAACAGTGCCATGGCTGTGCCCGTTTATGCAAAGCGGTCTCGGTGTAGGTGGACTAGCAGATGTGTAATTTTTTTGCAATATTTACTCTGAAAGTGTGGGGCGCGTTTTTGGGTGCGAGTAAGCTTTTTATAAACAGACACAGACCAAACCCGTAATTTTGGCGTTTGAGTGAATACACATCGCTGGAGTTGATGACAGCGGCTTATTTTATCGTAATATAGGTACCTATCGAGTAACAGGTTTCGCAATGAAAGAAATTAGCCCCATTTTTCGAGTCATTATAGTCAATTTATTTACAACTTGCATTTAAGTTTGTAACATTATAATAATATACCTACTTAGCCATCTTGCAAAATTACGCCCAAAGATCCGCAGTACATTAAAATAGAGACGGACTTTTTTATGTTCATAATCTAATTTTCCCTAGAATCAACCATTTTTAAATAATGCTTTATTTAGCAATGTAGCCTTATCATCTCGTTGCTCTGATCATTGAATTTTGGGTGTTTCCCCTGCAAGAAAGGTGTTGGTAGGTACTATCGACATCTGTGCAACCAAGTTTGAAACTCGAGATAAAAACCGATAATTGCGATAATTGTTCAATTGTCTTGCTTATATATAAGTAATTGTGAAATACCTTGCAAGCTATTGTGTAATTGTTTGAAAATTGGTTATTTAACAAATAAGCAAAGCTTTCTTTAGAAATGTTAGATTTTGCTGTTGTACTCTCGTTCTGAATATTTTTATCATTCATTGCAGCCGAAATATTTTTCACTTGTAATCTCCCAAGTGCTTGAATTATTGCTGGAAATTTTTTTGTACATGAATTTTCTTAAAAAATTCATGTACGAGAAAAAATTCCAGCAATTAATTGATGCACGCGGGGTCGGTAAGAAAATTTCATATCTACATAAATTAAATAAATACTAATTTTAACTGACATTAAGATTATTCTAAGACATTAACAAGGTATAAGATTAGTAGGCCATAAATGGGTTTTGTTGACAAAATGACAGAAACGCATGGGAATTAGTATTGTTGTGTCATAAGTCATAAGTATAGAAAATATTAGACAAGAAGTCCAAAATTTAATGCCACAAAATACGAAGAAGTCCAACGAGAGTGTGTGGATACAATTTTTGCAGTTTTGTAATAAAAATATCCTACGATAGGTATTAACAATCCATCAATTTTCATCAAAGCACTTGGTCAAATCATATGCGTTCAATATCTACTTATATGCAATATTAAAAAATAAATTTCCACTCATTTTAGTTGCAAAAAACCGCTGCCCAAGGAATTACTACACTTCCACATCCAGATTTTCTATTCAAGTCTCTCACAAAGAAAAAATTTTGTATGTGGAAATAATTGTTTATGGAACTTTAATATAATATTTGAGATCCTTTACCCCAAAAACCCATAAAACTATACCCCACATGGGGTATAGGTGAGGTGGTAGTGGGGGTGGATGAAGTAAAAAATATTTTGAGGTTTTTGGTTCTTGTAAACACAATAAATCACAATTTTTTTTTAATCCCCTTCAATAATGGGGTGGGGGTGGTAATGGGGGTGGCTAATGCCAAAAAATTTTTATGGACTCTTACCTGCTTGATATAGCTATTTACCCCAATTTACCCCCCAACCCTTCGACGGAACAAGATGAAAATATAATCTAGTTCCAGATCTCGTTAAAGTACATACGTGTACCAAATTTCAAGTCAATATCTTAAACGGTTCCAGAGTAAACGTGCGCACAAAAAAAGTTACAGATAGACCGACAGACAGAATTTTTTTTTCACTCAAACTTAAAATCTCGACGTTTGTCGTTACTATGCTTCCACTGGATGTGGAAGTAAAAGTTGCAAGTTAATATATATTCACTGAAATGTTTGATATTACATCTTCTTCACTAAAATGGGTGGAATTCTGTTTTTCTTATATTTTCTAATGTTACAACAGTTTTTTAGTTTCACAAAATTACTGAAAATTGTTTATGACAACTCTATTTGTGCATTATAAAATAAGTTTTGTTCACTAAAATAGATGGAACATTGTTTTTTAGTTTATTTTCATGTTTTATGCACATGGTATAGCTAAGCTTCAGCACATTATAACTTGAAAATAAAACGTCATTAGCTAGTATTTATCATTATTTCATTGACAGTTTCACCAAGTGCAAGCTTAATATTTCTATTGTTGAAGTTGTTTTCGAGGTTTTAAAAAAATAAGATATTGAAGAATGGAAAAAGAACAGAAATATACATTATGCACATATTGTGAAGAGCTTTGTGAGGTTAAAAAAAGCCATCCAAAATTGAAATACTTATCATACCTGGTTGAAAAGTGTAATATGGACGAAAACCAAAATGAGAAGTTATTCAGCGTAGTTTAGAGAAATTATATTTATGCAGTCGAGCATACCTAGACATTTAATTGATATAGATTTTTCACCGATGTATTCACCATTGAAACGCGAACGGGTGTGAAATCATCCACATCCACATTTTAAAGTAGGACTATAATCGATGAAGTCGTGGATTTAAATAATAATTTGATTTTCGTTGTAGAGTTTTAATTTCAACGTGGTGTCATTATGTAAGATCATGAATCAGAGAAACGTACTGAATTTATTTAGGAGCCCGTCTAGTAGAGTAGGGTGGGATAGGGTTGAAATAATTTAAAAATTATTGCTTATTTTATCATCAGTTATATAAAAATTAATTATTTTAGCAACACTTGTTGTCGAGCTATAATTTTAATGAAGTTTCGTTAAGAATAAAGAAATACATCTGTCCAATGCATTGAAATCATTTTACAGCCCGTCTTGGAGGGTTAGAGGGGTGAAATTATTTAAAAATTACTAATTTTACAACAGTTGTTGTCGAGCTATAATTTTAGTGAGGTTTCGTTAAGAATAAAGAAATATATCAGACCAATGCATTGAAACCATTTTCCAGCCCGTCTAGGGGGGTGAGCGGGGGTTGAAATACATTAAAAAATTACTTATTTCAGCAACTGTTGCTGTCGAGGTTTAATGTTAACGTGGTATTGTTAAGAATAGAGAAATACATCTGGCCAATGCATTGAAATCATTTTCCAGTCCGTCTAGGGGGTGAGATGGGGTGAAATTCTTTAAAAATTACTAATTTTAGCAACAGTTGCTGTAGAGCTATAATTTTAGTGAAGTTTCGTTAAAAGTAAAGAAATATATCAGACCAATGCATTGAAACCATTTTCCAGCCTGTCTAGGGGGGTGAGCGGGGGTTGAAATACTTTAAAAAATTATTTATTTCAGCAACTGTTGATGTCGAGCTTTAATTTTAACGCGGTATTGTTAAGAATAGAGAAATATATCTGGCCAAAACATTGAAATCATTTTCCAGCCCGTCTAGGGGGTGGGATGGGGTGAAATTCTTTAAAAATTACTAATTTTAGCAACAGTTGCTGTCGAGCTATAATTTTAGTGAGGTTTCGTTAAGAGTAAAGAAATATATCAGACTAATGCATTGAAACCATTTTCCAGTCCGTCTACGGGGGTGAGCGGGGGTTGAAATACTTTAAAAAATTACTAATCTCAGCAACTGTTGCTGTCGAGGTTTAATGTTAACGTGGTATTGTTAAGAATAGAGAAATATATCTGGCCAAAGCATTGAAATCATTTTCCAGCCCGTCTAGGGGGTGAGATGGGGTGAAATTCTTTAAAAATTACTAATTTTAGCAACAGTTGCTGTCGAGCTATAATTTTAGTGAGGTTTCGTTAAGAGTAAAGAAATATATCAGACTAATGCATTGAAACCATTTTCCAGCCCGTCTACGGGGGTGAGCGGGGGTTGAAATACTTTAAAAAATTACTAATTTCAGCAACTGTTGCTGTCGAGGTTTAATGTTAACGTGGTATTGTTAAGAATAGAGAAATACATCTGGCCAATGCATTGAAATCATTTTCCAGCCCGTCTAGGGGGTGAGATGGGGTGAAATTCTTTAAAAATTACTAATTTTAGCAACAGTTGCTGTCGAGCTATAATTTTAGTGAGGTTTCGTTAAGAGTAAAGAAATATATCAGACCAATGCATTGAAACCATTTTCCAGCCCGTCTAGGGGGGTGAGCGGGGGTTGAAATACTTTAAAAAATTACTTATTTCAGCAACTGTTGATGTCGAGCTTTAATTTTAACGCGGTATTGTTAAGAATAGAGAAATACATCTAGCCAATGCATTGAAATCATTTTCCAGCCCGTCTAGGGGGTGAGATGGGGTGAAATTCTTTAAAAATTACTAATTTTAGCAACAGTTGCTCTCGAGCTATAATTTTAGTGAGGTTTCGTTAAGAGTAAAGAAATACATCAGACTAATACATTGAAATCATTTTCCAGCCCGTCTACGGGGGTGAGCGGGGGTTGAAATACTTTAAAAAATTACTAATTTCAGCAACTGTTACTGTCGAGCTTTAATTTTAACGTGGTATTGTTAAGAATAGAGAAATACATCTGGCCAATGTATTGAAACCATTTTCCAGCCCGTCTAGGGTGGTGAGCGGGGGTCGAAATACTTTAAAAAATTACTTATTTTCGCAACTGTTGATGTCGAGCTTCAATTTGAACGTGGTATTGTTAAGAACAAAGAAATACATCTGACCAATGCATTGAAACCATTTTCCAGTCCGTCTAAGGGGATGAGCGGGGGTTGAAATACTTTAAAGAATTACTTATTTTAGCAACTGTTGCTGTCGAGCTTTAATTTTAACGTCGTATTGTTAAGAATAGAGAAATACATCTGGCCAATGCATTGAAATTATTTTCCAGCCCGTCTAGAGGGTGAGATGGGGTGAAAATCTTTAAAAATGATTAATTTTAGCAACAGTTGCTGTCGAGCTACAATTTTAGTGAGGTTTCGTTAAGAATAAAGAAATATATCAGACCAATGCATTGAAACCATTTTCCAGCCCGTCTAGGGGGGTGAGCGGGGGATGAAATACTTTAAAAAATTACTTATTTCAGCAACTGCTGCTGTCGAGCTTTAATTTTGACGAGGTATTGTTAAGAATAGAGAAATACATCTGGCCAATGCATTGAAACCATTTTCCAGTCCGTCTAAGGGGGTGAGCGGGGGTCGAAATACTTTAAAAAATTACTTATTTTCGCAACTGTTAATGTCGAGCTTCGCTTTTAACGTGGTATTGTTAAGAATGGTGAAATACATCTGGCCAATGCATTGAAACCATTTTCCAGCCCGTCTAGGGGGGTGAGCGGGGGTTGAAATACTTTAAAAAATTACTTATTTTAGCAACTGTTGCTGTCGAGCTTTAATTTTAACGTGGTATCGTTAAGAATAGAGAAATACATCTGGCCAATGCATTGAAATCATTTTCCAGCCCGTCTAGGGGGTGAGATGGGGTGAAATTCTTTAAAAATTACTAATTTTAGCAACAGTTGCTGTCGAGCTATAATTTTAGTGAGGTTTCGTTAAGAGTAAAGAAATATATCAGATCAATGCATTGAAACCATTTTCCAGCCCGTCTAGGGGGGGTGAGCGAGGGTTGAAATACTTTAAAAAATTACTAATTTCAGCAACTGTTGCTGTCGAGGTTTAATGTTAACGTGGTATTGTTAAGAATAGAGAAATACATCTGGCCAATGCATTGAAATCATTTTCCAGCCCGTCTAGGGGGTGAGATGGGGTGAAATTCTTTAAAAATTACTAATTTTAGCAACAGTTGCTGTCGAGCTATAATTTTAGTGAGGTTTCGTTAAGAGTAAAGAAATATATCAGACCAATGCATTGAAACCATTTTCCAGCCCGTCTAGGGGGGTGAGCGGGGGTCGAAATACTTTAAAAAATTACTTATTTTCGCAACTGTTGATGTCGAGCTTCAATTTGAACGTGGTATTGTTAAGAACAAAGAAATACATCTGACCAATGCATTGAAACCATTTTCCAGTCCGTCTAAGGGGGTGAGCGGGGCTTGAAATACTTTAAAGAATTACTTATTTTAGCAACTGTTGCTGTCGAGCTTTAATTTTAACGTCGTATTGTTAAGAATAGAGAAATATATCTGGCCAATGCATTGAAATTATTTTCCAGCCCGTCTAGAGGGTGAGATGGGGTGAAAATCTTTAAAAATGACTAATTTTAGCAACAGTTGCTGTCGAGCTACAATTTTAGTGAGGTTTCGTTAAGAATAAAGAAATATATCAGACCAATGCATTGAAACCATTTTCCAGCCCGTCTAGGGGGGTGAGCGGGGGATGAAATACTTTAAAAAATTACTTATTTCAGCAACTGCTGCTGTCGAGCTTTAATTTTGACGAGGTATTGTTAAGAATAGAGAAATACATCTGGCCAATGCATTGAAACCATTTTCCAGTCCGTCTAAGGGGGTGAGCGGGGGTCGAAATACTTTAAAAAATTACTTATTTTCGCAACTGTTAATGTCGAGCTTCGCTTTTAACGTGGTATTGTTAAGAATGGTGAAATACATCTGGCCAATGCATTGAAACCATTTTCCAGCCCGTCTAGGGGGGTGAGCGGGGGTTGAAATACTTTAAAAAATTACTTATTTTTGCAACTGTTGCTGTCGAGCTTTAATTTTAACGTGGTATCGTTAAGAATAGAGAAATACATCTGGCCAATGCATTGAAATCATTTTCCAGCCCGTCTAGGGGGTGAGATGGGGTGAAAATCTTTAAAAATTACTAATTTTAGCAACAGTTGCTGTCGAGCTATAATTTTAGTGAGGTTTCGTTAAGAATAAAGAAATATATCAGACCGATGCATTGAAACCATTTTCCAACCCGTCTAGGGGGGTGAGCGGGGGTTGAAATACTTTAAAAAATTACTAATTTCAGCAACTGTTGCTGTCGAGTTTTAATTTTAACGTGGTATTGTTAAGAATAGAGAAATACATCTGTCCAATGCATTGAAATCATTTTCCAGCCCGTCTTGGGGGTGAGATGGGGTGAAATTCTTTAAAAATTACTAATTTTAGCAACAGTTGCTGTCGAGCTATAATTTTAGTGAGGTTTCGTTAAGAGTAAAGAAATATATCAGACTAATGCATTGAAACCATTTTCCAGCCCGTCTACGGGGGTGAGCGGGGGTTGAAATACTTTAAAAAATTACTAATTTCAGCAACTGTTGCTGTCGAGGTTTAATGTTAACGTGGTATTGTTAAGAATAGAGAAATACATCTGGCCAATGCATTGAAATCATTTTCCAGCCCGTCTAGGGGGTGAGATGGGGTGAAATTCTTTAAAAATTACTAATTTTAGCAACAGTTGCTGTCGAGCTATAATTTTAGTGAGGTTTCGTTAAGAGTAAAGAAATATATCAGACCAATGCATTGAAACCATTTTCCAGCCCGTCTAGGGGGGTGAGCGGGGGTCGAAATACTTTAAAAAATTACTTATTTTCGCAACTGTTGATGTCGAGCTTCAATTTGAACGTGGTATTGTTAAGAACAAAGAAATACATCTGACCAATGCATTGAAACCATTTTCCAGTCCGTCTAAGGGGGTGAGCGGGGCTTGAAATACTTTAAAGAATTACTTATTTTAGCAACTGTTGCTGTCGAGCTTTAATTTTAACGTCGTATTGTTAAGAATAGAGAAATATATCTGGCCAATGCATTGAAATTATTTTCCAGCCCGTCTAGAGGGTGAGATGGGGTGAAAATCTTTAAAAATGACTAATTTTAGCAACAGTTGCTGTCGAGCTACAATTTTAGTGAGGTTTCGTTAAGAATAAAGAAATATATCAGACCAATGCATTGAAACCATTTTCCAGCCCGTCTAGGGGGGTGAGCGGGGGATGAAATACTTTAAAAAATTACTTATTTCAGCAACTGCTGCTGTCGAGCTTTAATTTTGACGAGGTATTGTTAAGAATAGAGAAATACATCTGGCCAATGCATTGAAACCATTTTCCAGTCCGTCTAAGGGGGTGAGCGGGGGTCGAAATACTTTAAAAAATTACTTATTTTCGCAACTGTTAATGTCGAGCTTCGCTTTTAACGTGGTATTGTTAAGAATGGTGAAATACATCTGGCCAATGCATTGAAACCATTTTCCAGCCCGTCTAGGGGGGTGAGCGGGGGTTGAAATACTTTAAAAAATTACTTATTTTTGCAACTGTTGCTGTCGAGCTTTAATTTTAACGTGGTATCGTTAAGAATAGAGAAATACATCTGGCCAATGCATTGAAATCATTTTCCAGCCCGTCTAGGGGGTGAGATGGGGTGAAAATCTTTAAAAATTACTAATTTTAGCAACAGTTGCTGTCGAGCTATAATTTTAGTGAGGTTTCGTTAAGAATAAAGAAATATATCAGACCGATGCATTGAAACCATTTTCCAACCCGTCTAGGGGGGTGAGCGGGGGTTGAAATACTTTAAAAAATTACTAATTTCAGCAACTGTTGCTGTCGAGTTTTAATTTTAACGTGGTATTGTTAAGAATAGAGAAATACATCTGTCCAATGCATTGAAATCATTTTCCAGCCCGTCTTGGGGGTGAGATGGGGTGAAATTCTTTAAAAATTACTAATTTTAGCAACAGTTGCTGTCGAGCTGTAATTTTAGTGAGGTTTCGTTAAGAGTAAAGAAATATATCAGACTAATGCATTGAAACCATTTTCCAGCCCGTCTACGGGGGTGAGCGGGGGTTGAAATACTTTAAAAAATTACTAATCTCAGCAACTGTTGCTGTCGAGGTTTAATGTTAACGTGGTATTGTTAAGAATAGAGAAATACATCTGGCCAATGCATTGAAATCATTTTCCAGCCCGTCTAGGGGGTGAGATGGGGTGAAATTCTTTAAAAATTACTAATTTTAGCAACAGTTGCTGTCGAGCTATAATTTTAGTGAGGTTTCGTTAAGAGTAAAGAAATATATCAGATCAATGCATTGAAACCATTTTCCAGCCCGTCTAGGGGGGGTGAGCGAGGGTTGAAATACTTAAAAAAATTACCTATTTCAGCAACTGTTGATGTCGAGCTTTAATTTTAACGCGGTATTGTTAAGAATAGAGAAATATATCTGGCCAAAGCATTGAAATCATTTTCCAGCCCGTCTAGGGGGTGAGATGGGGTGAAAATCTTTAAAAATTACTAATTTTAGCAACAGTTGTCGAGCTATAATTTTAGTGATGTTTCGTTAAGAATAAAGAGATATATCAGACCAATGCATTGAAACCATTTTCCAGCCCGTCTAGGGGGATGAAATACTTTAAAAAATTACTTATTTCAGCAACTGTTGATGTCGAGCTTCGATTTTGACGTGGTATTGTTAAGAATGGTGAAATACATCTGGCCAATGCATTGAAACCATTTTCCAGCCCTTAGGGGGGTGATCGGGGGTTGAAATACTTTAAAGAATTACTTATTTCAGCAACTGTTGCTGTCGAGCTTTAATTTTAACGTGGCATTGTTAAGAACAGAGAAATACATCTGGCCAATGTATTGAAACCATTTTCCAGCCCGTCTAGGGTGGTGAGCGGGGGTCGAAATACTTTAAAAAATTACTTATTTTCGCAACTGTTGATGTCGAGCTTCAATTTGAACTTGGTATTGTTAAGAATATAGAAATACATCTGACCAATGCATTGAAACCATTTTCCAGCCCGTTTAAGGGGGTGAGCGAGGGTCGAATTACTTTAAAAAATTACTTATTTTCGCAACTGTTGATGTCGAGCTTCAATTTGAACGTGGTATTGTTAAGAATAAAGAAATACATCTGACCAATGCATTGAAACCATTTTCCAGCCCGTCTAGGGGGGTGAGCGGGGGTTGAAATACATTAAAAAATTACTTATTTTCGCAACTGTTGATGTCGAGCTTCAATTTTGACGTGGTATTGTTAAGTATAGAGAAATACATCTGGCCAATGCATTGAAATCATTTTCCAGCCCGTCTCACAGTGGGCCATTTGCAACTTCTAGGTGGACAAAATTCTAGAAACTTCTAAATGACCTTAAAATAGTTGTTAGAAGACAGGAAAAATCGTGAAAAAATTTTAAGGATTAAGGGGGTGGTTATTGAGGGGTTGAAAAATAAATTTGCTTCTAAAGTCTCGAAACTCTGTGAATATAATAATATGATGTCTGTGAATATATCAAAAATAGTTAAAAAATTATAAATAGTAGGGGGGTCGTTTTTGAGGGGGTTGAAAGATAAATATTATTTTAAAATTCTGAAACTTTGTGCACATGATAATATTAGATCCATGAATTCGCTGAAAATAAAAAAAAATCCAAGCAATGAGGGGTTGGATTTCAGAGGATTGAAAAATAAATACAGTTTAAAAGTATGTAAAAAAGTTTCAAAAAATTTCTTGCCAATGTTTTAATTATCTAACATAACTTAATTTCAAATCATTCAAAACATTGCAAGGATTGCAAGCCCTTTGTGCTTTCTGAAAATTCTGTAGGGGGAATACATATTGTGACATGCCCCAAGTGCACTGTTTCTTAATAAATTATAAGAATGTTTAGTTTACATTCGAAAAATAAAGCTAACGCTTCTTCTGGATAATATTTCCGCTGATTTTCGTGTTCCTGCAAAATTTTCTTCATCAGTAGCGGTTGATATATCCTCATGGATTTTGCCGCCTTCTTGCCCTCGCTCAGCCAATCTTCGAAAGTTCCTTCGGGAAAATAACACACATATGTATTTTAACGAGATCTGGAACTAGATTATATTTTGATACTATTTCGTTGAAAGGTTGGAAGGTAAATGGAGGTACTGGAGGTAAATAAGTAAAGTAAGCAAGTAAGAGTCCATAAAGTTGAAATTTAGTGTATGTACGAGAAGCCAAGGTCTCAACATTTTTTTGGCGTCGGCCACCCTCACTTCATTATTAAAGGGGGTAAAAAGATTAAATTGCGATTTAGTACATCTACAAGACCCAGAAGGCATAACATTTTTTTAATATATTATTAAAGTTCTGTGAACAATTATTTCCACCTAGTGGACTGCAAATATGGTATCAACAGTTTTTTCGTTGTAAGAGACTTGGATAAATAATCTGGGTGTGGAAATAGTGATTCTTTGGGCAGCGGTTTTATGAAAGAGAAATATATAGGTATTTTAAACAAAAAGCAAACATTTAAATACTGGTTAATTGTATTATTTTGTAGATTTCGCGACATTGTTTAGAAGAAAATACATGTGGCAGAGCATCCCAATAAGAAACAGAAACATTTTTGAAGATATTTCAAAAATTAAATATTTATTACAAAAATTTTTTACTATCTCGGGTATGTTTTATAGTTTTTATACTTTCCGAATTACGTAGGAAAATTATTGCGATCATGCATACATTCAATTTTAAATTTTTGATGGATTTATACGTAGTTCTCCAACCCTACAAAGTGGTTTTAAAAATTAATTTCTCGTTGTTGCACCCACATAGTCCAAACTTCCAAACCACTAAAAATCGGTTTTGATCAAGTTTTGCATACTTGTTTAGAGCGGTTACACCTAATTCTGAAATAGCAAAATGAATCCCAACTCAAATGCGAAGTGAGCAGACCACTGAAAGTTGGTAAAAAAGTGGAATATATTATATACGAAGTGTTGGTGTACTTCCGGGGTGTTTTCCCGCGTAGTTGATAGGCTCCTCCTGGAACCACAGTTGTCTAAACGACGTTTCGGCAGAATCCCATCTGCCATCTTCAGGTTCTAGCTGAAAGCTGCCTATTGCTGCTCCTCGTTGCTCGAACTGAGCTAGTTCAGTTCATGAACAGTACCAGTTTGATACAGCATGACTTATTGCGCCATAGAAAATGGAGGGAGGGAGGCTGTAGGGAGTCGGGTTTAAAGAATTAAATATTTTTTTTTTGAAACACTGAAACGACCAACGATTTAGATTGAATTTAATACATGGATACTTCATTAGTACCAGTATTAGATGAAATGACCAGTTCCTCGCAGAAATTACAGAAAATATTAAAAAATCGATAATAAGTGACGTACACCGTACTGTATAAACCTCTTATATATCCTTGTATAACTTCTTGTATAGCATAATTGCGCCTAGTCTATCACTTTTTTCCTCTGCGAAAATTTTGGTAAACGCGGCGTTCCTCCTCGGCATGAAAAAGACGATTTCCACACGTCGGACTGGAAAATCGGCAAATATATTTGGTTCGACAATTCGAAAATTGGATTCTACATATTTTTATTAAGCAATTTTGAAAAAATCAGCTAGTTATCAATAAATGTTTTAAAGTTATGTTATGTTATGTTTAGGTGGTAGACACCCTTAACGATCCAAAATTTTTGTCGGACAGTTTGTAGAAATATATAGAATACAAATATAGAATCAAATTCTCAAATTGTCCGACAAAATATATTCGCCGATTCTCCAGTCCGACGCGTGGAAATCGTCTTTTTCATGCCGAGAAGGAACGCCGCGTTTACGAAAATTTTCGCAGAGGAAAAAAATGATAGACTAGGCGCAATTATGCTGTACAATAAGTTATACAGGGATATGTATAAATTGCATTTATGTACGCGGGCACCTAAACTATTACCATTTCAAGTGAAACACACTATATATGACAAACTGTTATTTACAGGGTGCCGTTAAATAATTTTTTCATGTTTTGCTTCTCAGTATTTAAATAAATCTTTACATATTTGTTATTTAAAATTAGTAATAGTTATAAGAAATTAAGAAAAAATTCCGACAAATTGTTTATCTGTTTTCGAAGATAGTGTTTTTGTCTGGAACGCCGACTCTGAAGTATCGTTATTTAGAATAGAACTAACTGCGTCAATACACGAACTCGGCAACTAATACTAGCTTTTATTACAAGCTTTTATTTAACTTGCAATGTTTGTATGTTTGTTTGTTTAGGTCAAATCTTGCAACTGAATTTTAAAACAGTTATCCTCAACCGATTAAGCTGAAATTTTGCATACACGTTTAATTTGGATGACAATGCATGGTTAGTTAAGTGATGTCATTCTAAATCCAATATGGCGGACTCCCAAAGATGGCGGACCAGTTATTTTTTATGCACCCCCATGATATGGGTATCAAATGGAAGGGTCTGCTGAGAAGAATACGAAAAATAAAATAACGTCACACTAAATTCAATATGGCGGACGGTTACACTGCTGAGTGAGGAGTACCATTAACTAATTAACGCTATTAAAAGCTTGTTTTTAAAAAGTTTTTTTTTTTAATTAACTTGCTTTGTATGTATGATGACCATACAATAATATGATGCCAAAAAGTGTATTTTTTAGTTTTAATCCTATAATTTGATCGCATCATAATGTATTCACTCAGGCGTTGTATTCTAAGAAATGACGAAGGATCTGGTATTATTTTAAGCAAGGACGAAACAATAAATATATAATAATTAAGACGTAACTAAAAATTTAAAAATTAAATTAAATGAAAAAAAATTTTTTTAAAAACAAGCTTTTATTATTTAGGTGCATTAAAACGAAAAAAATAAGTTATGTTGAATTAATTGTATTAAAAGCTTGTCGCGAGAATAGAAAAAAATACTTACAATCTTTGTCAAACAAATTGTATCCCTGTATAAACTTCTCGTGCGCGACAAGCTTCTAAGACAATTAATTCAACATAACTTATTTTTTTCGTTTTAGTGCACCTAAACAATAATAAAAGCTTGTTTTTAAAAAAGTTTTTTTTACATTTAATTTTTTTTTAAATAATTTATCCCCATCTCATCCTCATAGACAGGCTGAAAAATTAATTTAATACATTTTTCTGATGCATTTTTTTATTCTTAAGGAAACCACGTTAAAATTCAAGCTTGCCAATAGCTGTTGCTAAAGCAATCTATATTTAAATCATTTCACCCCCTCTTAAATGGGCTGATAAATAATTTTATTGCACTGATCTAATGAATTTCTTCATTCAAGAAAACAAAGTTAAAATAAAGCACGGCAATAAGAGTTGCACATCCATGCGATTTTTAAATAATTTCAACAATCGCTCACCCTCCTAGATGGGCTGGAACTAACTTCATTGCAAAACCACGTAAAGTTGAGTATAGCTGTTGATAAAATACTTGATTTTTAAATTATTTCAACCTCCGCTCACCCTCCTAGACGGGCCGAAAATAACTTCAATATATTTTTCTGATGCATTTCTTTACTCTTAATTAAGCCACGTTAAAATTAAAACTCGAGAAGAACTGTCGATAAAATAGTTAACTTTTAGAATATTTCAGCCCCATCTCCCTCTCCTAGACGGGCCGGAAAATGATTTCAATGCACTGGCCAGATGTATTATTTCTCTATTCTAAATAAAACCACGTGAATATTAAAATTCGACAATAACAGTTGCTAAAATAAGTAACTTTTTAAAGTATTTCAACCCCCGCTCACCCGCCTAGACGGGCTGGAAAATGGTTTCAATGCATTGGCCAGATGTATTTCTCTATTCTTAACAATACCACGTTAAAATTAAAGCTCGACATCAACAGTTGCGAAAATAAGTAATTTTTTAAAGTATTTCGACCCCCGCTCACCCTCTTAGACGGGCTGGAAAATGGTTTCAATGCATTGGCCAGATGTATTTCACCATTCTTAACAATACCACGTCAAAAGCGAAGCTCGACATCAACAGTTGCGAAAATAAGTAATTTTTTAAAGTATTTCGACCCCCGCTCACCTCCTTAGACGGGCTGGAAAATGGTTTCAATGCATTGGCCAGATGTATTTCTCTATTCTTAACAATACCTCGTCAAAATTAAAGCTCGACAGCAGCAGTTGCTGAAATAAGTAATTTTTTAAAGTATTTCATCCCCCGCTCACCCCCCTAGACAGACTGGAAAATGGTTTCAATGCATTGGTCTGATATATTTCTTTATTCTTAACGAAACCTCACTAAAATTATAGCTCGACAGCAACTGTTGCTAAAATTAGCAATTTTTAAAGAATTTCACCCCATCTCACCCCCTAGACGGGCTGGAAAATGATTTCAATGCATTGGCCAGATGTATTTCTCTATTCTTAACAATACCACGTTAAAATTAAAGCTCGACAGCAACAGTTGCTAAAATAAGTAATTTTTTAAAGTGTTTCAACCCCCGCTCACCCCCCTAGACGGGCTGGAAAATGGTTTCAATGCATTGGTCTGATATATTTCTTTATTCTTAACGAAACCTCACTAAAATTATAGCTCGACAGCAACTGTTGCTAAAATTAGTAATTTTTAAAGAATTTCACTCCATCTCACCCCTAGACGGGCTGGAAAATGATTTCAATGCATTGACCAGATGTATTTCTCTATTATTAATAATACCACGTTAAAATTAAACCTCGACAGCAACAGTTGCTGAAATTAGTAATTTTTTAAAGTATTTCAACCCCCGCTCACCCCCGTAGACGGGCTGGAAAATGGTTTCAATACATTGGTCTGATATATTTCTTTACTCTTAACGAAACCTCACTAAAATTATAGCTCGACAGCAACTGTTGCTAAAATTAGTAATTTTTAAAGAATTTCACCCCATCTCACCCCCTAGACGGGCTGGAAAATGATTTCAATGCATTGGCCAGATGTATTTCTCTATTCTTAACAATACCTCGTCAAAATTAAAGCTCGACAGCAGCAGTTGCTGAAATAAGTAATTTTTTAAAGTATTTCATCCCCCGCTCACCCCCCTAGACGGGCTGGAAAATGGTTTCAATGCATTGGTCTGATATATTTCTTTATTCTTAACGAAACCTCACTAAAATTATAGCTCGACAGCAACTGTTGCTAAAATTAGTAATTTTTAAAGAATTTCACCCCATCTCACCCCCTAGACGGGCTGGAAAATGATTTCAATGCATTGGCCAGATGTATTTCTCTATTCTTAACAATACCACGTTAAAATTAAAGCTCGACAGCAACAGTTGCTAAAATAAGTAATTTTTTAAAGTATTTCAACCCCCGCTCACCCCCCTAGACGGGCTGGAAAATGGTTTCAATGCATTGGTCTGATATATTTCTTTATTCTTAACGAAACCTCACTAAAATTATAGGTCGACAGCAACTGTTGCTAAAATTAGTAATTTTTAAAGAATTTCACCCCATCTCACCCCTAGACGGGCTGGAAAATGATTTCAATGCATTGGCCAGATGTATTTCTCTATTCTTAACAATACCTCGTCAAAATTAAAGCTCGACAGCAGCAGTTGCTGAAATAAGTAATTTTTTAAAGTATTTCATCCCCCGCTCACCCCCCTAGACGGGCTGGAAAATGGTTTCAATGCATTGGTCTGATATATTTCTTTATTCTTAACGAAACCTCACTAAAATTATAGCTCGACAGCAACTGTTGCTAAAATTAGTAATTTTTAAAGAATTTCACCCCATCTCACCCCCTAGACGGGCGGGAAAATGATTTCAATGCATTGGCCAGATGTATTTCTCTATTCTTAACAATACCACGTTAAAATTAAAGCTCGACAGCAACAGTTGCTAAAATAAGTAATTTTTTAAAGTATTTCAACCCCCGCTCACCCCCCTAGACGGGCTGGAAAATGATTTCAATGCATTGGTCTGATATATTTCTTTATTCTTAACGAAACCTCACCAAAATTGTAGCTCGACAGCAACTGCTGCTAAAATTAGTAATTTTTAAAGATTTTCACCCCATCTCACCCCCTAGACGGGCTGGAAAATGATTTCAATGCATTGGCCAGATGTATTTCTCTATTCTTAACAATACGACGTTAAAATTAAAGCTCGACAGCAACAGTTGCTAAAATAAGTAATTTTTTAAAGTATTTCAACCCCTGCTCACCCCCTAGACTGGCTGGAAAATGGTTTCAATGCATTGGTTAGATGTATTTCGCCAATATTAATAATACCACGTCAAATTTGAAGCTCGACATCAACAGTTGCGAAAATAAGTAATTTTTTAATGTATTTCAACCCCCGCTCACCCCCCTAGACGGGCTGGAAAATGGTTTCAATGCATTCGTCAGATGTATTTCTTTATTCTTAACAATACCACGTTCAAATTGAAGCTCGACATCAACAGTAGCGAAAATAAGTAATTTTTTAAAGTATTTCGACCCCCGCTCACCACCCTAGACGGGCTGAAAAATGGTTTCAATGCATTGGCCAGATGTATTTCGCCAATCTTAATAATACCACGTCAAATTTGAAGCTCGACATCAACAGTTGCGAAAATAAGTAATTTTTTAATGTATATTTCAACCCCCGCTCACTCCCCCTAGACGGGCTGGAAAATGGTTTCAATGCATTCGTCAAATGTATTTCTTTATTGTTAACAATACCACGTTCAAATTGAAGCTCGACATCAACAGTTGCGAAAATAAGTAATTTTTTAAAGTATTTCGACCCCCGCTCACCACCCTAGACGGGCTGGAAAATGGTTTCAATACATTGGCCAGATGTATTTCTCTATTCTTAACAATACCACGTTAAAGTTAAAGCTCGACAGCAACAGTTGCTGAAATTAGTAATTTTTTAAAGTATTTCAACCCCCGCTCACCCCCGTAGACGGGCTGGAAAATGGTTTCAATGCATTGGTCTGATATATTTCTTTACTCTTAATGAAACCTCACTAAAATTATAGCTCGACAGCAACTGTTGCTAAAATTAGTAATTTTTAAAGAATTTCACCCCATCTCACCCCCTAGACGGGCTGGAAAATGATTTCAATGCATTGGCCAGATGTATTTCTCTATTCTTAACAATACCACGTTAAAATTAAAGCTCGACAGCAACAGTTGCTGAAATTAGTAATTTTTTAAAGTATTTCAACCCCCGCTCATCCCCCTAGACGGGCTGGAAAATGGTTTCAATGCATTGGTCTAATATATTTCTTTATTCTTAACGAATCCACACTAAAATTATAGCTCGACAACAACTGTTGTAAAATTAGTAATTTTTAAATAATTTCACCCCCTCTAACCCTCCAAGACGGGCTGGAAAATGATTTCAATGCATTCGTCAGATGTATTTCTTTATTGTTAACAATACCACGTTAAAATTAAAGCTCGACAGCAACAGTTGCTGAAATTAGTAATTTTTTAAAGTATTTCAACCCCCACTCACCCCCCTAGACGGGCTGGAAAATGGTTTCAATGCATTGATCTGATATATTTCTTTACTCTTAACGAAACCTCACTAAAATTATAGCTCGACAGCAACTGTTGCTAAAATTAGTAATTTTTAAATAATTTCACCCCCTCTAACCCTCCAAGACGGGCTGGAAAATGATTTCAATGCATTCGTCAGATGTATTTCTTTATTGTTAACAATACCACGTTAAAATTAAAGCTCGACAGCAACAGTTGCTGAAATTAGTAATTTTTTAAAGTATTTCAACCCCCGCTCACCCCCCTAGACGGGCTGGAAAATGGTTTTAATGCATTGATCTGATATATTTCTTTACTCTTAACGAAACCTCACTAAAATTATAGCTCGACAGCAACTGTTGCTAAAATTAGTAATTTTTAAATAATTTCACCCCCTCTAACCCTCCAAGACGGGCTGGAAAATGATTTCAATGCATTGGACAGATGTATTTCTTTATTCTTAACGAAACTTCATTAAAATTATAGCTCGACAACAAGTGTTGCTAAAATAATTAATTTTTATATAGCTGATGATAAAATAAGTAATAATTTTTAGATTATTTCAACCCCATCCCACCCTACTCTACTAGACGGGCTCCTAAATAAATTACGTAAGTTTCTCTGAATCATGATCTTACATAATGACACCACGTTGAAATTAAAACTCTACAACGAAAATCAAATTTTTATTTAAATCCACGACTTCATCGATTATAGTCCTACTTTAAAATGTGGATGTGGATGATTTCACACCCGTAGTTTTTTCCTCGTTCCCGCAGGCGCAGAACCTGCAGTCGGGGTTACCAATCACCCCCATAGTGTGCAGCTGTTTTCTGAAAGAGCCGTGTCCAGTCAAAAGACCTGGCATGATTCGTGCTTAGCCGCAGGAGCAAGAACAATGGAAAAGTAAAAAATGTTTGGCTACTTTTTTAAACTGGTTAAAATTTATTAGTTGTTTAATATTGTTTGGTACTTAGATGATTATAAAAACAGCGAATTTTTCTCGACTTACGGCCAGTACCTATTTCAGTAGATTAAACCCCAAAAGTGCAAGGGTCTCGAGCAAACATGGCTACCGCCCGTTTTCGAGGGTGGCCAGCACGATAGTGATAGTCGCGCGATCCCTGCCCCTCGAACTACGAAACGCAAAAACGCCTTTTCCCCATTTTTCGTTGTCAGGCATGCGAGGGCTTGTTGGATCGGGTTTTTTTGAGGAAACTCAATATGTACTGTAAAATTTCGCAACAAGACATCCTAACGACCCCCGAGGGTTGAAACCACCCCCTCCCTCAAAACCGAAACATGCAAAAAACATCCAAACGTGCTGAAAATCGTTCTCTAGACGTTTTTAAGGGCGGAGAACACAATGCTGGTATTATTTAGCCTCCCATCCAGAAGAATAAATTAACATTTAATAATAATCATGTATGACGCATGCCCAGCATAAGAATAAAAATCATGTACATGTGAAAATAAATATACAATAAAAAAGTCGACTATACACATACATGACTATATATATTATATACAGGGTGTTTCAGCTAAAAGTCCCCGGGTCATTATCTCGTAAAATAATAAAGATACTTAAAATTTGTAAATCGCGGATAATTGACACCAAAAAAGGGTCTTAAATAACTGTAGTTAGAATTGTTCCTTCACAGTGCAAAGATGGCGCTGCGGTGAGAAATTATTTTTCGATGGCTGGAACCTTGGAACATGATTCATACGGTTAATGAATAAATTGTGAATAATTTTGATTATGTAAAAAAAATTGTAAATACCAGCCGTTTTGGAGATACATGAATTTTTTTCTCCGTTTTTTTGTCCCTGTAAATTTTGAAAACTCCTGTAACTTTTCTGTTTATCATTTTAGAACGCCAATTATTTAGAACTCTTATCTTATTATATTCCATACTTCTTATATCATTACATATTTTGAAAATTTTTACTAATTTCAAATTTTAAAAATTAGTTGCATTTGAAAAATACTGAAAATTATAAAAATTTTCAAAATATGTAATAAAATAAGAAGTATGGAATATAATAAGATAAAAGTTTAAAATAATTGGTGTTCTAAAATGATAACCAGACAAGTTACAGAAGTTTTCAAAATTTACAGAGACAAAAAAATGAAGAAAAAAATTCATGTAGCTCCAAAACGGCTGGTATTTACAAAATTTTTTACATAGTCAAAATTATTCACAATTTATTCATTAATTGTATGAATCATGTTTCAAGGTTCCAGCCGTCGAAAAATAATTTCTCACCGCAGCGCCATCTCTGTGCACTGCGAAGGAATAATTCTAACTGCAGTTATTTAAGATCTTTTTTGGTGTGAATTATCAGCGATTTACAAATTTTAAGTATCTTTATTATTTTACGAGATATTGACCCGGGGATTTTTAGCTGAAACACCCTGTATACATGCGCATAACCCGTCCTATCAAACTCCTCTTAAGCTGCAATCAACAAATTTTCTCCCTAGAAAACCCGATCCAATGAGCGCTTGTGATCTCCCTATAAAAAAAACCAATAGTGTTGGGCATGTAAGGGTAGTTTTTGAGGACTAAGAGAGAAAGTGATGCCACGATCGTGTTCTCCACCCTTAAAAAACCTTTAAAACCTTCTCTTTGAGGGACACTTCAGGATTGAGGGAGGGGGTGATTTCAACCCCCGGGATCGTTAGGGTGTCTGGTTGCTTTTCCATATGGAAAAATTCAGAGGCGTACATTCAAAGAAATAGTATGGGTAAATTCAACAAAAAAAAAAAAATGGCTAACTAACAATATCGTTAATTTTGTTAAACTAAATTATATTGATAATATTTTTAAACAAAAGGTGATTGTTATTATAATTAATAAAAAGTTGTCGTACAACAAAACAAACATTAACTTAAAAAATAGATGAATAAGACTATTATTTTTTTCGTCTGGCTATTATTTTGTTGAATTTTGTCAAATTAAACTAGATAATAGTATATTTTATTTTTAACTATTTTCGAATTGTAATTGTAAACCCAGTAGCAGTTTGCTCTACTATTATAGTTGACAGATAAACCAATATTATTGTAGAGTTCTTCCGCAGTTCTGTTTACATAAACATAACATCGTTCTGCAATCCATGAATTAAGACGTCGCATCAGCGCTTTTGTTTGCAAATAGTATGGGTTAAATCAATAAAAAAAATAGTATAGGTATATATTGTTCATTTTGTTAAATTGTAGTATATTTAATAGTATTTTTAAATAAAAGGTGATTGTCACACAACAAAATAAACATTAACTTAAAAAATAAGACTATAATTTATTCATCTTACTAATAATTTGTTGAATTTTGTCAAATGAAACTAGATAAATTGTAGATTTTATTTTTAAGTATTATCGAATTGTAATTCTAACCCAGTATTAGTTCGCTGTATTATTGTACTTGGTAGACAAACCAATATTATTGTCGTTTTCTAGAAGTTCTAAAAGGGAATTACCATAAAATTTGCTTGCTTACCACGTAGTCTATTACAGAAATTATTCCTAGATGACGCCACATACAAATCACTGACAATAATCAATCATGCATTATCGTATACTCTTATGAATTTATAGAAAATTAATAACATGATTGCAATGTTCAAATTCTCTCGGGGATCATCGATATATTTGGATGGATCTTATTAACGATCTCTAATCTTTGGTTTGGGTGGTCTGATGTCTCAATACTGAGATTTTTTTTGGCTAACCAAAAAACACTTCATAATACAATGAAGTGTAGATCAACCTAAAAATTAGTTGGTGAAGAAAAAACAAAGTCGTTGTACTATTTATTTAATTGTAGACCAAATTGAAAATGATTAGTGAACATAAAAAAATGTCAATATACTATTTAATTTGTTGTTCTACAAGAAGATATGAATTATTAAACTACTATTTGTTTACGAAAACAAATAAAGTTGTTGTAGGATTAAAAAAATGATTACTTACTTAACCAACTAAATTTCATGTTCAAAATGACAATGAAAATTGTATGGTGACAAAATTTGTTCGACTATTCTTTTCTGGTTGATTTAACTATGAAACTAGATAGGCGCGATTTCATATATATGCTCTTTTTGGTTGAAGTCACTTATCATTTTCTTTGAGTGTACCACTTTTTTGGTAAAAAAATATCAGAGAACATGTTTGCACAGACGTCACTGGTGAAGTGATAAAATAACTTTTCTAACGATCTTCTTCCAATTTGGTAAGGAAACATTTTTTAAGCTAAGAAACAATAATTTATCCTCCATGAGCTAGCGTGACGTGATGCATAAATTATTGTTTCTTAGCTTAAAAAATGTTTCCTTACCAAATTGGAAGAAGATCGGTTAAGAGGTAGTTGAGATATTGCAAAAAAAAAGAAAAAAAAAATTATAATTTTAACACCCTGTATCTTTTTCCAATTTACTAAGGCATGTTTAGTTATATCCTCATATTTTGGTCCAAAGAATCTACCCTTGAACAATGGCCTATTATTAATGGTCCATCCTGTGTAGATAAGAGGGGTAAAAAAAAAATTGGACCAAAAAATGGAACGGCAACATCCGGATTATTAATCTTTGAACTATTCTCAGCTAATATCCATTGATAAAATGCGGTCCTCACATTTTGCATACTCACTTCCTTCTAGCACCCGCTCTATATGTACATATGAACTTTTCTTCATAAAATGACTTAAGATATCACACCCTGTAACTGCCGGTTCTGTTATTTAGGATCGCACATCACACAACTTGTCGGTTTTCACCAGTTTGATCCATTCTAGATATTTACTTTAAATTTGTGTATTCTGCTGCACATATTGGTTGACCTATACTGTGATTTCAATATTACGCCAGAATGAAAATTTAATGTAGCAAACTTCAAACTTTTGCGAAGTTTACTTGAAGTCCACTACATCCGCCCGAAAGTACATTTATTGAAGGATTTGCCTCAGGAACGGTTTCGGTCCCCGTCTGTGCACGTGCCTAGATCCCGTCTCGGGCTGAAAAACAGACCCCCACATCTCTTATAAATAATTGACAGATGTCTGCTCGGAAGTTCTATACAAATAAATCATTTCACGAGGTGTCTGCGTTCCCTTTTCGGTTCAAGTGTATTTTTTTCCCACTATTTGCTTTACTCGACCGGTGGCATTTCTGTTTGCATTTCATTTGCTCCTCTCACCTTGCCCGGCCGCCTTACGTCCGCTGGCCATGGCGTGACTTGACAACTTTATGTAAATATAAAATAACCCCAAAATGTTGGATAATAGTAATAATATAGGAGATAAAGAAACCTGGAGAGGCATTTATCGAGTGTCTCATATTTCTTCTGTTTATTCAAACTGGACTGCTTGGTTTTATGCGGGAGGGCGTGACGTTTTGTCTTGATAATGCCAAAGCATAATAAGCAAATAAAAGAAACGAATATGAATGTTATTTCATTAAAATTCTAACTAACCAACCAACCAATGTCTTATTGAGCTTCAACTTAGTTTCTCGATGAATCAGGTAGTTCTGGTAATTTGACTGAGGATGGTCGTAAAATGTATTCGAAACGTTGGTCGCCTTGGTCAACGAATTTCGAGTATTATGAATTAGTCCACGCAAATTAGATATTTTAGAAAAAATAACTTATTTAATATATAAAAATCTCGTGTCACAGTGTTTGTTATCGAACTCCTCCGAAACGGCTTGACCGATTTTTATGAAATTTTTGGTGTATATTTGGTAGGTCTGAGAATAGGTCGTAGGCTATTTTTATACCCCTAGGTGATAAAGGTGGCCCTAACCAGAAATTTTCTTTTTATTTTTTGGACAAAAATTTATAATTTATATGGCAAAACAACGTTTGCTGGGTCATCTAGTAAAGTAATAATATTTGACATGTGTACTCTAGATAGGGTTAGAAATAGATACTCGAAAAGTGCCCGCCCCCCAATTTAAGGGTGGAACGTCCCTTTTTTTGCAAAAACCACTAACGGGGACTTAAAGCTGGTTTTTCACTTTTATCTTGTAAACCGTTCGTCGGAAGAGAAAAAAGTATAGGAAATAAAAATTTGTCGTTAAATTCTGTATAAAAAATGTTCTATTAACCTTGTAGCTTATCCTCACCTATTTCCCGCTAACAGTGTCCGAACAGAGGAGTAGTTTGCAGCGCACAGGTAAAAATCGATCCTATTCGAAGTTTCACTGCGAATATCTTAAAACAGGTTACTTTAACGAGAAAAATGCACAGGAATGAATTGTTTTTAATTTCTTAAAAATGTGTGCATTTTTCTCGTTAAAGTAACCTGTTAGGGGTGATTTTTTGCAAAAAAAAAGGGACGTTCCACCCCCAAATTGGAATTTGTTCGCTATTACCTCCAGTATTTGACTGATTAATTTCTTTTTATTTTTTTCAAACATACAAACTTGTGGGAGGTGAAAACTGAAAAACAAACATTATTTTTCAAGTGCGTTTTTGAGGACGAAGGAAAGGGTTCAGAGGAGAATTTTTTTACAGATAAGTGAGGATTTTTTTATCCTTAATTAAAAAAAAATTATCGCAATCCAAGTAATAGAAATAGAGGGAGGAGGCAAATGCGTTTGCGGGAATAAAGGGTTAAAGAAAAGGGATATGGACTTCGGACCTTGATATTCGGCAATATAAATCTTTCTTCCATCTTAATATTTTATCAAACTACCCTTTATCAAATATTAAACTGCTAAAACGGCAGTTTATAAATAAGTTGCGCTATTACTATAGCATATACATTGCAGAAACCTAAGATACGGACGAGTACTTTAACAACTAAGTTGGCGTTATAACATTAAAAATGCTTTTTTTAACAAAATCGATAGGTAAGTAAAAAGTTATTAGTCATTTAAAATTAAAAAAATTGGTTTTCTGATTTTTTAGATATGTGATTAAATAGAAATTTTGTTAAATGCTATTTCCTATTATTATTTATTTTTATATTTAACTAATATATATTTCATAACAATATAATATTAAATAAAAGCGTAGACATGATTTTCAAATAGTGACATATTAGCAATATTATCGCTTTCGGAATGGTGGTGTAATAAGCAGAATTTTAGTTTGAAATCCAAGGATCGCAAGTTTGAAACAAGCAGGTTATTATAGAATGATGTAGTTGCTCCTTTTTACTTTTTTTCTTATTCTGACAAGTGTTTTATCAAATAAGTCGTCAATATAAGATTTCAAATGTTTAAAAATTAACATTTACAAAAAACTGGGAAGGGCATTCTAAAGAATGTGCAACAATTATATAAAAAGTTAAACAAATCGACGGAGAGTACCTATGATTTTTACTCTAGTTTTTTAAGTTTTTAATTTACCAACCGCGAAGGAATGACACTTTTAGAGAAAACCGCTGCCCAAGAGATCACTACTTCCACATCCAGATTTTGTATCCAAGTCACTCACAACGAAAAAATTTTCTATGTGGAAATAATTGTTTATGGAACTTTAATAATATAATTTTTGGAATCTCTACCCCAAAAAACCCATAAAACGATACCCCACATCGGTAGCGGTGGGGGTGGATGAAGTAAAAAAACATTTTGAGGTTTCTGGTTCTTGTACACAGACTAAATCACAATTTTTTTTCATCCCCTTTAATAAGGGGGTGGGGGTGGTAATGGGGGTGGCTAATACCAATATTTTTTTTAGACCTTAGCTTCTCTTGTATATACTAAATACCAATTTTATGGACTCTTACCTGCTTGATTTACCTATATTTTCCCCAAATTTACTCCTATTTATCCCCCAACCCTTCGACGGAACAAAATGAAAATATAATCTAGTTCTAGATCTCGTTAAAGTACATATGTGTACCAAATTTCAAGTCAATATCTCAAACGGTTCCAGAGTAAACGTGCGCACAAAAGAAAGTTACAGACAGACCGACAGACAGAAATTTTTTTTTTTCGCTCAACCTTAAAATCTCGACGTTTCGTGACATTCTAAGCCTATTTGAACAATAAAAATTTTTTTAAATTTTTTTGTCGTTCCTATACTTCCACTGGATGTGGAAGTAATATGTAACTTATTTAATGATAAAGAATGTAGAAATCTAATAGCAATTAATTGCAGTACCTGGCCGACAATCACTCATTTGCAATTTTCTCGAAAACTGCTAACTAATGTCAAATAAAAAAGTTTCCCGCATGTTAGGTTTGAGAATGAAAATTTTCAACATAGCCTTAGAAAAAAAACCGCTGCCCAAGGAATCACGACTTCCACATCCAGATTCTCTATCCAAGTCACTCACAACAAAAAACTTTGTATGTTAAAATAATTGTTTAAGGAACTTTAATAATATAATATTTGAAATCCTCTACCCCAAAAACCAATAAAACGATACCCCACATCGGTAGTGGGATGGGGGTGGTGATAGAGGGGTGGTAGTGGGGGGTGGATGAAGTAAAAAAATATTTTGATGTTTCTGGTTCCTGTACATACACTAAATCACAATTTTTTTTCATCCCCTTTAATAGGAGGTGGGGGTGGTAATGGGGATGGCTAATGCCAAAATTTTTTTTGAGACCTTGTATATACTAAATACCAATTTCGTGGACTCTTACCTGCTTGATTTATCCATTTATCCCAAATTTACCCCAATTTACACCCCGACCTTTCGACGGAACAAGATGAAAATATAATCTAGTTCTAGATCTCGTTAAAGTACATATGTGTACCAAATTTCAAGTCAATATCTTAAACGGTTCCAGAGTAAACGTGCGCACAAAAAAAAGTTACAGACCGACAGACAGAAATTTTTTTTCGCTCAAACTTAAAATCTCGACGTTTCATGACATTTTAAGCCTATTTGGACAATAAAATTTTTTAAAAATTTTTTTGTCGTTACTATACTTCCACTGGACGTGGAAGTAAAATAAATCTTTCTACACCTATTAAAATTTGACACATTTTGTTAACAAATATATAGTCATAACACGATAAAAATTTGAAAGTAATCCATTGTGCCGTTTTTGTTAAACGAAAAAATAATTGATTTATATATCCAATAGACACCTAAAACTAGAGAAATGGGCCGCGAAAACTGATGACGGTGTTAAATAATTATTTATAAGTTTAATATTTGATAATGGGTAGATTGATAAAACATTAAGATGGAAAAAAGATTTATATTGCCGAATAACAAGGTCCGAAATCCCTTTTCCTTAACCCTTTATTCCCGCAAATGCATTATGCCCCCTCCCTCCCCTTCCTATTGCTTGGATTGCGATATATATTTTTTTAAATTCAAGATAAAAAAATATCCTCACTTATCTGTAAAAAAATTCTCCTCTGAACTCTTTCCTTCGCACTCAAAAACGCATTTGGAAAAAATGCAAAAGGTTTTTCCCTCTCCTACAAGTTTGTTTATTTGAAAAAAAAAAAAAAATTAATCAGTCAAATACTGTAGGTAATAACGAACAAATTTCATTTTGGTTTTTCAAAATCGCACGGCAGGGAAAAACGTTACAGGGGGTTGAACGATTTTCCTTTCCTTACCCTAAATATCAACGTACTAAACTTCCCTTAAATGGGTGTTTCTCTACTAACGGGAAATCTTCCCATACAAATTTGTCCGAGGACTTTTTTTAATTAATAGGGGGATAACACTACTTTAATATAAAGGTACAGTCTAACTCTTCCGCTATTATGAAGGGCCAGTCAAGTTATCCAGCAGTATTCATTTTATTTACGATTTACTAAAATATGATTCCAGGGTACTGAGACCCTTGCCCATTGAATTGACTTTGTGGAACAAAAATTAAAGAAATTATAGTAGATTATTATATTTAAAGTTTTCTATTATTCTCTAGAGTAACATAAATTAACAAAACTCTTTTGAAACAAAAATTAAAATTCTCAAAAAAGAAAACAATTCTAAATCAAAAAAAAAATGAAAATCAACTTCTGCACTTAAAATCTAATATCTGGTTCTTAAGAATTTAAGAATATCTTCAGAATATAAATTTTTACGTCGATTTTTATATTAATTATTCTAAAAACTAGGTAATTATTAATTTATTATTATTTTTTGGCAGGGGGCTGACGACAGGGTACTGACAAATTCGTTAAGAAATCGATCGTTATTAAAAAAGTTACAATAATTACGCGATCCACTAGTGGCAATAGTAGTATATTTTTGTTTATAAAATGTATAATAACTGAACAATAATTCATATAGAGAAAATTAAACCCGAAAAAGCTAACCACAGAACTGATTTATTGAGTCTGCTTAGCACCAAAGACCGATTCACTACTAAATAAAATAGCGCCAAAACGTCATGTTTCATTTGTACAAACTTCATGCTGGGTGCGTTCCGTTTAGCATAACTACGTGGTTAATCCAGACGTAGATTCGCTTCCAATAGATTTTTAAATGTGGCTAGGGACTGACGTCAAAAAGTGTAGGACAATGTTTTATGCAGTATTTTGAGATAATTTTCAAAAAAAAATCATATAACAATGTACGTTGCCAACAACCATAATCATAAAATAGTTTGAGTAATAATAATAATGAATAAAAAGAAAATTTAATATTTACAACAGTTGGTATCTTTGATTTCAGGTTTGGGACACACCAGTAGTACAGTCACTGAAGGTTTTCCCCTCCGATTTCGTTGAACCTCCATCGATTTTCATAAAAATTTGTGAGTAGTTAGAGGATACCTCAAGAAACAAAAGTGACATAGTGCCAACTTGCGCTTTTACCCTGGGGGTAGATGCCACCCCTTCTCGGGGGTGGAAATTATTTTATGAAAAGTAACCCCAGGAATCGATAGAGGGACCAATTCTAAGCAAAATTTGTTATATAAAGTTATTAAAATAAATCAATACTTTTTGAGTTATTAAAGATCAAAGATTTTGATTTTTCGTGAAAAAAATGCATGTTTTAAAGCGGTTTTTCATAAATAACTCAAAAACTATAAGTTTTTACAAAAAAGTTGTCATTACCAAAATTGAAGCTAATAAAAAAACGAATAAATTCCTTCCTTAAAAAACCTTTTAATATTAATTCAAAGTGAGCTATAGGTAATTGAATGTATATTTTTTTTCGGCGAGTACTCAAATCTAAGTATTCAAGCTTAAATATACTTACTCAACACTTTTCAAAGTACTCAGAAATACCTATCAAATGAGCTGTAGAAGAAGTTGATAGCATCAAAATTAAGCAAGATGAAAATAAGAGGACCCTTTCGAATTTTTTAGGAAAGAGTGAAAAATAAAACCTACGCCATTTCCACAAAAATTAAAATTTATAGTAATCCCTATAAGACTTTCTTTATTTTAGCATAAGTAATGACTTTAAAAATTTTGACCGGTTTAGAATGCATATTTTTGAAAAAAAATATGATTTAAAAAAATCAGAATTTTTCAAATTTTCGTAAATTTCTTTTTCTTTTGATAATAACTCCAAAAATACTCGATATATGTAAAAAATAATAGAGAACGAAATTTGAGGTTTTTTTTAACAAAGATTTTAGTTTTTTTTTAATTTTTGTAGGATAAAAAAATAACCGAGATAGAAACGTTTAAAGCTTAAATTTTACTGCGAGAACCATGTAACCGGGGCCCTTTAACCTTTTATCTTTTAAAAAATAAGGGTTTTAAAAGATTAAATTTAATACGATCTTATAGCCCTTGAAATTACCTTTCAAATGGTTTTTAGATGAACCTGATATCATAAAAATTAACGGAGTTATTGTAAAAAAACCAATAACATTTTTTTGGAAAAATTTTTTGAGCAGAGATTTTGTATGCATATATAGGAAAAAAGATAGACAGTAAGAAGTAGACGTGTCGATAGGTACATGCTCACAAAATATGCGGCGCTTCTTGCGGGTGTCGAAGAGTAGGGTTATTTTGCAATGCAACCTGCGGATCATGCAGTGGGGACAATTGCCAAAATAGCCCTCCAATTAATGAAGAAGGAGAAGTTGGTGAAGAGAGCTCTGATGAAGAGTGAAAAATTAAATTTAATGTACTATTAATATTTGATTAATTTATGAAACATTATTTAAATAAAAAATGAAATGAATTAAAATATATGAAACTTTTCATATATTTTAATATTTATTTTAATACATTTTCCTCTTAATTAATAAATTAAATTTTTATAAGTCACATAAGCACTGAAAAAATTGTTTCCAACGTTAAATTATGCTTTTTCATCAATTTGTGCACGAAGGGTAGTTTGGGGAATGTGGAAAGAATAATATTAATAAAGTTTGAAATATATTAATAAAGTTTATCATAAGTAATAAAAAATATTCTAAATAATTAAAGCTATTAAAGCTGATAAAAAAAAATTTCCATTATTTTTATGACAAGTGGTAGTTTTTAAGGGTGGAAAATTTCGCAATAAATAAATAATTACTTTAATACTCAGTAAATGAGATTTCAATTCAGTAATGTATTATTCAAATGATTAAAGTTTCTTGAAACCAATTTTTTCAATGATTCTGCACTGTCAACCAAAAATTATATCATAAACATTAAACAAACCGTTTGTGTAATGTTAATATGCGATTTCATATTTCAGAAATACAAAAAATGATTTTTTCATGATTTTCGATTAAGGGTTGGTTGCTAAAAGGGTTGAAAAATTAATTAAAATCATAAATCATGCGTATAAAGTGTTAAAAAATATTTATTTTATCTAATTAAATGAGAACTTACGCCAGAATGCTTAAATCTTCATTTTTTTCCCATTTTTAACAAAGGATTTCACCCCTAAAATGCAAAAAGCGCAAGTCGAGCATATGTCACTTTTGAAGTTGATGGTAAAATATTCTCAATCCCAAATTTTCATGCAAATCGATGAAGGTTCACCGAAATCGGAGGTAATAGTTGATTTTTACCTTTATTCACTGTACTACAGGGTACTGAGAATTTAACTCTATTTCCATAAAATTTGAACATTTCGGCAATTTGTATTTATACCTTAGAATATAGGGTCAACATAACCGATCATCTACTTTAATTTTAATGAAAAAAATATTAGTATTTTGTATTTTTTGACATTTAGTTTCCTCTGATCACAAATTTTCCCATTAGTAGAGAAACACCCAAATATGTTATTTGTTACTGTCTTGATGGATAATATCATGCCATTTACAAATTATTTTATTAATACACACATTTGATATGAAACAGAAGTTTTCATCCTTCGTAATCACATATTTATGAAATTATCTATTTTTGACCAAATTTCCCATATACGCAGAACCACCGTGTAATGGTAAGTATTCAACTTTTACCTCAATTTATATATCACATTGCCCAGTGCATCTGGCCTACTTTTCCGCAATTTATCGCAACCAACAGATAACTCATCTAAACAACTTTTTCTATGAAGACTAAAAACGAATAACTTACAACTTTTTTCAGCAATCATGCGAAACTGGTCTTCGCAAAAGGTCAAAGTTGAGGATATTAACCTTTTTAAAATGCGGTACAGCCCTACTTCGTGCAGCCGAGGCAGCGAGTTCAGTTCCCTTTTGGTATTGTTTGTATTTGAGCTAAATTTATGAAAGATGTAAATTATGGTAAACATTTTTTTTATAAACGTTATTTGTTTAAAATTACAAGTATAACGTCGAAGTCGTTGGGTTTCAGGTGCGGACTATTGCACTGTTTCTGCATGTTGCTGGGAAAAATAACTTTCAGGATCAGTGCAAAGACAAATAAAAAAATACGTGTCCTTTGTTTTTCATGAAGTACAGGGTGCATCAAATTACATGGGATTTGGAGTTTTCTCTAAAACTATGGCAGATGGACAAAAACCAATATAGGTGTCGGTGTCCTGAGCTCAATTTCGACTACCGAGCTACAGAGCGTTTTTGGAAAATTGGCATTTTTGGATGACCTCTATATCTCAATTACCAAAATTATCAAAAATTTAATACATTTGTGAGGAGGCCATGGAAAACTATTAAGAGGGAGCAACGCGATCAAATCAGAGGGGAGTGGGCGGAAATGAGTCAATAAAGCACAGAGAGAGCTGTTGGTTGCCTAGTTTGGGCGTTCGTACTTTCTTTACTATTGCTTTACCTACTTACAATCACCCCTGAAAGGTCAAGAACACATCGAGATCAAGCTTCAAAGATACGAAATGAGTGAGCATCGGTTATAAATGTAATTATTTTTGCAATCATTTTTAATTATATCGAAGTGACTCCATCTACTAAAACAGCATTGTACTAAAAAAAAATTCCAGAAAAAGCATTTTTTAGCGAACTGGCTCATGTTATTAAACTGATCAAAAGATATTTTTGTAAATAAATGAATACTACACTTCTACTGAAGAACATTTTTAGCTAAAACTTGTTTATTAGCCAATCTGAATAGAGATCTTCCTAATAAACAAGTTTTAGTTAAAAATGTTTTTCAATAGAAAAGTAGTATTCATTTACTTACAAGAATATCTTTTTTTCAGTTTAATAACGCCAGCCGTTTGGCTAAAAACTGCTTTTTCCGGTCAAGATTTTTAGTACAGTGCTTCTTAATAGATGGTGCCACCTACAGCATTACAATAGGGCATCTGCATCATGCAACCAACATAACCTTAATTTTAAGTTTTTCAAGTTTATTCTCATTTTTAATGTTTTTTTATCTATTTATTTAACGTCGGCCTATTTCCGCTACCAGGGCCTATCACCGACGCCAGGAAATGAGCTATCAACCTGGAAATTTGGCCGAACCTCTTCTCGTAAGAAGAGTAGGGATCTATTACTTGCCTAACATTTAATAGACAAGGGACCATCTGCTTTACATCCCCTCCGAATGATGCTATATCCACTACGTAATCCTCGTCTGAAATTACATAGCTTTTGTGTGTACACTGATATACAAGCCGCTAGAAGGAGGAACGAGATCGCGTTTCCCAAAATGGGTAGGTCACCCATCCAAGTACTAAACGGGCTGCACGTTACTTCACTTGGAGTAACGAAGATACTTACACAGTGAAGACGTATCTACGCTCACCCCCATGTTTAATGTTTATATACGCATTTTTAGCTTGAAGCCGTACTGACTTCAAGCAAATATTTAAAAATTCACTTAAATAATTTTTCAATATTGTTGGTCAATAAAAATAGACTGTTAATTACGGGTTAGATTTCCAACCAACAAAAATAGTCCTATTTTATTAGGATACAGTATTTAGAACTTATACAGGAACCAGGCAGAAATTTTAACAACAGCTGCGTAATACTCTTAAATCTTAAGAAGCATATTTTTGAGGTTAGCTGTAACGTCACGTGCAGATGACCTATAATAGCCACACTGCCTACCCTTTGCCCCACTTCAGCTTTAGCTTTACCGATGATTGGCGTTGTCTTCTCTTAACAACAACACTTCTTATACTTAATATAAAATAATTTTGCCAAAATCATTTTATATTATAAGTGTTGTTAATAGTTGTGAGGAAGCCTCAAAGCCATCAAAGTTACTGAAAAAAGCCTTCCGCCACACACACCAAAATTTCTTGTTATTTTGTTAAGATGATGGTCAAGTGACAAAAAAATCGAAGATGGAGCAATTTTTTAGATCCGCAACGACCGTCAACAGAACTATAAACTAAGTAGTTAAAACATGTAGAAAACTGCAAACTTACCAAGGAAATCATGTTGCTTCCAGAACGCGTAGGGCTATCTGAAAAAAATAAAATAAAATGTACATAACAACTAAGTAATTAACTAATTATTCATATACTACAATAACAATTATTATTATGCTACAACTACTATTGTCGTTAAAATCTTTATCAGAAATAAAAAAAGCTTTCTCCTTTTCAATTTCAAGCTGTGTACATCTAGTATAGTAGGTACCTAAAGGTTTTAAATTCGGAATAATGTCATATGAAACGAATTCCGTTCATGTTTGGCAACTTAATACGTTACTAGTAAATGCATCAAAGAAAATATTCACGGACACTCGGACGCTTCGTATCTCTGACCTCGACACTTTCGTGTCGGCGGCCTTGGATAAAACTCGTAACTATAGCCCCATATACGAACATTAACATTTCCAATGTTAAAATTAAAAACATTGGAGCTGAAAGAAAATAAAATTGTCTAAATGTTGGTTGTGGCATTTTTAAATTTTTTCTGTTCCTTATTGGGATGCTTTGCCACATATATTTTCTTCTATACAATGTGAAATCTACAAAATAATTCAATTATTCAGTATTTTACTGAAAAATAACCTCTACGCATGTGACTTTTACGTCAAAGGAGCAGTTAGAGGGTGTTTTTTTGACAAATAATGAATAAGAACAAAAATATAAAAATAATGTATTTCGCTGCGTAAGCAGTATCTACGGATACTGTATAATATAACAAATATAGTCTTAAAGTTGTGTATTTAATATACACAGTACGCAAGCACTTGTTTTTTTCTAATTTCTGTAGAGTTAATGGTTTCGGAGATCTGGAATGTGGCGTCAGAACGTCTATAAGACGAAGTATTTAGTTTTAATGTTAAATATCTCAGAAACTATGGCACTTACATCAAAAGCGATAAGAACCAAAATGAAAGACTATTAGGCTTTCAAATTATTTTCTATCTCTATAGCATAAAAAACAAAGAAGTTATGATATAACAGAAGCAATGCACTTTTTCATTTTTTTTTAATAAAAACGTCGCCATTTTGTTAACGTAAGTAGTTAGCAATTAAAAAAATATATTACCATATACTGTTTTTCGTTAACATATAGTATGACCTAAATGTTCAAATTTTTTCGTCCGCTTACAGCACTTGCTTTTGAAAAAAATGTATTTTAAACTGCAAAGGAATTTTAGGAAAAATGCAGTTTTGTTTCTCTGCAAATATCTCAATAAATATTAGTTTTAGAGAAAATATAGTGGACGCGAAAAATGAAGCTTATAAACTGAGAATGAATTTGTTTTTTTTTTTTTAATATTTTTGTAGAGATGATAGCTATAGATGACATCCGACCGTTTTTAGGATGAAGTATTTAGTTTAAAATGTTGAATATCTTAGAACTGAGACCGTAAAAAATTCTAAGAAACAAAATTAAATTAGTCAATCTTTAAAATGATTTTTTGTTTGTTTCTACACTCAAAGAAATAGTATGGGTAAATTCAACAAAAAAAAATGGTTAACTAATAATATCGTTAATTTTGTTAAACTAAATTATATTGATGGTATTTTTAAACAAGAGGTGATTGTTATTTTAATTAATAAAAAGTTGTCGTACAACAAAACAAACACTAACTTAAAAAATAGATGAATAAGACTATTATTTTTTTCGTCTGACTATTATTTTGTTGAATTCTGTCAAATTAAACTAGATAATAGTATATTTTATTTTTATACTATTATCGAATTGTAATTCTAACCCAGTATTAGTTCGCTGTATTATTGTACTTGGTAGACAAACCAATATTATCGTCGTCTTCTAGAAGTTCTAAAAGAATTACCATAAAATTTGCTTGCTTACCACGTAGTCTATCACAGAAATTATTCCCAGATGACGCCACATACAAATCACTGACAATAATCAATCATGCATTATCTTACACTCTTACGAATTTATAGAAAATTAATAACATGATTGCAATGTTCAAATTCTCTCAGGGATCATCGATATATTTGGATGGATCTTAACTATAAACGATCTTTAATCTTTGGTTTAAAGGTGGTCTGATGTCTCAATACTGAGATTTTGGCTAACAAAAAAAAAACTTCATCATACAATAAAGTGTAGATCAACCTAAAAATTAGTTGGTGAACAAAAAACAAAAAAGTCGTTGTACTATTTAATTGTAGACCAAATTGAAAATGGTTAGTGAACATAAAAAAATGTCATTGTACTATTTAATTTGTTACAAGAAGATATGATTATTAAACTACTATTTGTTTACGAAAACAAATAAAGTTGTATGACTATTCTTTTCTGATTGATTTAACTATGAAACTAGATAGGCGCGATTTCATGTACCTGAAGTTTCGAACGTTCACTTGAACGAATTTCATATGAAAATTTCCAATCAATCGACTTAGACGTACAATTTTTCTGGTAATATTTGCTGGCAACGAGAGTATCGCTGCCAGGAAATATTACCAGAAAAATGGTACGCTCAAGTCGATTTGTAGTTTTTATTAATTTTTCCTTTCCATATGAAATTCGTTCAAGTGAACGTTCGAAACTTCAGGTACATGCGATTTCATATGCTCTTTTTGGTTGAATTTACCCTATCATTTTCTTTGAGTGTACATCACAAAAAATAAAGAAATAAAGGCCGACTCAATGTGCGTTTTCACATTTTTTTTTTTTATAAAATGTGGCCATTTTGCTATTGTAATTGCTCAGTAATAAATTTGTCTTTCAAAAATGCTGTTTTTCGTTAATATACAGCATTATCTAGATGCTCAATTTATTTTGTCCGTTTAAAACACTTGTTTTAGAAAGAAAATTTCATCCGCCATATTGGAGCCGCCATTTTGATTTTTTTAATTTTGACTTCAGATTCGGAATCAGCGATATCAAAAACATAACTATCCTACGTTTCAAAAATAAATTATTAACACTTTTTCAAATAGTATTCAATATTCAAATTTAGGGGTGGTTTTCACTCCTTGAGGGTAAGAGCAAGTATCCGGACCATATAGAAACTGAAGATGATACCTTTTACTACAATAATAACCCTTAAAGAAAAATTATAATAACATATGAAATCATTCCAAAATTTTACATATTTTTACCTCCCACTAGGTACTGTACTGATCACTTAAACCAATATTATGTTTCGTAAACAAGGCGTTGTAGGTTCTTTACTTCGACAAGCGTTAAAATTTAATCTACCGCACATTAAAATCTGTAGATATGCGTTTTACCACAACAGTTTTTAATTGTTTTAGAAATGAACAATGAAAACGGTGGAATACTTCCAGGAATACTGGTTACAGTGAACCCAACAACGTTAAATTTATGAGTCGAGAGAAAAATATGAGAAGCCTCAGAGATGCTTAAAATTTTATTGGTAATTTTTTTTCTAAAGTGTGTTTGCCTAGTAATATAAACAGTATACGATGCGAGTGATTTTTTTTTTTAATAAACACCACACATATATCCCCAAATCCAAAGCCAAGTCTGTCCAAAAGGGGTTACGCATTTGACAAAACGCAATTACCGACCGACATGGCCGACGTTGGAGATAACCAGAGAGTACTCTCTGAAAGGTTGAAAAAGTAGTTACAACGAATTGTAATACATAATCTATTTTTGATAGTAAAATGCTAGGGCAGCAATAAAACTGTATGTAGCAGATAAATGGAAAAGGATTCAAAAGTGAGTGTCATGTGGCTCCACAGAAACTAAAGAAAAGTAGTTCTATATGTTCCAATTTTTTTTTCAGATTTTATCGCAAATAATTTCGTATCTCTTTGTTACGATACGGCACGCAAAGAATATCAACACGCGTAGTTTCCTATTAAAGATCCCGCTGTTCCTGCGTTGTGTGTGATTTAGGTTTGATTAAACCGAGCATTCCTAAAACGCTCTCCTACATCTTTTTGTTTAAACAATCGTCCATTCATTAAACGCACGCGGTTCGGCTGATACTACAACGAAAAGAGGCAGGTACACGTGGAATTTAAAATAATGACTTGGCTAAATATCGTAATAATAGGGCTTTGTTACTTTTCGAGGGTAGGTGGCCGATGTGTGGAGGGACCGCGGGCAACTTTGAAGTGCTTTAATATTCACTGGTTATAAAAAATTTCATTAAAATACGTAATACTCACTGTGCAAAGGCTCGTGCTGTGGGGTTAATTTTCGGACGGAACGAATATTTTCGACCCTTTGTTTTAAAAGGTTCGCGTATGAAATAAGGAATTAAACTCACGAAGATATTATTAATGTACGCATGTAGGCCAGACTTTAAACGGAAAAAATCGAGTCAAATAGGAAATGATTTGCATTTTCGGGTGTATTTGATTTTGCCATTTTTTGTTATAAATTCAGAATATGATTAAGTATGTTTGAGAGCATTTATTTCCAAAACTCGATCAACATAAAAAATTGTACATAAACTCAACAAAAAAAGGACCCCCGCACCATTAGCATTGGAAAAATCATTTCGGTGGAATTTTTTTCAAACTTTGGGAATAGATAGTGCAAGGGCTTCCCAACAAAAAATGTCATATGAAAAAAATGATTTGATTTAATGCATAAATAATTTTTAATTTTTCCAAAGATTTTTAACTTCAGTCCGTGTAATTCTGCAGGGAAGGCATCAAATCAATTTTTTCATATGACATTTTCTGTTCGAAGCCGTTGAGCTACCTATTTCCAAAGTTTGAAGAAAATTCCACCGCGATGATTTTTCCAATGCTAATAGTCCTTTATGAGAGTCTAGGAAAAATTTACTTTATGACAGTTCCTTGGCATAGCTTATTCCATTTTTACAGTTCACATAAAAAAAGCTGCATAAACTGCCTATAAAAATATCAAAGTCGGCGTTATTACATGTTGACAAAAGTATTACAGGGCAGTACTTCAAAATTTTTGCGTATTACAATGAACACAATAATACTAGAGATTTAAAAATTTAGTGTTTTCGGTAAATAGAAATTTAATGCCGTTGATGGTAAATTAAAATATCTTACTCTGTTCTGGTTGTGTTAAGACAAGAATATCTTTTACATTGGTGGATGCATTGGCCGTTTTTCGCGACATTATTAGATAAGTTCGACTCTGTTACTCTAGGTTTAACGCGGTAGATGGTGCAATAATAGGGGCCTTTCCAGTTAGAGGTGATTCGCGTAAATATATCACAAGAGTTAGATTTTAATTAAAATGAGGTCTGCTTCCGTTTATTTCTTATTTTAAGCATACCAGAACATACTTTACACAGAGTAATGATGCTCTATCTATTAATAATACATTATACTTATTATTTAATTTGGTGCAGAAAAATAAAGCACGCCCCGGTCTCCCCTTATATTAGTTCCGCCGGCAGCTTTGAGTTTTCTACGTACACTGTATATATGGAATGAACTTTACCTAATTGATTTCACTCTTATTATCCGATATAGACATGATCTAACAAACGACACCATGTTTTTCATCTACTATCTAAGTACCCATAAAATCAATTGACCATTGGCTTCTCAACTTTTTGTCATTTTTTCCAGTTTTGTCCACAAGCCCGGACTTTTAAAAAAAATAATGGTTTTTTGCAATGCGGTGACCAGATTTAATCCCTATTGAGACCTTTATTGCAAGGTAGGCTTACAAATACAAATACAAATACATTTATTGGTCTCATAAGCTACAAAATTTGTAGATAAGACAAGTCAATAGAGATAGTTTAAAACAGTAATTACGTATATATAGAAATATAAAAATTGTAAAAATTGGACATTACGATAAATTAATTAAAATGTTTAAAAGTAAACATCAATAATTTACTTACAGAAAATCGTACGTTTATATAAAAACATAAAAATTGTAAAAATTGGACATTACGATAATCAATTAAAATGTTTAAAAGTAAACATCAATAATTTACTTACAGAAAATCCTGTAGACTGTACGGTTCAAGATTACATATATAATCAAATGTATAATTTTTAAACTTTTTAAAATTTGTACACTCTTTAATGTGTTGGGGAAGCGCATTATAAAATTTCAGACACTGATAACGCGGACAATTTTCAAGAAGTGTTAGACTGTGAATGGGTAATGCATAGTCGCCCTTGCATCTGGTATTATAGGGGTGATGTTGTTCGTGCTCTTGAAACTGGTTACTGTGTTTTTTTACATATAAAATGCATTCATAAATAAATAAACCCGGTATGGTTAGTAAGTTGTTACTTTTGAAAACTCCCCTGCAGGAAGCTAAAAAGCCCATTTTATATATGATTCTAATTGCTCTTTTTTGTATAGTAAAAATTTCCCCAAGATTAGAAGAACCACCCCAAATAGTTATTCCATACTTAGTTTTGCCGTAAAAGTTTGAATAATATATGGTTTTAAGCACCGATGTATCAAAAGACCTTGAAAGTACTCTTAATGCATAGCAAACGGAATTTAACTGTTGACTTAAATTTTTTATATGGTCGTTCCACTTTAAGTTCGAATCCAAAGTTATTCCAAGGAGTTTTATACTATCTTTGACAGGTATTTGTAAGTGCCCTAGTAATAAATCAGAAGGAAAGTTCAAATTCGATTTGTCAGTTCTATAAAACATACCATTGGATTTGGATTCGTTGAGTATCAGTTGATTGATACAAAACCAATCTCTCAAATTTTGCCAAATATCCCCGGCAAACTGTTCTATGTCAGAGATATTCTTACCTCTAATGAGGATATTGGTGTCATCGGCGTAATTCACAAGTCTGAAGTTGTTGTTGTTTGGGCATACGTTGGATAGATCATTTAGATAAACGACAAAGAGAAGGGGCCCAAGCACACTACCTTGTGGCACTCCTGTGTTATTAGTGACAGAATCAGAAACGTATTTTTGCCCATGAATCAGAATTGATGTTTGTTGAGTACGAGATATTCAAGACGCTATGTTATAAATGTCGAACAATCCCTAGTTTGAAAAATAGTTCAAGCTACTTTGAATCGCGTCGTTTAGAGCTAGTCTGGAAATCAGTCCCAATAATGGAAGTTGATCAGGTGCATAAAAACGACACAATCTAGCCCGACTCGAACCGTATTAAATAATAAATTATGTTACTCTAGAAACTATTCATGACAGTACATCTGTCAATAACATGAATTTATTTTTAGAAGTTGTATTAAGAAGTGACTAACTAATCAATATCAACATTATTATGTACTATTGAAAACTAAAATAATGTCACAAGCTTCAAAACATTTTTGCACACGTGAAATAAGGACAAGAATGCATAGTTCAGACTTTACGTAGCTGAAAAAATTCCCTGAATTTTCCACGTTTTCCATCACAAAAAAAACTTTTTTTTAATGACGAATATATTTTAATTTTTGATTTGTTAAAAAAATTATTTGTTGTATAAAAGTGTCATCAGTGACATTGTTGATTTTTTGTAGTAAACATTTTTTTTTAAATGTATAGTCACAATTTGAAAATAATATTGGGAGCTCGTAAGCAGTCTACTGTTTTCCATCTTGTGACTTAAAATTCCCTGAATTCTACAAATTTTTTAAAATTTCCTGAGATTTTCCATATCTTTTGGGGTTTTAAATTCCGCGAATTTTTCAGGTTTTTCAGGATTTCCATACCTGTCCGAACTCTGATAAGATTTTGCAGAGTGATAGGGAAATACACGTTTATTTTCGATTTATTATAAATATTTTAGATACTTGCTGTTATTCTAACGAATACAACTATACATATTTTTAATTGTAAATTTCTGTTGTACTTGAATATCGTAGTTTGTCGATGAAAATAGTTATTAATTTCATTATTAGATTATGGCATTTAACTATATACAAAATTTAGGATAAAAACTGTAAATTGTTGTATTCCTTAGAGCAATGGAAAGTACCTGAAACTATTTTAAAGATTATACCATTTATGATTTTTTAAATATTTATAATAAACCGAAAATAAACGGATATTTTCCTCTCATTCTGTAAAATCCTATCCTTGTCAACTGTATGTTCTATCGAATTTATTACTATTCTTGCATAAAAAATAAATTTCTCGTTATTTTTGTTCAAAGTTACTTACGTACAATAAAACTACTAACAAAACAGCATGACCTCCTTTCGTTGGCTGTTCTAAAATCCATGAATAAATAATGATAGGACTGAACAGGAAATGCAAAAATATTCCGGATAAATGAACGATAAGTATGATAATTAGTAAGGGTCGTTTAGATGTTTTACATATTAAACACATAAAAATATAGCGAGTACCAAAGAGCATGACTAGAAAAATCGGTTTTCAAGTCGGGAAAGAAACGTTCATAAATTGTTGTCCAGTTCTCAATGGACGAAAATAGAAGGTACAAACAAATTCAAAAAGAAATTTACCATGATAGTTTTTAGATCTGTCATTAATAGTGGAGTCAAATTAATATTTTAATGTGCACTGTCTGGTCAGGGCAGTTTTACCGTGTTCAGGGGGCCAACCTAAGTTCATAGTTCCCCCCCCCCCTACAATGGGGGTAGTTTTGAAAAAAAATGCAAAAAATTTATTTTCCTTGCCCTAAATAAATAATTTAGGGCAAGGACAATATACTACTTCCGGCATTTCGCATTTTTTTTTTCAAAACTACCCCCATTGTAGGGGGTAGTTTTTCAAAATAAGCACCACATTTCAACTATCAGAAACGATTACTATAATGTTTCTTAACACATTTATGCAAAAAATTTCGAAAAATTCCAGAAGTGCGTGTTCTAGAAAATTACCTTTTTTTATATCTTTGTTTTTTTGCCTATCACTATTGTCTATAGAGGCCCCAAAATGTGTGTCGCCCCATGTAGCCTACCTACTACGCCTCTGCTGAGACAGTAACGGTAGGTGGATTTCATAACGTGTTTATTTTTTGCAGACAAAAAGGCCTGCGAACCACTCACACAAGTCTTACGGTGAAAATAAACTGAAACAGATTTTTCACCCCCGCATCCGAATTTAATTGGATTTCTTAACTTCTCTTATAAATATAAAAAACTTTTAAGTCTTCTATAAGTTTATTAATTAGATAACAATGAAATGTTATACCTTCTAAATTCATTAAAGATTGTACGATTTCCCTAAATTTAATACCTATATATAGGTATTCTGTTCTAATCTCTACACCCCCTCCCTTATCTAAGAAAAAAATAATTGTACTAGAAATAAGTAGAAATGTGATATCAACCTTAGGAACAGTGGACTAATTTTAAAGCGAGTTTTAAAAACTATATTTTTTTTACACTTTGAATCCAATTATCTTTTAAACAAATTTCAGTTCGATTTTTGGCGTATTAATGGACTCCTCAGACACCTCAGACCATTTAAACCATTGTGACACAGAATCCGGACTTGAAGAGTGGGATCATTCATTAATAACATATTATGTGACCTACCCAAGGTCTTTGACTGTATTGCTCGCAAGATACTGGTAGACAGACTTGAAAAATATCTCGAAAAATATAGAATACGGGGCTTCACCTTTGCCCCTTATAAACTACTATTTGTCACAGAGTGCCCCAAGGATCTGCATTGGGGCCGCAGTTCATTAATATTTATATTTAATGTATTATGTATATGTGTTTATCATTTTGTTCAGAGTGTCACTTGCTACGTTACATTTTACTTCCACATCCAGTGGAATTACAGTAACGCAAAAATTTTTTTATATTGTTCAAATAGTCTTAGAATGTCATGAAACGTCGAGATTTTAAGTTTAAGCAAAAAGAAATATTTCTCGTGTAAGATATTGACTTGAAGTTTGGTACACGCATGTATTTTAACGGGACCTGGAACTAGATTATATTTTGTTCTTATTCCGTTGAAGGGTTGGGGGATAAATAGGTAAATCAAGCAAGTAAGGGTCCATAAAATTGGTATTTGATTATATAAGAAGCTAAGGTCTCAAAAAATTTTTTGGCATTAGCCACCCCCATTACCACCCCCACACCATTATTAAAGGGGGGCATTAATTAGTGTGTATACAAGAACCAAAGGCCTCAATTTTTTTTTACTTCATCCACCCCCACTAAAACCACCACTCACCCACCCGATGTAACATGAATTATTTTTATTTCTGCAGAATTTACTGCAGGCTTTTATAAAAAAGTTGCAACTTTTATATTTATTTAGTAATCAATACAAGCCCTACACTAGTACTTACTGCCCAAATTTCAATACAACCGAATGTTTCTTTTTTATTTTAATTATGGTGGTTACAAGAAACGCAACGAACAGAAACAAACATACGAACATTTTGAAAGTTGTTTAGAATTTCTATAATTATTAATATAATTACATAAAATGTTTCTACGAGCAATATTATCGATTTTATAAAAGTGTCTTCGTCTTTGTGAAGAGTATATAATAATATCATCATCATTTTTGTAAGAATGTACGTAGATTTATTTTCAGTTGGGTGAGATAACGAGCACATTTTAGTAAAGCTTGTGAGTTTATCGCAGACAGCTTATAGAATATTAAGGGCGGCATATTTAAGAGGGAGAGAAATTCGATTGGGAAATACCTACTTATTATATTTAGTCAATTTTTTCTTAACATCAACGTATCAGAGACATTTCCGAAAGTTTTTCAATAAGACTTTTTTGGTCAGGAAGACACAAAGCTTATGCATATAAAAACTTTTTAGCTACCTAATTTTTGACCAAATTTTTTTCTTTTTGTTATTTTCAGAACGAATTTTCTGTCGACTATGGCAGAATGTTTCTATTTTCTATTTCTTACCTATCATAGTACAGTAAGTAAAGCTTTTAAATCCCAGCCCGAAAACGATGTAATACCTAAATGTCCAATTTTTTTTTTCAACATGCTTCATAAAATTTGTACATAAGAATCTAATATTGTCATTTTTCCTGCTTCTTGAGGGTTGTCGCAAAAAAACATAATCTGACATAATCAAATTACAAGAAAGAAAGGTCTTATTCACGTTTTTTGCCAAAATACAATTTTTAAAGATATTGCGAACTGAAAATTGCAATTTTCACTCCCTAAAATCAGTGTTCCTAGACATTTCTTTTAATTACTCGAAAAATGCGGACTTTAATAAAAAAATGCAAGGGTACAAAATTAAAGCTTTTACAAAAACAAATCGAACGGTTTTGTTTCTCCGATGTTTAGTTTTGGAAATATGTCATTTTCAAAATGGCGCCGAAACGTTCAGAAAAAATATACGACGTTAAAATCTAAAATTACTCAAAATCTACAACTATGAGAAAAATGTTTATTCTTGTAAAAATTAAAGGTATTAAAATTTTCTTTCAATTGAGATCTCGATTGAGACATATAGAACTTTTATAATGAAAACTAAAAAAGTTACGAACAAAAAAAGGTAGCGCATTTAAAAATTTAGGTGCCATATTTTTTTAGTCTTATTGCTCTAATTTCTCATTAATTCAATTTTTTTTAAAATCCTTCTAGATATTGTTAATGCATATTATTACTAATATGCATATTTTTTAGACTTTTTAAAATAATTATTTTTCATTCTGTACCCATTCTCAATAATGAAAATTTTCATAATTTTTTGAAAAAAATCGGGTTTTCAAGTCTTGCAAGTCAATTTTGAACCACTTAACGACGTCTAATTGAGTTGAAATTTTGCATACACGTGTAGTTCTGGTGACGATACAATAACATGTACCACACGTGTTTTTTTAAGTTTTAACACTATAATTTTTGATTGCATAGTGTATTTACTCAGACGTTGTATTCTAAGATATTTTAAGAAATGGCGAAGGCGGTACAGACGCGTGCAGCAAAGGATTTGGTACTATTTTATTGAGTATGGATACAAAATAAAATAATTAAACGTAACTCAAAAATTAGAAATCAAATTAAATCCGGGTGTATACCAATTTACGATGTTGAAATTCCCCGACTTTTCCAGGTTTTCCAGAACTTTTCAATAAAAATTCCAGAAAATTTCTCTGCTCGAAAATGACAATTGATGAGCTGGGAATCGAAAACATTTTTTGACGAGCGGGGGTGCAAGATGGGAACAACTTAGGAAGTAGTTTTTCGAGGTGGTTTTAATAAATTCTCCCTGACTTTTTTCTTATAAATTTACATATTCTTTGAGTTTTACCTGATTTCCATGACCAAAATCAAATTCTCCGACTTTTCCAGATTTTCCCTGTTTTCCAGAAAGTATAAACCTTGTTAAATGTAAAAAAAAAAATTAAAAACAAGCCTTTATTATTATTAAGGTATACTAAAGCTTTTAAGACAAATAATTTTTTTTTAATTTTTTTTTTCGTTCCTAAATAATATAAAAGCTTCTTTTTAAAGTATTTTTTACATTTAATTCTTACTGAAAATACTGACTACCTACATGTTTTCAAACAATAAAATAGATTTGTTAATAAATTATTCCTTACAATACCTATCACTTAGGTACTTTTTATTAAAAAGTGACCTGAAATCAATGATTAAAATAAAAAAATTACTTGGTTTGGATCATGATTTTAACCAAATTCCAACCCTGATTGTTCAGTTCTAGTTAGTGGATTCATTCTGTGTTAAAAATAGTTCTAAGGGAAAACTAAATAAAATTTTGCTTCGAATTCTGCGTAAGATAAAAAAACGTAGTTTTGACATTTCTTGAAATGTCATTGTTCCTGACTATTACACATAAAAGTGGTCCAAAGTTGAGTTAAAACACTAAATTTCTTATGAATTGAAAAAAAAACTCTAACCCCAATAATAGTTCACGAGTTATGACCTCTCAAAGCAAAGGCTGCAGTTTTTCGGTCTAAAGACCTATTTTCTAAGGTATAATACACGTTGGACTTTTCCACAATAAGTACTTGCTTTATTTATAGGAAATAAAAGTGAACAAACTGAAGTTGTTTCAACAACTTCCTCCTCTGTATAGTGTACACCTACATGACTTATCAAATAACTTATGAATATAAACGATCTGTTCTCTGCAATACTATTTTTACTGTAAAACTCAACATTAACATGTGCCTGAATAACGTTCACTTGAACGAATTTCATATAAAAAGGAACAATTAATAAAAACTACAAATCGACTTAGGCGTACCATTTTTCTGGTAATATTTGCTGCCAACGATACTATCGTTGCCGGCAAATATTACCAGTTAAATTGTATGCCTAAGTTGATTTATTTTTCCTTTTCATATGAAATTCGTTCAAGTGAACGTTCGAAACTACACTAACATTAACATATTTTCTTTGAGATTGAAAATGATTTCAAGTATTTCTGTAAACTTTTCTTTTAATCAATGTGTGTGTATAAGTGTACTACCTGCATGTCGCAGTTTTTGTGAAAATTTCACACGTCACTTTCTTAGCCAATCAGAAGTTTCGTTACCATAGCAACCCAAAAAATTTCCGGAAATTTTCACCCTCCAGGGTACCAATCCTGAACGAAATTAATAAGTGGAAATTTTTCTGTCAAATTATTGACATAATCATATTTGACATTTGCTTTTACATAAAAATGGAATTTAATTTGTAATGCTATTAAACGAGTTAATTATTTAAAAAATCATTGAGCTCGTGAAACATTTTATTTCATGTTTAATTATGATACTAAATATTTCAAATGTGTTTGAAAATCCTTTAAAAACTCCTCGCGTTTCATGGATGTGAAAACAGCCACGATTTTTCAGCCACGGTTTTGCAATGTGGCAACATTGTTTGTAAGACAGCTTTCTTATAAAGTGACACAATCCCAAAGTCTCCAGGCATTAGAAGCGAATTAGAAATGTTAGAAAAATAATGTTTTTATGTAATTTGAAGGAATTAAAAGTCATTGTCTGATCGTAATAAGGGGTTTACAAAAATAAAAATTCGATATTTTATTAAAAATTCCTTGTTCCATATCGGTGAGTTTTGCACATCGGAAAGCAACTAATGTTTCGTCCTTTAACTTCTCGTGCAAGAAAAAAACAGTGTCGGGTAGGAATGGGGGTTACAAAAATAAATATTAGATAATTTATTAAAAATTCATTAATCAATGTTGGTGAGTTTCGTATATCAGAAAGCAACTAACGTTTCGTCCTTTAACATCTCGTGTATGAACAAACCAGTGGCGGGTAGGAATTAGGGATTTACAAAAATACACATTGGATATTTTATTAAAAATTCCTTGATCAATGTCGGAGAGTTTTGCATATCAGAAAGCAACTAACGTCTCGTCCTTTAACTTCTCGTGCAAGAAAAAAACAGTGTCGGGTAGGAATGGGGGGTTTACAAAAATAAATATTAGATATTTTATTAAAAATTCATTGATCAATGTCGGTGAGTTTTGCATATCAGAAAGCAACTAACGTTTCGTCCTTTAACATCTCGTGTACGAATAAACCCGTGTCGAGTAGGAATTAGGGATTTACAAAAATAAACGTTGGATATTTTATTAAAAATTCCTTGGTCAATGTCGGAGAGTTTTGCATATCAGAAAGCAACTAACGTCTCGTCCTTTAACTTTTCATGAAAGAAAAAACCAGTGTCGGGTAGGAATGGGGGGTTTACAAAAATAAATATGAGATATTTTATTAAAAATTCATTGATCAATGTCGGTGAGTTTTGCATATCAGAAGGCAACTAACGTTTCATCCTTTAACATCTCGTGTACGAACAAACCAGTGTCGGGTAGGAATTAGGGATTTACAAAAATAAACATTGGATATTTTATTAAAAATTCCTTGATCAATGTCGGAAAGTTTTGCATATCAGAAAGCAACTAACGTCTCGTCCTTTAACTTGTCATGCAAGAAAAAACCAGTGTCGGGTAGGAATGGGGGGTTTACAAAAATAAATATGAGATATTTTATTAAAAATTCATTGATCAATGTCGGAGAGTTTTGCATATCAAAAAGCAACTAACGTTTCGTCCTTTAACATCTCGTGTACGAACAAAGCAGTGTCGGGTAGGAATTAGGGATTTACAAAAATAAACATTGGATATTTTATTAAAAATTCCTTGATCAATGTCGGAGAGTTTTGCATATCAGAAAGCAACTAACGTATCGTCCTTTAACTTTCCGTGAAAGAAAAAACCAGTGTCGGGAAGGAATGGGGGGGGTGTACAAAAATAAATATTAGATATTTTATTAAAAATTCATTGATCAATGTCGGTGAGTTTTGCATATCAGAAGGCAACTAACGTTTCGTCCTTTAACATCTCGTGTACGAACAAACCAGTGTCGGGTAGGAATTAGGGATTTACAAAAATAAACATTGGATATTTTATTAAAAATTCCTTGATCAATGTCGGAGAGTTTTGCATATCAGAAAGCAACTAACGTCTCGTCCTTTAACTTTTCGTGCAAGAAAAAACCAGTGTCGGGTAGGAATGGGGGGGGTGTACAAAAATAAATATTAGATATTTTATTAAAAATTCATTGATCAATGTCGGTGAGTTTTGCATATCAGAAGGCAACTAACGTTTCGTCCTTTAACATCTCGTGCAGGAAAAAACCAGTGTCGGGTAGAAATTGGAGGATTTACAAAAATAGATATTAGATATTTTATTAAAAATTCCTTGATCAATGTCGGAGAGTTTTGCATATCAGAAAGCAACTAGCGTTTCGTCCTTTAACATCTCCTGTACGAACAAATCAGTGTCGGATAGGAATTATGGATTTACAAAAATAAACATTGGATATTTTATTAAAAATTCATTGATCAATGTCGGGGAGTTTTGCATATCAGAAAGCAACTAACATCTCGTCCTTTAACTTGTCGTGCAAGAAAAAACCAGTGTCGGGTAGGAATGGGGAGTTTACAAAAACAAATATGAGAAATTTTATTAAAAATTCATTGATCAATGTCGGTGAGTTTTGCATATCAGAAAGCAACGAACGTCTCGTCCTTTAACTTGTCGTGCAAGAAAAAACCAGTGTCGGGTAGGAATGGGGGGTTTACAAAAATAAATATGAGATATTTTATTAAAAATTCATTGATCAATGTCGGTGAGTTTTGCATATCAGAAAGCAACTAACGTTTCGTCCTTTAACATCTCGTGTACGAACAAACCAGTGTCGGGTAGGATTTACAAAAATAAACATTGGATATTTTATTAAAAATTCCTTGGTCAATGTCGAAGAGTTTTGCATATCAGAAAGCAACTAGCGTTTCGTCTTTTAACTTTCCGTGCACGAAAATACCAGTGTCTGGTAGGAATAAGGGGATTAAAAAAAATAAATATTCCATTAATAATAAAAACTTCCTTGATACATGTCAGAGAATTTTGCAATCAGAAAACAACTAACGTTTCGTCCTTTAACTTCTCGTGCAAGAAAAAACCAGTGTCTGGTAAGAATGAGTGGTTTAAAAAAATAAATATTCCATGAATTATTGAAAATACCTTGTTCCATGTCGGTGTGTTTTGCATATCAGAAAGCAACTAACGTTTCGTTATTTAACTTCTCGTTCACGAAAAAAACAATGTCGGGTAGGAATGGGGGGTTTACAAAAATAAATATTTGATATTTTATTAAAAATTCCTTGATCCATGTCGATGAGTTTTGCACATCGGAAAGCAACTAACGTTTCGTCCTTTAACTTCTCATGCAAGAAAAAACCAGTGTCGGGTAGGAATGAGGGGTTTTACAAAAATAAATATTAGATAATTTATTAAAAATTCATTAATCAATGTCGGTGAGTTTCGTATATCAGAAAGCAACTAACGTTTCGTCCTTTAACATCTCGTGTACGAACAAACCAGTGTCGGGTAGGAATTAGGGATTTACAAAAATAAACATTGGATATTTTATTAAAAATTCCTTGATCAATGTCGGAGAGTTTTGCATATCAGAAAGCAACTAACGTCTCGTCCTTTAACTTCTCGTGCAAGAAAAAAACAGTGCCGGGTAGGAATGAGTGGTTTAAAAAAATAAATATTCCATACATTATTAAAAATTCCTTGTTCCATGTCGGTGTGTTTTGCATATCAGAAAGCAACTAACGTTTCGTCCTTTAACATCTGTACGAACAAACCAATGTCGGGTAGGAATTAGGGAATTACAACAATAAACATTGGATATTTTATTAAAAATTAATTGATCAATGTCGGAGAGTTTTGCATATCAGAAAGCAACTAACGTTTCGTCCTTTAACTTCTCGTGCAGGAAGAAACCAGTGTCGGGTAGGATTGGGGGGTTTACAAAAACAAATATTAGATATTATATTAAAAATTCATTGATCAATGTCGGAGAGTTTTGCTTATCAGAAAGCAACTATCGTTTCGTCTTTTAACTTCTCGTGCAGGAAAAAACCAGTGTCGGGTAGAAATTGGGGGATTTACAAAAATAGATATTTTATTAAAAATTCCTTGATCAATGTCGGAGAGTTTTGCATATTAGAAAGCAACTAGCGTTTCGTCCTTTAACATCTCCTGTACAAACAAATCAGTGTCGGATAGGAATTAAGGATTTACAAAAATAAACATTGGATATTTTATTAAAAATTCATTGATCAATGTCGGGGAGTTTTGCACATTGAAAAGCAACTAAAGTTTTGTCCTATAGCTTCTCGTGCAGGAAAAAAACAGTGTCGGGTAGGAATGGGGGGTTTACATAAATAAATATTAGATATTTTATTAAAAATTCATTGATCAATGTCGGAGAGTTTTGCACATTGAAAAGCAAGTATGCAAAACTCACCGACATGGATCAAAAAATTTCTTATAATTTATGGAATTTTTATTTTTTTAATCCCCGCATTCCTACCCGACACTAAATTTTTAATTATTTATCAAATATTTATTTTTTAAACGCCTCATTCCTATCCGACATTGTTTTTTTCGTGAACGAGAAGATAAATGACGAACGTTAGTTGCTTTCTGATATGCAAAACACACCGACATGGAACAAGGAATTTTTAATAATTTAAGGAATATTTATTTTTTTAAACCACTCATTCCTACCCGACACTGGTTTTTTCTTGCACGAGAAGTTAAAGGACGAAGCGTTAGTTGTTTTCTGATATGCAAAACTCACCGACATGGATCAAGGAATTTTTTATTATTTATCGAATATTTCTTTCTTTAAACCCCTCATTCCTACCAGACACTGGTTTTTTCGTGCACGAGAAGTTAATGGACGAACCGTTAGTTGCTTTCTGAGATGCAAATCTCTCCGACATGGAACAAGGAGATTTTAATTATTTATCGAATATTTATTTTTTAAACGCCTCATTCCCATCCGACATTGTTTTTTTCGTGAACGAGAAGATAAATGACGAAACGTCCGTTGTTTTCTGATATGCAAAACACACCGACATGGAACAAGGAATTTTTAATCATTTATGGAATATTTATCTTTTTAAACCCCCCATTCCTACCCGACACTGTTTTTTTCTTGCACGAGAAGTTAAAGGACGAAGCGTTAATTGTTTTCTGATATGCAAAACTCACCGACATGGAACAAGGAATTTCTAATAATTTATGGAATATTCATTTTTTTAAACCACTCATTCCTACCAGACACTGGTTTATTCGTGCACGAGAAGTTAATGGACGAAACGTTAGTTGCCTTCTAAGATGCAAATCTCTCCGATATGGATCAAGGAATTTTTAATTTAATCGAATATTTATTTTTTAAACGCCTCATTCCTATCCGACATTGTTTTTTTCGTGAACGAGAAGTTAAATGACGAAACTTCAGTTGTTTTCTGATATGCAAAACTCACCGACATTGATCAATGAATTCTTAATAAAATATCTAATATTTATTTTTATAAACCCACCATTCCTACCCGACATTGGTTTGTTCGTACACGAGATGTTAAAGGACGAAACGTTAGTTGCCTTCTGATATGCAAAACTCACCGACATTGATCAATGAATTTTTAATAAAATATCTCATATTTATTTTTGTAAACCCCCCATTTCTACCCGACACTGGTTTTTTCTTGCACGACAAGTTAAAGGACGAGACGTTAGTTGCTTTCTGATATGCAAAACTCTCCGACATTGATCAAGGAATTTTTAATAAAATATCCAATGTTTATTTCTGTAAATCCCTATTTCCTACCCGACACTGGTTTGTTCGTACACGAGATGTTAAAGGACGAAACGTTAGTTGCTTTCTGATATGCAAAACTCACCGACATTGATCAATGAATTTTTAATAAAATATCTAATATTTATTTTTGTAAACCCCCATTCCCACCCGACACTGGTTTTTTCTTTCACGAAAGTTATAGGACGAGACGTTAGTTGCTTTCTGATATGCAAAACTCTCCGACATTGATCAAGGAATTTTTAATAAAATATCCAATGTTTATTTTTGTAAATCCCTAATTCCTACCCGACACTGGTTTGTTCGTACACGAGATGTTAAAGGACGAAACGTTAGTTGCTTTCTGATATGCAAAACTCACCGACATTGATCAATTAATTTTTAATAAAATATCTAATATTTATTTTTTTAAACCCCCCCAATCCTACCCGACACTGGTTTGTTCTTGCACGAAAAGTTAAAGAACGAGACGTTAGTTGCTTTCTGATATGCAAAACTCACCGACATTGATCAATGAATTTTTAATAAAATATCTAATATTTATTTTTGTAAACCCCCATTCCCACCCGACACTGGTTTTTTCTTTCACGAAAGTTATAGGACGAGACGTTAGTTGCTTTCTGATATGCAAAACTCTCCGACATTGATCAAGGAATTTTTAATAAAATATCCAATGTTTATTTTTGTAAATCCCTAATTCCTACCCGACACTGGTTTGTTCGTACACGAGATGTTAAAGGACGAAACGTTAGTTGCTTTCTGATATGCAAAACTCACCGACATTGATCAATTAATTTTTAATAAAATATCTAATATTTATTTTTTTAAACCCCCCCAATCCTACCCGACACTGGTTTGTTCTTGCACGAAAAGTTAAAGAACGAGACGTTAGTTGCTTTCTGATATGCAAAACTCACCGACATTGATCAATGAATTTTTAATAAAATATCTAATATTTATTTTTGTAAACCCCCATTCCCACCCGACACTGGTTTTTTCTTTCACGAAAGTTATAGGACGAGACGTTAGTTGCTTTCTGATATGCAAAACTCTCCGACATTGATCAAGGAATTTTTAATAAAATATCCAATGTTTATTTTTGTAAATCCCTAATTCCTACCCGACACTGGTTTGTTCGTACACGAGATGTTAAAGGACGAAACGTTAGTTGCTTTCTGATATGCAAAACTCACCGACATTGATCAATTAATTTTTAATAAAATATCTAATATTTATTTTTTTAAACCCCCCCAATCCTACCCGACACTGGTTTGTTCTTGCACGAAAAGTTAAAGAACGAGACGTTAGTTGCTTTCTGATATGCAAAACTCTCCGACATTGATCAAGGAATTTTTAATAAAATATCCAATGTTTATTTTTGTAAATCCCTCCGACACTGGTTTGTTCGTACACGAGATGTTAAAGGACGAAACGTTAGTTGCCTTCTGATATGCAAAACTCACCGACATTGATCAATGAATTTTTAATAAAATATCTAATATTTATTTTTGTAAACCCCTCATTCCTACCCGACACTGGTTTTTCTTTCACGAAAAGTTAAAGGACGAGACGTTAGTTGCTTTCTGATATGCAAAACTCTCCGACATTGATCAAGGAATTTTTAATAAAATATCCAATGTTTATTTTTGCAAATCCTTAATTCCTACCCGACACTGGTTTGTTCGTACACGAGATGTTAAAGGACGAAACGTTAATTGCTTTCTGATATGCAAAACTCACCGACATTGATCAATGAATTTTTAATAAAATATCTCATATTTTTATTTTTGTAAACCCCCCCATTCCTACCCGACACTGGTTTTTTCTTGCACGACAAGTTAGAGGACGAGACGTTAGTTGCTTTCTGATATGCAAAACTCTCCGACATTGTTCAAGGAATTTTTAATAAAATATTCAATGTTTATTTTTGTAAATCCCTAATTCCTACCCGACACTGGTTTGTTAGTACACGAGATGTTAAAGGACGAAACGTTAGTTGCTTTCTGATATACAAAACTCACCGACATTGGTTAATGAATTTTTAATAAATTATCTAATATTTATTTTTGTAACCCCCCATTCCTACCCGACACTGGTTTTTTCTTTCACGAAAAATTAAATGACGAGACGTTAGTTGCTTTCTGATATGCAAAACTCACCGACATTGATCAATGAATTTTTAATAAAATATCTAATATTTATTTTTGTAAACCCCCCATTCCTACCCGACGCTGGTTTTTTCTTTCACGAAAAGTTAAAGGACGAGACGTTAGTTGCTTTCTGATATGCAAAACTCTCCGACATTGATCAAGGAATTTTTAATAAAATACCCAATGTTTATTTTTGTAAATCCCTAATTCCTACCCGACACTGGTTTGTTCGTACACGAGATGTTAAAGGACGAGATGTTAAAGGACGAAACGTTAGTTGCCTTCTGATATGCAAAACTCACCGACATTGATCAATGAATTTTTAATAAAATATCTAATATTTATTTTTGTAAACCCCCCATTCCTACCCGACATTGGTTTTTTTCTTTCACGAAAAGTTAAAGGACGAGACGTTAGTTGTTTTTTGATATGCAAAACTCTCCGACATTGATCAAGGAATTTTTAATAAAATATCCAATGTTTATTTCTGTAAATCCCTAATTCCTAACCGACACTGGTTTGTTCGTACACGAGATGTTAAAGGACGAAACGTTAATTGCTTTCTGATATGCAAAACTCACCGACATTGATCAATGAATTTTTAATAAAATATCTCATATTTATTTTTGTAAACCCCCCATTCCTACCCGACACTGGTTTTTTCTTGCACGACAAGTTAGAGGACGAGACGTTAGTTGCTTTCTGATATGCAAAACTCTCCGACATTGTTCAAGGAATTTTTAATAAAATATTCAATGTTTATTTTTGTAAATCCCTAATTCCTACCCGACACTGGTTTGTTAGTACACGAGATGTTAAAGGACGAAACGTTAGTTGCTTTCTGATATACAAAACTCACCGACATTGATTAATGAATTTTTAATAAATTATCTAATATTTATTTTTGTAACCCCCCATTCCTACCCGACACTGGTTTTTTCTTTCACGAAAAATTAAATGACGAGACGTTAGTTGCTTTCTGATATGCAAAACTCACCGACATTGATCAATGAATTTTTAATAAAATATCTAATATTTATTTTTGTAAACCCCCCATTCCTATCCGACACTGGTTTTTTCTTTCACGAAAAGTTAAAGGACGAGACGTTAGTTGCTTTCTGATATGCAAAACTCTCCGACATTGATCAAGGAATTTTTAATAAAATACCCAATGTTTATTTTTGTAAATCCCTAATTCCTACCCGACACTGGTTTGTTCGTACACGAGATGTTAAAGGACGAAACGTTAGTTGCCTTCTGATATGCAAAACTCACCGACATTGATCAATGAATTTTTAATAAAATATCTAATATTTATTTTTGTAAACCCCCCATTCCTACCCGACATTGGCTTTTTTCTTTCACGAAAAGTTAAAGGACGAGACGTTAGTTGTTTTTTGATATGCGAAACTCTCCGACATTGATCAAGGAATTTTTAATAAAATATCCAATGTTTATTTTTGTAAATCCCTAATTCCTACCCGACACTGGTTTGTTCGTACACGAGATGTTAAAGGACGAAACGTTAGTTGTTTTCTGATATGCAAAACTCACCGACATTGATCAATGAATTTTTAATAAAATATCTCATATTTATTTTTGTAAACCCCCCATTCCTTCCCGACACTGGTTTTTTCTTGCACGACAAGTTAAAGGACGAGACGTTAGTTGCTTTCTGATATGCAAAACTCTCTGACATTGATCAAGGAATTTTTAATAAAATATCTCATTTATTTTTGTAAACCCCCCATTCCTACCCGACACTGGTTTTTTCTTGCACGACAAGTTAAAGGACGAAACGTTAGTTGCTTTTTGATATGCAAAACTCTCCGACATTGATCAATGAATTTTTAATAAAATATCTCATATTTATTTTTGTAAACCCCCCATTCCTACCCGACACTGGTTTTTTCTTGCACGACAAGTTAAAGGACGAGACGTTAGTTGCTTTCTGATATGCAAAACATTCAGACATTAATCAAGGAATTTTTAATAAAATATCCAATGTTTATTTTTGTAAATCCCTAATTCCTACCCGACACTGGTTTGTTCGTACACGAGATGTTAAAGGATGAAACGTTAGTTGCCTTCTGATATGCAAAACTCACCGACATTGATCAATGAATTTTTAATAAAATATCTCATATTTATTTTTGTAAACCCCCCATTCCTACCCGACACTGGTTTTTTCTTTCATGAAAAGTTAAAGGACGAGACGTTAGTTGCTTTCTGATATGCAAAACTCTCCGACATTGACCAAGGAATTTTTAATAAAATATCCAACGTTTATTTTTGTAAATCCCTAATTCCTACTCGACACAGGTTTATTCGTACACGAGATGTTAAAGGACGAAACGTTAGTTGCTTTCTGATATGCAAAACTCACCGACATTGATCAAGGAATTTTTAATAAAATATCCAATGTTTATTTTTGTAAATCCCTAATTCCTACCCGACACTGATTTGTTCGTACACGAGATGTTAAAGGACGAAACGTTAGTTGCCTTCTGATATGCAAAACTCACCGACATTGATCAATAAATTTTTAATAAAATATCTAATATTTATTTTTGTAAACCCCCCATTCCTACCCGACACTGGTTTTTTCTTTCACGAAAAGTTAAAGGACGAGACGTTAGTTGCTTTCTGATTTGCAAAACTCTCCGACATTGATCAAGGAATTTTTAATAAAATATCCAATGTTTATTTTTGTAAATCCCTAATTCCTACCCGACACTGGTTTGTTCGTACACGAGATGTTAAAGGACGAAACGTTAGTTGCTTTCTGATATACGAAACTCACCGACATTGATTAATGAATTTTTAATAAATTATCTAATATTTATTTTTGTAAAACCCCTCATTCCTACCCGACACTGGTTTTTTCTTGCATGAGAAGTTAAAGGACGAAACGTTAGTTGCTTTCCGATGTGCAAAACTCACCGACATGGATCAAGGAATTTTTAATAAAATATCAAATATTTATTTTTGTAAACCCCCCATTCCTACCCGACATTGTTTTTTTCGTGAACGAGAAGTTAAATAACGAAACGTTAGTTGCTTTCTGATATGCAAAACACACCGACATGGAACAAGGAATTTTCAATAATTTATGGAATATTTATTTTTTTAAACCACTCATTCTTACCAGACACTGGTTTTTTCTTGCACGAGAAGTTAAAGGACGAAACGTTAGTTGTTTTCTGATTACAAAATTCTCTGACATGTATCAAGGAATTTTTTATTATTAATGGAATATTTATTTTTTTAATCCCCTTATTCTTACCAGACACTGGTGTTTTCGTGCACGGAAAGTTAAAGGACGAAACGCTAGTTGTTTTCTGATATGCAAAACTCTCCGACATTGATCAAAAATGTTTTAATAAAATATCTAATATTTATTTTTGTAAACCCCCCGTTCGTTTGTTCGTACACGAGATGTTAAAGGACGAAACGTTAGTTGCCTTCTGATATGCAAAACTCACCGACATTGATCAATGAATTTTTAATAAAATATCTAATATTTATTTTTGTAAACCCCCCATTCCTACCCGACACTGGTTTTTTCTTTCACGAAAAGTTAAAGGACGAGACGTTAGTTGCTTTCTGATATGCAAAACTCTCCGACATTGATCAAGGAATTTTTAATAAAATATCCAATGTTTATTTTTGTAAATCCCTAATTCCTACCCGACACTGGTTTGTTCGTACACGAGATGTTAAAGGACGAAACGTTAGTTGCTTTCTGATATACGAAACTCACCGACATTGATTAATGAATTTTTAATAAATTATCTAATATTTATTTTTGTAACCCCTCTACCCGACACTGGTTTTTTCTTGTACGAGAAGTTAAAGGACGAAACGTTAGTTGCTTTCCGATGTGCAAAACTCACCGACATGGAACAAGGAATTTTTAATAAAATATCGAATTTTTATTTTTGTAAACCCCTTATTACGACCAGACAGTGACTTTTAATTCCTTCAAATTACATAAAAACATTATTTTTCTAACATTTCTAATTCGCTTCTAATGCCTGGAGACTTTGGGATTGTGTCACTTTATAAGAAAGCTGTCTTACAAACAGTGTTGCCACATTGCAAAACCGTGGCTGAAAAATCGTGGCTGTTTTCACATCCATAGTTAATTAAGTTTTAGTTGGGGAACGCTTCAATTAAATCGATTTTAAATAAGGACATAATAAATTGTTAAAAAATACGTGGATTTTATTGACCGAACCTAGACCACAGAATAAAGCCAAATGATATTATTAAATATTGACCATACATCATATTTATTTGAAATGATGATGACACCTGCCGATCCAGCTATCGACTCCTGAAATTTAAACAAGTTAGGAACCGTTCGAGTGGTCGTAACTGCACACCGTTTGAATATATATTATTAATAATGATGTGGGTAATTGTTTATGTGAAAAAATATTTCGACTACGAAAATAGATACGGTAGTTTTATAGTGGACCTACCCAAACCATTTTTAACTGAGAACTTATGCATGGAAGCACGAAAAGTTCAAATCTATTTTTCTCGAAAACGGTGCATCATAGCTATAACAAACAAGAGTAATAGTCTAGGTACCGTCGACATAAAGTGCAATTTATACATATCCTCTTATAATTGCGCCTAGTCTACCACTTTTTTCCTCTCCGAAAATTTTCGTAAACGCGGCTTCCCGCCTCCCATTTTTTCGAAATACGTGCATTTCCCGTTGTATGAAAAATTTATAGATACTGTACTTCACTGTGTACTGCGTTTACAAATTGTAGTTGCAAGAAAACTTGATGAAACGAGTGAGAAAAAAATTGTCCGACAAAAAGTTTGGAACGTTAAGGGTGTCTACCACCCTAAACATGCCGAAATAACGACTTTAAAAAATTTATTGATAACCAGCTGCTATTTTCAAGATTGTTTAATAAAAATATGTAGAATCCAATTTTCGAATTGACCGACAAAATATATTTTCCGATTTTCCAGTCCGACGCTTGGAAATCGTCGGACGGCTATGTGAAATTGCCTTTTGATTTTAGAAAAAAATTTCAAACACAACAAAAAACGTTTAGTTAAAATAAATTGCGGAATATTTGGGAAGGAATTGGATGAAATCATTATGACACAAATAATATTTGGAAACGTTTATGAAAAAGTTTATTAAAATTTTATTACAACATAAACTGTATGTTTTAACGATTTTTATGACATTTAATATGCTTCAATCTTCATTTATATTTGTAGCAAACTCATTTGCACCTTCGTTATCTTTCAATTTATCTATGTATTCAGGAAGTTCAACATTTGTATAGTTGTTTCCAAAACAATTAACACATGCAGGTGTATTGAAGACCTCCTTTTCTGCAACCACAAGCGACACTTCTGCACCCCGTATTGCATGAGCAAAATATTGTTGCTAGTAAGAGTTCAGGAGCTGGTTTTTTATTCATTTTGACTGGTACGAGTAAATCCTCGTCAATTTTCCGTCCCCATTTCAATAGTGACAATAGGTTGTCTAGCAGATTATCTTCTGTTTATCTTCTGCTGTATCATCATCATCGGAGTTGTCATCATTTAATGTATTTTGATTGCGATACAACCAAAATTGCGTTTGAAGACATACTCTTTTAACATGTTAAAAAAGTAAATCCGAAAGGTTTCATGCAATTTCAATCAACTAGTAAAAAATAACAGGTTGATGCAGTGGTTTCCTCTACTATTAACCAAAAATAAAAGGTTTAGCCAGAAAAATTTGGTTTAGACCACCACTGATATACAATAATATATCTATAGCTTTACTCTGTGGTATGGGTTTTTCGAATAAATCGATTTAATTCTAGTTTCCCCCACCTAAAAGCAAAAATTATAGTAGGTATGGTTTTAGAGGGCAGAATATTTACTAGTGAAATATTTTTGTCGAACTCCTCTATACGTTTCCTTAAAATATAAGGAATAAAAAACTGCAACCAACAGCTATTCTCCGGACTAATGCCGCGCCGAGCGCTGAATTACGAATTACAAGCCTGGCCACGTTAAGTGCAATAACTGTGTATTGCCACAAAACGCTAAAGTTTCGATTTTAATAGACACCAGCCGAAAGACTTATTCCTACTTAAAGGAGCTCTCGTGCCAGCCACCCCATACCACTTGCAGACTGCAGTTTCGAGCTATTGGCTCTCGTCAGTGCAAGGTAGGTCTGAGATGGCTGGAACGAGGCAAATTCGTAATTCAGCGCTCGGCGGGGCATTAGTCCGGAGAATAGCTGTTGATTGCAGTCTGTTTTTTTAGTCCTTATATATTTAAGGAAACGTATAAAGGAGTTCGACAAAAATATTTCACTAGTAAATATTCTGCCCTCTAAAACCATACCTACCAACTATGCCCATGTCAGGGCTACTGCTGTTTCGATTGTAATGGACATTAGCCGCTAGATGGAGCCTGCCATTTTTGCTGCATGTCGTGATTTTATAAATCTCGTCATGTACCAAGAGTGAACAAATGCCTGGTTTTTTATTCCTTATATATTTAAGGAAACGTATAGAGGAGTTCGACAAAAATATTTCACTAGTAAGCAAAAATAATGTTTAATTTTTGAACTAGAACCATTCTAAATTGTCTACTTACCTCCTCAAATACCGTTTCGTTCGTTATCTCAGGCGTTGTAGTTTCCACGTATTGAATAGAATAGAATAAACTTTATTTCTGTAGATCTTGCAAAAAGAAAGACATTAGCGTTGTCAAAATAATCAAATATTTTAAAAAAACTTACAATAAAATAACATATATGAAACATTAAAATAAGTGAAATGTATAAAAAAGGAGAGCTGCAAAAGGAATAAAACAACATACAACTAAAATTTGCCTAAAACTAAAAATGTAAGAGTGTAATAACAAATAATACAATTTTTTTATGTATTTAAAAAATCACTAAAAGAATAAAATGCATTTTCAAATAAATACAATTTAAGTTGTTTTTTTAATAAATTACATAATATTAGTTATCGATTTTAATTCGCTTGGCAGGGCATTGTAAGCCTTAACAGCGTTATAATGTGGACCTTTTTCATAAAAACTGTGGTGATGAATTGGTATTCTGAGATCAGGCCCATGCCTTGTTGTCATTACTTGATATATATCGTTATTATACTCTTCGCAAAAACGAAGAGTATATTATATTTGATCGGCACATTTCTAAAATCGTAAATATCGCTTGTAGAGAAAAAATTTTCATATCATTGTGTTAGTGAACGAATTCTGAACAACTTTCAAAATGTCCGTCTGTCCGTCCGTCACGTTTCTTGTAAGCACGATAACTTAAGAAAGAAAAGTCCGATTGTATTGAAATTTGGAAAGTAAGTTAGTGTTAGCTAGAGGAAGAACCCTATTGTTTTTTAAGAGAATCGATCAGTAAATAAAATAGTTATTAATTATTTAATTTAAAAAAATATATATTCTCTTAATTTTTGTCGCTTGTACTAAAATGGAAATCTTGCGAAATATTATTTCCATAATATATATTTTTTTGTTTATGAATTCTACTAATATATATTTCATAGAAGTACGAGTTGAAATATGTATGATGGTCGAAAGATATATACCACAGACAATCAATTTTCGTAGCTATAGGTGGTGGCGCAGCGGCTAAAGCTTTGAGTTGCAATCCAAAGGTCCCGTGTTCGAATCCCATACAGGTTGGATGTTTTTTTTTTCATATAATTTTTTTCACATCAAAGATGGTATCACAAAATTTAGGATGTCCAAAAACTAACATTATTTACAAGAAAACTGCGAAGAGTAACCTATAGAATGTGTAACTTTTATATATAAAAAGCTCAGTAAATTGGCGAAGAGTACGTTAGCTTGTTTCTTCAAAACTCAGTTGGATTTTGTTTGACGAACAAGACTAATTTATATATATATACAGGGAAGGGATGGTAAGTATTTTCAATTCTTTAAATAAAGGTTTACAAGAATATCCGTAAGAAACATTCATCATGCATCTAATTATGCGTTTTTGGTTAATAAATACTTTCTGCCAATATAGGGAAGAACCCCAGAATATTATTGCATATTCTAAAATACTTTGCACACATGAAAAATAAAATATTCTTAGGCTGTCTATTGAAAGCTGGTTTCTCATAAAACGTATTAGATAACAGGACGAATTTAATCTTGATATCAGTGTATTAGTATAAGATTCCCAGTTTAACCTACTCTCTAGCGTTATGCTGAGAAACTTCACATTGTCCGTTTGTTTAATGGAAAAACCATTTAATTGGACGTATAACGAATAATCGAGGTTATCAATATCTTAAAATCTTACTTCTTAATCCCTATTTAATTTAACCTTACAAACAAACATTGGTATTATTTACTTATGAACAATTTACCACCCACCGACAATAATTTGTTTGCCTCCATTTTCAAACTGCTTATTTCCACACAGAGATCTAATTGCAGTTCTCCCCTTTGTACGTTTTCGGGGTCTCCTTTAAAGCTGCCAATTTTGTAGCGTGACATTTCGTAGAGAAGCAGGAAGAGTGATTACACGGAATTCGATTCGTAGTTCGCGTAACAAGTTCCTCTTGGCAAAAACGTGTAAAAATAACACAAAGAGGAGACGCCAGAAGAGTTTCTGCACTTGTTGAATCCGCTCTCGACTGTGCGAGTGCGACCTTTGTTTGTTCTAGCATCTAGCCCGGCCATCGCCGATCGCTCCCTTACGTTTTACTTTCCAATTTTCGGGTCTTTTGCTTCGTGAAAGCCAGGTGGCCGGGTGACACTGAAAAGTTTGTTTTTTCTACTCTTGGAATAACAAACGATAAGTTTTTTGGTGACTGGTAAAAATCGACGGGAGCTATAAGCATAATTATTGTGTTCGTTTACAGTTGTAGCCTGTGATAAAAAAAAATGTAGGGCGTTATTAAGGTTTGCGCTGATTTTTGAATCATAAACCAATTTATGTCAAATTTATTAAATGTCAAATACACTTAATAGTACAGTAACTAGAGGTTTTAACTTCGGAATAATGTCATATTGAACGGATTTCGTTCATTTTTGGCAGTGTAATAGTAAATTCTTCACAGAAAAGTTTCTATATTGTGCGGGGGCTTGCTAATTTATAGGGGGTAGATACCTCCCCTTCTCAGGGGGTGGCACTTAAAAAACATATATATTTATTGGTGCTGAAATAAAATCAAATTTTAAGAAGAAAAGGTTCTATGCAATTTTTCACATAAATTGATAGTTTTTCTAAAAGTATTGCTTTATCGGAAAAATGTTACAGACCAATTACAGAAATTACAAACTGGGAATTAATTATATTTATTGTTTATTGATGTAGGATTAATAATTTCGGAGATATTTAAGTTTATATTTGGTATCCAAGTGTTTCGAAATTACCTTTAAAGTTTAAAATACATTTTTTTCTAAAGCAAGTGCTTGGTGCTTTTATCCGCCAGGTAACGGTAATTTCAATAAGCCACCTCACTATAAGTCTAATTGCATTTCATCACTGTATCTAATAGTTCTTGCAACATAAACAGCTTGTATACGAATTTGTACTAGCAATTCCTTAGATTTCGTTTTTTTTTTGTCGCAGTATATCCGCTTGATTTCTCTCGAGATGGGAAGAACAATAGCATCGTCAGTGACACATTTCAAAGTCTCTACAGATTACTGTTCTGGTGTTCTCTCCTAACAACGAGGCAATCAGAATCCACCCCAGCATTTAAATGAATCCTTCAAGACCAAAAAACTAATTTCTCCACATTTCATTTCTGTCGCGTTTCTCCTGTAGTGCATCGGAAGGGACGCTTTAGTTGGGTTGTCGGTCGAAAAGCGTTTATTAAAAAAATGTTGACAATTTTAGAGAGTCCTTATGGCGCATCCTACGCGCAGGTAGTTTGACTCTGCGATGAAGACTATTATTAAAAATACAATGTAAAAAATTGAGCAATATATAGTAGTGCAGTAGAATTGATTATTTTCGGTGACAACATTCCACTAGAAATTTTATTGTTGATTCTTATGTATTATGACCCTGATTACGAAAAAAATATTTGCGCCCAAAAATTTCTACTCAGTCAAAAGTTATATGCACTTTTTGACCCGCTTTCACGGATTTTCTACTTATAGTAGGAGAGCTGGCAAACATTATGGTGAACGATAATATTCAAAATTTTCGTCAAAACCGATCGTCTGCCGTTTCAAAGTGGAAGCATTAACTTGGGGGGTGTATTCAAAAAGGGGTGATTTTAGGTTTTAATGAACCATATTGTTCAAGAAAAATTTTTGCAGGGGTGACTAATATAGTTAGTCTAGACGGCATTTCTACCTAGGCAGACGATTTTTCTGGTAGCATTATCATAGCAGACGCAACTCAAAATGGCAAAAAATCACATTTCGTTGAACTATATTGTTCAAAAATAATGTTCGCGTCCTTCGATTTGTCTACTTATGGTTTAATAAATAACGAATCGGCAGACGAAAAAATCGGTAGCATCGCCCTAGCAGACGCTGTCAAAGTGACAGATCCGGTTTTGATGAACGACATTTATCAAGAAAAAATATGTAAGGAATGATAAATACAACAACAACTCAAGATTACATTCTCGCCCGGGCAGACGATTTTTTTCCTAGCTATGTGTATGGCAGACGCCTGTCAAAGTGGCAAAAATCACGTTTCGGTGAACTATAGTGATCAAAAATAATTTTTGCGTCTTTCGATTCGTCTATCTATGGTACAATAAATAACGAATCGGCAGATGAAAAAATCAGTAGCATTTTCCTAGCAGACGCTGTCAAAGTGAAAAATTTAATTTTTTTTTTCTAATATAAATAGGTTTAGAATGTTGCGACGAAATTTTAAGTTTGAACAACAAAAATCTGTCTGTAGGTCTTGTGCGCACAATTACTCTGGAACTGTTTAAGATATTGACTTATGGTGTATCTATGTACTGTTACGAGATCTGGAACTAGATTATATTTTAAGCTTATTTTGTCGAAGGGTTGGGGGGAAATAGGGTTAAATAGGCAAAGCAAACAACTAAGAGTTAATAAAATTGGGATTTAGTGTATGTACGAGAAACCAAGGTCTTAAAAATTTGTTGGCGTCAGCCATCCCCACCCTATTATTTAAATGGACCAAAGGTCTCAAATTTTTTTTTATATCAGCCACTGCCGCTACCCCCAACCCCATATTAAATGGGCTAAAGAAATAAAATTGTGATCAAGTGTGAGTACGAGAAGCAAAACTATCAAAACATTTTGCCATCGACCACGGCCACGCCGCTACCTTCGTCCCATCATCAAATTACCCTCCTTGATGGTATGTGAAAATAGTGATTCTTTTGACAGCAGTTTTCAAAACAAAGAATTCCTCTGCATACAAAAAATCGGTGACAGTTCGTTATATTTCCTGTGCGAATAAAACAAAAATAAAAATCACTTTAAACAACAGATTTATTACTTCTATACAAATAAAAAAATAACATAACAAAAAGCCTAGAATACATTATTTTCAGAACATAATAATCTAAAAGTAACAAATAATGTGTATAGCCCTCCGATTAAAGAACTTATATCTAGATACATAACAGGCTATCTTTTCACTATATACCTTGTTTGCTCCTAACATAGTCACATTATATGTCCATTAAAATGGATAGATGAACATCACATCCCATAGGCAACAGTGGCGTTGTGTGTGTAGAAAATGTGTAGAATGGTAAATATTTTCATTAAAATGAATTATTGCAATTCCTGCATTACCGGCTCTTTATATAACGTGATGTAGGCATACGATATTACAGTAAGATAAATATGTATTGAAAGGATATTAAAATTTAATTGCTATTTACTTTATAACTGTAAACTGAACTTCATCATGTTACGACTATGGAACGATCGATTTTCTTCTTTTCTAAACTGCTTTCTGCAAACGGCACAGCACTTCACTATTTATTTGCACAAAATATATTGTCACTAAACTGTGTAAATATGAATAGAGGATATTATTTAGGTATTAATCAAATCACAACTTACAGTAAAATTACTTTTTCGCCAGTTTTTGGTCGGAGAACACGAAAAACATTTATTGACATTAATGGCCGAACTGTCAACTGAGATTATGATAATCGAACTGAAGCCGATCGTGTACGAGCGGCCGCGAATACGCCGATGGGCCAATCAGCAAATTATGGGAAGAAGTGCCTTAGAATGGGAGTCTTTCGGGATCATAAAATTCATGCCATTATGTATCTAGATAAAGTTCTTTAATCCGAGGTATAGCCATAAGAATATCAATCCATCATATACGGTTATCTATTATAAAGTCCTAAAAGTTGTCCGTCAGAATTTTGATACTTCAAACTATCAGGATTGATATTCTTATGGCTAACATATTATTTGTTATTTTTAGAGTATTATGTCTTAAAAATTATATTTTCTAGGCTTTTTGATATGTTATTTTTTTATGTATAGAAGTAATAAATCTGTTGTTTAAACTCAGATTTTTATTTTTGTTTTATTCGCACAACAAATATAAAGAACTGTCACAGATTTTTTGTATGCAGAGGAATTCTTTGTTTGAAAACTGCTGTCTAAGGAATCACTATTTCCACATACCATCAAAGAGGGTAATTTGATGATGGGACGAAGGTAATGTGGTGGCCGGTGACGGTGGTCGATGGCAAAATGTTTTGATAGTTTTGCTTCTCGTACACACATTTGATCACAATTTTATTTCTTTAGCCCATTTAATATGGGTAGCGGCAGTGGCTGATGTCAAAAATAAATTTGACTCCTTTGATCCATTTAAATAATAGGGTGGGGATGGCTGATGCCAACAAATTTTTAAGACCTTGGTTTCTCGTACATACATTAAATCCCAATTTTATTAACTCTTACTTGTTTGCCTTGCCTATTTAACCCCATTTGCCCTCAACCCTTCGACAAAATAAGCTTAAAATATAATCTAGTTCCAGATCTCGTTACAGTACATAGATACACCATAAGCCAATATCTTAAACAGTTCCAGAGTAATTGTGCGCACAAGACCTACAGACAGATTTTTTTAAAATTTCGTCGCAACATTCTAAACCTATTTATATAAGAAAAAAAAAAATTAAAATTTTTCACTCTGACAGCTTCTGCTAGGAAAATGCTACCGATGTTTTCGTCTGCCGATTCGTTATTTATTGTACCATGGATAGACGAATCGAAATACAGACAAATTATTTTTGATCACTATAGTTCACCGAAACGTGATTTTTGCCACTTTGACAGGCGTCTGCCATACACATAGCTACGAAAAAAATCGTCTGCCCGGGCGAGAATGTAACCTTGAGTTGTTGTTGTATTTATCATTCCTTACATAATTTTTCTTAAATTTCGTTCATCAAAACCGGATCTGTCACTTTGACAGCGTCTGCTAGGGCGATGCTACCGATTTTTTCTTGTGCCGATTCGTTATTTATTAAACCATAAGTAGACAAATCGAAGGAAGCGAAAATTATTTTTGAACAATATAGTTCAACGAAATGTGATTTTTTGCCATTTTGAGTTGCGTCTGCTATGATAATGCTACCAGAAAAATCGTCTGCCTAGGTAGAAATGCCGTCTAGACTAACTATATTAGTCCCTGCAAAAATTTTTCTTGAACAATATGGTTCACTAAAACCTAAAATCACCTCTTTTTGAATACACCCCCCCAAGTTAATGCTTCCACTTTGAAACGGCAGACGATCGGTTTTGACATACCCAAAGACCAAAGAATGGTTTGTCATCAGTGAAAATTTTGAATATTATCGTTTACCATAATGTTTGCCAGCTCTCCTATTATCTGCTTAATATATCTTTTAATATATAGTAATCGAATGAGAATTTTAAAAATACTGGCTTATTTGAAATCAAATTCTTGAAAAATATATACCTGCCCGATATGTATAGGTCAATCCCCGCCGTCTTGGAAAAAAATAGAAAACCAAAAATGGCCGAGAAAGTAAAAATTGAATATCTTCTCGATAAGAAGAAGTAATATCATCAAAGTTGGCGAAAATAAAACTCATTTATAGTCAAATATAATGCACCAAACCCGGACGCTGCAAGTCAAATTGAACGGTCAAAGATGGCGGACGAAATAAAAAATTTTAGTTCTTCGTCAAGATCAAGGAGGCATTGTGCATCACATTTTGTTTTTTTTCCATTGTAGGTTCTTTTAGATACTTTGAGGGAATAAAGTTCAATTTTTCTACTTTACAATTCAATTACTGATCACAAAAGGATCACGTTACTACAGTACCCAAACGTTCAAAAGTGGACAACAGTGACCACTCGAAGGCCACACTTCGACTACTAATCACAAAAGTATCATGTTATAGTATATAATACAGCGATATAGATAAGCTCGCAAAAAAGCGTAATGGACACCGACCGCGTTTGGTTAATGTACCCCCGACGTTAGGTTGAGCAGTACACAGGACCGGACTTAAAATGTATTTTCAGTTTCACACAATGAATTAAAAGATTTGAATTCTCGTTCAGTTGTAAAGTTGACTACACAATTCTTAGGCGTGTAAAAAATGCCGCCGTCTTTGATCTTTACCTCACCGCTAAGGACGGCGACATTTTTTACACGCTTAAGAATTGTATAGTGAACTATACTAATAACAAAGAGTAATTACATAAAATACAATTAAATCCGCGTTTTTATGCTCATCTTAGCCAACAACTAAAACTGGTGTTCTTTTAAGGTCATAATTTTTTTAAAAGTGAATAATACAATATCTGACATCAGAACTGTAAAATAAGTATGTTTCCAAAAATGTACACAAACTTCAACGATACCAGTTTTTCTTATTGCCCAGCAAGATCAACGAGGAGGTATAAGCAACAAATTTAATAAAACTTTTCATTAAACATACATTTATGACATGACAAAAAAACAGTTAGTCCTCCCTTGATAGTCCACGTTGACTAGATAGCTTACTGCAACCAATAAATTCGCGAGAGTAAATTTCAACCAATTATATTCAGTGGGATTGGCCTACATTCTTGTTAGGAAATATGTATGACCATTTTTTGTCATGATAATAAAAGAAGCCGAACACCTTTATGGCCTTTTTGTAAATAAACTGAAATTGATACGCGGTCGGTACCCTTTACGGTTTTTTGCGAGCTTTTTTATATCGCTGAAATATATACTATACCTACTATAGGTACCAAAAGTGTTCCAATGTCGCAAGTTTTGCCAACGAGTGACCACGAGTACAAAAATACGCAGCTTTTTATATGCCTCCCCGGCACTAACGAGGCCTTACGTCACCCAGTTTCTCACATACGCGGAGTCTGAAATCGTCCCCAGCCACTTCATCTATCTAAAGAGCCCTATTACGATCTTGTATATTTATGTTTCACATTTTTGTCGTGGTCTCGAACATGTGAAACTTAAAACTTCGTCGATTTAAACATATTCATATACTATACAAAATATCATTTCCCTAAAATTAACTAACTCAATATTTCCGTTTTTATTAGAACAGGAGCATTTAAGTAAAATTATGAATGGAATCATTTTAATTGTTATCTAAAAATACACTATAGACACCTAGTATGTGGTGTGTTTATGCCCATGAGTCAATGACACGAACTGATCCACCTTGTATATATAGACCAAACGCCCTTGCGCCTGATATTACCTTTGCCATAGGACATTATGCACGCTCCAATTTTCTGATATGAGCATTCGAATAATATCAAATTCGCATAAAGGCATATCACCTCGCAAGGATAGCAGCAGTAATCAATATGAGAACCAGCCGATAGGCAATAATATTATTGAGAAAGCTAATCCGGCACACCTTGATTAATATGGGTCGTAATACAGTAACATTGTCCCGGCGATCCCCTCGGCGCGAATTATTTATCATTAGTTAAAGCCAGAAACTTAATTTAGAGGGAATTAGGGCGCTCTTTGTAAGAGTTTAGGTTTGGTTTGGCAGATTACGCCGCAAATCATTGGTGGAGCGGGGCGACGATCTCTGGTTTACTTTTAAATGTTAATGGGCCGAGGGCCTTTTCAATTCAAATTCAAATATTTATTGCCCCTTTTTGATAATGTACATGATATAAGACAAGTCATTGAAACACTATTTTACACAATAGTTAAATAATATAAAAGCTTGCACTAAAAGTCAAATATAGTATAAAACACAGTTGTATAAGACGAAGACAAAGAATACTGAAAAATGTACGGTACAATAAAAAATTTGTAAACAAAACAAGAGTGAAAAGAAAAACGAAAAACGCTTTTGACAGGACCAACATGCAAAATTTATCGCTCTAATTTTTTAGGTCGCTGCAGCGGCAAATATTGCGAAATTTTTTTGACGTTTTGTGTCGTGACATGTTTTCGGCAAATAGGACAAATCGTGCTTTTAAATGTTATCTATAAATATCTTCTCTAGCTTATTACTAATTGTTAACGTAAATTGTAGTACTGTGTTAATAACCTAAAAAGACAATGCTGTGTGGAACTTATATAGGTTCGGGACAAGTTATAGGTACACAGCTTTCAATGGCTTAATACCTAACATAATTACAAAATAATTTTCCCAACTAAAATTAAATATGAATATCTACGAAGCAGACAAATCAGTTATTTCATGATAAATACAAAAATGTAGGTACTTACTTATGGTAATTCATCAATCATTACAAAGCAGCTAACACTTATTTGGAAAATCAAAACTCTGCAGTATCACTATATACATTATAATTCGTTGTACTTAAAGTCTCTCTACTTAAACAAGTAAACCTTAACTTAACTATCAAACTTCTCAAATTAGAAACAAGGATTAAATACATAAATATATATTAATAAACACTTTAATAATTCAATTCACTGTTTAGGCTAGTAATTAAGTTAAGCTAGCGTTACCAGATGGCGGTACCATACCATCTGAGCCGGCAGCCTTAGAACGTAAAAGGGATAGATTGGTAATATGCAATTTGTGTGATTTCACCCGTAATGTGATTGGTCGAAGCGTGCTTTGTTGTGATGACTAGTCTTATAAGTTACAGTACCTATGGTTTAACGTATATTGTTTTTCTTGATCGTCATAATTTAAACCTACTTTGTTTTTTATTAGATGAGTCGCTTTGGAAATGCATTTTTATGTGACGTAAATGATGAAATTGAAGATAAAGGTGAGTAATCTCTAAAAAGCAATAAGGAAACGTCTGAAGGCAATTAATTACTGAACATAATATTGAAGATATACTTAATGAATTATTTATTCGTGAAATATTCTCCACAAATACCACTCGTACTTTAAATTTTATCTAAATTTTTTTTCTCAAGCTAGATTAGATTAGATTAGATTGAAGGGAGGAGCTGGCCGCTTAGCCTTGGCCACCGCGACCCCTTTGGATCTATTGTGGCGCTCCTAATCTAATTCATTTAGAGTTCCTCATCCAGCTTTGTCTTTTGTACCAGACTCCATAGCCTTGATAGGGGCTCCTTCTCTTGGTTTTTCCTCACCAAGTATTTGGAATCTCAGTCTGGCTAGGCCTTCACAATGGCACAGCACATGTACTGAGGTTTCCTCTTCCTCTTGACAGAATCTGCATGTTGCATCATCTGCCAGACCCATTAGACTCATATGCCTATTGAGTCTACAATGTCCAGTTAGAAGACCCACTATTATCCTAATGGCCTTTCTACTTTGGCCTAGTAGATCTTCCGTGAATTTGGCCGACCGTTCTTTAATGAACTCTTTGGCCTGTCTCTGTCGCGGGAAACTCTTCCACCATTCTAGAGATTTGTCTTGTACCCATTTATTAATGGATTCTCGTTTGCACGGCTTAGCCTTCTCAAGCTAAGTTGCCCCTAGTTAATATAACTCGTGCAAATTGACAGTTTATTATAAAAGATTAAATCCCTCCCGCTAAAGCGGTCGGGATTTAATCAGATAATAAACTGTCAATTTGCACTCTTTATATTACCAGGCAACACGCTTTCGAAAAAATTTTCGATAAAATTTTAAGCACTAGTGATATTACATGCGATAAAAACACCTTTAGTTTTTTTCCAATTAAATACTCTCTTTCCTGATGTTTTATCTCATCCGGTAGACAGTTAAATAGTTTTGGGCCTATAGACCTTTGAGACTCACTTCTGATTTTTGGAGTTTATTTTTTTGTCTTGTATTGACATTCTGGTGGTCACTATTTAAAATAAAACTGTTTCTATTTCTAAAAACATATATATAAATTTCGAAAATATATATGCTAGGTAAGGTAAGAATTTTATTTTATATAAAGATATCCTTGCACGTGTGAGTATTCGGTATACCAAATATACATCGTTAGATACGTTTTTGAGCAATAAATACATTTGAAGACATGGCGGAGTTTCTCCAATAACAGCTAGGTACCATACCTTAAACGTGAATCAACTTGGGAATAATATAAATTAAAAAGTTGTTCTCATGATAGAACCCTCCTAATATTTCGGCACAGTTATACTATAGAGAAGACTTTGGATATCAAAGTTTCGGAATGATGCTTCCAAATATACCATAACTTAACATTGTCTTCAGTATTAGAAATATTTGTATTGTCTATTTTAATATTTAAGTTATCGCATTCCTTTCGCGTACCGTGAAATCTGATAACTTGAGTTTTTTCGGTATTGAGATACAGGGTATTATGCGAAAACCAATGGTTTAAAGTGTTTAAAATAGCATTGCAATTTTGTTCCAAAACATTTTCAGATGGATATTTGCTATCATTAATAAATAAAATAAAAAGCACAGTGCCTAAAATAGAGCCCCGTGGAACACCTTTAGTTGAATTTAAACATTCTGAATTAACACTACATACGGTGTTATCGTTTTTATGTTTTAAACTTACATATTGCCTCTGATCTTCGAGGAATGTAGCGATCCAATTTAATGACAAACCTCTTTTAAAAACAATGAATGTGTCTGCTGAATTCTACTGTGTGTATACGTATCGCAGTTCCGCAGTTTAATTTCGGTATTTGCCTAATAGCATGCGGCGCTTCTATAAAAAAATTCATTAAATAGTGAGGCGACTATTTGAGGCTCATCATATTATAGTACTTTCATTATTTATAATATTTTCGTACTGATCACGTGACTGCAAAAGCACTGTTTGAAAAAGTGAATTTAAATAATAGTAATAAGGTTGATAGAAGTAAAATGTATTATTCAAAATTGTGTTTACATTACAATATAGTCAGGAATCTTTCTTCCATTTAGGGGGTAATTTTAGAAGGGTGGTGAGGGGGAGGGGGCATTGCAACCATTGTGTTTCTCTGTTTCTCGCCTCGATAACGATAACCGTTCTTCGTGGTATTTTCCGAATGTCTTGTCATTCAAGGAGTGGTTACAACCCCTGGGGTTGAGGTCTCCTGGTCAAAATATGTTCGATTAATCAATATTCCATATAATAACCCTGATATGTCAAGCCCTCATAAGCGTAGTACGGAAAAATGAGAAAAGGGGTAGTTTTTTTTTCCTTGAAGAGTTGGGGAAAGTATTGGAATTATCTTATTACTCGCCCTCGAAAACTGGAGGAAACCGTTCTTCAGCCATTTCGCAGTATTTTCAGAATGTTTTGTCATTCAGGGAGGGGGTGGGAATCTCCTGATCAAAATATACTCGATTTATCAATATCCCCTGTAATAACCCCGATTTGACAAGCTCTCACAAGCGTAGTATGGATAAATCAGAACACGGGGTAGTTTTCTTCTATATGACACCTAGATGCTCGATTTATTTTGTCCGTTTAAAACACTAGAAAAAAAATTCCATCCGCCATATTAAAGCCGCCATTTTGAATTTTTTAATTTTGACTTCAGGTTCGTAATCAGCGATCGCAAAAACATAACTATCCTACGCTTCAAAAATAAATTAGTAATACTTTTTCAAATATTCAGTATTCAAATTTAGGGGTGGTTTTCATCCCTTGAGGGTAAGAGCAAGACCATATAGAAACTGAAGACGATACATTTTGCTACAATAATAACCCATAAAGAAAAATTATCATTACATACCTATGGAATTATACCGAAATTTTACATATTTTTTACCTCTAGGTACTGTACTATTGTATGGAGAACCAGCCCAATAAGAACATTCCAACGTCCGAGGGCACAACAAAAAGTACGTTTCAAATAATTTTTTAACCTTTCTTTTCTACGAAGTTTAATTAAAGTAATTGTTTCGAGACCCGTTCCTTCATAACAGACGGATCAACGAGAAACTTCCAAGCGTGTACACACAATGGTGTCATTACTTACGATTTTTCTCTCTTGCCCTGATGCTACGTTAACGTCGGCTCATTTTAGTCCATTAATTACGTTGAATAGTCCGAGTCTTCTATTATTTTTCATCGATTCCTTCGCCTTGTGCCGTACCGTATCCATCGAGCTCCTTATTCGTTCATCACGATTTGAGAATATCTCTTAAAATAACGAGTACATGATTTGTGTCTTCTACCGGCAGGCAGAGGCCGAGATATCATTTGTTATGATCTGTACGTCGATTTTCCCAGGGTTAATGGTCTGATTGTGGCCCCTGAACGGCGCTCGGCTCTCGAGCTTGGAGGCTTGTTAATATTTACGTTACAAAGAAACCAAAGGAAGTGATTGGGTCCAGACGGTCGAAAATCATAAAAAAAATGTTGTCAATTTCAGATAGTCTGCTGGAGTTTATGGACTTTATATATTTTCGTATTTCGGCGTTTTTTAAATTTTGCCATTTCTTAAACTTGGGTATTAAAAAAATTTTCGATGAAGGTCGGTAAAAATTGTGAAATAAAATTTCACCCTTGCTTTCCCTGTATATTACCTAATATACAGGGTGATTCTTTAAAGGCGGCCATTAGAATATTTCCCACTTGCAGATGAGATAGACATTTGAGATTTAGTACCCTACCATAGACGACCATTGCGAGTCCGAAAATAATAATTTCGAAATGGTGGCACTTCCGGAAATACCGGAAGTCGATACCAACTTGCTTATTTTAAATCGAACACCCTATATATTTTCGACTTTTCGAAATGATCATAAAATTCTGAGTCAAAACATGCAGCACACCCTATACCTAAACCAAGCAGTTTTGGAGATGTTTGACATTTTATAAAAAAATTGACAGGTGCAACGGTTTGCAAGAACTGTTATAACTTTCTTCGTGTAAGAGATCCTTATTTGCTCTTTGGCATGTAGAAAGAACACAAGACGAGCTACTCTCTAAAAATAAATTCCATAATAGTATACCAAGTGTTTTATTTTTCACATTAGATTTTGTCAAATTCAAACCTCCAAAACTTTTTAATTTCAAATGGAATACCCTGTCTTTTACATCAAATTATGTTAAATTAAATTCCCTTTTTTCTAGTATAAGCATTGTAGAGGTTAAAGTTACAACTCTTACTCGATACCCACAAGAACAGAAACCATCCACCATACACTGTAAAACGCATATTGGATAATTTTAGAATATTTGGCTATGTCAAATGGCACGTGCCAAATTTTATTATGGCAATCAATGTAGAATTAAATTTGAGGTGGACTTATCAGCGTGTACCTAGCACGTACTTTTTGAATTATTCGCAGATTTTTGTTGAAAATTATAATTTATCCAAAAAAAACGTAGAAGCCTATGAAACAATTGAAACAATAGAAACAAAAGAACACAAGATAAGTGTTTAATGCAACATACTAAGTGGATATCATACTAAGTGTATATCTACCTACCAAATTCAATTTGCTAATATTTTGGAAATACTTAATCTAGCGTAAAATGACTACTATGTATACAATACAGAAGATACTCGATGTGTGCACCGTGTTGGTTCAAATACTCAATAATCCGACGCTGGTCGGCGGTGGTAGCATTTCTGATTTCATTTCTATCAATCCCATTCATGGCTTGTGTTATTTTTAATCTTAAGTCTTCCCTAGTCGCGGGTGCAGTTTGATAAACCAGATCCTTAACTCGCCCCCGTAAATAAAAATCTAATGACGTCAGATCCGGTGATCTTGGGGACCAAAGAAATGGACCTCTATTGCCCCACCATCTGTCTTGAAACTATTCTCTTAGTCTTAAGTCTACAGCATTTGTTGAATGTGCTGGTACTCCATCCATTTGATACCCATGAATGGACGGCATGCTGCAATGGAAGATTATCGACAAAATCTTGAACTACATTGTTAATAATAATCTCTAAATATTTGTTCTCATTCAAATTTTCATCATACATGAACCAATTTAACCGATTATCCATTATCCATAACTAAACAGAAAACGTTTATAGAAAATGTCGATTTCTTCTGTTGAAAATTCCCACCTGTGTAAATTTCACTTCATCCGTCCAGATAAGTCGTCCCAAAAAAATGTATTTTTATCAAAAGCTTCTCACTTCTCACAAAAAGTTACTCGTCTGGGATAATCAGTTGGTCGAAGCTTTTGTAACCGTATGAAAGAGTAGGCATGTGTTTTATGATTATGTAAAATTCTCTGTATCGAGGAGTAAATCAGTCCCAAATCAAAAGTTGCTGCTCGTATCGATGATCTTGGAAACTCGTTTGATTGTCTTCAGATTCCCTAACAGATTTAGTTCTTCTTCTTGGAGGATGAATGTTTTCGACACGAAGAAACTTGTTTTTCAGTCTTGAAAACTTTTGTTTATTCATCCGCGGCAAATTGGGATATTTGACATTAAATTCGCGACAGGTTCTTGCAACGATTTTCTGGCAGTTGCCGTGTATCACAAATAAATAAAAAATCACTTCATTTGACTAAAGGGCCATTTTCGTTTATGAAAGACCAGCAAAACGTAGTTAATTACAACTAAAAACTGACAGTTCATTCATTATTTTGTCTTTATTGTTTCAATTGTTTCATAGGCTTCTACGTTTTTTTGGATAAATTATAATTTTCAACAAAAACCTGCGAATAATTCAAAAAATACATGTGTTAGGTATAGGATATAAGTCCACCTCAAATTTGATTCTACATCGATTGCCATAAAAAAATTTGGCACGTGCCATTTGACAGCAGAATATTCTAAAATTATCCAGTATGAGTTTTACAGTGTATGATGGATGCTTTCTGTTCTTGTGGGTATCGAGTAACAAATGTGTCCCAAGTTCTTGGTATTAATTTATCACATTCTCCATAAATAATAAACAAATCTAAAGGTCTTCGTGGGTGTAATTTAAACGGGCTGGCATTTTTTAACATAAGAGAATGACTGACATTAATGATTGTTTCTAATCATGAGTAAGTTGATGGCAATTTTTACTAACATTTAAGAAAATCGCAATATTTCAAAAAGTTGTAACTTTACCCCTAAAAAAAATTCAGGGTGTTCCATTTGAAATAAAAAAGTTTTTGAGGTTTGAATTTGGCAAAATGTAACGTGAAAAATAAAACACTTGCTATACTATTATGGAATTTATTTTTATTGTGGTAGCTCATCTTGTGTACTTTCTACGTGCCAAAGAGCAAATAAGGATCTCCTACACGAAAAAAGTTATAACGGTTCTTGCAAACCGTTGCACCTGTCAAATTTTTTATAAAATGTCAAATATCTCCGAAACTGCTCGGTTTAGGTATAGGCTGTGCTACATGTTTTGACTCAGAATAGGATGGTCTATTTAAAATAAGCAAGTTGGTACCGACTTCCGGTATTTCCGGAAGTGCCGCCATTTTGAAATTATTATTTTCGGATTCGCAATGGTCGACTATGGTAGGGTACCAAATCTCAAATGTCTATCTCATCTGCAAGTGGGAAATATTCGAATGGCCGCCTTAAAAGAATCACCCTGTAGATATTGAAACACCCACTAGGTTTGATGAAAGAGTTATTACAATCAAAGGTCCTATACGTTCTCCGGACCTTACACCTCTCGACCTTTTCCTATGGGGCTATTTAAAAAAACGTCTATATTATACATTCCCAGCAACGGACAATTTTAGTAGTATATTAAAATTATCTGTTGGCACTTATCTTTTAAAAATACTTTTATTATTAGGAAGGATATCGTTAAGAAATGATTAATGGCGAAAAATTGAAGGTTATGAATCATTATTTTTGATTAATAAAAGAAAATAGCACGTCCCATTAGGACATTTTTCATAGGGCCCCTGCGGAAAAGAAAATGAAAATGAAATTCTCTCTTTTGAGAAAAACCTACAATTAGTCGTACCTGTCGTCAGTAATTCAAATAACTATATATTGTTCTTTACAGACAAGTCTACAACCTTACTAATCATTTCCGTAGCCTACTTGGTAATTTTCTTACGTCACGTTCATCTGGTGCGGCCATTTTAAAAAAAATAAAAAATTGTTCGTATCTCACTTATTTTTTGGAATTTTTTTAATCGGAAAACTTCGGTACTTAAAATGTTACACTTATAAGAAACCATCAAAAAGATATAGTCATTCTATTTAAGAAAAAAAAGTTGATATCACTTCTGGTCCAACCGGAAGTGTTATTTTCGTTCTTGTTAGTCTAAAAGTAACCCATTTTTGTCTAATTTATGGGTACTAAAAAGGAAATTTTTTAAATTAAAAAAAAAACGGAAAATTAGCGGCGTACATTGACTGGTGGCCACCCGGTATATACCTTCAAACAAATCCTTTGAAAGCACACAAATATAAAGATTCTTGAGATTGGTTTGCGCATCCACACTTACAAATCGAATCTCGCAGATGTTTAATCAAATTTTAAACGGTATCCTCTTGAAAAACCCAACCATTTTAATTCCTATTGCGAGCGTCGTCACAGACCGTACAAAAACCCATGAAGCACTTCCATTAGATTAGTTTGCGACAAACAAAGGACCAACAAAACCGTAACGGCAACAAGTTGGCAGAGTCGAAAGCATTAACTAACAATAATTTGTAGGCAAATATAATTATGTAAACAAATGGCAGAGCATCCGGTCCATGAATAAAGAGCAACCGGGAGATAAATTCGTGTGCGCCATTTGAATGCAAAAAGTCGTCCTCCGTGCATCGGAGGGTACGCAGGGGAGTGCTGCGCCGCTAAATGAACCTGAAATATGCAATTATGGCAAATGGGGAGCGATAAAATTTGAGTTAAACCGTTTTCAGCCGGCGAAGGTCGGTGTGTTGGGCACGGTTTAATTGAAAAAGGCTGGAGATTTATGAGGCCGAATTGCGATTACGCTAGTCTCTGCCTATGATAATAATCCTGTAGTTAAATTAGGCTAAATGAACATGAAAAGTGCATCCCCGCTGCACAACGTGCGAGATGATTAAATGATACATTCGTGCACATATTTATCATTCGTATTTTAGCAAATATATATATTTTATAACCGAATAAACATTTTTTTCTACGATTACACAGCTCCACAAAAAAAAAGGTCGTGATCTGGATGACTGACCATGGTATTCCTAGGTCAAAAAAATTCGTATACCTTAAATTTATATGCAGAGCCAAAAATATCCCTTAAATGTGAGTAAAGTTATGAATATCAGTATCATTACAGAAAGGAGTTTGAATGGGCACTTTGCTACTCTCGGACTCTGATTTATTATTACCAAGGGGCGTAACCCCCCCACCCCCTGAAGGGGTTAGTACGCCTTCTACGTCCCTTGTATACCCTTCCGGACATAGATCTGCGTCATGAAAGCCTCTAGCTTACAAGCTCTTGAGAATGCAAGGGAGACATGGTGGAGGGTGAACACAGCCAAAGAACCAACTCTAGAGGAGTGAAAAGTACTACCTGGGATGAAAACTACCCTCTGCTGAACGGGGGTGGAGGAAATGTGGGAGAGCAAATTTGTCTTGTTTTTACTGCGCAATGATCGCAGTGCGCTGTGTAGAACAGCCCTCAACTGCTTTGTCCGTACCCGTCTAAGGGGTTGAAACCACCCCCAAATACACAAGAAGTATTCGAAAAACTTTTAAAACCGGAAAGATGCACTTTGGAGTTTTTCAATCTGACAGAAGAGAAATCTGTCAACGGTATTAAGTTTCACAGCAGGTAAAGAACTTTCCTCGATGAGTGGGAAATAGGAAGGCGCGGAAAGATGTGGGAAGATTAATTTTTTTATATATATTCCCTCTTTTATTTTCGCATTAGATAGTTGAGGAAATTTCTCCTCCAAGTATTTGAAACATGTACCTTCTTTATTCAATGTTTTTACAAATTGTTTCATGGAAAAGTTAGTTGTGTTGTTTTTTTTTCTTTATTAAACCCTTGTTTGTCAAATACAAAGAAATGGATTAGGTACGTCAAGAAGAAGCCAATGCCTAAGTTGTTTTGTAAAAAAGACATATAGAACATTTACCTAAAAATAGAAATCCAAAGTGCTGTAAAAATATGGTAATATAACAATTAGGTATACTAGAAATGAGGCACATTTACAAAAAATACAAAATGGTTGTACAAACGGGATACAAAAATAGATCGTACCTAAAAATATAATTTGTAGATTGTAGATTGTTTAAGGGGTCGTTTTGTCGTGAGTTGGCCTTTCTTCATCTCGACTTAAAAGATCTTTTGTGAATTGCCCTACAACTAGTTGTCCAGAATTCCAAGACTTTTTGCAAAGCTTCTGATTTTCCTGGGAGCTAATTTCCCAATGTCTTCAGGCATTAATTTTCCCTGTTCTAGGTACTTTAGCCTAATGCGGATTAGTACCTTGCATTCACAAAGTATATGTTTTTCAGTCTCAGTTGCAGCTTCTCAATATCTGCATTTGTCATCTTCTGCCATGCCCATGTTCTTGAAATACCTCAAGGGGGAATGGCTAGTTAGAAGGCCTGTGATCAGCCTTAGGTCGGACTTTTCGACTTCGAGAAGCCTTGTGGCATTTTTTGTCGAATAGGTTATAAACTTTTCACTTGTCTTTGGCCTGGAGTATTCATCCAGTAGGACTTCTTTTGTTCCTTTTCCCGTTTTTGGACCTCCTCCTTTATGTGTCCCTTAGATAAGGCACAGAATCCGAAAAATGAAGCTTCGGCCCCTTTTCTTGCAAGGCTGTCAGCTAATTCATTCCTTTCTATTCCCTCATGCCCTAGCACCCACATCAAGGTAACCTTGCTGTTTTTTGCCATTTTTTGTTTCAGGGATTGTCTGCATTCCCAGGCAATTTTAGACTCGAAGGCATAGCAGCTTTCCTTTGCGAGTTGGATAGGAATGGAGGTTACAATTTTAAAACTTATCTGTATTTTTATAAGTATGCTGTAACAGTTTAAAAATGTATATTCCCGTAAGAGTTGGACTTTTTTTTACTTTTAAATGTATTCCTACATGTTTCATTATACGATAAACCAAATATGAGACGAATGATCGATCCTTTGATACAACATTATAGGAAATTGAAGAGTATACAGTGGCATAATAGAAATTCAGAAGAGAATTTTTATCAAGAGACTGTTTTAAAGTAGCTAAAGCAAAATAAGCGCTGTTCAGTTTAGCACAAACGTCGTCAATTTGGTTACCCCAGCCTGTGAACTATCTAATGGGATACAATTTTTTTTGCAGATACTAGAAGTTAAACTAATGTTACTTATGTTAAAGTTTAAATTTGAAGCTTGCTTTTTATAGAGATTAGTAAATTCAGTGCAAACTGTTTACTTAGATTAATAATTAGGTGATTTCTTGTACACCACTCTGTGAAAGATTTAAGTAACCTAGTTGTAAGATTGTTAACCTCGTCTCTGGTTTTTGCAGATATCATTATTGTAGTGTCATCAGCGTACATAAACAATCTCCCCTTCTTTATATAGCAATTAGAAGATGGCATATCGTTTACGCAGAGGAGAAACAACAACGGTCCTAATACGTTTCCCTGGGGCGTACCAAGCTCAACATCAAATTGGTCAGAGTAGAGATCTTCATTGTTTACTACTAATTATCTATGTTACATAGGAGATAATCCAATCATTAATTGTGCCACGGATTCCCATTCAGTTAGTTTTTTGGACAGAAACAGAGAATTGATTATGTCAAATGCGCGGGATAAATTGAAAGACTCCCACTACCATATTACCAGTAATCTAGCTTGTTAATTATATGTTCCGTAAGTTTAGTTGTGACCGTCTCGGTTGAAAATCTTTCACGAAACCTGTGTTGACCGCTAGTTAATGAATAATTTTTTTAAGGTAATCGACTAGCCGAATATGGGTAGCTTTTTGAATAATTTTTGTGGAAGGATTGAGCGTTACAATGACTATAATTTTCAAGTAAAGCAGAATTGGATCATTTACGTGGTAATTTTTTAAGGTGGTTCAACAGAGTGACCACTTTTCTGGAAAACCGGGAAAAGTCAGGGGATTTCAAAAGCAGTTCTAGGTGGCCGCCCTGTTCAATTAAATACAAAATAATCTCGTTAAAAACTTTCTAGATATGAGTAAATAAAGTAGTAACCTTTGGCTGCATTTTTATACTAAAAAATTCTGGTGCCATTTCCTTTTAGGTCATGTTGATCTAAAGATACTGTTTTTCTAAATTCTAAATAAAATAGTAACTAGATTTTGGAAAAAAAACGACTGCGTAGGACAATCATTTTTGAAATAAAAAAGGAGATAATCCAGTCATTTACAAACACTTATTCGGGATGGAAATTAGTTACGAAATTTTATCAGACATTGTTTAGTATCGGGTTATGAGCACATACACACACAGACCAATATAAAAAAGTTATCTACGGAGGAAACAAATATTTGATTTGGCACCGAGGCATAAAAACGTAAATATTTACAAGTAATAAAAATAAATTCGCTGCCCGCACTGCTCTAGCGCAACAATTATTGTTGTATTAATAGTTAATAATTACATCGCGTCATCCAGCCTTCAAATAATTAGGATCATTCGCGGATTTCTTTGGAATCATTGTGGAAGTAATAACAGATTCTGCCACGTGACTTATAACGTTGACGTTTGTTTATCATATAAATTACGAAAAAATGCATCTTTCGTGATCTTATCAATGTTTGATGCATCTTTATTAGGATGTTTACAGCAAAATATATTGCAAACTAATTCATAATGAGCTGACTTTTAATATTCTTTAATAATATACACAAAAAAAGTGTTCTTATTTTGTTCAGGAATTTGAATGTATTATTTGCTCAAGAGAAGAGATTTTTTTTGGTTTGAAACAATATATTTATTTGTGAAAACTAAAGCAAAATTTGATAAATTTCTTTAATTTGAGATGAGGATAATCAAATCAAAACATTCGCTTTGTAAATATAAAACTGCATAATTTCAACTTAAAAATGCATTACTCTTGGAACAAATATTATATTAATTTGAAACAAGAATATAATTCTTTTTTGAATATATGCATATGATAAAAAAGTTGAGAACATCATGTATTTAACTTAGAGTAAAATGAGAGTTGAGACATCCAAATTCTTCATTGAAAACTGTACATAATTTCAAGTTAAAAATGTATTGGCTTTAGAATAAACACTACATATATTTGAAATAAATAATAGAATTCTTTGTTTCTTTATATGTCATTATTGAATAATTTCAGAAAAGTAACTACTTAACTTGAGAGCACTATATTCAAATCGAGACATTTATATTCTCAATATAAAACTATGCATAATTTCAACTAAAAAAAACGGCTGCCCAAGGAATCACTACTTCCACATCCAGATTTTCTATCCAAGACACTCACAACGAAAAAGTTTGTATGTGGAAATAATTATTTATGGAATTTTAATAATATAATATTTGAAATTCTCTACCCCAAAAACCCATAAAACGATACCCCACATCGGTAGTGGGGGTGGGGGTGGTACCTTTAATAATGGGGTGGGGGTGGCTAATGCCAATTTTTTTTTGAGACCTTAGCTTCTCTTGTATATACTAAATACCAATTTTATGGACTCTTACCTGCTTGATTTACGTATTTACCCCAAATTTACCCCTAACCCTTCGACGGAACAAAATGAAAATATAATCTAGTTCTAGATCTCGTTAAAGTACATATGTGTACCAAATTTCAAGCCAATATCTTAAACGGTTCCAGATTAAACGTGCGCACAAAAAAAGTTACAGACAGACAGACCGACAGAAATTTTTTTTTCTCTCAAACTTAAAATCTCGACGTTTCGTGACATTCTAAACATATTTGAACAATTAAAATTTTTAAAAATTTTTTTGTCGTTACCATATTTCCACTGGATGTGGAAGTAATACTTTACTTTTGGAACAAATATAATTTAAATTTAATACAAGCTAAAATTCTTCCTTTGAATATATGCATATGTTTAGAAATTTGAGAATATCATATATTTAACTTAAATATAGTATAGTCAAGTTGAGAAATTCATATTCTACATTGAGTACTATATATATTTTCAAGTTAAAAATGAATTAATTTATATAAGTTTTAAATAAATAGTAGAATTCTTTGCTTCATTAAATATATTTATTAAAAAAAATTAAAATCCAACTACTAAACTTGAGATAAATCTATTAAAGTCGGGGGATCCATACTCTAAATATAGAATTATGCATAATTGCAACGAAAAATGCTTTACTCTTGAAACAAATTTAATATAGATTTGAGACAATTTTTAAATATTTTTTTAATTTGAGAGTAACATATATATTTAACTTATACAGAGTATAGTGAAGTCCTCTCCAAGTTCACGGTAGATGTTGATAGTTGGATCTGCTTACAATTCGCTAACTTAATCTTACCACGGGTCTATGAGAGTAGGTATTCGCTCGGAAATTCGTATAAGCAATCAAAATATAAATGCTCCATCGCAATTTCATCAGACTTTCTTGAATCATCAGGGGGTCAAATAATGGACGAATAATTAAATAAGTTAATTCTTGCTGTCGACAAGAATTTGACTTGAAAAAATTATTTCAAAAGGAAACAATCCTGTTTTACAATTTAAATAAATATTAATTTTTATTTGAACTACAAGAGATTATACAAAAATAAATTATATTTGATTTAAAAATAATCTTGTGTTAAATTGGGACCAGCTATTTTTTGGATTAAATATATTATATTAAATTTAAATTATGTGTATTCTTAGTTTAATATGATTTTTAGTTTGATCTAAGAAAATCAATATTATTGTTTTAAATAAGAGGTAATTTTAAATGTAACATGCAATTTATTTACAAAGACTTAAGCACGATTTTAAAGGAAATATATTGAGGTGTTCATTTTAAAATAAGGAATAGTGTTGAAACAAGAAAACTAGGATTTTTCATTTTAAATAAATTAATGTTCAGTTTAGTACTACATACTTACTTATCTAATTAAGAATAATCTTAAATAAATTGTACTCTTCCTTTGAAATATTGATCTTATTCATTATATACAAACTTATCGTTTATTTGAATTGAAGCATAATTATTTAAATTAAATATACTTCTTTTGTGTGTAGAGAATAATAAGTAATTCCTCCTTGACCTTCGTCCGCCATCTTGAAAAAATGGCGCCCATTTGTAGCTTTCAAGGATATCTCGATTGTATTGGCTTTACAATAGACTGTATACAGGAAGAAACCGTTTTTCTTGCATATGTTATTTCCCCAATATAAAGAGTTCGTTGGAAACGTGTTGATGAAATTCAGAGTCAGATTTATTTATTTTTACTCGACAAATAATAGCAACCTATGCTTAATTTATTGTTAATTGTTTTTTCAAACTTTATATTTTATTATAGGTTATTCCATTATTTCCATTTTTATAGTGTACATAAAAAGCCTGCACTAACTGCCCATAAAAAGATCAAAGTCGGCGAATTACATGGTGACAAGTGTGCTACGGAGTCGTACGGAGCATATTACAGAAAAACACAATAATAATACTAGAGATTTAAAAATTGTGTTTTCGGTAACTAGAAAGGACCCGCACACCACAAGAGGGAAATCCGGCATCGGTAAAATTCGCCCAACATTTCATTTTTTTTTTTATTATTTTAATCACCTTATTTATTTTAATGTCCTGGCGGAGTTTAGCCGATGGCTATTCTACCACTCAACCAAGACGGACACACACATAGACAACATCACAACACCCATGCCCTGCGATATTGCCATCTGCCGCAGCTGAGACTCGAACTCAGGAGAGGAGAGCGACTAGACCGTGTTGTCTCTCACACAACCGCAGTCTAGCCCACTGCTACCGTCTCGGCAACACGTGAAAAACGCCACTACACATCCATACCCTAGCCAGGATTCGAACCCGGAACCCCGTGGTCGCAAGCCTAACACCTTAAGCTCTACGCCACCGTGCCGGTATATGTTGCTCTAATGGAGTAGATCAAAAGTCTCCATGTGCCCGACGCCCAGAAACACACCCTTCCACCCCTTTTCGCCCTCCAGACCACCAAGGGGTAATAAGCGTTGGAGTAAATGATATCCCTACAATAATATTTTATACTTTCTATAGGTACGAAAAATTCAGTCAAAGAATTTGATTTATATTTTGACACCCTTCCACCTTCAACGTTTTTCCAACCTTTACGGACGGTGTAAATACCTTTGCGGATACATTTCTGTATTTTTTTCGAAAAATTCTTTGTCAAAAAATAATTAATTCAAACGATTTCGGATTTTTAGTCTACATGCGCTTCTACTTATTTAAAATTATTTATTATTCGTCTATAATATCAACTAGCATGGCATTATTATTTATTTGCCTATGACCTGCGTCCAGTATATAGTAAAGTGATGCTTGACTTGAATACTTAACTCTTTGTTGATGTCTTGCCCAACACCAAAACCATAGAACACCTGCAATGTGTGCACATGTTCCCAGTGTTCTTGCTCCTGCTTTTCACGTACAGTAGTACACTCAAAGAAAATGATAGGTGAATTCAACCAAAAAGAGCATATGAAATCGCGCCTATCTAGTTTCATAGTTAAATCAACCACAAAAGAATGGCGAACAAATTTTGTCACCATACAATTTTCATTGTCATTTTGAACATGAAATTTAGTTGGTTAAGTAAGTAATCATTTTTTTAGTCCTACAACAACTTTATTTGTTTTCGTAAACAAATAGTAGTTTAATAATCTTATCTTCTTGTGGAACAACAAATTAAATAGTATAATGACATTTTTCTATGTTCACTAACCATTTTCAATTTGGTCTACAATTAAATAGTAACTTTGTTTTTTGTTCACCAACTAATTTTTAGGTTGATCTACACTTTATTGTATGATGAAGTTTTTTTTGGTTAGCCAAAATCTCAGTATTGAGACATCAGACCACCTTTCAAACCAAAGATTAGAGATCGTTTATAAGATCCATCCAAATATATCGATGATCCCTGAGAGAATTTGAACATTGCAGTCATGTTATTAATTTTCTATAAATTCATAAGAGTATAAGATAATGTATGATTGCTTTTTGTCAGTGATTTGTATGTGGCGTCATCTAGGAATAATTTCTGTAATAGACTACGTGGTAAGCAAGCAAATTTTATGGTAATTCTCTTTCTACCAAGTACAATAATACAGCGAACTAATACTGGGTTAGAATTACAATTCGATAATACTTAAAAATAAAGTCTACTATTTATCTAGTTTCATTTGACAAAATTCAACAAATTATTAGTAAGATGAATAAATTATAGTCTTATGCACCTATTTTTTAAGTTAATGTTTATTTTGTTGCGTGACAATCACCTTTTATTTAAAAATACTATTAAATATACTTCAATTTAACAAAATGAACAATATATATACTATTTTTTTGATTGATTTAACTATTTGCAAACAAAAGCGCTGATGCGACGTCTTAATTCATCAAAGTGGATTGCAGAACGATGTTATGTTTATAAACAGCGGGTTAACTCTACAATAATATTGGTTTATCTGTCAACTATAATAGTAAAGCAAACTGCTACTGGGTTTACAATTACAATTCGACAATAGTTAAAAATAAAGTATACTATTATCTAGTTTAATTTGACAGAATTTAACAAAATAATAGTCAGACGAAAAAAATAATAGTCTTATTCATCTATTTTTTAAATTAATGTTTGTTTTGTTGTACGACAACTTTTTATTAATTATAATAACAATCACCTTTTGTTTGAAAATACCATCATTATAATTTAGTTTAACAATATTGTTAGTTAGCCATTTTTTTTTGTTAAATTTACCCATACTATTTCTTTGAGTGTATCCAAGAAACGGTCCTTCATCATCCTCCATTTCATCTCCTTCATCATTATTCACTTTAAAAACAGTCCACAGCTGATATCTTGTTGTTTGCGAATGTCTAGAATATATTCTAATGCGATGTACCTGAAGTTTCGAACGTTCACTTGAACGAATTTCATTTGAAAAGGAAAGATTAATAAAAATTATAAATCGACTTAGGCGTACCACTTTTAAGGTAATATTTGTTGGCAACGATAGTATCGTTGCCAGCAAATACACTCAAAGAAATAGTATGGGTAAATTCAACAAAAAAAAAAATGGTTAACTAACAATATCGTTAATTTTGTTAAACCAAACTATATTAATCGTATTTTTAAACAAGAGGTGATTGTTATTTTAATTAATAAAAAGTTGTCGTACAACAAAACAAACATTAACTTAAAAAATAGATGAATAAGACTATTATTTTGTTCGTCTGACTATTATTTTGTTGAATTGTGTCAAATTAAACTAGATAATAGTATATTTTATTTTTAACTATTATCGAATTATAATTCTAACCCAGTATTAGTTCGCTGTATTATTGTACTTGGTAGACAAACCAATATTATTGTCGTCTTCTAGAAGTTCTAAAAGAATTACCATAAAATTTGCTTGCTTACCACGTAGTCTATTACAGAAATTATTTCCCAGATGACGCCACATACAAATCACTGACAATAATCAATCATGCATTATCTTATACTCTTATGAATTTATAGAAAATTAATAACATGATTGCAATGTTCAAATTCTCTCAGGGGTCATCGATATATTTGGATGGATCTTATAAACGATCTCTAATCTTTGGTTTGGGTGGTCTGATGTCTCAATACTGAGATTTTGGCTAACCAAAAAAAAACTTCATCATACAATAAAGTGTAGATCAACCTAAAAATTAGTTGGTGAACAAAAAACAAAGTCGTTGTACTATTTAATTGTAGACCAAATTGAAAATGGTTAGTGAATGTCATTGTACTATTTAATTTTGTTACAAGAAGATATGATTATTAAACTACTATTTGTTTACGAAAAGAAATAAAGTTGTATGACTATTCTTTTCTGATCGATTTAACTATGAAACTAGATAGGCGCGATTTCATATGCTCTTTTTGGTTGAATTTACCTTACATTTTCTTTGAGTGTATTACCAGAAAAATTGTACGTCGATTAACTTCAAATTTTCAATTTAAATTCGTTCAACTGAACGTTCGAAACTTCAGGTACTTCTAATGCGCAAGAATCCAGGCTCATTTCTGTTTCTATCATCCAGTGCACAAATGTCGGTGCTCCCACATAGTAAATTTTCTAGCTAAATTCCCCTGCTGTACCCTGCAAAACACTGACCTCTTCAGCACACTGCTTAATTTCACGAGCTAAGGCGACTGTTTTTCCTTGCATTTGTATGGTATCTCTATATTTAGTTATGAAAGCACCAACCTCTCGAGCTCTAAGAATGACTTCATCAAGAAACTTATAGATATGCTTAAAATGGCCCTTCCGAGCTTCACATATCCATCTATTTAAAGTTACAATACGTGCTTGATTTGCCTGTTCTGTTGATAATTGTCCATCATCTTGCTCTAAAAATGGAGGCATTTTTACAACGTATCTATGGTCTTGAAGAAAATGTTTCGCATCTAACTTCAATCACATAAAAAAATATCTCCATCTTGAAACCAGTTATTGATATCATTGTTATCTTTCTCAAATTCATTTATGCGCCATTATTTTTCCCATCCGCAAAATATGTGAACATCTTAAATATATCTATTTGGTGCTACAGTAAGTGCCGGCCTTATCAAATGGCGTCCTTTATGAACTGAGAATGACTGGCGAAGTGACTTTTCTATATAGCTGAATGTTCCATCAACTATTGCTATAGCTTTTCTTTCATTTACGTTATCATTGTATAATTTGTTTGCCTTTCAATATATTCCCGACGAGTAGTAATAGCTTGCAAACCTATGCTTTCTGGGACAAACCCCATAATAAACATCGTCTTACTAACTGATTGTCTACTGAAATACTTGAATATAATTTTTAAAAATTCATCAGTAGGATTTTGTCGAAATTTGATTAAAAATGTGAGTAGGTGTTTTCTTTTTACCCGACGTAATCTATTTCCCTCTGGAACTGAGTCATAATAGGCCAGCAAGTTATCAAACTGATTTTTTTGTAGAAAATATTGTAGGGATATCATTTATTCCAACGCTTTCTACCCTTTTAGAAGGTGAAAAAGGGTGGGATGGTGTGTTTCTGGGACTCGGGGCCAGGGAGACTTCTGATCTACTCTGCCAGTAGAGCAACATATCAAAATTTGGGTGAATTTAACCGATGCTTGATTTCCCTCTTGTGGTGTGTTGGTAAATTAAAAAATCTTACTCTGTTTTGCTTGAGCCAAGATAGAAATATCGTATGCATTGGTGGACGCATTGCCGCCCTTCGCGTCATTGACAAATAAATTCGAAGTTCGACTCTGTTACTCTAGGTTTAACGCGGTACACGGGACAGTAAACACCGCGCCTTCCTAATTAAGGGTGATTCGTGTAATATCATAAGAGTTAGAAATCTTAATTAAAAGAGATGTGTTGCCGTTTATTTCGTTTTAATTATGCCAGAACATACTTTATATAAGAGCAACGATGTTTTATCTATTAAGTAATACATTATATTTATTATTTAATATAGTGTAGAAAAATAAAGAGAGGAGTCGGTTGTGCCTTCAAAGCGAACGGATGTGTGCCTGAAAAGCTCCCACTTTAAACGCGAAATTACCGGGTAAAACTCCGTCAAATTTGATAAAGCTTAGGTGAATTGTAGCTCAAAAAATTCCGCGTAAATCGATACGTCATAACAAAAGAACAAAGTTGAAATGGAATTAATATTTGAAAATAACTAATATAGAGTTATTTAGTGACCAGTGCTGTGTATAAAAAACGAAAAGAGCGTAAACAAACAAACGACCCAACACAGGCAAAAAAAGCCAAGTACCCTTTTCATTTCTACCTTGCCAGCCAAGTTTATTTAGGTCTTAATGACTTACAAGGGTCTGCCACGTAAAACCATTGAAGCGTTTAGGCCCATCAAACCCTTGAAAAGTCGACATTTGTCGACAAATTTATGGGAGCAATAAATTATTGAAGTATGGCCATAATAATCAATAACGTATTGTTCGTAAAGTATGGTCATATAAATTTCTTATGTTAACCTTCAAATAATCTTTTTTCATAATTATTAAAAATACCCAGGCGAATGTAATATAAATTGAACCCGTAATAATCAAATGCTTTACTCTTAAAGTATGGTCATAATATTTTCTTAGATAAATTATCAGGTCAAAATTACGCTCGTTGTTAAGTGAAACATTTTACATAGAGTGGTACATACTAGCATAACAACAATTAAGTGATATAGTTAATATTTGATTAATATGGATGTATTAAACCTCTCAGTGCAAAAAAGTGAAAAAAAGGGTGAAAAGACCGTTAAGTGAAAAAATTCTACATAGAGTGGTACAATTAGCATAACACCCGCAATAATCAAATGCATTACTCTCAAAGTATGGTCAAAATATTTTCTTACGTAAATTATCAAGTGAGGTTTTTCATGTCAAAATTGCGCTCGTTGTTAAGTAAAAAATTCTATGTTAAATTCTACACTAAAAATAGGGAGACCAGGTTACACGTGGAAAACAACAACCTAGGGGAAAAGACCAAACATACTGGGAAAGAAAAGCGAGGGGACAAAATGAATTCCACGAAGAAATTGCAGCGATATATACTCAACCAGAAACCGAGGAATCAGAAGGCTTAGAAAAAGAAGAAGATTTGTAGAAGCAGAAATAAAAAAAGAAAACCACAAACTACCAGAACTAGAAACGGGGGAATCTGAAGATTCACAAGGAGAGGAAAATCTGTAGAGGCAGAAACACAAGGGAGCATACACTTTAAATATCAGGAACACAATGCGGTAACGCATCTCACAAATACCTACATTCCACATACCTTTACCATGCGCCATGTGGGTTTCGCTGCTGGCAACAAGCATGACCTTAATACAACCCAGCGTGGACGTAGCATGCCCAGCTGTATACCCTGGAGTGGCATCAATGCCTACCGCACTCTGGTAAATCAATCAATCGTCGGTCTTCCCTTATATTAGCTAGTTTTTTATGTACACTGTATATATGGAATGAACAATACCATTCTATTTACAATCAGTTTTGAGCAACTGATTTGCACAAATTGTGTAACATAAAAAGTGTGACTATAAATTTTTGCTAACAAATCTGTGAAATTGCACAATTGTCTCTCAAAAATAATCGTCTGATGATCGTGATATTTCAACTTCAACTTTTTACTTGACCACTTTACATAGTTTTATACATTTATGGCAAGTCATCCAGCCCGCGGCAGCGCGTGTCCGATGTCTGCCTAAAAATACATCGAAAACCATAAGGCTTGAATTTTGCAGCCAGATATTATACTTTTTAATATTATAGAAATCAAAGACTGCATTTGTAAGCGTTTTTTTCAGTTTGCAATAAAGCCGCTGTGGGTTTAATAATGTTGGTGAAAATACCTTCAAAATAATTGATGCAAGCAAATATGATCTTTTGTGCCGTTGATTTTTTTTATAAAGATTAGTATATTAGTTGCTATATAATTTGTTTTTGTTTAATATCAAGTTTTAATTAAACACAATGAATAGTAGTTGTAAATAATGTACCACTTTAATTAATTTAATTAGTTCATTTATCCAACGTTATTTAGGAAAATAGAGAAATAGTCAAGAATAAAAAATATTCATTCTATTATTTAGTAATTTCAACAATTTTTTTTTTCGAGATAAATTGTCGAATTCTTTAATGTTTCTATTAAGAAAATACATTTTGCATCTTTAAAATACGGGTTTCGCAGTATGACTTAATTCAGTAGCGCGGAACATATCATATCAATGGGTTCTCTCATGTAATTACAAAGCTTTAATGGCTCCGTTCATTTGCTACAAAATCTCATTCATTTTTTGACACTGCAAGAAAATCTGAATTCGATTTCATTAAACAACACTCTAAAGCACATGGTTTATACACCACTCTCTACGCTGTTTCGTTCGCGAGGGCGTTCGGTAGACTTAATTGCAATTTTCTCGAAAACTAATAAACTCAGAAAATAAAGTTTCAAATAAAAAGTTAGCTTCATCCTTTATCTTGATATCTATTTTGAAAGATAAATAAGTTTCTCGCTCGTTATATTCGACCTGTAAATTTTCACATTTTATGGACATAGCCTTAGGGAAAATAGTGATATTTTCTACGCCTATTGCAATTTGACCTTCATATTAACACATCTTGTGAAAAATATGGAGTGATAATGTAGAAGAACTTACTACCATGCGTCTAAGTAACGCAACACCAATTTATATATTAAGGGCGCCAGTCGCGTTCTCCTCTTGTTCTTTCACTCCCAGGCAGGTTCGAGATAAGATACAACTCGATAGAACACTTAGGGTGGGCTCCCGTAGTATAATAATACACCTAAAATGTAAATAGTTGTTGTGTGCAATTCAATAATATTAACTAATGTAAATAATCTATATCCATGTGTGTAAAAAATAGCATTTGAAAAATATTTGTCTTCTCTTAATTGTAGTTCTCTGACGATGGTAGAACAAACCGAAATGTAAGAGAAGGGTAATTTTATTAAAATTGGGGTAAAATGTTACAGCACATTTTTCTGAGTAGTGCGTCGTGGTGTCCCTCTTTTGACTTATGGGATTGAAAGGTCCAGAATAGTTATATTTTTCGCACCGAAGCACCCAATATCTTTGCCTTTTGTACCGCACTGTCTCGAACAGTTCCACTTATCGTCACTCAGTCACAAACACATTTATGGGGCATAATATAAAGTAAATCCGAAAAAAACCTTCATCCTATGCACTCGACATCGCCATAAAACAACACACTTCCTCATGCACGCGATTTTCCTTTCTACTTTCAACATCATAAGCGCTATGATCGCCGTTTTTACGTTGTCGCTGTTTTTTCCGTCCGCACCGCAAACGTGCGCAACGTCACTCAGCCCCTCGTTCCTCTAACGACAAAATAATGACTTCGGATCACATGTGCCTCTCGATGATTATCTAACAGACCTTGATATTACGGTACTTGAGCATAAAGCACAATTATTGGAGTCAAGAAGGCGTAGGAGGTTGCTCCGCGGCTTATTCCATAAATCATAGGAACCGTTGTACACATCCTCGCGATGTTCACTTGTCACCGTGCGTCTCTTTCTCCTCTCATGTGCCCGAGGATTTGCTTATCTGCCAAGCGCCATCTCAATTAGGACGTACGTGGATGGTAAAGAAAGGTTCGGTGGGTAGAGTGCGTGATGTCGGGCAGTGGCGGATGCATATGGCGAAAACGAGACGATATGTTTAGGATCAAGAAGGCATTGTTAACGGTTTTGCCCCCCATTTTTAAAGCTGAAAATACCTCGTAAATATCTGAATTATTCCTCAGAGAATAACTCTTCAGCAGATTTATTTCATGTCGAAAGTTTTACAGAATCAGAAGTATACAGGGCGTTATTAAAAAGTATGTCAATCACTTAACCACGGTATCAGTGCGTCAGAAAAAGTTGATTCAACCTAATTTACCTCTACCCAAAGATACAGCCCTCTTTTTTTTTAATATTGTACAAATGGCTATTGATATATTTTTTTAAATTTCGGTACATTGAAACGTATGCCAAAGGGCAATAGTTTAAAGTAAAAACTTTTTAAAATGAACTTTTCTAAGATTTTCGGGTAAACTTCCTTCTCTCCTACCCTCTTCTTTTAGTGGTACGCGTATGACTTTTTTGGTATGCTGTATCTTATAGAAAATTTAATTATACAGCTTTTTCTTATCTTGAGTAACCATTTTCAATTGAAACTGGAAATACTAAAAACATTGCAAAGCCACGTTGACTGCCGCATGTACCCAGCGTGGTGTCTCAGCGAATTGATAGTAATGGCCGCATGTACCCACGTAGGTGTCTCGGACCAAATCAAACAGGGTGTATACTTTCTGGAAAACAGGAAAACCCAATATCTCGCTCTTTTTAGAAGAAAAAATCTGACATTCTGAAAGACGCCAGAAATGTTTCTAAATTCCTCGGCAGACTGCTGAATTCTTTGACGAAGATGTTCAACGCTTTCTATTGGAACAGAGTAAACTTTGTCCTTCATGACTCCCCAAAAACAGAGGTCAATTGGGTTTAAATCAGGTGACCGAGCCGGCCAACTGATGGAGCATCTGCTCTTGACTAAAAGTAAGTATAAGGTACTCGTAGGTACTTTTAGAACTGAAATTAAGATGTAACTGATAAAATAAATATTTTTTCTTGATTTTTATTATTTCATTGTTTAATTACCAGGCTTTGCGATGTTTTTAGTATTTCCAGTTTCAGTTGGAAATGGTTACTCAAACGAAAAAAGATAAGAAAAAGCTGTATAATTAAATTTTCTATAAAATACAGTATACCAAAGAAGTCATAGGACCACTAAAAAAAGAGGGTAGGATAGAAGGGAGTTTACCCGTACATCAGCCTCTTAGTAATTTGATTTTAAAAAGTTTTTACTTTAAACTATTACCCTTTCACATACATTTCAATGTACCAAAATTGAAAAAAAATATCAATAGCCATTTGTACAATATTAAAAAAAGAGGGCTGTATCTTCATAGGGGTGCGATTTCGGATAGAGGTATAGTAGGGCCCACATTTATAACAGCGATATAAAAAAGCTCGCAAAAAAAACCTAAAGGATACCGACCATGTATCAATTTCAGTCTATTTACATAAAGAGGTCTACACACGATCCAGCGGCAGGGACCCGGCCATGTCGGCATGCTTTGAACTCATTCGTAAAAGTGAACTGGTCCGCTGGAATTCCAATTATCTTCAAAGCGTACCGACAATGTCGGGTCCCTGCTGCTGGATCGTGTGTAGACCCCTTAAAAGGCCATCAAAGTGTTCGGTTTTTTTTATTATCATCACAAAAAAATGGTTAAATATTTGCTAACAACAATGTAGGGCACTCCCACTGAATATAATTGGTTGAAATATTCTCTACCGGAATTATGATAGGTTGGAATAAACTACGTGGACTAGCGATAGTCAACGTGGAGCGGCGGGCGGTACATTAATCAAAGGTGGGTCGGTACCCTTTACGTTTTTTGCGAACTTTTTTATATCGCTGTAATACCGATGGGCCAAACTATAAATTAGGTTGAATCAACTTTTTTTGACGCACTGATTGCGTGGTTAAGTGATTGACATACTTTTTAATAGCACTCTGTATACTACAAAAATTCACAATAATTGATTTTCTCCTTTGCTCCTTGAATTTTTCGAGTCTTATCCTACTTACAAAAAATGATTTGTGCAATGTTGTCGCTATAAATCTGATGAGATAACCTCTACTTCTGGAGTTCCACAGGGCTCTAACTTAGGCGATCTGGAAAAAATGGTTGACTTAAAAAAATACATACACAGTTTTATAGAGCTTGACATCCTTTATAATTTTGATCCTTTGACTTTTTGTTTTCGTAGGATTATTTTAATTGATGTATTTTTCTGTTATTAAAACCTCTTCTGTGCACCGTTCTAGATTATGGAAGAAACAAGTTTTCGAAGTCATTCATAGAATTGTTATTACGTTTATTTATTTCTGGGGTTTGAATACGCTGGTGTATATTCTGCGAATGTCTTGTATACATTAAATTTGTTTACGTAGTTAAAAAACAGCTTCTTCATAATAGTCAATGACAAATTCTTCACATATTTCAACGAATAGAAAAAAGCATCAAATCAGAAAAAAAATTAAATTGATATTACCAAACAATTTTCTTATAAAGTTTTTTAAGCTTCATTCACATTGCTGAATACATAAGCAGACAATTAAATCATAAAAAACTTGCACTCTACTATAATTGAGTATATATGGTTTGATTAATTTTAAATGTCAGCTTGTGTGGGCCGCATTTATAATGATACGATAAGCGATAATAGGTCCTACTGTATTTTTTCGTATCTGACGATATCCTACGCCTTTTGTAATAGTAATAATCCGGCACTGTCGATATAGTCCCACATAGTCTTATATAGTTGAACATTATATTGTCAGTTAGTTGCTGTTTCTCCTTTCTTGGAAATGATTACATTTTCATTGTGCCGCTTGCATCATGTCCGAGGCGTAACGTAAAACATAATGCATTATACCTGGTGTTGCGTTCATCGGAACCAGTTTCATTTAATGACAGACCGTTGAAACATTGTTTTATTATTTTCTTATTATATCGTCAGCCAGGTTTTATTTTTAGGACGTACTGTTGCGATCGTTGCATGAATAAACGTTTAGTTTATTAGTACAGGAAGAGATTGAAAAACATTACCGTAACTCGAAAAAAAATTGTGTAGACTTTAAACTTTGGTGATAATTTTAAAATAGGCCAAAGTTCACGAACCAAATAAGAGGTAAAAGGGGGTATTTTTAATTTAAAAAATCGATTTTTCTCTACTTTCTCGGGAAATATGTCATTTACAAAAAAATAGTTCAAATAAAAGTTGTTTCTGGTCCCAAATATTAAATCTATCAATTTATATGAAAAGTTTGCATAGAACCTTTTCTTCTTAAAATTTAATTCTCTCTGTTCCAATTTTTTTTTTTTTTTTTTTTTTTTTTTAGGTGCCACCCCCTGAAAAGAGGTGGCATCCACCACCTATAAATTAGGCCTCGCATAACATAGAAACTTCTTTTTTTTATGCATTTACTATTAAGCTGCCGAAAATTAACGAGATCTAATTCATATGACATTATTCCGAAGGTAAAACCCTAGTATTTGGGTTAATTATTGCTATAAAATAAATTTTAAAAACACCAAATTAAAGATAATTTTGTCAGAAACAACTTTTATTTGAACTATTTTTTTGTAAATGCCATATTTCCCGAGAAAATAGAGTTTTTTTAATTAAAAAAAAAACCCTTTTCACCCGCGGATGCGTAAAACTCCGAAACTTTTCTGTTTCATGAACTTTAGCCTATTTTGAACCTATAACCAAAGTTTAAGGTCTGCATAAATTTTTTTCGAGGGTATGGGTAAAAGATTTGAATTACCTTTCAATTGGAAATTTCAGATGAAATTATAATAAGTAAGCAACAAAGAGGGCAACGCAAAATAGACGTGATGGGCGCCCATGTTTGTATAAAAGAAGCGTATGTACGATATACAACAGAAAATAGAGAAGAAGTGGCACCAAGTGATACAAAACATGGGGAAAAGGAGGCCTATCTTCAAGAATGAACAGAGAAAACTAAAGAAGAATTTTCTCTGGAAGAATTTCAAGAACGTTACTAGCAAATTCTGGAGCTGATACAATTCAACGTCATTATGAATGGACATCCGCTTCCACACTTGAAGATCACATCGAATTTTCTATTCAACATAAAATACAGATTGCAAAAAAGTGCTGAGCGATAGTTGTCGACCTAACACACAAAAGCTCCCGAGAGATTCATTCAATCAAGGAAATGCAAACATTCAACTAGTACCTAAGAACTTATCTATTAATATGTAAGAATCTGCCGAACAAGCATGGGAAAGGCGAACGCCCCTGTAGGGAACGTGTATCTCAACCACCGTACAATGGAGAGTACGAGTGCAATTTGACTTGGACTGACGGTAAAATTTTCCCACTAAAATTTTGGTTCGCTCGTGGATAGCTTTGTAGTTCCAATAGTGATTATATCATTGTCCAATCTCATTCAGCAAATCTCAAGTTATGGTATTATAAATTTGAATAGAGTTATCGACCTAACACATAAAAGCTCCCGAGAGATTAAAGTTAATCATTCAATCAAGGAAATGCAAAAATTCAACTAATACCTAAGAACCTATCTATTAATATATAAGAATCTGCCTAACAAAAATGGCAAATTAGGACGTCTCCTTTAGGGGACGTGTATCTCAACCACCATATAATGGAAAGTCGAGCGCAATTTGACGGTAAAATGTTCCCTTCATTCTCCAATTTCAATCTCATTTTGCAAACTATTGAAAGCTGTACGGTTTGACAAAAGTTACATATTGCAGAAAACATATTTACAAGTTTCACGTAGCCACATTTTGACGTGGGCTTCCGACACTCATTCATTATAATATAGCCGCCTCACTGTGGTGTAATTTATTATTATAATGTTACGTATTAGGTAATGTGGGTAATGGACAGCCTATTGAAAAATCGCTCTGCGGGTAAACCTAGAGGCAAGCAGTTTGCGCAATTAATAATTATTGTTGATTAATAATCCCGCTGGCGTGCCTGGTAATAATTATGCAGATGATCGGTGTTATGCAACCACTTGATGAGGTTAATTGAGAAATAGAAGTATAGTCGACAGCTTCTCTCTCTATGGTTACAGTGTAAATACGAAACTTAAATACCTATTTAGTCCAATAATTATAAAAATATCTATCATAAAAAATTATATTTGAAATTTTTCTTCAGTAATTGTTAGTACAAAACCACAAAAATCAGTTCTGGAGGTGCCGCGCAACCCCCCCAAAAAACCACCCCTTCGGTGAAAAAAAGCCTTATTTTACTGATAACTCAACCGTTGGAGATATAAAAAAATTGCCCTTCATAAAAAACAAAGCTTGACTAATTTTCGAGAAAATTGATATTGAAGAAAATTGCAAAATTTGTATTTTTAATGCGCGCGAATTTTCGTTTATTTAAAATTTTTTGCGCGCGGCCTATAGAAAAAATTGAATTGCTCGAAAACCAAACAAGCTAGGAAGAAAAATCAAAATGGGTTTTAAAGGGGATATCAAATACTCTCTTGCGTTGCCATTTTTGATGGCTATTGATATTTATTAGAAAGTAGTAGTAAAAATAACAACATAATATAGTTATCTCTTGATTTTTTGCGCTTCTAACTATTCACAGGTCCATAAAAAATAACTGACTTTAATATATCATTAATGCATTACCAGTTTAAGGTAGTACTTCAATGCAGAAAAAGTTAGGAATAAAAATATTCACATTTACAAATTTATCAGCATGTCGAAGTTAGCCAAATTTTGGCCAATTTTTTATTGCTTCTTAAAAATAAAAAAAAGACTCAAACATCTTGAAAAATTTAGCTCAAAAAAAATTCAAATACAACAGTTGTAAAGAAATATTCTTGATGCTTATCTTCTCATCTTGCAGACTGCTATTTAATTGGTGAAACAGAGAAAATACCAGTCATAGTATGTGAAGACATCGACATATTAGTAATATTAACAGCTTTAAGATATTGATTTGAAATTTGGTACACATATGTACTTCAACGAGATCTAGAACTAGATTATATTTTCATCTTATTTCGTCGAAGGGTTGAGGGGTAAATTGAGGTAAATTTGGGGTAAATAGGTAAATCAAGCAGGCAAGAGTCCATAAAATTGGTATTTAGTATATACAAGAGAAGCTAAGGTCTCAAAAAAATTGTTGGCATTAGCCACCCCTATTACCACCTCATTATTAAAGGGGATGAAAAAAATTGTGCTTTAGTGTATGTACAAGAACCAGAAACCTCAAAATATTTTTTTACCTCATCCACCCCCACTACCACCCCCACCCCACTACCGAAGTGGGGTATCGTTTTATGGGTTTTTGGGATAGAGGATTTCAAATATTATATTATTAAAGTTCCATAAACAATTATTTCCACATACAAAATTTTTTCGTTGTGAGTGACTTGGTTAGAAAATCTGGATGTGGAAGTAGTGATTCCTTGGGCAGCGGTTTTTTTCTATTAACAAACAGAACAGTTTCAAATAAAACTATAAAGATACTGTTGCCTCTTATTCTAGGAAAAGCGTGCAATTTCGACGATGAAAGGTTATCGTCTGCCAGTCGGTAATCGATGAGACTATATATTATAAGTACCAAAGTTTTTTCTCTCTGGAAATTTTTGGTATGATAGGGAAGGCTGGGATTTTTTTTTTAATCGAATGGTTACCGATATCTCTTCGCGTAGGTAGTTAGTATAGGTACTTCACATACCTAAATTACGCTGACAGACGATACTTCCGGTCGGCACGCTGTAAACGGAAATTGAAAAAAAAATGTTAGTTACCGGACCAAATTCGGCGCAAAATGTTTGTTTTGGCGTGTACAGTATTCTACTATACCGGCAGATATTTCTACTCGTCGGTTTTTGAGCAATTTGCCATTAAAATGGCGAAAAATGGACTAAAACTTTAAATTTTGACAAAAAACAGTTAAAATTGAAAAAAACATCTGCCTGCTTATGGTTCACCAGCACTAAAAAAAACACTAACCTTGGAACCTTGGCTGGCAGACAGTTTTGCCAAACTTAACACCCCCAAAATCACTATTTAAAGGGTTAAAAAAAATCAGTTTTCCGTGTCTCTACACTCAAAGAAAATGATAAGTGAAATCAACCAAAAAGAGCATATGAAATCGCACCTATCTAGTTTCATAGTTAAATCAATCAGAAAAGACTAGTCGAACAACAACAATCTTTATTGTCATTTTGAACATGAAATTTAGTTGGTTAAGTAAGTAATCATTTTTTTAGTCCTACCATAACTTTATTTGTTTTCGTAAACAAATAGTAATTTGGTAATCATATCTTCTTGTAGAACAACAAATTAAATAGTATAATGACATTTTTTTTATGTTCACTAACCATTTTCAATTTGGTCTACAATTAGGAAGTTTCCATTTTTCTCATTTTCTCGTAATAAATAGTCGTAAAAATCTAAACAATATCTGTAATTTTTTTTTTAAATTATCTCTATAAATAAAAAAGTTATGATCCTTCCAAGTTTAAAATGCTGCGATCACTGGGCTGAGACTTGATTACGTCACAATACATGATTCCGCCAACAGCGAGCGGGCGCAGGCACCTTTATACTCGCTGGCAGGCACCGGCAGTTTATAGCCAGCTTGCGTTTGAGAGCCGAAAAAATCGCTAAAACTTGCAATCTTGACACGTTCATATTTTTCGAAAAACACCATTGATCGGCCGTATGATGTCGCGACGTCTTAATTCATCAAAGTGGATTGCAGAACGATGTTATGTTTATGTAAACAGAACTGCTGGTTAACTCTACAATAATATTGGTTTATATCTGTCAACTATAATAGTAGAGCGAACTGCTACTGGGTTTACAATTACAATTCAACAATAGTTAAAAATAAAATAAACTATTATCTAGTTTAATTTACCAGAATTCAACAAAATAATAGGCAGGTGAAAAAAATAATAGTCTTATTCATCTATTTTTTAAGTTAATGTTTGTTTTATTGTACGACAACTTTTTATTAATTATAATAACAATCACCTTTTGTTTGAAAATACCATCAATATAATTTAGTTTAACAAAATTAACAGCATTGTTAGTTAGCCATTTTTTTTTAGTTGAATTTACCCATACTATTTCTTTGAGTGTATTTTGTTTTTTTATAAATATTAAGAAACTTCCTTTGGATATGTTATTACAGAAGGAAATACGAAAAACTTGAGCTTTGGTTCATCTGGATCCGTTCATAATTAATAAAGTTATTAACAAACCGTGCTTTGCTATAATAGGACAGTCATTTTTTGGTTTCTAAAAATCATTAAGGGATGAAACAATGGTATGCGTTTTATTTCAGCTACATCCGTTTTAATCTTCGTTTTCCTTTTCTACAAGGATGACCTCTATAATTTCTCAAGCCGAACAGGCTAAAAACGTCTATTTAACAATTAAAAATTTAAGCTTTGAAAATGAAATAGTTACTTACTCTTCAGGATTTTGTTAATGGGTGTTCAAAGATTCTATAAGAAGTTTGGTGAATTCAAAAAATTCATTTTTTAATATTGTGTTTCAACCTTGAAAATGGCCTTTTCGCGTGTTTTCAAACATTTAATTGTTTATAAGTCGGGAACGGTCAACTTTACGAAAAAATGACGAGACCTTTTTTTGTTTAAAATTACCAAAAAACTTTAAAAAAATCATTCATTCATTCGGGTCAAAGAAAGCGATTTTTGCAATTTGTTTAAAAAAATAAAATAAACAAATTGGGACCAGATTTTCGTCCGGCAAATTCTTGAGCCTTATTCAGGGGCATATCCCGAACGTGAATATGCAAAAAAATCAAATAGGAAATTTTTTTCATACGAAGGCGAGGTTTTCGCTTTGTCTATAACCAACGAAACGATATTAGCATTGTTTGTGTTTCTTGTTGCGTGATCCTGTTTTTTTGTTTCTGTAACTATATGCATAGATTAGATCTAAATAGGAACTGAAAGCTACGTTTATTTCAGGATATATTTTCCTCTACTATATAATTTCATAATTTCGGTATTAAATATGTCGATGTCTTACCGGCATATACATTTCGAATAACGTTCGTACAAATTGGAGTTCCACAAATTCGCGTCTTTACGTGATTCCCCAAGCTTCGCCGACTAGATGGAATTAGCATGTAATTGTAACTACGAACAATGATGGTGTAAAATCTGATAACACATATCCTAGGACCACACAATTCATACTTTTATATGAAGCAAATTGTATAGTACTTAGAATATAAATATTTATTTTGTGAAAATACATTTTTCAACGATTTTTTTTATTTGCAGATAATAGGACCAACACCGGATTTAAGGTATGTTGATTTTACTTTTAGCTTTTTCGCCGCTTTGTCCGTACCTAACACACTTGATTTAGATTCGTTTGTCTTAATATACTGTGTAGTTCAAGGTTGCTGCCGCAAAGGTCAATTAGTTGACTTTTTAACATCCATTTAGATCAATATAATGAGTTGAATGATTTTTTTTTTATTTTCATTACAAATAGGTATTTATAGAATCATATGGCTGATGAATAATTGAATCGGTAGATTGATTTATTAAGTCGATTATTTGTAAAACAAACAGAGCTGGTGCTGGGCATTGGTTTAGTTGGATAGAATACAAACCTTACGGAAATTGGCTCTCAGTCGAATTTTCTGAAATTTTGATATGTTGTAGCTTTTGCTTTTCTGAGCAAAAGTTCTCATGGGCACAAGTCTCGGCTATGACTGCTTTTCAAGTTATGAAGGCTTGAATACACAATAAGCATAAAAATTTGGCGGAGTGAAGATAGCAATCTTTTTAGCAGTCCTCCATGTTTGTCTTTCTTTTACGTCGTATAAATTATGTTCAGTAGAAAAATAGCTTTAGACATATATTTCAAGAAAACAAAATCCGATATAGATAGCAGCTGACGGGGTAGCAATCCACAAAAACTAAAATATTCTTTTTGTTATCGTTTACCATACAAAATTTCATCCCGATATCTTTAAAAACAAGGAAATTACAGGGGTGGCCCACTATTCGTTTACACCCGGTATATTTATCCAAAGAAATGTCTCAAAGTGGAAAAAGACATATTTTGATTTTTACTAAGAGCTGTTAAGTAAAACCGGGTTTTTCCAATGGGTTTTTTTTTCTTCTTTCCTCGTGAAATGACCACAATTTCAATTCTAAATCTTCATTTGGGAGAAAGTTGTGACAATTTTTTTCTTAGCCATCCATGATCGAATAAAAATGTATTAATTAACACCATCACCATCTCTGGATTGCGTAAGCGACATTTAAGTTTTTACATCTAACTTTCCAATTTTTTCGCCGTTTTGCATTAACCGTATTTCTAGTCGATTAGGCTTAAAATTATTAATACCGAACACAATTATTAAGTAACTCTCGGTTTCATGAGAATAATTTTCAATCTGTGCGGAGAGTAATGATCTAAAACGTGGTTAACGACGAAAAACTCGGTGATTATCGTTTCATAATCTAAATATCACCCCGGATTATTAACTGTTCCTCGCCGGCTGCTAGCCTGGGGGTCCAAAAAACATCATGAATTTAATCGGTGCACTTCCCGAGCGCGCGTGGGTTGGTTTTAGGTTTTAGTTCTGTTATTATATCGAGTCCGTGGTGCCCAACATTCTATTGTTATTGTTGTGGGTGGCGATCAAATTCATATTTTGACGGCGTATACGGGATGGACCAAATTAGACGGGATTTGAGATTTTCTCTAAAACTATGGCAGATAGACAAAAACTAATATAGACGGGGAACACCCTGTAAATTATTTCATTTATTTCATTATTCGATCACAACTTATATTAGCTATCCAACGATATATCATATGTTATATTTATCTCTTATAATATAAAATAATTTGGCCAAAAATATGAAGATCTAAACTACAATAAATGTTCTAATTAGGGATTGCAATTTACCGGAAGTTTTAATAACCTGTAAATCGGTAAATAAAAATGTAAATAACCGGTATTTACCGGTAATTTTTAGAATGACTGATTAGGGTGGCGAAAATGGCAATTGTCTTTTTCCATGTACAAAATTATCTAAATTTAACAAAAAAAATTTTTATATACGTACAATTAATATAATCAACAAACAAAAGGTTTTTTATCAAAAGGAAAAAATATAAATGAAATAAATTTAAATAAATAATTATTCTGTAAATAACAAAAACATCAACTTAAATAACAAAAATTATAAAAATAAACTTAAATAGGGCATTTACTGAATACTTAATCTAAAGATACAATATTTTTTAAAAATAGCCCGTTGAAAGGGTTAGTTTTTCAAATCTGTATCTGTTAGTCGTCTGATATTTGTGCATAGAATACCACCAGCTGAAGATGCCCTTCCTCAATCGGTAAGTCGATAAGTTAATAAGAATTGGTAATAACATACTTCTAAACCCTACAAACACCAAAGGTTGGCCCTTCAGCGGACCATCACTGGGCCAGAAATGAAACTTCTGGCCCAGTGATGGCCCGCTGATGGGCCGATCTTTGGTGTTTGTTGGGAATGTTTTCCACAGATATTTGCGGCAGTGAAATATTTCCTTACGCAAGATATTGTCAATGTCTCTCTTACTTGTATTTCTTAGGGCTTGGTGTTTTGGTTTTACTTATTATAATATTATTTATTTATTGTTAAAAGTGCTCAGTGTTGGGATAGTCACTCTGTATTTAGTGGATACTAGTCACTGACATAAATAGAAGCGTTGAATACGTAACATATCGTAAGTTCAGAATTTACCGAGATAACCGGTAATAGTATATTACGTAATGAGTGTTGTAAGATGCATATTACGCACGAATGGAAAAGTTACGCACGATGCCGCGTAGCGGCGAGTGCGTATTTCCATGAGTGCGTAATTGCTTTACAACTCGAATTATGTACTATACTTTACCTACGATCATATTTATTTATTTATTTAGTAAAATCTGGATTTAGTTTACTTATCAACAATATTATTCAACAAATATTATGTCAGTTTTGACAGCGTTTGAAAATTACGTAGGCGCATTTGTTTTTTTAAACCCCGCGTCAGCGAACTAAGCCACCTATATTTGCATGTCCCGTGCGTTTTGTTTACAATATGTAAAATTCAACTTACATAGTTGGCAGGTAGTGTGTTTTTTACTATTTACAGTAGTGATCCTAGGTAAAAAATTAAAATAACCGGTAATTATCGTTATGTGTTTTTTGTCCTGTTAACCGGCTAACCGGTATTGCAATCCCTAGTTCTAATTGTCTTCCATTGACATCTGTGCATTTTTGACACCTCCTCCTTACAGCATTTGTTGAATTTCCAATCATGACAGGAATTATTGTCCGAAACGCAGCTAATGTTTTGTTTTCCAATTCTTCTATATTATTAGAACGCTCTCTATAATTAATATTTTTTAAATAACCCCAAAGCCAGAAGTCTGCAGGGGTTATATCAGTAGATCTAGCTGGCCAAAAAATAGGATCAAATTTCCTAAAAATTAAACAAATTCTAAACTACCTTGTTGTTTATTAATGTCCATTTAGCTAAATTAATTGTTAGTTATCAATTTAGTTAACTTAGCTAACTAAACATTGATAAACTAATCCTGAGTGATATATAGATACCTATCCACTCCTCCCCAAATTGAGCATTTAAATAATTTCGTGTTTCATTTGATGTATGACCTGGGGCGCCATCGTGTTGGTAAATTAATCTTTGAAATTGTCTTACAGGCATATTGTCAACAAAGGGCTCTATTTCTTTTCGTAAAAATTTTCTTCATTAAAATTACCTGAGGACCTATTATTTGGTATCCAATAAAACCACATCATACACCAAATCCAAATCGTCCTTGGATGATTAACTGTAGCGGTTACGTGCGGATTTTTATGAGCCCAATGGTGGTTATTATGCCGATTAAAAATTCCGGCACTGCTTACATGGGCCTCGTCTGTCCATATAATTTTTCCTTCAAATCCTGGCACTTCATTGCACTGACGCAAAAACCACTGGCAAAAAAATCGAGACGCCTTTGAAAGTCGTTTGGGTATAGATGGTGACTAATCCTAATTTTATAGGGTTTGCATTTATTTTAAGTAACGAAACGCAGTTGTTTTTGGGATTCTTAAATTTTCCTGTATTTCGCGAGACGATATATTAGAATTTTCTCTTACAGTTTCTAAAACAATATTTTCTACAGCTTCTCTATCTGCTTTATTATATAATCTGCCATAGTTTTAGAGAAAACCCCAAATCCCATCTAATTTGGTCCACCCTGTATAGTGAGAGAGTTTAAAGGTCAGAAAAATGTCTTTAACTGTCTTATCAAAATTCGATAGACAAACTAGGATTTTAATGTGAATTGTTTGGTCAGTGGATTTTTTTTTGTTTTACCGTGTTTAGAAGGCCATCACAAGTTCACAGTTTAATTTGGGAGTTTCGACGAGTGTTTACTTAAACAATTTAATTCTTTAAAGTGCGTTGTCCATTGGTTTTTTATATCTCGGGCTCTATAACTTCTATGGGAACCAAAAATATGGGAAATGTTCGTTATGAGTTGTACAACAAACCATGGTTGAGCTGATTTTAATCATTTGATTAAAATCGTGATTTTTTTATTATCAAGTTTAAATGTTTTAAATAAAAAGTACAAATTTTGTTGGACATTTATATTTGCAGAAATAAAGCCTTTAATTTACATTAACATTAACTAAAACAAATGAACATATAAAAATTAAAATATGTATTTTTCAAAACAATATAAAACAAAACATATTAAGTATTATATCGTTTAAAGAGAAATACTAATTTTGATGCAGAAGAAGCCTCGGATGAAGCACCGCCACACAGAAAGGGAATTATCAGATACGGTACTTTATTAATTTGTGGAATGTCTTTAAGATTTCCACCACTGCACTACGTTAACACTATAATATTTCTTATGAAATCATTGTTTCTTAGAACAAATCGGATATCGGCCAAAAAATTGTTGGGAAACTATATCTAAAGCCGCCTTTATGTCTTTCGACAGTGGGTATTTGTTTTTATTTGTGAGGATCTACCAAATATGCCTAAAAGTAAAATGGCGTTAAAGCTTGATCATATCTCCTTTCAAATATCTGACATTGCTTTTAATTTGTCCTCATCTTTAAAACTATAAAAAACGGCATTCAATTTTTTCCATACCTTAGCTGCAAGAGACAAACTGGCACCTTTCTGCTGAATTCTGTCAAGTGTCACAGAAATTTGTTTCAGTAATATTAAGAAGTTTTAATTTGAATATTCGACACTTTTTCAAAAATCAATGGATCAATGTCATCTTTGTGTTCTTCACAGATTTCAACAACTTGGGCCATTCAGTGACATAAACTTCAAAGCAATCGGAAACTGTATTCCATTTAACATCTTGTGGTAATGTTAGTTTCTTATCCCCTTTTTTTTTTACCAAGCATTTGGCAAGTGTGTATTGTGTGTGTATTGGGAAAATATTTTACAATTTAAAGTACGTGTGATTGTACTTTTGTAACTTCTTTGGAAAACAAATTCAGTATATGGACAGAATACCATGTTATAATGAGATAATCCAGATCCTCGGTAATTTTTTCCCTCGTATTGTTCAAGTTTGACGCATTATCTGTGATCAAACCAGTAACTTTGCAGTTATACAAATTTTTGCACCAGTGGCCAAGTTTGCAAGATAATCACCGATGTGTGGATGTCCTGATATATCTATACTTTCAAGAAGAAAACTTTCCATTTTCTAGTATCAAAACTGCACATATTATCGGTTAATTATGAACATTTGACATCAAGAGACATACAAACTGGGTGACCTGATAAATTTTCAAAGCACTTTGATTTCTCCTGTTCAAACATTTCATTCAAATGTGTTGATGATAACTGAAACCTAGAAGGCGTAAGATACCCTGGTTTTAACATGTCAATCGCTTTCCGAACTTCTCTATGTTCAATGGACAAAGAACAATTTGTTGCAAAAATGGTTTGTCTAATTCTTTCTTTTTGTCTTGACATGTTCTTACAACAAACTAGTGCTACTGCATCTACTACCATTCAAATTATCGCTTGCTGTTGGAAATTTTCACTTTGGCTTGTACTGGCTTGGCACTCATTTTTTCACCTCCACTTGACTGATTTTTACATGTTTCCCAGTGGTTTTAAGCTTGTCGACTGAATTTCCTTATTACATTTTTTACATATGCACGACATCCAAGTTTGTCCATAACTTTTTTTTTTGACAAAATGTTGCCAAATCTTCTTTCCTGCCTCGACTAGACATTTATTTTTAGTATACGTCGCACATCAACGTTCAGTCAGTACTAGATATTAAATGAAAATGAAAACTATCTCCTTTTCTTATATAGTCGACCGGGGTTTGCAAGTTTTAACAAGTTATGGTATAGAGATTTTTAATTATTTTTAAAAATAAATCAGCGTGTTTTTTTTTAATCGTGATTTTTATCAACACTGCTTAATTTCGAGTAGAATCGGCAGATTTATTTATGTTAATTCATAAACAGTCCACTATTTGCGGCCTATACACGTCTCTAAATTCCCCTCAATTTACATCGAATCGCATTGTTTCTTGTGTTCCGCTTTCCACCGAAAGTACTCATTCCGAACCGCACCCTTCAGTCATAATGACGACGACAATAATAACCCCAATTAAACCCAATTGAAATATTTAGGAAAGCTCTCACAAAGAAGCAGACCAAAAGGGCATGTTAGTCCAGGAAGGTTCGGATTTCACTTTCACTAGACTAAAGGAAAGAAACTGGTGAGCTTCCAGAATTCTGGAAACTCAGCTTTATTATGCCTATTTATATATCCGCAGATAAGGACGTAACTAATTACAGACCCATCTGCATTTTGAATACTTCCCTAAACTATTCGAAAGCCTTGTTACTGATTTTTTAACACAAGTTGACATTACCATCACTGACTATCAATGTGGCTTTCGTTTTGGAAAATGCACAGAATTGAATTTGTTCACCACTGACTTCCTGTTGCTTGGTTTGGAGAATGGATTTCAGGTTCATGCCATCTATACAGACTTCGCAAAGGCTTTCGATAAAGTCATCCACCAGTCTTTGTTGGAAAATTTGAATTTGGTAGGATTTGGCGGTTCTCGTTTGAAATGAGTTGAAAACTGCTCACTTGATCGGACACAGATTGTTCGAGTTAACAATTTCAGATCGAAAGAAATTCAAATCACGTCAGGTGTACCACAAGGCACTTGTTTGGGACGTTTGCTGACTCCTTAGTATAAGTGTGTTGTATTGTTGAGTAGTATGCCATATGATATCTAAACATGTTTAAAAAGAAAATAAGAGGATTTTTGCTAAAAATGGTTTTTATTCAATTACTAATTTTTTGGAAATTAGTCCAATCAGTGAGAGGTTATGCCTACAAAAGGTGAAGTAGAAATGATTTTGATATATATGTTGTTTAAGTCGAGACCCTGATGGAAAATACACGTTTTTGACCTTGGAGGGGAGAAGCGCGAGCCGTCATCTTGATTGAAAGGTGCAAAAAATTGAATTTTTCAAAATAATTCGGCAACGCTCGATCATACGTTAAGAAAAAAAATGCTCGAAACGAAGTTGAAGAGGACAAAATTTTCTACATTTTTTTGTATATACATTTAGTCAGGAATCAGGAGCCACTAAATCGATCATAGGGTGTGAACTCGAAGATATAGTTTTTAAAAAATACATACATTATCCGAAATGACCTTGCGGATCTGAATCCAGAGGGCGCCATTCTCTCCGCGATTGCAAAAATGCGTAAAAAAATTTTTTTCGAAAATTTTTGTGTCACTAATTATTGATTAATTTTATATTCCCACCGCATTTACAGGCTTAATTTTTAACATTTCTTAATGATTTTCAAACCAACGGAAAGCTTATTCTTTCTAGATTCCGGTGCTGCTAAATACTTCTCATAATTGTTGTTAACAAATGCTACAGAAATTGTTTAAACAAAGAGAGCCCAAAGAGTGCACGGTAAATTTCAGCATCGAGACATTTTTAAAACTATTATCGATAGATGCATACTTCTATGACATGAAATCTGCAAAACATAATGGAGCAGTTTTTAGAGAAAGAATTATCTACATTGCGTTATTGTTGTAAAAGATACGATTATTTTTGTACAGCACGCGTTGTGATCCGGCTCGTCTTTTGGTAGATATACAGTGTACATGTATGTCTCGCATTGCCTCGCTCTTTTTAGGCTTGTTGACTACCTGCTGAGGTGTAGTGTAATAACAAAAAATCTTATGAGTAGCGTATACAGTGACTGTGTTGTGTGTTTATAAATTCATGTAAAATATATTTAAAATAATTTTTGTATTAGTTTAATAGCCTGTATATTTCCATTATTATTGCAGAGTATCCGATGAAATTACAAAAATAATAGCGCAATTGCATTTTTCTCATCATAATCATAATGAAGCCGACACTAGAATATTTGCGATCATCCTATATTATCAAATCTGGAGTATGGTAGAATAATAATAGAAGCTACAACAGATATTTTTGTCTTATCTCTATTTTGTGTCTAGAATAATGGTGTCGTAGATTTGATGTATTTATTTATACCGATTCATCATGCTGTGCGAGAATTAACTATAGAGAAGACAATAAGTGCTCAAATGAATTTGGGTAATTTATTTTTTGTGCATTTATGCTTTGACTCACTGTGATACAGTTTTCTATTTAAAAAAGGAAAAACTAACGCTGTAAAAAATGTTTAAGACATACAGAAGATAAAGAACTACAAAGAATACTTCAATGATTTCATTACTTTTCAAAATCTGGCCCGGTATTTTTTTAAAAACCGCTGCCCAAGGAATTCACTACTTCTACATCCAAATTTTCCATCCAACGAATAAATTTTTTATGTGGAAATAATTGTTTATGGAATTTTAATAATATAATTTTTGAAATCGTCTACCCCCAAAAACCCATAAAACGATATCCCTCATCGGTAGAGGGGTGGAGGTGGTGATAGAGGGGTGGTACTGGGCATGGATGAAGTAAAAAAAAATATTCTGAGGTTTTTGATTCTTGTACACACACTAAATCACAATGGTTTAATTCCCTTTAATAATGGGGTGGGGGTGGCTAATGCCAAAAATACTTTTGAGACCTTATAGCTTCTCTTGTAAATACTAAATACCAATTTTATGAACTCTTACCTGCTTGATTTATCTATTTACTCCAGTTTACTCCCCATCCCTTCAACGGAATAAGATGAAAATATAATCTAGTTCCAGATCACCTTAAAATACATACGCGTACGTACCAAATTTCAAGTCAATAACTTAAAACGGTTCCAGAGTAATCGTGCGCACAAAAAACGTTACAGACAGACAGATCGACAAACAGAATTTTTTTTCACTCAAACTTAAAATCTCGACGTTTTATGACATTCTAAGCCTATTTGAACAATAAAACTTTTCAAATTTTTTCTTGTCATACATATGTTGAGAGCTGCGTATCAAATTATTCTGTGGAAGAGTGCAACTGAGATAAACCCAGAAATTCCCGATCCAATTGATTTTGGTTGGGATTTGAAAAATAACGTACTTATTCCTAAATTAATAACTATAAAATGTTCGTCCCAATATAATTTCTCAAAATGTATTTTGTAAATGTAAATTTAAAAAATGTATCGGAAACTGCAGTCGTAGCAAAGCTGGGTTGGAATGCATAATAGATTGCTACTGAGAGGGTAAATGTATTAGCTGTTAATTTAGTTTAAGTATAATGTATGTATGTATATTATTATTTTTGTATTTCTATTTCTCAAGCACAAAAAGTAAATTTAAATTCATTTAATTAGTTATATGGTTTTCTGTCTCTAATCAATATTTTAAGTTAAAATATAATAATTTTGGTTCTCAAGTAAACTAATCTTTAAATACCTTCGTTTTTTTTTCATAATGACAAATGATAATATTTACGTATAAGTAATACGCATCGTAATTTTTTTGCGATCACAGTATATTGTCAGCAAGTTACCGATCGGCCACAGCGCGCGAACGTGTCAGCCAAAACGATAGCGGAAATAACGGAGCGCTGTACAAAAATAGTCATATCTTTTACAACAATAAAACAATGCAGATAATTTTTTCACCAAAAACTGCTCCATTCTATTCCGCAAATTTCATATCATAGAAGTATGCATCTATCTATAATAGTTTTTAAAATGTCCATGTGCAGAGTCCATTGTAGGTGGCAAAGAAGCAAGATGAAATTTAATTTTTGTTGTGGATTTTATGAAACGTTGGTAACGGACTTCTTCCAAAATTTTCTTATCCATGCTGCCACCATACAAAGCAACTAGAAGGCGTGCTCCAGCGTCTGCGATGTCTTCAGGTTTGGCATCTTGATATTTGAAGATGTCAATAATATTAAGCCTTGTTGTTTCTGAACAAGCGAACACAATTTTGGTTTTCTTTGGATAAAGATAACGATGTTGTGTCACAGCCACTATACGCTTGGAGGAATAGAATGTTCCCAGCAGCATATTTATGCTTAAAACAATTCGCGGAATAGTCTCAGCAGTTTTGTCTCTACCAGGTTTACGAAGATAGATTGCACCTTTGCGAGGTGCTAATGCTGTTAGCAGAACAAGGAGGCCCACTCCTTCACCAAAGATGAAAACAGCATCATATGTTGAGCACAAGGAAATTGCTGTATTGACAATCAACACATCAGCATCCTCTTCAGCGTGCTTAACCCTAAAAGCAGCCTGTTCTAAGTTTTCAGCAACGTAATAAGACGGACTTTATTATTTTCATTGGCTAAAAATCGTTCATTGGGAACTTGAACCGTCATTGTTTCAACGAAAAGAACATCCGCTGATGTCTGCTTCGATCGGCGAAGTTTTTTTGCTGCCTTTATATTTATTTCTATCATCTAATGGATGTCCGTCAAAACAACGATTGTATGTACTGCTGTGCTGCTCTGTCTAGGGGGAAGGGACGCCTTTTTCGACAATTCGAAAAGAAACACGAAAACACAAGGGTCGGTCTATACCTGCTCTAGGAAAAATCTACTACAAAAAACATAGAATGAAACTTGAAATTTACTCCATCGTGCCCGTAAGAAAATGTATATACAGTGTGTCCCCGGGTGGAGTTGACAAGAGGAAAAACATCTCTATTATTGATTTTACGACGAAAAGTCATTCTTTATAAAAAATTCTGTTTGTCGAAAAAATGAATTTACCATATAAAAATCTTAGATCACATGTACCGTGTGTTAATAAATTAAGAAAACATGAAAATACCTCAAGAGAGAAGTACCTTTATTTATTATTTTGGACAAAATGTTTATAAAACAAAGTTGTTTATAATCCAAAATAAAGCCTAAATACAAATTATGAAGTCTAAATTTTGACTTTTACATTTATGTCAACTTACATTTTTTTTTTTCAAACATTAACATAACATTAACTTCAACGATTGTGGAAAAACAATTTATTCTACATAGTCTCCTCCAACGTCAACACATTTCTCCATCCTTTTAATAAATTCACCATAGACCTTAGGCATGGTTGAGAGTACATTCACTTCATTCACCGCGTCTTGTATTCGTGCTTTTAGTGTTTCTTGATCATGCGACAGATCATCTGCATAAACTTTAAACTCTCTGTTTTAAAACACCCCACAGAAAAAAATCCATTGATGTAAGTCTGGTGATCTTGCAAAAAAATTAATTGGAGCATATCTTCCCATCCATCTGGCTCCGAAGTGATCTGTCAACCACTGCCGTACCAAAACTGAGGAATGAGCTGGGCATTGGGCAACTTCTTGCTGCCAAAAAATATTACGCCTTATTTCCGGTTGCAGAGTGTTTATAAATGGCAATACAGTTTTCCAAAAGGTCCAAATAAACATGCTGATTTAAATTTTCTTCTAAGAAATATGGACCAACGATTCGATCATAAAAAAACCCACACCATGCATTCACTTTTTTATAACGTTGATTTCGTTTGTAAATGACATTGTTTAGATTTTCAAAAGGCCAATAACGACTGTTTTGTGATGAAACGTGGCCATTGGTACAAAATGTTGCTTCGTCAATAAAAAAAAAACATTCTGTGAAAAATTCTATCTACGAGGTAATTCTCACCGACCCATAAACAAAAATCCAATCGCTTCTCTTGTATCTCCATTTTCAAGTGTATGTCTGAACCTTGGCTTAAATGGTCGAACTTTGTTTTTCATATAAATTCTCTGTAAATGACTTTTACTTACTTCCAGTCTTTGTGAGCGTTTCCGTAAAGATAATTTCGGGTTTTCTATTACTGAATTTATTGCCAAAAGTGTTGCCGCATCGTCTTCATTGTGCTTTTTCTTAGGTTTTTTGACATCCAATACAGATCCAGTTTCATTGAATTTTTTTACAAGTTTGCGCAATGATTGGCGCGATACTGCTGTCTTAGGGAACTTTTGGTGGAAAAGGTTAATTGCATATCGATAAGAGACGTCTCCAATCCCATAACATTTGATCAAATACATTCTTTCTAGTTTGGTAAACATTTTTTAAATGATCAGCAGAATACTAATAAATGCAGTGTAAGATAGTAATATTCTACACAATGTCACAATGACGTTTGTCAGTTCAATATTATCGACAGCACACTCTGTTTCTTAATTTGAATTCTTATTCATATTAATAAATTCAAAAGATAAACACAATAGAAACCTCCGATTAAAGAACTTATATCTAGATACATAATGGCATTACTTTGTGTGATCCCGAAAGATTCACAATCTAAGGCACTTCTTCCCATAAGTTCTTGATTGGCTAGTCGATCTGTTCGCGACCGATTCGGGCACCATCGGTTCAGTTTGATTATCATAATCTTTTTTGTGCTTTTCGATCAAAATGTGGTGAAGAAGTCTTTTTATTTTAAGTTGTGATTTGCTTAATACCTAAATAATATTCTCTATTCATATTTACACAGTTTAGTGACAATATATTTAGTGCAAATAAATAGTGAAGTGCTGTGCCGTTTGCAGAAAGCAGTTTAGAAAAGAAGAAAATCGATCGTTCAATAGTCGTAACATGATGAAGTTCAGTTTATAATAATTCATTTTAATGAAAATATTTACCATTCTACACATTTTCTACACGCACAACGCCACTGTTGCCTATGGGATGTGATGTTCATCTATTCTTTTTAATGGACATATAATGTGACTATGTTAGGAGCAAAGAAGGTATATAGTGAAAAGATAGCCTGTTATGTATCTAGATATAAGTTCTTTAACCGGAGATAAAAACATAAAAGTCAAAATACAGACTTCATAATTTGTATTTAGGCTTTATTTTGGATTATAAACAACTTTGTTTTATAAACATTTTGTTCAAAATAATAAATGAAGGTACTTCTCTCTTGAGGCATTTTGATGTTTTCTTAATTTATTAATACCCGGTATATCTGATCTAAGACTAACTTTTCGTCGTAAAATCATTAATAGAGATGTTTTTCCTCTTGTCAACTCCATCCGGGGACACACTGTATAACAAAAATAAATCACTGACATTTTAAATAGTTTCCCTATATAATCTCATTGTGATGTGGAAAAACGTAGAAAATAATAAAATGTAATTTGTTCATAGATAAATTACAAACAAAAATGGAGTTTGACGACTTTTTGAAAAAAACTTCGTTAACTTCATTTTTCCGCCGCTGAATCACGTTACATATTAAACTTACAATTAAAATGTATATTCAAAAAATGTAGGAAAGTTTGTCCTCTTAAACTGTGTCTGGAACATTTTTCTCGTAGGATCGAGCGTTGCCGATTTATTTTGAAAAAAAAAATTGCACCTTTCAATCAAGATGGTAGCTTGCGCCTAAATAGTCTATTGTCCATGTACTGTAGAAAGGAAGTAAAACGTTAAAGAGTTTTTATTGTTTCTTATGTTCAATTGACCCCAAGGTATGAAAAAACCGCGGAGTGCTACCATTTAAAGTGGTGCGTTTTTGAGATCGAAGTAAGTAGTTTTTTTGCTCGAAAACTATGAATTTTTTCTATAAACACGTCAATAGAAAAGTGTGTAGAGAATTAAATTTCCAATCGAAATGGCACCTTCAGAAGTCAAATTTTTTTTTTTTTTTACAAAAATACGTCCAAAAAACAAAACAAAAAAAAAATGAAAAAATGCAATTTTTTATTATTTTTTTTATTTTAGCCTGTAACTATTTTTCGGGTACATTTAGGCATAGACATTGCTGCATAACAAAAAAAGCTGATATAGCGTTTCAAAGTTTGCAACTTTTAACTTTTTTTCCTAATTTTTACTATTTTTTTCAAATTTCGTCCTGTAACTTTTTTTCTGAGTGAATTTAGGTGTAGACATTATTATATTAAAGTGAAAGCTGACTTTACGCCTGTTGAAATGGTGGCTGGTAAAAGTCTCTACGACACATAGAAACCCAGATACAGTGTTTCGAAGAGTGTTACTTTTATTAAATTTCTTCCAATTTTTACGTTCTTTTTTAAATTTCGGCCTATAACTTATTTGTCAAATACAGATATTGCTACATGGAATGTACTCGCAACATTCTTGTGTAAATGGTCTGCAATAGAAGTTTATGTGATCAATAGTAACCAAGATACAGTCTAGATATAGTAGATTATTGTAACTTAAAAAATAACTTTTTACATTTTTCCACTTCTGAACTTTATTATATCACGTGTTTTTTTTTGTTCAAATAACTTAAATTAATAACTTACATTATGAAATTATTCAAATGCTGGATTTAACATATTTTCAAAATCAAAGTCGATTTCTTCATCGGCATCTATGTAAACATCGTCTTCCGTTATTTGAGGTACATCAGCGTTTTCACAGTTCATTCCCATACATTCTTTGCAAAAAATGGAGCAATTCATTCCCAATTTCCTGCAACCACAGTTTCCTCTGCATCCTTTGGTGCATTTACAGGCTATTCTTTCCAGCAAAACTTGAGGTGAGGGAGGTTTATTTGTCAAAATTGGTACTAGTCCATTTTCTGAACTTTTCCAACCCCAGATGAGAGGATTTACAATATTTCCTTTCCAATGTTGCATTTGCAAGTAAGTTCTTAAACCATGATGTTTAGCAGCATCAGTTGTTAGAGGCAATCGGGACAATGAGAATTTCGCCCCTGTTGAGTACTTCTGAAATAACTTATAGCGACAGGTGCTTTGGCCATCAATTTTCATACCGTATAGTAATGTTACAATACATTCAGAAGCAGAACAAATAAGTTATAGGCCGAAATTTAAAAAGGAACGTAAAAATTGGAAGAAAGTTAATAAAAGTAACACTCTTCGAAACGCTGTATCTAGGTTTCTATTTGTCGTAGAGACTTTTACCAGCCACCAATTCAACGGGCGTAAAGTCAGCTTTCACTTTAATATAATAATGTCCACACCTAAATTCACTCAGAAAAAAGTTATAAGACGAAATTTGAAAAAAAATAGTAAAAATTAGCAAAAAAATTTAAAAGTTGCAAACTTTGAAACGCTATATCTCGGTCACTATTAATCGTAAAACTGTTTACAGAATCTCATGTTAACGGGTAAAACGCCAGCTTTTTTTGATATGCAGCAATGTCTATGCCTAAATGTACCCGAAAAATAGTTACAGGCTAAAATAAAAAAATAAATAAATAAAAAATTGCATTTTTTCGTTTTTTTTTGTGGACGTATTTTTGTAAAAAAAAAAATTTTGACTTCTGAAGGTGCCATTTCGATTGGAAATTTAATTCTCTACTCACTTTTCTATTGACGTGTTTATAGAAAAAATTCATAGTTTTCGAGTAAAAAAAAAAATGAAAAGCGGACCTTTTTACTTCTATTTCAAAAACGCACCACTTTACATGGTAGCACTCCGCGGTTTTTTCATATCTTGGGGTTAATTGAACATAATAAACAATAAAAACCCTTTAACGTTTTAGTTCCTTTCAACCCTCTTTTTTTGTACATAGACAATTGCCAAAAAAGGGCGCAGACTTAAACAACATATATCAAAATCGTTTCTGCTCCACCTTTTGTAAGGCAAGGGTCATTTTGTGTCCCTACTGACTGGATTAAATGGGTTTACACCGAAAATAAATAAAAGGGTTTCCCGCAAAATCGAATTTTTAAACGAAAAATTGGTCTTTCGTTCCCGGACTATATCACCGATCCGTTTGATTCTTGCTGGCGTTTGTCGCCTGTCCATAGGCGTGCATAATGGTTGTGCGTTGCTATGACGACGCCGCCGGTGACACCAGATATCCCTTTAATGCGGGGCTTATGTATTATGTATTCGAAATTAACGTGTCAAATATTTAAGCCCTAATTGTATTCGGACAAATCCTTTTGAATGTGCGGGTGAGCAGTTTTCTTTTTTATTTTGTGAAGAGGGGGCCGCAAAAAACGCAAAAGTGTGTACGGGAAACCTGTTTGCATGGAATGGCACACGTCGGTGGACAATGGATATGCCGCTTTGAATAAAAAACCTGTTAAAAGTTGCGTCAGAATCGTTTAATAGCGATTTATTTCTTGTTGGAGTATTTACTTTATATTAAATTAGGTAACGTATCATTAAAACTAGGTGTCCTTCCTCCTTAATGGAAAATATTCTGTATTAAGCCTATACCGGGGGCGAGCGTAGAGGCGTCTTGAGTGATTGTATTTCGATACTCCACTGAAGCATCGTTCAGCGCGGTTAGTACTTGGATGGGTGAAATCCATCTTGGGAAACACCAACTTCTAGCGGCTTGTATATCAGCGTATACGCGGAAGCTATGTAATTTCAAGACGAGGATTACGTAGTGGATATACCATCCTTCGGAGGGGATGTAAAGCAAGCGGTCCCTTGTCTATTAAATGTTAGGCAAGTAATAGATCCCTACTCTTCTTACGAGAAGGGGTTCGGCAAAATTTCCAGGTAGCTCGTCTCCTGGCGTCGATGATAGGCCCTGGTAGCGCAAATAGGCCGACGTTAAATAGAAATATTTAAAAAAGCCTATACCCAAGAAAAAAATCCTGAACAACTTGGAGATCTACGCCCTATTAGCTTGCTTTCGGTTCTTCTAAAAATTACAGACGCAGCTATATATGAACAATTTTCTCAATATGTCTATCAAAATTCAATAACTGTGTGGACTGTCAGCGTTAAACTTTTTCGTACGGCACTGTCATTAGACAACGCGAAGTTGCCGCCAAGAAGAATCGAGAAGTTATGATTTAGCGGGAGCAGTAGTTGTTGTTATAGTCGGAGAGCAGCCAATCTGTAGGAAGCATTTTAAAAGTAGTCTATACAACTCGCGAACACCCACCTAAAAAACAGATGATATTATGTAAAATGACCTTCTGGATTTGATTTTTGAGTTCGCCCATTAATTTGAGATTGCCAAATCGGTCAATTCGCAAATTTTTTGAAAAATTTTAAAAATATGTGTTAATTTTTGTTTTGCACATAACACATCATATCTTTTTTATTTTAATTCCGATTTTGACCAATATTTTACACATTATCACTCCAATATTCTTGGACAGGCTGACGGCAAAGAATATAGTGTAACTAATAATATAGTGCCTAAAAAAAATATAATTACCATCTATTGTCGCGGTTTTTTAAAATTTGCGTTGAAAAATACCCGATCGAGGTAACTTTTTTATTTTTAAAGAGAGAGTTATAGTATAAACGAGAAAAATGTTCCATATACTTTAAATAAACTTTTTTATAAAGAGATTTTTTGGAAATTCGGCTCATGTAACGAGATGACGCTGTTGGAAGCGGCCGCGCAACTCGTCCGCATTAATTTAAAGCATAATTTCTGTTAACGTCGCCCATCTGTGGTGTCGTTTAAGCGATCAAGTGAGTCTACGGATTATTTAGTTTCTATTTGCAATTAAATGTTATACAATTATGTAAATAATCTCGAAACATACACATTAAAAAATATATTTTCATTAATTATAACAGCAAGTGGGTACTAAAGATTACATTTTCCTTCGCATAAACAACTTATGTTACATTGCGCGTTTGCTTTGCTACACTTGCAGCTTGTAGTACAGTTATATAATTTACATTTACAAAATGGAGTTAACTTAATAAAATTGGGTTTTGGGCTTTTTGAAATCATCTTTGGAAATAAGATTTCCTCCTTTAGGTACCATCCAAAATCTAAAACATTTGGAATTCTGGGCTTAATTTGGTAGGCTGTCTTGTAAATAGCACATTGCAGAAATGTCCTTTTTACTTGTATTCTCTGTACTAGAATTTACAATATCTGATTTTCTTTTATAAGCAGTTCGGGTATACGATCTTCTACATTGTGCATGGTAAACTGGATTTAGTGATAAAAATAAATTTTTCTGTTCTAAATATTGTTTTAGAGCCACAGAAATGTCATCGGATTTTGCATTTGATCGGTACATTTCTAAAGCCGTAAATATCGCTCGCAGACAAAAAATTTTCATACCATTGTGTTAGTGAACGAATTCTGAACAACTTTCAAAATGTCCGTCTGTCTGTCCGTCCGTCACGTTTCTTGTAAGCACGATAACTGAAGAAAGAAAATTCCGATTGTACTGAAATTTGGACAGTAAATTAGTGTTAGCTAGAAGAAGAACCCGATCGATAAATAAAAATGTTATTACTTAATGATTTAAATTTGATAAATTAACTCCTATATAAAAAAGTCTATTTGACAGTCACATTTTGTCACTTTGACAGCGATAAAAAAAGGTGCATCGTTTCTTATCACGATAAAAATGCCTGTTCCTCAAAAGCAGAGTATATCTAGTAGTCGCACGTCATTTTAAAATCTGTACTGTCGGCTATAATTTTTAAGTCTTGTGGAAATTATACTGTACGATATGAGTCGTTTTGAGAAAATTATAATTATTTTTAATTGTTGTTCGTTCACATATTCTATCGTTAATTTATCTTGCCAAAAATCACTCGAGCTTTTCTTTTATGGATAAATTTCTTTTTAACTCAATATTTTGTCAATCAGTGATTTTGCTCGAAAAACTGACATTTGACAAAATCGCTCGATCTCCGGTCTCGCGATTTTTTCATGACAGTTTTTCTCATAAAATCACTTATTGGCAAAATTATTTCGTTACAAAGAGAAATTTATCCGATAAAAAAAAGCTCTTGTGATTTTACTGTTGAAAAAAATTTTTTTTTAATTTTTATGTTTTTGTAATTGAATAGAAATCTGGTGAAATATTTCATTTTACTATTTCTAATTATTTATATATTTTACCAACTAATTATTTTACAAATATACTGTGACGTGCTTACCCCCTTTTTGTAAACACCCTGTATCGTGGGTTCGGAAATTATAACAACAGGGTAACACTAAACACTAATTTATTAACTTACTTAATTACAACAATAACTACTTGGCTAATAACACGCTGTGTTCTGTTCTGATCTTACTACTCTTGCTATCTAAACTGAACTTTAACTTTATCACTGTGTTTACTCTCTGACCATTTCAACTGACAATTAGTACTGCACTAACTTCTCCCCTTTTGGTTTACTCCATGCCTTATATACCTAAAGATGACAGATCTCGAAGTTTCTGTGATGATGTCACATTCTCCAGATGGTTCCAGAACAGATATGCCATCAATAGTAGTCCTTCTAGTATGTTCTTTCTCTGGTAGGTGCAAATACTGCAAATCTCTATATTTAGGCAGACATCCAATCAGTTAATCGAATTCTGTGTTGCCTACATTCTAGGGGTTGAAATACATTACAATACATTTCATAATGTAATATACAACCGTGAAAATATGATTTTTAGCTCGTGTCTTATAATGTAAAAATTTACATTCTTCTACGTGTAAGATGGTGGTGTAGTTCTTTTGACTCGTAATCGAAACCCAAATGGGGTTTGGTATAGTTTTTTTACCAAGTCTTTTACCAACTAAGATCGTACTATAAAATTAAAAATGTCTAAAAGTAACATTATTTACAAAAAACTGCGAAAAGTATCCTATTGAATGTATAACAATTATATAAAAATCCAGTTAACAGGCGAAGAGTACGTTTTTAGCTTGTTTCCTTTGATTTCCTATCCGAGTAATTATAATTTATTATGCCAAACTATGTGTTTATAACGCACTAAATATAAGGACTGAGACAAAAAGCACTTTCAACTTAACATAAATGGATACTGGAAAATAATAACAGTGTTGCCAACAGAGCTTTCTAAAATTCTCCGCCTACTGCCTTAAAATTCTCCGCAAATCGAAGAAATTCTCCGCCAAAAATAAAATATCAAAAGTTCTGTATACAACAAAAAATATATTGATCTTTATTTGCTTCTCAATATGTAATCCAATAGTCCATTACTAATTCGCACAAATTAATATTTTAATTCATCAGTAATGAATTAATAAAACCTGGTTGTGATGAATCAGCACAACCAGGTTTGGAGCACGCTTGAGATTAGTGAGCTCTATATACATATTGGAATGAGTATGAACAATTAGGAACGTATCGTTCCCTTTCAAAGAAACTTTAGAGATAAGCTAAATTTGGAGGCACTCTGGCTCCCTCTCAAGGAAACTGAGACATGTAACCTTCAAATGTGGCTTTCTCTTTCTAAAGCTTCTTCCAGCTCCAGCCTATCGGTCCCCACTCCAATATAGTATCGAGCTCTCTACTTGAGATCATTGGTCGACAACCGGCCTCTGTTGACCTTTAATGAAACTGAATACGCACATATCGCCATCTGTTATCATTTATATAAACTACTAAACTGCAAGAAAACAGAGAGGTACATTATTTTGTTATTTGTTTTAATAAAGAAATAATTATAAATTCTGTCACCCTATATTCTCCGCCAATTCTCCGTCAAAAAGGCATTCTCCGCCAGATTCTCCGCAGGTAGTCAAATTCTCCGAAAAGCGGAGAATTCTCCGGCAATTGGCAACACTGAATAATAATCACCCGGCACGTGTCTGCGTTTAGCTCTAGATGCGATTGCGGCCGATTCATAGTAGCGCGCATTCGTTCGGACGCTGAAACAATCAATGAATATTTCGATAAGGGAGCAAAATTTCAAAAAAAACTTCTTATAAAATATTTTATTTAGTTCATTCGGAACATTTTCTTCGGTTATAGTAGGCAACTAACTTTAAAAATAAAAAAGATACCTCGATCGGACATTTTACTCTGCAAATTTTAAAGATTTTGCGTCAAAGAAAAGTTGTTATTTTTTTTTGGTAAAGTTTTTTACTTTCAACATATCAAAGAATAGTTAGAGAATATTATGTAAAAAAATAAAAAATTCTGAAGTAAAATAAAAAATATATGACGTGTTATATGAAAAACAAAAAATAACACATAATTTTTATTTTTTTTAGAAAATTGCCAATTTGGTCATTTTGGCAATCTCAAATCAATGGGCGAATTCAAAAATCAAGTTTAGCGGGTTATTTTACATCAGATTATCTATTTTTTAGGTGGGTGTTCGCGAGTTGTATAGAGGGTGTCGAATTCAGAGGGTCTGGTCTTCCACTATTAAGCCAGAGAAAGACTAGTATGTTCTATATAATATCAAAGTTAAATGTAGTGCAAACAATTAATATTAACCATTTTATAACAAAACAATACAGTCCTGTTTCAATCACAAACTGGGTATTATTATGAGAAAATATTTGGATCCTGCATCCTACAGTATAACCGCTTCTAATCAGTCCAAATTCCATAAAGCCTTCAGTACTTCTACACTACTAAGTAATATAACTGACTAAATTTTGCGAGCCAACACGAAAGTAACGTCTTTGACATTACTTGATACGACAAAACTTTTGACTCTTTAGATATTAATTGCTTAATTGCAACATTAAGTGGTTATGGCATATCTGTAAGTACTTTCTCCTGGTTTCAAAATTATTTCAATGGTAGACAACAATTTACCAGTGTTAATACAGGAAACTCAATACTTACATTACAAAATAGATCAGTTGTATCCGGTGTTCTACAAGGATCTATCCTTGGACCACTTCTTTTTAATATGTTTATTGCAGACTTCCGTTATATTCAAAACTATACATGGATGCTGATGGGACTCAGATAATAATAATATATAGTTTTTCTCCTTCGGAATTTTAAATGGCAAACTCTTACATCAATATAAATATTTAATTATATACAAATGGACAATCCAAACTGGTCTTGTACTAAATGTCAACAAAAGTCAAAATATTGTTTTTGTTACTCAATCAAATAAGTAATAAGGTAATACATCAACCAACAGCGTAAAATATACATTTTACGTAGTTCCAATTTTTACCATCGATGATAAAGTTCCAAAATACGCGAATATCAACATTTTTTGTGGTTTTGGTTGGTTGTTTTACACCGACCACAAGAGAGTACTGCAAAGATTTTTAAATATGTAGTGTGAGAACGTAAAATATTTGACATATGTAAGAATCAAAGTGGTATTCGTTGGGGCCAAATAAGAGGCTTATCGCCATCCCTCCTTTCTGATGTTAATGTGATAAGAGAACTGAATCATGACAAATACAAAGCTTTCAAGATACCAACTACACAAGAACTTTGATTATTTCTAATCTTGCCTTGAAACTGTAGTTAACTTTCTATAAAGAAAAAAGTCCTTGTCAAGAAAATCCACTTTAAAAACTCTTCAAAAAACATTTTTGACTCGGAGAAGACACTAGAGTCCCTTAACAGTGAAAACTGGAACATATTTAGGTACAAAGTATTACTTCCACATCCACGTTGTGGATTGGAAATTGGAAATAGAGTATCGATTAAAAAAAATAGAATTTTAGAAAATTTAGAAAACATTTTTGTTCAAATGGGTTTAGAATGCCATGAAGAGTCGAGATTGTAAGTTTGAGCGAAAAAATTTTTTGTTGTCAGTCGGTCTGTCACTTTTTTTGTGTGCACGATTACTCTGGAACCGTTCATGATATTGACTTGAAATTTGATACTACCACTATGTATATTATAACGAGATCTGAAACTAGATTATTTTTTTATTTTATTCTGGGGACAGAGTCCATAAAATTTTGATTTAGTGTATGTACTGTCATGAGCAAAAAAAATAGGATGTAAATCTATCCCTATTTGAATATGTAATGAGTAGCCGAAATAAAACAGTTAGCACTTTTATTTTATTTTTTATTGTAATGCTGTAGTTATTGCTATAGCAAATGATGGATGGTCAATGAGACAAGTTGCACTGCGATATAACATTAACAAAAATTTGGTGTTAAACATTTTAAAAAAGTGGAGAATAAACGGCAAAATAAGTATCAATCCTGGATCAGGGGACAATAGAAACTAACTATCAATACTTCCTTATTGCACCATTTCTATTTATAACTTCTATAAGTCTGTGTGTCATAGAATTAAATAACCTTATATCAGCAATCATATTTTGCCCTGCATTATTTATTATTTCCAGTAATTCTTGGGCATTGCGTGGTCTCACATTTAGTTTTTGGATACTTCTTACGAGTAGTCCCCATACGTCTTCCATAGGGTTAAGGTCTGGACTATGACTGGGCCAGTTAAGAACATTAATATTGTTATCTTGAAACCAGTTAGTTACGGTATGAGCAGTATAAACGGAACAATTATCCTGTTGAAATACGAATTCATCATTAGGAAATAATTGGGACACAGAAGGGAGCATAATATTGCCTAAAATCCTAATATACTATTCACTATTAAATCGTTCCTCGATATGCCACAAAACTCCAGGACCACGTGCAGATATCCAAGCCCGCACGTTAACGGAAAATCTACCACTTTTGTCATTGTTAAATATATATTTCTCATCGAATTGAGTATTCGGAAGTCGGTAAACACGAATACGGCCGCTGTGTGTTGACTGGAAAGTTTTATCGTCTGTAAAAAAACTACATTGTTCCAAAAATTTACATCATGCACTAAAAATTCAAGCGCAGATCCTAGACGAGCTTCTTTATGCTCAGCTTTAAGTAAGTATTTCTGTGCTGCTGGATGACAGCGTAGCTCCGATTCTCTTACTCGCCGGCGCGGCGACCAGTACTACTCGACTCAGGAAAATTCGTTTCTTCAGCAGCCTGAATAACTGAGTAAAATGGATTTTCTACTAATGTATTTACCAATTGCAAATCTTTTTGTTAAGTTGATATCCTTCGTCGCCCTGATCCAGGATTTCTACTAATCGTACCGTTTATTCTCCACTTTTTTTGTTAATATTATAACGCAGTGCAATTTGTCTCATTGACCATCCATCTTCTGCTTTAGCAATAACTCCAGCTTTAACTAAATCGCTTATAATGTTTTTTGCACACTTGCAATGAATTTTGACAAGTAACTTACAATATCACAAAAATTAAAGTTAAATGTACACAACTAGATTTTAGCAAAAATACGTTATAGGACTTGTCCCATTTTTTTTGCGCACGACAGTACTAGAAGCCAAGCTCTACATTTTTTTTTTATCAGCAACCTCCCCACTATCACCTCCATTATTAAGGTGGTAAAAAAAAATGTATTCTGATTTAGTGTGTGTTCAAGAACCAAGGCCTCGAAATTGTTTTTAGTATCAACCACCCCCCACTCCATTACCGATGTGGCATATCGCTTTATGGGTTTTTCGGATAGACAATCTCAAATATTAAGTATATTATTGAAGTTCTATGAACAATTATTTTCACATACTGAAGTGGAAATATAGATCAATTTTCTTTTCGTTATAAGAGACTTGGATAGGAGATCTGGATATGGAAGTAGTGATCCTTTAGGCATTGTTTTTTTTTTATTTCATACTGTCCGGTAAATGACTATTTCCCGGACTCATTTGAGGCCGGTAAATCGAACATTACAGTATCTGATACCGTAATGTGTTACTTGCGAACATTACGGTATCTGATACTGTAATGTGTTACCTAGCAACACTATCATATTATTGTTTTTAGTAAGCAAGTTTTGACTTTTGACTTTTTCACCTAAAAGTATAAGAAATAAAATATTTAAATACACAGTTTTAGCAATTATTTATTAACACTATTTTTGAATGCTTTTCAAATTCTTTCAGAATTTCTCTCCTTAATGGTGAATATGTGGAATGAAAATCGTAGACGATCAAATGTTTATGTTTCATATAATATAATACCTTGAGACAATTCGATTTTTCGTCTTGTTTGACAGAAGGCTCTAAAAGAGCCTCTTGAATTTTCCGGAACAACATTTTATCATCCGCTTCTAAAGTACAATTACGAAGTAAGTCAGTTAAGTACGTTAAATGATGATGACGATTAATATCACGAAATTCTACAAAAACTGAGTACACCTTTTTGCCATTTTGTTGAAAAACGAGGATATAATAATATCTATTACAAAAACAACTGTCATAATTTAAAGGAACACACAAGAATGGAGTTATAGCCAACTATAAAAACCGCTGCCCAAGGAATCACTACTTCCACATCCAGATTCTCTATCCAAGTCACTCACAACGGAAAATCTTTGTATGCGAAAATAATTGTTTATGGAACTTTAATAATATAATATTTGCAATCCTCTACCCCAAAAACCCATAAAACGATACCCCACATCGGTAGTGGGGTGGGGGTGGTAATGGGGGGGTGGATGAAGTAAAAAAAATATTTTGAGGTTTTTGGTTCCTGTACATACACTAAATCACAATTTTTTTTCATCCCCTTTAATAAGGAGGTGGGGGTGGTAATGGGGGTGGCTAATGCCAAAATTTTTTTGAGACCTTAGCTTCTCTTATATATACTAAATACCAATTTCATGGACTCTTACCTGCTTGATTTACCCATTTACCCCAAATTTACCCCCCAACCCTTCGACGGAACAAGATGAAAATATAATCTAGTTCTAGATCTCGTTAAAGTACATATGTGTACCAAATTTCAAGTCAATATCTTAAACGGTTCCAGAGTAAACGTGCGCACAAAAAAAAGACAGACCGACAGACAGACAGAAATTTTGTTTTCGCTTAAACTTAAAATCTCGACGTTTCATGACATTTTAAGCCTATTTGGACAATAAAAATTTTTAAAAATTTTTTTGTCGTTATTAACTTCCACTGGACGTGGAAGTAAAATGCGTCCCGAGAAGTATTTTATTGAAGAAAATCATTCACCGCTATATAGCGTTTTTTTACTGTAAAATATACTTTCTACCAACTTTAGTAAATGAAGAATGTTACATAACTATAGATTAGGCTTCTACTTACAAAATTTATAATATTTTGCTTAACTAAAGTTGGTAATTTTTATTTTATTTGAACTTATATTAATTCATATTGATACTATTGTGAAGTAAGCACTTTGGCCCCTACCACTACCTATGAAACATACTTTTCTACCAATTTTAGTAAATGAAGAATGTTAGATAACTACAAATTAGGCTTCTACTTACAAAATTGTTAATATTTTGCTTAACTAAAATTAGTAATTTTTATTTTATTTTAATTAAATAAAGCTCTCTAGTTCTAAAGTTCTTTATTTTATTTGGAGCCAATATACAGATTATTTAATTTACACTAAATATGATGATTTTTTTCTGGATAATTTTCCGGTTACTTCAACACATTTATTTTAAGTCTCCTCCGAAATCTCCATAATACAAAACAATGCAAAAATTATGGTTTTATTTAGTTGACAGTGACAAGCTAGAGACAATCATAATTAGCTATGGAAAACAATGGCTATAACATCGTTACGGTGATGCGATTGTCAGATTACGAACTAATATTTCTCAAATTTCAATAATTATAACTTTTTATTCATTTTAAAAAGGATTTACTGGACAGTATGAAATAAAATATTATACGATACACGTCCGGTAGGTTTCATTACAGTACTCGTTTATATTCCGGACTCGGCTCCTGCGTCGCCTCGTCCGTAAAACAACTCGTACTGTAATAAGTCACCTACCGGACTTATAACGTAAATTACTATTACTTAATTATCCAAATTGTTGCTGAACTGCAATGCATCCATCATTTGTCTCTTAGTGTCAAATGATACTAAATCACAAAAAATAGTACATTTTCTGTCGCTAAGTATGGTTTTTTTTTGTTACCTAACTTATCTTCCGATTGATCTTCCTGCATGGATGAATTCCTTTTAAAAACTCAAACTCTTGAGCAGAATTTGTAGTACAAATCCAAGCTCTTGCAGATAAATGTTCATGAAACCCAGTTTGATGTTCATTTGTCGTAATGTATTTTTCACGAAAAATAATTCGTGTTTTAGTTGCAAGCAATAGAAGAATAAAAGAAAATTAGAAGGAAGTCCTGCGTTTAGAAAAAAATGTTTGTGTCAAGAATACACTTAAGAATAGAATAAAACCGCTGCCCAAGGAATCACTACTTCCACATCCAGATTCTCTATCCAAGTCACTCACAACGAAAAAACTTTGTATGTGAAAATAATTGTTTATGGAACTTTAATAATATAATATTTGAAATCCTCTACCCCAAAAACCCATAAAACGATACCCCACATCGGTAGTAGGGTGGGGGGGGATGATAGTGGGGGGGTGGATGAAGTAAGAAAATATTTCGAGGTTTCTGGTTCCTGTACATATACTAAATCACAATTTTTTTTTCATCCCCTTTAATAAGGGAGTGGGGGTGGTAATGGGGGTGGCTAATGCCAAAATTTTTTTTGAGACCTTAGCTTCTCTTGTATATACTAAATACCAATTTTTTGGACTCTTACCTGCTTGATTGACCTATTTACCCCAAATTTACCCCAATTTACCCCTCAACCCTGTGATGGAACAAGATGAAAATATAATCTAGTTCTAGATATCGTTAAAGTACATATGTGTACCAAATTTCAAGTCAATATCTTAAACGGTTCCAGAGTAAACGTGCGCACAAAAAAAAATTAGACAGACCGACAGACAGACAGAAATTTTTTTTTTCGCTCAAACTTAAAATCTCGACGTTTCATGACATTTTAAGCCTATTTGGACAATAAAAATTTTTAAATTTTTTTTTTGTCGTTACTATACTTCCACTGGACGTGGAAGTAAAACCAACCACACCGCTGGTTAATTCAACACTTGATTTATTTGCTTTAAACATTATTCCCATATACTTTAGCGCCTGAAAAATGATGTTTTAACATACTCTTTAGGTGTCCAACATGATAATTTAATAATTACTGTCACCTATTTACACATAATAACAGTTTGTTTGCATAGACACTCAGTTGTAGAAGTATTTTACTTCGAAGACAAATGAGTAACAGGTTTGGTAAATGACATCCGTGGACATAAAATTAGTGATACATATCCGCCTTTGTTTGACAAACACACTTGTTAAATTATTACCCCCTCTATTTTTAAGGTGAATACGAGAATTTCATGAATTCATCAATTTATGGGTAAATATTTATTATTTTTGGTTAACTCTTCTCTTTATACTTGTACCTTGGTAAATTATGGCTTGTACCAAAGCTTAAGCAGAACCAGAAAACGATGTTTTTAAGCGAAAAATAATAATAATAATAATTGATTTCAGAGGTATTTTGACAGTTTTGAAACGCTATATCTCGGAAATTATTGGAGGTAGACAAAATCATTCATAATTGTATGCGGAAGAAATCTATACACATTTTTGATCTTGTACTTATAGTTATAAAGGAAAAATCAGCATATGACATCTTCTTAGGTTTTGTAGATATTTTTCTTCGATAACACACTTTTATTTTACATCTAAATATGTACAATTGTACATCTTCGGGCTTCTTGCCAGATGACACTATTATTAACTGTTACCATTGTAGTTTTTAGAGTGACCAAAATACATCTTGCGTGTATATGCAAACCAGAACAAATTATGTTTTTTTCACATGTCGAAATAACTCAACCAGCCACTTTATTGATACATAAATTTTAGGTTATGTAAAAATTAGTTGCGTGTCCACACGCAAAATTATAGCATGATACAATAATAATCATTAGGTATATAATATCCCAGAGAAGCAGCTTTAGGGCCTTGGGGAATTTCGGTTGTTTTAATATATAAAAAAAACAGGTAATATAATTATATAAATATAATAAATCACCAAAGTATTTGACGTTTTCTTTCGAATTGTGGGGATTTTCCCTTAAAATCTGCTAATCGCGAATTTAAAACTTTACATTAAAAAAATCAATAAGTCGTATTTTCCGGAATTACTTTTGGTTATTGCATATACTTAAAAATAGTTTCGGAAAAGACGAATCATTGAATTTTTTTGACGAAAAGTTTTAATTTTGAGAAAATGGGGCATTTGAAATTTCAGGGTCTTGTGGCAGTCAAGATTCAAATATATGTTAATAATAATGGTGTTCTGCATTCAAAATATTTAAATAAACTCTCAACCTGAAAAAAAAAGGTAACTAACGATCACGTTTTTTACAAATTTGATCTTTCTATTTGACCATATGGTCATGTAAACATTACGCATAATGAAAATTGTTATATCTTTGACAGTTTCAATAATCTTATGTTAAAATGATGTAGCAAAACCGCAAATGTTAATATTTTTATAGAATTTTGCACACGCCAAGTTATTCGCAGAAAAATCGTGTATTTGCTCTTATAATGTACCAGCATTTGAATCTTACTTTGTTTATTATGTACAGAGTGGACCAAATTAGATGGGATTTGGGGTTTTCTCTAAAACTGCGGCAGATAGACAAAAAACAATATAGGTGTCCTGAGCTCGATTGTTAATGCACTTTTTGAGTAGAATCCGTTGCTGATAAGAAGAAAATTATGCATGCCTCAGTTTTCGAGATATAGACATAACTTATGTTTTTTTTTTAATGGAATACCCTGTAAATTATTTCGTTATTCGATCACAACTTAAATTAACTATCCAGCATATATCATATGTCATATTTATCTCTAGAGAAAGTGGTTAATTTTCGAAAAATTTAATATATTTGTGAGCAGGCTATGAAAAATTATTAACAACAGCACTTCTTATAATATAAAATAATTTTGCCAAAAATAGGAAAAACTAAACTACAATAAATGTTCCAATTGTCTTTCTTTGACATCTATACATTTTTGACACCTTCTCCTTACAGCATTTGTTGCATTTCCAATCATGACGGGAGTTATTGTTTTCCAATTCTTCTATGTTATTAGAACGTTCTCTGTATATAATATTTTTCAAATAACTTCAAAGCCAAAAGTCGGCCGGGATAACCTCTGCCGACTTTTGGCTTGGAGATCTAGCTAGCCACAAAATATGACCATTATTTCCTAAAAATTAAACAATATCTGTACTACTTTGTTGTTCATTAATGTCCAGTTAGCTAAATGAATTGTTAGTTATCAAGTTAGTTAACTTAACTAACTAGACATCGATAAACTAGTTCTGGGTGATATACATATATAGATACTTATCCAAACCTCCCCAAATTGAGCATTTAAATAATTTCGTGTTTCATTTGACGTATGATCTGAGGCGCCATCATGTAGGTAAATTCATAATGCGTTTGCGGGAATAAAGGGTTAAAGAAAAAGATAGGGACTTCGAACTTTGAAATGCGGCAATATAGATCTTTTTTTCCATATTAATATTTTATCAAATACTAAACTGTCGAAGTGGCAGTTTATAAATAAGTTGCGCTATTACTATAGCATACACATTGCACAAACCTTAGATTCGGACGAGTACTTTAACTAAGTTGGCATTATAACTTTAAAAATGCTTAAAACAAACAATTTATTTTTTAACAAAATCGATAGGTAAATAAAAACTTATTAATCATTTAAAATCTAAAAAATTGTTTTCCAATTTGTTTAGATTAGTAATTGTATAGAACTTTTGTTAAATGCTATTTCCTATATTCATATTTCATAACAATATAATATTAAAACGTAGACATGATTTTGAACTAGTAGCATTATATTAGCAATATTATCGATTTCGGAAATAGGATATGGTCGTGTAACAAAGAATTTGAGCTTGAAATCCAAAGATAGCAAGTTTGAAAAACGGCAGGTTATTATAGATTGCTCCTTTTTCCTTTTTTTCATAATGGCAAGGGCTTTATCAAATAAGACATCAATATAAGATTTAAAATGTTCAAAAATTTACATTTCGGGAAAAACTGAGAAGAGTATTCTAAAGGAATCTGCAACAATTATATAAAAAGTTGTTGCTACACTTATTACAATTTAACTTCTACATATTAACGCATTTTGTTAACAAATATATAGTGATAACACGATAAAAGTTTGAGAGTAATCCATTGTGCTGCGCCGTTTTTCCATTGGAAAGTTTCCAGGAAAATTTCGGAAGTTTCCGGAACGGAGTTTTGATAAAAATGAAAGTTTCCTTTAAAATATTTGAATATTCCGAAAGTTTCCAAAATTCCGGGGAAGTTTCCAAAACTCCGGGAAAGTTTCCAAATTTTTCACGAATATTTACAGTTATTATTTACACATATTTACTCATAAATTTGAAATTATCGCCTCGATGATCTAACATAACCTCAAACGCCAGAAATCCAGTTTTAATTTGTTGATATTTTTTCGAAATTCTCAAAAATTAATCGGATGTTTGATGACGTAGGGTTTCATATGGTCACCGCTCGGATTGTTACTATTGGCATTGGCACAGAATTTCTCTAATTTTGTGCTATTGGCTATGATCAAGGATGAGTTGACAGACATATGATAAGTTACGTTTATTTGTATACCCGCACTATCGCTTTCCGATGAATAATATCTAGCATTTTTTTCTGTTACATTAAAAACGAAAATGATTAAAAAGAAATATACTTTTATTTTTTTACAAATTATAAGATATTATTTAATTTAATACATTTAGTGTTATTTTAATTAAATAATATGCGATTTAGATGTTATTTCTGTCTTGCCTTCTATATTTCCGTTTCTGCACAAAATAGGAGTTACGACTTACATATGATATTATTTATATACATTTTTAATTTTATAATCCACAAATTTATCACATTCTATAAACTATTTTATTTATATTTAATTATTTAATAATTCAAACAAAACAAATTACTGGGTAACCACCCAATTGCTCCATATTCTTCATATAGCACAGGGCACATATAGCGGGTGTCATATAATATCAGTTATTTGGTAAAAGTCTGTAAAAGTAATGTAAATAATATATTTATATGCACTTATTTGGTATCAAAATGAAGCTTAGATCATTACGAATCAGATTTCACCATAAAATAGACTCTGAATATTCCCAATGGAAAGTTTCCAGGAAAGCTTCCTGGAAACTTTCGGAGTAATCAAAACTCCGGGAGTTTACCCATCTCTGAAAATAATTGTTTTATATATCCAAGAGACACCTAAAACTAGAGAAGTGGGTCGCAAAAACTCGTAGTAGTGTTAAATAATTATTTATAACTTTAATATTTGATAAAGGGTAGATTAATTTCATTGAGATGGAAAAAAGATTTATATTGCCGAATATTAAGGTCCAAGGTCCCTATCCCTTTTCCTTACACAAACGCATTATGTCCCTTCCCTCCCTTCCTATTGCTTGAATTGCGATATATTCTTTAAAATGAAGATAAAAAAAAAATCCTCACTTACATGTAAAAAAAAATTGTTTTCTGAAACCTTCGTACTCGAAAACGAATTTGAAAAAAAATGCAAAAGGTTTTTCCCCTCTCACAAGTTTGTTTAATTGAAAAAAATTTAAAAAAAAAATACTCACTCAAATACTAGAGGTAATAACGAACAAATTCCATTTTGGCTTTTTAAAATCGCACGACGGGGAAAAAGTTACAGGTAGTAGTTATAGGTCTAATGATTTTCTTTTCCATACCTCCTCCCCGCTCACAATTGGCCCACCACCCCCATCCTCCGGCTCCATCAATTCTTATCGTGTTTACCTACCTCAAAAAAATCTCATCTCCCTAACTAATTAAGAAATTACTTTATTGTATATTAGTGTTACGGCAAAGAAACGCGTAAATATTAAAAAAAAATCACGAAGAGGTACCGTCTGATTTGAAAAAAACCTCTGTCTAAGGAATCACTATTTTCACATCCAGATTTCCTATGCAAGTATCTTACAACGAAAATACTATATTTGCACTCCACCCCTTCAAAAAAAACCTCTGTCTAAGGAATCACTATTTTCACATCCAGATTTCCTATGCAAGTATCTTACAACGAAAATACTATATTTGCACTCCACCCCTTCAAGCATTTTCTTTGAGGAAACCTACTAGGCATCCATACTACTCGAAGAAACCCACTGTGCATGCGATTTACTCGAGAAAAGCCACTGCTCATCCATTTGACTCGAGGAAACCCACTACACATTCATACAACTTGAGGTAACCTACTGCGCATCTACGCGAGAAAAGCCACTGCGCATTCATACTACTTGAAGTAACCTACTGCGCATCCATAGTACTCGAAAAAAGCCACTGCGCATCCATACTACTCGGGGTAATCTACTACGCATCAATAGTATTCGAGGAAAGCCACTGCGCATCCATAATACTCGGGGAAACCTACTGCACACCCATACTACTCGATGTAACCCACTTATTATAGAATCAATAAAATAATAGATCTATAGACACCGTACAGGTTGCATGGTATTCTAATTTAAAATCGTAGAAGCTAGACACGCACGCGATGACGCGTCTCTGACGCTATCCTCCTCACGTATCCTTGAAACATTGGTGTTAATTTAGCAACCTGCTAAAATAATCTTGAAAGGCAGGTACGCTTTTGTTGGTTTGTCCATAGGACTCGATGCAACCTGTAGGGTGTTTATAGATCTTAAAATTCCACACCTACATTTTCTTACCAAGTCTTTCACAGCGAAAAAAATTTTGATACTATATTTGCCCTTCACTATGTCAAAATTATTGTTTATGGAACTTTAATAACATAATGTTTGAATTCGTCTACCCCAAAAAACTATAAAACGATATGCCATATCGGTAGTTGAGGTGGGGGTGGTGGTAGAGGGGTGGCAGTGGGGGTGGATGAAGTAAAAAAAAATTTGAGGCCTTAGGTTCTTGTATACACGCTAAATTACAATTTAATTTTTTTCACCCCCTTTAGTTATGGGGCGTGTAATACCAAAAATTTTTTTGACACCTTAACTTCGTTTTTATATACCAAATACCAATTTTACGGACTCTCATTGCTTTATTTACATATTTACCCTTATTTACTCCAATTTATCCCTCAAACCTTTCAACAAAGTAAGACCAAAATATAATCTAGTTCCAGATCTCGTTAAATTACATACGTGTACCAAATTTTAAGTCATTACGAGCTTCCGCGAGATCTTCAAATTTTAATTTAACTTTTTTTTCGTCGAGGAAAAACGTGTTTTAGCGAATTTTAAATGCGAATTCCTCCCCCACCCTGTGTGATTAAGCTGAACTAACTTGATAACATGATAAATGAGAAACCGTGTAACCGAATTGTCAAAAAAAAAAAAAAAATGGAAAAAAGTTGGTTTCGTTTCAAAATCAGATCCGCTCCGCTTGTATAATATTCTGTAAACAGCTGCATTTTTAAATGTTGGCCAGTATATGCTGGCTGAATCGCAAACGGTAAGGAAGTAGGCGTGGCTAGAGAGTTATTTATATATTTCGTTTTATCCCTTTTATTACTAAATGCATTGCATAAAAAATACAGAAAACATATTTTATGATGTAGAAAAATATTGTGCTTGTCCTATTCAAGTTAGATTTTTGATATATTTACTTGTTGGGGTCTAAATTAAATCAACATTTGTAACCCGTTCCGCAAATCTGAATTGACATGGTATCGCTATCTATGAAACTATGAGCGAATCTAACTTACTTCGTTTTTCGTGGTTTTTAAAATCACATTTTGTGCATCGCATACTTCCAAATGTTTATTCCTTTTTAAATTATTTTTTTGTGGGACAGGGAGCTTTGAAAAAAATCACAAAGTTTCCCATGTAAAAGCATAGGCATTGCACACTCTTAAAGAAATGAGCTGGTAGAGTAATTCACACAGTAAACAAAAAGAATATCAGAGGAACATATTCATAAAATTTGAAAACAATGACATTGCGGACGTTTGAAAACGCCCCGCCCTGTATATTCCCCGCTTTATTTATTCGATTGACTTCTTGTGATTCCTCAAAAACAGTTGCTGGTGACGCAACAAAAGTAGCTTTTAATTCTCCGTGAAGCGGGCAAAAAACAAGACCGATCTTTCCCAGAGTGAAATGCAGTTACACAATATTCTAATTCCATTTCAAACGGAATAAGGTTGCACGTTCCTAAACAAAGGCCCCGGCTGGAACCGATAAACAAAACGATGATCTGGCAACATTACCGCGACCCGGACCGCTTCTTCCGCCACGCGAAAGGTTAACGTTTCGCTCTGAACTTAAAACCATCAAACAAAGAAATCTCCGGTGTTGACCTACTGACTCTCCGGTCGACCGCAACTCTACCGTCGAGATCTGCATCCACGATCATTTTTTTTATTGTTATTCTAATGCCCTCTCCTCCTGGCCGAAGTCTTTGTTCGGCCACCAAAATAAAGAAAAACGCGACTAGGAGCTCGCGCTCTCTTGCGGCCTTATCGCGCGTTTTATTCAAAACACGGTGTGCCGACTACGATTTTATGGTTCTTTGTGTGTTTTTGATATGCACCCGCTTTTTAGTACAGGAAAAGATTGAAAAAAATGACGGTAACTCGAAAGAAATTTGTGCAGACTTTAAACTTTGATTGTAAGTTTAAATAAAATAGGCCAAAGTACGAAACAAAAAAGTTTAGGAGTTTTAGTGATCCGCGGAAACCTATAGGGGGTAAAAAGGGGTATTTTAAACAAAAAAAACTATTTTTTTCCACTTTCTCGGAAATATGACATTTACAAAAAAATATTTCAAATAAAAGTTGTTTCTGGCAAAATTATCTTTAATTTGGTGTTTTTAAATTGATTTTATAGCAATAATTAACCGAAATACGGTCATTTTTCGATGGGTTGATGGAGGATGGAATTTTGTTCTAAATAAATTGAGGGTCTAGGTGGTGCTATATATTAACGAAAAACAGCATTTTTGAAAGAAAAATTAATTACTGAGCAATTACAATAACAAAATACTGACGTTTTGTTAACACAAATGTGAAAATGCACGTTGAATCGGCCATAACTTCTTTATTACTTCTACATCCAGTGGAAGTATGAGTAACGACAAAAAAAATGTTTAAAATTTTTATTGTCCAAATAGGCTTAAAATGCCATGAAACGTCGAAATTTTAAGTTTGAGCGAAAAAAAATTTCTGTCTGTCGGTCTGTCTGTAACTTCTTTTGTGCGCATGTTTACTCTGGAACCGTTTAAGATATTGACTTGAAATTTGGTACACATGTACTTTAACGAGATCTAGAACTAGATTATATTTTCATCTTGTTCCGTCGAAGGGTTGGGAGGTAAATTGGGGTAAATGGGTAAATCAAGCAAGTAAGAGTCCATAAAACGGGTATTTAGTATACAAAAGAGAAGTAGTATGGATGCGTAGTAGGTTTCCTCGAAGAAAGTGCTTGTAGTAGAGGCTTTACTTCTATCGTGTAGTTTACGGCACACAACGATTTTTTATATCTTTGTCTTGCCATTTTCTGCGTATTAGTTCGACATTCAGTTGAAGTATATTAACGCAAAAAAATTTTTGGAAATTTTCATTGTTTAAATAGGCTTATAATATCAAGAAACGTCAATATTTTAAGTCTGAGCAAAATAAATTTGTCTGTTGCGTCGGTGTGTATGTTAGTCTTGTATCGTTTTGGTGCTCACGATTACTCTGGAACCGTTTAAGATATTCACTTAAAATATGGCACACGTATGTTTTTTAACGAGATCTGGAACTAGATTATATTTTCATCTTATTCCGTTGCAGAGTTGAAGGGTAAATTGAGGTAAATGGGGGTAAATAGGTAAATCAAGCAAGTAAGAGTCCATGAAATTGGTATTTAGTAAATATAAGAGGAGCTAAGGCCAAAAAAAATGGCATTAGCCATCCCCATTACCGCCCCCACCCTATTATTAAAGGTGGTGAAAAAATAGTGTGATTTAGTGTCACCCCCACCTCTATTACAGATGTGGCATATAATTTTATGGGGTTTTGGGGTACATGATTTCAAATATTATACCATTAAAGTTCCATAAACAATTATTTCCACATAGTGGAGTGCAAATATAGTATTTTGTTGTAAGAGACTTGGATGTGGAAGTAGTGATTCCTTGGGCAGCGGTTTTTTTAATTACTGACTACTTCCATTAACAAAATTACGACGTTTTTATTAAAAAAAAATGTGAAAATGTACATTGTTTCCGTCATAACTTGTTTTATGCTATAAAAATAGGAAAAAAATCATTTGAAAGCCTAATTAATCGTTTTTTATTTTTAACCCCCGACCCTAAAAGAGAGGCGTATGTCTGTCTGTCTGTCTGTCTGTCTGTCTGTCTGTCTGTCTGTCTGTCTGTCTGTCTGTCTGTCTGTCTGTCTGTCTGTCTGTCTGTCTGTCTATCTGTCTGTCTGTCTGTTTGTCTGTCTGTCTGTGTCTGTGGCTTCATATCTCTTCAACGGGTGATCCGATTTTGATGTAGTTTTTTTTTTATTTGAAAGAGTATTTTGTTGAGAAGATTATAGGCCATATTAGATTTTGATGTTTGATCGCCATTTTGAATTCGCCATGTTGAACTTTACGATTAGATACACTGGTCGGGGGTTTTTAAAAATGTTCAATTTTACTTGTGGTTATTAATATTTTTGGCCAAGTGCCATAGTTTAACATTTAAACTAAATATCTTCCGAAACCATTAACTCTACAAAAATTAGAAAAAAACAAAATTCGTCCTTAGGGGCTTTCTTATTTGTCTCTAACATGTTTTTGCTCAATGTAATACCTTTAGAGTTATTTGATGAAAACGTATTTGAAATACCACTTTTTCAAGCTAAAATCCCAAATTTTCTAGTGGTTTTAACTTAAATCTATCAATTTATATGATTTAAATTTAATTCTCTCTCAGCTCCAGTGTTTTTTTAGGTGGCATCTACCCCCTATAATGCATTTACTATTAATCTGCCAAAAATGAACGAGATCTAATTCATATGACATCATTCCGAACTTAAAACCTATAGTATTTCGGTTAATTATTGCTATAAAATTAAATTTAAAAACACCAAATTAAAGATAATTTTGTCAGAAGCAACGATTATTTGAACTATTTTTTTGTAAATGCCATATTTCGCGAAAAAATAGAGGAAAAATCGATCATTTAATTAAAACTACCCCCTTTTTACCCCCTAGGTTCCCGCGGATCCGTAAAACTCCTAAACTTTTTTGTTTCCTATAACCAAAGTTTTAGGTCTGCACAAACTTTTTTCGAGTTAAAATAAAGTTTTCCTGTACTATTTCAGGCTTATGTTAATTAGATGACTTTTTCGTAATGCGGAGCGAAAGGGGCAATAACTTTGTATAGCGCCGGCAGAGAAGCTGCAACCTTCATTTTGGTAGGAATAAGAAGTTCAATTTTTGTAAAAAAAAAAATTATTAGGCCGATAAAAATAAGACAACAATTGTTGCTATATACCCCAATAAAGGACCTTTTTTGTGGAGAATCGCATAATCCGCAAACTTTGTATTCTGGGTCATTCCATGCCAAATCAACCAGTAAAAATAAAATTTTGAAACTTGACTTCTCCGATTTTGATGATTTTTGGTGAAAGTGTCAACAACATGAAAATTCCAATTTTTTTATTTTTTTTTATTATTGAGTAATACGTCTTTGAAAACTAAAAGAAAGTTAGTAATTTTGGAAAATAGGGATTTTTAAATCACAATATCTCCAAAATGGTGAGAGATACAAAGGTGGGACAAACGTCAATTTATGGTGTTTAAACAATATTTTTCTATTTGAGGTTAAAAAATGTTGCAACCTCAAATTTAAAGGTCGGGGTTAAGGTCACAAATGTAAAAGTAATTATTCTCAAAAAGTATATTTTTGAAAATTATTTAAAAAATTGTGTTTGTCCCTAATGGTCATATCTACCATTGCATACAATTTTAAAGTGGGGCAACAACGGAAAAATTGTACAATAAATATTATTTTAGGACAATGTATACTTTCAAGACACTAATCGCAAAGTATAATATTTTATTTTGCAATTTATGATTTTGAATTTACATATACAGACTGTCTATTTTACGAGGGCCACACCAAATATCTCGCTTAATATCTATTGTAGAAGAATAAAGTTTTAGAAACAGTTATCCCATTTTTTGTGAGCTATATTTCAGTAAAAAGAAATTTGAAATCCATAGCCTACTTTATGAGATATATTACAAAAACCTGAAAAATAGGAAAACCACAAACGGTTATAGCTTCCTTATTTGAGGAGATACGAAAAAAGTTAAAGGAATGAAAGTTGACGGCAAAGACAATAAGAATAATAACGTGTAACAGAAAAATCGAAAAACATGTCACAGAAATTTTAACCGATAGTGTCAATATTTAATATTTTACGAATACCACAATTCATATAATTGAATCGTAACAATCAGCTGTGCCATAATTAGTGAAAAACAATGTATACAGTTATTAACAAATTTGACAGATTGTCACTGTTGTATGTTGTATGTTGCGTTGTCGAGTTCTAAGACAAATTTTATAACAGTAATTATGGTGTACACCAATAATAACAAATTCGATATGATTAGCATTTATTGTCAGTGCAATTTTGACGCTGAGATGGCACTCACGGTTTACGGAGATAGATTTCCAGATGCTCCGCAGCCAAATCGAACTATGTTTAGGAAGTTAGTTCAAAATCTAAAAACGCACGGTTCATTTTCAAAAAAAGTAGTAAGGCGAGCGCATGTTGCGGATAATGTAAGAAAAGTGAATAGAGTATTGAATTATGTTAACCAAAATGAGGAAACCTCTTTGAGACAAATTCAGAGAAACTGTCACATAAAAAAAGACAGTGCAAGAAAAATATTGAAAAAAAACGGATTTCGATGCTACAAAATGAGGAAAGTTCAACATTTAAATGAGGGAGATAAGCCAAGGAGAGTAAGATTTTGTAGATGGTTATTAAATAAAAAAAGGAATGACGCGCTGATATGTAGCAAAATTCTTTGGTCGGACGAATCAAATTTTTCTAATAATGGATTTTTCAATAGAAATATGCATTATAAGTGGACACGAGAAAATACACATTGGTGCAGAGAGACTGCTTTCCAAGAAAGATTTTCTACGAATGTTTGGTTGGGTCTTTTAGGGACTAAAGTAATTGGACCTTATTTTTATGATGGCAAATTAACCGCTCGTAGATACCTTAATTTCCTGCAAAACGAATTTCAAGATTTTCTTTATGAATTAACATTGGCAGAAAGATTAAATTATTCATATTTTCAACAAGATGGGGCTCCACCTCACACTGCTGTAATATGTACAAATTATTTAAATCAAGTTATGCCAGATAGCTGGATAGGCACCTATGGACCCATTCTATGGCCAGCTCGATCACCAGATATTACTCCCTTGGATTTTTTCGTCTGGGGTTACATTAAAGACAAGGTATTTCAAACTGCCCCTGAAAATATTGAGGACATCAAAACCAGAATTCGAAACGCATGTGAGGCAATTACTCCTGAAATGCTCCAAAATGTAATGCGTGACGTGTCTCGTAGAGCACGTTTATGTGTCAGAATGCATGGTACACAATTTGAGCATTTGTAGTTAGAAAAATAAATACACACAATTTCTTTTCAATATAGTAGTAGGTAGTACTGTTATACATAGTTTTTCGTTTTTTTCTTTGGATGTTCGTTTTGTACTTGTATTTTTATTTATGAGATATTTGTTGGTTTGTATTAAATTGTAATAAATAATTACGGAATTATAATTATTATAAAGTGAATTTTTACTATTATGGCACAGCTGATTGTTACGATTCAATTATATGAATTGTGATATTCGTAAAATATTAAATATTGACACTATCGGTTAAAATTTCTGTGACATGTTTTATATCGTTGGAAAGAGAAAAAAATAACGGAATTAATGGCGTCATGGCCTACTTTGAGATTTGTATTTTTCATTTTTGCACAAGAGCGTATGTCAAAGCCAACTGCATTTTTCGATTTTTCTGTTACACGTTATTATTCTTATTGTCTTTGCCGTCAACTTTCATTTCTTTAACTTTTTTCGTATCTCCTCAAATAAGGAAGCTATAACCGTTTGTGGTTTTCCTATTTTTCAGGTTTTTGTAATATATCTCATAAAGTAGGCTATGGATTTCAAATTTCTTTTTACTGAAATATAGCTCACAAAAAATGGGATAACTGTTTCTAAAACTTCATTCTTCTACAATAGATATTAAGCGAGATATTTGGTGTGGCCCTCGTAAAATAGACAGTCTGTATATATATATTATATATCAAAAGAGTCATTATTATTAGTCTTGGAAATAGGTTTGTGTAACCCCCCCACGTTTCCCTGCCACAACCACTTTTGTCATACATGACAACATGAATATGTAATAAGGATAATTAAATACTAAATGGGTAATATACAATGAAATATGTTGTACGTAAAAGATAAACATTTATTGGTGGTACCCAATACAAAAAATTTTTGTTTAATATTTGTTATATTTTTATACAATTTTGAAGCCGTATCAGATAATGCCATTTCAGCTTGACTAAGCTTGTAGACCCTTCCGTTTCAGTGACAGGATCCACTTTAAGTAGTATTGTTTTTGGGTTGACATTTAAAACGTCGGATTTATTTGGATACAGAAATGATCGGAGCGGTTTTTTACATCCAAGTGGTTGGATGTAAAAAACCGCTGCCCAAGGAATCACTACTTCCACATCCAGATTTTCTATCCAAGTCTGTCACAACGAAAAAATTTTGTATATGGAAAAAATTGTTTATGAAACTTTAATAATATAATATTTGAAATCCTCTACCCCAAAAACCCATAAAACGATATCCCACACCGGTAGTGGGGTAAGGGTGATGATAGGGGAGGGGGTAGTGGGGATGGATGAAGTAAAAAAATATTTTGAGGTTTTTGGTTCTTGTACACACACTAAATCACAATTTTTTTTTCATCGCCTTAAATAATTAAGTAGGGGTGGTAATGGGGTGGCTAAAGCCAACATTTTTTGAGACCTTAGTTTCTCTTAATTTTATGTACTCTTACCTGCTTGATTTACCTATTTACCCCCCATTTACCCTAATTTACCCCCCAACCCTTCGACGGAATAAAATGAAAATATAATCTAGTTCCAGATCCCGTTAAAGTACATACGTGTACCAAATTTCAAGTCAATACCTTAAACGGTTGTAGAGTAATCGTGCGCACAAAAAAAAGTTACAGACAGACAGACCGATAGACAGACAGAAATTTTTTTTCGATCAAACTTAAAATCTCGACGTTTCATGACATTCTAAGCCTATTTGAACAATAAAAATGTTCAAAAATGTTTTTGTCGTTACTGGATGTGGAAGTAAAACTGATTGTCACCTCCTTTGTTTCGTCATTTTTACTTAGTACACATCCTAGCCACCAGAAATCATAATACATGGCAGTGACAAAGCCAGAAATTTCCTCAAATTCAATACTAGGTTAGCCATCTTCATGGTTAAATTCAGTACTCTTACTGGTATTTGAATAAGTTTTCCTCTCAAAACCATATCTTTCCACTTACATTTCTTAAAAATTTTAATGCCGTAGACTTGTGGTCAACAATATTAAATGGGTTACAACACTTAAGTTTAAAAACTGAGGAACTATACATTGTTCTATTGATAATATTAAGTAATATAAATTAATTTGATTTAAAATGTTCAAAACCTGATAAATATATACATCTAAACAAGCTAAAAACGTACTCTTCGCCAATTTACTGAGCTTTTTATATATAATTGTTACACATTCTATAGGATACTCTTCGCAGTTTTCTTGTAAAAAATGTTAGTTTTTGGACATCCCAAATTTTGTGATACCATCTTTATTGTGAAAAAAATTGTATGAAAAAAAAATAACCAACCTGTGGGATTCGAACACGGGACCTTTGGATTGCAACGCAAAGCTTTTAGCCGCTGCGCCACCACCTATTGCTACAAAAATTGATTGTCTTTCGACATTCATACATATTTCACTTCTATGAAATATATATTAGTAAACTTTATAAACAAAAAAAAATTTATTATGGAAATAAAATCTCGCAAGATTTCCATTTTAGTACAAGCGACAAAAATTAAGAGATTTTTTTTTAATTAAATAATTAATAACTTTTTTATTTACTGATCGATTTTCTTAAAAAACAATAGGGTTCTTCCTCTAGCCAACACTAACTTACTTTCTAAATTTCAATACAATCGGACTTTTCTTTCTTAAGTTATAGTGCTTACAAGAAATGTGACGGATTGACGGACAGACGGACATTTTGAAAGTTGTTCAGAATTCGTTCACTAACACAATGATATGAATTTTTTTTTTTTACGAGCGATATTTACGATTTTAGAAATGTGCCGATCAAATACAATATACTCTTCGCTTTTGCGAAGAGTATAATAAGCACTATTCGCGGCAAACGACGGGTCGCGCGCCAGTTTGAGCGACGCGGTTAAGCGATTGTTATACAACGCATGTACCCACACTTTTATTATTTATTTATTTACTTATTTGTGGTCGCCCCACTTTCAATATTGACACGGAGGTACAGGAAAGTTCAGTTAATATTATTTAATTTTTTGAAAAAAAAATAACTTTTCTAAATAATACCATTTAAGCATTTATAATCTTGAGGGTGACCTTGAGACAAAGAAATTATGTCCAATTTTTAAAAAGAAATAAATTTTAGTCCATAAGCTACAAAACGAGTGCTTACACAAAAAATTTCTTCCTCAGCATCCTGAGATAATAATTGTTAAAAATAGCCCTGTTGTAATAAGTGTGTTAATTTTTTGAGTCCTATAGAAAAAAAACCATTCCTCAGAAAAATTTGAAATTCTGGATTTTTAATACCTTGGAGGGGTTAAACATGTGTACCAAAATTCGTTAAATTCCGAGAGGTCATTTTTTTTTGCTTGGTTGATTTGATATGGAATGACCCTGTGTTAAATATTACGAGAGTTGTTTTTTCAGTGTTAATGCACGGCTCATTTTTTAGAATCCGTAAATATAGACAACCTAAGCTTCCTAACACTCTTTCCTGGTTCATTTACCTTTGACAGAAAATGATATCGTCCACTTCGTTAGAGGAAAACTTCAAAAAGGCCGTAAAATTACAGTTCCAGCCGACACCGCACATCCGTTCTCCCTAAAAGGTTTTATGTAGTAACGAGTCGGCGAAAGACTGCGGCGAAGGCGGATTTTAGTGTTGGATTTCCTTGTAAACCACGCACCGTGTTGCAAGTAATACGCCTTTGCATCGATAAACTAACACAAAACTGACAAAACACAAAATAAAAGGAAACTTTACAAGCAGATTTACTTTGTATTCTCTCATTGCATATATATTACAAGAACGGCGATGGATACTGCGTGCTCGGGGGCGAAGCAGAGATAATTTTAGAGAGAGGCGCCGGCCTGCCTCTTTGTGGTAAATGCGAAATGTAAATTCGAGGATGCCGGCCCTTCTATTACCTTAAAAATGCGAAAATGGGCCAGTCGAATGGGATAGTTTCAGTCCTTAAATCGATTAGCAGAATACAATACATACTATAAAATACAACTTTGGCAGATAATAATAAATAGTATGTTTTATTAGGAGTAAAAGTGATCTTTTTGTGAGGAGTCTGTAGGTTTGCCAGACGAACGACGTGAGTCTGGCAATTACAGACGAATCACAATAAGTGGCTTTTACTTCGAATAAAACATGCTATTTTACTTCCACGTCCAGTGAAAATAGAGTAACGACAAAAAAATTTTTAAAAATTTTTATTATCCAAATAGGCTTAAAATGTCATGAAACGTCGAGATTTTAAGTTTGAGCGAAAAAAAATTTTCTGTCTGTCTGTCGGTCTGTCTGTCGGTCTAGAACTAGATTATATTTTCATCTTGTTCCGCCGAAGGGTTGGGGGGTAAATTGGGGTAAATTTGGGGTAAATAGGTCAATCAAGCAGGTAAGAGTCCATAAAATTGGTATTTAGTATATACAAGAGAAGCTAAGGCCTCAAAAAAATTTTTGGTATTAGCCACCCCCATTACCACCCCCTTATTAAAGGGGATGAAAAAAAAATGTGATTTAGTGTATGTACAGGAACCAGAAACCCCAAAATATTTTTTTTATTTCATCCTCCCCCCCACTATCACCACCCCCCTCCCCTCTACCGATGTGGGGTATCGTTTTATGGGTTTTTGGAGTAGAGGATTTCAAATATTATATTATTAAAGTTCCATAAACAATTATTTTCACATACAAAGTTTTTTTGTTGTGAGTGACTTGGATAGAGAATCTGGATGTGGAAGTAGTGATTCCTTGGGCAGCGGTTTTTTCTTCAAACATCGATTAGCTATAAAAAAAAATAAAGATTAAAAATCTCAAATTTCACCACCAAAAACGCATTGTGTTAATATCGCATGGCCGGCGTATTAAATAAAATACGCGTTGTTATGGATATTACTTTTTCTGCCGCTCACAGCTTCAGAAAAAGTACTTTCACCTCCGTTGTTAATGTAAATAATAACAAAACAAAGAATCTATGCACCAACACTTATTTATTAATATTTATGTTAACATTTATTGTCATCATATTCGATTTTTCACAAAGAAAACTGCTCTCTTGTACACAATTTTTCTATATGCTAGTAACGACGTATGTATCGCCCGACTCGTTGCGCTGCTCTCCCTGTATTTTTTTAGCAATAACAATCTTGTTTGAGACTGAATCTTCCAAATAACCCTCCGCCACGGTGGATGATTTCCACCCACCGTGACGTTTAAGGATGGTAATGTCACCCCCAATATTGGCCAAAAGAGTTGCCGAGCGCATGCTATGTCCAGTATACAAATCTGCATCTGGCAATTGCAAATAATCAGCTACAATTCTTGGAATGTTTGAGAGCTTATTTAATCCAACGCATTGGAGAGTGCACTTTCCCCTTTGAAAATCTACGAAAAATCTTTTGTGAGACACATTTTGCGGTCTTAAAGACACATATTTCCTAATCAAATCAAGTAGGTTTACCGTGAAAATTCTTGATTAATTCGTCTTGGTATCTGGTATGAATATATATAGAATATATATAGATATTGTTCTTTATCTTTTATATCTTCGACGCTTAAGTAGGTCAGTTCACCACAACGGCAGGCACTGCAAACTCCCAAACAATTAAATACATAAAAGCAAGAACATCGTAATAAACATAAGATGCTCATCGTCAGGGGCATTCAGCAAATATTGTTCGATATGCGCTCTTTCCAAAATTTTGGCCTTTTTGGGTTTGAAATTTCTTGATCGGCTTTTTAAGTATGCCACAAGTTTTCCATATCTTGTTATATCAAAGTTCCTGTATACTTTTAAAGTCGCCTTTATCATAGAATATTTAGTCCACATCGAAGAAGGTGCAATTTTTTTTACTCAAATGTAGAAAGTAAGCGAGAAGCACTTCTTCCCAATTTTCAAATTGTAGATATTCTTTAAAATAGGTTACTTTGGACTTTTCTGGAATTAAATTGGCTGTAGCTTCTTTGGCTTCTTGCAAAATATCGGTCGGAATTTCCATATATCTTTCACAATTTTCCATTTTGATGCTAATTACACAATGTTTATTAAACAAACCCCTGGTTACAAACAAAATGGATAACAACCACAGCTTTCTCGGCACATCCATTCAGAATCTGCTTAGCAATAAGCTACTTGTATTTTATATTTTTAGAGAAACTGTTGACATAGACATTGACAACTGACAAAAAATCGATGACATGACATTTTAATAATTTTATTGTCACTGAAAAAGAATTTATATGAAAGTGTTGGATAAAATGTATTAAACGTGAGTTATTACATGTAAGTCACTTAAGAAAATTTGCTCACTCGCCCTTCGGGCACGCGGGCTAAATTTTTCTTGCGTGACTTATATGTAACATAACTCACTACACTAATAAATAACTATTCTTCTTCGAGACAGTTTTTGAGCAAATTTTCAATTTTAACATAATTAAGTATGTACCTATAGAAATGTTTTTATTATTTATTAAGAAAATACAATACGGAAATTTAAGAAGTCAAATGAACGTTTTTATTAAAAAAATCAGAAAAATCTTGATTTTTTTAAATAAATCAACGATTTTTCACGGTAGTTCAGTCGGCTAAGCCGTATTGTGTGACGAATATACTGGTTGCAGTATCTACCGTATACTGGGTTCGAGCCTCAACTCCGACACTAACAGTGTCGGTGAGTATGGCTGTATGTCTGCGTTTTTCCAAGTGTGTAATCCTTTTTCGTACAGCCTTGGCTTTGGATTACTATATGGTGTTGTAAAGACTGTGGAGAAGGAAATTTTGTACTCTACAAAACGGCTTTTACAACTTTTTTGCGAATGTATTACGCCAATTGTTTATTCCACAGAACACATATAAGCAAAGCATTTTTTTCCGCGAGTCGCTCACTCACTGGTATCATCCAGTCTTTAATTGGATAAACAGTTGAAGCACTCATTGATTGACTGGCCCACAATGACGTTGACTAAACTCAATCACTGTATCTGTGTATACAAAAATTAATATCACATTTTCAGTATGAGTCCATCAAATCGGCGTATCGTCCACCTCGTCTTGACAATTTTCACGCCTACGATAATCCGATGATGTTAGGAAAACGTTTCGGTAAGTTTTGGGACTAGCCAAAAGTTAGAGAATTACAGAATTTCCTCAGGAATCCGAAAAAAATAGTGTTGACCACTCAAAACGGTGGCTAAAGTTATTTAACTTTTTGTAAACAAAATGAAATTTGCAACTTAGTTTTTTGCTTATATCTTCGCTTCCAAAGCTCGTAGAAAAACGTTCGACCCGTCAATTTCTTAGTCATGAGCTCCCCTAACAATCAAAGAACGAATCTTTGATTGTTAATAGTATTTTATGGCAAAAAAACTGAAAAAATTGAATTTTTCGATCCTCGAAATTTGAAGTACTGAAGAAACAAATATAAAATCTGTATGTTAACGATATTATGAGACATAGTACATATTTTTACCCTTAACAAAATGCACTTTGTCTCGTTGCAAAATATTAATTTTTTTTTTTTACAATTAATTTATAAATAAAAAAATTCAAACTGGTATGTTAAAAGATCAAAATAATATTTTACAGTTCTGTTTCGGTAAATACATTGTATTTGAAGTACATTTAGGTAATCAAAAAGAATATTGAAAAAAAATTTAATTTGCTACTTTTTTACGCAAAAATCAATTTTGCAACTTAAACAAATGTAAATATCTCAGTGGATTTTGCATAAAATTTATTGCAACCAACGGCATTTCAATTGTCATAAAAAAAACACGAATTAAAAAAAAAAAAAGATGTGCTCCAATGCCTTGGAACCGAGATAGGAAGAATTCACGTTTTTTGCGATTACGCAGAAATTTGAAAATTGATTTTTTGCGTAAATAAGTCGCAAATTAAAATTTGTTTGCAATATTCTTTTTGTTTATGTAAATGTACGTCAAATACAATGTATTTACCGAAACAGAACTGTAAAATATTAATATAACAGTTTGAATTTTTTTGTATAAATTAATTGCTAAAAAAATAATTAATATTTTATAACGGGCATTTTGCAAAGTGCATTTTATTAAGGGTAAAAATATGTACTATTTCTCATAATATCGTTAACATACAGACTTTAATATTTGTTTCTTCAGTACTTCAAATTTCGAGGATCGAAAAATTCAGTTTTTTCAGTTTTTTGCCATAAAATGTTATTAACAATCAAAGATTCGTTCTTTGCGTATACCTACCTTATAGGGGAGCTCATGACGAAAAAATTGACGGGTCGAACGTTTTCCTACGACCTTTAGGAGCAAAAATATAAGCAAAAAATTAAGTTGGAAAATTCATTTTGTTTACAAAAAGTTAAATAACAATTAAAGCCACCGCTTTCAGTGGTCAACACTATTTTTTTCGGATTCTTGAGGAAATTCTGTAGGGGGTAGACTAATTTTTGGCTAGCCCCAGAACTTTCCGGAAAATCGTTATTTTTGAAGCTAAAATCACCGGATTACGAGTTGAGAAAAATGAATTAACAAGTCGAACAGTCGCTTGGCTTGATTATGAAACAGTCGAGAGTAAAGCGGCTGTTTTTAACCACCGGACGAAGTTTGAAGGACTTTGAAAGATTTCAACACCTCTAAAATTCTAACATTGTACAATATCCACCCTTCACGGGACTATTGCTTCAGCTTGATCGATATAAACGAAACTAGTCCGAACTTTACGCAATATCTGTGCAACATCCTCCAATACTGGTCTAGACGTTTTAATAATATCGTGCAATGTAGAATGCTAAGACGATTAACCGCCTCTAGGACCTTGAACAGGGCACTTATAGACGCGCAATATCTTCACGATGCACACTGGCAGACATAAAGACAGTTATTCATTTTCAGAAAATCACAAGTTGCTCTTAAGAGTATAATCTGCGGTCAGTGAAATGAAGAAACGAATTATTCGGCTTATTTTTGAAGATAGAAACTTCAAATTTTGTACGTATGTATTAAAATATATATTCTAGTTCGTCACGTTTTTATTTTTTTGTTTTAGTCAAAAACACGTGATCAACGAAAAAATGGACGTCGAAAAATTGGAATTTACAAAAAACGAAATCGTGACGACCTAGATAGTCCATAATTAATTACGTGGATAAAATATAACCTCTTAATTTTCAAACATAGATTCAATAAATAGTTTCCAATTTTGCCGTCAATAGATGGCACTCGCCTCGGCATTCGCATAGCTTTACACGCTCTCAGACTTTAGGGAGGAACTTGTTGTCATGGAGACCTGACGCGAATGAATGCTTGCCAGGGAAGCATTTAGGAGTTCTGGTAATATCTTAAATTTATTTATAAATTATTTTATCTTACAGGAATTACTTAATAGATGAAATTCTTGAAAATGTTAATACATAAATAAAAGGTGCCAAATAGAGAGGGCCGGTTTTGTATAAACACTCCTACAAATTTTATTATGAAAATTTGAATGCGGTTTTTAGTTAGGTCAGAAATCAATTTATTCGAAATTATTACCAAGCAAAATGTACAGGGTGTCCCAGTCAACGCGCTATGCTGGGTTTTCTCGGTAGTTTCTGAGATAAGTTTATGGTTCAAAATCCAATCTGACGTAGGTTTTCCGAGGAATCTCATACTGCTAAGATATTTAGGAATCCAAAATGACGGACGAATTTCGTCATCTACGATCCTATTCGACTGAAAATCGATATCTGGGAGTTTTCGGGGATGCGGTTTACGAATTTTTGGTCAAAATTTAGGAATCCAAGATGGCGGACGAATTTCGTCATCTATGGACCTATTCGACTGAAAATCGATATCTGGGGGTTTTCGGGGATGCGGGTTATGAATTTTTGATCAAAATTTAGGACTCCAAGATGGCGGACGAATTTCGTCATCTATGGTCCTATTTGACTAAAAATCGATATCGGATGGTTTTCGGGGATGCGGGTTACGAATTTTTGGTCAAAATTTAGGAATCCAAGATGGCGGACGAATTTCGTCATCTATGGACCTATTCGACTGAAAATCGATATCTGGGGGTTTTCGGGGATGCGGGTTATGAATTTTTGATCAAAATTTAGGACTCCAAGATGGCGGACGAATTTCGTCATCTATGGTCCTATTTGACTAAAAATCGATATCGGAGGGTTTTCGGGGATGCGGGTTACGAATTTTTGGTCAAAATTTAGGAATCTAAGATGGCGGACGAATTTCGTGATCTATAGTCCTATTCGACTGAAAATCGATATCTGGGGGTTTTCGGGGATGCGGGTTACGAATTTTTGATAAAAATTTAGGACTCCAAGATGGCGGACGAATTTCGTCATCTATGGTCCTATTTGGCTGAAAATCGATATCTGGGGGTTTTCGGGGATGCGGGTTACGAATTTTTGATCAAAATTTAGGACTCCAAGATGGCGGACGAATTTCGTCATCTATGGTCCTATTTGGCTGAAAATCGATATCTGGGGGTTTTCGGGGATGCGGGTTACGAATTTTTTATCAAAATTTAGGACTCCAAGATGGCGGACGAATTTCGTCATCTATGGTCCTATTTGGCTGAAAATCGATGTCTGGGGGTTTTCGGGGATGCGGGTTACGAATTTTCGGTCAAAATTTAGAAAACCAAGATGGCGGACGAATTTTGTCATCTGTGATCCTATTCGAATGAAAATCGATATCTGGGGATTTTCGGGATGCGGGTTACGAATTTTTGGTAAAAATTTAGGAATCCAAGACAGCGGACGAATTATAACTATATTTTGACCCCCTTTATTTATGTTATTATTGGAGACAAAAAAAAGTTTCGTATAAGAGTTGTAAGGTTGTATACATATTTTTTTAAATGCAATTAAAAAACAATTGCTTGGATATGTCACGTGATATAACAATGAAGGTTGCTTTTTAAATGAAAAACCCTGTATATTTTTACATATTCTTTTAGATCCTTTATCCCTGATTTCAAACATATAAGGATCTAGCTGTAATATTTTTTGATATATCGGACATTAAATATGCTCCAAACATGCTTATAGGTATTTTAGGGTTTCTGACGGAGCGCAGTCAGTGGCGGATTTAGGGGGGGGGGGCTATAGGGTAAAATCCAAGCGCGGCAATTTTTTTGAAAAACACCAAAGACATAAAAACAAAAAATTATTATTATTAATATGTTCTATCAGAACATGTTTAATTTATTTGAGAACGTGTTTTTTATAATAACTAGACTAAAGTTCCTTATTATAGTCAACAGTACAGGGTGGTTGTGCAAACGTTAAAACCTCATTTAACTTCTTTATTTTTGGAGTTACGTAAATACGTTCAAAAATAAAAGTTATGAGATATCACATGTATTTTCCAAACATCATTTCAGCAAAACAATTCAAACAAGTCGAATTTCGGAGATATGAGCTTTACCTTGGTTTTACTTCCACATCCAGTGGAAGTATAGTAACGACAAAAAAAAATTTTTAAATTTTTATTGTTCAAATAGGCTCAGAATGTCATGAAACGTCGAGATTTTAAGTTTGAGCGAAAAAAAAATTTCTGTCTGTCGGTCTGTAACTTTTTTGTGCGCACGTTTACTCTGTAACCGTTTAAGATATTGACTTGAAATTTGGTACACAAATGTACTTTAACGAGATCTGGAACTAGATTATATTTTCATTTTGTTCCGTCAGAGGGTTGGGGGGTAAATTGGGGTAAATTTGGGGTAACCAGCTAAATCAAGCAGCTAATAGTCCAGAAAATTGGTATTTAGTATATACAAGAGAAGCTAAGGTCTCAAAAAATGTTTGGCATTAGCCACCCCCACCCCATTACTAAATTTTTTCGTTGTGAATGAGTTGGATCGAAAATCTGGATGCGGAAGTAATGATTCCTTGGGCAGCGGTTTTTTTAAATAGAACGCCCCCATATATTTTTACACTATTTGAAAGGCCATAGAAAAATCTTTTCAATGATATATGACCCAGTCTGTTCACTTTTTAAATTTTTTTTCCGATTTGAATCTAATTTTACTTATGGAACAAATTAGGATCTACTTATTACCAGAAAAAAATTCACGTCCTACAAATGCAAAGCCACCTGCGGTACCAAAATATGCGGATAAAATCAAAAAATCATATTAGGCATATTTTTATTGGAAAATTTTGTTAATGAAAGAATTGTTCAGAAACCTTAAGTCCAAAATTTAATCAAAAAAAATATATAAATTTTTATTAAAATAATGTCCAAGTCCGAAAATATCATTTGAATGGGTTTTTTCGTTTAGAAAACTGTACTATGACAATTTTGTTTGAAATTAAACCCAAGCTGCAGGTAGTTGTAAAACAGTTTTTTTTAAATACCTAATTATTTTCAAAATTTTTTAAATTTCAAGTTTTTCATTTTTTAATTTTGATTAAATTTTGGCCATTTTGGACAATTCTTAACAAGTTTTATTAACAAAATTTTCCGATAAAAAAATGCCTAATATGATTTTTCGATTTTCTCCACATATTTTGGTACCGCAGGTGGCTTTGGTACCGTAGGAGGCGAATGTTTTTCTGATCATAAGTAGATACTAGTTTGTTCTATACTTAAGTAAAATGCGATTCAAATCGGAAAAAAAAATAAAGTTATTGGGGTGATACCATTTCAAGTGAAACACACTGTATCAATTATTGAAATTCTCCATTTTATTTAAAATAAAGTGAAATTAGACAGAACTAACATATTGTTTATTTTAATTTACATACTTTTGTTTTCCATGGCTAATTTGATAAATTGTAAATTTATAGTAAATTAGACAAAATTTGTTTAAGATAAGTACCATGTATTATATTATAAATACAAAGCTTTTTTTATGGCGTTTCAAATGGTACATATATGGAGTGTTCCTTTAAAAAAAAGCAAAGTAAAGTTCATATCTCCGAAATGCGACTTTCAATAGGCATGTCCACAAAATTTTAATTTCAATTGGGAATGATAGAATTATCGATATTGTACACTAATTTAACAATAAAAAAAAACCGCTGCCCAACTTCCACATCCAGATTTTCTATCCAAGTCACTCACAACGAAAAAATGTTGTATGTGGAAATAATTGTTTAATAATATAATATTTGAAATTCTCTACCTCAAAAACCCATAAAACGATACCCCACATCGGTAATGGGGTGAGGGTGGTGATAGAGGGTGGTAATGGGGGTGGATAAGGTAAAAAAATATTTTGAGGTTTCTAGTTCTTGTACACACACTAAATTAAATTTTTTTTCATCCCCTTTAATAATGGGGTGGGGGCTAATGCCAAATTTTTTTTTGAGACCTTAGCTTCTCTTGTATATAGTAAATACCAATTTTATGAACTCTTACCTGCTTGATTTACCTATTTACCCCAAATTTACCCCAATTTACCCCCAACTCTTCGACGGAACAAGATGAAAATATAATCTAGTTCTAGATCTCGTTAAAGTACATAAGTGTACTAAATTTCAAGTGAGTATCTCAAACGGTTCCAGAGTAAACGTGCGCACAAAAAAAAAGTTAGACCGACAGACAGACAGAATTTTTTTTGCTCAAACTTAAAATCTCGACGTTTCATGACATTCTAAGCCTATTTGAACAATAAAAATTTTAAAAAAATTTTTTTGTCGTTACTATACTTCCACTGGATGTTGAAGTAATATATGTATCCTTATTTTGCCAGTTATTCGTAATAGGCATCGCCCCAACATAACGAGGATTTTTGGTAATTTTTCAATAAAAATTCTTGGCCTATGGTAAAAAAATATTTTGAGGTTTTTGGTTCTTGTACATACACTAAATCACACTTTTTTTTCGTCCCCTTAAAAAGTGGGGTAGGGGTGGTAATGGGGGTAGCTAATGTCAAAAATTTTTTCGAGACCCTAGCTTCTCTTATATATACTAAATACCAATTTTACGGACTCTTACCTGCTTGATTTACCTGTTTACCTCCCCATTTACCCCAATTTACAACCCAACCCTTCGATGGAATAAGATGAAAATATAATCTAGTTCCAGATCCCGTTAAAGTACATAAGTGTACCAAATTTCAAGTCAATATCTTAAACGGTTCCAGAGTAATCGTGCGCACAAAAAAGTTAGACAGACAGGCACAATTTTTTTTTTGCTCAAACTTAAAATGTCGACCTTTCATGACAGTCTAAGCCTATTTGAACAATAAAAACATTCAAAAATTTTTTGTTACTATACTACCACTGGATGTGGAAGTAATCAATATTCTATTTTCAAGAAAAAGAACGCCATTGCCATGTAAACCGGAAGTGATATTTAAAATTTACATGCCTTTTTTTACTTTCCTTTAATGCTTTAATAGTCAATTAAGAACATAAATAATCCGATCAATTCTTCTTTGATGTTCAATTATATGTTTCTTAGCGGCATAGATTCCCCGAAAAAAAAAAATACTTATCTCAAAAACTACCGAGAAAATCGGACATAACACGTTAACTAGGACACCCTGTACACTGTAAATATACATTATGTACCTACAGATAGTTTTTTCTTTTAATTAAAAACCACTGCCTAAGGAATCACTACAACCGCATTCAGTTTTCCTACTCAAATTATTTTAAATAAAAATTCTTGTGCACCCAACGCGAAATTCGACTCTGTACGACAGAAATATATTTGAACTATTTCTCTTATATATTACACAATATGTTATTCTCCGCCTTTTTACTTGGTCGGCATATTTCATTGGTCAAAGGTGCACGCCCACCCGTATATACCTTTTTCATATATATCAATGAAAATATGTTTTGTCTTACTGCAGATTGTCCTCTTAACCTGCGTAGTTTTACGCAAAATTTCAAAAGACTGACTTTGTATTTCATGTAATATTATGGTGCAAAAATTATAGGGATGGGAACTGTCTTTATTGTGATTCTGGTGCCTTTCCTAATAGGCCGGGTATAAAATGACTGATTATCCGGCGAACTTTGACAATATGAAAAATGGATTTTTCTTATATAAGTTAGCAATGAATGGACCGTCAGCTAGTTGGGTAGCGGTGGAGGTGGCTGTCAAAGGGTTGAAAACACTCATTTGTATTCTCATAAAATAATGTATATTAATAATAAATTGAATATTTAATCAAATTAAAAAAAGAAACTCGGGAATGCCGCACGCACGTTTTCTAACATTAAGTTATCAATATCGATATTACTAATTAAATCTTTATGGCGAACTTTGAAATTCGGGTATATGATAATATTCATACTAAGATTAACGATAAACACAGTCAGCTGCAAGTATGTGGGTGGAAAAGTCGTCAGCTGATGCAAGAAGGGTGATGCGCGCTGCCTCGCAAGCGATCAACACTCAGCACTGTTCTGTACCAGCTGACGACTTTCCCACCTACATACTTGCAGCTGACTATGTTTTTCGTGAATCTCAGTATAAATATTATCTTATACCCAAATTTTAAAGTTCGCCGAATAATTTAAATTTTTCGTGTTTTTGGACCTGTTTGATCGATCAGCTGACGCTAAATCCACCGCCCCCTGTCCAGCTGACTATGTTCTACTTTCATTATATAACATAATCTTCCCCTTTCAGCATTCGCCGGATAGCTTTTTTCTTAATTTTTTTACGTGTTTTCAACCCTTTGACAGCCACCCCCACCGCTACCCAACCAGCTGACGGTCCATTCATTGCTAACTTATATAAAAACAATCCATTTCCGGATAGTTAGTCATTTTATACACGGGCTCCCGGCCTGTAATATTTCTGCCTAGTGTGATAACTGGATGATGGCGATTTTTGGCTTAATTTTATTGAGTTATAGGGTCAACTTCTCAGCATGTCCCCAGTACTTCTCCAGCCCCCTGTTTACGTAATAAGACAATAACAATGTAGATTGGTTCTACACTAATACTGCAAATAAGTTTGATTTGATTTGACTTTGATTTGTTCTACGATGTCGCAGATTTAATAAATTAATATGATTTTTAACAAAAATTTTCTGAAAGTTCACTTTTCGATTAAACAAAACAACTCGTAACGATAGGATTTTGCAGAGTGAGAAGGAAATATGCGTTTATTTAAATTCTATCCTTAAATGAGGCTCTAAAGCATTTTGCCATTCCTGTAAATTCCACTAGTTTGTGGTGCAGCTGGAATTGATGTCTGATTTACATACGAGTGTGTCGCATACACCGCGCGGTAATACAATAGTTAAAACGATTTTAATTGTTCCATGACCAATTACGCTTGTGAAGCAGTAAGAACCTAAATGCAAATGCATCTAATAAAAATAGTAACGATCTATAAATAACGATTACTTTTCTAACTAAACATTGTAATTATACGTTATAGGCGAGTTAATGGAGACAAAAAAAAATACCTGAACAGAAAAAAAATTAAACACTAATATTTTATTTGGTAAAATAGTTTATGTATAAAATGAGAATATTTTTGACCAACAATATGGGCGTGTTTAAAAATTATCACTAATGAAAAGTACATTTTTGCAATACCTGTTTGGTAAAGTTGATCATTATTAACAAATTTTTATTAAAGTCGAACTTACAAATTTTATTACTAACAGTTAGTTTTTTAGTTAAATCTTGAGATAATTTGATAAAAAACATGAAAAAACGTTTGTTCTACAAAATCGATGGCTTGACCGAAATACCCCCCCAAAAAAATTATTGCTAACCAGCTGATTTTTTTTACTACTGCTTAATAAATGTTTTTGAAATTAAATGGCCACATTGTCCTACAAATTGAATTCCAGTCCTACGCTCAGAAATTGTTAGTTCCACGGTAACACTTTTCTCATTACTAACAACCTAATTTTCGTTTTTTTCTCTTGAGAATAAAGGAACATGATTTTACTGATGTGCTACAAAATTGAAAAAACTTATCTTAAAATTTGTAACATTACTGGATGTTGAATATTTTATTATGTAAAAGATTAAATAAGTATATACAACGATATATTATGTATTAACTGTAATACAAAGATAACATGATAGGATAGACCAAAAAAAAAAATTCTTTGCCCTTTAACTTCATATAATAAAAAAGGAGATTTTTTTTCGAAATTCTTTAGCTTTAATCTAAAAAAAAATTGTTAATTTCCGACAAGGTTTGCGCTCTCTAGCCATTTTTTTTTCTTTTAGCCTTTAGCTTAATATAATAAAAAAGGAAATTTTTTTTCAAAATTCGAGCTCCGAGGATTTGTTGGAATTTCGGTAAGCTCTAATTTAAAAAAAAAATAATTTCCGACAAGATTTGAGACCAAAAAACTCAATTTGGGACCATTGTTCAGCAGCCGGTTGAATAATTACTTATTTTGTATTTTTATTCATATCTTGTTTACAATTCAAGTAAAAATTTTGAATTAAACGCTGTTGCCTTCTAAATTGATGATAGAAAATGTTTGCAAAAGTAAGTTTTTTTCATTAACGTTTTCTTTTTCGAGTAAATGAAGTGTAAACATAAAAATTGTTGAATTTCAATCAGATTTTCGAAGTGTTCGAACCGAGATATTCGAATTTCAAAATTTATTCTCTCATAAGATTCAATACTGTGAGCAAATTTCAAAAATTAGTAAATAATACATTCCGTACAAAATATGCATTGATTTTTATGTGGAAATCCCCATAGACAATAAAAAATTAAAAAAAAAAATCTCGTCCAGAAATATAAGCGATTAAAATCTGCCGGATTTTACCCACTCCTGAAACGTGACGTCAGATGGAGAAAGTCGGATGACGACGTCAAGACGATTCTGCTTTGGCCTTGATAATTCCGCATGCGCATGCGTATTTGTCAGAAATAACTAGCAGTGAACACAACCTAACCTAAAATTTAAACGTATTCGTTGGAAAAACATCTTCAATATTCTGAAATGTCACAAAATGCTACTTTTGATTTGTTCGTGCCGAGCCGAATTTTCGAATTTCGCCGTGCAATTTACGATCAGGTTTATCTGGAAGACTTCCTCTTTACGTCGCGACATCGTACGGCCGTCCCAATGGTGTTTTTCGAAAAATATGAACGTGTCAAGATTGCATGTTTTTGCAATTCTTTCGGCTCCGAAATGTAAGCTGTTTTACTTTCACGTCCAGTAGAAGTATAGTAACGACAAAAAATTTTTTTTTAAATTTTTATTGTTCAAATAGGCTTAGAATGTCATGAAACGTCGAGATTTTAAGTTTGAGTGAAAAAAAATTGTATCTGTCTGTCTGTTGGTCTATCTGTCTGTAACTTTTTTTGTGCGCACGTTTACTCTGGAAACCGTTTAAGATATTGACTTGAAATTTGGTACACATATATACTTTAACGAGGCCTGGAACTAGATTATATTTTCATGTTGTTCCGTCGAAGGGTTGGGGGGTAAATGGGGGTAAATAGGTAAATGAAGTAGGTAAGAGGCCATAAAATTTGTATTTAGTATATACAAGAGAAGCTAAGGTCTCAAAAAAATTTTTGGCATTAGCCACCCCCATCACCCCCCCCCCCCCCCATTATTAAAGGGGATGAGAAAAGATTATGATTTAGTGTGTGTACTGTATACAAGAACCAAGAACCTCAAAATATTTTTTTTACTTCATCCACCCCCCAGTACACCATCACCACCCCCACCACACTACCGATGTGGGGTATCGTTTTATGGGTTTTTGGGGTAGAGGATTTCAAATATTATATTATTACAGTTCCATAAATAATTATTTCCACATACAAAAGTTTTTCGTTGTGAGAGACTTGGATAGAAAATCTGGATGTGGAAGTAGTGGTTCCTTGGGCAGCGGTTTTTTGCTATTTTTCGCAAATATCTCCGAAACGGTGGGAGTTGGCTCGAAATAAAAAAATAAGGTCAAACGAGTATTTTCCACTACGAATATTTTGCTACCATAAGAATTTTGAATTTTTTTTCGTTTCGGAGATAACTACTGAAATGTCGGCCATGTACGGCAAAAAATCGCAAATTTTGAGCTTCTACAGTTGGCAACTTTTTAATCTTGGCTCCTATGCCAAAAGACTACTCCATCTAATTTAAATAGAATTAAATTTGCTAAAACTCTTTTTTTTATTTTTTGAATTCCCGCTCCCTTTAATAATTTTATGCTGACAAGTAGAAGAGAGCTGGACCGTAGAAATTTTTATGACAAGAGCAAAACTGATATTTGGTATGGCTTCTGCCCACCCAATATTTTGAAAGAGCATTAAATTGTTTAAGGCAAATCTGGCGAATTCCGAAATTCTTGCGGAAAAAATAATAAGTATGATAATTGCGCCAATCAAGTCAAAGGTCATTTGGGTTTGTAAGGTTATCGTTTAAGAATTACAGGGTTCGCTATGCTTACATCTATTGGGTTATCTGTGAAAAATCCCTGCCTACCCAATAAAAATGCTGAAATTACGTCCATGGTATTCAAAATTGTTTAATTGAGATCATGAAATGACTCACATTTTTTCCCAAATGTGATGCTGGAAATAATACTAAAGAGTACGGAGAAAATTACAAACTAGCTTTCGAACAACAAAAGCGTGACGGAGCAAAAGTTACAGTAGATAGAACGATTTGCTTTCTTACTTTAGATCTTCAGCAAACCATGCCGCTGCCAAAATTAAGTACATCGGAAGCATTTTACCTTCGTCAAATGTGGTTTTACAACCTTGGCATAAAAACATTGAGGAATACTGAAAAAAAAAAACAACGTTCTTTTTCACATGAACTGAAGATATGGCCAGCCGTGAAAGCCTGCTAATTGCTTACATACCTTTTCACAAATTTACAATGAATATTTCCAAGAAAAGATCGATCACATTATAATATGGCCCGACTCCTGTGGTGGACAAAATAAAAACTTCAATATCATTACACTTTACCAGTTGTTGATTTTAAAGAGAGAATTTGAAGTTATCGACCATCAATTTTCGGAGGTGGGACATTCATATTTAGATTCAGACAGAGACTTTGGCAGAGTCGAGAAAATTTTAAGGAAACATCAAAACATCTACGTTCCGGACCAGTATCGAGAAATTTTAAGAACTCCCAAAGACGCCGTTGTCATAGATATGAAGAATCATTTCAAAGATATTGATGGAATTGCCTCAAAACTCAATTTGTACAACAGGAAGAAAAACTTGAACAATGAAAAGATTTATTTTCGCGACGGTATAAAATGGCACCTATGGGTGCTACTATTACATCACTAGATGAAATGACTCCATTTTACAAAGTCGATAATTTAAAGAAAAGGAATATGCATAAGATAAATTCCGACGGTATTGCTTTAACGGTGTTTAATGAAAACAAGGGCAGCCTAAGTGTAGGAAAACTGGCCAATATTAAAGAACAATTACCATTCATAAATGAATGGTGAGGCCGTATTATCACAACATACTTGGAAATGACCAAACTGTGGCTCAAAACCGTAGAACTGTCCGACTACCTAAAAATTGTACAATGTTTTAATAATAATAAAATTTGTTTAATTTCTTAACACTTTTATTCACTAATTCCTTATTCATTTCAGAGAAACTTATGAACGGATAAAGGTGTTATGTACATTAATTTTTTTAAATTTTCGAAAATAATGACAACTGACAACTTTAGTTATTTGTCTCTGAAAAGTACATCAAATGTCAATATCATCGCAAAATGCAAGCTATATAGTCGTTATAACAAAAAAGTTCTCGCCTAAAAACTTTCGAGTTAAATTACTCAATGACGTGTTTTTGTGACATAGCACCTTTATCCACTTAGCTCTTCAATTGTGATATCTAGCTGACTTTTTAAAAAAATTTTGTAAGACTTCAAAATTCGACACTTTTAATTACCATTACAATTTTATTCTTCTTCTTCTTTTTTTTATAGGCGACAGATTTTTTATTTTTATTTATTTTTGTTGGAAGTTTATGTATTTCGGATAAAGAAAAGACATATGTCAGAATATCAAAAGTTAAATTTAGTACCTACGTAATACTTAAATAAATGATGCAATATGGAGATTTTCTTAAAAAGTGCAAAATCGGCAATATAAAAAAAAACGTAACATTTTTCATATAGGTATGTTTGGTCATATAAATGCCAAATAACTCCCTCTACCTCCCTGTTCAGGGTCGGAATCGCATTACCAAACACCCTGTATATAAATTAATTTAAAATATGCACATGCACATAAATGCACATGCAAGTGGCCTATTGTATGTACCATTTCTTCCGAGACACCCGGTATGTGCGTAGTGTCCCTGCTAAACCTCCTGCATAGTGGATTTAAGTACCGCGTGAATATCAATTTAAATAAAATTGCATATTTATTTACATATCTTACCAATTAAATCAAAGTAATGTTTTCAATGAGCAATGGACGATCCGCTAAAATGGTATGAGAGCCTCGTTCCTCGAAGCGTGAACATTTGTTGGCAATTACCGACAACTTATCTGATGAAATGGCCACTCGGCGATCCCCGTTTATATAATAATTTATATTAGTCACTTACTTATTGCGTAACGCCGCATTATGTTTACAAACAAACAATGCACGCCGATTCAATGTGTGGCCAGTTCTGTTGATAATTTTGTTGGACGTCCGCGCTGCTCGCTCTCGTCAAAAAATATCCTCCGACTGTTTTAAAAATAGATTTATTTGCCGTTTGCTTTCGTACTTTTTTTTCCAGGAACGGTTGAATGTGAATTGGATTATTAAATATTGTTGTGAAATGCGCTAAAATTTATGGTCCTGTTATTGAATGCGGACTGGAGTGGAGAAACACTTGTAGCGCTTTATTGTCGCACAGGCGGCTGCGGAATTTTCCTCATAGGTAACTTCATGTATCGCTAGTCCAGTCAACGAAGCGCTAAAATGACCAAAATCTCTAATTTGAATATTAATGAATGTATTTTGATGAAAACTTGTGCAATGTGTTTGTAATGGCGTTAATAAAAAAGTTGAAAAAAAGATCAGAAGGGGTAGAAAACACCTCTTTCATCACAGGTTCCGTAATTTGTAGAATTAGGTCAAAAATGAAAAAAAAAACAATATACATACAGTGTGTGGAGTTGACAAGAGGAAAAACATATCTTATTGATTTTACTACGAAAAGTCATTCTTTATAAAAAATTCTGCTTGTCGAAAAAAATGAATTTACCATATACAAATCTTAGATCAGATGTACCGGGTGTTATTAAATTAAGAAAACATCAAAATGCCTCAAGAGAGAAGTACCTTTATTTATTATTTTGAACAAAATGTTTATAAAACAAAGTTGTTTATAATCCAAAATAAAGCCTAAATACAAATTATGAAGTCTAGATTTTGACTTTTACATTTATGTCAACTTACATTGTTTTTCAAACATTAACATAATAACATTAACTTCAACAATTGTGGAAAAACAATTTATTATACATAGCCTCCTCCAACCTCAACACGTTTCTCCATCCTTTTAATACATTCACCATAGACCTTACAAATGGTTGAGGGTAAATTCACTTCATTCACCGCGTCTTGTATTCGTGCTTTTAGTGTTTCTCGATCATGCGGCAGGTCATCTGCATAAACTTTCTGTTTTAAAACACCCCACAGAAAAAAATCCATTGGTGATCTTGCAGAAAAATTAATTGGAGCATATCTTCCCATCCATCTGGCTCCGAAGTAATCTGTCAACCACCTGCCGTACCAAAACTGAGGAATGAGCTGGGTAACCGTCTTGCTGCCAAAAAATGTTACGCCTTACTTCCGGTTGCAGAGAGTTTATAAATGGCAATACAAAGTTTTCCAAAAGGTCGAAATAAAAATGCTGATTTAAATTTTCTTCTAAGAAATATGGACCAACGATTCGATCATAAAAAATCTCACACCATAACGTTGACTTCGTTTGTGAATGGCATTGTTTGGATTTTCAAAAGCCCAATAACGACTGTTTTGTCATGAAACGTGGCCATTGGTACAAAATGTTGCTTCGTCAATCAAAAAAAACATTCTGTGAAAACTTCTATCTACGAGGTAATTCTCACCGACCCATACACAAAAATCCAATCGCTTCTCTTCATCTCCATTTTCAAGTGTATGTCTGAACCTTGGCTTAAACGGTCGAACTTTGTTTTCCATATAAATTCTCTGTAAATGACTTTTACTTACTTCCAGTCTTTGTGAGCGTTTCCGTAAAGATAATTTTGGGTTTTCTATTACTGAATTTATTGCCACAAGTGTTGCCGCAATGAATTTTTCTTGGGTTTTTTGACATCCAATACAGATCCAGTTTCATTAAATTTTTTTACAAGTCTGCGCAATGATTCGCGCGATACCGCTGTTTTAGGGAACTTTTGGTGGAAAAGGTTAATTGCATATCGATAAGAGACGTCTCCAATCCCATAACATTTGATCAAATAAATTCTTTACTACCCCTTTCATTGAAATTGTTGCGCTTTAAAAATATGCAATTTAAAAATTTGAAAAAATTCAGACGTACGCATTGAGGCCTTCTAAATATTTTTTGTCTCTTGGAATTTTTTGTAACTTGCTAATTTTCCGAATTACAGGCACTTTTTCACGATAAATAATGTACTACATTTTTTGCACATTAAAAAAATACATGAAAATTCGAAAAATGAGCGTGATTTATATGTATTTTAAAAAAATATGAAACCTATATAGTTATAGTATATAGTTAATTTTTTGCCTGTAACTCGGAAATTAGCAAGTTACAAAAAAATTCCAAGAGACAAAAAATGTTTGGAAGGCCTCAATGTATACGTCTGAATTTTTTCAGCTGTTACATTTCACTTCACCCACTTTTAGAAATTTGGCCATATCTAGAAAAATATGCATTTTTAAAAAAAAATCACAAGAGTAAAAACATCTTATTTTGTGCCAAAAAAAGGTAAATATTTTAAATAAGTTTTTTTTTCATTTCCTACTCTAATCTTTTTTTCAACTTTTTTATTAGCGTCATTACAAATACATTGCACAAGGTTTCATCAAAATCCATTCATTGGCACTCAATGACCCCGTTGACTGGGTCATTCTTTAACTTTCCGACCAAAGAACTCCGCATCATCATTGTGGGAAATTGGCTAACAAAATTTCTAACCACCTGGAGAACCTGGAAAATTCAGGAAATGAGAACTTGTTTAAAAACGTCAGCAAAATGTTTGGAGGAGTTTGGAAAATTTGTTTAAATCTCAAGGAACTTTGGTCATTTTCATAAAAAGCCCGGGAATTCAAAATTTAACAGTTTAAATATAAAACTACAAATTCGGTTCAGTTCAACACATTCGTATATATGTAACTATACTCTATACTATTCTCATCATCTACCTTTAGATATGTGCTTTAACCTAAATTCTGGCAATAAGAAACATAATAATCATAATTACTCATCGTTTAACTTCAAAAAAGCGGATTTAATAAACTGTACCACGACTTGAGTAGCATCGACTGGTCTTTTTTTTTAACTAATTATAAAAATGTAAACGATACCTTTTTACAGTTTCATGAGGTATTAAATGATGTTTTTGCAGAAAGTGTTCCCAAAACAACCCCGAAAAACGCTTCATATCCACCTTGGTTCAGCAGAAGTATCATTAGAGAGATTAAAGAAAAATCTCGTTTATGGCACTTATATAAAGAAAGTACAATATCTGAATCAATTTAAGTTATTACGCTCCAAAGTCAAAAGAGATATTGACTCTGCTCATAAAAAGTATATCGAAAGTTCGGAATCACAAATTAAATCTAATCCTACTTGTTTTTAGTCTTTTCTTAATAGCATGCGTAATTCATCTACAGTTCCTCAATCAATGTCCTACGGCAACAGCCAGCTTAATGATCCTCAAAGCATAGTCGATGCGTTTGCTAGTTACTTTCAGTCTGCTTTTATGTCATCATCTAATTACGTTGAAGCTGATCAGGATGATACTTTCGATATCCCACAACTTAATATTGCAATTATCAAAATGGAAGAAGTTCTCATGACCTTAAAGAAATCTAAAAACAAAATTAACTACTGGTCCTGATGGAGCTCCATCTTTCCTACTAAGAGACTGCGCCATTATCTTCGCTTTACCGCTGTCTGCCATCTTTAATCTAGCTCTTCAAACAGAAACATTTCCTCTAATTTAGTGTAGGTTAAAAATGACCTATGGTTGTTATCCTTTGTAACTTTGGCAAGCTCTTTGAGGTTATCTTATATGATGTCTTGTCTTTTCATACGAAATCTCAAATATCGGTTCATCAGCATGGTTTCTTAGCTGGTAGATCAACAACCACTAATCTTGTAAGTATTACCAATTATCTTGCTACATCACTTGATCAAGGTGGTCAGGTTGATGTAATTTATACTGACCTCTCCAAAACTTTTGATCATGGCATCTCTTTGAAAAAATTATCAACCTTTGGACTAACCACACACTTTATCATTTTTTTTCTGTTCTAAATGTACATTGTCGTGGTTTCACATCTGTCCAAGTGTCGGCAACTTCGGGAGTATCGCAGGGCTCAGTTTTTGAACCCTACTCTTCATATTATTCATTAATGATATTTGCCAGGACATTGAGACATCTAATGGTCTCCTACATGCCGATGACCTCAAGCTGTTTACCTCGATTAGGTTAATAAGCGATTATGATAAATTAAGCTGTAGCTTTAAATAAATAAATAAATAAATAATCATTTTCGTATTTCCGCCAATCGAAATGCGAATTGGAATACATTTTCCAGGACTGAAAAGGAATTCTGCCTTTGACCATTGCGACTACATCGGATTAATTCGTTTTTATTGAAAAGAACGCATTTTCTCTACAGAAAACTGCAAATAAAAGTACTACTTTTTCACTTAGCAACAGTTTTCAACTTAGCAACACTTTTCCACATAGCAACGACGAAAATTGTTAGTATAAATGTCAAGAATACAATTCTGCAGGTTATTAAACATACCAGAAGAAGATATCAGAAACTTTTAAAGAAGCGCCCACTACTTTGCTGGATGTTGCTGTTGACCGGCGACAGGCAACTGCGGTAGAAAAAAGTTGCTCATTAACGTTCTTCTGATGGTTAAGGGCGCCGGAATTATAGGTTAAATTTACTTAAAAACATGACTTCGTAGTTCGAGGATTTCTTCTAAATCCCTGAACTGATTAAAAAGAAATTTCACAGGCTTTGAGAAAAAACTCGATAGAATGGTACTGGACTATTGCAAATTCACGAAAAGTAATATTTTTTTCTTGTCAAGCTGTTAAACATCCTCTAACTTTGAACCTAATTTTAAAATAATAAAAAAGATATTATCTTATTGATATTAGTCTGAGCTCATCTGCTATAGTATATGAAACATATCGATATTTAAATTTCAATTTTTTATTCTGTAGTTTTTGAAAAATCCTCGAACTACTAGAACCAATTCATTGAAAATAAATAAGACAAATTGCCGATAAAGCAACCGTTGGTTTGTAAGACCAATAATGTAAAAGTCATAAATGAAGTTTAACACTTGGCTGGCAGGTGGCGCCTGACTACAATTACAATTAAATCGCTTCGTTTCACGATGTTGTCAATACGTTATGAAGGTCACTTTTTTTATGTGATTCATACTCTTATATAGTATATTAGGATACCGCGACGAACTCTCTAGGCAATGAAAACGCGTCTTTTTGTTCATCGTCTTTATATCCCATTCGCATAATATGTAAAAATTACAAAATTATAAAACTATGAATTTGCGCATTTTATACAGTGTCCGTCAAAAAGTCTGCAACATATGACTATTGTTATTGACTTTTTGAAAAATTTTATTTTTGATAAAAGTTCGTGCCTGTTCTCAAACGAAAAAAGGACTGCAGAAATGTGTTTAGTCCTGGCGCTTAGGTCGAAAAATATATATTTTATTGAAATTACCTCAAGAGTAAACAACCGAAACATGTTATTTAAAGAAGTTGCTTATAATGTGAAGTTATATCCAGATATCAAATTTGATTGTTCTTTTCTAAAAATAAAAATTTTTCACTGAAATATATTTGATTAAATGCATCAAAAGAAAAGTTTCTATATTTTGCGGAGGCTTGCTAATTTATGGGGGAGATGCCATCCCCATTTGGAGCTGAAAGACAATCAAATTTTGAGAAGAAAAAGTTCTATGCGACTTCTTATTTAAATTGATAGTCTTTAAGTTTATAACGACTTGAAAATTGGGACATTTACTTAAAAAAAGAGGTATTGCAACACGATTTTCGTCAAATAATTCGCAAGGTATTACATTTTGAGCCAAAACATGCCATAGACAAATATGAAGGCTACTAAATTGGAGATGAATATCGTTCTAATTTCTGTAAAATTAATGGTTTCGGAAATATAGAAGTATAAAGATGGCGTCCTATAAAATGAAGTATTTAATTAAAAATTTATCTCAGAATATAGCACTTACATCAGAAATGCTAACAACCGTAATTAAATACTAACGATTAGGCTTTCAAATGATTTCTTGACTATTTCTATACTTACCATAAAAAACAAAAAAGTTATGACAGAAACAATTAGCTTCCTTACATTTTTTTTTAATAAAAACGTCGCCATTTTTTAAATGTAAGTACTTAGTCAGTAATTAAAAAAATATATTATCATATACTGTTTTTTCGTCCGTTTACAGCATTTTCTTCAAATAAAAATTGTATTATAAACTATAAACGGACTTTTCAGAAAACGTATTTTTTTTCTCAATAAATATTGGTTTAAGCGAAAAAATGATAGACATCAAAAATAAAGCCCATAAACTGAAAATTAATTTGTATTTATTTAATATTTACGTAGAATTAATCGTTCCGGAGATTTTTTTAGTTTATAGATGGTATCGGAAAGATTATTGGATGAAGTATTTAGTTTAAATGTTGAATATCTTAGAAACTATGAAACTTCCATAAAAATTTCCAAGGGACAGAATAAAAAAATAATTAATCAACCTTTGCAATGATTTTTTGTTTGTTTCTGTATCATAAACATAAAGAAATTATGGCCGAAACAATGTGCCTATTCACATTTTTTTTTTATAAAATGTCACAATTTTGTTATTGTATTGGGGTATTCTCACTCGGTGGCACTTAAAAAATATATATTTATTGGAAGTAGAATCAAATTTTAAGAAGAAAAGGTTCTATGCAATTTTTCACATAAATCGATAGTTTTTAAGTTATAACGACTTCAAAATTGCGATTTTAGCTTAAAAAAAAGGTATTTCCAAACGGCTTTCGTCAAGTATCTCGAAAAGTATTACTTTATCGAAAAAATATTACAGAGCCCAGGTAGCAAGGTGACGTCATTATGACGTCTTTTAAAGGTGATTTTTCGTCGCCGACGTCATTGTCCCAATAAATGACGTACCAGAGACGTGATATTTATAACGTACTTCTGACGTCATCATGAAGACGTCAAATACACGTTTCTTTTAGGTCATTATTTTGACGTCATTAATAAATGACGTACCAGAGACGTGATATTTAATACGTACTTCTGACGTCATCATGAAGACGTCAAATACACGTTTCTTTTAGGTCATTATTTTGACGTCATTAAAATGACGTGAAATAAATCATTATAAAATAAAAATAAATAGAAGTATTTAATGACTAGTTCAGTTTTTGCCACATAGTAATAATAATTTTGTTTTACTATTTCTAACTGGGTATACAGCTTTTAAACATACTTATTTAAATAAAGATGTTCAATGGTTCAGTGAGTTAAGTGTTAGGTTAGGTCCGCGGTTCGATCCCTGCACATTCCGGTTTTTTTTTTCGTCAAAAACTTTATTAATAATTGTGGAAAAATATTATAATGAGAGGTTTGCATCCCTCATCGCAAAATTCACTGATTACCAATACGTCATATTGGCGTCATATATATGACGTCATTGGGCTGTGACATTGTGCCGTCTTTTCACGTCATTTTTACGTCAAGCTGAAGGTGAAATTGACGTAATTAATGCCGAAAAAACGACGTCATAATGACGGCACCTTGCTGCCTGGGAGTTAAATATCTCAGAAACTGTGACACCTACGTCAAGGATGCTAATAGGTAGAATAATAGGTTATTAATTATGCTTTCAACTATTTTTTTATTTGTTTCTGTAGCATAAGAAACAAAGAAGTTATGACCGAAGCAATGTGCGTCTACACATTTTTTTAATAACAACGTCGCCATTTTGTTACTGTAATTAGCCAGTAATTAAAAAAAAGGAATTTCAAACACTGTTTCTCGTTAATATATAGCATGACGTAGATGCTCAATTTTGTTGGTTTGTATACAGCACTTGCTTATAAAAAATATACAGTTTAAACTATATTTTCGATAAAACGTAATTTTTTTTTCCTTTTCCAAATATTAGTTTTATTGAAAAATAAAGCTCATAAACTGATAATGAATTTCGCTTGTTTATTTATTTACATAGATTTAATAGTTTCGAAGATATGAAAGTTTAAAAATGGCGTCCGAACGTTTGTAAGACGAAAAATGCAGTTTAAATGTTAAATATCTCAGAAATTGTGACATCTATGTCACGCAAGCTAAGAAATGAAATTAAAGACAATTAGTTGTGCTTTCAAATTATTTTTTATTCGTTCCTGTAGCATTAGAAATAAAAAAGTTATGACGGAAAAATATGCGTATTTATATTTTTTTATATAAAACGGTCGCCATTTTATTACTTTAAAGAGCCAATAATTTAAAAAAATTATCTCAAATACAGTTTTTCGTTAAGATGTAGCATTATCTAGATGCTCAAATTTTTTTGCTCATTTAAAGCACTTGCTTTAGAAAAAAAATGCATTTTAAACTTTAAAGGTAATTTTGAAACACTTGGATGCCAAATATAAACTTAAATATCTCCGAAACTATTAATCCTACATCAATAAACGAAAAATATAATTAAATTCCAGTTTGTACTTTCTGTAATTGGTCTATCATTTTTTCGATAAAGTAATACTTTTCGAGATATTTGACGAAAGCCGCTTGGAAATACCTTTTTTTTAAGCTAAAATCGCAATTTTGCAGTCGTTATAACTTAAAAACCGCTGCCCAAGGAATCACTCCTTCCACATCCAGATTCTCTATCCAAGTCACTCACAACGAAAAAAACTCTGTATGTGAAAATAATTGTTTATGGAACTTTAATAATAGAATATTTGAAATCCTCTACCCCAAAAACCCATAAAACGATACCCCACATCGGTAGTGGGGTGGGGGGTGGATGAAGTAAAAAATATTTTGAGGTTTCTGGTTCCTGTACACTAAATCACAAATTTTTTTCATCCCCTTTAATAAAAGGATGGGGGTGGCTAATGCCAAACATTTTCTTGAGACCTTAGCTTCTCTTGTATATACTAAATACCAATTTTATGGACTCTTACCTGCTTGATTGACCTATTTACCCCAAATTTACCGCAATTTACCCCCCAACTCTTCGACGGAACAAGATGAAAATATAATCTGGTTCTAGATCTCGTTGAAGGACATATGTGTACCAAATTTCAAGTCAATATCTTAAACGGTTCCAGAGTAAACGTGCGCACAAAAAAAAGTTACAGACAGACCGACAGACAGATAGAAATCTTTTTTCGCTCAAACTTAAAATCTCTCTTCATGACATTTTAAGCCTATTTGGACAATAAAAATTTTTAAAAAATTTTTTGTCGTTACTATACTTCCACTGGACGTGGAAGTAAAACTATCAATTTATGTGAAAAATTGCATAGAACCTTTTCTTCTTAAAATTTGATTCTATTTCCAATAAACATATATATTTTTTAAGTGCCACTCCCTGAGAGGGGGTGGCATCCATCCCCTATAAATTAACAAGCCCCTGCACAATATAGAAACTTTTACTATTATACTGCCAAAAATGGACGAAATCCGTTCAATATGACATTATTCCGAAGTTAAAACCTCTAGTTACTGTACTATAAGTCCAGAGACGGATAATATAATACATAACTACTATTACTCTATCTTGAAACGGTTCAAATTAGATTGCATGCTTCCCATTGTTGATTCAAGGTCACTACCATTTTCGTTTGTTTGGTTTTTGCGGCCTCCACCTATCTCCTGGAAGAGGAATTACAAAATGCTGCTACTGCTATTTGCACTGAAATTATTGGTTGATATCCGCGATGTAATATTGCCAAATGGTACACGTAGTTCCATCTGTTCAAATTTGTAAGGTTGGTGATGCGCTCCGGCGGTCTTAAACATTCTTGTTGAAGGTGCGTTTATCAACGGAGAGCAGAGCGGCGTTTGCCTTAAACAACTCTAGGACAGTCTCTGGCCGAGTTCTACAAATTAGAAAGGTCCTAATTTAATTTTGAAGAATTGCTATGACCCCGTCTTAATTTTTGATAATATTATGTTTTTTTGTATTAAAATAGTAGTTTATGTCACAAAGACGAAAAATCTAGTTTTTCGGCCGAGACGCAGTCGAGGCTGGCAATTCCGAAAAACAGTTTTTCGTCTGTGTGTTATACAATATTTTTTATTCGAATGTGCTTATGGTTATTAAAATGATAGGGAAGATTAAAATATTATGTTCTTAAGATTTACTTGCTACCCCGCAAATGATACAATTTTCAAGTTTTCTTGTAACAGACGGCTGTGAACTAAGGCCAGATTTAATAAATAACAACTGCACAACTGCTGTCATCAGTTTTCTTGAAATTAGTATCGAATTCATTCAATTTATATATTATAATATCGAATTTAATCGAAAATATACTACATAAAATAAATACAATAAAATGAATAGTGAAGAATTTGTTGCGGGAACACCCCCAGAAGTAAGAGAGCTAGCAAATTTGGCTTCGATGGATTTAATTCCAGAAAAATCAAAAATTATTTATGAAAGAAGCTATTATAAATTTGAAAAATATTTGGAGCAAAACCATATAAACATGATTTCCGAAAATGTATTACTTGCATATATGGCTAAACTTGCAGAAAATTATAAATCATCAACTTTATGATCGGCTTATTCAATGTTAAATTGTATGTTGAAAATTAGGAGAAACGTTGACATTTCAAAATTTATGAAATTAAGGGCCTTTCTAAAAAAGAATAATGTTGGCTATGTACTAAAAAAATCGAAAACGTTGACACGGGAACAATTTGAAAAATTTTTAACAGAAGCGCCAGACGACAAATATTTAATGCATAAGGTAATTTTTAAAAACTAAGTACCTACCTACCGTTAACTTCATATTATTTGTAGGTGGTATATATATTAGGCGTAGCAAGTGCCTGTCGCCGTGAAGAATTAGCATTTTTAAAAGTGTCACAAATAGAGGATTTAGGAACAGCTCTTTTAATAAAAATTCCCGATAATAAAACAAATAGACCTCGCTCATTTACTGTAACAGGGGAATATTTAAGATATCGGAAATATTCTTTGTTGCGACCACCAAATTTTGAAGGAAATGGCCGGTTTTTCTTGGGTTATAGAAATGGCAAGTGTTGCAAACAAAATATGGGAATTCATAAAATCGGGGCAATTCCCTTTGAAATTGCATCTAATTTGAAGCTTGCGAATGCCAAAGAATATACGGGGCACTGCTTCCGAAGAATGCCGGCTACGTTGCTGGCTGATGCAGGAGCAGACATAACCTTACTTAAACGACACGGAGGATGGAAATCTTCCACTATAGCTGAGGGCTATGTGGATGACTCAATAAATAACAAACTTGAAATAGCTAACAAAATATTGAATCACTTACCCCACACTTCTACGGTTCGAAACACAATAACATCACAACATTCACAAGAAAATAGTATTTTAGACACAGACTTGACCACTACTATTACTCAAACAGAATATAACACACTAAACACACACAAAACTCAGACCATTATCGCACCCCAATCCACTTTAACTGAAAATGTTGCACTAGACTTAGAAAGTTTGAACCGACTGATAATTATACAAAAAATTGTTCCAATTTTACTTCTAACATAAAAGGTTCAGAGACAATGTAGTCATATATAAGTACATTTTTGTAAATTAAAGTAAGTTTAAAAATAAGGTTTTGTTGTTGTACGTTGTACTGTTTTTTAGGTTAAATTAAAGACTTCATTTAGTATTTTTCTGTGCAATTTTATGCTTTGCCACTATGCAAACTCGAACGTAAAAAGTGTTGCATATCTATAAGGTGAGAACATACGCAGTTATTTCTATTCGTTTTACAACATGTAGGTATTATACTTACTAGTCATTATAATAATTAATTGACCACGTTTACTAATCCTAGGTTTCTTATTCAATTAAAATTTAGAAATCTCTTCTTTTATTCAATTAAAATTGCCTGAATTGAAATTATATTTGCATGTGCATTACCATTTTACAGTAGAAAAGAAGGGCCAGCATTTTAAAAAATAAGTAACTAAAAACGCTTAATCTTTTTGTCTGTCAGTTTTCCGGCCTAGGCCGGAAAAGTCTTTTCAGGCCGCTTACTTGAAGTAGATAGAAAAGTTCTACCTTTCGCTTTTGTTTTCTAACCGAGAAACGTCATTTTTTGACACATTCGAATAAAAATAACTATCGACGTCCTGAGTAAAAGTCTTTATGTGTAGGATTTCAAATAATAATAGTAAAAAACAGTTTTTGGATATGCCTTGTTAAAATTAGACAGTTTCTATCTTTTAGATGCTCAAGAACTTTTTATTATTAAGCCTACTAAGGAGAAAAGTGTAAGAGTCAAAAAATGCTTAGTAAGATCCAATAATGCTTGGGAATTCTTTGCAGAATATCAAATCTGTAAAAGACAACGGTAGAAAGGGTCTAGCCGTACTTCCATGGCGAAACTGCCCCCGATAGGAACCTATATCATAACCTATGTTATATTGTAGAGGGCGCTAATAATAGTTGATCGAGTAGATATTAGCTCTATATCTTAGTTAATTGAGGAGCTATTTGAAAAAAAGTGTCCGGAGGCGACTTTTTTTCAAAGCGATATATCTTAGTTAATTTTAAAGCTAGGAAAATAAAACTAAATGGCAGTGTTATGGTACACTTTACAGTTTATTTTATAGCATTTTCTATGAGCCAAGCCTAAATAAAAGTATTCAAAAAATGCAAAGAAAAATTTTGTCAATCGATTTCTGTCAGATCTAATTGAATTACCACATTGAAAAAAATATATAATAATAGCCTATGTCTTGCCTAATAGCATGCCAAGTTTCATTAAAATCCAAGAGGTGCAACATGCCGAAAAAAAATTAAAAGTAAGTGGACTGACTACCTTACGACCACTATGTTGACGCTTTTAATTTACATTACATTTCAATAGTTGCGTTTTGATAGCTCATAAAAAGTATATCAACGGTTGGTGGTGTCAACTAGCCTATTACAATGTTTTTTTGATCTACTTTTATAGTGACTGTAGTCGGTCTCAATTAAAAATGCAGTTGTTTTCGTTATGAGCGGAGCACAGTTTACACAAGATATGGGAATTCCCAAGTAAGTAGAATCCCCTCATGGCCGACTCAAGCCAGTTGGTACATAAAATAAAAATTAACGGTTTAAATTAGGGTGACCATACATCCGGAATTTCGCTGGAAAGCCCAGCATTTTGGAGTACTGTCCAGCATTTACAAGTGTCCAGCGAAAGTCCAGCATTCTGACCATATGTCCGGAATTACGCTGGAAAGTCTTACAAGTGTCCAGCATAAGTTCAGCATTCAGGTTATAGTGAAGTTACAGCATTACATTTTGTTTGGAAAAAAATTTTTTTCGGATACTTCCTTGCTCATCAAAAAATTTTGTAAGACATTTTTTTTAGATTTCTCCTCCCGCTCATCAAAAAAATTTTGGGACGAAAACAAATTTTTTCCGGATTTCTCCCTCCCGCTCATCAATTTCAATTTTCGAGGAAAAATATTTTTGCTATTTTCAGCCCAAGCTCAAGGCCCAGATCCGCCCTTGAGTGCCCCCCCCCCCCCCCAGTAACATTTCTGGATCCGCCCTTGGAAAAAGTGTCCAACATTCACTTAACAAAAATCTGGTCACCCTAGTTTAAATTGGCTTTTATTTGGCATTTGGGTCTTTTATAAATACATTGAAATTATTTAATTCATATTTCAGCATATTTTATTTAGATTAATGATAGCTCATTATAGACGTAAATACTCTAAAAATGTCAAGTGTTATAAGAAATGGGTAAACCTACTACTTGCTTGTGCTCGATATCAGGCGAGCTGTTCTTGTCTCTGCCGTTCTGAACTGTATCTTTGATCTCTCTCGCGCAGCGCACATCGCACATCGAAGTTTATTTTATTGTTTTATGATATTTATAAATATTAATACAAAAGAAATTGTACTAATTGTTTATATATTGTTCGGCTATTTCCTTCCATTTTTATTAAAATCAGACTGCTATAGTTATATTTATCTCTTTTGTTACAAATAAGGATTCACAAACACGGTATATCGCCTGTGCTAAACGCTGTGCGATGTGCGAAGCTCAAGTTGTTGATTTCATCATCTCATTTAAGAGCATGGTTCTATATAATTTTATTGTGCGATGTGCGGGGGTGTCGATATGGCCACTCTCATATAAAATAATGGTTTATTTAATTTCAGTGTGCGATGTGCGAAGTGCGGTGCTATGTGCGCTGTGCGGTGCTATGTGCGCTGTGCGGTGCTATGTGCGCTGTGCGGTGCACCGACGCGACGTGACGACGTGGTCATGCACTTACACGGAGGTTATGATATTTGTGTACACTTTTTAGGCAGGTATATGAGAGAGATCAAAGATACAATTCAGAACGGCAGAGACAAGAACAGCTCGCCTGATATCGAGCACAAGCAAGTAGTAGGTTTACCCATTTCTTATAACGCTTTGACATTTTTAGAGGATTTACGTCTATAATGATCTTTCATTACCCTAAATAAAATATGTTGCAATATGAATTAAATAATTTCGATGTATTTATAAAAGAAAAATGCCAAAAAAAGCCGATTTAAACCGTTAATTTTTATTTTATGTACCAACTGGCTTGAGTCGGCCATGGGGGGATTCCACTTACTTGGGAATTCCCATCCTGCGTAAACTATCCGTGCTCAGCTCATAACGTAAACACAACTGTATTCTTAACTGAGACCGACTATAGTCACTATAAAAGTAGATCAAAAAAACATTGTAATATTCTAGTTGACACCACCAACCATTGATATACTTTTTGTGAGCTGTCAAAACGGAACTTTTCCAAAGATTAATGAAATGTAATGCAAATTAGAAACGACAACATAGTGGTCGTGTAAGATGATCCACTTACTTAAAAAAATTTTTTCGACATGTTGCACCTCTTGGATTTTAATGAAACTTGGCATGCTGTTAGGCAAGACATAGACTATTGTTATATATTTTTTTCAAAGTGGTAATTCAATTAGATCTGATAGAAATCGATTGACAAAATTTTTCTTTGCATTTTTTAAATACTTTTATTTAGGCTTGGCCCATAGGAAATGCTATAAAATAAACTGTAAAGTGTACCATAACACTGCCATTTAGTTTTATTTTTCTAGCTTTAAAATTAACTGAGATATATCGCTTTGAAAAAAAGTCATCTTCAGACACTTTTTTTTAAATAGCTCCTCAATTAACTAAGATATAGAGCTAATATCTACTCTATCAACTACTATTAGCGCCCTCTACAATATAACATAGGTTACGATATAGGTTCCTATCGGGGGCAGTTTCGCCATGGAAGTACGGCTAGACCCTTTCTCTGAAGTATTTTCGAAACGTCGCTCGCGTCAAACAATACACGTATGATTATAATGACACCTGTGTGATTAAACACGTACAATTATGATTTGTCAAGTTTGCCAGTTTTGCAATCAAACTCCACGAATTTGCGGGTTGCGAGAAACAATGTTCCACGATATACCTATAGTGCATTTGACCGTAATTAATCGACTTCTCTGTGACTCAAATTACGTCTTTCTCACAGTCCCACTCGGAGTAATTGAAAACCCGTAATCGAAAAGCAAAACGAAATAAAATTACACCTTCTAAGCGAAAACCACGGCTCGTTAGTTTTTACAGTCCGTTTTGTTATTATTATTACTTAATAAAAAAGGCGTTGCTGAGTCTAACGGTTAAATGTATGGCGGGTCGAAAATATACCGAAAACATTTAAAAAGCCACAAGGTTTCTATAGCAGAACGGAAACGCTCCCATCACGTACATGGCCGTAGGGGAGATTGGCGCATGAGATTCGTGTGAACAGCCGACAATCATGTTCAACAAACCCCGGTATCAAATGTAGCAAATGAGTACTTTTTCTTGTTTGACGAACGATGATCCACAAAGACAAAAGGGATGCTCACTAATAATTACATGTTTTTATTTAACTCGCTTTGTTTGTTTGTTAGTTTGTTTGTTTGTGTCAATTGTTATAATTGATTTTTCAGTTACTTCCCTTGTGTGTAGAGTCTTCAAATTTGGCACAGTGACCTATTCTCGATGACGATAGAATATAATCAGATGGCGCTTTTATTCTTTTTGTCAGTATACCGTTATATGAACAGTCATTCGGCACTATTACCATTCACCATCGTTAAAAATATCGACTATCGATAACTTTAATGTAGATAAAAAAAATTATCGAGTTAGTCCTAAAAGTCAATTACAGAACCAACATTGATAAATTTCACCGAGAGCGATTAATTTATATCTACTCGATAATTGGGCTGCAGATTAATATGAAAATTTGCGCGTAGATACTTACTTGACTAGCAAAGTAGAAGAAGAAATTAGGTTATGTTCCGGTTCTTCTGTGGTTGTATTTAAAATTATTTTAAATAAAGGTCGTTTTCACTGTTACCATTTAAGATAAAAGTTTATTTTATTTTCAACACCATTGTTTTTCGAAAGAGAATAAAGGTGTAATTTATTTATTTATTTAAAGCTTGTTTCGTAATTTCTCTGTGTGTCCCCACTCTTCATATATTAGTATTGAAATGTTATCAGCCGTCAATTCATTTTTGATGTTATTGTGTTTATTAGTTCATACGTAAGAAAACAAAAGTATAAATTATAGAAAATAAACATGTATTTCATTGTTCAAAATAGATATTAATGAAATTGTTTTTAAGATTTTATACATGTCATTCAGAACTAGCAAACCTTAAGGTGATTTGGTATTACGGTAATATTTTTCCTCTGTTAGGAAAGCGTCAAGTCATATCAATAATGTTTTGAGCCATTTCTTTATTAAACCGAAATAATTGTTTAAATGTAACTTCTGGGAGTTTGAAGATATTGTCGGCATCCCTAATCATTCTAGTTAAAATTAAATCGTTCCTAAAAGCCGCTGCCTAATGAATCACTACTTCCACATCCAGATTGTATCCAAGTCTCTCAGAACTAAAAAAATGTTGATACTACCTATATTTTCACTCCACTATGTGGAAATAATTGTTTATGGAACTTTAATAATATAATATTTGAAATGGCCTACCCCAAAAACCTATAAAACGATATGCCACATCACTAGTGGGGGTGGAGATGGATCAAGTAAAAGAAAGTTTTAGGTCTTTGGTTCTTGTATACACACCAAATCACAGTTTTATTTTTTTCACCCTCTTTAATAGGGGTGGCTAACGCCAAAAAAAAAAAATTGAGAGCTTCTCTTATACATACTAAATACCAATTTTATGAACTTACTTGCTCAATTTACCTATTTACCTCCCATTTACTCCAATTTACCCTCCCAACCCTTCAACGGAATAAGATCAAAATATAAACTAGTTCCAGATCTCGCTAAAATGCATACGTGTACCAAATTTCAAGTCAATATCTTAAACGGCTCGAGAGTAATCGTGCGCACAAAAAAGTTACAGACAGACAGACCGACAGACAGATTTTTTTTCTCAAACTTGATTTCTCGATCTTTCATGACATTCTAAGCCGCTTTGAACAATAAAAATTTTCTAATTTTTTTTGCGGGACTACTTCCACTAGATGTGGAAGTTATAAATAATCACTAATAAAGGTATCTCTGAATGTTGATATGTGAATATTTTTTTACTTACATTTGCTCTAATTCCAGAATTTGTTCTATAATTGTTTCATTGACAAACAACCCAAATAGTACAGTCGAATTGATTTAATTCAATTTTACTTCCACATCCAGTGTAGTAACAAAAAAATTTTTTTTAATTTTTATTGTTCAAATAGGCTTAGAATGTCATGAAACGTCGAGATTTAAAGTTTGAGCGAAAAAAAAAAATGTCTATCTGTCTGTAACTTTTTTTTGTGCGCACGTTTACTCAGGAACCGTTTGAGATATTGACTTGAAATTTGGTACACATATGTACTTTAACGAGATCTAGAACTAGATTATATTTTCATCTGGTTCCGTCGAAGGGTTGGAGGTAAATTGGGGTAAATAGGTAAATCAAGCAGGTAAGAGTCCATAAAATTGGTATTTAGTATATATAAGAGAAGCTAAAGTCTCAAAAAAAAATTTGAAATTACCCCCATTACCACCCCCACCCCATTATTAAAGGGGATGAAAAAAAATTGTGATTTAGTGTGTGTACAAGAACCAGAAACCTCAAAATATTTTTTTACTTCATCCACCCCCACTACCACCCCCGCCCCACTACCGATGTAGGGTATGGTTTTATGGGTTTTTGGGGTAGAGGGTTTCAAATATTATATTATTAGAGTTCCATAAATAATTATTTCCACATAAAAATTTTTTTCGTTGTGAGTGACTTGGATAGAAAATTTGGATGTGGAAGTAGTGATTCCTTGGGCAGCGATTTTTTTTTGCGACATTCCACTAGAAATTTTATTATTGATTCTCATGTATTATGACCTCCTGATTATGAAAAGACATTTGCCCAAAAATTCCTGATACGTCAAAAGTTACATGCACTTTTTATCGCGCTTTCAAGGATTTTCTACTTATCTGCTTAATATATCTATATCGTATTGGTAATTGAATGAGAATTTAAAAAATACTGACTTATTTGAACTAAAATTCTTAAAAATTATAGACAACTAAGAATTCTTGAATTTCTAGGAAAATCTGAAATAATTGAAAAAGTCGTAACAATATCTACATGGGAAAAATGGGAATTTAATTTTACATAATTTAATGCCATTTGACATAAACAAGTTTTCGCGGTTTGAAGTTGACAAAATGTAACGTAAAAAAACTGCACTTGGTATATTATTATTGAATGTCTAAACTGTGAAGCGTAGCTCACCTTATGGTCTTTCAGCGTGCCAGGAAGCAAATGAGGATCTTTTACGCGAAAAAAGTTAAAAAGATTATTGCCAACCGTTACACCTGTCAATTTTTTTATAAAATATCAAATATCTCTGAAACGGCTGGGTTTAGAGAGTGTTGTCGACTCAGAATTGTTCGCTCCTTTCTAAACTTCGAAATGTATATGGTGTTCCATTTAAAACAAGCAAGTTGAGAAACAAGACGTGGCGTGCTGCGGCCAGAAGAAAACTACATTAAAGATCACAACACAACAATACAACGTTTTTGGCGACAAAAAAGGCGTGTTCAGTATGAAGATTAGTTCAACCTAGTTCAACCATTTTATGATTTTGATACAGGATTTAGTTTTGTTGTGACCATCCCCGATGGCCATTGAAAAACCGTGTCCTTAATCTGTTTCGAATGTAAATCTCGGTAATTAGCATGTCGATAAGCGTACCCCACTCTCTCACGCACCGTGAATAGTTCTCTTTTTCTCCAATTTGAATAGCCTCCATTGTTTCTTGAGACCACGGTATTGTTCCGACCATAACTGTACGCATTTCGGGAGCACGACGTACGAAAAAGACTCCATCACGTAATTCTTTTGTTTTAAAGCAGAATCCGCGACGGCGTTGCCCCGAGGGCGGGCCGCTTGTTTTTTTTTTAACGTCATATTCGGTAAGTGTATCACGTTTTAAGAAATGGCGGGCGGGCATCTGTGACCTCGGTGTGTTTGAAATCTGGGAAAAATCGAGAAAATCTCGTCATTGTCGGTGGTGTCGCTTTCAGTTCTGTGTTTTATGGAAAACTGAACCGGGAGCGTCAATAAGGATATTGTTATTTTGCGTAAAAATATTAGTCTCGAGGTAAGAGTGAAAACATGTTTTTGTATTTATGATTTTCCGCATTTCAAGGAGTTTCTTATTGGGAGAATAACAAATCATTGCATGAACTGAACCCATTGGGGGTAGGTGTGCCTTTTCTTTCTTAATTGTAAAGTACATTAATACCTATGATAGGTTTATTCATTAAAATTTTGCCGATGAATGATTTTATTGAATCAACGTACAATTGTACAGGATTATTACTTCAAATTTGTAAAAATTTTTATTGTTCAAATAGGCTTAGAATATCACGAAACGTCGAGATTTTAAGTTTGAACGAAAAAAAAATTTCTGTCTGTCTGTCTGTAACTATTTTTGTGCGCGCGTTTACTCTGGAACCGTTTGAGATATTGACTTGAAATTTGGCACACATATGTACTTCATCTTGTTCCGTCGAAGGGTTGGGGGGGTAAATTGGGGTAAATTTGGGGAAAATAGGTAAATCAAGCAGGTAAGAGTCCATAAAATTGGTATTTAGTATATACAAGAGAAGCTAAGGTCCCAAAAAAAGTTTTGGCATTAGCCACCCCCATTACCACCAAAAAAAAATTGTGATTTAGTGTGGGTACAAGAACCAGAAACCTCAAAATATTTTTTTACTTCATACTTCATTATAAGAATAAAAATAAAATCCTGAGATAAAGAATATTTTATAACAACGAAAATTTTACGACAGCGTCAGCATTCTGTTCATCAACTATTAAAATTGTTCAAAATGGTCACCATTATTTAAAATACAAAGATCATACCTTTTTATTAAATTATTTAAACAACTAGAAACGGAGCTTTATTGCTACTCAAAGGAACTCTCGTAATCCAGCTCTCGGCGGGGCATTAGTCCGAATAATAGCTGTGGATGATAGCCTGGTTTTTTATTCCTTGTATATTTAAGGAAATGTATAGAGGACTTCGACAGAATATTACATTAAGTATGTAATATTCTACCCTCTAAAAGCGTACCTACTATACTTTGTCAAGTTTAGATGCAGTTGAGGTAGCATGGCATTCGAAAGACAATTTTGAATTAACCTCAACTCCCAGGAATTTTGTGTTGTTTGAACAGGTATAGGTTTGTTTTTTGGGATTGTTTTACTAAACTGGATAAAAACTGTTTTGTCGTTGTTTGGGATAAGTGAATTGTCATGGCACCATTTATCCATTTTATCTATCGCAGATGTTCCTACATATGACGTAATGTTAATATTGTTGGTAGATATTACATAGTATCATCATAGTATTACAAGTATCGTCCGAAAATTGATACAAGGTATTTATTGCCAAGTTAACAGGTAATTCATTTACGTACAGTAAAAATAATAAGGGTCCCAGGAATGAACCTTGGGACACCCCTGTAGTTAATTGTCTTGGTTTGGAAAATACGGTAGTTATGTCATTGCTCTCTCTGGCACTGATACAAACTTTGTTGGAAAAATAAGATTTAAAAATTTTTAAAGCTGTGCTTTTGACACTATAGCACTCCAAGTTGTCTCACAATCTTCGTTTTAGAAACGTCAAATTATGAATTTGTGTTTTGACGTTTAAGCTAATTTTGAAATTTATTTATCTAAATATGGAAATTGAGGACTGTCGTGGAAAAAAATATGAACATATGAGACTCATGCATAAAGTGCCTTTTTTGCACTCATGGGATGTCGCGCTCAGCTACGGCTCGCGAGTCAGACTTGAGATGTTTTTACATAAGAATCAGTCTTTTCAACTATTAATAATAATAATAATAAGGGGCCTGCCGTAGGGCGCCAGAGACTCTTATGTACTTGCTGTCGGCTTGCCCGACATATGCAGTCTCGGCCTATATCCAAAGGCACGATGGAGCATTACGAGTGCTTTATTACCATTTACAGCACTCGTATGAGATAGACGAGACACCAGGGCTGCCTTACGCTCCGGGGGACATTGAGTCCGTTGTGGGAAATGAGAAGTGTCTAATTTATTGGAACTGCTCTTTTCCCACCGTCAAGCAAATGCAAGCCAACAAGCGTGACGTAGTCCTCTTCGACCATAAACTCAAGACAATGTATGTCGTGGATTTCTCGGCTCCCGCGGAGAACAACATTATCTTGAAGGAGGAGGAAAAACGGATAAAATAACAAGATTTGCTCTTCGAACTCCGCAGACTCTATCCAGACCATACTGTTAAGATAGTGGTACTGATTATAGGAGCCCTCGGTGGAATGAGACACACACTGCTTTCGGAACTTCATCATACCGGCATGCCGAAATTCGGCAGAGGTCTTAGCCGGCAGAATGCAGAAGGGCGTCATCCTCGGTTCATTGCGTCTGCTCAGGGCACACGATTCTCGGACCCCGTAGTCACTCACCCCACGGGTGTGGGGAGTGGGGAGTGGCTGTCGATACTACCAGCTCACCCCCCTCTGTGAGGGTCGGAGCCACAGAGAAGGGTGACTGGTTTTTAACAAAAAAAAAATAGTCTCATGTTTATGAACATATGAGCACACCTCAAAAATGTACAGACCAGCAACTGTCAAAATTTTTAAAGACATTACGGCAACTCTCTGTAATTTAAATTGAATAAAATACGAATTGCATATTTCTGTAATAAAAATACCCTAGTCACATTACAACCCTTGCCCCAGTTTACATTTCCGTACCTATGATGCGCATGTAAATTAGCATAATAGAGTACTTTAAGAATTTCCTGGCTACAATGTTTTGACATAAATTTTAGAGCATAATAACTTGTTCTTAGCTTTATACATAATTTTTCGATATGTTGAATCCATTGTAAGTGTTTATCAAAAGTAACACCTAAGAGTCTACTATCAACACAAGTTTCTATTTCCCAGTCAGTACCATTAAAAAGTGTTAAGCTCTCGGAATTATTATTCAGTGAAAATTGTATTGAAACTCTTTGTTTTATTTAGAATTAGGTTATTATTTTGAGACCAATGTATGATTTTTTGATAAACTCTTTCAGTGGTTACTTTTGTTTCATTTCGATTGTTGCCGGCGACTAGAATGTTTGTATAATCAGCATAACAGATTACATGAACACTTGGTATTTTTTGTAGATGACTAACCACGTTGTTAGCAAATATTATTTATAAAAGTGGTCCCAAAATTGACCCCTGTGGAACTCCTTGTTTAATATCACAAATATTACTTTCAACTCCACCGGCCATTTTTACAATTTGTGTTCTGTAGTCTAAATAGGAGGAAAATATTTGTAAAGCAGTTCCTCGAATACCGTATCGTGTAGTTTGGCCTTAGCAGCAACTGATTTCTTGTTGTCTAAAACTTTATGATTTTGTGATGAAAATCACACAACGCAGACTCCGTGCTGGTGAAACCATGTTGGACAGGAGACAGTAACATATTCTGATATGATATTCTGATTATAATAAAATTTCCGTTTACTCACTTAAAATTGCGTACAGCATTTATTATTCTGTCTCAAATAGAAAAATATAGATACTTTAATGTTATTAACTCTTGATCCCTCTTTGTCTTCCAAAACATATATTTGTTTTAATGACTATGCCAGGTTGTTGTAAAAACGAACGATCGTGATATGTCGTAATTTTAAAGAGGTCTTGTCGTCAGTCCTCCCGCTGTAACGTCAAAATGTATAGAACGAACAATTCATTGTGCGGAATAATTCGACATGCCGATCCCGGTAGCCATTGTTTTCGCAAATTATAGTAATCAGAAACAAAAGAAACGTGTATAATAACAGACAATCGATGAATATGTATGGGCATCGCCTACCGTATTGTAATAATAAGACAATATTGTAATATTGACGTGATTTCTGACAGTTCTCATTAAATTAATCATTAATTGGAGCGGCCGCAAACAACACGTGTAGACACGGAGACACACAACAGTTGCTTTGGACACCTCCCGATGACAAACATTCACTAGATATATTGTTTGTGGGTGTCCGCTGCTGTGGAGTAATTATTTTTGTGTGACATCTATTTGAAATGATCAATTCATAACGCGGAGGCGTTCATCGGCGGCGAGGTGAGCGGTTTTTTGTTAAGCGATCAAATTGAAGTTACTCCACCGAAGCGTGGCACGTTCATTATTTTGTTTGTCGCCATGTGGTGACGAAATCGTAGAATTCGAGCGTCTTGTCGTAATTCTCACAAGAAAGTGTATCATAGTTCTTGAATGTAATTGACAGTTTGATTCTTTTTAAAGTTGTTTTTTTTACTGCCATTGTCAAAAATGTCATTTTTTAATACTTTTAAGCGCCAATACACATATTTTACTTCCACATCCAGTGGAAGTATAGTAACGACAAAAAAATTTTTAAAAATTTTTATTGTTCAAATAGGCTTAGAATGTCATGAAACGTCGAGATTTTAAGTTTGAGCGGAAAAAAAAATTTCTGTCTGTCTGTCGGTCTGTAACTTTTTTTTGTGCGCACGTTTACTCTGGAACCGTTTAAGATATTGACTTGAAATTTGGTACACGTATGTATTTTAACGTGATCTGGAACTAGATTATATTTTCATCTTGTTCCATCGAAGGGTTGGGAAATTGGGGTAAATTTGGGGTAAATAGGTAAATTTAGCAGGTAAGAGTCCAGAAAATTAGTATTTAGTATATTAAAGAGAAGCTAAGGTCTCAAAAAAATTTTTGGCATTAGCCACCCCCATTACCACCCTCATCCCATTATTAAAGGGGATGAAAAAAAAAATGTGATTTAGTGTGTGTGTACAAGAACCAGAAACCTCAAAATATTTTTTGACTTCATCCACCCCCACTACCACCCCCTAGCACCACCCCCACACCACTACCGATGTGGGGTATCGTTTTATAGGTTTTTGGGGTAGAGGATTTCAAATATTATATTATTAAAGTTCCATAAGCAATTATTTCCACATACAAAATTTTTTCGTTGTGAGTGACTTGGATAGAAAATCTGGATGTGGAAGTAGTGATTCCTTGGGCAGCGGTTTTTTATTTCGAAAAAAACTTGAAAAATTGATTGATTATAAAAATCGTGTTTTTTAACATTACACTGCCATATCTTCAAATCTAATTGAGCTATCGATCTGATTTTTTTTTTTTTTAAATTCAAGTACACGAATAAGCGCTTCCATTGGTCTTTTTGTTTCTATCGATAATTGTTTATTATTGTCTTTAAACAACAATGAAGTTATTACTCGACTATTACTTCGCTAAAAATGTACTCATATTTTGACTAAGCGAAGAACTTTTTTATTTTTAAAAATTTTCATATACATCCAGCGAAGCAATTGAAGCTAAGATACAGGAGAAGTTTTTGAAAAAAAAATTTTATCTAGGACTTATAGTTTTTTATTTATGAATATTTTTGTGACGTAGTATCATATGGTATACACCCGGCTACGCCTACTTCCAGGAAATGCCCAGGACATTTTTCTTAAATGCATTAACTTCTAAAATAGTTTTGAAATTTTTAAAAAAATTTTCCCTATTTTAGGGGTTTATATTACATTTTCTAGAGCTAATACGTGATAGTTTATGAGAAAGTGGCACTGGCACGTCAAAGAGTGAAACTTTTCAAGCATTTTAAGCTCAACCGCATCAAAGAATTCGTTCAAAATTGAGCGACTTACAGAATTTTGAAAAAAGTATAGCAATGGTTCTCCACTGTGCGGCAGGAGTATGGCGTAAATTATCCGATTGACCTTTGAAATAACCTTTTTCAGTCATGTTTAAAACTATTTAAACCCTTTTATCATTGCACGCACAGAGATGTAGTGAGAGATGAAGTTCAATTTGAGTGTTTTCAGTTATGCGTTATGCCCCTTCTCCCAGATACTAGTCTGTGATTTAAATATTTTCCAGTTAGAAATTATGAAAACAGATTTGATAATTGCTAATGTTTAATAACACTATATTAATATATATAAATTAATTTAAAATGTACGGCACATGCAACAAGCCTATTTGACTGGGGTTCTAATAATATTCCCCATTCGTCTTAATTAAGGTATGAGAAGGTATTTAAGCTCCCTTCAAAAGGATCTTATGACAACAATCTTTGAACGTTCATACGACAATTTTCCACATTCGTCCTTGTGTCTTAAATAACTATTTTGACTTAAATAAAAGTTGTGAGACCATTCTCAACAGCTGTGTTTACGTAAATTTTTTGTGTTTCTCGTGACTGTTCCTAAAAATACCTGCCTGGTTCCGGATTCCTCTGAGTGGGAGACACTGAAAAATGTGTTTACACGATCTTTTGTTTTCTTTCTAATAATAGCTATTCATGTGGCTTTAATGGCAATTTAACCTTACAACTTTTTTTTTGCAGGAATGGTGACCAGATCGTACTTATATCGATTGTAATCCAGCACAAGAAGCACATGTAAGTATTTTTTGAATTGCCTTGTTTATAAAAAAAAATGGCTAATTGTGAAAGTATCAGTATACAGTTCGACATTTGCGTTCAGTATGTGATACAGGACTTCTGTACAAAAATTTTTTTCTACGATTATAAAATTTGTAATATACCAATTATATTATATCAGATATGTATAAATAAGTACTTTCATTTATTGCCATTTTAAATAAATAAATAAAATATATGGAAAGAAAAAGTACCACTATATTCTTGTAAATAATGCTCTTATTTAGACAAATCTAGATCCCGCAGACTTAAGAATCATTGAGGTGGCTTTGAAGCGGTTGAAAATATTTTCAAACATTTTTTTCATTTTCAAAAAAAAAAAACTCACAAATTGCAAAAACTATTTTTCCTTGGAAATAAAATAAGCAACAGTTCTGTATAAGGCTTTTTGTAAAGTCAATGAATTTGTCAAAAAATTGCCTTAAATTAATTTTGGAAAATATCAACCATCTTGGATCCAAATGGTATCTGGCCACAGTATTATCTCCTTCGAAAAACATCCTTTAGAGTAATGCCAGTTAGAGTGTCATACAGTAATATTGTTCACGAATAGCCGTTTTGGGTTTATTTTTCGGCTTTTTGCTTCTTAATAATATCCACCCCCATCTTTAACCAAGCATTTTACAATTTTACAATGTTCTGTGATTTTCTAAAAGACTTTAATTCCGTTCAGCATGAAATATTATTGCTGAACCGTATTCCAAAGACATTACTATAAATCATGGCGTGCCTCAAGATTCTGTTCTTGGCTCAATTTTGTTTTTGTTATACAGAGTGTCCAAAAGTATGGACACGCCTGAATAATTCGTCAGGATAGCCAGATATAAGGAAAATTACCTCTATAAAAGTTGTTGAGGTCATCGGGGACACCACTTGGCGACTGATTTGACCTTCAAGGTCATTTGAAGGTCAAATGTTTATCAAATGGGAATCTCCCTAGACACCGAAGTCGAGCATGAAATGACCTGGATTTGACCTTAAAATCTATCTGTAAGGTCATCACGATCACCATTGCCTGCCTTCAGTTACCAGACCCAATTTGACCACTTACAACTCTAATGCAAAATTGTTCGCTCTTTCAAAATCTGGGGTTAAACACAGGGGTTCCTGTTTTAAAAATAAAAGTTGACCTTCAAATGACCGTGAAAATGTCCTTCAAGGTGGATCCAAGGTCACCAATATACGATACGTTTTAATGTAATACAATATTTTATTTATTTTTGTTTTTTAAATTGTTTTTTATTGTATTGTTTCTATTTTGTGTTTTTTTTATCTGTTTCATTTACTTGTTTGTATCTTGTTCCCTTTTACTTTGTCAATTAGAAGTAGTTTTTTTCTGGACAGTAAAGTATATCTTGATTTGATTATGGGGAAAATTTCACAAGTCACTTTTTTAGCCAATCAGAAGTTTGTTCTTGGTTTCGTTACCATAGCACCTAAAAAATTTCCAGAAATATTCATCCTCCAGGGTATCCTGAACGAAATTAATAAATGGATATTTTTCTGTCACATTATTGACATATGATCATATTTGACATTTGCTTTCACATAAAAATGGAATTTTATTTGTCATTAAACGAGATAATTATTAAAGAAATCATTGAGCTCATGAAACAACATTTTATTTCATGTTTAATTATGATACCGTACGAGGGCGCCGTACCCCAGGGGGCTTAATAATACTTTTTTTTTTCGAGTAAAATTTATGAGGACGAAAAAATTTGGTTTTTTACTCGGGATAATTTTTAAAAAAATCATGTACTCAAAAAATTTCCAGCAATAATTCAAGTACTTGGAAGATTTTCTAAGAGCCAATTAAAACATGTACTATTTTTTGGCCGACTTAAGGCTTAACTAGTCCTAAGCATCGGTGTACCTAGTTTCTAAACCGCTTACTCACATTATCCGAGAGCCCGAGGGCTCATTAGTATTTACGTTGTAAATTTCAAAAAAGGGTTGATCCTTTACGACCTCGAAGAAAGGGCGAATGTTCCTCTCTGCACAGAGGCACCCTCGTTAGCAACAATTTACTTCTGATGTAAGGATTCTGAACGTTGTGGAAAGACGTATGAAGGCGAAAAAGGCGCATGTCCTTCCTCTTGAGCTTACGCGAAAGAGAATGTAGCTGCCGTAAAGGGAATAATTGAAGAGTGGGGCCACCTGTGCGGGGATGAATTGGATCTGAGGATTTGCATCCTCAGCTGTGTGTAATGATCTCTATCGGGAAAGTTGCGGGCGGTTTTGTATTCGATAAACTGCCTGAGTGTGTAGGTGTGTTAGAAACAATGGAGATGTTCCTTCTTTTTGTAAATGTTCCAAGCTGATTCTCTCTTCTGACCGAACGGGACTTAATAGTCCGGTGACATTAGGAAATTGTTTCGAAAAGTTTTGGGACTAGCCAAAAATTAGTCTACCTCCTACAGAATTTCCTCAGGAATCTGAAAAAAATAGTGTTGACCACTCAAAACGGCGGCTTTAATGGTTATTTAACTTTTTGTAAACAAAATTAATTTTGCAACTTAGTTTTTTGCCTATATCTTTGTTTTTAAAGGTCCTAGAAAAACGTTCGACCCATCAATTTCTTCGTCATGAGCTCCCCTGTAAGGTAGGTAGGTATACGCAAAGAACTAATCTTTGATTGTTAGTAACATTTTATGGCAAAAAACTGAAGAAATTGAATTTCTCGATCCTCGAACGTTGAAGTACTGTAGAAACAAATAAAATCTGTGTTAGCGATATTATGAGAAATAGTATGTATTTTGGCCCACTTTGTCCCGTTGCAAAAGATTAATTATTTTTCTTTGCAATGAATTTATAAAAAGAAAATCAAACTGTTATATTAAAAGATCAAATTAATATTTTACAGTTCTGTTCCGGTGAATACATTGTATTTGACGTACATTTACATAATCAAAAAGAATGTTGCAAAAAAATTTTAATTTGCGAGTTTTTGACGCAAAAAATGAATTTTGCAACTTAAACAAATGTAAATATCTCAGTGAATTTTGCATAAAATTTATTGCAACCAGTGGCATTTCAATTGCCATAAAAAAACACGAATAAAAAAAATTGTGCTCCGATGCTTTGGAGCCGAGATACGAAGAATTCGCATTTTTTGCGATTACGGCGAAATTTGAAAATATTTTTACTTGAAAATTTAACTGAATATTTCTCGGAGTGTGTGTTATCGCTTACAAAAAGTGCCATGTCTGTATATATATAAAAGGGCCATGGGAAAAAAATCGAGAAAATTGCATCTTCGGCGCTCGAGCTGACACCAGACGCCAAATCCCCCCCCTCCCCTTCTCTGCGAATGGCGTACTTGGACAGTTTTACTGCGGCGGCAGCTTTATTTCTCTTTTTCTCGGCTTCAGGAGTAACTAGATGAACGTTTTTTTTTTAATTTAACTTATTTTTTCTCAGCTTTCCGATTATTTTTCAATTATTCAATTACATTGCTTCATAAAATAAATATTTAAAGATTACATAAAATTTATTTGATGAAAGAATAGTTTTTACTCGTATTGGGGATAAAAAAAGTATACATACAATGTTACTAACAGTCAGATTCGTTCTTTGCGTATACCTACCATATAGAGGAGCTCATGACGAAGAAATTAATGGGTCGAGCGTTTGTCTACGACCTTTAGAAGTGAAGATATAAGCAAAAAACTAAGTTGCAAAATTCATTTTGTTTACAAAAAGTTAAATAACAATTAAAGCCGTCGTTTTGAGTGGTCAACATTATTTTTTTCGTATTCTTGAGGAAATTCTGTAGGGGGTAGACTAATTTTTTTCTAGTTCCAAAACTTTCCAAAAAATCGTTATTTTAAATTAAATTAATTTAACCAAAGAATTAATTAAAAAATGTATGCTTTGAAGCAACAAAATTTGCAGGATTTCACTTTTTGATCCTTAAATGTAAATATAACGTTTTTTTTTAATGGGATCGAAACTTTATTTCACATACTTTCATTCGACTTTGAACTATCATCGCTATCCTAATAACGAGTAAAATAAGTTCCAGCTCCCTATTAGGTCTTGAAATCCATGGTATACTTTAAGAGTTACGACAGAAAATTTCGAAAATGCTGAATATGTCTAAGCTAGATATCTTCGTTATTTAAAGGGACACTAAAAAACTTCTGAGACGAAATTATTTTGCAAGATAGCATTTTAACGAGGTATTATCTATTTTTTTTTTTCAGAACTGTTGGATTACGAGATATACTATTTGGTTTTCCAATAATGAGTGTTTTAAAGTGTTTTCCTAAGTAGTATATTAGCGTAACCCGATTAAGGCACCAGTATACAGAAAGTAGATAATTTCATATTAAATAAAAAAGTGTGAATGACTAAATTTGAATAAATGATTTAAGTATTTGAATTTTTTTTTCTTTAAAATGCTAAGAATCCTATCATGTAATTCAATACTTCGTCAGTATTAGCTAGAAGAGTAGTTGTTTTGATTGATTCTCCAATAATGAGTGTTTTAAAGTATTTACCTAACTAGTATATTAGCGTACCCAGATTAGGGCAACAATATACAGAAAGTAGGTATTTTCATAATAAATAAAAAGTGTGTAAGTTGTGATTTGCATAATTCCTAAATAATATTCTCTAATCATGATAAAAGCAAATAAATAAAAAATAATTAATTGTAAAAATACAAAAACATGTTTAAAACAGTAAAATAATTTTTTTAAATAACATAGTACTTGTCATGGAGAAGCATGATAAAACAAAACAATTAAAAAATCCAATAAGTTGTTCCAATTTTTACTATAATAAAACATTAACACAATTATACACAATAATTATGAAGTAAATTCAGATAACAAAAACAAAATAATACTCAAGAAGACAACATGGAACAAGTATGGGAACAGAATTCAGTTATGCTGATGTAAAATCTTCCATAAATGATCAATATACCATGTTAAAATTAAAACATGAAATATTCTAACATTTATTATAAAGCCATGCATTTATTGATAAATGCTCCTGAAAATCAATTGTACTGAACATAATGAACATATTATAACGGCCATTGAAAGTGAGTCGCATTTTTTATCAATTTTAAATTTTTAAACGAGTGAGTGAGTGAGAGTATAGCTCTACTGACGGATGTGAACTGTTACAAAAATCGCTGCCCAAGGAATCACTACTTCCACATCCAGATTTTGTAATAATAATAATAATAATACAATATTTGGCTCCAAAAACCCATAAAATGATATGCTATATCGGCAGTGGGGGCAGTGGGTGAGGATAAAATAAAAAAAATGTTGATACCTTCGGTTCTTGTACACACACTAAATCACAATTTTATTTTTTTTCACCTTCTTTAGTAATGGGGTAGGGGTGGTAATGGCTAATGCCGAAACATTTTTTGAGACCTTAGCTTCTCTTATGTACTAAATGCTAATTTTATGGACTGTTGCTTGATTTACCTATTTACCCCAATTTACCTCCCAATCCTTCAACGGAATAAGATCAAAATATAGTTCCAGATCTCGTGATAATAATATAATACATAGTGTCCATCGTCATGGAACCTGTAGATGACTCAGTATTTATCATGAAGGTGTCGTCAGCTTTGAGCATCCTTAAATCTGGATGAATTCGCTTCCTTTCTGTATGGTCGATAACATTAGAATGCGTACCAAGCGTACACCGAAATCGATAGAGGTTTATTCCTCATTATATCCACAAGCCCTCGTGGCAGTTTGAATATATCTACCTATATCGTAATAAAACTAACCGTCCCGAATGTAACTCTCCTATTTTCATGCATTCCCTCTTGCGACCGTTCGCCTCCGGCGCGTTTTCACCGGGTTTCCCTACATTTCCGTGCGCCATTTAGACCGGTGAATGTTCGACGTCCCACATTCACTACCAGTTATTTTTTATCGAGCGTCGTCTCTCTTTATGTAAACAGTCGTATTAAGGTCCTTAGCTCCTTGATTACAGTTACCGGTATCCGTTCAAGCCTCATTGTGCCGAGGCCCATTTGTCAACAAAAGTAAACAAAAATAATAAAGGAATCATATTTGCCCAGAATTTGGAAATTAATGTTAATTTCTACGCATTGCATCAATATTGGTTAAATAATGTTAATATTGAATCTGGTCTGCCAATATTTGTGGAATATTGGATATATATTGGACTAATATATTAAAAATACAGCTGATAAGAATATAGGTAATATATTGTACCTATATCCACCCAATATATTGTGCTTAAATATTCTAATTTGTGTTAACTTGTTCTTGGACTTCTTCCATTTCAACAAAATTATTCGCTGCATCTACAACTCTCTTCTGCAGATTGTTTACATTAATATCGGCAGAGCAGGATTTTTTTAATATTAAACCAGCGCAATTCCGGATGGACTTAGTACAATTTCGAGTACTTTTACTTAAGTACTGACTAGCTCTGACAGCAACTCACTAAAAACAGGAAGACGACCATTAGGGTGGTCCTTAGCTATATTTGACGATATTTTTTCTTACAATTTTTTCGGCCTCACCCCCTAAACTTTTTCCAATTATTTAAAAAATGAAGTATACAACATTTTAACTTAATCGGATAACGCTAACCCGTGCCTCAAGGCAATTAAACTTCACCATCAGACGCAGTTTTTATCGATATTTTTTTCTCACAATTTTTTCGGCCCCACCCCCTAAAGTGGTTCCAATTATTTAAAAAATGAAGTATACAAAATTTTAACTTAATCGGATAACGCTAACCCGTGCCTCAAGGCAATTAAACTTCACCATCAGACGCAGTTTTCATCGATATTTTTTTCTCACAATTTTTTCGGCCCCACCCCCTAAAGTGGTTCCAATTATTTAAAAAATGAAGTATACAAAATTTTAACTTAATCGGATAACGCTAACCCGTGCCTCAAGGCAATTAAACTTCACCATCAGACGCAGTTTTCATCGAAATTTTTTTCTTACAATTTTTTCGGCCCCACCCTTTAAAGTGGTTTCAATTATTTAAAAAATGAAGTGTACAAAATTTTAACTCGATCGGATAACGCTAACCCGTGCCCCAAAGCAGTTAAAATTCACCATCAGACGCAATTACTATTTTCAATAGTATCTCGTGAACTAGAACATTCATGTTATCGTTGAAATGCTAGGATACACGTTCTGTGTCCCATGAATTAATCGAATTAGCTTCCCCTTATTGTAAGGGATATCTTAGAGCAACACGGTATCTGTCGCTGTTGTCTGCTAGGCGTATGACTTCAACAAACTCTTTTTCATTCGTCGCTTTTTAACAACGATTCCCTTCGATATTGCCATCTGCTGCAGCTGAGGCTCGAACTCAGTAAAGATAACAGAGGCACTAAACATCCATACCCTAGCCAGGAACCTTCGAACCAGGAAACTCGTGGTCTCAATGCTAACACGTAAGCACTGAACCACTGAGTCAGTTAAGTTTCTTTCACCATTTGCCATCTGATTTCCCATGAACCATTAACCGTTTTATGTTTTCCTTTTCGGTTGATGTGGCCAAAAACATCATAGTTCTCGTCAGTAGTGAGATATAGTGGACCTCCGATCGGCTTCAATTGTTCGCAATTATGGTGACATATTACTGAATTCACCGGTCACGAGTCTTCACGACGCTGCTAAAATCTTTCTATTTAGAGATTTTACTAATCAAATAATCGGCAGTAAATTACCATTTAGCAGACAAATTTTAAGTGAGTTTATTTCAATTTCAGAGAAGTTAAAATGACAATTTGTAAAAGCGTTCTGCGAAATATTAATATTTTGGCAAAAAGTCTGGATATTAACGTTTAATAAACAACATTGTCCAGAGGTAGAACCTTATATCCGAAATGGAGATGTCTATAAAAAATGTTTGAAACTACGGCTAAAAAAGAAGAGAACTTTTGAGGAAAATTAGATAAACTCTCGTTTTTTGGTCACGTCAACCGAAGAGTGGACAATATAAAACAGTTAATATTTCAGGAAAACTAGATAGCAAAGAGCTAAGAGACCGATCTGCTGAACGTTGTGCTGATATCAGCCAGGAGCTGATGGGAAAAGCTTTGGAAAGGTTGTGCGGCACTGACAATGCCGATGAGTTTGGATGTATGTCTGCAGACAGCCTTGGTTTTGGATTTGGGGGTTGTCTAGTTATATATGGTGTGCGTGTTACTTCAGAGTTAGATTTGATGTAGATAACTGAAAACATATTATTTTTTATTTCAAGCAGTACAAATTTCAGAAGATCAGTTTGAGGTCGTTTGGAAACGACTCGTAGAAAATGAACAAATAATGTTTAAAGTCAAAATTACAGTATGAAAATTTGAGAGGCCAATTTTGTATGGCCAGTAGTGTACAAAATTTCGATTGTAAGTTATTATTGAGAAGCCAATTCGAATAACTCATGGGATCTAAACATCTGCTAAGACGTCAATAGTACCTGTTTACGCCAATCAAAACTCCATTATTTCGAAAAGTATTAATTGTAGATATGAAAAAAATACAAATAAACGAAGTTTAGAAAAAGAAATTTTCATTCGATTAAAAATGTAAAAAATTTCGATATGATCAAAGTAGGCGAAAATTGCGTATTTTCGTGACTTTTAATGGCCTTGAGGCACGGGTTAGCTTTATCCGACCGAGTTGAAATTTTGTATAGTTCATTTTTTAAATAATCGGAACCACTTTCGGGGGTGGGACCGAAAAAAATCCAATGCCGCAAAGTAAGACCACCCTAACGACCATGTTACACGTAAATAACAACAATTGAAATGATTATAAACAAAAGGGAAAGGATCAAGCATAGCGCATATGTCGGCGCATGTCCCCACTAATTGCCTACTAATTCCTCACTAATTCTTTACTAATTCTCTAACAATTCCTGCTAAATCTTCACTAATTTCATAATTCCAGACCAAATTCTTGTACACCAAAATTCCTCTGCGGAATACCTCTCGTTTCAATACTTAATGTTACAGACAGACAGGCAGACAGATCGCATTATCGGATCTTAAAACGAACTAATTCGATTTAATTGAAATATAGCCTACTATACGGTTACGGAAATGGAAATAAAATAGAATGAAAATTGTCATCCACAAAACATGAATGGGCAAATTAAAGAAATAAATCAGCAACCTGTTGAGCTGTTGCGGCATTTTTAATTATTTTAGCGCATTAGCTCCAGGCAAAATAATCCAACTTTTATAAAGCTTAAGGTTAGAGGTCGGGAATAAGGGCGGCGCGGCGGCGGAGGGGATCACTTCGTTAAGTAGCGCTAAAACCGATAGTGCGCGGTCGATAAGTGACATTTCAGCACTTCTGGTGGCGCGTTAAAAGGCCCTTTTTCATTATAATTTGCATGAGCATGGAATTATTAAGTGGTTCGTTGGGTATAAGATTTATATCTGTGTTATTAAATTAATAACAATGAAGAAGTGTTTTACATAAATTAATGTGCTTTTCCGTAGCTTTCTCATTTTAAATCTTTCGAAGCGCTCTTGTGTACGGTGTAAGTGTCATCGTCAAAAATTTCGTTAAATATCATCTCGGATTTATTTAATAAATTCTTTAATTTGAATTTCAAAATTCATGACATTTTTGATGCTAGAAAAGATCCTTCAAATTGTCAAGATATCCGGTTATTAATACACAAAAGGTCGATTTTTTACCGAGTAAATTTTTTTTCCACAAAGACCTGTTTTCCCATGAATATTATTAGAGAATTATGGACATGGAAAAATCGCGACACGAAGTGGAGCGATTTTTCCTATGTCCTTTAATTCCAGCAAAATTTTCATGGAAAACAGGTTTGAGTCACTTAAAAAAAGTACAAAATAACTTTTATAACTTTTTGTGATATGTTGCATAATTTTCCGGATTTTTAACTGAAAATATACATATAGTCCACTCAAATTAGGAAAAAAAAACGCCGTTTTAGAGAAAAATTTTGAACAGCAGTTTCTCTGCATAGGTCAGGGATTCCCAACAAGATTTTTTTCAAGGACCCCTTCATCGGTCGCTATACTGACAAGGACCCCTTAAAAGCTTAAATTCTTCTTAAAATGAAGATTATGTAGAATCTACCACTGCAAGTCAAGTAAAATACAAAACAATTGAATATCTCAGTGACATTTCATGGACCCCTAGGGAGTCCGCGGACCACCTGTTGGGAATCCCTGGCATAGGTAGTAAGTACTCAACTTTTAGAACAATTTTTTTGCTTATGCGCAGAAAAAAAAGACCTGATTTTTGAGATATATACATTTCATTTAGACTTTTATATCTCGAAAAGTACACATTTTTAAGGCTAAACGGACATAGGTAAACGTGTTCAGAATACGATTTCCTGCAAAAAGTTCTATACATTTTTCCGATTATCTCATGGGCTTTTCCGGAAAAACGACTTGAAAAATATATGTTTTTTTGTGTTTTTTTTTTAATTTTTAATGCAAATATCTCGAAAAGCATGCGATTTTAGGGCTAAATGAACTTGCTCAGAATGAGATTTTCTACAAAAAAGCTCCCATACATTTTTCTATTATCCCGTTGGTTTTTGCTGAAAAGCTTTTCGAAGAATATGTATATTTGCTTTTTCGTGTTTTTTTTTTTCCTATGGACGTATATATCTCGGAAAGTACGCATTTTTAAGGTTAAATGAACATTAGTAAACTTGTTCAGCATGTGATTTCCTATAAAAAAGTTCCATATATCTGAGAGATATATATACGCCAAAATGAAAAAAAAAAAAAACACGAAAAGCAAATATATATTCTTCAAGAAGCTTTTCCGGAAAAACCAATGAGATAATCGGAAAAATGTATAGGAGCTTTTTTGTAGGAAATCTCATTCTGAACAAGTTTACTTATGTTCATTTAGCTCTAAAATCGCGCACTTTTCGAGATATTTGCATTCAAAATAAAAAAAACACGAAAAAAACATATATATATATATATATATATATATATATTTTTTTTTTCCGGAAAAGCCAATGGGATAATCCGAAAAATGTATAGAACCTTTTTTGTAGGAAGTCGTATTCTGAACATGTTTACCTATGTTCGTTTAGCCTTAAAAACGCGTACTTTTCGTGATATATACGTTTAAATGAAAAAAAAAAAAAACGAAAAAATGTATATATCTCAAAAATCATTTCTTTTTTTTTCTGCGCATAAGCAAAACTGTTCTAAAAGTTGAATTCTTACTTCCTATACAGAGAAACTGCTGTAAAGAATTTTTCTCCGCTTTTTTCCTAATTTGAGTGAACTACTACGTAAGTGGGATACATGCAATAGAAGTAGAAGCCTTTCTTTTTAAAATGCTTTTTTTCGTGTGCAGTAATTTTTGTAAATATTATTAAGATTTTTTACGTGCATGCAAGTTTTTAGAAATACTCATTTCGCGTGCTTACAAAATTGAAACAACCACACATCTTTTTGGTTGCATTTTACGCAAAAAGTATTGCACATACAAAAATATTAAAGGCCCTTACAACATTTTTTAGATAATACCAATTTTTTGGGACGTTACTTTAATTTTGCCCCATGAAGTGGTAACCCTGAAGATGAAAACTTTGATTTGTTCCCAGTACATACTTTTACTGGCATATTAAATGGATTAGATAGAAGTTAAAACATCTACTACTGAATGGTTTGGATATTCTGAAAGTTGATGTTATAACTGACATTTTTGTTTGTGGTTATTAGTGTGTTCAAAAGGCTAATTTGTAAATTCCAAATTATGTAAATAAATCAATCGGTAGACATCTGGCTGACGACGCTAATTACTGTGTGGACAGAGCTGTCAGCAGGTATTGAAATTGTCGGTAAAGATCTCCACATGTGCTGACAGCGAAATTGATGATAGTGATTTACTTTAACAGAAATACAGCGTTTTTTTGTTGACGACTAAAATTTTCATCATTACCGTTACAACATTAGATCAGAAAATTATAATTCTGTCGGAATCATCCTAGTTTGGTTCCTACAATTTTTTTTTTTTTTCTAGAAGTGTACTGATAGATTTGGAAGTTGCGTTAATACCTGCGACGTTTCTTCTAAGTAGCAAAACATGAAGAGCCGCTTATTTCTGATCTTGGTATTATAGTCTATAGTCTTCTTTCTTTCCCAGCCTCTACTCTACTTAGGGAACAACGTATAATAGGAACTCTTGTGTCGGTAATATCTCGTGTAATAGTATTTTCAAAACGCAAGATACGTGGTTTGGGTCTGAAGATTTAGTCCTAACAGCGTCTTATTCTCCAAATGTCTATAATACTACAGAACGGACAGATTCACGTTTTTATTTATTTATTGATAAAATTTACAAATCAGCAGCAAAGGCCGGTGGTTGTACAATATAAGGACATAATTACATATAGTGTATACATATAATGGTGAGTAATAGAATATGCATGTATAATACACATACGTGTCATTTAGCTAAACTCTTACAGCTTCCTTAAATAAACTTAAGTTTAGACAATTTATTTACTGCAGCCTCAGGCAAGGCATTCCACAGCCTGACGCCACTCCTGACAAGTGATGAAGCCCCAAGGGTGGTATTAAATTTAGGTATTCTGATTTTGTAGCAATGGTCATTTCTAGCAAAATAGGAGGGTTCAACAAAGACACTTTTTATTTCCTCTAAAGCAGTATATCCCGAGTAGACTTTGTACATGGCAATTTTTATAAAATATTCACGCCTAGATTGCAGAGACGGCCTTTCAATAATTGCCGAGGGGCTGAAATCATGTGAGAAATCTAAATATACCCATCTTGCCGCTTTTCTTTGCACCATCTCAAGCTGATGAGATAAACCGCCTGGTGAGGATGCCACACTGCTGCGCAATATTCGAGACAGGGACGCACCAGGGATAAATAAGGTTTAATTCTGGCTTCCCTGCTGGCTTTCTTTAGATTCCTCATAACAAAATTCAAAATTTGGTAGGCTTTTGCAACGGTCTTGTCGATGTGTGTACTCCAGTTAAGATTACTTGTAGTATTTAACTGAACTTACAGCTTTTAGAGACTTATTTTCTAATGTATAGTTATAATTAAATTTTTTACTACCAAATGTGATCAGTTGACTTTTTGCTCTATTGAGCCTCATCTTATTGTCACTTATCCATTTCTCTATCTTCGTCAGATCAGCCTGAAGTTTGTTGCAGTCTTGGGGGTTTGCTATAGTATGATATACAATACAATCGTCCGCAAGAAGTCTTACTTTTGAAGTAATACCTTGGGGAAGGTCATTTATAAATATCAAAAAGGTCAATGGATCCAATACGCTACCCTGAGGGACGCCAGAAGTAACGGGTTTTTTGTTAGAGAGAGTGTCGTTTACTCTCACGCTCTGGAAACGCTCCGATAAAAAGTTTTCTATCCAGAGAACTACTCTGGGGTCGATATGGAGATTAGAGATCTTTTCCATAAGTATATCATGTGGGGCAACATCAGAGGCTTTTTGGAAGTCGATCAAGACTGCATCTACTTGCCCTCTTTGATCAAGGACACTTACTAGGTCCTTAGTAAGACAGGCCAGTGCCGTCTCGCATGAAAAACCAGTTCTAAAGCCGTGCTGTTGGGGGTAGAAAAACCCTTTTCTACTTATTAGTTCTCGGATATAATTGGATAAAAGTTGTTCAAATAATTTACAAACGATACACGTTACACTAATGGGCCGGTAATTTACCGAGTCAGTTTTTGAGCCAGATTTATGAATTGGAACGACAATATCAAGCTTCCAGTCTTTAGGTAACATGTTGTTATTTATAGACATATTATATAGGACTCTGAGAAATGGGACGATTGCATTTTGAGTGGTCTGTATTATTTATTATTCGTGAATAGAATATAGAATGTTTTTTAATTCCATATTTGGAAGATCACCATATACATTGTCTATTGTTTCCAGAAGGTCCTGTATATCTGCTCAGCTTTCTAACTAATAAGTAACTACAGAAAGCGCTTGTTACACTTAGATGAATTCATATGGGGACAGAATAGGAACCGTTGGAACGTTGTCAAAAATCATATTTCCCGCATGTTACATTTTCTTAACTTCACAAACAACACACGTTTATTGTTCCTTGGCCGAGATAACGGAATATGTCAGGCATGTCTTCGACTAAGACATGCCCAAAATAGGTAATGCATGCAAAAATGATAAATATTAATGGATATTGCAAGTCCATTTACATAGATCAGATAAAACCGGTACCGTTCGGACTAGATAACATCTAGTTTAACATATTTTTTCCGTGAACAATGGTTCTTATCTCATCTTCCATTTTCACACTTTGGTGTAAGCTATTAATTTTAAATAGATTATTCTCGGGTTGGGCTTTGTGCCTCCTCGAATTATTGATTGACTCACGTTGGGCAGCATGTTAAATACGTACATTTTTTTATCAGAAATATACTGTTGTATTTTATATTATCTAATTTGTTTGGTACGCTGTACAGTCAATCCGTCATTTGACTGGTGAACAATTCCTACAAGAAATTTTTTGTTTGTATAACGTAAGGGGGAGGTTCTGCAGTCATTAATTAAACGTTTTCCACAAAAATATCCTTGCCGCCATGTTGGAAAAATGACTGCCAAACAAGTTTTTCTCGATTATCTTCTTTCCTGTTAGTTGATATTTTTACTAAAAAAATCATGGAAGTCTCAAGAAATTAAAAACATTCGCAAATTCAAGAAATTTTGAGTCACAATATAGAAATAGTCCAGTCAATGAAAGAGTTGTAGAGAATATTACGAGGGGAGAATTTTTCTCTTCAGGAATGTATTGGGGGTAGTTAGAAGGTAAACATACTAAAAGTCCCCGCCCCTAGCCCCACCGCTTCAGGGGGAGAGGGGGGTAGAAAGGTTCCTTTTTTTGATTCTTCGCTTATAACTTGGAAACGATGCATCTTACGGAGAAAGGTAATTTATGCAAAATTAAACGTAATTAAATTTCCCACAAGAATGTTTATATTCATTTTCTTTCTATGTGTTATAGTTTACGAGATATTCGCCAGCGAAAATCAATAATTAATAAAAAAAATCAATTATGTTCGTTGAATATTTCTATCAAAGCGGTTTATAGTAGGGCCCACATTTATAACAGCGATATAAAAAAAGCTCGCAAAAAAAACCTAAAAGATACCGACCATGTATCAATTTCAGTATATTTACATTTGGTTAAAATATTCTCTACCGGAATTATGATAGGTTGGAATAAACTACGTGGACAACGTGGACTAGCGATAGTCAACGTGGAGCGACGGGCGGTACATTAATCAAAGGTGGGTCGGTACCCTTTACGTTTTTTGCGAATTTCCTTAAATATACAGTGTGACTCACTTAAAATGAAGATATAGTGTATTCCACAAATAATTCAGCGATATAAAAAAGCCCGCAAAAAAGTATAAAGGACGCCGACCGCTTCTAGTTACTGTACCGCCCGCCGATCCGCTTTGACAACGTTAGTCCACGTTGACCACACACATTTTATTCCAACCTATCATAATTCCGGTAGAGAAAATTTCAACCAATTATATTCAGTGGGAGTGGCTGAAATTGATACAAGGTCGGCACCTTTTACGTTTTTTTGCGAGCTTTTTTATATCGCTGTATTATCGATGGTACAAACTATACCCTTATAACTTTTTCATTTTGTTTCCGATTTGAATCAAATTTGACTCAAGTATAGAACAAATTAGGATCTACTTATGCCCAGAAAATCATTCACCTGCTATAAAGGCAAGCCACATGCGGTACCAAAATATGAGGAAAAAGGTTAAAAATCGTATTGATGGGTCTTGACGAATTTCACGTTGCCACCACAAATTGCGGAAACTGAGGATCCCCTTTGCCAGATGAGCTTATGTATGAGAAATCCCCCATCAATAACCAAATCAAATTTTGGTGTATGTACGTTTTGGCGCCGATCGGATGCATTTTTTAGAATTTCTAACATTCAAAATGCTTTATTTTTTTCAGCATATTTTGGTACCGCAGGAGGCTTTGCCTTTATAGCAGCCTAATGTTTTTCTGGTCATAAGTAGATTCTAATTTGTTCTATACTTACTTTGGATAAAATTTGATTCAAATCGGAAACAAAATGAAAAAGTTATCTCATCTTCATTTTAAGTGAGTCACACTGTATATTTAAGGAAATGTATAGATTTCCACAAAATATTACGTTCGTAAATACGTCGAGTGTTGTAAAATAAAGATTGTTTTGTGACTGTGATTTATTAGCAGACCACGGTAAACCGTTTTATAGAAATATTCAATACATAATTGATTATTTTTTATTAATCATCGATTTTCGCTGGCGAGTATCTCGTAAACTATAACACAGGAAGAAAATGAATATAAACATTCTTGTGGAAAATGTAATTACGTTTAATTTTGCATAGATTACCTTTTTCCATACGACGCATCGTTTCCGAGTTATAAGCGAAGAATCGGAAAAAGGAACCTTTCCACCCCCCTCCTCCCTGAAGCGGCGGGGCTAGGGCCGGGGACTTTTAGTATTTTTACCTCCTAACTACCCCCAACACATCCCTGAAGAGAAAAATTCAATATATGTGAAATACAAACAAATTGGTTTACTTGATTAACATAGAAATTTTTTTCGAATTTTCGAAAAAAAAAATCCCAGATATTATGAAGTTTTTGAGGTCAAAACTTTTTGTGGTAGTATCTTACTTACTGGAGGGAACCACACGCAAAAAGGTTGCAAAGGCACGGACATTTATCTTAACCTGCCATGGCCTTTTTTGGACTTCTTAAGTAAGCTTTCCAGGTGAAACGGAAAATTTCAAAATCCCATGATACGCTGTGTTGGAATTATGACTATCATTATTTGTCAATTGTTAAATGTATTATGCAAGGATTATACGAGAGTCATCGATGAATACATTTTTTTTTTATAAAAAAAATACCGAAACACTTGCCCCTATTTCTTACTAAATAATTGATGGTTATAATATATATATTACGGAAGTTTAAAACCGTCGGCCAAGATGAATTATGGTTAATAATACAGAATTAAAATTAACGACCTGTAATTATAAATATGTCTAGACATAGAAGGAACAAAATGCTTGTTTTTTATTTGAGAAACAAGGAATTCGGCATCAACACGAATTTTCGTCTGGAAGCGATAAAATTGAAGATTACCAGTTAGTGGAAAATTGTAGCAAATACAGGCCCCATAAAGTGTTATTACCCATAAGTATTATTATATTTTTCGCAGAAATGAAGAGTAGATACACATAATATACCGGGTGTTAACGGAATCATTAGATAACCCAGAGTTTTCAAGATATGTCTTTTTGGCAGAGGTAATATATACCAAAAACAGCATATTTTTCATAATTTGACACTTTTCCATCACTTCCGGTTTCCCCGGAAATGGCCCTAACTTTGAGTTTAAAAGAAAATTTGAGACTACTTTACATTTTTAAGGCTATTTTTATTTTTGCATCTAGAGTACATTTAAATCAATCAAATGGACCGAAACAATAAGGGAAAAATATAAACATGAGATTTTTCGAACTGGTTTAGTAGCTACGACAAACTAAAATGTCCGAAATCACTAATTTGTAATTATGTCAAATTTGTATTTGAATACTAATTTTCACGACACATCTATTGATACCTTCAAATCTAAAATCGGTTTGATATTAACCCAAATACATAATTCTTTGGTGGATAATTATTAAAATATCGAAAAAATACGTTTATCAAGTAAATATGCCGTGAAAATTGAATAAAACTAGATTCAAAACATTTATTTTGTCAACAAAACAACGCTGCAAGTAAAAGAAGTGTGCTGTCTGAAATGATTTATTTTAACAATAGCAAACATTAAAAGATTAATTAAATGCTAGCAAATGTTGAAGTGGATCCCCCTCCCCCTTCTTGACATTTTCTGTGTCAATGGTGTTTCGCATAACAATTCGCAACATAGGAGTTATACTTGTAAAAATTTCGCGGATACGATTTTGTAAAATTTGAAGTGTTTAAGGATTGGGGGGGGGGGGGTATAAAGAACTCGTTCATTCACATGAACCCACACAAAAAATTTAAAATGCTTAGATCCGGTGAGCGGGCAGGCCAACGTACAGGTCCATATGTTGTAATTACTCGCCCATTATACCGGTTCAGTAAATGGGCCTAAACTTGAGCGGCATTATGAGGCGAAGCCAGAGAACTTATGACACAGAGAAGCGACAGCAAGACTTCCCGCGTGTACCGTGGCAGGTGCCAAATAGGTTGTGTAGTTGTCAGTTCCACATGTTTACATTGCGTCAAAGACGACCCAACCACCATTGGTCTAATTCTCTGGGTTAGAGACAGAGCACTGGTAGTGTGTCCCTTGCTCTGAAAGTTACCGACAATCGGGGATATATCTAGTCATTTCTAAATATTTTTTTGAATATTTCAAGAACGAATCTGCGTAATTTAAATCTGATTAAGCACGTTGATAGAGGTATATTTAGGGAACTTATTTTAATGTAAAAAAAGTAAATTAAGGTGAGCAATATGTTTTTTTATTATGTTTTAAATGTGTCCGATATAATCTCTGGTTTGGGGATGTATAGGAAAATTGTATTTTTCCATTTAAATTGTGTATGTTTTAATATTTTGTCGATATAGAATTTATTATACACCCGAATCGGATAATTTTGTTTAAAAAAATATAGGTAAATGCTATTAGAGATAATAAAAATTAAGGGGGAGGGAGGATTCCTTTATGGGGAAAGTAAAAAAATAAAATTTAAAATATATTTTATTTTAACACATGTACAAACAGAAGTAAAAATCGATAAACAAAAAACTTTCATAACTAATACATCACAAAGAAAAAAAAATGTGTTTGTGCCTTCGGGGAATGATTTTGCGGTGTCCGGTGTAACCCTAGAGAACCATAAAATCTGTATAATCCATTTTTCTTGGAAAAGCAAAATTTAAAAACTACCCGTTTGATTAAACCCGACCCCAATACAATTTCAAAGAGCATTCGATTACTTTCGGTGTACATCAAACTTTAAAGTTCTCTCAGTGTAAGAGATCGTGTTGCGTACATATTATACTGAATTACTTTCAGTGTACATTGAACTTTAAAGTTCTCTCAGTGTAAGATGTTGTGTTTCACACACTTCATTATTATAATAATTAATATAATTTTTGAGCAATATGTTACAAAGATTTTTGATTAAGCACTTAGATATACAAGATATTTAAATTGAAATATACAGCGTGTATTTTAGGTTCGAACAAACTTACGTAGATTGAATAATTTCAACAAAAATATTAAGTCCAACAGAGTTGAGCTTAGTCGTCTTTAATAGATAGATATTTAGATTTTCGCAGTCCACAACGCCCGACTGCAACTTTATTTATTTCTTAATAGTCTTACTAGAAACACCATATACCATATTTTAGGGTAAAATTGATATATCGTCCAATCTACATAAAGTTGGTTCGAACCTGAGAGACACCCTGTCTGTGTATTGCAATTTAGAAATTTTGTGCATTTTCATATTTTTGTGTGCCTAATATACCATATTTTAGGGTAAAATTGATTGATTGATTGATCATCCAATCTACATAAAGTTGGTTCGAACCTGGGAGACACCCTGTATATTGCGATTTGGAAATTTTGTGCGTTTTCATATTTGTTTATGCTTAATCAAAAACCTTAGTAACATTTTGCTCTAAAATTAAAATAAAAGCTGTTTCACATAACAATGAGAGTTTGCAGTCCTCTGGTGATCACCCTGTATGAGGGATATGGCCCAATTTTAATAGGGAGTATTCTACTATACTGTTTTATATATAGTCCGGGGTCCAAGCACTCCAAAATCAAGATGACCTGTTCCGACATGACGTACAAATGTTGATATAAGTAATGAAGAGAGCATTACCTGTGGCACTAGAAAACACTTGTCGGATTAATTTTTGCTCTTGCGCAACTTCAGAAATCGCAAAAAAGATGGCGGATTGATAATTACAAAATTATGTTTTACAATGGTTATTCTCCGTTAAAACAAAAACTATGTAACCTACCGATCTGATTTTTGGTATGTATACTCAAAAGATATACGTGATTCTAACTAAGCTATTGGTATTTTTGAAAAGAATATTTTTTTTGGAAAAAAATAATTAAAATCAAAAAGTTGATATTTACGTTCTAAAAATTTCGATATGCGGACAACTATGTTAAATTTATGAAATTCTTATATACAATTGCTTACCAAATATAGTCCATATATTGAAAAAGTTTTTTTAAAAAAGATCCTGTCGATAACGTTACAGTTTTTTGGTTATGATTTTTTTATGAGGCGCGTAATTATGCAGCATTAAAATAAAAATAGTCTACACGATAATTGGTACAGTGTAACAGTAAAAAGCACTATATTGTTCAATATAATTGCAAATTTGAATTACTTTATGTTAATAATACAACAAAACGAATGAAAGTAGTAGTCGGGCGTTGCCGATTGCGGCCACTCATTTAAAAAAATAATAATCGATACAAAGTGAATTGTGTGTTCGAGCAAAATGTCAATCAAATAGGTATTCGCAATTGGCCATGCCCGAGTACAACTTCTACTCGTTTTTATATTGTTTAAGAAATAAAACATTAGTGAGAAATATTATTTTAGGAATTTAGCATATTTAATAGAAAGCAGAAAAGGGAGATATTTTAAATAGAACATTAATGTTGTATATTATGTAATTTTTGGGTATAACTATTCTAACATTTTAGTCAGAATCACTATAGTTATAAAATGATGCATATTGCTTTTTCCCTTAAAACAATTTTCAGGAAAAGCAGCACACGAGCACGCAACTGAATACCACTCACAAGAACATTTTGTGTCGCATTTTATTTTACAGTTGCACTTTTTAATTTAAGTTCAGATAAACTTTTTTTTGTCGACATTATCGATACCAGCTCCTGATTTCCAAATCTGCATCAAAAATTTTGTGCAAGAGGTAATTTGAATGACGGTTCACAACACTGTTTAAAAAAAAGTAATATTTGTAACATGTTGTTGAAAAGCGTCTTCCGTCGGAGGGAGGGAGCGTAAATCACTTTTATTGAATTATTTTACCTTTTAATAATTTTCAAACGTATACACATAATACATTTGTAAAATTGACGTGTATGTACATTGAAAATATTTGGGGATGTAAGGTGAGTAATGGAATACATTAAGACAGATTTTGGAATTTTTCTCTGTTTGTCTGCTTGTCTGTTTGAACGCGCATCACGCAGAAACTACTGAACCAATGAGGTTCATCTTAGCTTGGAGTAACATTTAGTTCTTATTTCATCGAAATCGGCCTAGACTAAGCTAAGTTTTATGAAAATCGGTCTAGTAGAACAGGAGATACAGCTTGATCTCTAAACTTCTGTAATATTCCAGGAAATTCGAGAGTACTCTGGAATATTCCAGAAAATTGAGTTTTCTGAAATATTCCAAAATGGTGATTCTACCTCAAACGTCGTTTATAAAGAAGCTTTTTAGTCAATTTCAAAATTCCACGCGAACGTAACCGCGGGCATAGCTAGTAAATAATAAATATGAACCGCAAACAATAATCAATCGATTTAAACAATCAAACACAAATAGTTTTTATAATGTTAAAATGTTAAGACAAATAACTTCACACTACATACATAAAGTACATACGCCTAGTAAACATAAACATACCAGCTAATTCCACTGTAAACTGTTTTCATGCGCTTTATGAGTTTTAGGAGAGCTGTCGCCTTTATTACATGCGCCGCATCATGCACTCATTTTAAAAATTCACAACTCGAATACTATATGCAATATCAACTTAGTTCTTGTCTCAAAAACATTTTCAATATATTGGGTATGTTTGTTAGCATAGTTTATACACAAAAAATTTAAAATTGAAGCACTTGCTCGTATGTTGAAATTCTTACTACAATATTTTATAGTTACAGATTTCATATTTTTTTCCCAAAAAACTAAACATATTTAAACAGTGCCATCGAGCCTCATCCAAGCGCTTATGTCTTTAGTGTATACTATAAAAAAATTAGATGGATAGCACTCATAGTTTCTTTTACAGGACGTGTTATGTATTAAAAAACATTTTTTTAGGAATTATCATTTCGTCTCTTTTCTTATCATTTAAGAAGTTATGCAAGAGCTGATAAGAATCCGACAAGTCATTTCTGGTGTCCCTTTTTGCAAATCTGAAGTTGAAAAATGTACGTCATGTCGGAACAGGTTACTTGCAATTAGAGCGATTTCGTACTGTTGGACCCTAGACTAATATGTTCCAAATTTGAATTAAAAAGTTTAAGTGTAACAGAAGTTATCCTGTTTACAAGAAACAGTCTACACACACACACACATACAGACAGAAATTTTTTATTCGATATTTGAATTCAGTCTATTATGGAACGGATTTCTGTACAAAAATGTTTCTTCTTCGCGGTCGGACACGCGCAGTTGAACTTCTACTCGTTTAGAAATAAAGGTGCATTAAAGGTCGATTATTATTTTTTTTTATATGAAAGACAATTTTTGAAATGTGTCCGTAAAGCATCTTGTAAATAAGAGTTGTAAATATTTTTACATTCTTTTAAAAATAAACTTGAATGCAAAAATTTTTAAAATCTTGACAAGAGAAGAGACGGTAATATAAATCCATATAATGAATCTTATTTAATTCTCTACATATCCTTCTCAATTATCCTAAAAAAAAAAACACATAAGCACGCATAGATGGTCGCCAGATAAAAGAAAGTCATGCCTTTCGATGAAAAATTGTCAAATTATGGAAACCTGACAAAAAAACAATATAAATGTATTTTAATAATTATTGGAGTTGAACGGGTATTGTTATTTTAATATTCATATGCATATGGTCATGGCGCAACAATACAAATAAAGTAATGACTTGTTTGTTAAACATTATAATGTATAACGAATTATACAATGTATTATGTATGTATAATTCAAATAATAATAACGCATGATCGACTGGTTTGACATGTTTACAATATATTCATCTGTATTTGGCGCCACTGGCTGGACAGGTAACAGGACCGTACTCAGGTAATTCTGTTTACTACACTCAAAGAAATTGATAGGTAAATTCAACCAAAAAGAGCATATGAAATCGCGCCTATCTAGTTTCATAGCTAAATCAATCAGAAAAGAATAGTCATACAACTTTATTTGTTTTCGTAAACAAATAGTAGTTTAATAATCATATCTTCTTGTAACGAATTAAATAGTACAATGACATTTTTTTATGTTAACTAACCATTTTCAATTTGGTCTACAATTAAATAGTACAACGACTTTGTTTTTTGTTCACCAACTAATTTTTAGGTTGATCTACACTTTATTGTATGATGAAGTTTTTTTTGGTTAGCCAAAATCTCAGTATTGAGACATCAGGCCACCCAAACCAAAGATTAGAGATCGTTTATAAGATCCATCCAAATATATCGATGATCCCTGAGAGAATTTGAACATTGCAATCATGTTATTAATTTTCTATAAATTCATAAGAATATAAGATAATGCATGATTGATTATTGTGAGTGATTTGTATGTGGCGTCATCTGGGAATAATTTCTGTAATAGACTACGTGGTAAGCAAGCAAATTTTATGATAATTCTTTTAGAACTTCTAGAAGACGACAATAATATTGGTTTGTCTACCAAGTACAATAATACAGCGAACTAATACTGGGTTAGAATTACAATTCGATAATAGTTAAAAATAAAATATACTATTATCTAGTTTAATTTTATAGAATCCAACAAAATAATAGTCAGACGAACAAAATAATAGTCTTATTCATCTATTTTTTAAGTTAATGTTTGTTTTGTTGTACAACAACTTTTTATTAATTAAAATAACAATCACCTCTTATTTAAAAATACCATCAATATAGTTTGGTTTAACAAAATTAACGATATTGTTAGTTAACCATTTTTTTTTTGTTGAATTTACCCATACTATTTCTTTGAGTGTACCCCCGATCGAAAGTGGCGTTAAAATTCGATTTTCGGTAAATCGGCGCGTGAAGATAATCGACTCGGAGATATTGTGACGAATGAAAGGAAAGAAAATTCTAAAAATTTTATTTCCTTTCATTATTATTATCGTAATTTTCATATAAATTACTGAATGTCCCATGAGATCGATCAACCTGGGATTTGACATTGAAAAGAGAACATATTTTAATTCAAAACATTTTTATACTTGTGTAAATATTGCCAGCTTAGCTAGCTAAATTATGGGTTTTAACCCCTCACCTCCCAAGCCCGATGAAAACTAATCAAACACTGCCGCCCTATAAATAGAATAGAGTAAAAAAAACAGCCGATGTATCAACCGCTCCTCGATTTTGGAAACTAGGCAAATACATAGTTTTAAATGCGTGTTTGACACGCTATAGCGTTGTTTTAAATGTTTTATTACTAAAGCACAGGGGTTTGTGCTAGTTTTCCCGTGCCGAACTCGGCGCGGGGCGTAAAGATTAATTAAAAGTCTTCTGGCTGTGGCTGACGCCACCGCATGTTTTATAACGATGACATTTTTATTCCGTTCTTGGTATTTGAAGATTTCTTAATCTCCTTGTAAATGCCGCTTACAATCCTTTTCATAATAAACTTATTTGTCTTCGTCAGACGTGTAAATTGTAAGGGTTTAAAGGATTTCGAATTATGAGCGTTGTTTTTGTAGTGGAAGAATTTAATTAGCTCTCTTTGCTCTGCGGACTGCGATAATGTCTAGAAACGTCTGAAAACGGAGCTATGAACTATGTTGAAGACATAAGAAGGTGACTCTACTTACCTGTGTCTGTGAATGTTAGCCCACATATTTTTAATCATTTTCATTACATATTACTCGGGGAGCCCACCCTAGCTGTACCTCATCTTTTTTAGTTTCTGTGTTAAATGACAAAAAAAAACAATATTTGCAAATTTTTTTTTCATAAACGGACGCCATTTTGAAAGTACAGCCAGTTTATTTTTGTTTTTGTTCCATAGGCTTTAATCTTTATGAAAAACATTGGCCCCAAGGATTGGGGGGTACACAGTTAGGGTGGGCTCCCGTAGTATATGGAAAGGGGGAAAACTATAAACCAATACGTGCACTTCAAACCTGCAGTCTTCCTTTTTTTCCTCTACGGTATTTTTCATGCAAGTTATGAAACTTGTATATGGATGCGTGTGATTTTTCGGGTATATAGGTTTCGCGTGTTGTCCACAAATTCAAGACATAACCTTACGCGAAAATTGTTCCACTTTTAAAAATTAAGTGGAAGCTTTACATATGTGGAATTTTCTCTTCTTTAAATTAGGTCTTCTTTCCACATAATAAAAGCTCAGCAAAAAATCTGACTTGCAACCTTGAACGCAAGAAGACTCTCACCTCCAGGAAAAGTTTGTGTGCTGGAAAAAACTCAAGAGAATGAACCACAAAACCATTTGACATCATATCTACTCTTTTAGCTGACACGAAACGAAGTGACCGGTTCAGTTGTTCACTTTACCACAGTCATCATCAAAGGTTCTACAGGGTTCTATCTTAAGCCCGCGCTTTTTAAAATTTGATTAACGATTTAAGTATTTTATTGGAGGTTATAGTACATAAATATTGATGTGCCAAAATAATATAAATAAACGGCAGTTGCTTTGCTCACAGATTTTACAAACAAAAAAACTAACGTGTAATCGTAAATATTGCCACAAATTACAATTTATTTTATTACCATTACATCGCCCGTTTTTTCAGAATATAGTATTAGATTTCAAGTCCGTCTCTGTCATGACGCCCTGAAATCCTATGTTTGATTAGATCAGATAATGAACAAAAGAGCCATCCATACCACACAACCAAGTATTGATACAAGCATACCACACAAAACATAAAAGAACCATACATAACATCACAAACAACTACCGTGTGCAGATGGCATGATGCATCACTCCAGATTCGTGATCAGCGGAAAACATTACTCGATAAAGGTACATGCAGACCATTGGATCACGCTATGCGTTCATGAAAAAACGCGACATTCATGAAAAAAAAAACGATTTTTAACAGTTTTTTTTTTATTTTTCTCAGTATTTTCATCACTGACTTTCAATTTTGACTCAACATTTGTGATCAGCAGGAATTACTCAAAAAAAGTGTACGCTGGCCATCGTAACAGGCTATGTATTCATGAAAGAAACGCGATATCCATAAAAAAACATAGTATCCGTAGAAGACGCGATGTTTTACGGTTTTTTTTATTTTCCTCAACATTTTGACAATTAGCCTTGGGTTCTAACAATAGATTCGAGGTCAGTGGGCAAAAACATAAGAAAAATACATGCAGCCTAGCCGAACACGCCACATGCATATTTTACCACCCAAAAAACCATAAAAACTAATTTTTTGACAGTTTTTCGGGTTTTTCTCTGTAATATGCGCATTAACCCCCCATGCTAACTTCAGATTCGTAATTAGCGGATAAAAATACTAAAGAAAAGTATATTCAGATGTCCAGTTCAAATAACTCTTTTTTGTGGGCCTGTGTTATAGAAGAAGGATTAAAATCAGCCCAGCCACAGAGCAAAGTTATTTATATTTATCTCAGATGACAACCCGAGGCAAGCATAGCAAGATGGAAGGCCTTATGCACTTGTTAGGAGTTACTGTGTTCGCTGATCGAATATCCGAAATTAAAAAGAAGACCGGTTAGTACCTCATCCTTGAAATTGAGGCTAATATCAGTAATATCACTTGTGTTTTCCTTTTTTGATCTAGTCTTGGACTTGTCATATTTCCTGGCTTCATATTACAACTTTGTAATTATTAAAATTAAATGCAATGTCTTGAATACAACGCGAGGATATATTTAAATTTGTTTTGCCGGGTATCCATTGTTCTCTAAGTCGCCGACTCTGGGATAGAACTCCGTGTCAGTTCTGAGAAGTGCTACCGGATTATGCTATGTCAGAAGCTGATGGCGGATCATGTAGATTTTCAGGCTGTCCGGAGAATGCTTCAGAGGATTATCTGCGAATCGATACACTGGAACGCGAGATAAAACAGAGACTGGAGGTCCAATGGAATATGCCGGTTGTGATTTTAAGCGTAAAAAAAGGAGAAGCCCGCAAGTGAATTTCTGGAAATTGCCGAGATAATTTATTATTTATCTCCAACATATACGCGTCGGTGGCGACAGACAGGGCCGTACTTAGCTGAACGGCGTCACGTTTGGAAGGGTGAATTTCACAAATGCCAGAAAATCAGTAGGGAGAAATGAATTCATATTGCCATATTCAAAACATAAAAGTCTAGTGTTGTTAAGGGTCCCCCCTCTTGTGATACAGATGTTTTGTGGCGAAGGATAACTCACGTGAAAACTGGGACGAAATATTGCCCCTCGGATCGCCGCGGATCGTCCATAGATCGCCCTCGGTCGGTAAGGGACGAAAAATCGCCGCGTGATTTACCCTATCGTTTTTTGGTGTGTGACTTGTATATAAAATCACATACAATGGCTTTGGGTAGATATATAAAACAAAAAGGTAAGTTAAGGTTTTTAAAAAATAATAAAAATATACCTTAAACATTCGTAATAGTCTATGATACTGATAAAACATGTGATAGATAAAATATCATTACTCTTATGTATGTATAGTTCTGGCATGATAAGAAATACACGGAAACACGCCACTTTTAATTAGGATTTCTAACTTTTGCGATATAGTTACGCGAATCACCCATAACTAGAATGGCGCGGAATTTATTGTCCGCGTTAAGACCAAGATAACAGATAAACAGAGCCGTACTTTGAATTATTTATCTGTCAGTGTTGCCAAGGACGGGCAATGCGTCCACCAATGCATAAAGTATTCCTACCTTGAGGCAAAACAGAGTAAAATTTTTTATTTACTAGAAACGACATTTCTACCATTTCTAGTATTATTTTTCCAGACTCAATCCCAAAAAGTTGCCATGGCCAATCGTGTACCCCAAAAACCCATAAAATTATATGCCACAACTGTAACAGAGGTGGGGGTGAATGAAGTGAAAAAAATTCTTACTTACCTTTCAACTCAGCAACGGAATAAGATCAAAATATAATCCAGTTCCAGATCTCGTTAAAAAAACATACGTGTGCCATATTTTAAGTGAATATCTTAAACGGTTCCAGAGTAATCGTGAGCACCGAAACGATACAAGACTAACAGACAGACCGACGCAACAGACAAATTTATTTTGCTCAGACTTAAAATATTGACGTTTCTTGATATTCTAAGCCTATTTAAACAATGAAAATTTCCAAAATTTTTGTTTTTGCGCTAATATACTTCAACTGAATGTTGAACTAATACGCAGAAAATGGCAATTACTCAAGGAAACCCACTGCGCATCCATATCACTTGAGGTAACCTACTGCGCATCTATAGCACTCGAGAAAAGCCACTGCGCATCCATACTACTCGTGGTAACCTACTGCGCATCCATTGTACTCGAGGAAAGCCACTGCGCATACATATTACTTAAAGTTACCCACTGCGCATCCATACTGCTTGAGGTAACCTTTTTTTGCGGGGGAGAAGAAGGGGAAATCCATCATGGACCTGTCTTCAGTGTTTCCTTACATCCTGGAACCGCTCTCGCTTACCGTCAGAATATCAGGTCAATCTTAGTGTTAGGTGTTCGAAATAATCTGCCTCCGCAGAGATGTCCTTTTATTACTACTTCCTTGAAACGATTAGAGGTTCAAGTTTCTTTCGTCTACTTCTTTGATTTTCATAACTGATGTTATCATGTCACTTGAGGTAACCTACTGCGATCTATAATACTCGAAAAAAGTCACTGCGCATCCAAAATATTCGAGGAAAGCCACTGCGCATCCATAATACTCGGGGAAACCTACTGCGCATCCATAGTAGTCGAGGAAAACCACTGCGCATCCATACTACTCAAGGTAACTTTAACAACATAATATTTGAAATCGTCTACCCCCAAAAAAAAAACCTATGAAACGATATGCTACAACGGTAGTGGGGTGGGGGTGGTGGTAGAGGGTTGGTAGTGGAGGTAGATAAAGTAAAAAAATATTTTGAAGCTTTTGGTTCTTGTACACACACTAAATCACAATTTTTTTCTCATCCCCTTTAATAAGGGGGTGGGGGTGGTAATGGGGGTGGCTAATGCCAAAAATTTTTTGAGACCTTAGCTTCTCTTGTATATATACTAAATACCAATTTTATGGACTTTTACCTGCTTGATTTACCCATTTACCCCAAATTGACCCCAATTTACCCCCCAACCCTTCGACGGAACAAGATGAAAATATAATCTAGTTCCAGATCTCGTTAAAGTACATATGTGTACCAAATTTCAAGTCAATATCTTAAACGGTTCCAGAGTAAAGTGCGCACAAAAAAAAGTTACAGACAGACCGACAGACAGAAATTTTTTTTCGCTCAAACTTAAAATCTCGACGTTTCATGACATTTTAAGCCTATTTGTACAATAAAAATTTTGAAAATTTTTTTTGTCGTTACTATACCACTGGATGTGGAAGTAATAAATTAACAATTTTGAGCGCCTTCAAAACTATTACCCCCAAACGAAATACCCGAACCCGAGGGTTTCGTGTTAATTTCTATGGTAGTATCTCCGGTAGTAACCGATATTATGTTACTCGATGGTTCGATTTTCTTCTTCATTAACAATCTGCACACTTTTTCTTCTCAATTGATTCCTCCATATATGACTCTGCCACTGAAGACGACCTGGAGTTAGTTCTTTAGAATAAAAACTGGTACACTTCCATGGGATTAACAGCTTCACCTTCAGCTACCACGGAAAACACTCTCTTAATGTTGGTCTTCGTATCTGTAATTGTTATAAGAATACATCTTGTGTGTTTTTGGACAATATCTTGTATTTTTAGTGAATGTAGGTAGCTCTTCGCGCCTGCATGCATCACACACTCCAATGAGAAGAGCAGTCTGCGAAATTAAATATGAAACTGATTCATGATTTTAAACTTACTTTGATTAATAAATACTTCTCATCGTCTGCATTTTATCAGAAATATATTCATTTCTTGGCGCGTCAAAACTTTTGACTGTGGGCTCGTAGCCTACTGAATTTCGCTTCAAAAAAGCTATAGGTAACTGTTTCATTGATTTTTATAGCCTTTTTTCGCACTAAAAAGTTGTAGACAAGTACAATAAGGTTCAAAGTGGTGAAATTTTATTTTATAATTCCTTTTCTGAAGGCAGCTCAAATTTTTTTTTTAATTTTTGAACTCTTAAAAATAAGAAATGTTAACATGTTTTCTCACTGAATTAATGAAATTTGTGGTACCTAATTCCTTACTTATATGATTTTGTGAAATAAAATTAAAGTGAATGTAAGTGATGCTCCATTTATAGGAGTACACGTCTGCATAAAACGGTTATCTGCTGAGATGATTTGGGCTCTGAAATGACCCACTTGTGTCCAAAATGAAAAATGCTGCGAGAATAAACATATTTCATGTAAGCGTCAAATAGACCAGAAATTACTAATATATCTTAGAGATTTATACTGTTTTGCATTCCGGTCGATAACAAACAGCCTGTTTTGTACCAAACATTATTGAATCATTTCATAAAAAAAATGTCAAGGTTCATATTTCAAATAGTTCCAGTGTTTGAACTGTGGCATGTAAGTCACCGAAATATAATCACGTACATTTGTATTCCTCATGGCTGGCAACCAGAGCGCCTCCTAATTTTTTACGACTGGCTTTCAAACAAAGAATCCGACGTTTTTAAATAAAACCGGCGATAAATCACCCGCTGGAAAGGCTTCGTTAGAATATCCATATACATGCTGTAATGAACGACAAGTAAGCGAACAAATCTGTTATGAAGGTAGTTTATTTTTAACCACTTTATTTCTTTGTTTTTCCTCCAGCAGATGTTTCCGTCTGAACGTCAAAACGAGCAGAACTATTAAAATTATCCCTAGCGGTTTTTAAGCAGGCCTCAACCCGACGATGACAGATTCGCATTTGTTAAGGAAAGAGCTCTTTTCTCGAAACTGTCAGCTCGTCATCTCGCGAGGAATGTGATTTACTTGACTGCATCGGAGATGGACTTGCGGGGGGAAGAGGGCGATCTCCCGCGCCCATCATGGCCGCAGTAAGATAAAATCTGTTTATGCGGATAAAAATGCGTACAGGTTTTGAAAAAAAATTTGAAAAACAAATTGTAACCGAAGGGGCTGGTATTAAGGGTGGCGGTGCCCGTACTTAAGAAAATGATTTCGTAATTCGGCGATTTTTCTTATATCCCTGAAGCGATTGAAGAAATTCGTTGATAGGCTTTTAGAGAAAAGATAGAGTGATGCCAGATTATTGAAATCAACAAAAAAATTTTTTTTTGATTTTCACACGGGAAAAAATAATGCCGTCCTTGTTTAGTTTTCAATAGCCTGGTACCATTTTAAGAGCCTATCAAAAAAATTTTTGGATCGGTTTAAGGATGTAGGAGAAATTGTCGAATTACGTTCACCACTACAATTTTTTTGTGTACATGTTTTGTATATCACAGCCCACTACGTGATCATTTAAGGGTAAAAAGGAAAAATAGCAATTAAATCTACGTCACGCTCGATAATAGAGTCATTATTAACGTAGGTCAATAATAGAAACTGTCACAAGCTGTCATTAAGTGCAAGACAAGTACTTCGTGCACATTTTGTGGATTGTAGATTGTTAAAAGGGTCGCTTGGCCTTAAATTGTCCTTTTTTCACCTAAAGATATTTTGTGAATTGTTGCCCGGGATTCCAAGACTTTTTATAAAGATTGTGATTTTCCTGGGAGCTAGTTTCCCTATGTCTTCAGGCGTTAATTTAGCCTGTTCCAGGTACTCTAGCCTAACGCGGATTGATACCTTGCATTCGCAGAGTATGTGTTATAGCCTTGTGGCGTTCTTTGTCGAATAGGTTATAAACTTTTTCGCTTTTCTCTGGCCTGTAGTATTCCCCCAGTAGGACTTCTGTTCATTTTCCCATTTTTGGACCTACTCCGTTATGTCCTTAGATTAGCCACAAAACGGTTTGGGTCCAAGAAATATAGCTTCAGCCCTTTTTCTTGCAAGGCTGTCAGCTAATTCGTTACCTTCTATTCCCTCATGCCATGCTACCCACGTCAAGGTAACCTTGTTGTTTTTTCTGCCAGTTGCTTCAGGGATTGTCTGCATTCCCAGGCAATTTGAGACTCAACCTGAAAGCCCTTAGTGCTGTCTGGCTATCTGAAAGAATATAGATCTTTGTCCTTCGAATGCCTTTATTAAGGTATTCCTGGGCACACAGATCTATAGCATTTCTGCCTTGAAGATGTTAGTTTGTTGCCAAAGGCTTTAGATAGCCTTGGGTCTCACAGCCGAAAGGTAGGACCCCAAGTTTTACTTAACAGCCTACGGCACGTCCAGATATAGTCGTGGTTGTTTTTGTACACGTCCTTTCCAAATGCGAGTTCCAGATAAGTTTTTGATCCAGGATTATTCCTAGATACTTGACTTCACCGAAAAGTTTCAATACTGTTCCATTTAAAATATGAGCTCTCAAATTTAGTTTTCTCCTTTTGGTGAATGGAACAATAACTGTTTTGCTCGAATTGACACTCTGACGAGCACCGTTAGATATTATGTTTAAGGCAATTTGCATGAGGTTTGAGATCATAACCTAAATAAGGATTCCAGGTGGTTATTTATGGGTAGAAAAACAGCATTCACGAAAAGTGACTCAGTCAACACAAAATATCAGTCAACCAGGCTCAGTCAACACAAAATATCACTGTGGCCATAACGAAATAATAAACCCAGAAAATTACTGGTTGTGGGTGGACAGACATGAAACAGACACAAATTATGTGCCTGAAGTTTCGAACGTTCACTTGAACGAATTTCATATGGAAAGGAAAAATTAATAAAAACAACAAATCGACTTAGGCGTACCATTTTTTGAGTAATATTTGCTGGCAACAATACTATCGTTGCCAGCAAATATTATCAGAAAAATTGCACGCCTAAGTCAATTAATTTTTCCTTTTCATATGAAATTCGTTCAAGTGAACGTTCGAAACTTCAGGTACATTACAAATTTGATACGTGGTACTGTAGTTTGCTGGGAATTGACAAATCTACTCGTGTTTCATACGTTTTACTTCCACATCCAGTGGAAGTAACGACAAAAAAATTTTTGAAAATTTTTAGTGTTCAAATAGGCTCAGAAAGTCATGAAACGTCGAGATTTTAAGTTTGAGCGAAAAAAAAATTTCTGTCTGTCTGTCGGTCTGCCTGTAACTTTTTTGTGCGCACGATTACTCTGGAACAGTTTAAGATATTGACTTGAAATTTGGTACACGTATGTACTTTAACGGGATCTGGAACTAGATTATATTTTCATCTTATTTTGTCGAAGGGTTGGGGGGTAAATGGGGGTAAATAGGTAAATCGAGCAGGTAAGAGTCCATAAAATTGGTATTTTGTATATACAAGAGAAGCTAAGGTCTCAAAAAAAATTTTGACATTAGCCACCCCCATTACCACCCCCACCCCATTATTAAAGGGGATGAAAAAAAAATGTGATTTAATGTGTGTACAGGAACTGAAAACCTCAAAATTTTTTTACTTCATCCACCTCCACTATCACTACCGATGTGGAATATCGTTTTATGGGTTTTTGGGGTAGACAATTTCAAATACTATATTATTAAAGTTCCATAAACAATTATTTCCACATACAAAATCTTTTCGTTGTGAGAGACTGGAATAGAAAATCTGGATGTGGAAGTAGTTAGTGATTCCTTGGGCAGCGGTTTTTTTGTCGTGGTCTCTTGCCTGTGAAACTCAAAACTTAGAACGGAGTTTCCGTCGTTTTCACCGTATAAGCGAGAATCTGTTGTTTTAGGGTGGTTTTTATTTTTGTCTCCCTTCTCGGCATGCTAGGTTCTTATCCTTTTAGGGATGTTGTTCAGACATATCTACCATAAAAAATGTACCCTTCTACCGACTATGTCAATTTCAGAACTTCCTTGACTAGACTAATAGTCTAGTCGAATTGTCACGAATAGTATCACAATGTGACGAAAATAGATAACGACGATTTTATTATTTTAAGTTGATTGGTTAGACATCCAAAATAAGTCCTTAGGTCAGGAGTAAATTTAAAAAAAACGGAAATTTTGAAAAAAAATTTTAATTTCCGCAAAATTTTGACGTACGTGTTCTATAGGAGGGAATATCTGGTAAAAATTACAGATCGATATCTGCGTTATTTTTCGATAAATTCAATTTTTTGGAAAAAAAGGGTCTTCGAAAAATGGCTATAAGTTTCTGTCAGATTTTGCTATGAGAAGAAAAATTCTATTCTTGGAGAGTCAAATTACAATTCTACTGGACTATTAGTGCAGTAAGTGAAGCTTTTAAATCCCAGCCCGAAAACGATGCAATTTTTTTTTCTCCAACATGCTTCATAAAGTAGGTATATACATAAGAATATATATTGTCATTTCTCCTGCTTTTTGGTTAGGGGTGGTTGCCAACCCTTGGGGGTTGTCGCAAAAAAAACAAAAAAAATTCAAATAATCTGATAGAGAATCGAATTGTAAGAAAGAAAAGTCCTATACACTTTCTTGCTAAAATGCATATTTTTCGAGATATTACGAATTGAAAATTGCAATTTTCACTACATAAAATCAATATTCCTAGACGTTTTTTTTTAATTACTCGAAAAATGTGGACTTTAATAAAAAATGCAAGGGTACAAAATAAAAGTTTTTACGAAAACAAATCGAATGGTTTTTTTCCTTTTTTTTTCTCCTATGTTTAGTTTTGGAAATATGGCATTTTCGAAATGGCGCCGAAACGTTCAGAAAAAATATACGACGTTAAAATTTAGAATTACTCAAAATCTACAACTATGTGACAAAAATTCTTATTCTTGTAAAAATTAAAAGTATTAAAATTTTCTTTTGATTGAGAAGTATTACTTTTTATAATAAAGACTAAAAAAGTTACAAACAAAAAAGTAAAGCATTTAAAAATTTAGGCGCTATTTTTTTTTTAGTCTTTTTGCTTTAATTTCTTCATTTTTTTTTAAATCCTTCTAGATGTTAATGCATATTATTGCTAATATGCTCAATTTTTTTTGAATTTTTAAAATAATTATTTTTCATTCTGTACGCACTTTCAATAATGAAAATTTTCATAATTTTTTGAGAAAAATCCGGGCTTTTGGACATTGCTCAGAAAATATTTTTTTATAAAAAAATGGTAAGAGTACAAAAATGAAGCTTAAAAAAACGAATAGTTTGTTTTTTTTTAATAAAGTTTAAAAGATGGCACTTGAGCTCATACGCAAGAAAATTATGTATTTAAAATTGAAATATCTCAAAAACTATAAGATTGATAAAAACATGATATACACTCAAAGAAAATGATAGGTAAATTCAACCAAAAAGAGCATATGAAATCGCGCCTATCTAGTTTCATAGTTAAATCAATCAGAAAAGAATAGTCATACAACTTTATTTGTTTTCGTAAACAAATAGTAGTTTAATAATCATATCTTCTTGTAACGAATTAAATAGTACAATGACATTTTTTTATATTCACTAACCATTTTCAATTTGGTCTACAATTAAATAGTACGACTTTGTTTTTTGTTCACCAACTAATTTTTAGGTTGATCTACACTTTATTGTATGATGAATTTTTTTTTGGTTAGCCAAAATCTCAGTATTGAGACATCAGACCACCCAAACCAAAGATTAGAGATCGTTTATAAGATCCATCCAAATATATCGATGATCCCTGAGAGAATTTGAACATTGCAATCATGTTATTAATTTTCTATAAATTCATAAGAGTATAAGATAATGCATGATTGATTATTGTCAGTGATTTTTATGTGGCATCATCTGGGAATAATTTCTGTAATAGACTACGTGGTAAGCAAGCAAATTTTATGGTAATTCTTTTAGAACTTCTAGAAGACGACAATAATATTGGTTTGTCTACCAAGTACAATAATACTGGGTTAGAATTACAATTCGATAATAGTTAAAAATAAAATATACTATTATCTAGTTTAATTTGACAGAATTCAACAAAATAATAGTCAGACGAAAAAAATAATAGTCTTATTCATCTATTTTTTAAGTTAAAGTTTGTTTTGTTGTACGACAACTTTTTATTAATTAAAATAACAATCACCTCTTGTTTAAAAATACCATCAATATAATTTAGTTTAACAATATTAAGGATATTGTTAGTTAACCATTTTTTTGTTTTTGTTGAATTTACCCATACTATTTCTTTGAGTGTAAGAATGAAACGAAGCTTACAAAAAAACGAACAGTTTGGGTTTTTATTTTTTTTTCCTATGACAAACTGTTCCAGAGATATGACAGTTTGAAATAACGTTGAAATTTTTCAGTTTGTACACGCATTTTAAATGTCTATAGTAGGTAGAGAAATGAGCAATAACCGTCTATTTTTCGAAGAATATGCAGAAAAAGCGGATTGCATTGCATTTTAGCATGTTTTAGAGCAGATTAAAAATGTTATTTAATTAGTTTACTTAATTGTATTAATTTGATTTATTTATAACAATCTGTATTTTTAATAGTGTTAGACATATCATTATACTCTTTCGTGACAATTTTTAACAATTTTTAATTAACCATTTTTTCGAGCATTTTTAACATGAGTATATGTATTTGCGTGAATTTATTTGTAACATTAGAAGAATTATCAATTTTTCAGTATTTAAGGATGGTTTCAACCCTTAATATTTTTGTCTTTCCTTTGTTTTAACCTCACAATCATATTCAGCGACCCCAAAAACAGTATACGCATTTTCGTTAATATATTCGTAAAATTAGAAGAGTCAATAATTTTTCAGTTTTTAAGGGTGGTTTCCACCCTTAAAAATAAAAAGCAGGTAATGCGACAATATAGATTTTGATGTACGTATTTTATAAAGCATATTGCAAAAAAAAATAAGGAAATTCCTTTCATCGTTTTCGGGCCGGGAATTTTACCATTTTTACTGCTTCGCTTAGTGTACTGTATAATGAGTAGCGTCAATGTCATAGTGTTTGTTGTTTTACAATCAGCTGCAATGCAGTCTTACCGACTCACAAACGTCTATTATAGGGGCGCGACACCGGTCCCTGTTTCAGGTTTAATTGTTTCAGAAGGTAAATAGGTTGCCACAGCCGTATCTATGTAATACCCGGCTATGCAAAGCTGGTCAGAATGATTTATCATGGTGTTTTTTGGCATTCGTTTAACCCGCGTCCATAAAACACTGAAATTTACAACTTCCAAACTGCTCAGCTCACACTTACATATTTGTTATGAGGCGGGAGTGATTCATGTAACGTCGATATGAACTAAAAATAACTCCGTCGATCTGCGGCCGATCCGTACAGTGCCAATGACTGGCGATGGGAGCTGACTGCTCCGCCATAACTCAATTTATTGGTTGTATCAAGATATGCCGTGCCCGATGTACGGCTGGAAGTGAACGATTTTAATAGCAGCTTAGTCATAGACTTGAAGTGCCTGCTCTGGTGCGAGTCTCACTTATCCTCAGGTTCAATTTTATGTTGATTTTGCTTTGGTTTATTTTTTCGAATTGGAAAAGTTGTTAAGGACTTTGTAGAGTGAGAGGGAAATATGCGTTTATTTTCGATTTATTATAAATATTTAAAAAACCAAACGTAGTATAATCTTTAAAACTGTTTTAGATAACCTACATGCTACTGTTCTAACGAATACAACTATATATCAGGGTGTATACTTTCTGGAAAACAGAGAAAACCTGGAAAAGTCAGGGAATTTGATTTTGGTCCGGGAAATAGTCGGGGAATTTATAAATTTATAAAAAAAATCGGCAGCTACTGGAAGCGGCTGGAACCTCCCCACACAGTGGATCCAAATCAGCTCTGCTTGGATATTACATCGGAAATCAGAGCATTGAGCAAACAGATAAATTACACGTAACTTTGGAGCCATTTATTTCATGGACAAATATCGAACGAACTGAAGTGGACTACAAGTAATCTGTTAAAACATAACCTCTCATGTTTGTTTATGTTGCATGTTAATCAATTGCCGGATATTATAAGGGTATTAACAGATAACGTTTCGAAGATTTTGTAGAACAGTGAATAGCGAATAAAAATAATACAGAATTTAGCCAAAATGACACTCTAACCTCAACAAGTCAATAACATTATAGACAGTTCAAGCGGACTACGTAAGCGTCAAATGAAAATCTTCCTGCACGATCAAAAAGGCCCGAGCAAGTCGAGCTTCGTCTGAGTCCTTTATTTTGTAATATTCGAACGCTTCAGATTTAGCTCGGTTAACTCGATTTGCATTAAATGAACGATTGTGACGCATCCCATCAATCAGACGTAATATCCGAACACGGCTATAAACAATTATTACCTTTAAAAAACCAACTAAAATGAGTCTTGACATTGTCAAAAATATTTGGGTTGGTGTGTGACCAGTGCAGCATTTTTTCATGTAGTTTTTGCGTTTTAAAGGTTTTTAATAAAGAATTGTTTAATGTGTCTTATTAGATTTTTTCGTGATAATATTATTGGCTATAATTGGAAAAAATGCCTGATATGTGCATAGTAGTGGGTTGGGACATCGTGGAAATCATGACACGGTTAGCTTTTACCGTCGTGAATTCTAAATATTTCCCTCATATAAATGGTCTGTCGAGAAAACGACGTCAAAGATGGATAGCCGCGATTAAAAGGTCGATTGATTTAACACCTTCCATCGTTTATACAACTCGATTTTCCATCTTGATTTTCCAACACCAACGTCTTAAAATACTCACTTTGCATAATTAAATAAAGTTTATTACTTGAAAACAATCAAAAACGCCTTGCCACAATCCACAAAAAACACTATATTGTTAAAATACTTAGATACTTAGCCAGGCCGACGGAAAAACACAAACTGTTTTGACAAACGTTTAACTACTGTCAAGAAATGTTTGACCGCAACGCAAAGTTGGAAGTCACGTGGTTTGGATTGCCTAATTGTTGATTAATAAAAATAGACAGCTAATTACAGGTTAGATTTCCAACCTACAAAAAGAGTCCTATTTTATTAGGACTAAGTATGTAGAACTTCTTAAACGTTACACTGTACTAGATTTTAGTTGAAAGTACGGGAACCAGGCAGAAATTTTAATAATAGCTACATAATATTCTTAAATCTTAAGAAATATATATTTTTCAGGTTAACTATGACGTCACGTATCATAACCTATAAATCAAAATTCACAAAGGTTGCCAACTCAAATATTTTTGACAGATGGCAAAATACATTTTCCCCTAACAAATACCAATAATATTTTTTGGATGCTGTCATGTGTGCACATATAACGAATTCTTTTTAATTTCTTTAACGGAAACGAAATCGAAAGGGTGCAAGTGTGATATATCGTTGAAATTGAAATTTTTACTACTTTTCAATGGTCCGATTAAAAATTGTAAGTAATCATAAAATAAACAACTTGTTGTGCCAAAACGGCACTAAATGTAATCCGATCTCAACCAAAACCTTTTCAGATCTTCTGGAGCACTAAAGAAATCCTCATGCAAAGTTTCATCCAAATCCGTTTAGTAGCTTCGCCGCTATCGTGCTAACGTACATACACATACACAGGCATTTTTAAAAACCACTTTTTTGGATTCCTGGGACTTCAAAACGTAAAGATTTGATATCTCAATTTTCGATTTTGGACTAAATGTAGTAACCTCCCACAATTTTATTGTGGGGAGGTTAAAAGTCAAGAAAAATTTATTAAAAATACTTAATAATATCTAAAGTTGTTCCTTCCCCTCCTCCCCGCTCATTACTATACATTACATAACTAATAGGTAGTAGACCGGCGGTACATGACCAGTCAGGTGCAACGTTTTTAAAATGCATGCCAATCATAAATATGAATGTAATTACCATGAATATGCCAGAAATGCAAATTTTAGGCAGTCGTCGCGTGCAGAAGGGTGTGCAAATCGATTTTTTTGTTTTTTTTTTGTGTTTTTTTTATTTTAAAATGGATGCCAGTAGTGCCAAACGAAAAGCCGTGAATGAATAGTAATAATATAATAACTTACCACAACACAGCTTAACCATGGTTGCCAAAGGACCTTTTATTATGTCTATAATATAAAAAAGCTGTTTAATAAACTTCCAATTTTCGTTAAAGAAATAACGAATATTTATTCATATTAGAAAGCCATAAAGAAATTACTATTAAATAATGTATTTTATTCTGTACTAGAGTATCTTCATTGCTCAGATTTTTAGTAGACGCTTAAATTTAACACCACCAAGAAAATGAACTCGTACTCTATTATTATACTCTTCGCAAAAACGAAGAGTATATTGTATTTGATCGGCACATTTCTAAATCAGTAAATATCGCTTGTAGAGAAAAAATTTTCATATCATTATGTTAGTGAACGAATTCTGAACAACTTTCAAAATGTCCGTCCGTCCGTCACGTTTCTTGTAAGCACGATAACTTAAGAAAGAAAAGTCCGATTGTATTGAAATTTGAAAAGTAAGTTAGCGTTAGTTAGAGGAAGAACCCTATTGTTTTTGAAAAAAATCAATCAGTAAATAAAAAAGTTATTAATCATTTAAATAAAAAAAAAATTTTTTTTCATAATTTCTGTCATTTGTATTTAAATAGAAATCTTGCGAAATGTTATTCCCTATAATTTTTTTTTGTTTTTATATTTTACCAATATATATATTTCTAATAATGTATCTAATCCGTTGAAATATAATTCTTGAACGATATTCATTCAAGTTTTGTGGTAAGATGAGATAGCCCAATGGCTAAAGCATTTGCCTTTCTTTTGTCCCTTTTTGTTCTTCTTCCAAATTCCCTTTAGACCAATAACTGCTAGTAAATCCCAACTTTTAAAATCATAATCTCCCCTCACCCCATCCTTCCAGAGGCAGGTAGACCACTGGATAAATCCGTGACTCTCGAACGGGTTTTTTCACTAAGTTTTTCCCGTATGGACAACAAGATTTTCTTCGTAAATTTAGTGTGCGCGTGCGACAGTGCGCGTGTGTTAAAAATGCAATTGTTTCTTCGTATTTCTAGCTATTTCTAAGTATTTTAATATCTTCCCGGATTATTGTTCAACGAAATTGTTAGGTTTAAGTTTTTTATATATGTTAAACAGGAGCCCTAACGCCCCAATTGCATCTGTTGTTACAGCCGAAGCTAAACCCCTCCACCCGATCATCTACTTACCGCGACATTGCACGCCGCGGTGGGGTGATCGGCTCTAGACTGGACCCAGCTGAGGCGCATTCATGTCTCTAAACTTTAATAAATATCTTTGATTTGATTTGATTTGCCTTTCAATCCAAGGGTCTCGTGTTCGATCCCTCACATGGCGATTTATTTTTCATATATTTTTTTTTTCACAACAAAGTTGGTATCACAAAATTTAGAATGTCCAAAAACTAACATTATTTACAAGAACACTGCGAAGAGTATCCTATAGAATGTGTAACAATTATATAAAAAGCTCAGTAAATCGGCGAAGAGTATAATGCTTCCACTAGTTTTTCATTCTTCCGTAGAATTTTTTAGAAATTACGAAAAGAAATATTTTTGCGATTACAGCGCCATCTGTCACGAATCGAAAAAACCTTTCGGACAAACTTGACGTAGCTTTTGCCGTAGAATCCGATCCTGCAATAAAAAATAAGATTTTAAAGTTGCCCCCCCGCCCCACTCCAAGGGGTGGGGGTGGGGGGGTCGCGTTTGGTATCATTGGATAACTCTTTCAAAATTATTAAGGACATGTTTTTTCTTTTTTGGATCCAATGTGTATTTCTCGAGATATTTGGCCGTTTCCAGACTTTTTGGACACGTTTTTATACCTAAATCTTTAAATATTATGTTCCTGTTTTTTCTTTCTTTTCTTTTTTCTTTCTTCACCTTCTTTCTGTAGTTTTTAGATATTTACAATATTCTGTATACCTACTTGTTTATACAAGTCCTATTGAAAATAAAAAGATATTGTATTGTATATCAAGGCTCGCAAGTTTCTCAGGCTGCGCAGCGTGTGTCTACGTGGTTAATTTTGGCTGGCATTTAAAAAGAACTTGGTATACGTACTTCTTATCGTCGGGTTGCTGAGCGATTCAACGAACACAATTTACATACGAATAGTATTAATAACTCTTTGATTATACAGTTAAAATGAACACATGGCCTAAAAAACTCACAGCACAAAACTTCTTCTTTGTATTACGTAAAAAAACTAATTAAATCTTTTAGTGACCATGTCTTAAAAGTGTTTTATTGGTGCTTTTAATTTGAACCATTCAGTTTTCTTTTCATTTCTTTCTGTAATAAAAGTTTTAGTGCCGCCGTTATTATAAGGTGTTATTAAATTTGACATTTTTCCTCGGGCAAGTAAAGCGTCCTGAAATATTTTTGTAATTCTCCAGACGGAGTGTTTTGAGATTGCTTTGTTCAGTGCATCTCTCCGTACGGCATTGGTATCTTTGGGGGTGGGAAGAGGAATGTACAAGTTTTGAATTTCTCGTGAAGGCAACTGCTTTCTTATCGTTGGAAAATCTGAGGCCCCTCCGGGACGTCATGGGTAGAGAGATTGGCGTGTGCTTTGTATAAATATGTAAAAGTGATCTTGAGGACTTTATAGTAGAGTAAAATCTGGAAGTAAAGTCGCTTAGTTTTCGAGAAAAAAAAACCGGCGTAGAACCAAACCAGACTTAGTGGGATTCTTTAGTAAGATAATCGTGTACACGAAATCATTTTTTACGACATTTTTTGGTGGTCGAGGACTTTTTTATTTCGGAAAAAATAGATTTTTAATGAAATATGTTTTTTAACGTCTCCACCGCTATATCTCTGAAAATATTTGTGCTATCAAGCTATTTTTTTTTTTTTAGATTAAAGTAGACACAATAGCGCTTCGAACAACGTCCCACGTGAACCCGATTTATTTTTTTTTAAGTTGGTAAAATAATAGGAAACTCAAACTTGTTATTTTCAGTAGCGTAATTTTAGGCAATCGAGAGTCCCGTTGACAGGATTGAGTCAGCGATTTTTTTTTAATGGGCCAAAGTCATATTCTTGCGCGCTCGGCTGTAGCACTGCCGACTGCAACGATCTGACGGTTCCGGTCGGGGTGTATGTAGTAGTTTAACTTATATCAATAGGTACAAAACCAGTAGTGATCAAAGATCTAGGGGATCAATATTTCATATATTGTACAGTAGTATTGATCATATGTTGTTAATATTAAGAAATTGTACAAAAAATATTAAATAGTCTCCTTTTAATAATAAAAATACAGGTAGGTAGATATAAATACCTAATCTATAAATATCAATCAGTGTTACTAACTACCCATCTAATTAGTAAGTTTATTAGACATTTTTAAAAGAATGAAAGTAAAAACGAACGCATAAAATGAGTTTTATTGTTGAAATAAATTTTCTATTTGGATAGATAAATATGTAGTATGTAGTTTATGTAGGCCCTACATTAATAGCATTCTAATTCGTTCATATCTGCCTCGAAATCTTTAATAATGTTGTTACACACTCGTTGCAACATTTTAGGCCTTCCTTAAAACAAGCACATTTTCGATTGTCACAATTTTTATCCGAACAATGAATACTTAATGATTTTCGACAACCGCCACTTCTACGCGACTAATCTGACCAACCCTGCACACTACAGTACCTAGAGGTAAAAAATATGCAAAACTTCGGAAAAATGTCATATTGAACGGATTTCGTTCATTTTTGGCAGTATAATAGTAAATGCTTCACAGAAAAGTTTCTATATTGTGCGGAGGCTTGCTAATTTATAGGGGGTGGATGCCACCTCCTCTCAGGGTGTGGCACTTAAAAAAATATATATATTTATTGGAGCTGAAGTAGTGTCAAATTTTAAGAAGAAAAGGTTTTATGCAATTTTTCACATAAATTGATAGTTTTTAAGTTATAACGACTTCAAAATTGCGATTTCAGCTAAAAAAAAGGTATTTCCAAACGACTTTCGTCAAGTATCTCGAAAAGTATTACTTTATCGAAAAAATGTTGCAGACCAATTACAGAAAGTACAAACTGGGAATTAATTATATTTTTTGTTTATTGATGTAGGATTAATAATTTCGGAGATATTTAAGTTTACATTTGGCATCCAAGTGTTCATAAGATAATGTTTAGAGTGAGAGTTAAATATCGCAGAAACTGTGACACCTACGTCAAGGGTGCTAATAGGTATAATAATATGTTATTAATTAAGCTTTCAACTGTTTTTTAATTTGTTTCTATAGCATAAAAAACAAAGAAATTATGACCGAAGCAATGTGCGTCTACATATTTTTTTAACATTTTGTTACTGTAATTAGCCAGTAATTAAAAAAAGGAATTTCAAACACTGTTCCTCATTAATATATATATTAGGACGTAGATGCTCATACAGCACTTGCTTTAGAAAAAAATACAGTTTAAACTATAAAGGTATTTTCGATGAAACGTATTTTTTTTCCTTTTCCAAATATCTCAATAAATATTAGTTTTATTGAAAAATAGGTAGATACCAAAAATAAAGCTCATAAACTGATAATGAATTTCGCTTGTTAATTTATTTACATAGATTTAATAGTTTCGGTAATACGAAAGTTTACAAATGGCGTCCGAACGTTTATAAGACGAAAAATGCAGTTTAAATGTTAAATATTTCAGAAATTGTGACACCTACGTCACGCATGCTAAGGAATGAAATTAAAGACAATTAATTGCGCTTTCAAATTATTTTGTACTCGTTCCTGTAGCATAAGAAATAAAGAAGTTATGACGGAAAAATGTGCGTATTTATACTTTTTTTATATAAAAAGATCGCCATTTTGTTAATCTAATTAGCCAGTAATTTAGAAAAATTATCTCAAATACAGTTTTTCGTTAAGATGTAGCATTACCTAGATGCTCAAATTTTTTTTGCTCATTTAAAGCACTTGCATTTTAAACTTTAAATTTAATTTCGGAACACTACCAAATATAAACTTAAATATCTCCGAAATTATTAATCCTACATCAATAAACAAAAAATATAATTAATTCCCAGTTTGTACTTTCTGTAATTGGTCTAACATTGTTTCGATAAAGTAATACTTTTCGAGATACTTTACGAAAGCCGTTTGGAAATACCTTTTTATTTTTAAGCTAAAATCGCAATTTTGAAGTCGTTAAAAACTATCAATTTATGTGAAAAATTGCATAGAACCTTTTCTTCTTAAAATTTGATTCTATTTCAGCTCCAATAAATATATATATATATATATATATATATATATATATATATATATATATATATATATATATATATTAAGTGCCACCCGAGAGGGGGTGGCCCATCCCCTATAAATTAGCAAGCCCCCGCACAATATAAAGACTTTTCTGTGAAGCATTTACTATTATACTGCCAAAAATGAACGAAATCCGTTCAATATGACATTATTCCGAAGTTAAAACCTCTAGTTACTGTACTAATATCGTTATCATCGAATTCTTCCTCATCTGTTTATACATTTTCCTCAGGCGGGATAATAACTATTTCTGGCTCGTGCTTTGCAGAAGAAACTTCTTCATTGCTTCTCCTAATGTTTTGGAACGTTTGCCGTAAAAACTTTTTGAAGGGATTGGCTGGAATTCAGAATCCATGTCGAAGCAACTTCTGAAAAGATATTCCGAATTTACCTATACATATCTTCATTGTATTCAAATGTAGCATTACCTAGATGCCGTTTTTCTCTTTTTTAATTTTAGATATAATGCAAAGTGGTGTGTCCCGATAGTATAAACAACTAAAATACATACCTCAAAACCTAATTTACCACCTCAAATGAAATATTTTAACTTTAATGTTATAAACATTAATTCACTACGCGTTTCCTACACATTGCAGAGTCCTACCAAGACATTAGTTTGTAGAAATATTTTAATTGATGTCGCCGGGAGGCAAAAATTCACGGTGTACTCACATAAGTACAGTGGGAGGTAATGGGTTTTAAAAAAAAATTATTCAGTTTGCAAGTTTTTGTGTGTTTCACTATTAAATGTTCTCTGTCGTCTGGGCTAGTTCATGACATTCTAGGCCTATTTGAACAATAATAATTTTCAATTTTTTTTTGCGTTACTTTACTTTCACTGGACGTGGAAGTTTTGGCGTCAATCAACCTAACTAAAAGCCATTATGTCTCACACCTTGAGAGCGTATCACTTAGTTTTATTACGGGCTATGTATTTAAATTTGCGGCGAGGCGCGAGACATATTTTAAAATTCCGGACTCGCCGACGAGCACTTTACCGCCAGGGTATCCCAGATTAAAAGCCATTAAACGATGCAATTTAAAATTAAAACCTCAGTTATTAAACGATGTAAACAGTTTAGACTTAGGAGCATACCCGAACTAATTATAAATATATCGAAGTTTTCACGCCTGCTGGTGTGTTTATTTTTGAAATTTTAATTGGGTTTTTTTATTTATTTTTTCAGGTGGAGCGTACATCAAACTTGGCGCGGTATTTTCGTCCCGATCGACCTAATTATCGAAGAAAAACACCGACGAGGCGAGGAAGTCGCCCGCCCCCTTCGTAATGACGGACGCGGATGACGCGGCGGCGATAAGTTATCTCTTAGGGGTAGACTTTTGACGGGCTTGAAATTTTGCCCTCCCGTCTTTTATACAGGGTGAGCAAAGTTTCAGGTGTGTTAAAGGTTTGCTATGATCGCAGCCAGGGATCACCTCCTAGGACATGGGGAAAGAGAGTGAGTATTAAAATGTACTAGTTCCAAATAATGCTGCAACTTTCATCACTTCTTTCATTTAGATTTCTTGAAGAGACAAGGTCTGAATATAAGCTTCTATGACTAATAATACTATAGGCTCATAAAAAAAACAAAAAATATGTTGTTATATATGCAACTATTAATTAGAATATATAGTAGCATATATACAGTGTGAACCATTTAAAATGAAAACACCTTTATAACTTTTTTAGTTTTTGTCCGACTTGAATCAAATTTTACCAAAATATAGAACAAATTAGGATCTACTTATGGCCAAAAAAAAACACCACGGGGTCCCGGGTTCGAATCCTGGCTAGGGTATGGATGTGTAGTGGCGTTTTTCACGTGTTGCCGAGACGGTAACAGTGGGTTAGACTGCGGTTGTGTGAGAGACAACACGGTCTAGTCGCTCTCCTCTCCTGAGTTCGAGTCCCAGCTGCGGCAGATAGCAGTGTCGCAGGGAATGGGTGTTGTGATGTTGTCTATGTATGTCCGTCCGTCCTGGTTGAGTGGTAGAATAGCCTACGGCTAAACTCCGCCAGGACATTAATCTAAATAAGGCGATTAAACAAAAAACAACTATATTTTGTGGTTTATTAGAAGACATTAGAATCAACGCGAGCTAACGTATACAAACATAACAGATGTGTCGGGAATACATAAGTTTACTTGTGGGAAATTGCCCATATATCTTGGACAAACCGATAGAAAATTTAAACAGCGTATTGAAGAACACAAAACATGTTTTTTGAAACCTTGTAAACATAGTAAATCTAACGTCACATCTGAGTGGTGTGCGATTTTTGATATATTGGAACGATTATAGTCTACTTTATCTAGGATTTTTCTAGAATGATCATCGCAAATGCTAGGTACATAAACATGTTAAATTATACATACCTATAATTCTACTTATGGCTTGCCCATTTATGGCTTCTAAATGTAAACATATTTTGTCGTTATCACAACAGAGACTGAAATTGGCTTGTAATACTTTTTTTAGCAATCAAAATATAATGCTGACCAGTGAGATCATTTCATAGGCACATGACCTATTTTAAAGGAACTGACTTTTACACTATAATTTAATACAGCACCTCTACAGCGTGACCCCGAGCTGGTACAAACTTCAGCAGAAGAAGTCAAGAAAGAAGAAGTTTTCAAATGATACGGATATATATTGATCAAAGTTTCATTTTGTATTTTATACGATTTATAAAATACCCAAATAATTATTTATTTGCAACCAAACATGGCAAGTAGGTACTGTCGTGCGCAAAAAAAATGTGACAAGTCTTATAACGTATTTTTGCTTAAATCTAGTTATGTACATCTAACTTTAATTTTTGTGACATTATCAGTTATTTGTCAAAATTCATTGCATGTGTCCAAATACAGACAGATTTACATTAGAAGAAAATAGTTGTCCTATTTTCTTTTGCTCACGACAGTACACATCCCGTAGAGGTGTTTAATCGCAACTACATTCAATGGCACAAAAACTGATACTTACTGCATAATAAGTTTTAAATAATTCTTTAGAAAGTATGTTTAACAATTTTGATTTTGGGGTTGAAAGAATTGAAGATGTAGTAATGTATATCATAAAAAATGGAGTCGCTTTATAAGTCCCTATGGGCGATTTTATCATTCGTCAGGACTGGGGGGTACTCCCAAAATTGTTGTCATATTAGGCGCTTTTTATCGAAAAATATTATAAGAAAAAGTTATTCAGAATCACTCAAAGCTCCCAAATCCCAAGAATCACCAAAATCTAAAAACATTAATTAAGTATTCTGAAAAAACAAAAATATAATAAAAAACATTTTTATAGGATATCATAAGCATCACAAATACATACTATACTACACATCCATTGATGTGTTTGCAAACAAAAAATAATGCACTTAAAAAAATATTAGTTTAATACCATAAGCTTTGGCTTAAATGACATTTCTAATCATAATTTGCCTTTCTCGGCCAAATCATCCTCGGAAAGAATACATTTTTCAATCCTTCACTCTAAATTCACTCTAACTTTTCTCACCATAATACCTTCTGGGTAGACAGTTGCTTATGTGCCTACCTTTTGCGATGACCATTCTAAACAAATCCTAGATAAAGTAGACTATGATGGTTCCAATATATCAAGAGTCGCACACCACTCATTGTGACGTCAGTTTTACTACGTTTGTGTTCTTCAATGCGCTAGTTAAATTTTCTATTGGTTGGTCCAAGATATATGGGCAACTTCCACAAGTAATGTAATGAATTCCCGACACATCATCTTTTTTGTTTTTTTATGAGCCAATAGTATTGTTAGTCATATTCAGACCTTGCCTCTTCAAAAAATATGACTTCTCCAATTTTGGAAGTGCAGGGTTGGTCGTGAGAAAATCACAAAAAAAATCACTCAAACAAAAAATCTAATTATATGTTCCAGCCTTTTTTCCAAAATAAACGACAGAGGGGGCACGTACATATGTATATATAGTACAGTAACAATTAATATTGTTGTTCATAAATCACTATTATTTAATAAAAAACGAATGTGCCCCCCTCCTGCATCCGCCACTGCCATTAAAAAGCTTTTTAGCCTCTCATATGCTGTAAAAATATACGGGGTGTTCCATTTAAAAAAACAGAGGTTCATATCTCCGAAATGTAACTTTCAATTGTTTTTCTGAAATATTTTTTGGAAAATACATATCATTTTCTATAACTTTTATTTTTGAACTTTTTTTCGTAACGCCAAAAATACCGAAGTTAAACGAGGTTCTAACGTTCACGCAACCACCTTGTATATATCGAATCATAGTAGGCCGTGGAAATTCGCCAGAAGTCGGTACTGCCCCAAATAGTTGATATCCAATCATGATGTCATGACATGATTTGCTAGAAACTCTTCCAAGATTCACTGTAAAATTATTAGGGATGGGACGGATGTGCTTTTGGCCGGATAACCGGATACAGTATATCCGGCCAGTTCAAGATCCGGTCCATCCGGATAATCCGGCCGGATATCTTGCCTTTTCAAGCAGTCGCTTTATCTATGAGCAGGCCGCGATATTTACAATTAAATTCAAGTCGCATCTGTATTGTTCTGTCCTGCCAATCTTGCACATTGCTGCAGGTAATTGTAATTACACGAAATGCGCATGGTACACCAGAACAGAACTAATAATAATTAATAATAAATATTTATATGTGTGTACTTGGTTCTATCCACAGTTATGGTGTTTTTGTATTTTTTAATATTATGATTTTCTAAGGAAATTCATTCTCAGAAGAACCAGCGCAACTGGCATCTGTCTTTTGAAATTACATGCATTTTGTGTAATTACACATAAAATTAAAAAGTAATTTCTCGCGATCGTTAGTAGTTGCTGTTTTTGCCATTAGCAATACAATGGAGAAAAATAGCTATACATACCTTTACCACCCCTATTGTATTCGCGAAAAATTCTGTCTTAGGTCAGTAATACATTTTGTGGGTCCCTGTCCAGAGTGAGGTCAAACTATGCCTACGATTAGTCGGAGATCGACGATCGAGTAATTAGTAGTTTAGTTTACAGGCTGTGGTAGTGTGGTGCAGTTCGACTCGAATAAAATTAAATCATAATAGTCGGGGAGCCCTCCCTAGCTGTACGTGCACCCCCCGCCCGATCCTTGGGGACAATGTTTTTCATAAAGAGTAAGGAACAATTTAAGACATGTTCTAGAAAAAAAACTGGCTGTACTTTCAAAATGGCGGCCACATGTTAAAAAAATCTGTTGCCAATATTGTTTTTATCATTTAACACAAAAACTAAAAAAGATGGACAAAAACTTTTTTCACAAAAAACAACGTCCATAAAATTTTCGTGCCTATACATACCATATTTTGATAGGAGTTACCATTTTTCAGATAAATGAGTCCAAAATTAAGAAAACATGGAAATTCATATTTATCTCGAAAACGGTAACAGTGGTATCTGGAAAACGGTAACTCCTATCCAAATATTGTATAAGAACAAAATTGTAGACAATTTTATCCACTTTGTTTTTTGTGCAGAAAGCTTTTCTCCATCTTTTTTAGTTTTTGTGTTAAATGACAAAAACAATATTTGCATTTTTTTTTTAAATGGACGCCATTTTGAAAGTATAACCAGTTTTTTTTTTAGGACATGTCTCAAATTGTTCCTTAGGCTTTAGTCTTTATGAAAAACATTGTCCCCAAGGATCGGGGGGTGCACAGACAGTTAGGGTGGGCTTCCGTAGTGTTACGTTTTATATTGAAATTTTTATTTTATTTTAAGAGATGAATCATTTATCTGGAAAATGGTAACTCCTATGCAAATATTGTATAGGAACAAAATTGTAGAAAATTTTATGCACTTTATTTTTTGTGCAGAAAGTTTTTCTCCATCATTTTTAGTTTTTGTGTTAATTGACAAAAACAATATTTGCAAATTTTTTCTTAATGGACGCCATTTTGAAAGTGCAGCGAACTTTTTTTTGAGGACATGTCTTAAATTGTTCCTTGGGCTTTAATCTTTATGAAAAACATTGTCCTCAAGGATCGGGGGGGCACGGACACTTAGGGTGGGCTCCCGTAGTATAAAAGATGCCTTCATTAACATTTAAATCCAAAGTTTGGTTATATTTTACAGTTAATAATAATAAAGCGTTGTTATTTATTTTGATTGCAGTTTCTAGTTCATTTTAGAAATATTTTGATATATAACTGACAATTAATAAATAACATTTAAGTTTCATGCGTTTTGGACAGTTTTTATTTGGCCGGATGTTGACCGGATATTTTTTCATATCCGGCCGGAGCCGAATATCCGGTTTGGAAGCCGGATTGGCCGGATGCAGTAGCCGGACCGGATATCCGTCCCATCTCTAAAAATTATTAATAAATTATTCAGCAGACTCTGTAAGTATAAGTAAGGACACATTTACATATTAGAATTACTTGTACGTATCAGGGTGTATACTTTCTGAAAAACAGAGAAAACCTGGAAAAGTCTGGGAATTTGATTTTAGTCAGGGAAACCAGGGAAAAGTCAGGAAATTTATAAAAAAAAGTCAGGGAAAATGTATATCCAGAATTGTTCCCATCTTGCGCAAAACATGTTTTCCATTCTCCCCCTCGCTCATCAATTTTCATTTTCGAGTAGAAAAGTTTTCTGAAAATTTATATTGAAAAGTCCTGAAAAACCTGGAAAAGTCAAGGAATTTATAAATTGTGAATTAATATCCACCCTGACGTGTACCTACTCTTGACAAAAAAACTCAAACACGAAATATTTTTGGAGCATGAAAACTAATTTTCTAAGACATTTTTTTTATATTCTGCAATTTGGACAAATTATTTAACGCCGCTTCCTAGTTATTTTTCAGAGAAGTATTTAGATTTGTGAGCACGTTTTTTATATACTTTACCTTAGGTACTTAATTCGATCTGGAGTACCTATTCAAATGGATTATTTCATCAATTTCTTCTTATTATGTCGTTACTATTCGATTGAAGCCAGTGCACTGCATTATTCCCAGTACTTTCTGTCATGTTCTTTCATGTTTGTTCGATAGCAAATAAATTAACTTGCGTTCGATAAAATTAAAGCTAGCTGTCTTGCATCGAATAAGTGGTAACAGCAGGGAAGAAACCATCGGTGCTTGTTGTGCGGTAATTTTATCTCTGTTTTTGATGACTGACGTATCTACAGTTGGAGTTTCGTTATTTTCTATTCGTGCTCGCGATAAATCAAATAAATTCTTCGAGGAAACAAATTAAGTATTTTTCCAGTAAAAAATGCCATCCGTAAACCTCATCCAGATTCGCGGAAGATTAATTTTGCTATAATAGTGGAGTAAAAAACACGAGAAAAGTCGCTTCCTTCTCGAGTTTTTTTTTAATCTTAGAACAAACCTAGATATATACCATTTCGTTAAGTAGGTCGATGTTCATTAGAAATCATGAAATACGACATTTTTTAGTGGTCACGGATATTGTTATTTTTAAAAAGGTGTGAATTATATTTTTTTAATCGTATTTTTTTGAATATTAATGCTATAACTCAAAAACGAATGGAGCTATCCACATGAACTTTTTTTTGTTATAAAACACACACTTAAGCGCTTCTATCTGTGCATAGTATTGTTAACTAAAACATTTTTAAGTTTGTTAAAAACTTAGATAACCTTGAAAGTCCAGAAAATACGCAGTCAAATTTTCACTAAGCTACAAACTTTTTTGTTTTTGGAAATTTTGTATAACATGCTGCGAAGAAAATAAAGCCAAAAGACCAAAAAAGTTTTTGATGGCATAATTTTTATTGTCTTTTATAGTTTAGGTACAGTGATTTTTTTAAAGCGCGCGAATTGCAGAAATTGAGTATTAATACGCCCGCGTCCACTAAAACTAACTAGTCTCAGGGTGGTGTACTATCAACGTTATTCGTTTTCGTCGAAGGTCAAATTATAATACCGCTGCCCAAGATATCACTACTTCCACATCCAGATCTTCTATCCAAGTCTCTCAGAACGAAAAAAAATTGAATGTGGAAATTATTTTTTATAGAACTTTAATAATATAATATTTGAAATCGTCTACCCCAAAAACCTATAAAACGATATGCCACATCGGTAGTGAGGCTGAAGGGGGTGGTATAGTAGTGGTGGATAAAGTAAAAAAAAAAATTGAAGCCTTTGGTTCTTGTACACACACTAAATGATAATTTTATTTTTTTCGCCCCCTTGAATAATGGGGTGGGAGTTGGTAATGGGGGTGGTTAATGCCAAAAAAAAAATTTGAGAGCTTAGCTTCTCTTAACTAAATACCAGTTTTATGGACTCTTACTTGCTTGATTTGCCTATTTACCTCCAATTACCCCCAACCCTTTAACGGAATAATCTAGTTCCAGATCTCGTTAAAATACATGGTACGTGTACCAAATTTCAAATCAATATCTTAAACGGTTCCAGAGTAATCGTGCGCACAAAAAAGTTACAGACAGACCGACAGACAGAATTTTTTTTGCTCAAACCTAAAATCTGGACGTTTCATGATATTCTAAGCCTATTTGGACAATAAAAATTTTCAAAAATATTTTTGTCCATACTATATTTCCATTGAATATGGAAGTAAAATGAAGTAAAATGTGTAACGATATTTTTTCTCTTATTACCACTTGTATTATATTGTAGAACGTATGGCCATTGTGCGAATTGTGCGTGGATTATCTACTTAAAAAATATTTAAGATAAATAAGCAATCTAAGTTTCGTTGTAAAATGGAGTGAATTTTATGTGGCGTAGTAATAGAGGAAAACGATAAACTTGTGCACAAGCCATGGAAACAGAGTTTAGAGACTATAATTAGGAAATTTAAAACCGCTGCCCAAGGAATCACTACTTCCACATCCAGATTCTCTATCCAAGTCACTCACAACGAAAAAACCTTGTATGTGAAAATAATTGTTTATGGAACTTTAATAATATAATATTTAAAATCCTCTACCCCAAAAACCCATAAAACGATACCCCACATCGGTAGTGGGGTGGGGGCGGTGATAGGGGGGGTGGTAGTGGGGGGTGGATGAAGTAAAAAAATATTTTGAGGTTTCTGGTTCCTGTACATACACTAAATCACAATTTTTTTTTCATCTCCTTTAATAAGGAGGTGGGGGTGGTAATGGGGGTGGCTAATGCCAGAAATTTTTTTGAGACCTTAGCTTCTCTTGTATATACTATATACCAATTTCATGAACTCTTACGTGCTTAATTTACCCATTTACCGCAACCTACCCAATTTACCCACTTTACCCACTCCCTTTACCCCAATTTACCCACCAACCCTTCGACGGAACAAGATGAAAATATAATTTAGTTCTAGAACTCGTTAAAGTACATATGTGTACCAAATTTCAAGTCAATATCTTAAACGGTTCCAGAGTAAACGTGCGCACAAAAAAAAGTTACAGACAGACAGAAATTTTTTTTTCGCTCAAACTTAAAATCTCGACGTTTCATGACATTTTAAGCCTATTTGGACAATAAAAATTTTTAAAAATTTTTTCGTCGTTACTATACTTCCACTGGACGTGGAAGTAAAAAGACTTAATTTAGGATGTTTTTTTCTTTTTTGTTACCTAATTTAGGCGAAAATAACACGTTTACTCAATTCACAGGTCTACAAAAAAAAATTCTGCTCCAAGGACTAAACCTATCATGCCTTAAGTATTTTTGTGTACTGAATCCGAATTTTCAATTAAAAAAATTTTCTACCGCGTAGATTTCGAGTAAATTCCGGTTTTTATTGTCAAAAAACCGTATTTTGACAATATAAACTGGGATTTACTGAAAATCTACGCGGTAAATTTTTTTTTTAATTGAAAATTCGGATTCAGCATACAAAAATACATACGGAATGATAGATTTAGTTATTGGAACAGAATTTCTTTTTTTGTATACCTGTGTACAAAGTGCACCTGTGCCACAGATCTACAAGAAAAAAAGTTCTGTTCCAAGGACTAAACTTATTATTCCTTATGTATTTTTGTGTGCTGAATCCGAATTTTCAATTTAAAATTTTTTTTGACCGCGTAGATTTCGAGTAAATCCCTGTTTTATCGTCAATATACGGTTTTTTGACAATGTTTGATGTTTGCTCGAAATCTAAGTGGGAAATTCGGATTCAGCACACAAAAATACTTAAGGCATGATGGGTTTAGTTCTTGGAGCAGATTTTTTTTTTTTTGTGGACCTGTGTTATTGTGTGGATCTAGGGTAAAAATGCAATGCATGGGAGTTTCGGATAGGAACTCTGACACAGGAAATGTCGGATACAAATATTAAGATTGCCACGTGCTTTAAGAAACTATTTTTTTTATTTAGCTCTAATAATATCGCAAAAAAGGAAAACTCGATAGTTTACTTTTTATCAAAACACTCCAAAATTATTACTTTTCCTAAACTTCTGTTGATGGGATTTTATTAGCCCCCTACTATATTATTTTTCACCGTTTCCGAGATCCCAATGCAATGCATACTCCATTTAAGATTTTTAATTCCTTTTTGCCTTCAACCTTAGTCCTTAATGTGTCACTGGAAAAAATAAAATCAGATCCTAAAACGTGATAAAACAGTCCTAAACATAAAAAAATAATAATGAAAAGTTCCGTTACATACAATACATAGTCATTATTATTCTTAAGTACGGCGCGCGTACGCTTCGACAATTCCTCCATACTAAAAAATTCGTAACTAGCAAACTATTGCTAATAATGAAAATATTTTTTTTCTAAAAACTTTTTTGGTCTATTGACTTCATTTTCTTCACAGCATGTTACACAAAATTTTCAAAAACAAAAAAGTTCTTCGCTTACCTAGTGAAAATTTGATGGCGTATTCTCTAAACTTTCAGGGTCATCTACGTTTTTGGCATGTTCACATTTCTTTTTATTAGCAATCCTATGAATAGAGAGAAGCGCTTAAGTGTGTGCTTTATAACAAAAAAAAGTTCACATCGATAGCTCAATTCATTTTTGAGATATGGCAATGGATGTACAAAAAAAACATGATTTAAAAAAAAATTAAATTTTACACTTTTTTTAAAATAAGAATATCTGTGACCATTAAAAAATGTCGTATGTTGTGTTTTTATGTGTAAAATGATGCTGGTAATACCCACTCTGTCTGATCTTGTTCTAAGCTGATAAAAAAAAAAACGACACAATTTTACCTCTGTTTCGCTCCTCTATAAACAAGAAACTTAAATTTTATGGTCCAATACGATTTTTAAATTATATATTTCGCATTTTCTGCCTCAATAATGGCAGAACCCAGTATACTGCACTGATCATTCTCAGTACCTTTATTTAATCCCAACATGAAGTTCACTGAAGAATATTGCAGAATAGAGGGTTTCAAGAAAGATGCTTTTACAATAAAAATATTGTTTGAAAGAAATAAAATTTTACGAAAATATAAAATATGTTAACTGAAATAACTAGTGAATTGTCTGGTCAGGGCAGTTTTTTTGTTTTAACGTGTTCAGAGGATCAACTTAAGTTCACAGTTCAGTTTTGCAGTTTCTGCGAGGTCGGCGTATTGTTTATTTAAACAATTTAATGTTTTTGAACTTGTTTTCCATCGATTTTCTTTGAATATCTCGAAACCTATAAGTCCTATGGAAAACAACAAAAAGAAGGAAAATGTTCGTTATGAGCTGTGCAATAAAAGTACGTAAACTATAAATCATTCCACTTGTTATTATTATTTTTAAAAAAATTTAATATTGCAAAATTATTCGTTTCTAAACAAATCGCTGTTCTTTTAATAATAATGGATAATATTCAGTGACATTTTGGAAAAGTATAGCTCTTATAATGTACAATCACCACTTAAAATTTCAAATCAAAATGATTACTAAAACGGTTCAAATATACAATTGTGGCTAAAGTTTTGCACCCTTGTGAAATCCTGCCATTAAAACCAAGAAATGTGTACGATGGCTCAAATTGTAGCTTTTTAAAAGTACTTTAAGATCACGGAGAGAGAATTTTTTTTTTCAAAATTTAAACCCTTTTTATTGCAGCTGTTTATAATTTTCGAAATTGGAGTTATAAACAAATTCAAATAACTCTCTTGTTTTTTATAAAATCAAAAACGGCAAAGGAGTAATGAAAGTAGATTAAAAAAGCCAACTTTGAAAACAAAATTAATGCTCTACTTGCATTTGGAGCTGAGATACGTTAGTTTTACTTCCACGTCCAGTGGAAGTATAGTAACGACAAAAAAAATTTTAAAAATTTTTATTGTCCAAATAGGCTTAAAATGTCATGAAACGTCGAGATTTTAAGTTTGCGCGAAAAAATTTCTGTCTGTCTGTCTGTCTGTCGGTCTGTCTGTCGGTCTGTCTGTCGGTCTGTCTGTCTGTAACTTTTTTTTGTGCGCACGTTTACTCTGGAACCGTTTAATATATTGACTTGAAATTTGGTACACATATGTACTTTAACGAGATCTAGAACTAGATTATATTTTTATCTTGTTCCGTCGAAGAGTTGGGGTGTAAATTGGGGTAAATTTGGGGTAAATGGGTAAATCAAGCAGGTAAGAGTCCACGAAATTGGTATTTAGTATATACAAGAGAAGCTAAGGTCTCAAAAAAAAATTGGCATTAGCCACCCCCATTACCACCCCCACCCCCTTATTAAAGGGGATAAAAAAAAATTGTGATTTAGTGTATGTACAAAATATTTTTTACTTCATCCACCCCCACCCCACTACCGATGTGGGGTATCGTTTTATGGGTTTTTGGGTTAGAAGATTTCAAATATTATATTATTAAAGTTCCATAAACAATTATTTTCACATACAAAGTTTTTTCGTTGTGAGTGACTTGGATAGAGAATCTGGATGTGGAAGTAGTGATTCCTTGGGCAGCGGTTTTTACGTTTAGGTCACTTATAAATAAACAAATCGATATTTCTTGAAATTTAGGCTGGTTATTCTCCAATGCTTATTATTTTGTTTCTGCTATTTGAAGATAATCCAAAGCTACAATTGTTAAGGACACTGTATAGAGTCCCGAAAGTGGAGTCTAGCGATTTTGTTAGAGATCCGAAAATCACCAAATATTTCTAAATGTTATATTATGTTTCTACAAACCGGAATTTAGTCGCTAGATAGCTCAGTAAGGCGAACTTTTTATTTAGGTGCGAACGTCTCGGGTTTGAATCCTTCTCGCGAAATATTTGTTTTTATTGTATCAGTAATATTAAAAGTTTTGCAAAGCTGTATACATGAACAGAAGTAGTTGTACAAATTAGGTAGTTTATCATTTTCGTGACAAAACTTAAAAAAGTTATAAAAAAAATTGAAAATGTGCATTATGTTCTCAAAGCTGCTTTATTCGATGTTATTTTAAAGCTACAATTGTTATTTTAACAATTGTAGCTTTGGATTTTCTTCCTTCAAATAGCAGAAACAAAATAATAAGCATTGAAGAATAACCAGCCTAAATTTTAAGAAGAAATATCAATTAGTTTACTTATAACAGGGTGGCCACTTTCTGGAAAACCGGGAAAAGTCAGGGAATTTAATAAGTCAGGGGATTTTTGTGAAAATCCAGTCAATGCCGAATGCCGTTTGTTCTTTTTGATAATATGTACCTTTTCTATTCATATATACTTTTAAAATATGGGTAAAAAGACTGATTTTCATTTAAAACTGCTGAAGTCAATGGGACAAATCATACAACTAATCACGTTCACTTAACGGGCAGTTGTAAAGTAAATAACATGCGACAAAATGGAATGACAATAGTCAGGGAAAAAACTAAAAAACCGCCTGGAAAACCGGGAAGAGTCAGGGAAATTTGTTGTGGAGAAAAAGTGGCCACCCTGTATAAGTGACCTAAACCTAAAAACTAACGTTTCTCAGCTCCAAATGCAAGTAGAGCATTATTTTTTTTTTTTCAAAAGTTGGCTTTTTTAATCTACTTTCATTACTCGTGTACTGTTTTTGATTTCATAAAAAAAACAGGGAGTTATTTGAATTTGTTTATAACTAAAATTTCAAAAACTAAACATCTGCAATAATAGTAGAGTGCATTAATACGCTTATTGTGACTTCCGTAGGGGTTTCGTTGTTACAAGCTGAATTTGATATAAAATTAATGATGATATACTATGTTTCAAAATCTCAAAGGCGTAAAAAAATGTCCTACTCAAAAGGTCATTATAATCAAAAATTTAAACTGCTTTCTGCAAACGGCACAGCACTTCACTATTTATTTGCACAAAATATATTGTCACTAAACTGTGTAAATATGAATAGAGAATATTATTTAGGTATTAAGCAAATCACAACTTAAAATAAAATTACTTTTTCACCAGTTTTTGGTCGGAGAACACGAAAAACATTTATTGACATTAATGGCCGAACTGTCAAACTGATATTATGATAATCGGACTGAAGCCGATCGTGTACGAGCGGTCGCGAATACGCCGATGGGCCAATCAGCAACTTATGGGAAGAAGTGCCTTAGAATGGGAGTCTTTCGGGATCATAAAATTCATGCCATTATGTATCTAGATATAAGTTCTTTAATCGGAGGCAAATAGTATATTATATTACTAGGAGTAGAACGCACTCTTTTTTTGTGTTGAGCCCAGGATTTGCGGCTGAGGCGAAGCCGAAGCCGCAAACTGGGCGAAACACAAAAAAAGGCGTTCTAGTCCGTGTAATATATACTATTTTTTCTTCAAGCGTATTAAAATGCAAAAATTCATTTATTTATCATAAATTTACAAATATTCAAACTACAGTCTTACATGTTGACACAATATAACAAGTGGCTAGTGGATAGCGCGCCACCGGTGGCTTTCGGTATTAACATTATGTTACTAGTAAAACAATACCCACTGCGGTGGCGCTTTCGGAACTAACATTATGTTACTAGTAAAACAATGTCCACTACGGTGGCGTTCGGTACTAACATTTTGTTACTAGTAAAACAATGTCCTACTTCTACTTCTGTTTTTGGTGACATAATTTAAACATTTTAATACGCTTGAAGAAAAAATTCATTTATTTATCATAAATGTACAAATATTCAAACTACAGTCTTACATGTTGACACAATATGACAAGTGGCTAGCTGGATAGCGCGCCACCGGTGGCTTTTGGTATTAACGTTATTAACGTATTAACATTATGGTACTAGTAAAACAATACCCACTGCGGTGGCGCTTTCGGAACTAACATTATGTTACTAGTAAAACAATGTCCACTACGGTGGCGTTCGGTACTACCATTTTGTTACTAGTAAAACAATGTCCTACTTCTACTTCTGTTTTTGGTGACATAATTTAAACATTTTAATACGCTTGAAGAAAAAAAAGTGTTTTTCTCCGTGATCTTAATGATAATTCGTACAAGCGAAAGTCCTACCGGAAGCGCTTCCAGAAGTACTTTTGTACACAGAGCTTCAGATTTGTAAGTCCTGAAAGTAGGACGCGCTTTTCAAGCATTTTTAACTATGTGGCGCATCAAAATACGTAGCCAAAACGTAATACCTCACACCCTGTCACTATCTTGCACGCCATTTTGGTACTAAAAGAGCTAGAACCTTTGTTTTTTTGTGCTTAATCGTTGAGAAATTATCTATCGAATGGTGAGGGACTCAGTCCTACTAAAATGACATGAAGTGCTCGAAAATCGAGCTAAAGTCAGTAGGACGAGTAGTACGCCCCGTACTGCCAGAAGGACGCTGTACGAATTATCATTAAAGTACCTATAGAATGCTACAATTTGAGCCATCGCACATTTCTTGGTCTTGATGGCAGGATTTCACAAGGATGCAAAGTTTTAGCAAGAATTGTATATTTGAGCCCTTTTAGTAATCATTTTGATTTGAAATTTTAAGCAGTGATTGAACTTTATAAGAGCTATATTTTTCCAAAATTTCATTGAATATTATTATTTTTGAAAGAACAGTGATTTGTTTAAAAACGCGTAATTTTGCAAAATTCGATTTTTTTTAAATAGTAATAACACTTGGAATTAATTATAGTTTATGTACTTTTATTGTACAGCTCAAAACGAGCAATTTTCTTATTTGTATTGTTTTCTATATGACTTCTAGATTTCGAGACATTCAAAGAAAACCGATGGAAAACACGGCCCAAAAAATTAAATTGTTTAAATAAACAATACGCCGACCTCGTAAAAACTGCAAAACTGAGCTGTGAACTTAAGTTGACTCCCTGAACTTAACGTGTTCAGGGAGTCAACAGAAAAACTGCCCAGACCAGACAATTCACATTAAAATCCTAATTTGACTCCACTAAACGTTTTAAAAGGAGACATCATAACAATCGAAAGCATCTGAAAACTAGTCCAAAGTGTATTTTTGAACAAATTAGCAGTTAGTAACTGATGAATTTTAATTGCCCGTTGCTAATTATTCCTAGAACTTCCTTTGAAACTGAAAATAATTTTGGTTAGCACAAAGTCGCTGTAACTGGAAGTAATCTTCTATTTTTGCTCTGTCTGATTTGTTAACCAGTAAATAATGAGGGAAAACAAACGGTGGGTATATAGAACTCGCATCAAACGAAATTAACACCTCCCCTTTCGGCTTAGAAGTGTTAATGCTTTAATTTTGCTTCTTCTTTTAATTTTGAACAGATACTCTTATTCATTCTGTTACTAGATCCATTGTATACCAGTTTTAATGACTAATGTACAGAAATTTAATGTTGTCCACTAGACAGGGTGGCTCCTAAGTAAAGGTCCATAGAGCAACATTGGATTTATGACATTAAAATTTTAGACTATTGTATGCAACAAAAAATTCCCACTTCACTGGCCTACAACTCTGGCAGTTTAAGATATGATAATTAAATCACATAAACTTACAATGCCTTAGAAATGCCCAGGAAAAAAAGAACAATCAAAAGAAATATAATAAAGAATGTGTTACAAATTCTCAATGCAACTGTAAGTCTAGTGGAACAACGCTGTGTTATGCTATAAAGTGTGTCGGTTTTAAATTATTTTAATAACTCTGAATAACTTCGACTTCCGGAGAAGAAAAGGAGGTTTTGTATTACAGACAAAAGCAATATTAGAAAATTCATTTTTTTAGGAATTTATTCTTGTTATTCTTGTACGAAAGTTATGAGTTATCATGAAAATAACATTACAGAATTCTAAACACTCCGTTTGGTATTAAAAGTGACAGTGACGGTTTATTAAAGTACAGTACTTAGAGATAAAGTACAATTTAGAAATAATCTGATAATTTTTTTATGGGTAGTTACTGTTGTAAAAGGTATCATCTTCAGTTTCTCTATAGTTTCGACACTTCCTCGTACCCACAAGGAGTGAAAACCACCCTTAAATTTAGATATTTAATATTTGAACAAGTATCTTTATTTTTGAAACATAGGATATTTATGTTTTTGGAATCGCTGATGACGAATCTGAAGTAAAAATTAGAAAATCCTAAATGTTGGCTCCAATATAGCGGATGGAATTTTTTTCGAAAGCAAGTATTTTAAACGGACAAAACAGTAAGCATCTGTGAGCAAAACTATTTTTAACCCCCAACCCCATAAATTTGACGCGTATGTTTGTATGTTTGTCTGTCTGTCTGTGGCTTAATATCTCTTCAACGAGAGATCCGATTTTGATGTAGTTTTTTTATTTGAAAGAGTATTTTGTCGAGAAGGTTATAATCTACCTTATTAGATTTTGATGTTTGGTCGCCATCTTGAATTCGCCATGTTGAACTTCTCTAGAAATTGTCCGATTGAAGTAAAATTGAAATGTGCAGACAATTATGGTAGCCGAACGTGATTTAGGCCTCATTTTGATTTGGTACGATTAGATACATTGATCGGGGGTTTTTAAAAATTGTCAATTTTACTTGTTGAGATTTTTTTGTTAATTACTATACAGTTACGGCGACATTTTGTAAAAAAAATGTGAGGACGTACATTGTTTCGACCACAACTTATTTGTTTTTTATTATACAGATACAAGCAAAGAACACAGCCATACAAAAGAAAAAAAAGTGCTGTGCAAGCAACCAAAATGGAGTATAGTACTCTTATGTATTTTGGGCCGCTGAATACGAATCCGAATCCAGAATTTTCTAACCTCAAAAAATCTCTTAAAATCGTCAATATTGTGAAAAAGAGAAAAGAAACACTTATGCAAATGACTACAATATTGTATTTCTATAATTTTGAAGCGTTGAATATGAAATCAATGTCGGCATTCCCCTAGAAAATTACTGGTTGTTAAAAAGAGAAGTAAAAAAACGGACTCAAGCGAGCGCGAAATCCACTACATAGAACTTTTGATAGTAAAAGTTACCATAAAAAGGAACAAGATCTTTAACCCTTTGACACCCAAGCTCTCTCAACGCTTTTAAAGACTTTAAAAGATATCTTGAATTACTACTTCAAGTGTTAAGATGTGGTCGTTTGCATAGAACTTCTTTCATTTTTTTGACAATAGTGTAGATTTAAAGCTATAGTTTTGAGCTTAGAAAATTCTGGTGATTTGTTGGGGGAAATCTGACATCCTTCATAGTACTGAAATATCAAGTTCGTATTCAGCGTCTCAAATTACATGGGTATACAATATTTTAGACGTTTTCATAGGTATTTATTTTCTTTTTTTTTACAATATTGTAGATTTTAAGCTATTTTTTGGGGTTAGAAAATTCTGGTAATTTTCTAAGCGAATTCCGACATTAATTTCATATTCAGCGCTTCAAAATTCGTAGGAATACAATATTTTAGTCATTTGCATAAGTGTTCCTTTTCTTTTTTTCACAATATTGACGATTTTAAGTGGTTTTTTGAGGTTGGAAAACTGGTGATTTGCTGGGGGAATTTCGACATTGGATTCGTATTCAGCGGCCTAAGATACATAGGAATACTATATTTTGGTCGTTTGCACAACACTTTTTTTTTCTTTTGGGTGGCTGTGGAATTATTTTAAAGAGTGGTTCTTACAATTTTTGACACAAGTGTCATAGCTTCTAAGATATTCAACATTTAAATTAAATACTTCATCCTGTATATTAATGTTCGGACGCCATTTTTAAACTCAAATATCTCTGAAACTATTAATCCTACATGAATATACAGTGTGTCCCAGGATAAATGTAACAAGAGGTGTAATGGACCAAAAATTTTAGAATTTTGGAATGGTATTTGGGGATTGAGTCCTGCTTGTTGTAAAACTAAAGTATACCAAAAATGACTTGATTTGGTGTTCTACATGGTGTTTTATAAGCAAAGTTGTAAAAATCACCACTAATAAAGTACCTTTATTTTTCAAAATATGAAAAAATTCCACTAAGAAAAGTTATTTAGAATACAATGTTATACCTCTATACCAAATTTCAGGAATATAAAATTATTTTTTTGAAACTTCCCATTTTTTCAATAAATTAGTATTTTATTTTGAACCATTCAATTAAAACTGCATAGAAATTATTTTTTGTGAATTAATATTTAAAGTTATGTGGAAGCTAAAAGTAGACTATGAGAAAAGCAGTGGATACACATTTATCATTTATTATTGACATATCTGTCAAACGTAGTCAATATTACCCTTAATTTCTGTTTCAAATTAACGAACCAAGCATAAAAAATTAAGTGAAAATGGTACTCACAGTGCGTGAAAAAAATTATATTGTGCAATGCTACGGAATTGGCGGTGAAAACTCGCTAAGAGAAGTGGTAAGCCAATTTAATTTGAAATTTCCAAACACTCTTTGTCACGTACTCAGGCTATGAGAATAATTAAAAAGTTACTGGCTACTGGTAGTGTTCTTAACATGAAAAGAAAAATAAAAGCATATGATGAAGACAATATTGGGGCTATTATAGCTCATGCCTCTGTTATAGAAAATCCTAGGATGCCACTAAGAGAGAGATCAGCTCTTATTAATATTAGCAAGTCTGACCTCCAAAGGATTTACAAGGCAAAGAAAATTAGGGCATATAAAGCAAATTATAAACATACGCTTGAAGAAGGAGATGACGGCCGTAGGTTGGATTTTTGTTTGACCATTGGAGAAAAAATCATGGAAGAGAGATTTTTTCATAATTTCATAATTTTCTCAGATGAATCCACATGCACAACCGATGGTGTTGTTTCATCTCAGAATTGTCGGTTTTGGGCTTCTGAAAATCCAAATTTTAGAATTCATTGTAGCAGACAATATTATAAAAAAGTGAATGTGTGGTGTGCCGTTTCTTGTCACGTTGGAATTATTGGACCTTATTTCATTGAGGGAAGGTTAAACCGGCACACTTATTTACAGCTTTTTGAAAGATTTTCTGAAGAACATTTAAATATTTTAAGAGATATGCCTTTAGTTCATTTTCAACATGATGGTTGCCTGGCCACTCCACAGAAATTGTTAATCGGTGGTTAAATTTAAATTTTGGAGAAAATTGGATTGCCAGGAATGGACCGATCAAGTGGCCAGCGAGATCCCCATACCTATCAATATTGGATTTCTTTTTATGGGGTCGCCTTAAGCAGTTGGTTTACGCTGAACCACTTCCTAACGATGTAGCAGTATTGAAGCAGAGAATTACAAATGCCGTAAACTCCATACTGTTAGATCATATTCGAAACAGTTTTAAGGACTTCAAGCGAAGGATCGAAATGTGTGTGGATGTGGGTGGTAGCTACGTCGAATAATAAAAAAATTGTAAACATTGTTTTGTATTGGTCAATAATTAATTTGTTTGTGAATCTGTTATGTTTTAGGCATTTATTACTTGTTATAATTTTTAAACCTCATTAATCTTCTGTTAGTAATTGTTTCTTGTTTTACAATTAGTTCGATTAACATTATACCTTCTTACATCTCGTATATTCAATTTTTTATTTACCAATAGCCTACTTTTTTAGATGATTAACATTTGCTTCTACACAACTTTAAATATGAATTCAACTCTTAATTCGCAAAAATGGGAAGTTTCAAAAAAATAATTTTATATTCCTGAAATTTGGCATAGAGGTATAAAATTGCATTCTAAATAACTTTTCTTAGTGGAATTTTTTCATATTTCGAAAAATAAAGGTACTTTATGTGGTGATTTTTACAACTTTGCTTATAAAACACCCTGTAGAACACCAAATCAAGTCATTTTTGGTATACTTTAGTTTTACAACAAGCAGGACTCAATCCCCAAATACCATTCCAAAATTTTTGGTCCATTACCCTCTTGTTACATCTATCCTGTGTCACACTGTATATATAAAAAAAAAACAAATTCATTTTTCAGGGAGGTGTAAACAAAATTTTAACGACTTTAAAAAGGTTTGGAAGCTTTGAAGCGATAATACAATAATGCAAAAAATAAGAATATAATACTTCCTGCGAGTCCCTCGAAATAGCCACAATTTGAACGTGAGAAAGTCGCCTTAACACTACCTCCGGATTACGAAACAATCCGACCAAAAAATCATCAACGGCCGATGTCTTTTTAATTTTAACTGCTAACTAATCATTTAGTTAAAACAAGAAAGCGCATAGTTAGCCACGGTGTCGAAAACCGCGTTCGCCTCGCCCAATGGCGGGCATAAACAATTTTTTTTGTCGCCCGAGCTCGGCTGGCTGGCCGCAGAGCAATATTTACCGAACTATATCTTGTGAATAAAAGGATTCATCAAGCGTTCGAAGTGGGACGACTGATTAATGGTAGAGCGACGAAAAACAAAAGAATAACGGTAATGTACGCGGTGATGGGCGTTGCGTCACCCAATTTAACGAGTGACGCTTTATGCTCGTACCGAGTGTGCTGTAATTTCGGATGGGAATTGCAAATTTACACATTTTCATAATGCGCGATAATTAGGTAATTTTACATGCTATAGGGCGACAGACAATGGCACAAAGAACGGAACAACTGAATAATTTTTGTTCGTTCGGTCTGCGGATCTCGTCCCGACCTCGTATGCATTTAGAGAAACAGCGAGGTGGAGTGGGACCACACTGACAGGCAGACTTGGTCGAGTTGTGCGGAAGGCCTATCATTACGATTAATACAATCATTCATTTGACCAGATTTTTGCAATTCACACACCTACAAATTTTAACTTTTATTTTGTATCGTTAACCAAAACCACTTATTTGCATTGTTTTGGTCTCAGCTACGTCTAACATAGTCATAAAAAAATTTGTTGGCTCTAAAAATTGTAATAACTGACCTAACTCACATATTATGGTATAATTTTAATAAAAAAAGCAATTAATTACATCATGCGAAAAAATATTTGCCATTTTCAAATATATTTCAAATACATGTTATATACTATATATTTAATTAGAATAAAAGTCCTTTAATCAGAAAATTAATTATTCTTCTGGCGCTTCTTAGCCAGTCTCTTATAAGTTACTTTTGGAGCATCTCTTATACACGTCCAACAGTAGTCTGCCAACATCGCAGAAGTCCATTTGCCCTGATATTTTTCCATATTTTGAATATCCTGGTGGAATCTCTCTCCATGCTCATCAATTACTGCACCACAGTTTTCTGGGAAGTAATCTAAGGTGTGAATGTAGAAAGTGAACTTGTAATGACATATTACATCCTAATTTCTGGTAGCAAGAAAGAAGATTCGCTACAAGGTCTCTATAGTTTTCTGCTCTTTTGTTACCGAGAAAGTGTGTTGCTACCATTTTAAAGGAATTCCAAGCAGCTTTTTCATTACCTTCTAGAATGTTGTCAAATTCAGCATCTTTGAAAAGGTTCTTGATTTGAGGACCCTCTTTAATTTTCGCATTACTAAGTCTGGGAAATTTTTGTTTTAAATAACTGAAAGCACGTCCTTCTTTGTCCATAGCTTTTACCAAGTTTTTCATAAGCCCCAGTTTTATGTGGAGTGGTGGCAGTATTACCTTTTGTGAATCAATTAATGGAATTTTAGCAGCATTTTTTTCTCCTGGTTCAAAACCCAGTCTTGGCGGCCAAATTTTTCTTTTGTAATGTTCTAATCGCGTTCGACTGTGCCACTCACAAAGAAAACAGCAATATTTGGTGTACCCTTGCTGTATACCAACTAAGATAGCTATCACTTTTAAGTCTACACAAATCTGCCACTTATACTTGTTATATTCTATAGTTTGTAGCAATGCATTCATGTTACTGTAATTTTCCTTCATGTGGACAGCATGAGCGATTGATTGATGGCAATTTATTTCCATTGTGGAGTAACACAGCTTTTAGACTAAGTTTCGAGGCGTCAATAAAAAGTCTCCAGCCTACTAGGATCATGGGGAATGTGTAAAGCACTCATTAAACCATCAATGTCCTTGCAGGCAACCATTTTCCATTTTGAAAAAAGGTATAAGATCTTTTTGAAGACTTCGATACATGGAAACTTTAACATTTTCTTGTAGTAAATTCCATTGTTGTAATCGAGATGCCAAAAGCTCCGCTTTTGCCTTGGACAGATCGAGGTCTCTTATAAGATCACTTAATTCGCGTTGATTAATTTTGTGTGGTTTACCACCGGACACTTCGGCAGAGAAATCGGGATCTTGTGATGTTGATGGCTGGACTAAGTCGTAATCTAATTATCATCCGATTCTTCGTCAGAATCAAGGCTGTATTCTTGAGGTGGATTAGGAATAGGTAGTTCATCACTATGGAGAATCGGGCGAATGGCAGATGGTAAATTGGGGTATTGTATTACCATCCTTTTTTTCTTGTCAATACTCTGTCCAATAAGAGGTATCACGCAAAAATAACAATCAGTAACATGATCTGTAGGTTCTCGCCTGATCATGGGCACAGCAAAAGCTATTGAACGTCCTCTTCCACTTAGCCAACTGCAAGGATTGTTCGCACAATTGCTGCAACATATATGAGGTGCCCATTTTTTTGTCTTCATCTCGAATTGTACAACCAAAATACAACTGGTACGCCTTGTTAATTTTGGGAGTAAAATTACGTTTTTGATGCGCAAGTCACTTCACCACAAATATAACAAAAGTTGTTAGGTGAAAATGAACGCTTAACATGCACAAGGTACAAATACGACTACTTAAGAATGAATATTAGTTTTAATGACAAATAAAGAGGTAGGTAGTTAGTATGTCTATTTTTCGTAGAATTCTAATTCTACCTGTTATTTGTGATAAGACCGCCTATAAACCAGGGTTTGTAAGGGGTCTACACACGATCCAGCGGCAGGGAGCCAGCCTTATTGGCATGCTTTGAACTCCTTCGTAAAAGTGAACTGGTCCGCTGGAATTCCAATTATCTTCAAAGCGTGCCGACAATGTCGGGTCCCAGCAGCTGGATCGTCTGTAGACCCGTATACCTGCGTTACACTTTATTACCTGTTTTGGGAAAATCAGAGCCAACTTGAACTTTTGCTTTTTATATTGTTATTTAGCATGACGAAGTTACTAAGAATTTGCTATTTTTACTTCCAATACATGTAGGCTGTAGAATCGTGATCTGTGTTCCCGTTGTGTCCCCTATGAGAAAATAGGATCAATTTGTACAGGTAAAAGCACACATTGGCATTGGCAGTAAATGCAACAATCTTATCTCATCCTAGCTACAACAAAGATGTAACGCTTACATTATTTGTGTATTGCTCAAATATATCCATGGGTGCAGTTTTAGAAGAAAAAATTGGATACTTGTCTAGTCCTTTAGTATTTTTCTCTCGCGAATTAAATAATTCTCAATAAAGTATTCTACTTTTGACAAGGAATTGCTATCATTATATAGTACAGTAAACGAAGTTGTAAATGGCGGCCAAATGAGAAAATTTTGGATAGTTTGGGATATTTGGACCCTTCATCTAAAAACATGTCGCAACATGTTCTTATATATATATTTTTTAGCAAAAAATGTAAATATATCATAAAATAAGCATTTTTTTGAAAAAAATGCAAGAATAAAAAGTGTTTAGAATCGCATTTTTCTTATGACCATGGTATTAGATTTGCAATATTCCCTTTAGTTTTTCGGAAAAACGGAAAAACTAACATATATAATTATATAGTTTTCCACAATTATCTCACTATCTATGCGTTTTTTCAAAAAATTTATGAGGACAATAAGTGTTTAGAATTGCATTTCCATTTGGCTAAGCTATTATATTTGCAATTTTATCTTTAGTTTTATATGTTAAATTTCCCGGAAAACTAAAGGAAAAATTGCAAATCTAATACCATGGTCATATGGAAAATGCGATTTTAAACACTTTTTATTGTTGTATTTTTTCAAAAAAATGCTAATTTTATGATATATTTGCATTTTTTGCTAAAAAAATATATAAGAACATGTTGCGACATGTTTGAAATTTTTTTAGTATTTTTTTCGTGATCAGCGCATGTTTTTACATAGAGGGTCCAAATATTCCAAACTATTCAAAATTTTCCCTGCCATTTCCTTCGTTTACTGTACTAATATACATCAATTAAACATTTTAAATATATTTTAGAAGGTCGTACGTTTATTTGTTTCACTGACCAAAAACCATTAACAAAAGCTCTCTTTACTAGTGCAGAAAAGACTCCTCGTCAAATACGACACTTGGTATACATTGCACAATTCACTAATGACATACGTCATATTCACAGTAAGGAAAACATTGCAGATACCTTATGGCGTATAAATGATCTTTCTTCACCTAACTCAATTTCACATATAAACTCAATCAACAATAAATCTGCAATTCACCGATTGCGAACTTTCCTCTTTATTAACCAATCAATCAAATACCATTTCTAAAATCAAATACTATTTACAAAAAATTAATATTGCTAATTCAAATCATGACATTTGGTGCGATGATGTCTCTTCTTCTAAATATCGACCATTTGTACCAAAATGTTTACGACGCGCAGTTTTTGATATTTTCCATAACTTAACACATCAGTTCTACCAAAAACTTATCAATTCTAACTATTTCTCGTCCAAAATGAATACTGCACCTTGTAGACTAAGACTTGTTTGAGTTGTCAAGCTTCTAAAATAAATACATATACGAAAACTCAAATTGGCAATTTTGAAGCTCCCAGAGGTCGCTTTAACCATATCCATATTGATCTCGTTGTTACTGAATGTTTCACTCGTTGGCCAGAAGCTTATCCTTTATCAGACATTACTGCTGAAACTGTTGCTAAAACCTCATTTCAAAATTATATCTGTCGTTTTGGCATTCCACTACGTGTCACAACTGATCAAGGAGTTCAGTTATAATCAAATCATTTTCGTGAATTTTCAACATTTTTAGCTTTCCATCGAATTCACACAACTTCATATCATCCACACAATAATGGTATGGTTGAAAGATTCCATAGAACTTTTAAAACTGCATAAATCGCCAGAGCTAACTCAGTTCATTCGTTTGATGAACTACCAATTATTTTATTAGGTTTACGAGCAATGCCTACAGACGATTTACTTTGTTCATCTACAGAACTTGTTTATGGCCAAACTTGCCCTGGTGAATATTTTATTAAATCACATTCTGATACTGAAGTGCCTTTATTAACAAATTACAAAACTATTAACTTACAATTCACAAAGCCTAAACGAAACCATTCTCAAAATACTTTTGCCAGTCCTGACATTAAAAATTGTATTCGAAAAGATGGACTTAAACCAACTTTATCCCCTTGGTACGAAGGACCTTTTCGAGTAATTTCTAGAACAAACAAAATTATAACAACTTAAACGTGGGAAAGATTTTACTGCAGCTTTAGACAGAGTTAAGCCAACATACTTATTGAACGATGTTATCGTAAAAAAGTCCGTTTTAATATTGATACTTTTGTAGGTTTATTTTTATTTTGCATGGAGGGGGGGGGGGGGGGAGTATATGTAGCGTATTCACCTATATACTTAAGAATCTTTTCACACGTATGAGACAGTTTGGTGGAAGTCGAATGAGTGAAAAGTTGTTTTCAAACGTGTTGTTTACAATATTTTTTTACGACTGCAAGGAAACAAACAATTTCATAAGTAAACAGATATTATTTATTTAACAGAACACTAAAAATTAGAATTCAATGTAAAATTGAAGCAGTTAAACGGGTCGGTTGCTATGAACTCGAGTATGAACCTGAATAGACAAGCCTACTTCAAAAAATACAAATGAAAGGTGTCGGTTCTGTTTTCGACAGGACTGTGTGAAAAACATGACAGTACTGTTTTTTCACACACCGTGTGAAAAAAGACAATTTCGAGTCATTGTTAATGTGCGTTATTTGTCGTTTTCGAAGGCAGTCGTAGGAAAAAAGCTTTCACTGAACTCTCACAATCATTTCCTGACTAAGGACCGGTTTATCAGTGCGCGGTTAAGCACTTTATCCTACAATTAAATTAACTAGGAGTTTAGAATGTGAAGTTGCATTATTGAAATGTTTATGGAAGCACATTTTAAACTTCTAGTTAATTTAGCTGTAGGATAAAGTGCTTAACCGCGCACTGATAAACCGGTCCTGGGTCTGATAAAATGCAATTTTTTGACCTAAAGATAAACGGTTTTAAAAACACATATTTGATTGTATCATCGGATTTTTGGAAGAAACGAAAATTTTATTCTGAATTTTGTGCCTGAATGTGTGAGTAGGTTAGCTTTGCATCCTCTGTTGTTTTCTTCTGTTGCATCCCATAATCTATTGAGGTCCTCTAATTTTGTTTGTTACAAAAAATAAATGTCCTGCTAGACCACAAGACGAGAAGGGTATGTCCCTGTTTTTTCCCTTTGCTTATCTTCAAAATTTATTTTTCCCTTGTCGACAAGGTTAGTTGGAATACATGATTTTTTTTTAGAGTAGCGGTTGGTTGTATGGCTAGTTACCAAATGCTGAAAAAAAAATTTTTTTTCAAATTTTCTCCAAGATCATGTGACATAATTCGCATGCGATGTCCTGCTGCCCTTTGAAGACAAGAAGTAAGCAGGAAGCTGACGCATAAGAACTTTGATGTGGTCGCACACTTAACGAGCAACCACAACAGTTGACGCTAATGCTTTCAAACGTTCCATACAATAAAGCGCTGCCAACTGGAGTAATACATGGGTTACAAAACGTCTATCGGAATGTTGCGAATAAAAAAAGATAGTCAAGATAAAAGTGTAAAGGGTCCCGTTTCAAAATTCACTCGTTTCTGGAGAGGGATCAATAAAATTATAAGGTTTTTTTTCGACTAAGCTAGAGATTCTCATTCTACACATTTTACGCTCTTGCCATATAAATATTTATTTTACGCTTATAAAAACATTCGTCTCGAAGCTTAATACATTTATAGCTGTAATGATATTTTTACTTTGGGACGAAAAATTCTACGTTTCTCGGGTACAGTGTAGTCATCTGAGGAAAGGAAATATCCTTTTGCTAAGATGTAAATAAAACTTCAGTGGGCATACAGAGACATAGAGGATGATCTACTAGCTGAATGTTGTAACTATATAAAAACGATTCACACCCATAATCATTTTTTATTTGAATTATAGTACAGTACCTGTGGCCAAAAATATGTAAAATTTCGGAATAATCTCATATGTAATGATAATTTCCCTCATCAATTATCTACCAATGACAACAGTTTTACACTGAGTAAACCCAAGTTAGCTTTTTAAAAATTACCAGCGAATAAATTAGCTTTTAAATGCACATAATTGATTTAATTTTCTCTCAGTTGGACTAAAAACAAAATAAAACATTACAAATTCAAGAATTATTATTTTTGTTTATAATTACTATGTACCAACGGTGCATTTATGCAATTTTACAAAAATATTTTTTATAATAAAATGTCAGATTTACAATCACGATCGCGCAACAAAAGTCAAATAAGCATCCGTTTCCATGGCTACGAAAAAGTCGTTTGTTTATAGGACGCGTCGCCGTCAATTAAATATGGAAGTATGTTTTCCAAATCAAAAATGAATCGTTTTGGGAAGATAGAATTTGTTAAAATTGACAAAGAAAAAAGTACGTAAGAAATTTGTTCATTTTTTGGGAAATAATCTTGCCGAGCTCTAAATCTTATCACACAAACTGCGAGTAGCTATATTTTTTGTAAAAATTTGCTTTTAAGCAAATGTTTTCGACTTAATAATTTACACAAAAGGTAAATTAAGTCTCGAACATTTTCTAAGCAAAATTTTACAAAAAAAGCTACCCGCAGTTTATCCGATAAAATTTAGAGCTCTCGAAGATATAACTTATGATAATTTTTCTTTATGGGTAATATTTTTAGAAAAAGGTATCGTCTTCAGTTTCCTTATGGTCCCGACACTTGCTTTTATCCCCAAGGGATGAAAACCACACCCAAATTTAGATATTTAATACTTGAAGAAGTATTGCTTATTTATTTTTGAAACATAGAATATTTATGTTTTTGCTATTTGCGAATCTGAAGTCAAAATTATAAAAATTGAAATTGCGGCTCCAATATGGTGCATGGAAGTTTTTCCTAGAGCAGGTGTTTTAAACGGGCCAAAAAAATTTGAGCATCTATGTGATGCTATACAGGGTGATTCACATAGGCCGTTCGTTAGAAGTTTTTCAACTTGCAAGTGGATTACAAACTTGAAACTTGGTATGCAGCCATAGTCGATCATGCCCGTTCTACCTAAAATATTTTCAGTCCTCCAGCTATACAGGGTGTGCCGAAAGTCGGTACCAACTTTCTTATTTTAAATGGAAACCTACATTTTTTTACATGATTCGATTGGCCTTCCAATTCAGAGTTTAGACATCCCTAGTTATGTGAACTTATCTGTTACGGGTTTTGATACATGTCAATTTTTTTGAAAAAATTGCCGCTCTAGTAGTTTACGAACAAATGTGTATCTCGCAAACCATTCAAAATTATGAAACCAAATTGATGAAGCAGTTAGTTGGAAGTCCAGGCTAACACCTGATGTCTCATCAGTGGTCCCATCTTGTAAAAAGTCGATTTTTTCAAATGGTTTTTTTTGACATCATTCGAAATAAAATTTAATTATAGGGTCAATTACTTAAGCATTCCCTCTACCTAACTTCACCCCCTATCGAGTTATTCAATAAAAATCAAGAAATACCTTATCTTGCCGAGATATTGCTTGGTTTTTCAAGTATACCATGGAAACAAAAGACAATTCTGACAATTTACTGAAAAATATGTATGCATATTTTCGTTTTTGAGTTATTGGCATTTTTTTAAAGAAATATTATTTTTTCCTCAAGGGTAGTAGGCTTTGGAAATCGTTTCATTTGCATTTTTATTCTAAAATCGTATTGCAGTAACAAATAGTAATAACAAATGAAGAGATTAACAAAATAATTTATTTCAATACAAATGCTCAATGTGTGCACCGTTTTCATTGAGACAGTCTACAATACGCTCCTGAACAGACTGCGCTGCTCTCCGAATTTCGAAAGGTTCCAATCGATTAAAAGCTTCAACTATCCTTTTACTCAAGTCTTCGTAATCGGATTTGTGTACACTAGTTCTTTGATCCGACCCCATCAATAAAAATCTAAAGGGATAAGATCCGGAGATCGGGCGGACCAAAGTGATGGACCTCTGTTTTCCCACCAACGATCTTCAAAGAGTTCCGTTAGTCGAATGTGTTGGAGCTCCGTCCATTTGATACCAACGATTGATCGACATATGATCTAGGTAGTTTCCACAACTTCTCTTAAGATTCTCAAATAACTCTCACCATTCAAGCTTTCATCGTATGTGAAATATCGCATCTCACTGATCCGTTAACAGACAGAAAACATTAATACGAAATTGAATTTGATTTTCCACCTCCATTACAATACGAGGATTTTCGTGAGCCCAAAAATGTCAATTTTTACTTCCACGTCCAGTGGAAGTATAGTAACGACAAAAAAAATTTTTAAAATTTTTATTGTCCAAATAGGCTTAAAATGTCATGAAACGTCGAGATTTTAAGTTTGAGCGAAAAAAAAATTTCTGTCTGTCCGTCTGTCGGTCTGTCTGTAACTTTTTTTTGTGCGCACGTTTACTCTGGAACCGTTTAAGATATTGACTTGAAATTTGGTACATATATGTACTTTAACGAGATTTAGAACTAGATTATATTTTCATCTTGTTCCGTCGAAGAGTTGGGGTGTAAATTGGGGTAAATTTGGGGTAGATGGGTAAATCAAGCAGGTAAGAGTCCACGAAATTGGTATTTAGTATATACAAGAGAAGCTAAGGTCTCAAAAAAAATGGCATTAGCCACCCCCATTACCACCCCCACCCCCTTATTAAAGGGGATGAAAAGAAATCGTGATTTAGTGTATGTACAGGAACCAGAAACCTCAAAATATTTTTTTACTTCGTCCACCCCCCACTACCACCCCACTACCGATGTGGGGTATCGTTTTATGGGTTTTTGGGGTAGAAGATTTCAAATATTATATTATTAAAGTTCCATAAACAATTATTTTCACATACAAAGTTTTTGCGTTGTGAGTGACTTGGATAGAGAATCTGGATGTGGAAGTAGTGATTCCTTGGGCAGCGGTTTTTTCGATTAAATACCCCTCTCTCGTTGACAAAATTTTGCTTCGTCTGTCCAGGTGATTTTTTGTAAAAAATTACGATCATGAATCCTTATCAAAAATTCTTCGCAAAAGTTGATCCTGCGTACGTAGTCCCCGGGATGTAGTTTTTGTAGCCTTATAAATATATAAGGATGTAACTTATGACGACAAAGAATTCTTTGCAACGAAGTATAAGAAATTCCCAAATCAGCAGATGCTGTTCTGATCGAAGCACGTGCATGTTCTGCCAACTATTCCGTTATTTTCACCATAAATTACAAACAAATCAAAGACATCATTCAGATAATGTTCCATGATGAAAATTGCACGAATTAATTGAAACAATAAGGTTTGACATTTGGCATTTTTTCCAAAGCCTACTACAAAATATGCCAATAACTCAAAAACGACTGAAGATATGCATAATTATTTTTAAGTAAATTATTAGAATTGTCTTTTGTTTCCATGACATACTTGAAAAACCAAGCAATGTCTCGGCAAGATAAGGTATTTCTTGATTTTTATTGAATAACTCGATAGGGGGTGAAGTTAGGTATAGGGAATTCTTAAGTAACTCACCCTAAAATTAAATTTTCTTTCGAATAATGTCAAAAAAAAACATTTGAACTTTTTGACCATTTTTTTTATTACGACATTTGAAAATTGCCTGCGTCCATATGGTACAAGATGGGGCCATCGATGAGACATCAGGTGTTAGCCTGGACTTCCAGCTAACTGCTTCATCAGTTTGGTTTCATAATTTTGAACGGTTTGCGAGATACAAATTTGTTCGTAAACTATACAGCAGCAATTTTTTTCAAAAAAAATTGTCATGTATCAAAACCTGTAACAGATGAGTTAACATAACTTGTTGTCTAAACTCAGAATTGGAAGGCCAATCGAATCATGTAAAAAATTGTAGGTTTCCATTTAAAATAAGAAAGTTGGTACCGACTTTTGGCACACTCTGTATACTGGAGGACTGAAAATATTTTACGTAGAACGGGCATGATCGACTATGGTTGCATACCGAGTTTCAAGTTTGTAATCCAACTGCAAGTTGAAAAACTTCTAAAGAACGGCCTACGTGAATCAGCCTGTATACTAACGAAAACCAGTACTTTTGAAAAAAAAAATTATTACTGGTCAATTACAATAACAAAATGGCGACATTTTGTTTAAAAAAAAATGTGAAAATGCATATTGTTTCAGCCACAACTTCTTTATTTTTTATGATACAGAAACAATAAAAAAATCACTTTAAAAATTGATTAACTATGTTTAATTCTGTTTTCTGTTCCTAACAATTTTTGACGTAAGTGTCATATTTTTTCAACTTTAAAAGCTTTATTTTTTATACTGTCCATTTTTTCGCTAAAACTAATATTTATTGAGATATTTGCAAAGAAACAGAAATTTAGCGTTTTTTAGAAAATCCCTGTATGGTTTAAAATGCAATGCAATTTTTTTCTAAAACAAGTGCTCCAAACAAGCGAAAAAATTTGAGCGTATTGGTCATGCTGTATGTTAACGAAAAGCAGTATTTTTTTAATTACTACTTACATTAACAAAATGGCGACGAATTGTTGCTGTTATAACATTACAGGATTTGTAGATTTGCATGGACCTGAATTTGCCTACGCTTCCTGCAGAAAATCTGGCTTGTTCCGTAAAGTACTATTATGCACAAATTGAAACTAATACGTGGGTAACAAGTTCAGTCTACCCATTTTTTAATAACTATTTCCAGACGCTCTTACACAGCTACCGGATTCCTCGGTTCCATAACTATAAACAACTAATAAACCAAATTTTAACACTTCCCAACTGCCTTAACTGTGTTTGCATCTGCACTCCAGCCTCCATAACGTATGCCTCCTACTGGTTATTAATAGTTTATTACCAGAATTTGTATGAAATATCTGCGATCGTTAATTCAAGTTTTCATTTTCAGGCACGCTCAGGAAATAAAACCGGGGGAAAAAAATCGGGGTCCGGTTCCGTTCGTATCGGCCTGTGTAGTACGGACAACCAAACAAAACCTGGTCAATAAAGCGTTTCGTTATTAGACGGCGTATCGTTGTTAACGTTTATGAGCTAAAGTAAGTGCCTCGAACGTGTTATTGTGTCTATACGCGATTTAATAAATAAATAAAGGGACTTTATTGTTCTAGTAGCTCAGTGAGTTAGCGCGTCTTCTGAGCATACCTAGCAAAATGGGTTCGAGCCCCACACAGCGAAAACATTTTTCAGTCAATTTTCCTCAGGAAGTGGTTCGGATTCTACTATCAACTGTTGCGCCCCGTCTCCTTTACGCAACAAGTCTAGATTTCCGGGACTGTCATTGAGGTGACATGGAAGGCGGTTAAAACACATTTTAAATTAAAACATCAGCGGTGGGGTTTGGTCCGAAGTACGGGAGTTTTGAAACCTTGGGAGTTTGTAGATCTCGATACCCTGAATGAAATAAGAAAAAATGCAAAATGTGATCTCAGCCGCCGGCGCCGCCATATTGAAAAAATGGCGCACAAAAACGTTTTCTTTGAAATATCTCACGCCCGGTGCCTCATACGGCAAAAAAAATCTTCTTATGAAAATAAAAAAGCAACAAATTTCCTACAAAATATGTCCTATACATCTTTTCGTTAAACTGAATAGTTTCGGTGCAGCACCCGATCGAAGTCAAGCATTCTTGACAAAATTATGATTTTTGAAGGAGTATTTTTGTGTTGAGACAAAATTTGTTTTCATATCTGAAAATCCTCAATTATAGTTGATTTTATTTGTCTGATACCATAGCTCGATTTTCAATACTCGTTTCCACACCGCCTTGTGGTAGAGTATATGACGCGTTTTTTTTAGGTGCTTGATGTCGAAGGTTCAGGTTCGTTGTAGTCTTCAACAATACTTTTTTCGGAAATTGCTTCCGTTGCGCTGTCCACTGATTCTACGTATTAATTGTTCTCCATATGCTTGCGAGAAATATTTCGACTGGAAAGTCGACTTCCTCGTCGTCATGAAGCTTGTCGACAGTCACTGGTGCATTACAGAACATTTTAACCCTGCCTTTCTACAATCACATGCTGCACTGCACCCTTTCTTGCATTTACAGGAAAGAAATTTAACTAGCTTTTCGCAAACATGATCTTTCAGCTTTCAGCATTGTTACTGGTGTAAGCCCAGTTTTGCTCTGTTCCCAGACTCATTATTCAACATTTTTACAAACCTTCGACATCAAGCGCCTAAAACGCCTCAAGAAGCTAGTCGTGGATTAGGCCAAGCGCGTAGGGAAACACGCCATACACTCTACCTCGAGGTGGTGTGGAAACGGGTAACATTGAGCTATGCGTAGCAAAGTAAAATCAACTGGATATTCAGGTATGAAAACAAATTTTGTCTCAACACAAAAATACTCCTTCATAAAAGTCGCACTAAATATAGAAATTACAGAAAATCATAATTTTATCAAGAATGCTTGACTTCGACTGCTGCACCGAAACTATTCAGTTTAACGAAAAAATGTATAGGACATTTTGTAGAAAATTTAATGCTCTTTTATTTTCATAAGATTTTTTGCCGTATGAGGCACCCGACGTAAGGTATTTCAAAGAAAATATTTTTGTGCGCCATTTTTCCAATATGGCGAAGCCGGCGGCTGAGATCACATTTTACATTCAGGGCATCGAAATTTTCAAATTCCCATAGTTTCAAAACTCCCGCACTTATTTGGATAACAATCTATCGACTGTACTAATACACCAATTAATAAAAGCAGTAGGTACCCCAAGATAATCACAGGCGCTACACCCACAAAAACATATAACATCATAAAAAAAATTAAATCATCACCATATGAGTTACATCAATATACAGGGTGTCCCAGTTTTATTTAGACAAACATTATCTCGGAAAAGGTTAGACATAGAAGGAGATGTTTAATAGAAAAGTCATTCTGTTTAAAAAGATGCATTTAACCATTTTACTTTCAAATGTACAAGGTGCCTCAAAAAGACGGCAGGTTATACAACTTTACTTTTTGAATGGAACACTCTGTATATTTTTGCATTTTTGGATTCTCTCTTTATTTCCCAACAAATTTTGTTAACCTATTGTTGAGAGATATTTGCAGTTAAATTTTTGGGATAACATTTTCTATTAACGTAATTATAAGGAATACTACAATACAAAAAACAGTAAATATTATAATTATTATAAAAGATGCTCAAATTGTCGGCCCATATTCTATTTGACACAACTCATACTTCCTTAAAAGTTCTCGTGTACAAGAACCCCTTATGACATCTGGGGTTATTTGGTAAGCATGAGTTATCCTATTTTTTAAATCATTAAGATTATTTGGTTTCTCAGCGTATACAACTTGTTTTAAATGACCCCATAAGAAAAAAATCTAGGGGGGTCATATCAGGTGACCGTGCAGGCCATTTAACAGGTCCCTGATTACCAATCCAGTTCCCTCCAATTCTCTCAGTCAGGAAGCGTGTTATAAGGAATTATGCGGTGGTGCTCCCCGTCTTGCTGCCTTATTAGTTCAAGAATATGGAACATGACTAAATCAAGATTAAGCTGTCGATATATCGTAAACCGTTAATGATAGGTATAAAACACTATTAGTAAAATTTGTTCGGAAATAAAAGGAGAATCCAAAAATACAAAAATATACAGGGTGTTCCGTTTGAAAAAGTAAAGTTGCATAACCTGCCGTCTTTTTGAGGCGCCCTGTACATTTGAAAATAAAATGGTTAAATGTGTCTTTTTAAACAGAATAACTTTTTTATTAAATATTTCTTTTTATGTCTAACCATTTCCGAGATAATGTTTGTCTAAATAGAGCTGGGACACCCTGTATATAAGAGTAGTAACACTCAAATCAAAATACCGTTAAGGTCCGTTTTGAATTTATCTTTTTTTAAAATATTCAACTTCGGTTATTCAACTTTTACAAATCAGCACAAATGTAATTAATAATGATTACCAATAAATTTTAATAAAAATTAATAATTTTATTTCCTCGGGTAGTCCTGTAAAGAAGTACTTTCCGAACCATAAATTTCGGTACTGTTAATTTCACGACAGGCTCTTCTACATTTCTTTATCATATTAAATTGCAAAAATGGACCTAAATCCATCTCTTCTACAATAGATAGAAATCGAAATTATAGCGAAATGGCCGAAAAGTAGATCACCTAATTTACAACTATTATATATTTGATTGAAGATTACTACCTAGACAGTAGACTAACGTCATTTTGACGTCAAATTATGACGTCAAATTTGCCTTATTTGTGAGAAAAAATTACGTCAAAGGGAAAAAATGACGTCTTTGATACGTCACCACAACGTCTCAACATGAAGAATTATAGAATTACAACACAATATGACGTCACTGAGTGTTATTTTTTCGTCATGACGTCATTTTGTGGCGTCAAAGCGACGTCACTTGTATCCAAAAGATGTGACGTCAAAAGAAAAAATGACGTCATCAATAGGTCACAGCGACGTCTCAACATGGCGACATTATGACGTCAAATTTACCTCATTTGTGACAAAAAATTACGTCAAAGGGAAAATGACGTCTCCGATACGTCACAGCGACGTCTCAACATGAAGCCATAATTAGGTCACAGTATGACGTCACTGAGTGTTATTTTTTCGTCATGACGTCATTTTGTGGCGTCAAATTGACGTCACTTGGGACCAAAAAATTTGACGTCAAAGGAAAAAATGACGTCATCAATGCGTTACAGCGACGTCTCAACATTCCTTCATTATGACGTCAAATTTACCTCATTTGTGACAAAAAAATACGTCAAAGGGAAAAAATGACGTCCCCGATATGTCACCGCGACGTCTTAACATGAAGCCATAATTACGTCACAATATGACGTTAGCTTCATTATAACGTCAAATTTACCTCATTTGTGACAAAAAATTACGTCAAAGGGAAAAATGAGTCCCCGATACGTCACCTCAACGTCTCAACATAAAACCATAATTACGTCACAGTATGACGTTATTGAGTATTATTTTTTCGTCATGACGTAATTTTGTGGCGTCAAATTGACGTAATTTGTAACCAAAAAATTTGACATCAAAAGAAAACATGACGTCATCAATACGTTACAGCGACGTCTCAACATGACGTCATAATTTCATCACAGTATGACTTGGACTTTGATTCCACCGCTATGAAGGGGGTAGGTAAGAGACGAACAAAAACACAAACTTTCCAGATTCACATGCCTGCTTGGTGCCACTGGGGGGTAAAAATATATAAATGGATAAGAGATTCAATATGATTTTTTCAGGAAATGTAGTTATTTCTGTTTCAGGTTGAGATCTACCTACCACTAAGAGTCGTAATCTTAAATCGTTACGCTTGAACTTTGTTTTTCCTGTGTAATATACTAGGTGAGCAAAGATTCAGGTGTGTCGATTGAGATTTTACACCAGGATTTTGAAAAACTACAAGTGGTATCGCAGGAAGCCAGTCTTGTAGCAGTTTGTCACGTATTATTTCCTGCTGTGTATTAAACGAAATAAATAGAATTATGAGAAATTTATAATTGTTTTTTAATTTCTTAGTGAGGCGTTACAGAGCTAGCCTACCCTCTCCTACCATATCTCTAGATAAAGTAACTGTTAATTACATAAGATATCTCCTTACAATTTGCCTCTGATAATTGTATGAAATACCTCTTCGTATTTCTAATATCTTAATACTCCTGGTAGAATTTTAAAGTCTAGAGCGTTTGTTACCAAGAGAGAAAAAATCGGTGCTCCTGATATTTATTAAAATACCTTCTCGCATTTCTGTTGTCCTGATACTCCTCGTAAAAGCAAAACTGCTTTTGAGTGCGGATTTTGCTATAATATCGGGAGCACATACAATGGAAGAGGTGTAATTTCAGTGTGCTCCTGATAATTCATTAAATACCTCCTCACGTTTCTGTTGTCCTAATACTCCCAGTAGATTTTTAAAATCAATCAAAACTAGATTTGGATGAATATATTCTTGAAATGAAGCTAGATGACATATCAGGGGCGCATGAAATCGAAGAGGTCGGTGCAATTTCGGTGCTCCTGGTGATTCATTAAATACCTCCTCACGTTTCTGTTATCCTAATACTCCTGGTAGATTTTTAAAATCACACAAAACTGCCTTTGGATGCATAGATTTTTGAAATGAAGCTAGATGACACATCAGGAGCGCATGAAATCGAAGAGGTGTAATTTAGGTGCGCCTGATAATTCATTAAATACCTCCTCGCGTTTCTGATATCCTAATACTCCTAGTAGATTTTTAAAACCAAGCGAAATTGCCTTTAGATGCATAGATTTTTAAAATGAAGCTAGATGACACATCAGGAGCGCTTGAAATCGAAGAGGTGTAATTTAGGTGCGCCTGATAATTCATTAAATACCTCCTCGCGTTTCTGTTATCCTAATACTCCTAGTAGATTTTTAAAACCAAGCAAAATGCTTTTGGATGCATAGATTTTTAAAATGAAGTTAGATGACACATCAGGAGCGCATGAAATCGAAGAGGTGTAATTTAGGTGCGCCTGATAATTCATTAAATACCTCCTCGCATTTCTGTTATCCTAATACTCCCAGTAGATTTTTAAAACCAAGCGAAACTGCTTTTGGATGCATAGATTTTTAACATGAAACTAGCTGACATATCGGGAGAGCATGAAATCGAAGAGGTGTTGTTTCAATGCTCCTGATAATTCAATAAATACCTCCTCACGTTTCTGTTATCCTAATACTCCTGGTAGATTTTTAAAACCAAGCAATACTGCTTTTGGATGCATGGATTTTTAAAATGAAGCTAGATGGAGTATCAGGAGCGCATGAAATCGAAGAGGTGTAATTTAGGTGAGCCTGATAATTCATTAAATACCTCCTCGCGTTTCTGTTATCCTAATACTCCTAGTAGATTTTTAAAACCAAGCAAAACTGCTTTTGGATGCATAGATTTTTAAAATGAAGCTAGATGACACATCCGGAGCGCATGAAATCGAAGAGGTGTAATTTAGGTGTTCCTGATAACTCATTAAATACCTCCTCGCGTTTCTGTTATCCTAATACTCCTAGTAGATTTTTAAAACCAAGCGAAACTGCTTTTGGATGCATAGATTTTTAACATGAAACTAGATGACATATCGGGAGAGCATGAAATCGAAGAGGTGTTGTTTCAATGCTCCTGATAATTCAATAAATACCTCCTCACGTTTCTGTTATCCTAATACTCCTGGTAGATTTTTAAAACCAAGCAATACTGCTGTTGGATGCATGGATTTTTAAAATGAAGAGATGGAGTATCAGAAGCGCATGAAATCGAAGAGGTGTAATTTCGGTGCTCCTGATAATTCATGAAATACCTCCTCGCGTTTCTGTTATCCTAATACTCCTGGTAGATTTTTAAAATCAAATAAAACTGCTTTTTGATGCATAGATTTTTAAAATGAAACTAGTTGACATATCGGGAGAGCATGAAATCGAAGAGATGTTATTTCAATGCTCCTGATAATCCATTAAATACCTCCTCACATTTCTGTTATCCTAATACTTCAAGTAAATTTTTAAAACCAAGCAAAACTGCTTTTGGATGCATAGATTTTTTGAAACGAAGCTAGATGGCGTATCAGGAGCGCATAAAATCGAATGAGTATAATTTCGGTGCTCCTGATAATTCATGAAATACCTCTTCGCGTTTCTGTTATCCTAATACTCCTGGTAGATTTTTAAAATCAAACAAAACTGCTTTTGGATGCATAGATTTTTTGAAACGAAACTAGATGGCGTATCAGGAGCGCATGAAGTCGAATAGGTGTAATTTCGGTGCTCCTGATAATTCATGAAATACCTCCTCGCGTTTCTGTTATCCTAATACTCCTGGTAGATTTTTAAAATCAAACAAAGCTGCTTTTGCATGCATCATCATACATAGATTTTCTAATCGAGGCTAGATGGCATTGGGAGTGCATAAAATTAAAGTGGTCTAATGTCAGTGCTCTTAATAATTCATTTAATACTTCCTCATGTTTCTGTTATCCGAATATTTGTGTTAAAACAAAACTCTTGATAGCAGTGTATAATCAGAGGTGTAATTTCAGTTCCCTATTGAATTTTACTTGTGGCACCATCTATTAGTCAGTGGCACAATTACTTACCGTTTCCACTGTTCTAGCAAATAAATCTGTAGTATCTGCACCAAAGTTCTTTACATTGTCAATAGATGGCACCTCCCGTATGTCTGCTGTTTTCCCACCGAATGGATCTAACTACGGTGTCTTGTTAAAAAAAAACTACATGCTATTCTAAATATTTACATTTATTTGTTATCACAGTAAAAAATATACACAGTTGACACAAAAAATGCTTTGTTTAAAACCAAGAAGTTACAAATAGTTATATAAATATAAATAAGATGATATGATGAGATTTAAAACGTAAACCTTACCGATATCTATATAATATAGCAGCTATAGTCTAAATCTTTTTTTACAAAAAGCCAACATTATGGTTAATAAATCGTATATAACACATTTAAATTTAAAGTCACAATGTCATTTTCACTATTTTTGAGAAAATGCTCCAAAAGGTTAAACGTAACAAAGGGAAGTGCTTGGAGCATCCTTACAAAATAAATGTGAACGAGAATTTAAGAGACATCGGGAAAAAAACCCGGTATTTGTACTTCATTACGTGTACCTCTATACCTCGTTCGCCATGTTGGAGCCAAACATAACGAGCACTTTCACGTCAAACTTATTATCCTAGTGACACTGCAATTTGGCACATTGGGCTCCAAGATGGTGGACGAATCTGCTGAGGGTAAATTGCGAGCATACCATGTTTTCTATCGAAATACGAGAATAAAACAGTTAAAAATAACATTCTCGCCTCGTTAGTAGTAACGATGCCTCTTAAAGAGAAATAACAACAGCTTAAATAAATCAGGTACCTACTATTTCAAAATAAGACAGTTCGACTAAATATACCTTTTAAAATTTCGCTACAGGGTGGTCACCTTAATTACCTTATCTAGTGTTGGATCACCCTGTATGTGGTAACTTTATAAGTACTCTAGTAACTATTATGCTGCGTATGCAGGATGCAAAAGTTAAAAATAAGCCCTTTATATGCAATCCTTTATAAAAGAACTTTTTACGCCCAATTTTATTTATACCCTGCATACGCACGGACACCTATTTAGGCCCAGAACTTTACTACCTCTAAGATTTTGGTCATTTTTGTTACAATCATGTACTTAGATACAAAAATGTTGTAGGTGTCGGCGCGACGAGAATTTGCCCTGAAGCGGAACAGACCTCTCGTGCCGTCTTCAACTTTAATTCATTACAGTTTATCTTAAAAAGTTGAATGTTGGATTACAATTAAGTGTTAATTTTCGGTTTTATATTATAAAATACACAAGGAATCTACTTGTTCTTTGATGAATATAAAATTTTTGATATGGCCAACTACTTAGACAACCCAGTTTACTCTCTGGCCTGTACTGCAGGCTGCTTCACTACATACAGGGTGGATCATTAATAATAGGCCATAGTTCAAGGGTAGATTCTTTGGATCAAAATATGAGGGTATAACCAAACATGCTTTAGTAAATTGTTGCCGTGGAAATAGATACAGGGTGTCAAAATTGTAGTTTTTTTTCTTTTTTTTTGCAATATCTACTACAGTTGCACTACCTCTTGACCGACCTTCCCCCAATGTGGTAAAAATATTTCCTTACCAAATAGGCTCATTTAACAATTTTTTATTATTACATATTCTGAAAGAGCTTGGTGAGTATAGTAAGTATGCCAAAAATTAGAATTTACTGACGCCACCTTCATGTATAAAAAAATTATTAAAGTCGCGCTTAAAAACGTTCGGGATAACCATGTAGTCGAGTTGTGACGTCAGATGGCTGAACCGCCCAGTGAACACGGCTGTGAACGCAAGTTAGTAGAATAAAATCTGGAAGTACAGTCGCTTAGTTTTCAAGAAAAAAAAACCGGCGTAGAACCAAACCAGACTTAGTGGGATTCTTTAAGATAATCGTGTACACGAAATCATTTTTTACATTTTTTGGTGGTCGAGAACTTTTTTATTTCGGAAAAACTCAAAAAAATAGATTTTTAATGAAATATGTTTTTTAACGTCTCCACCGCTATATCTCTGAAAATATTTGTGTTATCAAGCTATTTTTTTTTTAGGCTAAAGTAGACACAATAGCGCTTCGAACAACGTCCCACGTGAACCCGATTTATTTTTTTTTAAGTTAGAAAAAGAATAGGAAACTCAAACTTGTTATTTTCAGTAGCGTAATTTTAGACAATCGAGAAAAAAATTTATTTATGAAAATTTGTATATACATGCTGCGTACAAATTGAAGCAAATAGTTGAAAAAAGTTTTTAGGATACAAATTTTTCATGTTCCGTTCATAGTATTGAGTCAGCGATTTTTTTTAACGGGCCAAAGTCATATTTTTGCGCGCTCGGCTGTAGCAAGCCTGCCGACTGCAACGATCTGACGGTCCCTGTCGGGGTGCATGTAGTAGTTTAACTTATATCAATAGATAATAGATACAAAACCAGTAGTGATCAAAAGCATCCAGGGGATCAATATTATTGTTCAATATTTCATATATTGTACAGTAGTATTGATCATATATGTTGTTAATATTAAGAAATTGTACAATAAATATAAAATAGTCTCCTTTTAATAGTAAAAAGACAGGTAGGTAGATATAAATACCTAATCTATAAATATCAATCAGTGTTACTAACTACCGACCTAATTAGTAAGTTTATTAGACATTTTTAAATGAATGAAAGTAAAAACGTAGGCATAAAATGAGTTTTATTGTTGAAATAAATTTTCTATTTGGATAGATAAATATGTAGTATGTAGTTTATGTAGGCCCTACATTAATAGCATTCTAATTCGTTCATATCTGCCTCGAAATCTTTAATAATGTTGTTACAGGAACGACATTTGCACTCGTTGCAACATTTTAGGCCTTCCTTAAAACAAGCACATTTTCGATTGTCACAATTTTTATCCGAACAATGAATATTTAATGATTTTCGACAACCGCCACTTCTAAGCGACTAATCTGACCAACCCTGCATGCGAGGTGTATTAATTGCGTCCCAATGTCGCATTTAGCGCTGATAAAAAAAATCGCTGTTGCCACACGGTACATTTTAGGAAAAAATATATTGTTTCAAAAACTTTTGTGATTATTAGGCTTTATTTTCTTCGCTGCATGTATGTAAATATTTTCAAAAATAAAGTTTATCGATTGGTGATTTCAATACATAAAATATATATTTTTAGTTTATCTGATTTTTAGAGAAATGAAAGTGCGAATTGTGCCCAAACCGTTTATACTGGTAAAAGCGCTACAGTGTGTGCTTTAATTTGACACAAAACAAATTTCGGTACCTTTAATAGTTTGAAAGATATGGCCGGTGGAAACAAGAAAAAACAATTTTATTTAAAAATACATTTTTTTCACTTTTTATTGATTTAAAAAGTTCGAGACCACAAAAAAATGTCGTAAAATATGATTTCATATGCCCGGTGACATACTCAAAGGAACCTAACATGTTTGACCTGGTTCTACGCCAAAAAAAAAAACGACACGATAGACTTACGAAATCGCTGCTCTAATATAGGTATCGGCGCACGCCAAGTGACGTCACTCTACGGACTGTTAACCGGCTGAGCGTGTTTCTATTCAAATGTGAATATCTCTGTCAATTGAGCTGAAATTTTTTTCTGAGACTATTGGTTTGTTATACTTTAAAATGAGGAAAAAAGTAGGAAACTGCCATATCACTAAATGACCCTATTGGGAGAAGATCGGTCAAGAGGTGATATATTGCAAAAAAAAGAAAAAAATTACAATTTTGACACCGTGTATCTTTTTTCAAAGCATGTTTGGTTATATCTTCATATGTTGATCCAAAGAACTATGGCCTATTATTAATGGTTCACCTTGTGTATGGCCTGATCCAAGATCAAAAGTCATAGTTACATTTGCATCAAAATTGGTGCCTTCATTTCAAAGTATGAGGGAACATCTTTCTAATCAGTGAATCTTTATGAGGTTATGTTGGCTTCCCAGTATCTCCGTAGTAATTCAGAAAGATTATCAGTATGCTTCGAAGAGTTATCTTACATTCATAGAAAATTGAGCTGCTCCGCTCTGTCAAGGGTAAAAATAAAGTAGATCCCTTAAAAAACAAATGGTCCGCCCAACACAAGTGACTGGCGAGAACCAGGTTTTTAGAATGTCGATCGTGGATCGTTATTTTAGGGCCGTTACTTTCAGTCTCTGTTAATCTTAACCTTCGGCCGAATCAATTCGCAGTTTTCACAAATTTTAAAATCTTTGACTGTGAAGGTAATAGTTAATTTATTATTAATTGAATTTCCACAACCTATCGAGTAATATCCAAAAAAAGCATTTTTAGATTTCGTCACATCAATAGGCGCAGATGACGTCATTGGTCTCATCGATGGTAAACAACTAACCTCAAAAATTACATATTTTTTAAAATTTCCGAGTACTATGTCGATATTTTTAAAATTTTCGCTTGGTTTCCGTACATAAAATCTAAAATCTTGTTCAATGCAATGTTTATGAAATTTGAAATATTTTTCCATAATAAAATAACGCGCTTTTTGTAGGTGGGAAATCCAACTCACCTGCGTGAAAAGTGCATCAAAAATGAAAATAAACTTAAAGAACTTAAAATTTTAGGTTATGTTAGTATATTAACGCAACCGATGACGTCACCACTAATCATAGTGCATTTTGTATACCTTTTCAATTATTCAAATTTTATACACCTTTTTGACCAATGTTAATTGACTCAGATCAGTTACCATGGAAGCAATTGTCCTTTCAATGATTTGACAGACGGTTAAAGCTTCACAGTACCCGAAAGTAACCACTCTTTAAAAGTTTCCTTTTGTAAACTCAAACTTACGATAGACTTTGCTATAGGTGGTTCTGTACACAGGGAATTCACCTGAACTAGGCCAAATGATAATGGTAAACTAGTCCGCCATGTAAAACAAATACTATCTGTAAAATATAACTTCAATCTGAATTCCTTCTCCCAACGTGGCACCTATGCAGTACTTAACTTGATTGAAGCATGACAGGTAAAATAGTCAGCTGGCTTTATAAGTGCATGGTTTCTATTTACTTTAGTAGATGGCGCGAGCTTTAGGGTCCTACAATTACCTGTGTATAGACAGACGAATTTGCCATGCTGCATGTTGTGTTGCATAAAAATAGCTGAATTTTTTAAAATTTAGCGCCAGCGTATTGAACGTATTTCTTCTAGCTACTTAATGTCAGATGTCCCTGCACTTTTGTTTCACTAAACACAAACGAAAGGCCGAGAATGTATGCAACACTGTATGCACGTATGCACAGAATCTCTAAAATTATCTTTCTATGCGTGAGTAATGACAGATCCTATTGCTCCTGCCATCTATTGCAATATGTATAAAGTAAGCAGTTATAAAGGAACTGTTCGGGTTCTTGTCGCATCACCTATTTAATACACCCTCGTTACGGCGTTAAGAACATGGCAGCCTTCACTCCGGAAGATCATTATGACTAATCATTACGCACGGTGTAGTGAATGAACTAAAATGTACAAGCAAGGCGGGGAGGTGGTGTTTATTAGTTATAGTAACCGTGTCTCATGGCGGCACATCATGTATGTATTTTTTGTTTCATAGCTTTTTTACATGTTCTAACATCTCTTAGTGGGAAAACCTCGTCGTTTTATCTTGGCCTAATTCAGATGAAACACACTGGAACTTAATATTAGTCTTTCTCGACTTCCGGGGTTTGACCGATGCCACGCCTAAACGACTCGATCAACTCCCAGATCCCAAAAAAAACTAATGTACATATTTTATGCAGTAAAACAAAGCTAGTTAAATATAAGACAATTAAAGCTATTATATGTCAAAACTATAATTTTAAGGGCCATTCGTGGTTAGTTTGATCCATGTTTAAACCCGCTCAGGTCTGCTTCCAACAGTTCTCCGCTTTTAAAATATATTCCTTAGGTATCCAAATAATTCTATAAAAATCTAGTAGTCTTGAGCAGGTCTTACCACACCTCACATTTGTTTTTCGGGTTCATTTTCGACCCCGCATCGCACCCGAACTCCTGGCTAAATTCCTTGAGGTTGCTCAACGCTCCTATCACCCTGTATTGAGCAGGCGAGTGGGAATCCTTTTCTATCTGCAGGTTAGTCGCTTCTTTGGTCACGGTTGAACACCAAACCTGTGGAAAAATTATCCCAAATATTTATTTATTTAAATTTATTTCTGGAGAAGGCTACATTTTATCTTTGAGCAAGTTTTTTGAGGTACGTCGCTGAATTTGAATCGATAGATCCTTGCCTTAGAAATTGACTGAATTTTTTATTTAGAAAATGTTGGTAGTCGTGCGTTCAATATTTTCTTGAAATAGGCGCAGCTGATAGTAACAACAAATTTTTACTTTAATTTTTTCACACGTAATTCATTGTGATTATGTGAAATCTACTGTGATCCGAAAATTTTGGAAACTAACGCCCCTTCACGCACTAAGGCTTGCGCTTCATCTAAATAATATATTATTTTAACATACAGCTATAGCCTACCCCAATTCAAATAAAACAGAATGGACTCTAGAGTTAACAGAGAACAGGACCAGCCATAGATCCTTGTGGAGTTCTGCATTTATTACTAACATTATCAGAGAAATTTCATGAGTCTTCTTTTCTAGAATAAATCCTTCAAATGAGGTTCTTGAATAGTACTACTATTTCATTTAAAATATAGCCACTGAGCCTCTCCGTCATTTTTATTACAGATCATTATTTTCTAAAAAAGTAGGAAGAAAGATTAGGATCTTCGATGTGATGCTGACACCGAAGAACACACAAACATTAAAGAACTGAATAATACGCGATGCCGACACGTGTTTCGATATTCATGTCAGCATCATCAGAAGCTTCAGTCTCCTGATGATGACAACTTTATTGGCTAAACGCACATCAAGTGCAATGTTTTGCTGTAGATGAAAACGCGAAGACGTGAAAACTATTTCTGTGACTAAAGACAGTTCATGTGTGACTGTGGCAGTTTAATGTGAAAAATAATTTGATTTCGTCAGTGAATAAACCTTTGAAGAATTCTTCTGTTTGATGGAAGATGGAATATTGTTGTGTAAGTAAATTATTTCGTTACCTGTGCAAAAGCAACAAAGAAAAGTTGGCGGTGACTCAGTGGAATTCCTGGAAGCGTCTGTGGCTCCGGTTCGTTGCGCATCAGATCCAGATAAGCGTGGTAGGCCGCTTTCAGGCCTCCATTGTCTGCAATATTTTCGCCGAGGGTTTGGTTGCCGTTGATATTTTTGCCGTTGATTTTGTATCTGTCTGTAAAACAAAAGGCAAGTTACCCAACAAGCAAAATTTAAACGTTATACAACTATTTTGTTTTATTGCAATTTTATAAATGTAACAAAATAGCAATAAAACAAAATTGTTGTAGAAATGGCAATTATAAAACAAATTGGTTTACTACCTCGGTCTAGATAGAGGTGGGAAAATTTATGACTTACTGTATTGGTCGACCACGCACTTCGTCCTCTGCTTGAACTTCTCGATAGTCTTATTCTTCCACCAGTGGTTCAAATTGCCGGATTTATCAAACTGTCTGCCTTGATCGTCGAAACCGTGAGTGAGCTCGTGGCCCATGACCACTCCCATACCTCCATAATTTAAACTAGGCGGAAATGAAGGGTCGTAGAACGGGTTCTGGAGGATGCCAGCCGGGAATACCATCTGGTTCTTCGTGGGAGTGTAGTAGGCGTTGACTGTTGACGGCGCCATGCCTGAAAAGAAACGAAAGTTTTATATTGTAGATTGTAAGTTGACCTTTCTTCACCTCGACCTAAAAGATCTTTTGTGAATTACCCTACAACTAATTGTTGCCCAGGATTTCAAGACCTTACAAAGCTTGTGATTTTCCTGGAAGCTAATTTCCTTGTCTTCAGGTGTTAATTCCGCCTGTTGCAGGTGCTTTAGCCTAATGCGGATTAATACCTTGCCTTCGCAGAGTATATGTTCTTCACTCTCAGTTGCAGCATCGCAGTATCTGCCTGAATTTATCTTCCTCTACCATGCCCATGTTCTTGAGAGGGTGTCTCCAGGTGCAATGACCAGTTAGAAGACCTGTGATTAGCCTTTTTTCAAGTTCGAGAAGCCTTGTGGCATTCTTTGTCGAATTCTATATATATAAAAGAATACCCTGATTGATTGACTGACTGATCTGTCAACGCACAGCTCAAACCGCTGGGTCTAGAAACTTCAAATTTTGCATACAGGTTCCTCGAATTACGTAGGCAACCACTACGAGGGAAGGATTTTTCGAAATTCGACCCCCAAGGGGGTGAAGGAGGGGGTTGAAATTTTAGGCTTTTTCGCAAACGGTTAGATCTAGATGCGTGAAATTTGGCAAAAATATTTTTTGTTGAAATCTATTGGATACGTGTAAGACGAAATTTCGATTTTCACTTTTTGAAGCGGCGAAAACGGCGGTGGAAGATGGTTTAAAGGGCACCCGTATTTTTGAAATTGCGTAAGTCAGAAACGTGATTATTTGAGGGTGAACAGGGAGGGGGAGGTTTTTAAGCTTTTTGGAAACGGTTAGACCTAGAAGCGTAACATTTGGCAGAAATACTCTTTATTGTAATCTATTAGACACAAGTAAGACGAAATTTTGATTTTCACTTTTTCAAGGGGGCTGGTAGATGGTCTAAAAGATACCCGTATCTCTGAAATCGCGTAAGTCAGAAACGTGATATTGCAGCGACGGGCTCTTCTGACACACGTATTCGACGGTTTTCAAAAAGAGATCCTCTCCCTCCCCCGCCCCCGAACAGGCGAACAGGGAGAGGGATGTTTTTAAGCATGAAATTTGACACATACCCGCCCATTTGGTCTATTGTCGGTTAAAATAATAATTTTTTCGTTTATCTCGCTCTATAACACAAAAATAGACAAATTGCGATGCGCAGTGGGTCTCCCCGAGTAATAAGGATCCGCAGTGGGTTTTCTTGAGCACTATGGATGCGCAGAGGGTTTCCTCGGGTACTATGGACGTGCAGTGGATTTCTTCGAGTACTATGGATGTGCAGTGGGTTTCCTCGAATACTATGGATGCGCAGTGGGTTTTCCCGAGTACTATGGATTCGCAGTGGATTTTCTCGTGTTCTATGAATGTGCAGTGGGTTTTCCCAAGTACTAAGGATGCGCAGTGGATGTTCTCGAGCACTATGGATGCGCAGTGGGTATCAATATTACTTTGATACTTTTTAACCAAGTGCAATTTTTGTTACTATTTTCTTTAACGTGTTTTTAAATTTATTTTTGTTAACTCGTTTTATATGCATATACATATTTGTTTGTCAATTTATGTTTTGTTAGTTTGTTTTTATATATATCAACTATGTGTTTTTATAACTAGTCTATATACAAGACTATATTCTACTGTATCTTTTTGACTCGTTCTACACCTCAAGGTATCATTGAATAAAGATGTTTTTATTATTATTATTATTATTACTATTATTATTATTATTCGGGTACTATGGATGCGCAGTGGGTTTCCTCGAGTATTATGGATGCGCGGTGGATTTTCCCGAGCACTATGGATGCTCAGTGGGTTTCCTTAAATGCAATGAATGTGCAGTAGGTTAGTATGTCAATGTTCCTGCTTCCACGCGTACGAAGTTCCACGCGGACGAAGTCGCGGGCATCAGCTAGTAGGTTATAAACTTTTTCACTTGTCTCTGGCCTGGAGTATTCCTCCAGTAGGGCTTCTTCTGGTCCTTTTACCATTTTTAGATCTCCTCCGTTATGAGTCACTTAGATAAGCCGCAGTAGGTTAGTATGTCAATGTTCCTGCTTCCACGCGTATGAAGTTCCACGCGGACGAAGTCGCGGGCATCAGCTAGTAGGTTATAAACTTTTTCACTTGTCTCTGGCCTGGAGTATTCCTCCAGTAGGGCTTCTTCTGGTCCTTTTACCATTTTTAGATCTCCTCCGTTATGAGTCACTTAGATAAGCCACAAAACGGTTCGGGTCCGAAAAAGATATTAAAAAACCGCTGCCCAAGGAATCACTACTTCCACATCCAGATTTTCGATCCAACTCACTTACAACGAAAAAATTCTGTATGTGGAAATAATAATATAATATTTGAAATCCTCTACCCCAAAAACCTATAAAACGATAGACTAGTATTATTATGAGAAGATGCCAGGGCGGAGCCAAAATGCGCGAATATTTTTACCAGTGGCATAGCTTTATCTGGGGTATAGAGATGTGTAATTGGAATAAAAGTTTTGCGGTCAAGGAACTGTGAAAATGGAGTAGATTAAAACTTGCCAACTGTTACGAAGTGTAAGAATAGTAAGTTCTACTAAACTTTGCCTAATAAAGTTGTTTTATTATTATTATTACCGTCGCCGCCGCTCTACTGCAGGGCACCGCCGCCACTGGTGTTGACATTGAATGTCACGTAATTCTTTCTCATTGGCTTAGAATGATGGAGCGCACAAACTCGTTTCTGCGCATATTTTTTGCTGTCATCTTTTCATAGTAATACTACTTTACCCCACATCGTTAGTGGGGTGGGAGTGGTGATAAGGGGGTGATAGTGGGAGTGGATGAAGCAAAAAAATATTTTGAGGTTTCTAAATCACAATTTTTTCATCCCCTTTAATAATGGGGTGGGGGTGATCATGGGGGTGGCTAATGCCAAAATTTTTTTTGAGACCTTAGCTTCTCTTGTATATACTAAATACCAATTTTTTGGACTCTTACCTGCTTGATTTAGCTATTTACCCAAAATTTACCCCAATTTACCCCCCCCAACCCTTTGACGGAACAAGATGAAACATAATCTAGTTCCAGATCTCGTCAAAGTACATATGTGTACCAAATTTCAAGTCAATATCTTAAACGGTTCCAAAGTAAACGTGCGCACAAAAAAAGTTAAAGACAGACCGACAGACAGACCGACAGAAATTTTTTTTCGCTCAAACTTAAAACATTGATTTGAACAATAAAAATTTTTAAAAATTTTTTTGTCGTTACTATTAGTCCAAGACCCAGGGACAGATTTTCATGACCACGTCCCTCTCAAGCGGTAATTAGTGAAATGCGTAAGAGAGTTGTATTATAAAGCCTCGTGAACGTCAGCTGCAGTTCCGTGGGTGGGATGAGCGGCAGTAGCCTCCCACGCAAGGAGAAAAAAATTTTTTTTAGTCATTTCCTCCTGACTAAAAATTTGTCAAACTATAGCTAATCCAATATCTTGAAGAAAAAAAAAGTCAGCTGACTATAACATGGTGTATTATACGTCAGCTGGTCGCTTGAACATGAAAAAAAAATTTATACATTCAATGATTTCCTCTCAACTAAAAATTTACCTGAAGATAGCTTATATGCTACTGTGAATGAATATAAATGTCAGCTGGCTGTACCTCGGTGGAAAGAGCGTCAGCTGATACCTTGAAAGTTGTAACGCAGAAGTTAGGCGGGGGCATAATTAAGTAGGGAGTTCGTTTCTAAAGAAATATTGATGAACTTTTCTCCTGATTGCATATCGATCAAAGTCATCCACCATATCAACAATTTTTTTACGGTTTTGGTTGGTTTTTGGCACCGAAAATTTATGGTTAGTGGTATACTCTCTGACAATTTTGTAAACACTGCGGCCACACACTCCTGTCATATTTGCCACTTTGTTTACAATTTCATCTTTGAGTAATATAGGATTTTCTTGAATCTCATGCTTATACACTCTTAAAATCATTTCCTTGGTCTTTACGGCGCCATTTATTAACAATAAAACCATTTATGTAAATGCGGACGCTTGTTATAAATACATGGTCACTGATTCAAAAGTAGTAAAAACTTTAGAACAAGCACTTGCGTGTCCGGCTCATGAAGAAGCGGAAACAAAAATGATTTTCCACATTTGCCAAATTGATATTAATGCAAATGTAACGATTCGTTGTTCCGATACTGACGTATTAATAATTATGTTAGCCAACATGGATAATATATCAGAAAATATTCACGTTTGTATGGAAGTCGGTGTTGGAAAACATCGAAGGTTTATCAATGTTACTCAACTATGTGAAGCTTTAGGAGCTAATTTGAGCGCAGCACTTCCGGCATTTCACGCATTAACTGGGTGCGATTCCAACCCGGCCTTCTTTAGAAAGGGCAAAAAGGATCCGTTTTCAATAATGACTAAATCTAAAGACTTCACCAACTGTTTCATACGAATGTCAAAGCCATCGGAAAATAGAGAAAACTTTTTTGGCAACATACAAAAGTTTATTTGTCGTATGTATAGCTTTAATCGGTTGAAAAACATTAATGAGGCAAGCGTAGCGTTGTTTCAAGAAACATACAAATTCTTGGAAAATGATGATACGTTCAAGTTGCCCGTAAAGGGTATTGATGGCTCTTCTCTACCACCATGCAAATCGGAGCTATATCAGCAATTTTTAAGAGCATGTTGCATAGCTCGAATTTGGTCGCACGCACACCTGAAAGTCCCAACTACTGATGAACCTTCAGACTATGGCTGGGTAGAAACCGACAACAGATTTGAATTCATCTGGTTTTCTGGAACTCAGTTACCACAGTCGATTGAAGAAATAACTATTCAGCCCGAAAAAGGTAACATTTTTTTGATCATTTTGATTACGTTACACTAAATATGCATCTTAATATTTTTTTTTAATTTTTGTACAGGTGATGATGATGAAGACATGACAGCAGACAGCTCTGACAGCGACTCTGTCAGTGAATCAGAGAGAGATGAGAGTGACACAAGCCAAAGCGAGAACGAAAATGATTAAATTACATTATTATTTTTAATCACTTCTTTAAAATGAATATTATTTATCGAACAGCTAAGTTACAATAAACTATAAATTGATTAATTTACTTATCTAAATATTTCTTCAGTTATTCAATTATATACTTATTAGTTTTAAAGTATCTATACAGAATATTGATTGATTTAATCGGAACACTCATATCGGAGATACGTTATTTCCTCCCGGATAAAAATTTGTAACCTGATTGTTAATATACTTCTGTAATTAATAAAAAAAATCAGGTAGCAGTGAGTCGAGGGAAAACACGTCAGCTGATACATTTAAATAGGCGATAGATGCTCCCGCCTAACTTCTGCGTTACAACTTTCAAGGTATCAGCTGACGATCTTTGCACAGGTACAGGTACAGCCAGCTGACATTTATATTCATTCACAGTAGCATATAAGCTATCATCAGGTACATTTTTAGTTGAGAGGAAATCATTGAATGTATAATTTTTTTTTTCATGTTCAAGCGACCAGCTGACGTATAATACACCATGTTATAGTCAGCTGACTTTTTTTTTTCTTCAAGATGTTGGATTAGCTATGGTTTGACAAATTTTTAGTCAGGTGGAAATGACTAAAAATATTTTTTATGATACAACTCCCTGATGCGTCTCACTAATTATCGTTCGAGAAGAAATAATTGATCAAATTTTCACCTGGCTCCGGGTCTATATACTTCCACTGGATGTGGAAGTAATTAAGGATATGTTTTATGTATTTAATTAGTTTTCAATTTATTTCTGAAATATTCTCCCCAAATAGATACCACTCGTGTTTTTAAATTTTATCTATAAATTTTTTCTCGAGCTAAGTTGCCAAAAGTAATATAATATTCGTGTAAATAGACAGTTTATTATCAAACATGCTAAGGGTCCCGGATTTAATCAGATAATAATCTGTTAAAATTGTCAATTTACACTCTTTATATTACTAGGCAACAACGCTCTTGAAAAAATGTTACCGATAATATTCAAATAATTAATATTATTACATACTATAAATATCTATTACTATACTTACTCCAGGTAGTTTTGTTTACAGGTTCATTAATTTTCTCCAAGTTTTTCTTCAAGTTAAAAGCATTTATGTTGAGGTTGTTCTCAAAGTACGTGTTATTTCTTACTAGAAGATTTTCGAATCTTTCATCGAGCTGTTTGTCATCCTTGATAAATTCCGGATAGCCTAAAAACATAAATAAAGTTAGATGACATCTTTTTCGCATGGGTCCCCTCAAGGAAAAATATGTTTGGCTGACTATATAGAGGTTTGATAGTAGTGAGTTTAGCAATAATAAAAAATGAACGAAAAACAGCAAAATTTCGCAATTTTCCAAAACTTTGAATGCGATGCACGAACGGAAGATATTTTTTGATTTGAAAAATCTTCCTTCCATTTTGCTTAGCTAGGCAACTTTTCTGGGGTATAGCGATAGAAAAATAAAAAAAAAAGGGTTTTTTCGGCCCACCCTATTGTACAATACATACAATATTAATAATAATAAATTATGGGGGAACGGAGACAGAGATAATTGCAAAAATCTGCAGCGAAGTGCAAATTTTCACCATTCTGACGGCTGTAAATCGTAAAATATTATCAACAGAGAAAAACAGTTTAAAGAAAAGTTATTTTTATTTTCTGTGATATTGGTAATACCTAAATTTAGGTGGAACTAACAGGAAAGGAGATAATTGAGGAAATCTATTTTGACCGACATTTCTTCAAAATGGTGGCCGTAGCGGTAACGATATTTTTGTGGGAAACATTAATTAATAATTGTGGACACCCCTCCTACATTATACAACAAAAATTCCTTATAGGAATTAGAGGCAGATTGACTATTTCTTGAGACGAGAAATTACAAGATATAAGAAGAAAATTTTGTTTATATGTAATTTGAACATATAAATTGGCGCTACACCAAGTAATGAGAGCATCGAAAATATATGTTAAATTTCACGCCCCTTACCAATCATATCTGATATAGCATCCGCTTTCTCGTAGGCCAACTTTTTCGTATCCTCATCCATCCACTTCAAGTTATTGAAATTCTTCTTGAAGGCATTTCTCACATTGTTGATCATTTTCTCCGCGTGCAATTTGGACTCCTGATCAAACACCTCACGAACGAAAATGGCGCCTATTGCGAATCCTGCGAAAACACACCATACTTAATGGAATCAAACTATAATTTGTTTTATAAGTAATAGCATTTTTTTGATGAAATTTATCATATCTATACGTTTTCTCACTTAAAAAGTGCCATTTTTAAATAATTGTTTTTTTAGTACTTTTAATTAATAATTTTCATTTTCGAACAAAAAGAAAAAAAATTGATTTGTTTAAAGCGAAAAATGTTAAATGCCAAAAAATGGTTGAAACCTACTACCACTGAAAAGTACGTAAAAAATCTATATTCTAAAAAAAATTAAGTGTTCTACGACTTGATGCATTTAAACAATCGTCGATTCAATTTTCAACTTTGTTATTCTTTCTAATAGTCCAATACATTTTTTTTACAAAAATAACGTAAGTCAATTTTTTTTAAAAGGTTCGGGGATGTCTTTCGAGTATTTTGCCAAGTTGGCGGTGTTGGGGTTAGCCGCCATCTTTGCTAAAAGTCAAACGCAAATATTTCGAGAACCATCGATGTTAGGACAAAAATGTTCTGTTTAGCACTAAATTCTATACAAATTAGGTACCTAATTTACCTTATTTTAGTAATACTAACCGCTTATGAGATACAGCGCGTCAAAGTTAGATTTTTATTTGACATTTTAAGGTACGATCAACAGTAGTTTATGGAATAATTCGCAATTACTACTGTTTGAAAATTTTGACGAGCTGTAACTTGTAAACGGTTAGTTCCAGTCCGTGTAATAGGGTCATTTAGTGATATGGCAGTTTCCTACTTTTTTTTCCTCATTTTAAAGTATAACAAACCAATAGCCTCAGAAAAAAATTTCAGCTCAATTGAATCAATAGCCACAGAGATATTCGCATTTGAATAGAAACACGCTCGGCCGGCCAACAGTCCGTAGAGTGACGTCACTTGGCGTGCGCCGATACCTATATTAGAGCAGCGATTTCGTAAGACTATCGTGTCGTTTTTTTTTTGGCGTAGAACCAGGTCAAACATGTTAGGTTCCTTTGAGTATGTCACTGGGCATATGAAATCATATTTTACGACATTTTTTTGTGGTCTCGAACTTTTTAAATCAATAAAAAGTGAAAAAAATGTATTTTTAAATAAAATTGTTTTTTTTTTCCACCGCCATATATCTTTAAAACTATTAAAGGTACCGAAATTTGTTTTGTGTCAAATTAAAGCACACACTGTAGCGCTTTTACCAATATAAACGGTTTGGGTACAATTCGCACTTTCATTTCTCTAAAAATCATACCGTGCGTGTAATTTCCCATTAGGCATGTACATTCACGTAGCGCGAGAAATATGACAACACCGGCAGCCGTAAATTCGTCCATCGATGGCGTATTCCAGCTCTGTTATTTCATTTCAGCCAGCTGGCACACGCGATGTTGTAATTCTACTCCCCATGCCTAGCCCGCGACTACACACACGGTATAAACTAAAAATATATATTTTATGTATTGAAATCTTCACCAATCGATAAACTTTTTTATTTTTGAAAATATTTACATACATGCAGCGAAGAAAATAAAGCCTAATAATCACAAATGTTTTTGAAACAATATATTTTTTCCTAAAATGCACCGTGTGGCAACAGCGATTTTTTTTATCAGCGCTAAATGCGACAATGGGACGCAATTAATACACCTCGCATGCAGGATTGGTCAGATTAGTCGCGTAGAAGTGGCGGTTGTCGAAAATCATTAAGTATTCATTGTTCGGATAAAAATTGTGACAATCGAAAATGTGCTTGTTTTAAGGAAGGCCTAAAATATTGCAACGAGTGCAAATGTCGTTCCTGTAACAACATTATTAAATATTTCGAGGCAGATATGAACGAATTAGAATGCTATTAATGTAGGGCCTACATAAACTACATATTTATCTATCCGAATAGAAAATTTATTTCAACAATAAAACTCATTTTATGCGTACGTTTTTACTTTCGTTCATTTAAAAATGTCTAATAAACTTACTAATTAGGTGGGTAGTTAGTAACACTAATTGATATTTATAGATTAGGTATTTATATCTACCTACCTGTCTTTTTATTATTAAAAGGAGACTATTTTATTTTTATTGTACAATTTCTTAATATTAACAACATATGATCAATACTACTGTACAATATATGAAATATTGAGCAATAATATTGATCCCCTAGATGCTTTTGATCACTACTGGTTTTGTATCTATTATCTATTGATATAAGTTAAACTACTACATGCACACCGACCGGGACCGTCAGATCGTTGCATGACTTTGGCCCGTTAAAAAAAATCGCTGACTCAATACTATGAACGGAACATGAAAAATTTTTATCCTAAAAACTTTTTTCAACTATTGGCTTCAATTTGTACGCAGCATGTATATACAAATTTTCATAAATAAATTTTTTTCTCGATTGTCTAAAATTACACTACTGAAAATGACAAGTTTGAGTTTCCTATTATTTTTCCAACTTAAAAAAAAATAAATCGGGTTCACGTGGGACGTTGTTCAAAGCGCTATTGTGTCTACTTTAATCTAAAAAAAAAAAATAGCTTGATAGCACAAATATTTTCAGAGATATAGCGGTGGAGACGTTAAAAATCTATTTTTTTGAGTTTTTCCGAAATAAAAAAGTTCTCGACCACCAAAAAATGTCGTAAAAAATGATTTCGTGTACACCATTATCTTACTAAAGAACTAAGACTGGTTTGGTTCTACGCCGGTTTTTTTTTTCTCGAAAACTAAGCGACTTTATTTCCAAATTTTACTCTACTAACTTGCATTGTTCACTGGGCAGTTCAGCCATCTGACGTCACAACTCGACTACATGGTTATCCCGAGCGTTTTTAAGCGCGCCGACTTTAATAATTTTTTTATACATGAAGGCGGCGTCAGTAAATTCTAATTTTTGGCATACTTACTATACTCACCAAGCTCTTTCAGAATATGTAACAAAATTTACAAAACATTGTTATATGATCAAAAAGTATATTACATATACATTGTATACAGGGCCGCCGACAGGAGGGGGCAGGGGAGGGCTAAATCCCCGGGGGTTAGCCACCATCTCGGGCACCCGCAGTGGGCCCGGGACTTAATTTTTTTTTCAAATTTCTCCCCCCCGCTTATCAATTATTAAGCGCGGGGGCACGTGGCACGCCAGAGATATTGACAAAATTTTTTTTTCAAATTTCTCCCCACCTCTCATCAGTTATTAAGCGCGGGGGCCCGTTGAAAACGGAAAGGGGTCCTCAATAATAAGCAGCACCGGAGCCCGGTAAAGCTATCGGCGGCCCTGATTGTATATATCATATTAAAAAAAGTTCTAATATTATATGCAAGAACAAATTGGTTTTGAAAATAAAAAGACGGTAAATAATGACGTATATAATGAGAATTCAATTCTAGAGAATTTCCATGTTTTCATTTATCATGTTGGTGGTAGTGCTCTGTTGATTTGTTGTTTACGTTTACATTGTGTTTTTGATATTTGTTTATAATGGAACCTAATTTTGTGAAAGGTACTTCAGAGAATTTACCCATAGTGGATTTTTATATGGTACAGAGTTTTATGTCAATTTGAACTATTTAAGTGCCAAATCCCGAAATTTAAAAAGTTGAGGTTAGTATTTCTTTAAAATAATTTGACAATGATTCACATCGATACTAACACTAACAGCAAATAAGCAAAGCAAACGACGCCCGTCGATTATTCCTTTATCTAACTGCGCATGCTCTCACATGGCGATGGGCACGAATCCAAAATTTCTTAATTCAAATAATTAATTTCACTATTAAAATGACTTTAAATTGTAAAATAAAAAAATACGGGTCAAATAAAATTTAATAAATTTTTATTTAGTGCTAAACAGAAAAGGTCCTTATCATTTTTGTCCTAGCATCAAGGGTTCTCGAGATATTTGCGGTTAACTTTTAGCAAAGATGGCGGCAATCCCCCCCCCCCAATCCAGCCAACTTAGCAAAGTACTCGTGAGGCATCCTCAAACCTTTTAAAAAAAGAAAAGTGACTTACGCTGTTTTTGCAGAAAGGATCCACAATTTTTTAACTAAAATTGGGTTATAGAGTCCACTCAAATTAGGAAAAAGTGGGAAAAATTTTTGAACAGCAGTTTCTCTGAATAGAAAGTAAGTATTCGACTTTTAGAACAATGTTTTGCTTATACGCAGAAAAAAGATATGATTTTTGAGATATATACATATATACACGTTCTTCCGTGTTTTTTTTCCTATAGACGCAAAGATCTCGTAAACTACGCGTTTCAAAGGCTAAACGAACATAAGTAAACTTGTTTAGAATGCTATTTTCTACAAAAAAGTTTTCATACATTTTTTTGATTATCCTATTGGTTTGTGCGAGAAAGCTAGTACAATATACAAAATACATATAAGGTTTTCGTTTTTTTTTTATTTTGAATGCAAATATGTGAAAAACTAGGCGTTTTTAAGGCTAAAGGAACATAGGTAACTTGTTCAGAATGCGATTTCCTACAAAAAAGGTTCTATATATTTTATTATTATTATTTTATGTAGGAAATCGCATTCTGAATAAGTTTACCTATGTTCGTTTAGCCTTAAAAAAGCGTACTTTTCGAGATTTACATTCCCTAAAACGGCGTTTTTATTTCTTGCAACTGAGAAAATCGACCGAAAATGGGAATAGGACTCGTCTTCTTCATAATTTCATAACGATTTTTTTTTATTGCAATATGAGCCATACAAACAGCAATATTTGAGAAAAACGGCAAAAAAACCTCTTAATCATCGAAATATCTTTCGGGATTTGGATTATTACCAACCCCCCCAAACAATCGTTGAAATCGTATTTTTGATGCTTAGTTTTATTCGACTTACAAAAAGGTGTATATGTTTTTAACCTACCAAGGACTGTATTGGTGTCTTGAATGCAGTATCTCCACTGGGGCTCTTCCCCTCCATCCGAGCCCATTAAGGCCGTCCTTAAGCCTTTATAGGCATCCCTAAATGCTTTTGACAAGCACACAGTGAAAACTCTCACCGTTTGCCAAACCATATAATTGTTTAAAACTCTGAAACGAAAACAAAATATAAAATGTAATAACCGTGATACTGAATCATGACTATACAACTTACATTCTTCCTTCTTTGGTGCTGTTGTACTCCTTGATCAGTTCAGTTAAGTTTTCAAGATAATCAGGGGCGTAAACGACTACTTGTTCCTTGTTTGTAATTTTCTTGGTGACGACCCGCATGGCGTCTTCGAAGAATTGTCGCCAGTCTATCTGCAAAACAGTTTTATCAACGAACAATTTGAAGCTGAAAATGATTGTTCACAAAGACTTAACACCAACATCTCGCACATTCACAGGGGAAAAGGTAGATAAATCAAGTGGAAGTGTTATACAAGGATAAGGGAGCATAAGGTTTACACAGATGTGCACAATTCTCGCAATAACAAGAAAAACAAAGGACCTATGAAGTTGAAATTTGGAACACAGGTAGTGTAAAAGCTATAAATAAAGGGAACAAATCCAGAACAGCAATAGTTAAGCCACACGTCTTAAAACGAGAAGCTAGAGTGAGAAAAGGACCTAAAAAGTTGGTAGATAAGATAAACGTTTATTTAGTTATTATATGCAGCAGAGTATATTTGTAGCAAGTCAGAAACAGAAACTGTTCTAGTCAGTGGTGGATTCAGGTGGGAGCGCAGGGGCACGTGCCCCTGGCAAAAACGTCGGAGCATGAAGAATTTGTTGTAAGGGGTGAAAAGTTTGATAAGTTATAATTAGAATCTATAGGTTACTTCCAGTGGACCTAGGAACTCGATCTCATAGAGGAATTAGAATGGTGGAGGTGGAGTAATACGGAAAATTATGTAGTTGATGTAAGAATTTTGATGTAGACCTCTTTAAGACAGAAATTTGTATGGGCTAACACAAAGAATCATTTAGGGGAAAGCCACAACACTTAATGAACTATACTTTTTAACTTTATTAGATGTAATTTTGTACTTACAAATGGTGCTCGCTCTTGTAGCTCTGCAATAGTCATCAGGTTGTAGAGGGATTCCTCATCTCTCCTTAAATCGCTAGGTGTTGTTATATTGGCCAAGGCTGTTTCGAAGTCTATGACCGCTTGCATTTGCCGTCTAGTTTCATTTAGTTCTCCGCCCAACAGGACTCCTACCTAGTGAACATATTAAAAAATTATTCTCAGAGGAATTTGAAGCAATCCAGTATCTACTCTACTCAATGTACATGAGTGATTACCAGGTTTCTTTGTCTCTGTAGCTTGCAATTTATTTCAGATATTGAATTATGAAAATGAGACGATTAGAGCTTTTGTTATTTTGTCAATCTCTTCTACAAAAAATAATAAAAAGCTCTAATCGTCCTATTTTTACAATTCAACATCTAAAATAAGATGCAAGCGATCTTGTATAGAAACTTCCTAGTTGTCTCTTTTTTTATCATGTCTGAAATCATCTCTGCCACAACACCTGGCCGGTGCGTGACATCGCGCGTTTCTCGCGTTGTTGTTACGTAGCTCTTTCATATATTGTTAATACTAATTAAATAAATGCAATACCTTCTTGACATGTACCCATACTTAAATAAAACAAAAGATATTTAAATTGGTAAATTGTAGCCCTTTCAGCCACCAAACTATGGAACCATACATTTCAATTTGTCTTATGATCCTTAAAGCAGCAGATACTCTTTTTTCAACACTGTATATACCAGGGACCTGAACCGGACCGCCATTTTTTGAGAACCGGACTGAAACCGTAACCGTAACCGAACCCTTATTTCATTTTACGCTAGTACCGGAACCGGAACCTCAAAAATAATTTTTAAGGTTCTTTCTAGTTCCATTTGAAAACACTGCGGTCATGTATATTTGTTCGTTTTAAATTAAAAAAATATGTGTTGTAGATACAATGTGGGCACACTTGTTAAAAAATTGAGAAAGATAATTTTTTTTTAGGATGATCTACCCATTTCATCGATTTCAAAAAATTATATGTTGTAAAATAGAAAATAAAATTTAAAAATTCTACTAAAAAATATAGTAAGTGTGCCAGCCAGAACGGTGATTATTTTAAAAAAATCACATTGTATAAAAGTTCAGTGGGACGTCGTCTGTATTTCTAAAATATTTTTTTTATAACGTATTTTGAAAGACCTCCAGGTTCTTTAATACAGCTTTATATAGGTTTCCTCGTACTATGATGCAATATTTAAAAATAGCTTCCCTAATTGCGTCATAAACTGTAAGTATAAGTTTTCTGAGATGTTCTCCAGTTGATAAAATTTAATATTAGTTCACGAAGCCATTTTATCCCATACTGAATGTCATCAGTTCAACGTAGATATCTACCATAATAGCAAAGTCACAGTTTGAATTATCATTGCTTGAAGTGATATGTACTTTGGGTATTGTTTTTATATGAGCGGACCTCTAACGGATGGATGTTGTAAAAGTTATACATACACATTGTGTTTTGCTTATGTGTTAACGGAAACAATTTCCATCATTATGTTTTAAAAAATCCTCACTTTTTCAGCACAGATGGTCCAAAAACGTTTGGAGAGGAATTACTGGAGGACATTGAATAAGGCCACATTTCTTTGAGGGGACATGGACTGGAAAGCTATTTATCTTAATTTTTTTGGAGAACTATCTGCTACAATTATTGGTGAATCTTCTTCATATAATTCAAAATAGGATTTGGCTTCAGTAACATTGTGTTCCACCACATTATTTAAATATAGTAAGAGATCAGCTAAATAATATCTACCTACATATATGGAATGGAAGGAATGGTCATACCAAATAGACTGCTAGATACTCAGACCGTTATGGGGATACGTGAAGGAAATTGCTTATAGACATACCAAGAAAAATTTAAAATATAAAGGAAAGGATAATAAATAATAATTTTAGATGTATGACATCAGCAATTTCAAGAACCTCTTTCCAAAGGAGCGTAGACATGTGTGTCAATCAAATTTCTAGCCGTCATATAACTCGAGATATCGAAGGCAATGCACTATCGCCCCACCCTGTATAGTGGTACGAATTCCCTTGCATAAATACCATCTCATTTTTTGTCGAACTTCGCAGAATTTTTAATGATTTTTCAGAAATTTTGCGGTTTGTATCACCTGCTGATGATACCTACCGTATCACCTACTTCTACCGACTACGAGTTATTATTGAAAATTTCAGTAACCCTACCTTTGTCATATATTCCAAGTAGGCTTTCAACACCTTGGAGTGTTCCGTTTTGTTCAGATAATTCTCCCTCGTGGGGAGTGTAAGTCCACTTTGATCCACTTGCAAAATATGTCTAGTAGAATTCTTATCGTCCTCGCCAACAGCATAAGAAAAAAGACCGCCTAAAAATTATAAAATCAAAAACTACCGTACACATATTTAAATAATCCGTCTGTCAGTCTTACCGAATGCAATTCGGACTATTGGACTTAGCTTGTTCTTACCTATATTGTATTTGTTCTGTATAGTTTGGGTGATATTCTGTAGGGTCCACGTTTTGACATCGAACCCACTCTCAGTTATGTTCCAGCCTCCTAATTTTCTAAGTAGCTCCAACATCGGCTTGGCACCCAACGATTCCACTGTGTCGTTGGTGTCTAGGCACGACTCGTAGTACATCTTGGCCTTTTGTTCAGCCTTCGACTTAAACGTCTCCATCGGTTGTTCTAAAAAATAAAGAGAAAATTCGCTGAATTGCATAAAGGCCCCACAAATGAACCTTGAGGCACTACGTTTTACGAAAGTGAAAAAACTAACCTAACACATGTTTGACGACCAGCTGGTTCTCCTGGTCCAGTTTCATAAAGGTGCCCCATGTGCTCTTACCGTCCGGAATCGGATTCGCTTTCACCCATCCTTTACAGGAATATAAGTAAAAGTCGTCGCATGGGTTCACAGAGAGATCCATGCCTTCTAGAATTTTACTAGCTAGGTGTACACAGCTGGCGTTCAAACAGGGCTCGTCGGCTGTCTGTATGTGAACGATCTGAAAAGCAATTAAAACTAAGTTAGGAAAATAGAGGACTAGCATTAAACGAGTGAAACTTGCAGTAGGGCGTTGTCAACTGCAAATATCTATTTCGAAATAGAAATCAAACAGATAATCGCTGTGTACTTAATCTCAGTGATACCACGTAAAAGCAAATTATATCGTATTCGAGCAAAATATTAATCAAGTAGGGGTCCAAGAACTGAGCCCTGCGGCACTCCCGATGTTGCCGACACTTGAACAGATGTGAAACCACGACAGTGTACATTTAATAGCCTATTAGACAGATATAAACAGAAAAAATTGATGAAGTGCGTGGTTAGTCCAAAAAATACCCCGTCGTTATTTTCATCTAGTTATATTAAATGGTACTTACTTTGGAATCTTGAAATCTGTGCTCTACTATGTGTAATATTACGGCTAATATGAATATCACAAATAATAATACCCCTACTAGTAAGAGAAGGGCCTTTTCTAGGGGTGACCTTAGCTTCCATATCGTGCTACCCGCGTGGTACCTTATGTGGGTGGCACTTGTGCTTATACCTATAATAATAAAAAAAAACATTTAATGTCAGTAAATTAGTGGCTGAACAGGAAAATATTTCTTTTATTGATTCGAAAAAATATATTAATCTAGAGGCCCCTTTACGTCACCATCATCATCGGCTATGGTGATGGCCGATGATGGACCATCAATTATGGCCATTACGTCGAAGAGCCTTGTAATACTGGTATGAAAATAGTACGCTATTCGTTAAGAACTAATTTTGATTGAAAAATAAAAATTAGATTTTTTTCACTTTTTATTGCTTTCCGTATCCGTTTATTCCCAGTGGGCACACATATACGTTTAAAACACGTTAAAAAGATTGAAAACCACACGTTGTTATAGGGTTTTTAGAAACGCGTTGATTGATATTTTAAACCATTTAGATAACGATTAAAATAGCATTGAATATTGCAGTCTATATTATTTATTTTCTATAAATTCGTTAGAGTATGAGATAAAACGTGACTGACTATTGTCAGTGGTTTGTATGTGGCGCCATCTAGAAATAATTTCTGCAGCAAACTACATGGTAATGCATAAACTCGTCTAAAATTGAAAGCAAATTTTATGCATTAATATCGATGAGTAGAAAAACGTTGAAAAAACGTCATTATGTACCGTTTATTTCACCTGTAGATTTAGAATGCCAATGGGTTTTAATAAGTTGAAAACATCAGTGATTTTAACGTTGTATTAAAATTTAAATAAAACATATTTTAATTCTTATACCAAATACATGCAATAAAAAACGTTTAATTTTCTCATTTCAAAAACATTCAGCGGGTTGTTACAATTTCTCATATTATGAACATGTATTATACGTTAATATGTCAGTAAAAGAAATGTTCTGATTAAAACGTTTTATTTCAGTAATCCCTTCCACTACTGGTTGGGAATGTGAGTAGGAGTAACGTATTTTATAGGTTTTATTTAAATATAAAATTTTACAACCGAATTTTATGCGTTTATATAAATTCGTAGAAAAACGTTTAAAAACGCAATCTTCTACCATCTATTTCATCTGTGGATTTAAAATTGCCTAGCATTTAGTAAGGTGGAAACAGTTATTTTAACGTTGTAAAAAATACGTTTCTTTTCGTTTCACAAACGTTACCTTTAGCGAGTAGTTAAAACTCCTTGCATTATAAATGTGTTTTATACGTTATGACATATTTTTGAAAGAAATAACGTGCTTACTAACGTTGAAATTTTCAACCAAATGCAAACATTGAAAATTTCAACGTAAAACGTTTAATCAACGACTATGACGTTTTGAAAACGTTTATTAAACGTATGTATGCCCATTGGGATTTTTCTGTAAAAACGTGTTGTAGAAACTCGTGTCTCACCTTCATTTAACTGCACACTATTAACACTGTCATCGTCCGCAAAATCTGCGTTGGTATACCTGGTCATCTGAAAAAAAAAAAATTGTAAACGATTAGTTTTTTTTTGTAACTAACTCTTTGTTTCTAAATTCTTTAAAACGCCTTTTACATTTTTTCTTTTTAAATATTAAAGCAGAACATAGCGCATAAATAAATGAGCTGACACGACACATCACATTTATAATAATTGGAGTATGAACATATATAATGTGTCCCATTTTGCTTGGAACCTCCCCCATAAAAGTTTATTTTAGATTCAGATTCTTGAAAAGCGCATTCTTGTGATATATTAAATTTTATAAAACATAAAAGGTCGACCAGGGCCGGCCTTTAGGGGGACGCCACGAGCTTAATATAAGTCGCTTTTTTTTCGAGTAAAATTGATGAGGACGAAAAAATTTTGTTTTGAATTCCACCTCCTCCCCTCAGCTCATCAATCTTGAGATGAGGACGAAAACATTTTTTTTCCTGACCACCAGAAATAGGGACGCCTTTCAAAATTTCGCACGAGGGCGTTCGAGGAACTAAGGCCGGCCCTGAGGTCGACCTACTGTTTTTGTTTCTGAGGGTGGGAAATGAGTAAACCACAGGGTTTGTACTAAATTTCGTGAAAAGATACCTATTTTTGGACTTTTCCCGAGAGGGAAATTATGAAATTGCCAATGAATATTCACTGTTGCACGGGATTGTGTATTTAAAAGAGTGCCTTGACTCAAAAAACTGATAACGGAATGTTTAACTGTCAATTTGTGTAGGTTATACTTATTTAAGTTTTTACCAGGGACGAGCGTAGAGGCGACTTCAATGTGAATGTCAGTCGATATTCCGTTGAAGCAACGTCGAGCGCGGTTAGTACTTGGATGGGTGACCCATCTTGGAAATACAGCGTTCTCGTCCCACCTTCTAGCGGCTTGTATATCAGTGTATACGCGGAAGTTACGTAATTTCAGACGACGATTACGTAGTGGATATACCATCCTTCGGAGAGGATGTAAAGCAGGCGGTTCCTTGTCTATTAAATGTTAGGCAAGTAAAAGATCCCTACTCTTCTTAAGGGAAGAGGTTCGGCAAAATTTCCAGGTTGGGGGTAGCTCGTCTCCTGGCGTCGGTGATAGGCCCTGGTAGCGGAAATAGGCCGACGTTAAATAGTTAAAAATTAAAAAAAAAAAAGTTTTTACCAAAAAATAAAAAAAATTACAAGTACTTATAGTTAAGTCCATTTGTGAACATACTGTCAGGGCCGGTTTTAAGCAGTTTTTATGGGGGGTGGGGTGCGAAATTGTTATAACGCCTCCTTTGCTCGTCTATTTTCTTTATATATGATTAGTCGCGTCAATATAGATATTTTCTGAGAAGTTTTCTAGCAAAGGATTAATCGGCCTATTTTTTTTTTGCAAATTGTTTATACATTGGTAAAAAGAAAAAACAGGCCGCTGGGACTTTTTTCATTTTGTTTTTAATAAACAAACAATTTTAAGCACTAAACAAATTAATTAAATTTGTTAATTTGCTATCTCGGAAGCTATTTGAGAAAGCCGACTGAAAATGTGTACTCGGGGGATTTTAAGGTCGCTGATTACAATTTTGAAAATTGGAAAATTCAATATGGCTGACCCAAAATGGCAGCTATGAAGTATAAAAATGAGATTTTCTGGTTTAAGTTTACATTTTTGAGAACAATTACAAGAATAAAAAAGTGTTTAGAATGCTATTTTGCACCTAAGTACGCGATTTATGAGTAATTCTCCTTCATCCCAATTGGGGGGTTAACCTTGGCTTATTTAAATAAAGTAAGCATTTTTTAAAATGTTTGGGTAATTCACTAAAAATTTTTTTAGTAAAAATATATTAAATAGATGTAATTTTTTGTTACTGAATTAATTTTACTGTTAATTAGTTCAAAGGGCATAGAAATTTTAAATACAGCGGGCTTTCTTGATTCCGGGAAAGACACCATCCTTAGTACCTATTTAATATTAGTACCAAACTTTTCAATAGGAAGAGATGGGATTTACCTCAATAATATGTTGAATACATTATTTTACGATAATGAAATCGACGATATTCAAGAAGAAGAAAGAAATGACACCTCTATATTCGGCCCTGCATACTGTATACTCAAATGGTGAATATTATCATTTTTAACGGGGTCTTACTTCACCTAAAAAAGTTATTCCGCTTTTCCAGATATGCCTAATGTCTCAATCTAGAAAGAGGATGCTTCCGATTTGACAACAACAATTTTAAGCAAAACAAATTAACTATCAATCTTCGGGTAAATTATGCAAATCTCTCGGCTTGACTCAGGAGATAGAAACTGGAGAATATCGACAAAGGAATCCCAAATTATCCCGTTCCATTCGCATGTTCGTAAACACGTCGAGTTAGGTAAACACAATTAATGCAAAATAATGACAAAACAATCTCAGTTTCCACACTATACACACAAACTAGTGACACTTACACGCATATTATGCACAAGTTTCTAGAAAACCATCGGAACATAAGGTTTGAGTTTGCTAAAAGTTAAGACATACAATATTCGTAAAATAGATCCAATCGAAAATATGCGGAGTTTATATCTGAACATGAATTATTAGTCAAAGATACATTATAATTTAATAACACAAATAAGTCTAAAAAACGTTTTATGTGCTGCAGAACATTACGACGAAAACGGTGAATTTAAACGCGACATTTATTGCGACATATGTCCGCCCAAATCAACGTTTATAAGTCATATATACCTTACCTAGAAATGTAGTTACATTATGACATTTAATAAACGTTTGAGAAATGTTCCACAAATACATTTTATAAGCTATATATAAGTAGGAAATTAGTTAAATTTTGACATTAAATAAATGTTTTACAAAAGCGTTTAATAAATGTTCCAACATTCTATATGACAATTGATAAACCACCTATAAAGCGCGTACGCAAGTCCCAGCTACCATAATTATGAGAGCGAGTTATCCGCATCAAGGATAATCGCAGGGGTCAGAGCCCCAACCTCAGTGCAATTGGAAAGGTCTCGCCCTGGAGGCACGGGGAACCGCCTTATTGATCACAGCACCACCGTGCCACGTAGCGTGATTAGATTTGCCCATGCTTAGGTCTATCCACTTTTCAGATGTACAGTGTGTTTCACTTGAAATGGTAACAACCCAATAACTTTTAAATTTTTTTTTTTCCCGATTTGAATCAAATTTTACTTAAGGATGGAACAAATTAGGATCTACTTATGACCGTAAAAACATTCGCCTCCTACAAATGCGAAGTCACCTGCGGTATCAAAATATGCCGAGAAAATAAAAAAATCATATTCGGCATATTTTTATCGGAAAATTTTGTTAATGAAACTTTTTCAGACTTGCCCAAAAACCTTAAGTCCAAAATTTAATCAAAATAAAAAAATATTTAAATTTTTATTAAAACAATGTCAAATTACGAAAATATCATATTAATGGGTTTTTTATTTAGAAAACTGTACTATGACAATTTTGTTTGAAATTAAACCAAGCTGCTAGATAGTTATCAAGCAATTTACAGTTCTTTTTAATAACTATTTTTAAATTTTAATTTTTCAATTTTTAATTTTATTTAAATTTTGGACTTAAGGTTTTTGGGCAGTTCTGAACAAGTTTCATTAACAAAATTTTCCGAAAAAAATATGCCGAATATGATTTCTTGATTTTCTTCGCATATTTTGGTACCGCAGGTGGCTTTGCATTTGTAGAAGGCGAATGTCTTTCTGGTCATACGTAGATCCTAATTTGTTCTATACTTGAGAAAAAATTTGATTCAAATCGGAAGAAAAATAAAAAAGTTATTAGTGAAACACACTGTATGTACCTCTCTAAAGCATTTGACATAGGGTTGCCAACCGTCCCGATATATCGGGAGAACGAACAATTGATGTACTTTGCATGGCAAAATTTTGTTTAAACAGTATGATTAAATCATATCTCATTAACCTGATTTTCGTATTTACCTACTTTAATTATTATACAAATATTTAACGTACAAATAGTAACTTTAACTATATATTAAACCTCACTCTATAAAACAACGTAAAACTATTCCATTGTTGGGGTACAAGCTTATTTATGGCATTATATAAAGTTTTTTATTATTGTTTTTAATTGTGTTTATTTTCTCATATGTTCATCGTTTAGATACGCGATTTTTCTTGCGTCTGACATATTTATTTGCCTCTAAATTTATTTTTAAAAACTTTGAATAAACATTCGCTCGATGCTGAAATAAAATACTAGAGAGCAACACTCCAGAGTATTTTAAATATCAAATAAAAATATCATTTTGGTGTACATGCAATAAAATTTCTTGCGATAAAAATATTACAAACACAAGTTGGAAATAAAAAAGGCAATTTGTTAAACCACTTTTTTGCAACTCATTAAATGTTGAAAATCGTTTGTATATGGAGCCATCATTCAGAATGTTAGAAAGAATCCAGTAATGGTGATAAACGAACGAATCAAGCCACATTTTAAAAGGAGTTTGATAATTATTAACCAACTCATAAAATTAAAAAAGGCCCGTATGTATAATTTTCAAATATCAAGTACAATGTAATTTGATGATAACAAATTAAAAGAGACCACGAGTGGCCACCAATTTTTTTGTTATTTTTTAATTTAAAAATTTCGTTTTCGGTACACATAAATTAGAAAAAAAATACAACAGTTTTTTCCTATTAAAAAAATCCAAAAAATAAGTGAGATACGAATTATTTTTTTTCAAAATGGCTGCGCCAGATGAACGTAGGACAATTACTAAGTAGGCTATGGAAGTTATTAGTAAGGTTGTAGATTAGGTACGACTATTTTTAGGCTTTTCTCAAAAGATGCAATTTCATTTTCATTTTCATTTCCGTAAAGGTCCTATAGAAATTTTTTTAATGGGACCGTGCTATCTTCTTTTATTAATCAGAAGTAATGATTCATAAACTTTAATTCATTTCTTAACGATATCCTTCGTAATAATAAAAGTATTTTTAAAAGGTAAACACAAATTAAACAAGGAATATTTTAATAAAATATGAATAAAAAAATAACAAAATTATTTAAAACCTAAATTATAATAAACCATCATAAAAATTGTTCAAACTCTTCACCGTTTTGATTAACACACAAAGTAGCGCGACTTATTGTTGCAAGTCTAACATTTTGTGGTTGTTGAGGTGTTATTTGTGCAATTTAGTGTCTAACTCTCTCTTCCTCATCTGCCTTGTGGTTGCAGCAATCGCGTAGACTCTATTTTTCAAATGCGCCCAAATAAAAAAATCGATTGAGGTTTAAGTCAGGAGACCTTGCAGGCCATCTGACTGGACCCTGGGTCCCAGTCCAACGATCTGGAAACAGTTCATTTAGGTAATCCCTAACGAAAATAGCATTGTGTGGTCCAGAGCCGCCTTGTTGGAAACCTTGTCAATATTGGTGTTGGGAATTTGAATAATCTGTGGAATTATTATATTTTGGAGAAATTCTAGATATCTTAGTCCAGTTAGATTTTCGTCGAATATTATTGGACCTATGATTTGATCAAATTCTCACTTCTTAGTTGGCGGAACTGTAACCATTTACAAAAGGTTATTCTTCTTTGATAAACCATTCTCATTCAAAAATTGATGCAATTGATATTCATGAGAACGATAGCCGCGTTTCTTTAGAATTTTCCTGGTGATTCTTTGGAAACTGGTAATTCATGTTCAATTTGTCTTCGAAATAGTTGGACTAAACCTAATACATTAATTTCTGTTTCTTCATCCACAATAAATTTTTCTTCAATTTTTATATCAGGTATAGTTCTAAACTGATGCTCCAACCGGGCGAAATAGTTTCTCGGAGGTTTGTCTTCTTTCTGGATATCTCTGTCCATACAGAGGTTGTGCTCTAGTTGCATTACGTTGATTCTTTCCGTACACTGAAAAAATGCGTGTAAAATTACAGCCTTATTACATTAGAATTCATGGAACTTTACTGTTAGAATCATGTAATAAGAAATCGCGCCATACAAATACATGTAGAAATACATGCCACATGAAAATATACATAACTTGCGAATTTATTCCTGCCCTAATGTGATTTTACGTCAACTGTCTAGTTAAATCACAATTTAATTTTTCACACTGAGTATAAATTTACTAGCCCTCGTGTAAATTTATAAACAGTGGTGTAATTTTACATCCAGTCTGTGAAATTCTAGTCATTATCACTGGTCACAGATCTACATGAAGATGCATGTAAAATTACACGAGCACTTTTTTCAGTGTAAGTAATCAACATGTCAACTTTTTCATCTCTTGAATATTTTTTAGCCATTTTACCATTTAGCCACTTACTTCAGATAATCAGTTAGTAATGTCAAGAATAATTCAACTGTTGCGAATGTTTGTCATTTAAATGTAGATTATTAAATTTGTCTGTTGGCGCTTACCTTTTAACACATTCGCGGACAGTAACTGCTATAGAAGTAAATTTCAGATGATGTCATAGGACACCAGACACCACTGCTACAGCAGTACATCTTTGAGAGGCCAGAAAACACACTACTGTAGTAGCAGTAGATTTATAGGTAAGAATAAGTGACGTTGGCTATTTATTATCCCACAGCAGCATTATGAAATTTTGCGCACTGTCCTCTTAGGTCTTGTAAATGCCTCATTGGTAACAAGTCATTTTTGAACTATGTGGATACAGCGCAGAGCAGCTACTGCATATGCAGTAATATTGCCATTGTGATCTATGCAAGTGTAGGGTGACCATACGTCCGGAATTTCGCTGGACAGTCCAGCATTTTGGAGTACTATCTGTGTTCAAAAAAATTTTTCCTCTCGGTCATGAAAAAATGTCGGGATCAAGAAATGATTTCTCGGATTTTTGCTTCCTCCACTCATCAATTTTTTTCCTAGGAGAAGTGTCCAGCACAAAAATCTGGTCACCCTATGCAAGTGTAGTGGGTAGTGTCCTCTCGTTTGTAATCACTTTATTTTCTTTGCTTATAAGTTATTCAAATTTGTTACGCTAATGTAGTTGAAATAGTATGGAGTTTTTGTAAACTTATGCTTATACAACTGTATTGAATAACTTGAAATATTGTACGTTAGTTTATGCAATATTTATTTAGCCAGGACCGTTCCTAGCAGGGGTTATTCTAACGTGCAGTTGGACACAAAATGTGCAGTAGAAAAAGTAAATTGTGCAGTGGGAAATTAAAATCTGTGTAGTTATTTGTTTTTTATTTATTTACAAACAATACGAACAAAAAACATAAAAACAGAACAACCTTAAACTTAAAATATAGGTTACCAGACGTAGCGGGGGCCCGCCAGTGATTTTAATACCGGAGCCCATGATTTGATGCAGGATACAATAGCACATATACCTACACTAAAATTTCTTTGTGCTAGCTTTTCCCTCGGCATTATCTCCAAGCTCTCTACTTGCCTTATCCTCATCATTAGCATTTATTTCCTTTATGTGCAGTGGAAAAAAATCCTTAGAATAACCTCTGGTTCCTAGATGTTTGTGCAAAATGATGTGAAAAAATTTTCATAAAAATCGCACCAGTACTTACTTCAAATGTTATCGCACTGTGTTTTTAAGTTCTTCCGCAGTTTCAGTACTGTCCGCGAATAAAAATACTTTTATTTTTACGAAGGATATCGCTAAGAAATGATTAATGGCAAAAAAAATGAATGTTTATGAATCATTATTTCTGGTTAATAAAATTAAATAGCACGGTCCCATTAAGAAATCTTCCATAGGACCCCTACGGAAATGAAAATGAAAGGTAGTTTTCTTACGTCGCGTTCATTTGACGCGTGGGGGTGGATGAAGAAAAAAAAATATTTTGAGGTTTCTGGTTCTTGTACACACACTAAATCACATTTTTTTTTCATCCCCTTTAATAATGAGGTGGGGGTGGTAATGCCAAAATTTTTTTTGTGACCTTAGCTTCTCTTGTATATACTAAATTCCAATTTTATGGACTCTTACCTGCTTGGTTTACCTATTTACCCCAAATTTACCCCATTTTACCCCCAACCCTTCGACGGAACAAGATGAAAATATAATCTAGTTCTAGATCTCGTTAAAGTACATATGTGTACCAAATTTCAAGTCAATATCTCAAACGGTTCCAGAGTAAACGTGCGCACAAAAAAAGTTAGACAGACCGACAGACAGAAATTTTTTTTTGCTCAAACTTAAAATTTCGACGTTTCATGACATTCTAAGCCTATTTGAATAATAATTTTTTTTTTAAATTTTTTTATCGTTACTATACTTCCACTAGATGTGGAAGTAAAATTTAAAGCTCAACTGTCAGCAAAATAAGATATTTATTTAAAAAAAAAACCGCTGTCCAAGGAATCACTACTTCCACATCCAGATTTTTTTATCCAAGTTACTCACAACGAAAAAATCCTCTACCCCAAAAACCCATAAAACGATACCCCACATCGGTAGCGGGGTGGGGGTGGTGATAGGGGGTGGTAGTAGGGGTGGATGAAGTAAAAAAACATTTTGAGGTTTCTGGTTCTTGTACACACATTAAATCACAATTTTCTTTCATCCCCTTTAATAATGGGGTGGGGGTGGTAAGGGGGGTGGCTAATGCCAAAACTTTTTTGAGACCTTAGCTTCTCTTGTATATACTAAATACCAATTTTATGGACTCTTACCCCAAAAAGTTACAGATAGACCGACAGACAGACAGACAGAATTTTTTTTTTCGCTCAAATTTGAAATCTCGACGTTTCGTAACATTCTAAGCCTATTTGAACAATAAAAATTAAAAAAATATATTTTGTCGTTACTATACTTCCACTGGATGTGGAAGTAAACGGAATATTTTCCAAGATAATTTTAAAAACCATCCCTTTACACTTTTCTTCGCCCTTTGAAGTTAGGAACTCATCGATTTCTCAACAGTAAGGTTTAACCTACAAACTCCAACTCAAATTTTCCTGCCACCCAGTATACCATACCTCGTTATACCGTTCAAAAATATTTGCTAATTTTTTTGTATTCATACCGACAAGTTAATCTATTTTCAAGGACCCCTTTATATGGGTTTAATATATAACAATGTCACACAAAGAAAAAAATATTTGTATTGTACAATTATATATTACTAATCATTTTATTAATTTCACATTATGCAAACAAACTTTGTTATCATTACATATTATATGTGTGATATTTGCTTTATGTACAGGATGACGAACCGTAATCGATGATAAAACACAGAGAAATGGCCTCCGTCGTGGTGGGTTATCAAAACTTTTTTTAACAGTTCTACTAGTTCTTCTTTTAATAGTAATACTGGTAAATAAACCGCAAGGAGTTGCGGTTAGTAATAAATTATAATAGTCATAGGACGACTATTTTTATGCACACCATAGTTTTTTGTTTTGTTTAATACATTTTTTTATTGGATTTGTTGTAACATCATATATGTTACAATGATAATTTCGATAAAACAATATGATTTATATTAATTTACAATCAAGTGTGCAGGCAATTAGATTTCACAACACTCTATGTATAGCTGCTTGCCTAATCCATCATTGAGGCACTAATGCAAATTATGAAACATTTTGTGATTCACCAGCTACAAGCTAGAAGCTTTATATACAAGGCGATTCAGGTATGCGGTCATTAATTTCTAGTGGTGATTCTACATAAAAAAATATGAAAAAGTTTATATAAACATGGGTCCGGAAATCCCTCCTAAGGGCGCTGTGGACCTCTGAAGGGCACTCAAAATTAACATTTTATTTTATTTATTTATTTTTATTGTCTTATCAGAATATGATTCCTTGGCTATAAATACACAAAAAAGGTTATCTTGTTGTAACGCCGTACGATAGGGTGACCATACGTCCGAAATTTCGCTGGACAGTCCAGCATTTTGGAGTACTATGTGTGATCAAAAAAATTTTTCCTCTCGGTCATCAAAAAATGGGATTAAGAAATGATTTTTCGGAATTCTGCTCCCCCCGCTCATCAATTTTTTTCCCAGCAGAAGTGTCCAGCACAAACATCTGGTCACCCTACCGTACGATCAACCGGTTTCGAGAAATTTAAACCTAAAGAAATGATGAATTCATTGAAAAAATTCTGTTTATGAAAGAAGACTGGAAAAATTCCTTTAGATTCAAATTTCTTGAAACCGGTTGGTCGTACGGTATTACAACAAGATAACCTTTTTTGTTTATTTATAATCAAGGAATCATATTCCGATGAGACAATCACAGAAAATTCACATTAAAAAATTTGGGGGAGAAGTAAGTCCCCCATTTCCAATTTTGTGCACCCCTGATTGAATTTACCCTTAATGGATCACGTCAAAAATTACCTTTATTGATATCGAATCACGTGCAAAATCTAGTCACTGTCGCTCAAGGGGTTCCTGAGATATTAAATAAAAATAAAACTTAGGAGGGATTTCCGGACTCACGTTTATATGAACTTTTTATCATATTTTTTAATGTAGAATCACCACTAGAAATTAATGACCGCATACCTGAAACACCGTGTAATTAAAAGAACTAAATTACACTCAAAGAAATAGTATGGGTAAATTCAACAAAAAAAAATGGTTAACTAACAATATCGTTAATTTTGTTAAACTAAATTATATTGATGGCATTTTTAAACAAAAGGTGATTGTTATTTTAATTAATAAAAAGTTGTCGTACAACAAAACAAACATTAACTTAAAAAATAGATGAATAAGACTATTATTTTTTTCGTCTGACTACTATTTTGTTGAATTCTGTCAAATTAAACTAGATAATAGTATATTTTATTTTTAACTATTGTCGAATTGTAATTGTAAACCCAGTAGCAGATAGTTGACAGATAAACCAATATTATTGTAGAGTTAACCCGCAGTTCTGTTTACATAAACATAACATCGTTCTGCCATCCACTTTGATGAATTAAAACGTCGCATCAGCGCTTTCGTTTGCAAATAGGATGGGTTAAATCAATAAAAAAAATAGTATATATATTGTTCATTTTGTTAAATTGAAGTATATTTAATAGTATTTTTAAACAAAAGGTGATTGTCACACAACAAAATAAACATTAACTTAAAAAATAGATGAATAAGACTATTATTTTTTTCGTCTGACTATTATTTTGTTGAATTCTGTCAAATTAAACTAGATAAATAGTAGACTTTATTAAGTATTATCGAATTGTAATTCTAACCCAGTATTAGTTCGCTGTATTATTGTACTTTGTAGACAAACCAATATTATTGTTGTCTTTTAGAAGTTCTAAAAGGGAATTACCATAAAATTTGCTTGCTTACCGCGTAGTCTATTACAGAAATTATTCCTAGATGACGCCACAATCACTGACAATAATCAATCATCATTATCTTATACTCTTATGAATTTATAGAAAATTAATAACATGATTGCAATGTTCAAATTCTCTCAGGGATCATCGATATATTTGGATGGATCTTATAAACGATCTCTAATCTTTGGTTTGGGTCGTCTGATGTCTCAATACTGAGATTTTGGCCAACCAAAAAAAACTTCATCATACAATAAAGTGTAGATCAACCTAAAAATTAGTTGGTGAACAAAAAATAAAGTCGTTGTTGTACTATTTAATTGTAGACCAAATTGAAAATGGTTAGTGAACATAAAAAAATGTCATTGTATTATTTAAATTGTTGTTCTACAAGAAGATATGAACTACTATTTGCTTACGAAAACAAAGTTGTTGTATGACTATTCTTTTCTGATTGATTTAACTATGAAACTAGATAGGCGCGATTTCATATGCTCTTTTTGGTTGAATTCACCTATCATTTTCTTTGAGTGTAACACTAAAAGTGGAAATCAATGAAGCATCAGTAAAAAAGTTGATTAAATTGACTAAACACTTTAGACACCTCGTTTTATACCTCACAAATGGTGTGCTGGTACTTTTGACATTTCACCTAAAATGTCATAAATTTATATTAAGGACGATGTTGTTTCATGTTCATTTGCCCTGGATAATTCATCAATAATTGCTTAATAATTTCTTGGCTTGGTTTTCTTAAAAGATCATACAATATATCATCACTTTCGTAGAAATTGAGCAATTTTGCTTATAACCTGTTTCAGTTCTTTTATAAACTACGGTGGCGCGCCCTGAACATCGTAACTTTTTATTTAATTTTTTTTTAAATACAATCAACTTTCAAAATAAAAAAATATATTACTTAAAGAACCGTAATAGTTCATTAGTATTGACCCACGACCTTCGCTCTCTACAACCCAGAGCCGCCGCGCCGTTTGCAAAATTTGTGGGTATCTTTCGGTTAGCATTAATTTTTAATTTTTAATAAACAAGTGCAATAGAACTTGTATTAAATAAAAAAAATGGAATTGTGCGTACTTCGTCATCATCGGGGGTATTGATAGTATTTCCTGTACATTTGCGCAAAAAGTGCAAGTTACTACGTTCAAATTATCGAGTTAAGAAAAAAATAGTCGACGTATCTTGTGGAACATTCAGTTTTCTTCAATATTCTCGCCTGGGATGCACCAAAAACAAGTTATTTACGAAAAATTAAGTTTTGGCGCCGACGGCAGCCTGGAATATTAATAAAGGCACAAAATAATTCAAAATTGCCAAATTTCAAATCTGCAAGATTTTTTTCTAGCGTCATGTCATCTATTAGAGCACAGTCGATGAAGGTATTTACCTACAAAACTTACAAAATGAATATTTTTTTAAATGAGTTCCTGAAAGTGTATAGAATAATATCCTGAAAATTTTATATTTCGCTCGGATGCAGAATATAAAAAAAAAGTAAAAAAACATTTTTTTTCACCCATTGTTTCAAAATTTTGAAATTAAGTCAAGCTAGGAAAAATAAAAAATACAGATGGATAGATCGCGTATTTATGAACAAAAAATGTCGTAACAAAATTTATCGCTAAAGTAAAGTTATAACTCGGAGCGACATCCATGCATGCGCGAGCTTGAATACGCATGACTGTGACACCGACGCACTGAATTACATGTCACTAAATCAGAATTTGTTAAATGTAACTCAATGTTGGTTCATTCAAAAGATGAAAATTATAGCTTTCCGATGCTTTTTTGTTTTAAACAATACAAGCAAAGGATGGATGGGAAAAATATATTTTTATATATATTATTACGCCCTAACTCAATCGTCGCAAAAAAATATAAAAAAAAAAAATTTCACTTTTTTTATGTTCTGCATCTGAGCGGAATATAAACTTTTTAGGATATTATTCTATACACTTTCACGAACTCGTTAAAAACAATTATTCATTTTACAAATATTTGGAGGTTTCACTATAAAATGTTCTCTGTCATCTGGGCCAGGGGGGGAGCCATGCCCCCCCCCCAAGCCGGCCTCTATTAACCAAAAATAAAGACGCATAATCTCTATCAGTACAAAGCAGTATCAAAGTAGTAAGCAGTATTATCTAGTAGAGGAATCTATACACATCCATTTACAACAATTTTCTGAAAAGTTTTCCTCATCCTCCGGAGAGGCTGGTTCTATTGCCCCCCCCCCCCTAGATAAATTTTCTGGCTGCGCCACTGGTCTGGGCTATTATGCCCATTTCAAACAATACGATTCTTGTGTCGCATACAACCCGTATGACCCTCGAATATCGATTTTACAGCATTATTTGCACCTTATTTTTTATTATAACGTGATAATCCAAAAGTTGGTTAAACTCAATCAACTCCGTCTATTATTTTTAGAATAAACAAATAAATGATTTAAATCAATGTTTGCCAAATTTAAAAATTCCAGGTAATTCTCAGGTGAACAGAAATCGTGCATGTTCGCTATATATTTAATATTTACGATCGATTTTCGTGCTTTAAACATAGGTAAATTTAGTAACAATAAAGTATACTGTTGAACCTATATAGATACTCGTTAATTTTTAACAGAGACCATCTAAAAAAGTTACTAGGTAGAATTTTTTAAATAAATTATTTTAAACATTTCTCTTTTCCTAGTTTGCATATGTATATAATATCCTGATAAGGGTTAATTGAATGGACATAGATACATAAACAGTTTAAAACTAATTAATCTAGTCCTGTTTTGGACGAGTAAAAATGTAAAAATATTTTGCTTTCTTGACATATTTTTTTTTGGACGCTTTGTATGCAAGTTTTCATTCACTTCGTCTTGTCACTTTGCAAAGTTTCCATATTGGAAATGGAATATTATGAGGAACAAAGCTAGTATTGATAAAGTATAACTCAAGTGGGCATTACGCCATCTGTTACGGAAATCCTAACATTTTCTCAAAGAATTTGGCTATCAGAAGTAAAATACCTGAAAAATCGTGTTTTAAAATCGGAGCAAACTGAATAATCACATATTATCAAAAACAAAAGTTGCCACACACGATATTCCCCAGGGATCAGTGTTGAGCCTGGTTACATTTATGTTATCAGATAATGATTTGACAGATTTCAGTAGTAAGGTAGGGTATTATGTTTGTTTTTTCTCAGATATATCCAAAAATAATGATAATTCAATATGGTGAGTTACAGCAGTTGTATACAAAACAAAAGCCTTTGCTTTTGAAAACTGTTTTGGGTATAGATGTGACTAGTCCTAATTTTGTAGGGTTTGAATTTATTTTTTTTTAAGCAACGCAATATTTTAGTTTTTGATATCTGATTGGCAATTGGTTAAATAAATCAGATTTTTTCCTAATTTAAAATACACATAATTGTTTTCTGTTATCGTATCTCAGGCGTCTTTATTTCCCAATGTCAAGAAATAATATCTCATTTTTTAAGCTTTTAACCCAGAACATTCATTTAGGTTACAAATGTTAATAAACCACATTTAAATCTGAAAAATTATAAACATCAATAAAAGCTCCAATATTTTGTTCTAAATTAAAAAAAAACACATGTAAAGAAATGAAGAAATGCTGTGTTTAAACCTCTACGCCCATCATTTGCTTGCAGTTCTGCAAAAACAGATAACGAATTATTTACTTTTTTATAATTGGTTTCGTTGAGGTGGTCATCGAAGGTGCCGCCCTTCTTTGCTTTGAAACCGCGGGCCGCCGCGTGCCGGCGACAACGAGTCGGTCGGTAATCTTTGCACTTTTTTATGACAATTTAAAAGGAAATACATGTTCATTGACCCAGAAAAGCAGTGGTTCTCAAATGTTTACTACCTTAATATTCAAATTGTTGACCTAGGTCAGTTTTTTCAAAGTGTCCCTAGAGGAAAAAGTCATAAAGGTTTTTTGTTTGTCTAGTCGGTCCCCATTACCAATTTTCTTTTTAATGACATGAAACTAATTACACCCTGTATATTTTTGAAAAAGTCTCAATTTTTAAAAGTTCTATTGAAATATTTGCAGAACAAGTAAAAATGGGAAATGAAAATTAGATATATCGTTTGCTCATAGCCTTACCTACATGTTGATATAGGGCTTTCTATTGGGGGCAATTCCATGCTTATCCGGCTGTACCCTTGAGTTTTAAATAAGTTTGATATAACTAATTAAAAATCTGCGCAAGAGAAAATGCTACAGGACCAGCGTGTATATTTTTTACACGGCGCACAGTAGGGCAAATAGCTCATTTTTTGGACCAGCGATAATTCCCAAGCCTGGAATTAATGAAATTTAAAAATTTTTTTTTTAACTCTTCGTTATAAAATTGCCTTTAATTCTATCGAGCCCGAATTTTGAAATTTCAAAATTAAAGGACTTAAATTTTGAAATTAAATTAAAATTTTATCAAAAGATTGTTTAAAATTATAAAAAATTGTTACTTGGAGGGTTTTTTTGGTTTCTAATCTCATTTCTGATCCCCGAATTTTGCGAGACAAAAAACCAAGATAGCGGATCCAATATGGCGGCCATAATATTTTTTTAAATGAAATGTACATGCACAAACTGTTAAAAATTGTTACTTAGGACTTTAAGGGTTTCTGATCGAGAATCTGAAATCTAAATTACATAATATCGTAATCCAAAATGGCGAATCCAATATGGCGGCCATAATATTTTTTTAATTGACATGTAAATGCGCAAATTGTTAAAAATTGTTACTTGGGGGTTTTAGAGATTGCTGATCATGAATCTAAAGTCCAAATTACGTAATATCGAAATCCAAGATGGCGGATCCAATATGGTGTCCGTAAGTTGAAGATTCTACTCGTTCATCATTTTACGTATTAGATATTATTTATATCTTATCGTACTTTTCTAGCTGTTTGTTTAGGACTAGAAGCATTAGGTTATTTTAAGTTCATGGCTTACAATATTTTACTTTCTGTCATTTTATGACTTGACCAAATATTAGAATTAAAATTAATAGTTCCTGCCTAATAGTATTAGCTAATAATATTTGTCTTTTGACTACTCTATGAGTGGACATTTAAGGTTAATTTTTGATTAATTATTTCATTTTAGCACATACTGGAAATGCAACCCTAGAATTCAAAATTACGAAATTTTAACTGCAGAATCAGGAACTAATTTTTAATGATTTTTGCACGTACGTCTTATTTTTTTTTAAATTTATAACAGCTATATTGGATCCGATATTATGGTTTCCAAAGTGACGAAACTAAAATATCCGAAACAAGATTAGCGAATTAAGCCCCTGAGTAACAAATTTTAGCAATTTCTTTCTTGATTTATCATTCTATTTTAACTTACAGACACCATATTGGATCCGCCATCTTGAATTTCGATATTACGTAATTTAGACTTCAGATTCATGTTCAGCAGACCCTAAAACTCCTAATTAACAATTTTTAATAATTTGCGTATGTACATTTCATTTAAAAAAATATTGTGGCCGCCATATTGGATCCGCCATATTGAATCCGCTATCTTGGATTACGATATTACATAATTTAGACTTCATATTCATGGTCAGAAACCTTTAAAAACCCTAAGTAACAATTTTTATCAATTTGCGCATGTACATCTCATTTAAAAAAATATTATGGCCGCCATATTGGATCCGCTATCTTGGTTTTTTGAATAGCAAAATTCGGGGATCAGAAATGAGATTAGAAATCAAAAAAAACCCCCAAGTAACATTTTTTTATAATTTTAAACAATCTTTTGATAAAATTTTAATTTACTTTCAAAATGTAAGTCCTTTAATTTTGAAATTTCAAAATTCGGGGCTCGATAGAATTAAAGGCAATTTTATAACGAACAGTTTAAAAAAAAAAATTTTTAATTTTATTAATTCCAGGCTTGGGAATTATCGCTTGTCCAAAAAATGAGCTATTTGCCCCACTGTGCGGCGTAAAAGCAAAGCAAAAATAGTTAAACATCGCCTGTTGTATATATATACCTGTTCAATGAAACAGAAGCAAGTGCGGACATTTATGTACACCTAAAGCAAATATTTACACAGTGCTTCCAACAAATTAAAAACTAGTAGCCCATATGAACACGTTTTAAGCCATCTTAATAAACTTACGTCTGAATCACGAAATCTGGCGATGATGTTCATTATAACGCCTTTCGCCTTTACCTTATAACAGACTGCTCAAAAATTGGAACGTTCAGCAAATCGATTTCTGGTACTGTGTTGATTTTCTCTAATCTTATCGCGCAGTTTATCACTTATTTACTAAACTCGCTGCTTGCTGAATCTGATAAAGGTATCTCCCTGCAAAAATAATAAAACAAAAAGTACTATATTTATAATAGGTGCATAATTTTGTATCCTGTCGGCATTCTTCTGTCGTGCCAACAGTTGCAATGCTAGAAAAATTAATTGAAGTTATGAAACAGTTTATTAAATATGTCTTCCTGCTACTTACAAATGTTCACCATAGCAACAAACTGCTAGTTTTAATAAAATTCACTGACGGGCTCCTGCGCCTAATAATTGATAGCGATAAAAAAATTTTTTGCCAAAATCTCTGGCGGACCCCTCGAAAACCAACAGGCCCCCGCGCTTAATAATTGTGAGCGAGGGGGAGGAATTAAAAAAAATGTCAAAATCTCTGGCGGGTCCCCGCTACGGCCCCATCGGAAGCCCGGGCCCATAAACTCAGTACCCAATAGACCCTCCCATAAGGGGGGCCCGCCGTAATCTAGACTTTAGCATCATCTATCTTTTCAAATATCTTCTGAGCGAGCAGGTTTTTGATAAAGAGAATATTAGTGTTAGGCCTGTAGCTAGGGGGGGGGGGCAGGACGGGTGGCGCCCGTTCTGGAAAAAGTTTCGCCCGACCTACGGTGATCGTAATGGGGTCAATTTTAACTGTCTTTTTAATATTTTGAAAGAGATTGGGTAAAATTTTTTTAATTTTTTCGGATTAAAAAGTTTTTTTTTGGATTTCTCCCCCCCGCTCATCAAAAAATTTTTCGGACTTATTTACGGACCCGCCCCTGAAAGCACTTTCTATCTACAGGCCTGATTAGTGTACTAGTCTAAGATCCGGCATAAGAAATTAATACCCTCCTCTGTTATTCAGATAAGAAATAGTTTATATAAAAGATAACATGTAGGCTAATAGATCGCGACTAGGTTGCCTAGCCATATCTTGACCCTAGGTCATTTCATTTGAAAATTGTTGTCAGGCGAAATCGAAATTATGTCGTTAAATGTATATAGCAGCGAAACCATTATATCCTACAGGAATTTTTCAAGGAAGCAAATTCATCATTTTATAATCTTTCTAATAGATCCCTACCAGTTTTTTCCTAGAACCAACGTTTATCTAGATATTCACAAGATATGAGAAAAAACACGTTTCCTTGGAAAATGTAAATTTCCAGTTGTATCGCTCCTAGCGTCTAGTCCACTCAAATTAGGAAAATAGCGAAGAAAAATTCTGAACAGCAGTTTCTCTGCGTAGGAAGTAAGAATTCAACTTTTAGAACAAGGTTTTGCTTATGCGCAGAAAAAAAAAAGAAATGATTTTTGAGATATATACATATATATACGTTTTTTCGTGTTTTTTTTCATTTAGACGTATATATCTCGAAAAGTATGCGTTTTAAGGCTAAACGAACGTAGGTAAACATGTTCAGAATACGACTTCGTACAAAAAAGGTTCTATACATGTTTGCGTTTATCCCATTGGCTTTTCCGGAAAAGCGACTTGAAATATATATATATATATATATATATATATATATATATATATATATATATATATATATATATATAGGTATAGACGGTATATTGTGTAGCCCGATATATCGACAGGTCGTTCATAAGCCCGGCATTTCCCGAGTGTATAAATTAACAAATTTATTAGATATGGCGATTGTTATGAATCTTTTTTAATAGGAAGCCACTAGGGGTAGCTAATTATTATTTTTCTTTCAATTATATAAACATGGCATATTTCAGAGCCCGGATATATTTACTGATCCTTTCAAAGCCCGCTGTATATAAGAATATAGCTAGCGTTCGTTCTCCGTCCCAGCGATGTTGCCAATGTAATCGGGCCTCAGTAGGTTATATTTTTATAATATATATTTCTTTGATACATGCATCCTCACGAAGCACAATATAATAGGAGTACTTGCTATACTGCGCCACTACCATTACTGTTTACAGTAGAGACGCTAATGGAGGGCCAGCTATTAAAGGAAATATATTCATTCTTTGAACGCCAAAATAATATAACATAACAGTTACGTTTTTTATTATTCATTGTTACGAATTTGAAGATATATTAGAAGAACCAAATAAAATATTAGGTTATTTTTTTATGCAAATAGACATTAATTATTAATATCTGATAATGTAATTACTCCGTGGTAGGCCTATAAGTATTTAAATATTTTGAATTTGTCATCATTTTTTGTTTTCTACTTTTAAAGTATTGCCTTATTAACAGTAAAATAAAAAGATGCAAAGGGGTAGAAATTAAATTACGTTTATTTACCTAACACAGATATATAAAACGAATTGTTTTAACAGTACAGTAACATCAGGTATAATAGTAAAAGAATCCCTTGATGCAATTTTTCTTTTGAAAATGTACTTATTTTGAGACAGCAAGTGACCTTTGTGTTTCCGAGTATATGGGTCAAATATGAGCAAAAAATGATTGCCATCAAATAACAACAAAGCATGAAGTTCTCTTTGAAGTATTTATAAGTTTTTATTTAATTTTATTTCACTGTCACTATAATACTTATAGGCTTAATTTTGAAAAAGTTATTACAATGACCTTTACTACGTACCAGCTGTCCCAAGCTAACATCAATTGAAAGTTGCATTACATGAAATAAGTTTTCAGATTCAGTTTGTCCCACTGTGCAAAGAAATATCTTTAAAAATTAAAAAATATGTATTTTTTTAAATTGCTCAGTGCCTCAAGTGTACAGATAAACGTATAGGGACAAAAAAGTGTCTTCTTTACAAGAGCTTTCAAACAAAAAAAAAAGAAAATAGAAATCGAACCATTAGGAGCTGAGATAAAAAAACATTCATTGTGGCTAATGGCAGCCATCTTTAATGGTCGCCATTTTGGTGTTGCGCGGATTTTAAAGTGGCTCCCTATCTGGAAAGTTACCTTTTGGCATCAACTATGACCACAAAAAGTGGCACATCCCAATCAAAAAGTGCAGATTTTTGGCTTATACAGCCATGTACCCGACGTACTATAAAGCACAAAGTTCCCTTTTAAGTATGGCAAGCAAAAATTTAATATTTTCTATTATTGATTATATGTTATATGCTTGCACTAATAAAAATAATAATTATTATTATAGTACAGTACCTAGAGGTAAAAATATGCAAAACTTCGGAATAATGTCATATTGAATGGATTTCGTTTATTTTGGAAGTATAAGCTTCACAGAAAAGTTTCTATATTGTGCGGGGGCTTGCTAATTTATAGGGGGTAGATGCCACCCCCTCTCAAAAGAACTGTTGCCAATGGTATACAAAAGCTACACAACGCCTGTTTAAAGATAGAGTTATATTACAGTATTTAGCCATAAATCTAACCAAAAAATTATTAGTCCTAAATTACTATGACGAAAATAAAATGTATAAATGAAGTATAAAGAATTATTTTAGAATTTGTTAAAATTAAATAATCAAAACATTAGAATACATTACAACAAATTAACTGAGCAGTTGGAAATTTAAAATAAAATGAAAGTCATTGTTTATAAGAAGTGCTTTAGTACAGAAAAAATAATTTTCAATTCCGTAAACAACTCGAAAAATAAAGCAATAAAAGATATAGTTTCACTCACTTTCGTTACGGATTTATGCATTATTACACTATATTTCTTAAATTATACAGAGACAGTAATTTTTAATGGTTTTTATTTTCTTGCTAGTTAACAAATTATCAGAAATTTTTTGTCTATTTTTATTCAATGCTTAGATTTCCTTAATCACCTTTTTTGATGCTGTCATAAAGTTGTTTAGGGCAAACGCTCTGCTCTTTTCCCACTAATATTTTCGTTAGTGTTTTCTAACTGTGATTAAAATATACCTTTTTTATCTAAATATGTAGGTATATTATTTGCCTACATATAATAAAACAAGAATAGCAGTAGGCTATGTTTTGATTCTAACATGTGTTAAAAAAATGGACATTTCGGACAGAACGCTTTGGTTATACAGACAAAATTAATGTTTTGAATCTAGTTTTTGTCAATTTCCACGACATACTTGATACGAGTATTTTCTCGATTTTTAAATTATTATTCACAAAAGAATTTTCATGTTTATGTATACGGTTGTTTTTGTTATTTTTTTCTATCTAAAAAAAATATAAACACATTCGGCGATTGTTAATAACAAATTGTTTATTAAATAAACAAATAAATTCAAAACAAAAAAAATTTTTTTTCCACCTTTTGGATAATTGTAAATAATAAATTTAGGAATAAATTTTTTTCTTAATAACATGTTTAAATAATGAAAAAAGACAAAAGTGATTATAAACAATTAAAAACAATTTTTAAGAATTTTTTTTAATCATAATATTCTATAACAAATAAAATGGCAGAAAAATATTTTTCAAAAATACGTAATTTATCTATTTGTTTATAAAATTTGTTTAAACAAATAGCAATAAAAATTTTAAGTTTATGTAATCTTTGTAGTATTTTTGAATATAAAAACAGTAAGAGTAATTAAAATTAATAAAAATTTTTTTTTTCCAACGGGATATTGTTCCTTTAAGTATTTAAATAATAACATAATTTTTATGAATTTTAAAATTCATATTTAATAACAAAAAATATTTTTACTTGTTACGGACGGTTTCAGAGCATCGTAACGCCTTAGTGTTCGCTTCGCGGAGCTCTATTTTCAACATTAAATTAAAATTATTAATAATCTCGTTAATAATAGATGTAGAGTTTCGGGAGTCGGGACTTTTTTATTGGGAATTTCTTCCTCTTTAAGAATCTTTCTTTCTTTAAAATTTTTAATAGTTTTCGAGTTATTTGCAAAAAACGGAACTCGTTATTTTTTCAGTTTTCATTAGTTTATAACTTTTGCAATTGTTTATGTGCGGGTTTGAAACTTTTGCACATTTTTCTAGACGTCATTCTGAATCCAATGCAATCAAGGTAGGTGCATGACGTCAGATGCACCATGCAGGGAGACCAACTACAAATATAAATTCAAATAACCATCACAAAAATATGTGTTCATTAATAAAAAAACCGCTGCCTAAAAAATCACTACTTCCACATCTAGATTTTCCTGCCCAAGCCTTTTATAGCAAAAAAATGTCGATACTATATTTGCAATCCACTGTGTAAAAATAATTGTTCATAGAACTTTGATAATATAATATTTGAAATGGTCTATCCCAAAAACCCATAAAACGATGTGCAACATGGTAGTGGAGGTAGTAGAGGGGGAAGCTGTTGGCAAAAAATTTAGAGGCTCTTGTACACATAAATCACAATTTTATTTTTTTTATTCCCTTTAATAATCTCATATCTCGCCCATTTGATATCCGAATATTTTGAAATTTTGGTGGTGACTATATACCTATAAAATGAGTCTTTAGACGTAATCATATTTAATTTTAGTCAAAGGCGTCCGATTCTAGGATGGAAAAAATGGGTTGGTTTTCAGAAAAAAGTATTTTTTACAAAAAAAACTAGTGAGATGTTCTTAATCAGCACCTTTAGAAACCCAATTGTACAAGATTACATCGTAGTGAATTAAAAGATGTTTGAGGCAGGGGCCGTCAAAAAAACTATTTTTTCAACTAAAAATAATTTTTATCTGTAAAACGGATTCTCAAATGAAACAAGGTATTCTACATTTTTTGTTCAGAATAATGTATTATAAGAGTATGAATTGATTTTACAACAAAATAATTGTTTATTTAGGGCCGGTTTTATAGGTTCTGTTTAACTTGGGTCTGATAGTTAACTCTAAGTTTTGTCAAAAAATACGTTTTATATCTCCCAGTATCTGCCAATCTTAAGTTTAAACGCCAAACATAGGTTTATGCACGCTTACGTTGATTAATTAGCAATATTTTGAAAGATGAAACTTCAAATTTCAATTTAACCTACAAATAATTACCTATTATATATTCTGTAAATAAAAAGTTAAAGAAAATGGAAATTTTCGATATTTTTGAGGACATTTTATCAAGCGATGAAGATGGTGTTATAAATATAATAAAGCACCTCGTCGTGTACGAAAATTCTGAGAGAAACCTGATCATTTACAGATATGGAATAACAAAGAATTTATAGATCGATTTCGAATATCTAATGGATGTGTGCATATAGTATTAGAACATATTAGTCCACATTTAACTCTGACTTTTCGGTGGCAAATTGTTGTTTTGTATTTTGTTAGGGTTTCATATTTATATCTTAGATTTTTTAGGAGTTCACTTGATAAAACCATTTGCGGTATTAAAATCTTTCCCAAGTGCATTCCAGGCATTTGCTTTATCCTTCCAAGTAACCGAATCATTTCTCTTGCATTCGATTACATCTTTACTCTTTTTAACTAATTCAATCAATAATTTGATTTCACTGACGTTGAAATTTAAAGATCTTTTGCCACTCATCGCAAAAAGTCAAAGTACCAGTAATGAAAATGATATCAATCGCCAATTTGTCACTATGCTACCAACTAACAAAATGACGATAGAACTGACGATCTTGACAAGCACCTATAAAACGGCATTTTAGCGAACACTAAAATCTAAAGTTTAAACCTTCAGTAAAACTTCAGTTTAAACTACTGGTTAAACTTTGGTTTAATCTGTACCTATAAAACCGGCCCTTAATAAGACAAAAATTAAAAAGTAAAATAAATAAAAAATAAATAAATTAATTAATTAATCCATTAAATTAAATTAAATTAATTGCTCAATAGCATTTGTTTTCATGGTTTACTTAGGTTTTTATTGAAGATTATTTGTTAGAAAAAAGGTAGGTATAGTAGGAATTTTTGTCTTATTAAATAAATAATTATTTTGTTGTAAAATCAATTCATACTTTTACAACACATTATTCTGAACAAAAATGAAGAATACATTTTTTTCATTTGAGAACCCATTTTATAGATAAAAATTACTTTTTTTGACGGCCCCTATCTCCAACATCTTTGAACCCACTATGATGAAATTTTGTAAAAAGGGGTTCCCAAAGGTACTGATTAAGAATATCTTACTAGTTCTTTTCTGAAAAAATCGCTAATATATATTTTTTGAAAATCGACCTCCTCTTTCCATTCTAGAATCGAACGCCTCCGTCTAAAATTAAATGTGGTTACGTCTAAAGATTCGGTATATAGTCACCACCAAAATTTCAAAATATTCGGATATCAAATGAGCGAGATATGAGGGTGGCTCCATGAAAAGTGCGACACACTGTATATGTACCTTTTTGTCAGAGCATAAAATTCCCTAGTATAATGGTCATAATAAAAAAACGGCACATTTGATAGTTAAATTATTATTATTATAAGTAACACAATATAAATAATTATATAAAAATTTAGTTTAATAGGTTTTCTTAGTTTAACGTAATACTGCTACAGTAATAATATTTTTTCTAATGCATATGGGAGGTCGAAGATAGTTTAGGCTAACCTTTTCCTTTTGTGTGTAAATTCAATAAAAGTTCATTTATTTATTTATTTTATTTACTTAAAATTGTACCGGTCGTCAAATTATCAAAAATGAGGTACAGAGACGCTTGTCATTTTTTTTATAATCTCCCCAGTCATTTAAAATGCAATTAAAAATCTGAAAAAGCACACATCATCTGTAGGTTCCAGAAAACATTTTTCAAAACACAACGGATTTTTTAAAACTTATGTTGCTATTTAAATAAAAAAAAATGTTTCCTATTGTCACCGCATTTTGCGGTTTTCGGGTCTTGATATAATCTTATAGAAATATATTTTCAACCATCATCTATCAATTTATAAAAATAAAAATTTTTACTCACGTAACGGGGTCATAAAATTATGAACAATCCAAAAAAAAAAATCCGCAAATTTACTAGCCGATAAGTATATGCATTCGTCAATTAACAAATAAAGCTTTTGATATGAAATTGGAACTGGCAGAATTTTTATTTTCACATGAAAAATAGTTACAATGATGTTAAAAAATTGTTTATATTTCGGTGTTTTATATTTATTGCCGTACGCCCCGCTGAGTTATGCGGGTGCCTTTTCTCTGGTACCTTTCTACATTCAACTTAAATACATCTTACAATGTCTGACACATGATGCTTTCTTGAATACAGCCCAATAAAACAATCAAAGTGTCTCAAGTGTCAAAAGAATTATTGAAATTATTGGCCTGTTTGAAGCACGATGGAGTTATATGACAGTATAGAGTATAGTACCTAACGGTAGGAAGAAACATGCCGATATGCACCAAAAAATTATATTTTGTAAACTAATGCCTAAAGATTTATAAAAGAAACTACGGAAATAGCAACAAGAAAATATGGGGACAAAATAAATCGAGAAATATAAGTATATCATATTTTTGATGATATGTCTATTTTATTGATTCCAAAAAATATATGTTGTGATAATATGATACAGTAGTTAAAGATTGTACTAAAAACATGCAGTGAGTGTGTCGGAACAATGTGATATGAAAAGAGAAAAATATATTAATTTTTTATTTTAAATGTTCCCATTATCAAATGTCTTTTTCAATTCTCTAATAAAGGTGTCCCTATTATATATATTCCACATTTTTTCGAATTTAAATCGGCCCAGTCGTTCAAAAGATATAAATTCTTTTCGAAATCATGGTGGAGTCAAATTAAGCATCAAAATAGGTGAATAAGGAATTATCTGGCTGCAGCAGTCTTGTTGTTTGCATTTGTTGCCAGTATATATAGCAGCAAGTGTATGTGAAGTTTTGCATTAAATCGGTCTCCATTGCCCCAATTTTAACAATTTATTTTTAAACAGTGAAATTTTCTGCTATTTTCTTTATTATCTCCCGTCCTAGCAATCGTATCGCAATAATAAAAAGAGCCATTTGTTCGCAATAAAATTTTAAATAAGACTAGCCTATGAAACCCTTTCTGATAATTTGTTAATTTATAAAAAAATAATAATCACCAAAAAATTGCCTTTTTTGGTTATTTAAGAAATATAACGTAATAATGAATCAATTTTAACGAAAGTTGGTTTAACTATGCCCATTACTGAAGTAAACGCTCGTGCCACAATATTTATTCAAACGGTTAAAAACCAATAATAATTTCGAAATTTTCATCGCGTTTAAATGCATCGACTTATAGGACAATTTATTTTTAAAAATGTAGGCTTTTAAATGTATTTTACAATGGTATTAAGAAAAAAAATCTTCATTTAAACTATTTTTTTGAAATTTGTTTATAATTTTCAAAATTATAGTTATAAACAAATTTAAATAATCCTGTGGATTTTTTATAAAACTAAAAACGCAAACGAATTACGAAAATAGATGAAACATTTAACATTTTTCTAAAAAAATAATTATCTACTTGCATTTGGGGCCAGGATACGTCAGTTTTTGTAACTAAGTCGCTTATAAATAAACAAATTTATATTCCTTCTTAAAATTGGGACCTGTTATTCTTTCAATACCTATATTTTTGTCTCATCTAATTGAAAACAAACCAGAAGCACAATTTTTAAAAGATAATGTATAGAGGCCCGAAAGTCGGGCCTTTGGAACTTATGTTAGAGATCCGATAATTGTCAATTAGCTCTAAACGTTATATTACTGTTTTACAAATTAGACTTTAGTATTTTAGACGATAGCACTTTTTACCAGGATGCGGACGTCTAGGGTTCAACTCCTGACCGCGAATATTGTTTTTTTTTATTGTATCGGTGATATTAAAAGTTTTACAAAGCTGTGTCCATGGACATAAGGATATTCGTCCAGATTAGATTGGTTCCTCCTTTTCGCGACAAAAATTAAAAAAATTATAAAAAAGAAATGTGGCTTATATTCTCATAACCGCTCTATTCAATGTTATTTCAAAAATTGTAATTTTAGATTATTTTCAAATATCAGAGACAAAGATGTAAGCTTTGAAAAACAACCACTTCAAATTTCAAAAAGAAATATTTTTTTGGTTTATTTATAAAGTGACTTTAATGCAAAAACTGACGTATCTCGACTCTCGACCTCAAATGCAAGCAGACCATTATTTTTTTTTAAAGAAATGCTATATATTTCACGTATTTTCATAATTCGTTTGCCGCTTTTAGTTTGATAAAAAAGATCACAGGGTTATTTGAATTTGTTTACAACTACAATTTTGAAAATTATAAACAAATTTCAAATAAACGGTTTAAATGAAGATATAATTTTTTTCTTAATACCATTGCAAAAAACATACAAAAATCTACATTTAAAAAAAAAAAAAAAATTTTCTCCTACGAGTCGATGCCCTTAAGCAGTAAGCGATGGAAATTTCGAATTTACTATTGGCTTTTAGCCGTTTGAAAACATATTTTGGGTTAAAATTTCGCACGAGAGTTTAGTTCAATAAAGGACTTTCATTAAAATTGATTCATTATTACTTGTTTCTTAAATAGCCAAAAAAGTACTTTTTTGTGATTTTTATTTATTTATTTTTAAATTAACAAATTATCAGAAAGATTTTTCATAGACCTAGTCCTATTCAAAACTCATTGCCAACAATTCAGTATTTTTATTTTTGTGACACGATTACTAGGATCAGAGATAATAAGGATAATAGCAGAAAATTTCACTGTTGAAAAATAAATTTTTAAAGTTATACAAGAAACAAAACTGCCTATAGCACTTCTACATAAAACAAATTAAAACAATAAAATAGCTACAGCCAAACAGTTCCATTCAAAATTTATAAGCGATTTAATACTAAAGACTAATGTTTTATGAAATTGTAAGCAATCAAAAAAAAATTTTTTTTTGAGAACTTGACTTCTCGTACATACCCTAAAACCCAATTTTATCGACTCTTGCTTGCTTTACCTATCTACCCCCCAACCCTTCAACGGAATAAGATCAACACATAATCTATTTCCAGATCTCGTTGTAATACACAAGTATACCAAATTTTGAGTCAACATCATGAACGGTTCGAAACGTTTGCACAAAAACAAATTGCGGACGGAATTTTTTTCGTTCAAGCTGAAAATGTCGATGTTTCATGACATTCTAAGCCTATTTAAAATATATATATATATATTTTTTACCGTTACTATCCACTAAACTACGTGGATGTGGAAGTAATAACAGCAGTCGTCATGGACAATGCCTATCTATCCTTATAATACGTAAAACGTCATTCTGCATAATTATTGTTTAATGTCCCGATATTTCTCCATGAAAATTTTAGCACCAAAATTAATAAAAATGAGGAATATTATTGAATCATGAATGCAAAAAAGCACAAACCTAATTTAGGGACAAGGAAACATTAATTTAGTACAACAAATGGACAAAGCCAATGTATTTTATACTCGATTTTATATTTTGTACTTATTATAATTTTTCTCTTTTGATATCAATGCTACCTACTTCTTTTATCGCTCTATTTGAAATTATGTATTACAATTCAAAAAACATTTTAAGATGTTTAAGATGCTACTATTTTGCTTTCATGGCCTGTACCACATAATTTATCATTCTTAGAATGTATATACAAATTTTTGAATTTAAAAAAAATTATTCGAATATGAAGAAAGAACTTTCATTCAACGATTGTGACTTCATAAAGAAAGTATTTAAGAGGAAATAAGAATCGAACGTTATCGAGCCACTGCAACGATGCCAAATATCGGGCTATATAACGAGCGATGGATATCAACTGTATAAGAGTCTTGGATATACAGGAGCAGCGCCGCCTGACTCAGAAGTGCTGAACTAAAAGTGTATCTCGGAACATGAAAATATGACTTTTTGAAGCCCACCTCAAAATTTTGTAGGGAGGAAACTAATATGATTTGTGACCATTTAGTGGTGATATACACGGGGGTACGTTGATGAGCCCGACCCCGGGCTTCACAGGGTCAAATCGGGCTGCACTACAACCGTTCAGTATATGAAACGGGCCTGTATATGACCGTGCATATCTCTATATATATATATATATATATATATATATATATATATATATATATATATATATATATATATATATATATATATATATATATATATATATATATATATATATATATATATATATATATATATATATATATATATATATATATATATATATATATATATATATATATATATATATATATATATATATATATATATATATATATATATATATATATATATATATATATATATATATATATATATATATATATATATATATATATATATATATATATATATATATATATAGGTATAGACGGTATATTGTGTAGCCCGATATATCGACAGGTCGTTCATTAGCCCGGCATTTCCCGAGTGTATAAATTAACAAATTTATTAAATATGGCGATTGTTATGAATCTTTTCTAATAGGAAGCCACTAGGGGTAGCTAATTATTATTTTTCTTTCAATTATATAAACATGGCATATTTCAGAGCCCGGATATATTTACTGATCCTTTCAAAGCCCGCTGTATATAAGAATATAGCTAGCGTTCGTTCTCCGTCCCAGCGATGTTGCCAATGTAATCGGGCCTCAGTAGGTTATATTTTTAAAATATATATTTCTTTGATGCATGCATCGTCACGAAGCACAACATAATAGGAGTACTTGCTATACCGCGCCACTACCATTACTGTTTACAGTAGAGACGCTAATGGAGGGCCAGCTATTAAAGGAAATGTATTCATTCTTTGATCGCCAAAATAATATAACAGTTACGTTTTTTATTATTCATTGTTACGAATTTGAAGATATATTAGAAGAACCTAATAAAATATTAGGTAATTTTTTTATGCAAATAGACATTAATTATTAATAACTGATAATGTAATTACTCCGTGGTAGGCCTATAAGTATTTAAATATTTTGAATTTGTCCTCATTTTTTGTTTTCCACTTTTAAAGTATTACCTTATTAACAGTAAAATAAAAAGATGCAAAGGGGTAGAAATTAAATTACGTTTATTTACCTAACATAGATATATCAAACGAATTGTTTTAATAGTACAGTAACATCAGGTATAATAGTAAAAGAATCCCTTGATGTAATTTTTCTTTTGAAAATGTACTTATTTTGAGACAGCAAGTGACCTTTGTGTTTCCGAGTACATGGGTCAAATATGAGCAAAAAATGATTGCCATCAAATAACAACAAAGCATGAAGTTCTCTTTGAAGTATTTATAAGTTTTTATTTAATTTTATTTCACTGTCACTATAATACTTATAGGCTTAATTTTGAAAAAGTTATTACAATGACCTTTACTATGTACCAGCTGTCCCAAGTTAACATCAATTGAAAGTTGCATTATATGAAATAAGTTTTCATATTCAGTTTGTCCCACTGTGCAAAGAAATATCTTTAAAAATTAAAAAATATATATTTTCTTAAATTGCGCAGAACCCTTAAAGTGTACAGATAAACGTATAGGGACAAAAAAGTGTCTTCTTTACTAGAGCTCTCAAACAAAAAAAAAAGAAAATAGAAATCGAACCATTAGGAGCTGAGATAAAAAAACATTCATTGTGGCTAATGGCAGCCATCTTTAATTGTCGCCATTTTGGTGTTGCACGGATTTTAAAGTGGCTCCCTATCTGGAAAGTTACCTTTTGGCATCAACTATGACCACAGAAAGTGGCACATCCCAATCAAAAAGTGCAGATTATTGGCTTATATAGCCATGTACCCGACGTACTATCAAGCACAAAGTTCCCTTTTAAGTATGGCAAGCAAAAATTTAATATTTTCTTTTATTGCTTATATGTTATATGCTTGCACTAATAAAAATAATAATTATTATTATAGTCTAGTACCTAGAGGTGAAAATATGCAAAACTTCGGAATAATGTCATATTGAATGGATTTCGTTCATTTTGGAAGTATAAGCTTCACACAAAAGTTTCTATATTGTGCGGGGGCTTGCTAATTAGGGGGTAAGTGCCACCCCCTCTCAGGGGGTGGCACTTAAAAAATATATATATTTATTGGAGCTGAAGTATAATCAAATTTTAAGAAGAAAAGGTTCTATGCAATTTTTCACACAAATTGATAGTTTTTAAGTTATAACTTCAAAATTGCGATTTTAGCTTAAAAAAAGTTTTCCAAACGGCTTTGGTCAGGTATCTCGAGAAGTATTACTTTATCGAAAAAATGTTACAGACCAATTACATAAAGTACAAACTGGGAATTAATTATATTTTTTGTTTATTGGTGTAGGATTAATAATTTCGGAGATATTTAAGTTTACATTTGGCATCCAAGGGTTCATAAGATAATTATTTAGAGTGAGAGTTAAATATCTCAGAAACTGTGACACATACGTCAAGGATGCTAGTAGGTAAAATAATAGGTTATTAATTAAGCTTTCAACTGTTTTTTTATTTGTTTCTATAGTATAAAGAACAAAGAAGTTATGACCGAAGCAATGTGCGTCTACACATTTTTTTTTAAACAACGTCGCCATTTTGTTCCTGTAATTAGCCAGTAATTGAAAAAAGGAATTTCAAACACTGTTTCTCATTAATATATAGCATGACGTAGATGTCAAATTTTTTGGTTTGTATACAGCACTTGCTTTAGAAAAAAATACAGTTTAAACTATAAAGGTATTTTCGATAAAACGATATTTTGTTTTCCTTGTCCAAATGGGTATCTCAATAAATATTAGTTTTATTGAAAAATGGGTAGAGACCAGAAACAAAGCTCATAAACTGATAATGAATTTAGCTTGTTTATTTATTTACATAGATTTAATAGTTTCGGAGATATGAAAGTCCGAACGTTTATAAGTCGTAAAATGCAGTTTTTAAATGTTAAATATCTCAGAAATTGAGACACCTACGTCACGCATACTAAGAAATGAAATTAAAGACAATTAATTGCGCTTTCAAATTATTTTTTACTCGCTCCTGTAGCATACGAAGTAAAGAAGTTATGATGTAAAAATGAGCGTATTTATATTTTTTTATATAAAAAGGTCGCCATTTTGTTACTCTAATTAGCCAGTAATTTAAAGAAATTATCTCAAATACAGTTTAGGATGTAGCATTACCTAGATGTTCAAATTTGTTTGCTCATTTAAAGCACTTGCTTTAGAAAAAAATGCATTTTAAACTTTAAAGGTAATTTCAAAACACCAAATGGATACCAAATATAAACTTAAATATCTCCGAAATTATTAATCCTACATCAATAAACAAAAAATATAATTATTTCCCAGTTTGTACTTTCTGTAATTGGTCTGTCACATTTTTTCGATAAAGTAATACTTTTCGAGATACTTGACGAAAGCCGTTTGGAAATACCTTTTTTTTAAGCTAAAATCGCAATTTTGAAGTCGTTATAACTTAAAAACTATCAATTTATGTGAAAATTTGCATAGAACCTTTTCTTCTTAAAGTTTGATTCTATTTCAGCTCCAATGAATATATGTATATATATTTTTTAAGTGCCACCCCCTGAAAGGGGGTGGCATTCACCCTCTATAAATTAGCAAGCCCCCGCACAATATAGAAACTTTTCTGTCAAGCATTTACTATTATACCTCCAAAAATGAACTAAATCCGTTCAATATGACATTATTCCGAAGTTAAAACCTCTAGTTACACTGTACTATTAGTGCAAGCATATAATATACTTGTGCCCGACATTAATTAGTCTTTGCAGATACGCTTAAAAAGGAATTTGTGTGATATTCTTTTCTTTTCTTTCTTTTCGGGTTCAAAAGTTACTAACAATAATTGCAACAAAATGCAATGCTTTTTCGTCAATATTTTGAAAATTAAGCAAGATAAGGCAAAACAATATATGTAACTTTTCGGTAGAGCATAAAATTCTCTCGTATAATGGTTATAATAAAAAACGGTACATTTGATAGTTAAATTATCGTTATTAAAGGTAGTATAATATTTATATTTTATTTTATATAATTGTTTATAATTATATAAAAATTTTGTTTAATAGTTTTCTCAATCTAATGTAATACTGCGTATCGTCATAATATGTTTTCTTAATGTATATGGGGAAGCTAGTTTAGGCTGACCTCTTCCTTTTGTGCGTAAACTCTTTTGTGCACCTTTTTTTCTTACATTCTTCTACCTACATTCAACTTAAATCTGGTGACAGTTGCTTTCTTGCACAGAGCAATAAAACAAAGCGTCTCAAATGCCAAAAGAACTGTTGCCAATGGTATACAAAATCTACTGTTTAAAGCAAGATAGAGTTATATTACAGTATTCAGCCATAAATCTAACTAAAAAATTATTAGTCCTAAATTACTATGACGAAAATAAAATGTATAAATGAAGTATAAAGAATTATGTTAGAATTTGTTAAAATTAAATAATCAAAACATTAGAATACATTACAACAAATTAACTGAGCAGTTGGAAATTTGAAATAAAATGAAAGTCATTGTTTATAAGAAGTGCTTTAGTACAGAAAAAATAATTTTCAATTCCGTAAAAATACATGGCGAAAACTGCAGTCCTAGAGGTAATGACGTATACTTCACGAAAAGAATTATTTGTAGAAGGTACAAATTTTTTCTTTATTTTTTGAATAGACACGTGATATTTTTAACTTCAATATTTTATAAACAACTCGAAAAATAAAGCAATAAAAGATATAGTTTCACTCACTTTCGTTACAGATTTATGCATTATTACACTATACTTCTTAAATTATACAGAGACAGTAATTACTTCCACATCCAGTGGAAGTATAGTAACGACAAAAAAATTTTAAAAATTTTTTTTGTTCAAATAGGCTTAGAATGTCATGAAACGTCGAGATTTTAAGTTTGAGCGAAAAAAAATGTTTGTCTGTCTGTCTGTCGGTCTGTCTGTAACTTTTTTTTGTGCGCACGTTTACTCAGGAACCGTTTGAGATATTGACTTGAAATTTGGTACACATATGTACTTTAACGAGATCTAGAACTAGATTATATTTTCATCTTGTTCCATCGAAGGGTTGGGGAGTAAATTGGGGTAAATTTGGGGTAAATAGGTAAATCTAGTAGGTAAGAGTCCATAAAATTGGTATTTAATATATATAAGAGAAGCTAAGGTCTCAAAAAAAATTGACATTAGCCACCCCCATTACCACCACCACCCCATTATTAAAGGGGATGAAAAAAAATGCGATTTAGTGTGTGTACAAGGACCAGAAACCTCAAAATATTTTTTTACTTCATCCACCCCCCACTACCACCCCCGCCCCACTACCGATGTGGGGTATCGTTTTATGGGTTTCTGGGGTAGAGGATTATTAAAGTTCCGTAAATAATTATTTCCACATACAAAATTTTTTCGTCATGAGTGACTTGGATAGAAAATCTGGATATGGAAGTAGTGATTCCTTGGGCAGCGGTTTTTTAATGGTTTTTATTTTCTTGCTAGTTAACAATTTATCAGAAAGTTTTTTGTCTATTTTTATTCAATGCTTAGATTTAGTTCAGGACTTCTTATTGCACTTGTTACCACACCAAAACCAAAAACAAACTAAAATAATAAAATCGCGGCAGAAAGAATTCCTTAATCACCTTTTTTGATGCTGTCATAAAGTTGTTTAGGGCAAACGCTCTGCTCTTTTCCCACTAATATTTTCGTTTGTGTTTTCTAACTGTGATTAAAATATACCTTTTTTATTTAAATATGTAGGTATATTATTTGCCTACATATAATAAAACAAGAATAGCAATAGGCTATGTTTTGATTCTAACATGTGTTAAATAAAATGGACATTTCGGACAGAACGCTTTGGTTATGCAGACAAAATTAATGTTTTGAATCTAGTTTTTGTCAATTTCCACGGCATACTTGATACGAGTATTTTCTCGATTTTTGAATTATTATTCTCAAAAGAATTTTCATGTTTATGTATACGGTTGTTTTTGTTATTTTTTTCTATCTAAAAAAAAATATAAACATATTCGGCGATTATTAATAACAAATTGTTTATTAAATAAACAAATAAATTCACAACAAAAAAAATTCTTTTTTCCACCTTTTGGATAATTGCAAATAATAAATTTAGGAATAAAATTTTTTCTTAATAACATGTTTAAATAATGAAAAAAGACAAAAGTGATTATAAACAATTAAAAACAATTTTTAAGAATTTTTTTTAATCATAATATTCTATAACAAATAAAATGGCAGAAAAATATTTTTCAAAAATACGTCATTTATATATTTGTTTATAAAATTTGTTTAAACAAGTAGCAATAAAAATTTTAAGTTTATGTAATCTTATAGTATTTTTGAATATAAAAACAGTAAGAGTAATTAAAATTAATAAAAAAAAAATTTTTCCATCGGGATATTGTTCCTTTAAGTGTTTAAATAATAACATAATTTTTATGAATTTTAAAATTAATATTTAATAACAAAAAATATTTTTACTTGTTTCGGACGGTTCCAGAGCATCGTAACGCCTTAGTGTTCGCTGCGCGGAGCTCTATTTTCAACATTAAATTAAAATCATTAATAATCTCGTTAATAATAGATGTAGAGTTTCGGGAGTCGGGACTTTTTTATTGGGAATTTCTTCCTCTTTAAGAATCTTTCTTTCTTTAAAATTTTTAATAGTTTTCGAGTTATTTCCAAAAAACGGAACTCGTTATTTTTTCAATTTTCATTAGTTTATAACTTTTGCAATTATTTATGTGCGGGTTTAAAACTTTTGCACATTTTTCTAGACGTCATTCCGAATCCAATGCAATCAAGGTAGGTGCATGACGTCAGATGCACCATGCAGGGAGACCGACTAGAAATATAAATTCAAATAACCATCATAAAAATATATGTGTTCATTAATAAAAAAACCGCTGCCTAAAAAATCACTACTTCCACATCTAGATTTTCCTGCCCAAGCCTTTTACAGCAAAAAAATGTCGATACTATATTTGCAATCCACTGTGTAAAAATAATTGTTTATAGAACTTTGATAATATAATATTTGAAATGGTCTATCCCAAAAACCCATAAAACGATGTGCAACATGGTAGTGGAGGTAGTAGAGGGGGAAGCTGTTGGCAAAAAATTTAGAGGCTCTTGTACACATAAATCATAATTTTATTTTTTTATTCCCTTTAATAATGTGGTAGAGGTGGTGGCGACTGCCAAAAAAGTATTCAGGCCTTTTGTTCCTTTATACACACTAAATCACAATTTTATCTTTTTATTCCCTTCCATAGTCACCTTCAATAATTTGAGCAAAAAAATTTTTTTTACGATTACTATACTTCAACTCCACTACGTGGATGTGTAAGTAATAAGTATTCCGCAGTTATGACGTTGTTCTCTTTTGCACGTCCAAATAGAATAAAACGATTCAAGTTAGCCCATCTAAATTGTGTTTTTAGAGACCGTGTAGGCTTAACAGGGAACCAAGACAGATCACGTCATGCAGTTAGGTGCACCATGCAGTAAAGGGAACCTGACTTAAAAAACCGCTTCCTAAAGAATCACTATTTCAACATCCAAGTCTTTTACAAAGAGAAAAAGTTGATACTGTATTTGCAGTCCATTATGTGGAAATAACTGATCATAGAACTTTAATAATATAATATTTGCAATCGTCTACCACAAAAGCCCATAAAACAAAATGCCATATCGACAGTGGGTAGTGGGGGATATAGCTGATGCAAAAAAAAATTAGGCCTTTGGTACTTATACACACACAAAATCACAATTTTATTTTTTTTTCGTCCTTTAATAATAGGGTAGGGATGGTAATGGGGGTGATAGTGGAAGTGGCTGATGTCAAAAAAATTTTTACTAGGTACTTGGCTTCTCGTACATACACTAAATCCCAATTTTATAAACTCTCACTTGCTTGCTTTGCCTATTTATCCCCCCATCCCAAACTTCAACGGAATAAGATCAAAACATAATCTATTTCCAGATCTCGTTATAATACACAGGTGTCCCAAATTTTGAGATAACATCATAAACGGTTCCAGAGTAATCGTGCGCACAAAAAAAATTACAGACAGATTTTTTTTGCTCAAACTTAAAATACCTTTCGTGGCATTCCAAGCCTGTTTAAAAAAACATTTTTTTTACCTTTATTATACGTTCACTCCACTATGTGGATGTGGAAGTAGTACCAGCTTATAGTGATTATGGACAATGCCTATCTATCCTTATAATACGTAAAACATCATTCTGCATAATAATAATTATTGTTTAATGACCGATATTTCTCCATGAAAATTTTAGTACCAAAATTATAATAATTAAGTATAGTATTATTGAATACTGAATGCAAAAAAACACAATCCTAATTTAGGGTCAGATGCTACTATACGTCGGACAAATGGTAGAAAGTATTAGCGTAGAAAAGTAGCGTATAAGTGTAGAAAAAAAGTATTAGCGATTTTTTTACAAAAAAAAACTAGTAAGATGTTCTTAATCAGCACCTTTAGAAACCCATTTGTACAAGATTACATCGTAGTGAATTCAAAGATGTTTGAGACAGGGCCCGTCAAAAAAACTATTTTTTCAACTAAAAATAATTTTTATCTGTAAAACGGATTCTCAAATGAAACAAGGTATTCTACATTTTTTGTTCAGAATAATGTATTATAAAAGTATGAATTGATTTTACAACAAAATAATTGTTTATTTAATAAGACAAAAATTAAAAAGTAAAATAAATAAATAAATAAATTAATTAATTCATTAAATTAAATTAATTGCCCAATAGCATTTGTTTTCATGGTTTACTTAGGTTTTTATTGAAGATTATTTGTTAGAAAAATGGTAGGTATAGTAGGTAGAATTTTTGCCTTATTAAATAAATAATTATTTTGTTGTAAAATCAATTCATACTTTTACAACACATTATTCTGAACAAAAATGAAGAATACATTTTTTCCATTTGAGAATCCGTTTTATAGATAAAAATTACTGTTTTTGACGGCCCCTATCTCCAACATCTTTGAACCCACTATGATGAAATTTTGTACAAAGGGTTTCCCAAAGAATCACTATTTTTGATTAAGAATATCTTACTAGTTCTTTTCTGAAAAAATCGCTAATATATATTTTTTGAAAATCGACCTCCTATTTCCATTCTAGAATCGAACGCCTCCGTCTAAAATTAAATGTGGTTACGTCTAAAGACTTACTCTATAGGAATATAGTCACCATTAAAATTTCAAAATATTCGGATATCAAATGAGCGAGATATGAGGGTGGCTCCATGAAAAGTGCGACACACTGTATATGTACCTTTTTGTCAGAGCATAAAATTCCCTAGTATAATGGTCATAATAAAAAAACGGCACATTTGATAGTTAAATTATTATTATTATTATAAGTAATACAATACAAATAATTAGTTTTAAGTTAAAAATTTAGTTTAATAGGTTTTCTTAGTTTAATGTAATACTGCTATAGTAATAATATTTTTTCCTAATGCATATGGGAGGTCGAAGATAGTTTAGGCTAACCTTTTCCTTTTGTGTGTAAATTCTTTGGTACACAATAAACGTTCATTTATTTATTTATTTTATTTACTTAAAATTGTACCGGCCGCCAAATTATCAAAAATGAGGTACAGAGACGCTTGTCATTTTTTTTATACTCTCCTCAGTCATTTAAAATGCAATTAAAAATCTGAAAAAGCACACATCATCTGTAGGTTCCAGAAAACATTTTTCAAAACACAACGGATTTTTTAAAACTTATGTTGCTATTTAAATTAAAAAAAAATGTTTCCTATTGTCACCGCATTTTGAGGTTTTCGGGTCTTGATATAATCTTATAGAAATATATTTTTAACCATCAATTTATAAAAATAAAAATTTTTACTCACGTAACGGGGTCATAAAATTATGAACAATCCAAAAAAAAAATCCACGAATTTACTAGCTGATAAGTTTATGCATTCGTCAATTAACAAATAGAGCTTTTGATATGAAATTGGAACTGGCAGAATTTTTATTTTCACATGAAAAATAGTTACAATGATGTTAAAAAATTGTTTACATTTCGGTGAGCACGTGGTCATACGCTTCAAGCGATCTGTTTTATATTTATTGCCGTACGCCCCGCTGAGTTAAGCGGGTGCCTTTTCTCTGGTACCTTTCTACATTCAACTTAAATACATCTTACAATACAGCCCAATAAAACAATCAAAGCGTCTCAAGTGTCAAAGGAATTATTGAAATTATTGGCCTGTTTGAAGCACGATGGAGTTATATGACAGTATAGTACCTAACGGTAGTAAGAAATATGCCAATATGCACCAAAAAATTATATTTTGTAAACTAGTGCCTAAAGATTTATAAAAGAAACTACGGAAATAGCAACAAGAAAATATGGGGACAAGATAAACCGAGAAATATAAGTATATCATATTTTTGATGATGTATCTATTTTATTGATTCCAAAAAATATATGTTGTGATAATATGATATAGTAGTTAAAGACTGTACTAAAGACATGCAGTGAGTGTGTCAGAACAATGTGATATGAAAAGATAAAAATATATTCATTTTTTATTTTAATGTTCCCATTATCAAATGTCTTTTTCAATTCTCTAATAAGGGTGTAGCTATTATATCTAATGCACATTTTTTCGAATTTAAATCGACCCAGCCGTTCAAAACATATAAATTCTTTTCGAAATATTGGTATTTTTGATTACCCCTAATGGTGGAGTCAAATTAAGCATCAAAATAGGTGAATAAGGAATTACCTGGCTGCAGCAGTCTTATTGTTTGAATTTGTTGCCAGTATATATAACAGAAAGTGTATGTGAAGTTTTGCATTAAATCGGTCCATTGCTGGTAAAATTTTAACAATTTATTTTTAAACAGTGAAATTTTCTGCTATTTTCTTTATTATCTCCGGTCCTAGAAATCGTATCGCAATAATAAAAAGAGCCATTTGTTCGCAATAAAATTTTAAATAAGGCTAGGCCTATGAAACACTTTCTGATAATTTGTTAATCTATAAAAAAATAATAATCACCAAAAAATTGCCTTTTTTGGTTATTTAAGAAATATAACGTAATAATGAATCAATTTATTTTTAAAAATGTAGGTTTTTAAATGTATTTTACAATGGTATTAAGAAAAAAAATCTTCATTTAAACTATTTTTTTGAAATTTGTTTATAATTTTCAAAATTATAGTTATAAACAACTTCAAATAATCCTGTGGATTTTTTATAAAACTAAAAACGCAAACGAATTACGAAAATAGATGAAACATTTAACATTTTTCTAAAAAAATAATTATCTACTTGCATTTGGAGCTAGGATACGTCAGTTTTTGTAACTAAGTCGCTTATAAATAAACAAATTAATATTTCTTCTTAAAATTGAGCCCTGTTATTCTTTCAATACCTATATTTTTGTCTCATCTAGTTGAAAACAAACCAGAAGCACAATGTTTAAAAGATAATGTATAGATGCCCGAAAGTCGGGCCTTTGGAACTTATGTTAGAGATCCGATAATTGTCAATTAGCTCTAAACGGTATATTACTGTTTTACAAATTAGACTTTAATATTTTAGACAATAGCACTTTTTACCAGGATGCGGACGTCTAGGGTTCAACTCCTGACCGCGAATATTGTTTTTTTTTATTGTATCGGTGATATTAAAAATTTTACAAAGCTGTGTCCATGGACATAAGGATATTCGTTCAGATTAGATTAGTTCCTCCTTTTCGCGACAAAAATTAAGAAAATAACCGCTCTATTCAATGTTATTTCAAAAATTGTAATTTTAGATTATTTTCAAATATCAGAGACAAAGATGTAAGCTTTAAAAAACAACCACTCCAAATTTCAAAAAGAAATAGTTTTTTGGTTTATTTATAAGTGACTTTAATGCAAAAACTGACGTATCTCGACTCTCGACCTCAAATGCAAGCAGACCATTATTTTTTTTTTTAAGAAATGCTATATATTTCACGTATTTTCATAATTCGTTTGCCGCTTTTAGTTTGATAAAAAAGATCACAGGGTGATTTGAATTTATTTACAACTACAATTTTGAAAATCATAAACAAATTTCAAATAAACGGTTTAAATGAAGATATAATTTTTTCTTAATACCATTGCAAAAAACATACAAAAATTTACATTTTGAAAAAAAAAACATTTTCTCCTACGAGTCGATGCCCTTAAGCAGTAAGCGATGGAAATTTCGAATTTATTATTGACTTTTAGCCGTTTGAAAACATATTTTGGGTTAAAATTTCGCACGAGAGTTTAGTTCAATAAAATAAAATTGATTCATTATTACGTTGTTTCTTAAATAGCCAAAAAAAGTACTTTTTTGTGATTTTTATTTATTTATTTTTAAATTAACAAATTATCAGAAAGATTTTTCATAGACCTAGTCCTATTCAAAACTCAATGCCCTATTTTTATTTTTGTAGCACGATTACTAGGATCAGAGATAATAAGGATAATAGCAGAAAATTTCACTGTTGAAAAATAAATTTTTAAAATTATACAAGAAACAAAACTGCCTATAGCACTTATACATAAAACAAATTAAAACAATAAAATAGCTACAGTTCCATTCAAAATTTATAAGCGATTTAATGCTAAAGACTAATATTTTATACCCTAAAACCCAATTTTATCGACTCTGCAACAACCCTTCAACGGAATAAGATCAACGCATAATCTATTTCCAGATCCCGTTGTAATACACAAGTATACCAAATTTTGAGTCAACATCATGAACGGTTCGAATCGTTTGCACAAAAACAAATTGCAGACGGAATTTTTTTCGTTCAAGCTGAAAATATCGATGTTTCATGACATTCTAAGACTATTTAAAAAAAAAAACATGTTTTTTTACTGTTACTATCCACTAAACTACGGGGATGTGGAAGTCGTCATGGACAATGCCTATCTATCCTTATAATAGGTACGTAAAACGTCATTCTGCATAATTATTGTTTAATGTCCCGATATTTCTCCATGAAAATTTTAGCACCAAAATTAATAAAAATGAGGAATATTATTGAATCATGAATGCAAAAAACTACAAACCTAATTTAGGGACATGGAAACATTAATTTAGTACAACAAATGGACAAAGCCAATGCATTTTATACTCGATTTTATATTTTGTTATTATAATTTTTCTCTTTTGATATAAATGCTACCTTTTATCGCTCTATTTGAAATTATGTATTACAATTCAAAAAACGTTTTAAGATGTTTAAGATGCTACTATTTTGCTTTCATAGCACCGTACCACATAATTTATAATTCTTAGAACGTATATACAAATTTTTGAATTTAGAAAAATTATTCGAATATGAAGAAAGAACTTTCATTCAACGATTGTGACTTCATAAAGAAAGTATTTAAGAGGAAATAAGAATCGAACGCTATCGAGCCACTGCAACGATGCCAAATATCGGGCTATATAACGAGCGATGGATATCAACTGTATAAGAGTCTTGGATATACAGGAACAGCGCCGCCTGACTCAGAAGTGCTGAACTAAAAGTGTATCTCGTAACATGAAAATATGACTTTTTGAAGCCCACCTCAAAATTTTGCAGGGAGGAAACTAACATGATTTGCGACCATTTAGTGATGATATACACGGGGGTACGTTGATGAGCCCGACCCCGGGCTTCTCAGGGTCAAATCGGGCTGCACTACAACCGCTCAGTGTATGAAACGGGCCTGTATATGACCATGCATATCTCTATATATATATATATATATATATATATATATATATATATATGTGTTTTTTTCGTGTATTTTTTATTTTGAATGCAAATATCTCGAAAAGTGTACGATTTTAGGGCCAAATGAACATAAGTAAACTTGTTCAGAATGAGATTTCCTGCAAAAAAGCTTCTATATATTTTTTCGATTATCCCCGGAAAAGCTTCTTGAAAAATATATATATTTGCTTTTTCGTGTTTTTTTTTCATTTTAACGTTTATATCTCTCAAATATATAGAACCTTTTTTTATAAGAAATCACATTCTGAACAAGTTTAGTAATGTTAATGAGCCTTAAAAATGCGTACTTTCCGAGATATATACGTCCAAATGAAAAAAAAAAAAATTACGAAAAAGCAAGTACATATATTTAGACTATGTGCCAGACCTCCTGAAGTCATTATAATTTGGGGGGACTGAATGAAACTTTTACCAGCTGTTTCTAGGCTCATGTGGAGCAAAAAAGTCGGGGGGGTCCATCATGGGGAGGTAGCTTTCAAATATGGCGGCCGTTCAAAATGGCGGCCCGACTGCGAATCTTTAAATTCAATTATCTCGAGATCGGGTGGAGCAATCTTCAATTTCTTTTTTTCTAAATGTAGGTTAATGAATTGAATATATTTTTGTTTGTAATGTTTATGGCCAAAAAACCAGTATTTATCGGTCAAAATTTGAAAAAACGAAAAATTGGATTTTTTGAAATTTACGTTTTGCTGCTTATTGGACTAACGGTTGAGTATATCGAGAACGTGTTCTGAATAAGAGTTTTAGAGCAACATCTCACCTTTAAAACGCAAAAAAGAAATTGAAGATCGGATCAATAGAACCCGACATTCCAAGATTCAAAGTGGACGGGGCGGGGTTGAGCATTAATACTGTATTTTAAAATAATAGGGTTTATCTATCTGTCCGTATAATTTTATTGTTTTTTGCATTTTATTTTATATTATTTATTTCATATTTCAGGTAATGGTGTGACTCCTCCAAAGAAAACAGAGATCCTTCTCCAAAAAAGTTGAAAATTGACCGTAGCTGTATCATATGTGAAAATTCTACACCACTCCAAAGACTTGGACTCATGGAATGCTTGGTACAATGCCGCGATACTAAGAAAATTTGAACCAATAATAAAACTGTACGAAGGGTTATCTGACCAACAAATACCTGACGTTTACTACCATAAAGAATGTCACAAAACTTTCGTCCACAAAAGCAATCTTGAAAGAATCGCCCGCGCCGCAGATAAAGGTCCTTCACCTGATGAAGATAATAGAAACATCAACGGAACTCCATCATCTATGAGAAAATCATTTCCCGATAGGAAAAATGCCAGTACTACAGGGCGTGTTTATCCGGAGATCTGCATCTTTTGTGACAAGCCAGGAAAATACTCCCAAAGTTCGAGGACAAGGGAGAAATGTGTCAAGTTCGTTGATCTCAGAGCGGACAAAACACTTCGAGCTGTAGCCGTCGAGCGAATTTATAGTAAAATCATGGCAATTACTTCACTAGATATTGTCGCTGGTGAGGCTCACTATCATCATTCCTTTCCACCAGGAAACGACCACAGAAGGTACAGCAGACTTCCTCAGATCCTTACGCCAAAGAAGATAAATTAGACAAAAAATTCGGTGTTCTGTTAAGATGTGTCAACGTTAATAACAAGGTTTATTTAGCTCCTTCAAATTACACCTTTGAAGCCTAGCTAGTGACTATATTAAAACAAAGAATAAGTTGGATGCATTTGAAAGTGGTCTCAATGTCAGTGAACAGATTGAAGTAACAGCTGATATTCTGAAGAATTCAATAAAAAATTCCATTTCCTCGGTAGAACAAATTTGGCCACCGAATATCAACAATTTGTCCATTGATGACTTTCAGGGGCCGGAGATACTTCTTAATTTCTTAGCCAAGCTCCTCAGTAATAGTATGAATAAAGTCAATATTGTCTGTAGCTTAAGATATACTATATGCTCCATTGATAAAGTTCTTGCTGGTAAGCACTACAACCGCGCAGTTCGCTTACACAAGCTCGTGTATGGAGCCTGCATGAGAGTTCTGTACTCTGGGTTTTTGGAAAGGGTAGATCTAAAAGAGTTAGACTTTTCCTACGTCTTTGTTGGTCAGATAACCCCTCGTGCAGTTTTATTATTGGTTCAAATTTTCTTAGTATCGCGGCATTGTACAAAGCATTCCATGAGTCCAAGTCTTTGGAGTGGTGTAGATTAACCGGTGTAGAATTTTCACAAATGATGCAGCTACGGTCAATTTTCAACTTTTTTGGAGTAGGATCCATGTTTTCTTTGGAGGAGTCACTCTATTACCTGGAATATGAAATAAATAATATGAAATAAAATGCAAAAAACAGTAAAATTATACGGACAGATAGATAAACCCCATTATTTTAAAACAGTATTAATACTCAACTCCGCCCCGTTCACTTTGAATCTCGAAATGTCGGGTTCTATTGATCCGATCTTCAATTTCTTTTTTGCATTTTAAAGGTGAGATGTTTCTCTAAAACTCTTATTCAGGACATGTTCTCAATATACCCAACCGTAAGTCCAATAAACAGTAAAACGCAAATTTAAAAGAACCTTATTTTTCGTTTTTTTCGAGTTTTAACCGATAAATACTGTTTTTTAGGCCATAAACATTTGGAACAAAACTGTAGTCCGTTCATTCACCTACATTTAGAAAAAAAGAAATTCAAGATTGCTCCATCCGATCTCGAGATAATTGAATTTGAATATTCAAAATCGGGCCACCATTTTGAACGGCCGCCATATTTGAAAGCTACCTCCCCATGATGGACCCCCCCCGAATTTTTTGCTCCATATGACCCCAGAAACCCGTGGTAAAAGTTTAATTCAGTCCCCCCAAATTATAATGACTGATAGGTCTGGCACATGGTCTAATTCTTCAAGAAGCTTTTCCGGAAAAACCAATGGGATAATCGAAAAATGTATACGAGCTTTTTTGTAGAAAATCTCACACTGAATAAGTTTAGTTATGTTCATTTAGCCCTAAAATCGCGTGTTTTTCCAGATACTTTCATTCAAAATAAAAACACGAAAAAACACATAGATATATTTTTCAATTCGCTTTTCCGGAAAAACCAGTGGAATAATCGGGAAAATGCATAGAACCTTTTTTTGTAAGAAATCGTATTCTCACCACTTTTACTTGTTCCGTAAGCTTTAAAAACGTGTACTTTTCGAGATATGAAAGTCTAAATGAAAAAAAACACGAAAAAACGTAAATATATGTATATATCTCAAAAATCATGTCTTTTTTCTGCGCATAAGCAAAACATTGTTCTAAAAGTTGTGTAATTACTACCTATGCAAAGAAACTGCTGTTCAAAATCTTTCCTTAAAACGGCGTTTTTTTTTCCTAATTTGAGTGGACTAGTCCTTATTTTTTTGTCGTAGGGCAAAAAATGTAACGGATTTTTGAAGTAAAATTCTACACGTCTGTACCCCTTACTCTTTACGAATTTGCATTAACAAAGGCTTTTTTTAAACATATCTGACGGTATCGGGACACGTGCAGGTCGATTTAGAATTAAAATCTACATCTGTTGAGTTATCTTTCGTTGTTGTATTATTTATGGTTGATTAGTTATTATTATTATTTTTGCGACGGAAAGAGATGGGCGAAAGACGCTCTTCTAACGCAAAATCGCGATCGAGAAACGTCAAACGAAAAATGCCAAAAATGTCAATTTTGATTCGTTTGTCAGGCCGAATTTTCGAATTTCGGCGTGCGATTTACGGTACAAACATAGTGGAGCATCGAGTTAAGATGCAAGCAGCGAGTTAAGCGTCGATGCGCGATTTATTTAGGTACATTCAGTAGGAGGCGCACATAGTAAAGATGCATCGAGCGCTTGCGTCCATCGGTATTAGCAAAGCATCGCTTCACGATTTACATTCGCGACACAGAAGACTAAACAATCAGAATGGAATCTTTCAGGGAGGGGGAAGGTTCGCGCATTTCTAAGCGCGCATCGAATCCCCATATGTTACTGGAATAGAATACAGCGATGCCACATTTGGTAGATTGAGAACAACAAATAATCTGGTACTCAATACAGAGTTGCCAGATGTACAAAGAAATCTGATTTGTACAATAATTTAGTATTTACATACTTTGTAATTTGAAAATAGATTAAAAAAATCAACAAAATGACAAGTTCAGCATTATGTCAAACCAAGACAACTTTTAGGCAATTCAGAAAGAGTGATTTTGCAAATTTGATTAAAGTTGAAGATTTGTGCAAAATTAAATTATAAACTCCTAATTGCGACCCTGACTACAACATTACAAAATACGCCCCTGATATCTATTCCAACATCTGGAGTTAAATTGTACAAAGGATATGCCGCCAGTTTCCATTCTGATTGTTTAGTCTTCTGTGTTCGCGATTTCTTTTAAACGAATCAAAGCGCGCTAAACAATCAGTCATAATTCAACGGTGTAAGGAACCGGTTAAAAATGAAAGTCGAACAATTAATTCTGTCAGTTTACTACCGAAAAGCACTGTGGAATCAGTCACGCCCTGATCCCAGGAATAAGTATAGTCTAGATAAGCTATTTATCTAAAAAAAAAAATGTTTTGGCCTTTAACTTAATATAATAAAAAATGAATTTTTTTCTGCAAAATTAGGGCTCCGAGGATTTGTCAAAATTTCGGTAAGCTTTGATTTAAAAAAAAATTGTTCATTTCCGACAAGATTTGCGCTCTCTAGACATTTTTGAACCAAAAAACTCAATTTGGGAACTGTGCTATGGTTAAAATTTGTCCATTTTTTCTCTAAGTGAGGTGCAAGTTTGGCCAATATATAATCAAAAGTTGCATAGTCCATCCTAACATACTGAAAGAATCGATCAGGGTGTTTTTTCAGTTCTTGAAAAAGGTTGTGATACTGTCCTAATTTTCTTCTAGTTTGGTTAACGGGATGTACTGAACACTCTCTAGACATTACCAGTAATATTCGTTGTGCTACGTTGTCAACTAGAACCTCGTCTTCAAAGCACACATTTCAATAAATACAATTTTTCCTCTTCAAATTAGGCTCGTTTTCAAAGAATTTTTGAGATCTATGCGGCAGTTTTCTCGAAAACGGTTGGAATTATCAACTTCTATTAAGTGTACTTTTTTTTACGCAGAAATGACTCATGCATGAGATTTTCTAGTCAAAAGTGCCACTACGTTTCGTAAAAAAAAAGATGAAAAATATTCATCATCAGGAATAGCTCATGAGGCGCCCTCCACGGGCTAGTAGTCAGGAATCAGGAGCCACTAAATCGATCATAGGGTGTGAACTCAAAGATATAGTTTTTAAAAAATACATACATTATCCGAAATGACCTTGCGGATCTGAATCCAGAGGGCGCTATTCTGTCCGCGATTGCAAAAATGCGTAAAAAAATTTTTTCCGAAAATTTTTGTGTCACTATTATTGATTAATTTTATATTCCCACCGCATTTACAGGCTTAATTTTTAACATTTCTTAATGATTTTCAAACCAACGGAAAGCTTATTCTTTCTAGATTCCGGTGCTGCTAAATACTTCTCATAATTGTTGTTAACAAATGCTACAGAAATTGTTTAAACAAAGAGAGCCCAAAGAGTGCACGGTAAATTTCAGCATCGAGACATTTTTAAAACTATTATCGATAGATGCATACTTCTATGACATGAAATCTGCAAAACATAATGGAGCAGTTTTTAGAGAAAGAATTATCTACATTGCGTTATTGTTGTAAAAGATTCGATTATTTTTGTACAGCACGCGTTGTGATCCGGCTCGTCTTTTGGTAGATATACAGTGTACATGTATGTCTGGCATTTAGAGATGGGAAAAGCGGTTCCACTCATGTAGCGTTACAATCGCGATCACTCCAGAGAAATACCGCGACAAAATACCGCTACTTTGGAACGACGCGACAGAAATAAAATGATCCGGCTCGCTCTATCAAACGCGCTTACTGAGTAGAAGAGATCGCGTTTGTCGTGTAACGTTTGGTATTTTCCAAACTCAGAAACGGAGGGTAGGATATGTAATGTAACGTAATCTATCCTATGCAGTTGTTTATTCGCGCTTCGCCAATGCATAGAGAACGCTGCTTGTTAATTTTAATTTATAGGTTTATTAGGTTTTTACATTTTCTTACTAAACAGTAAAAGTAAACACTGGTATTTTATCTATGGTTAACAATATATATGCAACCGGTATATCGACGATTTGAAATTCGAAAAGTGATGCCACATTTCTGTGGTCCTAAAATTTGTGCAGTAAATTCTTACATATTTTAAATAACAATTTAACAAACATCTAATTTTTATGATAAACTGAAAACATATACCTACCTACCAAATTTTACGGATTTTTATTAGGGATAGAAAATTATATACAGCCAGATCAAAAGATGCAAAAGTCGCTTGGCAACACTATATATAAACCTATCTTAGTTTAGTTGGGCCACAATAAAGAGCTTAACATTAAGCGGCCACAATAAAGAGCTTAACATTAAGCTCGTTACTCTGGTACGGTATTGCATCTTTCCAGCTTGTCGCTGGTTAAAGTTTACAAGTGTTGGTCGCTGGTAACGTTGACAGACAGCGTTAGGTGCAGGCGCAGTCATGCACCAACCGTTCGCTCCGAGTAACCGGTTATTTTAGCATTTAATAACGCGACGGTACGTTACCTAAAAATACCGCGACAAAATAGCGTTACAGAGATAACGACCCATCTCTACTGGCATTGCCTCGCTCTCTTTAGGCTTGTTGACTACCTGCTGAGGTGTAGTGTAATAACAAAAAAATCTTATGAGTAGCGTATACAGTAACTGTGTTGTTTATAAATTCATGTAAAATATATTTAAAATAATTTTTGTATTAGTTTAATAGCCTGTATATTTCCATTATTATTGCAGAGTATCCGATGAAATTACAAAAATAATAGCGCAATTGCATTTTTCACATCATAATCATAATGAAGCCGACACTAGAATATTTGCGATCATCCTATATTATCAAATCTGGAGTATGGTAGAATAATAATAGAAGCTACAACAGATATTTTTGTCTTATCCCTGTATTTTGTGTCTAGAATAATTGTGTCGTAGATTTGATGTATTTATTTATACCGATTCATCATGCTGTGCGAGAATTAACTATAGAGAAGACAATAAGTGCTCAAATGAATTTGGGTAATTTATTTTTGTGCATTTATGCTTTGACTGACTGTGATACAGTTAGTTTTCTATTTAAAAAAGGAAAAACTAACGCTGTAAAAAATGTTTAAGACATACAGAAGATAAAGAACTACAAATAATACTTCAGTGATTTCATTACTTTTCAAAATCTGGCCCGGTATTTTTTTAAAAACCGCTGGAAGGAATTCACTACTTCCACATCCAGATTTTCCATCCATGTCTCTCAGAACGAATAATTTTTTTATGTGGAAATAATTGTTTATGGAACTTTAATAATATAATTTTTGAAATCGTCTACCCCCAAAAACCCATAAAACGATATCCCTCATCGGTAGTGGGGTGGAGGTGATGATAGAGGGGTGGTACTGGGGGTGGATGAAGTAAAAAAATATTCTGAGGTTTTTGATTCTTGTACACACACTAAATCACAATTGTTTAATTCCCTTTAATAATGGGGTGGGGGTGGTAATGGGGGTGGCTAATGCCAAAAAAACTTTTAAGACCTTATAGCTTTTCTTGTAAATACTAAATACCAATTTTATGAACTCTTTCCTGCTTGATTTATCTATTTACTCCAGTTTACTCCCCATCCCTTCAACGGAATAAGATGAAAATATAATCTAGTTCCAGATCACCTTAAAATACATACGCGTACGTACCAAATTTCAAGTCAATAACTTAAAACGGTTCCAGAGTAATCGTGCGCACAAAAAACATTACTGACAGACAGATCGACAAACAGAATTTTTTTTCACTCAAACTTGAAATCTCGACGTTTTGTGACATTCTAAGCCTATTTGAACAATAAAACTTTTCAAATTTTTTCTTGTCGTTACTATACTTCCACTGGATGTGGAAGTAAATGTTATATGGTCGACGGTAAGTCTGATATAAGGAATTTATCGCCTACCGAAGATTCTTTTTATCAACATATGTTGAGAGCTGCGTATCAAATTATTCTGCGGAAGAGTGCAACTGAGATAAACCCAGAAATTCCCGATCCAATTGATTTTGGTTGGGATTTGAAAAATAACGTACTTATTCCTAAATTAATAACTATAAATGTTCGTCCCAATATAACTTCTCAAAATGTATTTTGTAAATGTAAATTTAAAAAATGTATCGGAAACTGCAGTCGTAGCAAAGCTGGGTTGGAATGCATAATAGATTGCTACTGAGAGGGTAAATGTATTAGCTGTTAATTTAGTTTAAGTATAATGTATGTATGTATATTATTATTTTTGTATTTCTATTTCTCAAGCACAAAAAGTAAATTTATGTTCATTTAATTAGTTATATGGTTTTCTGTCTCTAATCAATATTTTAAGTAAAAATATAATAATTTTGGTTCTCAAGTAAACTAATCTTTAAATACCTTCGTTTTTTTTCATAATGACAAATGATAATATTTACGTATAAATAATAAATAACGGAAGCTGTACAAAAATAGTCATATCTTTTACAACAATAAAACAATGCAGATAATTCTTTCACCAAAAACTGCTCCATTCTATTCCGCAAATTTCATATCATAGAAGTATGCATCTATCTATAATAGTTTTTAAAATGTCTCGATACTGAAATTTACCGTGCACTCTTCGGGCATGCTTTGTTTAAACAATTTCTGTAGCATTTGTTAACAATAATTTCGAAAATTATTTGGCAGTACCAGAATCTAGAAGGAATAAGCTTTCCATTAGTTTGAAAATCATTAAGAAATATTAAAAAATAACCCTGTAAATGAGATGGGAACATAAAATTAATCAATTTTCAGTGACACAAAAATTTTCGGAAAAAATTTTTTTATGCTTTTTTGCAATCGCGGACAGAATGGCGCCCTCTGGATTTAGATGCGCAAAGTCATTCCAGATAATGTACATATTTTTTCAAAAGTATATCTTTGAGTTCACACCCTGGCATTTTAGGAGCGTCTTTTGAGAAGATTGATTCCCGACTATAGCGTGACGTGATACATAAATTATTGTTTCTTAGCTTAAAAAATGTTTCCTTACCAAATTGGGACAAGATCGGTCAAGAGGTAGTTGAGATATTGCAAAAAAAAATACAACTTTGACACCTTGTATCTCAGTAAGGAGACACATTTTATCTAAGTGTTTCAGGTTAAATCTTCATATTTTGGACTAAGGATTCTCCAGCTAGCGTATGTCCAATTCTTAACACCCTGTATAACCACCAAACAATATGTCACATGATTTTTAGTAAATGTTTCTATGAACAATTTTTTAACCAATGGGCTATACAGTGTGACTCATCTCGAGGACACACCTTCGTAGCTAAGTTATTGGTCATCCAATTTCAACCAAATATGGATCAGTATCAAAGAACTTTACTATATCCTTTTTGAGTAAAACAAAACTTATTACAGTCATTGGCGTGCATTTTTATTAATAAAAAAAGGGTCGACTTTTCGAGAAGTCATATTAGGCATCTTTTTACTGAAAAATTAATGCAATATTATTGATCAACTTTATTCAGAATTTAACAACATTTTGATTTTTGGTTTCCGAATTATGGCCCCTTAAAATGACCTATTTTAAACATTAAATAATCAATAAATTGGTAACGATGTTTTTTTTTCGAAAAAAAGCCATTCTTTATTTTCTCTTTAAATTCGTTTTTTCTACCATCCCATATTTTTCTGAATAACATGTGGTGGGGCGTTTGGAAAATTTTCAACCCTCTAAATCAATATCATCGCTACTCAATTCATTTTTTTTAACCACACAAAATACGCGCCACCCAAAACAATATAGTGGTGGTCAACTTATCGAATGGAAAACCAGATCACCTGATATGAGACCCGTAGATTTTCTTTTATGGGAAGTCTCGATTTCTAATTGAATAAGCTTTCCAACGATATACAAAATCGGCAAATGTAGTTTCGTATATCCTACGATAAACAAGAGCAAGAAAGAAAACAGAGAAATTAGGAAAAGAAAGATGGATGTACTGCTCCCAGCACGTTTCACACTTCGTGAAATCTTATTTTTATCACCTTGTCGTATGCATTGTAGTGGGAATAGATACATACATCTTTCTTTTCCTAATTTATCTGTTTTCTCTCTTGCGTTTTTTTAATTCAGGGCCCATATATAAAACTACATTTGTCAAATCTGTATATATAATCACTTGCACCTGTCATTTTTCCAAGATGGCGGACAAACAACAACAAAATAGTTAATTTCACAAGCATATAAAATGTACAAAAGTAAAAATAATTTAAAGTAGTATACCTTGACAAAATGGGCACTAAATCCAAACGAATTCAAACAAACTATTTATATGCATAACTATGGAGTTCCTCTCTGTTGTCTGTTGCGATTTTTTTTAATGAACTTTAGAACTAATTTCCGTGGCCGGTATGCAAGATTACACCCAACCGTTAAAACTCCGACGCTATACTAAAATATCCAGCAACCTTATAACTGTAATGAAGTACAGACGTACGCGTTTCAAGTGGTTCAGATGGTTATGCACACAAAAATAGCATCTGTAAAAGATATATCCAGAACAAAACAATCTTTTATGCGTTGCGAAGATAGTTTATCTCATTATTTATTTTTATTCAGTAATTAACTGGAACGCGGGATGCTATTTTGAGCGTAATTGGAAAAGTAAGTAGTGTCCTTTGAAGTTGTTTGTCATGTGGGGTTTTAGATAATTGCTTTTTAACTGGTTATCAAACTTGGAGGTCTTTTAAGGACACTGGAATTTAGTGAATAAATGTCGATTGTTGGGTAAAATACGTTTAGTACAAGTCATTCCTTAATTCAAACTCTTATATTTAAAAACCGTTGCAAAAGGAATCACTACTACCACTCCTAAATTTTCGGTGGGGGAGGTAGCAGAGGGGGCTGATGCAAAAAAATATTTTGAGGCCTTTGGTTCTTGTACACGCACTAAATCACAATTTAATTTCTTCGCCCTCTTTAATAATGGAGTGGAGGATGCAATGCATGTTGCTTAGGGTGGCCCATCTCTATAGGGGGTGAATTTTTTTTGCGTATTTTTTAAGTCTCACCCCACGAAAATATACTATTATACTAGGAATAATTTATGTCAAAGTTTCAGATAATTCGGTGAACGGTAACCCGTGCCGCATTCAGGTAGAAATTTGTAGATAAGATTTTATTACGGTAATACACTTAAATTTTACTTAAAATACAAATATCTACCTCTTTTCTCATAATGTTTTATTGGTGTAATTATTTCCTAGAAATTATTTGTTTTGGAAGTTTGGAAATATAATGCACCTACGGTAGGTTTTTATGTTAGTTTGCAATTATGTTTTACAGTGGTGACATTATAAGTTCTAGCATACGTTCCTTTTTGAAAAAACATTTAACGATGGCTGATGTTAGGATACTTTCATTTACTTAGTTGGACACTATTCGTCACAAATCAATAAATTGCCGTCTAATAGACAAGTATTACAAGTGCTCTTTTGTAACATTCGTGAAGTGAAGCTAAGTGTACATGAAAGTGCTAAATTAACAATAAAAGAGGTGTCAGTTTTTTGGGATAAAGCTCGCATTCCGACACGTCAGGATTTTCATTGTGTTAAACAACTAGATAAACTTTATGCAGAGTGGAGGAACTTACAAAAATCGGCTAAAAGGGCCAGTGCGTGAGTAAAGAAAAAAATTTCGTTGAAAAATTGGACGATCTCTTTGACATTTCTCATGCAAATGCATTGGAGTTGATGAAAATAGATGAAGATAAGCAGTTTTTAATTAACCAAAGAAAAAAGGGACGTCCTGGATTTATGCATGGTATTGATTACCAACTTGCTTCTCAAGAAAAATCAGCTGAGGAGAAATTACAGAAATTATCCGAACGAATGCAACGAAGTCAACAAGAAAAAGCTAGATTAGAGGAAACAGTCACCTGTCCATCATCAAGTAGTAATTCAGCCGACTCCAACGAAAATGAAGATGAAATAATCGAAGCCCAAGAAGAGTTGTTACAAGACCAGCCTGGCCCGTCACAGCCAAAAAAGAGGAGATTGTATGGAACATGTAACATCATCACACCAAAAATAGCCGCTGCATTTGATGCTTGCAAAATAAGCGACAGGTATGGAGTCCATATTTTGACGGCAGTAGCAGAAGCACTAGGACATGACACCACATCTTTGTCCATCTGCAGAACCACACTTCAGCGCTCTAGACAACGCATCCGCGAAGAAAGAGCTGAAATATTAAAAACTGCCTTCGGTAATTCTGAATTGCCGGCCCCAGTCATCCATTGGGATGGAAAACTTTTACCTTCTCTCACTGGAATGGGAAATATCGATAGACTTGCTATCTTAGTTACTAGTGGAGATATTGAACAACTACTTGGAGTACCAGCTTTGCCCAATTCAACTGGAAGAGAACAGACTGAAGCAGTTTATGATGTGCTTTGTGAATGGAATTTGGACGAAAAGGTAATAGCTTTGTGTTGTGGTACAACAGCATCAAATATGGGTTATATAAATGGGGCAGCCACACTATTGCAACAAAAATTAGAAAGAGATTATCTATATTTTCCTTGTAGACATCATATTTTTGAAGTGGTTTTGAGAAGTGTGTTTGACACAAAAATGCCTTCCTCATCGACCTCATCTGGTCCAAATGTGCCACTATTTAAACGTTTTAGGGAATTTTGGCCTAAAATAGATCAAAATAAACTAAAAACTGGATCAAAAATTAAACACATTTTACAACCAGTTAAAGCCGAAATTGTAAAGTTTCTAAATGCAGCTTTAACTTTGCAACAGCCTCGTGATGATTATAAAGAATTTTTAATGCTTTCTAAACTTTTTGTTGAAGAAGAGCCCACTCACACGACATTCTATCAACCAGGGGCATTTCATCATGCACGTTGGATGGCCAAAGCCATTTACTGTCTAAAAATATTTTTTTTCCAAGATCAGTTCCAACTAACTAAAAAAGAAAAAATAGGTATTGAAGATATATGTCTCTTTATTGTAAAGGTTTATGTAAAGGTCTGGTTTACAGCGTCATTTGCTAGTAAAGCACCGCTTCATGACTTAGACTTTTGTAAAGAACTCATTAATTATCAAAATATTGACAAAGAAATATCTCAAGCCGCAAGTAGGAAAATAGTGAACCATTTGTGGTACCTTAATTCAGTAAATGTTGGCTTATCTTTCTTTGAGGACGATATTTCAGTTACCACTAAAAGAGAAATGGTTAAAGCTTTGAATAGGAAAGCACCAAATCAAGAGGGTATTAAACGACTTATGATTAGTAACATTACTGACGTTGAAAACAAGGAAATTCAGGACTTCATATGCGAGAACACTAAACAGTTTTTTCAAAAATTAGGTTTGTCTATGGAATTTTTGGAAAATGATCCAACAACATGGAGGGAAAATGAAAGTTATACCCGATGTTTCAATATTGTAAACAAAATTAAAGTTGTAAATGATGCCGCTGAGAGAGGAATCAAACTTATTACTGACTATAATGACATTTTAACAAAAAATTAAGACCAAAAACAGTTTTTACCCCAAGTTGTAAATGATTATAAATCACAGTTTCCAAATGTAAAAAAAGAAACCCTGTCGCATGCTTTGGCCTAGTGCAAAAAATATTGTTTTTATTACTATATGTCTTGTAGATTTAGGATAATATTTGGTACTATGTATGAAAAAAATGTTTCATAATAAAATACACAAAGATAAAACGAGAGTTTTATTTCAAAAACTTCTAGTCTAGTTTTCTTAGACTACGAATTTACAGTAGTATGACACATGTCATAGTCACAACAGATAATGTATTTGATATTTGTATGACTTAATTAGTCATTCTAAAGATAAACGTTGCTGATTAAAAAAAAAACAATGCATTAACCAAAGAATGTAAATAATTCCATTTACTTTTATTATTGCATAATAATGCATTCTGCGGCTCCTTGCCTTCAATTTGCCTCAATAATATTTTGAGGGGACTGTTTTTTCTTCAAATGGAACCATTTGCAGGGGTGAGAAATAAAAAATTTCGATTTCGAAAAAGATGGGCCACCCTAAATTGTTGCTAATGCCAAAAAATTTTGAGACCTTGGCTCTTGTACGTACTATATTCCAAATTTATGGATTCTTACTTGCTTGCTTTGCCTACTTACTCCTCCCCCCATTTATCCCCCAAACTTTAAAGAAATAAGATCAAAATATAATCTAGTTTCAGATTTCGCTATAATACACACTGAAGTGTTGTTGTGTACTTCTGCGTAGCTGATAGGCTTCTGTTGGAGCTACGATTGTATAAACGACGTTTCGGTGGAATCTCATCTACCATCTTCAGGTTTTTGCTGAAAGCTGTCTACTGCTCTCCTCGTTGCTCGAACTGAACTAAACAGTTCAGTTCGAGCAACGAGAAGCAGCAGTAGATGGGTGTTTTCCCTCACAGTTGATAGGCTCCTGCCGAAGCTACTTGTCTAAACGACGTTTCGACAACTTTCAGCGAGAACTTGAAGATAGCAGATGGGATTCTTCTAATGTTATTATTTTAATTACGTATTTAGCGCGTACTTGTACAGCAATCAGAAAAATTTTATTGCATAATAGCAAGTCCTACTTCTAGTTTTTGAAAGTCGACAAAAATTCAAATACACATTACCTCTATTGCGAGTTGAGTACGTATGTAAACTTGTTATGTAATTATTTAAGTTGGACAAGGCACTGTAGTATATAATCACAGGGTAAGGTGAGGAGTATCTTTTAAGTTACTATCCAAAATAATGCCCAAAAATTTAACGTATGAGAAGTCATCTGTACAGAATGCTGTCAAAAAATCATTGTCTGTCTTATCATTATTTAATACTAGCTAATCATTTAAAAACCAGTGATAAGCCATATACAGACTGTTTTGAGCCTCTGATAATAAAAGATTACTATCTTCATGTTGTGTCACCAGGAAAGAGAGTGAGTTTGACAAAGGACTACTGTTTGGCAAATCGTGAACGTAAATGAGAAATAAAACCGGTCCCAAAACAGAACCTTGAGGGACACCAAATTTAAAATCAATGTTACCAGAATTAGCATTATTAAAATGAACAAATTAATGACGATCAGTCAAGTACAACATAAGCAATTTTCTGCCACCCTCAGAGAATTTGTAAAATTTTAGTTTGTTCACTAAAATATTGTGAGTTACACAGTCGAAAGCCTTACTTAGATCTAAAAATTGCACATGCATAAATTCTTTGGCCTCGAAATCAATATTTGTTTATTATATTTATCGAGTTAAAAGCTAACGTCGTTGATACTTTTGATCTGATATATTAACAACTATTAAATAGATTAGAAGTTTCAAAGTAATTCGTGATTTGAGATGTAAGAACTACCTCAAAGATTTTGGCAAATAATGGCACGATAGAAATAGGCCTGTATTTTCCGGATTATGAATACAGTTTTTTTTTAACAAACATTTGACAGTTTGAGACATTTTGGAAAGACATTTTTTTCTAATACATTCATTATTTATGGTGCGGGAGCTAAGTAGCTTTTTCGGACACTCATCGTTACAAGCATTTTCTATGCGCTGATTAATTCTATCGAACTGAAATAACGACAAAATAGACTTCTGGCATATGTCAGCCCGTCGAGTAGGCCATGGTTCAAGATATAAAAATCAGTGAAATTATATCATCGTTACAAAGCCATTTTTTTTGTGTGTACACATTTTATGTTTAGAATGAATAAAATAAGATCGCCAGAAAGTGTGGGCCATCAAGGGCGCAACCAGAAAGGTCAAAGAGGTAAAAAAACGGAGTTATATAACATCATCGTTACAAACTTTTTTAAGGTTGAGCATGTTTATTTAAATGTTTTGAACACAGAAAATAATTCCCACAAAGAAACTCCCGTCAGTAAGGCTAGCCAGAAAGAAAATGTTTAGGATTTTTGAAGAAAATTGGATTTTTTTTCGCATATTTCATCTCAGAACTCTAAACTCATCGTTACAAGTTCTGGCTCCTTTTTAAAACGTAAATATAAGCTCCTTCAACAATAGAATAGCCTCCCCGTAAAGTTCTTAGTGTCAACAAAAGTACTATAGGCTCTTAAATATACAGGAATTTAACACTTTCGGCTAACTTAACTCCGTACCGTGCCTCAGACGTATTGTATCATTATTACCTTTCTGGCTGCGCCTCCTGACGGCCACACTTTCAGGCGATCATATTTTATTCATTCTAAACATAAAATGTGTACACACATAAAAATGAGCCTCGTAACGATGACATGATTTCACTGATTTTTAAACAGTGTTCGTGACGCTCCTGACAGGAAGTGCCCCGCCAGAAGTCGGTTTTATGAATCGTTATCATCCATTAAACCATAAAAATATCTCAAAGTTCATAAAACGATGAGCTGCCGAAAAAGCCACCTAGCTCCCGCTCTATTAGTTTAGTGAGTGGAATGATAATAATGTATTTAATATATTTGAGAATTTTTATATTGATATCAAAAGCATCTTTACTCTGTTTGTTTTTCAGATTAGCGATAAAATCTAGGACTTGTAAGTGACTTCAGTAAAAATAAAATCCTTGCCAAAACCAGTTTTTATGGAACTTGTAATATAATTTTCTAAATTGTCCGTGGCAAATGCCAAGGAGTTAATTAAATTTTGAGCAATGTTTCCGAAATACTCGCTACAACAACGTTTTTAGTTCATCACTCTATTTTTATTAAATTCGGAGGAAAAAAGTTAAAAAACGCATCTTAAGACATACTTTTCATCTTTACTCAGTAATATTACGGCATAGGTGAGTAAGAACTATATATAACAGTATAAATGGATAACCCATTAAACTAAATAGTAGTCATATTTGGTTCCGAGGGCACGTTGCCATGCTAGACCCTTTATTTCCAAGTGTCACTGAAGCAAATGATTAACTAAAAAACAAGATAGAGTACTCACATTTTTGTATTCGTTGGCTTGTGTATACAGTTGAACTTGTGCACTATTATTCGGATATGTCCTAATTATCTTCTAATATTTATATTATTTTTAAATGTCGCAAAGCAATTATAAAAACAAGATAACATTCCACGAAATATAGAAATTTACTCTGATAAAGTTAGTAACGATTTTGATTTTACGGAATTGTAATAATGGGAAGTAGGCTATTTACAAGTTAGACAAAATTGACTATTTCAATCTACTGCTAACGATGTAGTAGTAGGGTAGGAGTGATAAATAAAACATAATAAAAATTATAATTTAAAAAAAACTTCTTAAAAACAAACTTTTAAAAATAACTGGTCCGCCATATTTGGGAGTCCGCCATATTGGATTTAGAATGACGTCACTTAGCTAACCACGAATTGTCATCCAAACTAAACGTGTATGCAAAATTTCAGCTCAATCGATTGGTGATAACTGTTTTAAAATTCAGTTGCAAGATTTGACCCATGCTAACAAGGCAAGTTAGATAAAAGCTTGTAAAAAGAGAATTTTTAATAAAATACAAGGCGCAGTTAACAATTGATCTACATAAAATAATAAAATACATGTTAGACATACGGTGTTTTTTTCACAATACAGCGGTTGACTTATCGACCATGACCATATTTACTGCTAAAATATTATTATTATTTTTATTATTAAATTATATGACTACTTGGTCGAGAGGCAAGCATACTAGACTCTCACCCAAGGGTCCCGGATTCGAGTACCGGCTGTGGCACTGGGATTTTTTCGGAAGAATAGTATACTCCGATATTGGGTGTCTCCAAACGTGTAGCCCTTCCCGCACAAGGCTCTTCCAGAACCTTCATCGATAAAGGGGTTGTATTATCTGTGGTGTGGTGTATTAAAAAACTAAAAGGAAAGACTTCCTTTCACTGAGTAGTGAACATGTTTTGTCTAGAGTAGCAGCAACACAGTCACAATGAGTACTAAAAGGAACCATTTAAAAAGGAAACTTTTAAATCGACAATAATCCAAGGAGTCAATGGATTTTGTTCACGATGGTAAGACCCGATACTTTCACTTAAGTATAAATAGATTTTATCCGGCGAATAACTATCTGACGGATAAGATAACCAAAGCTTGTTGCTATCTGTAGGATAATTTGCATCCAAACTTTCATTCAAAATATACCCTCGGTTAACTATCCGTTAGACATGACTTTAAGTAGCGTGGGCGTAGCTATTTTTATCTGGTAGTTAAAAGCCTTATCCGAAGGTCTAAATGCCGCACAGGTTATCCTAGGGATAAAGCATATTTACCGGTGGATATCACTATTTGTAGGCGGATATACCGCTTATCTTCGGGATAAAAGTTTTTTCTGCAGAAATATCACTATCCATAGATGAAAGTACCGGGCTTTAGAGTTCATCAAAAGATGGTTGATCATTGAGAACCAATTATTACCTTTACACCAAACTTTTATTCTGTAAAGGGTCTAACAATATGAACTGTGCCCCCAGTATTAATATGACAACTACTATTTTGTTTAATAAGTTATCCATTGATACTGTGACGTGTTTACACCCTTTTTGTAAACACCCTGTATCGTGGGTTCGGAAATTATAACACCATGGTAACACTAGGCACTAATTTATTAACTTACTAATTACAATTAATAACAAGCGCGGATCTAGAAATTTCAATAATTTATTTCTCGTCTGTGGCGCATGGGACCCATACGAAAAATGGGAAATAACATCTCGAGAAGCACTTCTCTAACGACCCCAAAAAAATTTTGAAAACGCAGTTTGCGAAAAATTTTTTCAAAATTCGGTTACCCCCCCAGATCTAGGGACTCCCGTTTAAAATTATTTTTTTTTGTCACATGCAATTTACTTTTCATAAAAATACAACAATACGTTTTGAAGTTTATGAAAATGTTTTCATTACTGACTGAAATACAACGAATTGAAATTTTGTGATATGTTAAATTGTAAATAATAATAACAATCGGAATAAATTCTAGTTGATGTACATTTGTTGTACAACTCATAATAAATATTTCCTTTTTTTGGTTCCAATAGGACTTGTCGATCTCGCGATATAAAAAAAACGATGGAAAATACGGTGTAAAAAATTAAATTGTTTAAATAAACAATACGCCGACCTCGCAAAAACTGCAAAATTGAACTATGAACCTAAATTGATTCCTTGAACACATTAAAAGAAAAAACTGCCCCAACCAAACAATTCACATTTCAAATTTTTTAGTCCTAATTTGACTCCACAGATGAGATAAGTTAAATAAAATAACTAGATAAATCTGATGAATAAAATCAAATTATCCTTAAAAAATACCCTAAAATACTCATTTTTCTTACAGTTTGTTATGTCAGGTTGCTATTTAAAAATAGAAAAATATTATTTGATTTGTAGGTAAGGGCGGTAGAGGTGGTAATTCCCACCCCCCCCCCCCTCCAAAAAGGGCTAGAATATAAAAGTCAGGCGAGAGTTAGAGTGGCTTAACTGCAGATATAAAATTGTATTAAGCTCACGCTTTATTAAAAGCTTTTATTTAACTTGCAATGTTTGTTTGTTTGTTAGTTTAGGTCAAATCTTGCAAGCTGAATTTCGATTAGTTCTAATTAAGCTAGAGCTTTGAAATTTGGCACACGTGTATAAGTCCGGTGACAATGCAACATAGTATAGCCATTATCGGTCTAAATCCAATATGGCGGACGTTCCCTGATATGGGTATCAAATGAAAGGGTTTAACGAGTAAAATACGATAAACTATGTGACGTCATTCTAAATTCAATATGGCAGACGTCCCTAGATGGCGGATCGCCTTTCTCTTCACAATTCCCTTGATATGGGTGTCGATTGAAAGAGTTTGACGAGTAAAATACAATAAACTATGTGGCGTCATTCTAAATTCAATATGGCGGACGTCCCAAGATGGCGGATCGCCTTTCTTTTCACAACCCCCTTGATATGGGTATCAATGAAAGGGTTTGACGAGTGAAATACGATAAACTATGTGGCGTCATTCTAAATTCAATATGGCGTACGTCCCAAGATGGCGGTGGAAAAGGGGTGGGGAGAGATGGGCAAGGGGTGAAAAAGGGTGAGACGAGATGGGGAAAGGGTGGGGACGGGGTGGGAAGAGGTGGGGAAGAAGTGGGAAAGGGGAAGGGAATGGGTGGGGAAGAGGTGGGAAAGTAGTGGGAAGGTGTGGGCAGAGGTGGGGATGGGATGGAAAGAGGTGGAAGGGGATGGGAAAGGGGGAAAGAGGTGGGAAAGGGGTGGGAAAGGGGTGGGAAGAAGTGGGAAGTAGTGTTAGAGGGGTGAGAAGACGGGAGAGGGAAGGGGTGGATGGCGGTGGCAAATGTGTTTGTCTATAAAATAAGTAGACTAAAAAGTAAAAAATAAAATTATATAAAACAAATTTTTAAGAAAAAGCTTTTATTCGAAAAAACTACTAAAAAGTAAAACTAATTTTTTTAAAATTCATACACCTGGAAACCAAAAGCTCTGGGGGCGGTCAATTGAGGAAAGTAACTATGCAATAGCGCTAGATGACCGTCCCCAAAGCTTTTGGTTTCCAGGTGTATGAATTTAAAAAAAATTATTTTTACTTTTTAGTAGTTTTTTCTTAAAAATTTTTTTTATATAATTTTATTTTGATTTGCAGCGTGCTTTCTAAAGTTGAATTTATTGCCACATGACGCTTCTTAGAAAAGAGAAAGTCAACCCCTCATAAATTGTAATTCTATCCTGACCCACTTGATGAGGTATAGGAGGTTTCGTATATTGGACCCGTTTAGTGTGACGTCAGATTCTAGGCAACCAACCAAGGGCGGATCTGGACCTTGAGCTTGGGGGGGGGGGGTAACACTGAACCCAAAATTAAAAAATAAAATTTTAAAACGAAAGTTAATGGTTTACACGATCTTGGGGGGGGGGTAATTACCCCGCCCCCCCATAAATCTGCGCTTGCAACCAACAATACAAGTGTGTGTTGCTAAAGATTTTGAGCCGTATGTACTATACATTTAAGGGCGAAAAATATGGCCGTTGATCAGTGCTTCCAATTTTATTTGGTTATAAAAACACATATTAATTTAATATGTAGAACTAATCTAACCTACCTTAGGTATATGGCCTATGAATTAAATTGTCTTAAATACATCATATAATAGAGTAATAACACAAAGTTGTTAACGGCGATTTTTGTCAACCTTAATAGCAAGGTGCATAAGAACGAAAATAATAACTCTAAATTTCGTTATTGTTGGTTGCCTAATATTTGACGTCACTACTAAACAGGTCCACAAAAGCTCGCAAAACGACGTAAAGGACACCGACCGTTTTTGCTTAGTATACCGCCGGCGCCGGCGTTAGGTTAAGCAGTACACAGGACCGTACTTAAAATATATTTTTAGTTTTAAACATTGAATTGAAAGATACAATTAAATCCACGTTTTTATGCTTATCTTAGCCAAAAACAAAAACTGGTATTCTTTTGAGAACACCATTTTCTTGACAGTGAATAATACAATATCGGACTCAGAAGTGTAAAATAAGTATGTTTACAAAAATGTACACAAACTTCAACGATACCAGTTTTTCTTATTGCCAGCAAGATCCAACGACGCATATCCCTTGCCAGGATAGGATGGTAACAGGATTGTTGATTAGGAAGTAAGAGGTTAAAAAAATAAATAAACAAACCAGCACTTTTCAGTTAAAAATAACCAACTATTGCAAAATAACAGCGTAATAAACTTTCTTATTAAAATAATATAATAAAGTTTCAAAGTAAAAACTGAATAAAAATAAATAAATAAATAAGCTCAACAACAACACAATATAAAATAACTTTAAATTAGTAAGAAAATTAATAGCATTTTCTACAGTAAAATAAATAAAATAAAAACATTTCTTAAAATGTTGCAAATAAAACATGTTTCAAACTTACCAGAAATAATAACACTTTTCCAAAATAAAAATATTGAACCTTATCACAATCACTAACACAATACCACTCACTTACAATCACTGCCTTTGTCACTGTCATAAATGTACCCACATTTGCTTTACTGCTAACCAAGATAAATTATTTATTTCAACAGAAAGATTTAATAAAACTTTTCATTACACTTTTAAAACGAAGCAATAGTTAGTTTAACTCTGATAGTCCACGTTGACTACGTTGATTATTTCAACCTATCATCAAGCCGCTAGAGCAAATTTCAACCAATTATATTCAGTGGGATTGGCCTACATTCTTGTTAGGAAATATGTATGACCATTTTTGTGATAATAATAAAGGAAGCCGAACACCTTTATGGCCTCTTTTTATAAATAAACTGAAAGTGTTATGCGGTCGGTACCCTTTACAGATTTTTGTGAGCCTTTTTATATCGCTGAATTATATATGGAACCTACTGTACTCAGGTCAAGTTTTTGGCATAATGGTTTTAAAGTTAATAGATTTATTATAAACCCTCCCCACGATTGACACATTTTATAAACCGCCCTACAAAAAAAATCTATTTACGCTCTTGCTCCTGTATCTATCTCGTTTTAACAAAAATAACACAGCTCTCCGATACCAGGATATACGAATGGAGTAAACAAAATGAACACGATAAAGTTAATAAAGTAAATTAGTTTTTATTTGCGTAGATATGTTTCATTAACGCATTCAATTAATTAGAGAGCTGACGGCTGATACAAATATAATAACGGAAAATGGCAAAACAAACACCGGGGTTATGAAATTTAATTAACAATCATACCCAATACGATAATGATATCGACAATTTTTTTAATACCCTATATTCATTTCCTTGGTAATCGTTATAGATAATTAATTATTCTCTTTATTATTCACATCTTGCCAGACGTTTTATGATCCACGAATAATCCCAATTCTAGTTGACCTCCGCTTGCTGTATGGCACGTCTGACAGCATCACGGCATTGACCACGGTTACCTGTTAGGCGCACACCCTCGCCAAAGCTCTTTCCAATCAGCTCCTCGGTGGCATCGTTTTGGAGGGCATCCTCTTCGCTTGTTGCCAACTGGTTTTCCCTGAACTATCAACCGTTCTATAGAGTCCGCTTTACGACTGATGTGACGAAAAAATTAGTAGCCCAGTCGTTGAAGGTATTTACTTCCAAAAACTCGCAAAATGAATGATCTTTTTTTGAATGAGTTCTTGAAAGTGTATAGAATAATATCCTCAAAAGTTTACATTTCGCTCGGATGCAGAACATAAAAAAAAAGTGAAAAAAAAAAAATGTTTCACCCATTTTTTTCAAAATTTTGAAATTAAGTCAAGGTAGGAAAAATAAAAAATACAGATGGATAGATCACGTGTTTATGAACAAAAAAATGCGCTAATAAAATTTATCGCTAGAGCCACGGTATTCCCGGAAAAAATAGATAAGTAACGTTATTAGTACAGTAAACGAAGGAAATGGCAGGGAATATTTTGGAGTGTTTGGGATATTTGGACCCTTTATGTAAAACCATGCGCTGATCACGAAAAAAATACTAAAAAAATCCCAAACATGTCGCAACATGTTCTTATAAATTTTTTTTAGCAAAAAATTCAAATATAAGTATCATAAAATAAGCATTTTGTTGAAAAAAATACAAGAATAAGAAGTGTTTAAAATCGCATTTTCCATATGACCATGGTATTAGATTTGCAATTTTCCGTTTAGTTTACCGGAAAAACGCAAAAACTAACATATAAAACTAAAAATTGCAAATCTAATATAACATAGCCATATGGGAAATGCAATTCTAAACACTTTTTGTTTTGTTCATTGTGCAAGTTTTTGGAGATTTTACTATAAAATTTCCTCTGTTGACTGGGCTATAGAGGATTCGGAAGAATACGATGCTGGAGAGTCGCTTTTGGGGTCGTATTTCTTGGAGAATCGAGGTATTAGTACGATGAGCTGTCAAGGGAACTCGTAGTAAACCTCTCTAGATCCACCGTTTGTCTGCTTCCCTATCGGTCCACGCTCCGATTAAAGAACTTATATCTAGATACATAATGGCACTGATTTATTTGTCGCTGAAAGACTCACAATCTAAGGCACTTTTTCCCATAAGTTGCTGATTGGCCCATCGGCGTATTCGCGGCCGCTCGTGCACGATCGGCTTCAGTTCGATTATCATAATCTCAGTTGACAGTTCGGCCATTAATGTCAATAAATGTTTTTCGTGTTCTCCGACCAAAAACTGGTGAAAAAGTAATTTTATTTTAAGTTGTGATTTGCTTAATACCTAAATAATATTCTCTATTCACATTTACACAGTTTAGTGACAATATATTTTGTGCAAATAAATAGTGAAGTGCTGTGCCGTTTGCAGAAAGCAGTTTAGAAAAGAAGAAAATCGATCGTTCCATAGTCGTAACATGATGAAGTTCAGTTTACAGTTATAAAGTAAATAGCAATTAAATTTTAATATCCTTTCAATACATATTTATCTTACTGTTTTATCTTACTGTAATATCGTATGCCTACATCACGTTATATAAAGAGCCGGTAATGCAGGAATTGCAATAATTCATTTTAATGAAAATGTTTACAATTCTACACATTTTCTATACACACAACGCCACTGTTGCCTATGGGATGTGATGTTCATCTATTCATTTTAATGGACATATAATGTGACTATGTTAGGAGCAAACAATTATATAGTGAAAAGATAGCCTGTTATGTATCTAGATATAAGTTCTTTAATTGGAGGGTCCACGTCTCAGAGGCGTAAAGAAAGATGGAGAAAAGAGAAAACTATAGGGCGTTAGCAACGGGACAGGAGCACCGCACCGGAGGGCCAAATTTTTAATTTTTGCGAAATTATGGAGAATGCCGTTTAGCTCATAAATGTATTTATGCGGATAATTCCATGGGGGTAGCTCGGAAGCGAATCCGAAATAAGCTACCCTTATTGGGTTATATGCCGTCAGTTCTCTCGAGAGAGCGGGAAACTCTCATATAAGTTATATATTGCCGTAAAACGGATTTCAGCTGACGTGTTCTTATGAATGATATACCGGGTATTTTTTTATTCTTTCTGAATTTAAAAATGTCATTTTTGGTACACATAAATTAGACAGAAGTGAGCTACTTTTAGACTAATAGGAACGAAAAATTCGGGTTGAACCGGAAGTGACATCAACTTTTTTTTCTTAAATAGAATGACTATATTTTACTTCCACATCCAGTGGAAGTATAGTAACGACAAAAAAAATTTAAAAAATTTTTATTGTTCAAATAGGCTTAGAATGTCATGAAACGTCGAGATTTCAAGTTTGAGCGAAAAAAAATTTCTGTCTGTCTGTCGGTCTGTAACTTTTTTTTGTGCGCACGTTTACTCTGGAACCGTTTGAGATATTGACTTGAAATTTGGTACACATATGTACTTTAACGAGATCTAGAACTAGATTATATTTTCATCTTGTTCCGTCGAAGGAAATTGGGGTAAATTTGGAGTAAATAGGTAAATCAAGCAGGTAAGAGTTCGTAAAATTGATATTTAGTATGGACAAGAGAAGCTAAGGTCTCAAAAAAAATTTTGGCATTAGCCACCCCCATTACCACCCCACCCCATTATTAAAGGGGATGAAAAAAAATGTGATTTAGTGTGTGTACAAGAACCAGAAACCTCAAAATATTTTTTTACTTTATCCCTATAATAAAGTAAATATCAGTAAATGAGACCATTATGAAATAACTCTTTTTATCAAAAAGATTCATAGTCAAGTCATTCGTAGCATCACGATTTTTTTTATGAGTGGCTATTAAAAAACATATTTTCAAATTCAATGCCCTTCTATCTCAGAAAAAGTATTTTAGGACCTATATTTATAGGAACTCTTATTCTCAAAATAATGCCGTCTAACGGCTGTCGTCTTGCTAATAAAAAGTGAGACACTCTGTATGGTGAATACCATACATTGAATACGCGTAGCAGATATTACATCTCTTCCAACCAGTGAAATAATCTGGTTCAAGATTAATAATATTTTTTACGTCGGTTCTGTAACAAATTTCGCATGTCGTCCATTGACGCAACTAGGGGGGGGGGGGGGGGCAGGGTGGGCCGGGCCCACCCCAAACTAGCCACGGCCCACTCCAGAGGAAAGAATAAAAATTAGCAAAAAAAATTTAAATTTATCGACTAATGTATCACTAAATTATTCGGAATCCATAAATTTAAATATCTAAGATAAGGTCTCAAAAAAATTTTTGGCATTAGCCACCCCCACCCCATTATTAAAGGGGATGAAAAAAAATGTGATTTAGTGTATATACAAGAACCAGAAACCTCAAAATATTTTTTAACTTCATCCATCCCCACTACCAACCCCCTATCACCACTCCCACCCCACTACCGATGTGGGGTATCGTTTTATGGGCTTGTGGGGTAGAGGATTTCAAATATTATATTATTAAAGTTCCATAAACAATTATTTCCACATACAAAGTTTTTTCGTTGTGAGTGACTTGGATAGAGAATCTGGATGTGGAAGTAGTGATTCCTTGGGCAGCGGTTTTTTTTTAAGTAACTTTGAAAATAAAAGTATTTTGTAGGCTTAATATTTCAGAAAACTATAAATTCCTATCACTCTGTATAATCTGAGATATTACTGACCTGGTTTTAACTGTCTAGAGACGAGAAAAATTGTTAAAATGGGTAACCTTTAGTCCTAAAATTGAAAACTTAGTTGATAACCCAGATAATTTTAAAATATTTACTTAATAACATATTTCTTTATAAATGTAGATATATTCGGCATTATTTGATCACTGACTAATATTTGTTATTGTTATTAATCATCGAAAGTATCTTTCTTTTATAATTCAATTTACTTAATGAGTATTCTTCTGAAATTATGTATTTGGCGTAATTTGACATTGATTAATTAATAATTATTTTCTCCATATAGTACAGGGAAAGATTGAAAAAAAATGACTGTAACTCTAAAAAAAATTGTGCAGACTTTAAACTTTGGTTATAAGTTTAAAATAGGCCAAAATTCACGAAAAAAAAAAGTTTAGAAGTTTTACGGATACGCGGGAACCTATAGGGGATAAAAAGGAGTATTTTTAATAAAAAAAATCGACTTTTCTCCATTTTCTCGGAAAATATGGCATTTACAAAAAAATAGTTCAAATAAAAGTTTTTTTTTTTTAACTATTTAACGTCGGCCTATTTCCGCTACCAGGGCCTATTACCGACGCCAGGAGACGAGCTACCCCCAACCTGGAAATTTTACCGAACCTCTTCCCTTCAGAAGAGTAGGGATCTTTTACTTGCCTAACATTTAATAGACAAGGGACCGCCTGCTTTACATCCCCTCCGAAGGACCGTATATCCACTACGTAATCCTCTAGAAGGTGGGACGAGAACGCTGTATTTCCCAAGATAGGTGGGTCACCCATCCAAGTACTAACCGCGCTCGACGTTGCTTCAACGGAATATCGACTGATATTCACATTGAAGTCGCCTCTACGCTCGCCCCCAAATAACAGTTGTTTCTGGCAATATTATCTTTAATTTTGTGTTTTCAAATTAATTTTATAGCAATATTAACCGAGATACGGCCATTTTTCGATGGGCGAATGGCGGATGGATTTTTTTTCTAAAACAAGTGTTTTAAAAGGACAAAATAAATTGAGCATCTAGGTGATGCTATTATATTAACGAAAAACAGCATTTTTGAAAGAAAACTTAATTACTGAGCAATTACAATAACAAAATGCCGACATTTTGTTAACAAAAATGTGAAAACGCACATTGAATCGGCCATAATTTCTTTATTTTTTGTGATGTAGAAACAAACAAAAAATCATTTTAAAGATTGATTATTGAGATATTTGTAGAGAAACAAGAATGTTAGGTTTTTTTAAAAATCCCTTTACAGTTTAAAATGCAATTTTCTTTCTAAAGCAAGGGCTGTAAGCCGATGAAAAAATTTGAGCGTCTAGTAGGGTGAGCTGAAAAACACAAAAATTTGAATTTGCAGATATCACAGTTTCTAATTTATTACTATGTATCTAAAACTAATTCGGGTAAATTTTTAGCCAAATCGGTGAATATCTAGCCGCGCCCCCACGGCCTTGAAAATGAAAGAAAGGGCTAATTTTTCGATTTTTAACATTTTTTAAATTGACATTTGAAATTTTTTTGACTCATTATTAATGTCTAAACGCGTGTAGCAAAAGTTTTTCGTATAAAATATTTTTCAGTTCCAAGGAAATTAGAAATTTGTCACTAAAACGTAGAATTCGACGAAAATAAGGTTTTTTGTATAAAATTTCTAATGTCCTTTTAACTGAAAAATATTTTATAGGGATTATTTCACTCATTAACGCTATAGCCAATGAGAGCCCGTTTTTTCACAACATTGCACCAATCAAACGTCATTATTAGTGGTAATTCAAGCTAGATCTGCTTTTTGACAGGACCAACATGCAAAATTTATCGCTCTAATTTTTTAGGTCGCTGCAGCGGCAAATATTGCGAAAATTTTTTGACGTTTTGTGTCGTGACATCTTTTCGGCAAATAGGACAAATCATGCTTTTAAATGTTATCTATAAATATCTTCTCTAGCTTATTACTAATTGCTAACGTAAATTGTAAATTGTAGTACTGTGGTAATAACTTAAAAAGCCAATGCTGTGTGGAACTTATATAAGTTCGGGACAAGTTATAGGTACACAGCTTTCAATGGCTTAATACCTAACATAATTACAAAATAATTTTTCCAACTAAAATTAAATGTGAATATCTACGAAGCAGACAGATCAGTTATTTCATGATAAATACACAAATGTAGGTACTTACTTATGGTAATTCATCAATCATTACAAAGCAGCTAACACTTATTTGGAAAATCAAAACTCTGAAGTATCACTATATACATTATAATTCGTTGTACTTAAAGTCTCTCTACTTAAACAAGTAAACCTTAACTTAACTATCAAACTTCTCAAATTAGAAACAAGGATTAAATACATAAATATATATTAATAAACACTTTAATATAATAATTCAATTCACTCTTTAGGCAGTAACTAAGTTAAGCTAGCGTTACTAAATGGCGGTACCATACCATGATACAAAGAATACAAGGTATGGCATTGCGCATGTGGGCGGAGCCAAATCGACAGTTGCTTCGTCACGCGGTGATAATTTTCTACCCGCTTCCTTCGTAAAAGTGAGTTTGCCGACGTCTGTGGAAGTTATTTTTTGGATTATTTTAGTTATTTTAGTGTTCTTGCAATAACCTTTAGTTATAAAAATGCGTTGTGCATTGACATCATGTAAAAGTGACAATATGTTTAAAACGTATTTATGCGGAGATACAGCTCATTTATAAAGAACCATGCTTACTAAGAACACTGAGAATCCCTATTTATTCAAAATTCCAATGAGTTCAGGCAAATCCATGATACAAATTCATGAGGAAAATCCTATGTAATTTAAAATCCCGCCATCACCGCGTGACGTCTTGTGCCAACCGGACCGATTTTGGCGAACTGAAGATCATACCTTCTATTCCTTGTATCATGGTACCATACCATCTGAGCCGGCAGCCTTAGAACGTAATATGCAATTTGTGTGATTTCACCCGTAATGTGATTGGTTGAAGCGTGCTTTGTTGCGATGACTAGTCTTATAAGTTACAGTACCTATGGTTTAACGTATATTGTTTTTCTTGATTGTCATAATTTAAACCTACTTTGTTTTTTATTAGATGAGTCGCTTTGGAAATGCATTTTTATGTGACGTAAACGATGAAATTGAAGATAAAGGTGAGTAATCTCTAAAAAGCAACAAGGAAACGTCTGAAGGCAATTAATTACTGAACATAATATTGAAGATATACTTAATGAATTATTTATTCGTGAAATATTCTCCACAAATACCACTCGTGCTTTAAATTTTATCAAAAATTTTTTCTCAAGCTAAGTTGCCCCTAGTTAATATAACTCGTGCAAATTGGCAGTTTATTATTAAAGATTAAATCCCTCCCGCTAAAGCGGTCGGGATTTAATCAGATAATAAACTGCCAATTTGCACTATTTATATTACCAGGCAACACGCTTTCGAAAAAATTTTCGATAAAATTTTAAGCACTAGTGATATTACATACGAAAACTTTTGCTACACGCGTTTAGACATTAATAATGAGTCAAAAAAAAATTTCAAATGTCAATTTAAAAAATGTTAAAAATCGAAAAATTGGCCCTTTCTTTCATTTTCAAGGCCGTGGGGCGCGGCTAGTTATTCACCGATTTGGCTAAAAATTTACCCGAATTAGTTTTAGATACATAGTAATAAATTAGAAACTATGATATCTGCAAATTCAAATTTTCGTGTTTTTCAGCCCACCCTAGCGTCTAGGTCACACTATATATTAACCAAAAACAGTATATGGAAATATATTTTTTTAATTACTGTCTACTAACATTAATAAAATTGCAACGTTTTTATTAAAAAAAAAAAAAAATGTGAAAAAGTGCATAACTTCTTTTTAACATTTAAACTGAATACTTCGTCTTATAAACGTTTGAACGCCACCTTTAGACTTCCAAATTTCCGAAACCATTAACTACAACAATTAGAAAAAAAGAAATTTCATCCTTAATTTACTAGCTTTTTTATTTGTCTCTAACATGTTTTTGCTCAATGTAATAACTTTCGAGTTTTTTTTTTAGGTTTTCACCCCTTGAAAAGCGTGGTATCCGCCCCCTATAAATTATATAATTATATATATCGCATAACATAGAAACTTCTTTTTTTTATGCATTTACTATTAAGCTGCCAAAAATGAACAAGATCTAATTCATATGACATTATTCCGAAGTTAAAACCTCTAGTATTTCGGTTAATTATTGCTATAAAATTAAATTAAAAACACCAAATTAGAGATAATTTTGTCAGAAACAACAACTTTTATTTGCACTATTTTTTTGTAAATGCCATATTTCCCGAGAAACTAGAGAAAAATCGATTTTTTAATTAAAAATACCTGTTTTCACTCCCTGTAAGTTCCCGCGGATCCGTAAAACTCCTAAACTTTTTTGTTTCGTGAACTTTGGCCTGTGCCTATTTTGAACCTGTATCCAAAGTTTAGTCTCCACATTTTTTTTTCGATAGTAAAGTTTTCCTGTACTAATAATACTTAATGAGTAATGAGTAATCTACTTTTGTCAAAAAAATTGCAAGCTATATTTATAGAAGCTGTTTGATAATTACAAGGCATATTTACGTGACCTTAATTTTTTTCAAGGTTCAATTTGTTGCTATGACAAATTTTTAAATAGCAAATTACATTTTTTTTTACATTTTTAAAATATAACGCTGCTGATGTTGGTTCTCAAATTTGTTGCTATTATCGTATTGAAAAATTTATTAATTAAAAACATGTAACAAACGAAATAAATGATTGGTAAGGCCACTCCACACTTACTTTCTCGCGTGACTGAATTTTTTTTCACTAATGTGAATTTTCTGGGGAAAACAAATAATGGCAAATTGTTGAGTGTAATGCACTTTAACGTATACAATTTGAGCAAAATCATTAGAGCCATTTTTGAGAAAATTCCTGTTTTTTCTGAGGTTAACTACCCTTAATTTTAAGGGTAGATCGAAAATAAAAAAGACTTCTAGAGATATTTGTAAGAGGACTTTTGAATTTAAACAAGATCGATCAACTAGTTTCAACACTAGGTCTAAGCGGTCTCGGAGGTTGTCTTCTTTCTGGATATCTCTGTTAATACACAGTTTGTGATCTAGTTGCCTTACGTTAAGTTTCTCCATAAATAATCAATATGTCAACTTTTTCATCTCTTGAATATTTTTTAGCCATGTTATATTAACTTGTTTATACACTCAAAGAAATAGTATGGGTAAATTCAACAAAAAGAAAATGGTAACTAACAATATCGTTAATTTTGTTAAACTAAATTATATTGATGGTATTTTTAAACAAAAAGTGATTGTTATTATAATTAATAAAACATTGTCGTACAACAAAACAAACATTAACTTAAAAAATAGATGAATCAGACTTATTTTTTTCATCTGACTATTATTTTGTAGAATTCTGTCAAATTAAACTAGATAATAGTATATTTTATTTTTAACTATTGTCGAATTGTAATTGTAATCATTGTAATTGTAATGATTACTTACTTAACCAACTAAATTTTATGTTCAAAATGACAAAAAAATTGTATGGTGACAAAATTTTCGACTATTCTTTTCTGATTGATTTAACTATGAAACTAGATAGGCGCGATTTCATATGCTCTTTTTGGTTGAATCCACTTATCATTTTTCTTTGAGTGTAACAAATTCAATACAGTTACTCAGATAATCAGTGAGTAATGTCAAGAGTAATTCAATTGACGATTTGCATGAAAGAAAGTTTGGTAAAAAGTGTCTAGATTGGTATCACTGTAATTCACTGCACATGTTTACCAACTCCTCTAATTTCCAAACTTTGCAACAATTAAATACCTATAATATAATCATCATAACATTGTTTTCATTATCTTTAATGTTAAACCTACTTCCACTGAATATAAATCATATTTGTTAGGTTGTTTCGTAGTCTACAATATTTAAAAAATGTCGAATTATGCAACACTGTTCCAACTCTCAGTTTAGAAGAGTTGGCAGCAGTGATTGACAAAGTGTATAATTCGACATTTTTTAAACATTGTAGACCTCGAAACAACCTAATAAAGATGATTTATATTCAATGGAAGTAAGTTTAACATTAAAGATAATGAAAACAATGTTATTATTATTACATTATAGGTATTTAATTGTTGCAAAGTTTGGAAATTAGATGAGTTGGTAAACATGTGCAGTGAATTACAGTGATACCAATCTAGACACTTTTTACCAAACTTTCTTTCGTGCAAATCGTCAATTGTTGCGAATGTCTGTAATTTTCATGGTTATCTGCAATTGTGGGTTTAAATGTAGATAGGTATCTTATTCAAATTATCTGTTGGCGCTTACCTTATAAAATACTTTTATTATTACAAAGGATATCGTTATGAGATGATTAATGGCGAAAAAAAAATAAAGTTTATGAATCATTATTTTTGATTAATAAAAGAAACTAGCCAGGGCCGTACTCAGACCGGTTTTCTCGGGTCATTTGTCCGGGGCCCGGAACTATAAGGGGCCCGCCCGGGCCTACAAAAAAAATTAAAATTAATCCTTTCCATTTTTTAAATCCTTTCCAAAATAAGGGGGCCCGAAAGATTTACTTTGCCCGGGGCCCGCCAAAGCTGGGTACGGCCCTGAACATAGCACGATCCCATAGGTCCCCTACGGAAATGAAAATTAAGTTCTGTCTTTTGAAAAAACCTCAAATAGTCGTACCTATCAGTAATTCAGATAACTAATTTGTTCTTTACAGACAAGTCTACAACCTTACTAATAATTTCTATAGCCTACTTTCTTCTCATTTATTTTTTGGAATTTTTTAAATCGGAAAAAATTGTTGTACTTATAATTTTATACGTAATAAGAAATCATCAAAAAAATACAGTTTTTCTATTTAAGAAAAAAAAATTGATACCACTTTCGGTTGAACCGGAAGTGTCATTTTCGTTCCTGTTGATCTAAAAGTAGCCCACTGTTGTCTAATTTACGTGTACCAAAAACGAAATTTTTAAATTAAAAAACAACCATAAAATTGGGGGCATACATTGACATGTGGCCATCCGGTAGATGTCGAAACAGTATGTCAATGTTTTAAAGTTTCTTGAAATAGCTACCTTGGTAAGTGCTTTTGTTTTATTTATTTTCGGTTTCATCAGCCCCCCCCCCCACATCAAATCATGTGCCCCGGTAAAGCGGCACCTACTGACCCTCTTGTGGGGGCCCTGGGTTTCATTGAACGGAATGGTTTAAAATAAATAATATCATTGTGATAGTTGTACTGTACATAATGTGCATATTGTCTTTCTTTTGATAGAAGGATAAATGTTTATATTTATCCGTGATAAGATTTTTGTAGAAGTTAAAATAATTACTAGTATTTTCTGGAAATACATTTACTTATTTAATAAGGCAGTCTTTAACAACAATACTGGGAACTCTATCTACACCGGACGTTACTTTATTTTTTTTTAATTTCTTCTAGGCTAATGCTCATGATAATACTATTTATATGCGTATTTGCGTTTGCTTGGAAACCGTTTATATATAAAAAAAAAAAACAGGAAGAAGCAGGCCGGCAAAATAGTTTTTAGTTTGGGATCTACGGTCTTGAAGTCGACAGGGGGGGTCGACTAAAGAGTATACAAAAACGAAAACCAGATTCTTATGTAAAATGTCATACCGGATTCGAAATTCGAGAAAGAAGCATTTATTTACAAAAATTAGAAAAAACATCAAAATATGTATTTTATTATTTCCCACTCAATATTCCGCTTGTCATTAGCGATATCAAATTTAAATTTTAATAAGATATTCTTTCAACCTTTTCCGTAGCTATAGTTAAAAATGCACTTATTATTATTATTATTTTAGACGAGCCGTACTATAATAACCTACAACGATCGGCTCTTACAAAACGCAAGAAGGCCTACACTGAGAAAAGTACACGTAAAATTACAGCCTCCTTACATTAGAATTCATGGAATTTTACTGATACAATGATGTAGTAACAAATCGCTACAGAAAGATACATGTAAAAAAACCGCTGCCCAAGGAATCACTACTTCCACATCCAGATTTTCTATCCAAGTCACTCACAACGAAAAAAATTTGTATGTGGAAATAATTGTTTATGGAACTTTAATAATATAACATTTGAAATCCTCTACCACAAAAACCCATAAAACGATACCCCACATCGGTAGTGGGGTGGGGGTGGTGATAGGGGGTGGTTGGTAATGGGGGTGGATGAAGTAAAAAAATATTTTGAGGTTTCTGGTTCTTGTGCACGCACTAAATCACAATTTTTTTTCATCTCCTTTAATAATGGGGTGGGGGTGGCTAATGCCAATTTTTTTTTTGAGACCTTAGCTTTCCTTGTATATACTAAATGCCAATTTTATGGACTATTACATGCTTGATTTACCTATTTGCCCCAAATTTACCCCAATTTATCCCCCCAACCCTTCGACGGAACAAGATGAAAATATAATCTAGTTCTAGATATCGTTAAAGTACATATGTGTACCAAATTTCAAGCGGTTCCAGAGTAAACGTGCGCACAAAAAAAAGTTACAGACCGACAGACAGAAAATTTTTTTCGCTTAAACTTAAAATCTCGACGTTTCATGACATTCTAAGCCTATTTGAACAATAAAATTGTTTTCTGTTATCATGTATCTCATACGTCTAACTCTTTATTTCCCAATGTCATGCAATAATTATTCATTTTTTAAGCTTTTAACCCAGAACACTCATTTAGGTTACAAGTGTTAATAAACCACATTTAAATCTGATAAATTATAAACAACAATAAAAGCTCCACTATTTTGTTCTAAATTAAAAAAACACACATGTTAAAGGGGTCTACACACGATCCAGCGGCAGGGAGCCAGCCTTGTCGGAACGCTTTGAAGATAATTGGAATTCCAGCGGACAAGTTCACTTTTACGAATGAGTTCAAAGCATGCCGACAAGGCTGATTCCCTGCCGCTGGATCGTGTGTAGACCCCTCAAGAAATGCTGTATTTAACTTCTACGTCCACCACTTGCTTTTGCAGTTATGCAAAAAGAGATAACGAATTATTTACATTTTTATTTGAGGCACTCATCAAAGGTGCCGCCTTCCTTTGCTTTGAACCGCCGCGCCGCACCGGCCGGCGGAACGAGTCGGTCGGTAATCTTTGCACTTTTTTATGACAATTTAAAAGTTGTATCATTGGGAACTACTACACGTCCATTGACCCAGAAAGGCAGTGGTTCTCAAATGTTTCCTACCCTATATATTAAAATTGTTGACCTAGGTCAGTTTTTTTCAAAGTGTCCCTAGGGGGAAAAGTCATAAAGGTTTTTTGTTTGTGTAGTCGGTCCCCATTACCAGTTTTTAATGACATGAAACTGATTACACCCTGCATAGGATATCCCAAATTTCAATCATCAATTATCTTCAAAACTAAAGGAGAAAAGGAGGGGTGTACCATGATCCTGTTACACCCGGTATATACTATACATGTACTCACACAAAATTATTTCCACTTATTAGAACTTTAAATGTTTAAATATTTGTTGAAATTGCATAAAAATAAAACGAAAATTCGTTCCACGAAACCTATTTTTCGAATAAACTACCAGATTTTCGCTTGCAGCGCATTTTTTATGGTTGTGAGCCCCCCCACCCCCCGTTTATTTATTCTGAATCCGCCACTGTATATATACGTTTCTAAATTCGCGCGGTGTGTATTGTCTTTTGATTTCTTTATATTGCCTAATTTAAAAAAAAAATGTTTTCTCATGTTAACAATGTTTCTACAATCTACAGTACTTGTTTTAAATCGCGGTTTTTTTCACAATCGTACCTGCGTCGTTTAAAGATAAAACGATTTTAACCACAGTTGAGAGATTCCCGACAAAAATCCAAAATATTTACCTTTTTTGCAGCGCAGAGTGTCAACAGGCGCACTAATTTGTTCAAACACAAATAATCATATTAATATTTTCTACTGACGTCAACGTCCGGCGAATTCGACACCACAATTGAATTACAAAGCACAAAATAGAGCACTTCGCTAGAAGAGTTTAGTTTACATCAAATCGTCTACATTAATCAAGTCGTCTCTTGACTTGCACGAAAACAATCCAATAAAAACAAGCGCACGGCCACATGCCATTATTTAACCCGAGCTACTTGATGAAAATGATCACAATAATAAATTAACAGCGGCGAGGTCTAACATCTAACAACGAAATGTGTTTTTGACGTAGTTGCTCATGTATATTTTCCTACTGATTTCCATACGGGTCTGACATATTTACAATAGAAATTATATACATCTAGATAGAAGTAAACTTCTTACCTTGACACTCATGGTGGTGTATTATAATTATAAAGCACTAAACTGACATGAACTGTTTATAAGGAGGTGTTTACTGTTTTGCGGAAAGCAGATGATACGCCGGCTTTGCTCCGTTATGACGACGCCCTGTGTCGGAATTTCGACGCCCGACGTCGAAATAAGTGTTATCAGACTATTGATTGCCGCGTTCGAGATTGTCGCGATTGCGTAAAAACAGTGCTACGTTCAGGGAGGAGCTGTTACGTAAAAATCGTAGTTCTGTATAGAGATGTAAAAATACTGTTTTATTACTTCCACATCCAGTGGAAGTATAGTAACGACAAAAAATTTTAAAAAATTTTTATTGTTCAAATAGGCTTAGAATGTCATGAAAAGTGATGAAACAGATTTTAAGTTTGAGCGAAAAAAAAATTTCTGTCTGTCGGTCTGTCTGTCTGTAACTTTTTTTTGTGCGCACGTTTACGTGCGCACGAGATATTGACTTGAAATTTGGTACACACATGTACTTCAACGAGATCTAGAACTAGATTATATTTTCATCTTGTTCCGTCGAAGGGTTGGGGGGTAAATTGGGGTAAATTTGGGGTAAATAGGTAAATCAAATAGGTAAGAGTCCATAAAATTGGTATTTAGTATGTACAAGAGAAGCTAAGGTCTCAAAAAAAAAATTGGCAGTAGCCACCCCCATTACCACCCCCACCCCATTATTAAAGGGGATGAAAAAAAATTGTGATTTAGTGTGTGTATAAGAATCAGAAACCTCAAAATATTTTTTTTCATCCACCCCCACTACCACCCTCTATCACCACCCCCACCCCACTACCGATGTGGGGTATCGTTTTATGGGTTTTTTGGGTAGAGGGTTTCAAATTTTATATTATTAAAGTTCCATAAACAATTATTTCCACATACAAAATTTTTTCGTCGTGAGTGACTTGGATAGAAAATCTGGATGTGGAAGTAGTGATTCCTTGGGCAGCGGTTTTTTTTTGTGTAGCAAACCTTATATAGTGTGCCCCGTCTCAAGTGGGTACACCTTGATGTTCTTCTTCTATTCTTTATTACTTTTCATGATTTTCAATATTTTTGCAATTGTCACACTGAAAAATGAGATTTTTCTATCTTTTACTTAGCGTTAGAGATACGGCAAAAATGTATTAAGGAAAGCTGTTCACAATAAAAAAATACCCCAAATGCAGAATTTCATCAAAATATGGGAGTTTTGATTATTTTCAAAACTTTTGCAACAATCCAGAAAGAACCCCGCAGTTTTTGATAGGAAAATGGTTTTCGGTCGATTGCTCAGAAACTTTGGGAAAATGTTCTTTGAATCATCCCTGATCAAAAGTCTCAATGGTCTAAGTCCGAAAAATCTTAAATTTTTTCGTTACCTACGGACGATCGAAACTCATCTTAGATGATAGTGGTAGTTGGAGATTAATAAATTTCGAGATCAATAAATCCATCTCGTGCTCGCCTGAACACGATATCTCTCCAGACTCTTTTAATACCCACTTCTCTACAATTGCTGAACAACTGATTAACTGTTGCCATCAGTGGACGTTTCTGCCACAGACCATTTAAAAAATGTACCTAATGTTAATTCCTCATTTTTCCTTTATCCGGTAACCTCATTTGAGGTTAGGGAAGCAGTTATTAGCTTAGAAAATTCTAGTTGCACAGATGTATATGGTATAAATAGCTTAATCCTTAAAGAAGTCATTGACATAATTATACACCCACTTACTCTTCTTATTAATGCCTGTATTCGCGAGAGGCACTTCCCCGATGTATTAAAAGTTACCAAAGTTCCTATCATCCCCATATTTGGAAAAATCATTGAAATTATTCTCAAAAAGAGACTCAAATTTTTTAGACCGTAAATAGGGAACTTGCCTATTTTTTAAATTTCATGAAAGTGTATATTTATGTATAAAAACACGCCACACCGAATATCAGTTCTTAAATCGCAGTACTCACTTTGCAATAAATAATTATTAAAGTTGAAATCCTTGCTACTCCTCACGAAAAGCACTGTGACGTCACCGGGTGAAAACTGGTCTCGCGTGGTGTCCAACACACGGCGTACTTTAGCCATTCACTCTAATTAATAGACTGGGCGGCGGTTGGCTTTGAGACGTCCACATATTCGGTCATAAGTCTTTTGTTTTTTATGTTAGAGAAAAAATAAAAAAAGTGTCGCAAAGCTAAACTAATTCTCTTTACATAAGCTGTCTACAAATTTTTCGAAAAAAACGTTAATTATCGAGATATTCGAGGAAATGTAGGAAATTACACGTTTTCCTATGGAGTGTATGTAAATCTTAAAAAAATAATTTTTGTCAGAAACCTTTGTTTCGAAGGGCCGAGATTAACGGAGCGTCAAAATAGTACATGATATTAAGTGAACATCGTAAATGAGATCGATTTCAGTTAATTACCGATCAATTACGGTGACAAAATGGAAAAATCCCGCCCCCTTTAATTCCTTAATTTTTGTCGGAATTCAAAAAATAAAAAAAAGAATTTTAGCAAATTTAGTTATATTTAAATTAGCTAGAGTTGTGTTTTGGCGTAGGAGCAAAGATTAAAAAGTTGGCAACTGTAGAAGCTCAAAATTTGCGATTTGTTGCCGTACGTGGCCGACATTTCTGTAGTTATCTCCGAAAAAAAAAAAAAAATCAAAAGTCTGGTGATAGCAAAAGATTCGTAGTGGAAAATACTCGTTTGACCTTATTATACTCTTCGCAAAAACGAAGCGGCATATTTCTAAAATCGTAAATATCGCCCCTAGAGAAAAAATTTTTCAAAATCATTGTGTTAGTGAATGAATTCTGAACAACTTTCAAAATGTCCGTCTGTCCGTCCGTCACGTTTCTTGTAAGCACGATAACTTAAGAAAGAAAAGTCCGATTGTATTGAAATTTGGAAAGTAAGTTAGTGTTAGCTAGAGGAAGAACCCTATTGTTTTTGAAGAAAATCGATCAATAAATAAAAAGTTATTAATTATTTAATTTAAAAAAAAATATTCTCTTAATTTTTGTCGCTTGTACTTAACAATCAATTTTCGTAGCAATATGTGATGGTGCAGTGGCTAAAATTTTGCATTGCAATCTGGTGATCAGGCCGGCCATCACATACGCGGCGCCGGTGTGGTGCAGCATACGGGCCACGACAATGAAAAAACTTCGAGTTCTCGAACATAAATTTATGCGCCTCATCTCTGGTTCGAACAGATATACCTCCCTCGGAGATTTATATGATCGTTGCCACGACATAACCCCACTAGCGGACTACGTCCAAGAAATTTCTCAAATATTCTACGAATTCAAACTGGGCGATAGTCCGTTAACCCGCAACATAACCCGAATCACACGGCATAATGCAATCCTTTTCGATATCCGACACCCCCTACCATACCAGGCGTTGCCTATTTTCCGGCAACCTCTCTAGCCATACTTTCCTATACGACAACTTCTTATTTCTCCACCTTTAATCTTTACTAAAACCTATAAGCAACCTTCTCTATCTGTTTTATCCTTTTTGTTCTTTTGTCCTTTTTTGTTTCTAAATTCCATCTTGACCTATAAATTCTTAAAAACCAAAATATTTCTTACCATATCTTTTTTCCACGACATTTCCCTGGCGGCAGGAAGACCACCAGGGTGGAATTACTTCAAACGGGTTTTTTCGTTGAGTTCTGTTTTTCCGTGCCAACAACCAAAATTAAATAAGTGCTTTGCCTAGTGAGTGATAATTTTTTACAATTTTCTTTTAATTAGCTTTAGGTCCGTGTGGACACATTTTTAATTTTATTTTAGTTTTTAAGTCTGCCTGTGACAGACAGGAGTATTAACTTATAAGACATCCGTCGTTAAGCCAAACCGGACCTGCTTCGCCCAGCCCTGCAATCACCACGGCACTCAGCGCCGTGGTTGTCTGGCTGGCTCCGGGACAGGTTCCGGCGAGGCGCATAAATGTATATAAAAATGTTTAATAAATTGTTATTGTTGTTGTTGCATTGCAATCTAAAGATCGTGTGTTCGAATCCCACACAGGTTGGATATTTATTTTTCATTTTTTTTTTCATATAATTTTTCTAACAACAAAGATGGTATCACAAAATTTAAGATGTCCAAAACTAACATTATTTACAAGAAAACTGCGACGAGTATCCTATAGAATGTGTAACAATTATATAAATAGGTTATCACCATGCATTACAGATAAGGCCCAATTTCAATAGGGATTATGGTAATATGCTGTTTTACATATGTTCCAAATTTAAATCAAATATTTTAAGTCTAACAGAAGTTATCGTTTCTACAAGAAACGGTATACCCGCACACATAAATATATACGCACACACACACTTACAGACGCAAAGACATTTTTTATTCGATATTTCAGTTCAGTCTGCTCTAAAACAGATATCTGTACAAGAAATTTTTTTCTACGATGATTATTAAAATTTATTTTCAATTTATAATAAAGTTAAAATACAGTCAAAAGATATGCAATTCATTACTGATACGAAAAAAAATAATAGGAACATTATTGTAGAAAATTTAGTCAGCTTTAATTTTGCATATAGCCACTTTTTGATTAGGGCTAACCGTTTTCGAGATATGAGCGAAAAACCAAAAACCAGGTTTTTCTTCGTGCCCCCCTGCATCCCCCCCCCCACCTCCTACGTTCGGGGACTTTTGGTATGTTTACCTCCTAAATAGTCCAAACACAGCCTTCAAGTCAAAAATTGTGATCTCGGCATTTCCCTCTAAACCCCCTGTCTAAATTGTAATTGCAGGTTATTTGGAAGAATAGTAAATAGATAAATTGTATTAATTAAAATTGTAACTTCGATTTTATTGTGGACTGTTTTCTTGATTTTTTATTATTTTTATTGTCATAGATACAGTTTTTAAACATTTGCATTAACATAGCTCCCGCCTTTGAAGCAGTGCTTCAAAATATAACAATACTAATTATATTGAATAACATAACATGAAAATATTAGCATTAAGTATATAATAAAACATTTCTATTGGAGATGTTCTTGACGTGGAATGGGACACAAATGTCTGGTAGATCGCTTAATTAGACCTCTGGTTGTATTGATCGTGGCTACCCGGCAGATTCCATCTTTGCCTGGACACAAATCTTGAATTCGACCCAGCATCCATTTATATGGCGGTAACTTATTATCACTGATTAGTACTAAAGTACCAGCTTGCAGCTTAGTAGGACCGTCTTTCCATTTATATTGATGATGGAGTTGGGCAACGTACTCTTTTGCCCATCTGGACCAAAATTGTTGCATGAGTTGTTGTACATACTGGAGACGTGATAATCTGACCGTTGCAATATCTTGTAAATCGGGATCTGGTAATGTTGTTAAAGCTTGTCCAATCAGGAAATGAGATGGAGTAATAGGAGAGAGATCATTAGGATCGGATGAAATTGAAAATAAAGGTCTTGAATTAAGAATACCCTCAATTTGGGTAATTAGAGTAGAAAACTCTTCATAAGTAAGTGTTGCATTTAACAGGATGCGTTTCAAATGATATTTGGTGCTTTTTACAGCAGATTCCCATAATCCACCGAAATTGGGACTATATGGAGGAATAAAATGCCAGGAAATATTATTCCGTGATGTCTGATCAACAATATTGTTTTGATTGTTGAACAAAAATTCTCCTAGTGCGTTCAATTCATTATGAGCTCCTAGAAATGTAGTCCCATTGTCAGAGTAAATATGACTGGGCGTACCTCTCCTAGAAATAAATCTTCGCAAACAGGCTAAAAATGTCTCAGTACTCAAATCAGTAACCAATTCTAGGTGTATGGCCTTCGTACAAAAACATGCAAATACGCAAATGTAGCATTTTGTGATTTTTGCTCCCCTGCCCTTCCGATCTTTTATGAAAAATGCACCAGTGTAATCTATACCTGTAACCGCAAATGGAAAAGATTGTTCAAGTCTACGTTCAGGTAAATTTCCCATAGGTGCAATAGCTGGAGTCGGTTTGAATTTGAAACACATAATGCAGTTTTTTAAAGTAGTTTTAGCCAAATTTCTGCCACTTATAGGCCAATATTTTTGACGAATAGTAGCCAATAGTAATTGAGGCCCTGCGTGAAGCAATCTTCTATGCTCATAATTGAAAATAAGTTTCGTCAAATTATGCTTAGACGATAATAACAAAGGATGTTTAACATTAGAGCTAAAAGATGATAATTCGAGACGTCCGCCAACACGTAATAATCCATCATTATCGACAAATAGAGCTAAAGACGATAATCTATGTTTTTTGTCTAGCGACGACGCCTTCTTTAATGTGGATATTTCTATGGGAAAACATTCTTCTTGAGAAATTTTTATTAATCGCAACCATGAATATTCTAATTCATGAACAGATAATGGACCAAAGTTTCGTTTATCCAATTTTAATTTAGAATTGTGAATAAATCGTAAACAATAGCATGTTACACGTTTTAGTTTTTCTGCACTTGAGAAACGACTGAACAAACTGAAACTGGTTTTTTCGGTAACAACAGAAAATATTTTAGCTTCTTTCTTAAATTCAGGTAAGTTATTTTGATCAATAAATTCAGACGTTTTTGGCCACTCACATTGATGAACATTTAAAAATTCCGGACCAGACCACCATATGGTAGATAACATTAATTTATTAGGTAGTACCCCACGAGAGGCTATGTCAGCTGGATTATATTTGGTATTAACATAATGCCAGACATCCTTGTTGGTAATACTTTGAATTTTAGATACTCTGTTGCCAACAAACGTTTGAAGTAAATTTGGTTGTGTTTTAATCCAACAAAGAGTAACTTGTGAGTCCGACCAGAAATACTGCGGTGTAGAAATTGATAGTGAGGTAATGACATGTTTCATTAATTGAGCACCTAATAGAGCAGCGCAGAGCTCTAAACGTGGAATAGAAACAGATTTTAATGGTGCTACTTTTGTTTTCGCACACAAGAGATGTACCTGTATTTTACCAAAATGGTCTTGACTGCGTAAGTAAATAGAAGTTGCATATGCATTCTGAGATGCATCGCAAAAACAATGGATGTCTAATAGACGACAGTTCTTACCAATGGCATGTCGTGGAATTGTTAAATTATTTAACTCACTCAACTGTGATCTAAAATGAAACCATTTTATTCGCCATTCTTCCGGAACGTATTCATCCCAATTCAATTTTAAAGACCATAGTTTTTGGATAATAATTTTAGATAAAATTGTGCATGGGCTTAGAAGGCCTAATGGATCATAAATTTGCGCTATGTCTGACAGAATTTGACGCTTGGATATGGATTCTGTTGGTTGAACACATGAAATATAATATCTCAAGATATCTGAATGGTTTATCCATTGAATACCTAGAATCTTTGAAGATTCATTTTTACCCAAATTTAAAATATTAGTTGAATTATTTGAATCATCGATATTTTCTAGAACATTAATATTATTGGAAATCCATTTTCGAAGAACGAAACCACCTGACTTCAAAATAGAATCAATTTCCAGACAACTTGTATTTAATTCTTGTAAATTGTCAGAACCTGTTAACAAATCATCAACATAGAAATCATTTAAAATAATTTGAGATGACATAGGAAATTGAATTTTGTTTTCTAAACCTAATTGATTTAAACATCTTATGGCCAAATATGGTGCCGCAGTTGTACCGTAAGTGACCGTGTTTAATTGAAGAATAGAAATGTCATCTTGAGAACTTTCTCGCCAAATTATTCTTTGTAGTGGTCTGTCATTGGGGTTTATAAGAATTTGCCGATACATTTTTGTGATGTCTGCAGAAACGACAAATGAATGTTTTCGGAATCGTAACAAAATAGAAAAAATGTCGTTCTGGACTTTTGGACCAACAGATTGTAAGTCATTAAGAGACCACCCTGATGTAGTTGAACATGATCCATCAAAGACTACTCTAAATTTGGTGGTCAAACTAGATTCCTTAAGTATCCCATGATGAGGTAAATAATAAGAAGTAGAAGTGTCACTGGAAACGTCAGATTTATCTAACTTAGACAAATGACCTAATGATTCATATTCATCGATAAATTGTTTGTATTGATATTTGAAGTTAGTATCAAATAGAAATTTACGTTCCAAAGAATAAAATCGTTTAATTGCTATAGCTTTAGAATCGCCAAGTAAATTAATTGGATGTTTCAATGGATATCTGACAATAAATCGACCTGTTTCTTCCCGAACAGTGGTTTCTTTAAACACATTTTCACATTGTATATTGTCATCAGACAAAAGAGGGCAAGAAGAAACTTGTTCAAGTTCCCAAAATCTCTTTAATTGCTCATCTTCATTATGGTAAAGAGTTTTAGAAAAATTACAATAAGATGATGCCATAGAAATAGGAATATTTCCTGAAATTATCCAACCTAGTTTACTGTTTTTTAGTACAGGCATACTTTTACCTAGATTAATCTGGCCCTCAACCAACAGATCCCAAAATAAACCAACACCTATCAACATATCAATCTCTCTAGGTTCTTGAAAATAAGGATCTGCTAACGGAATATTTTGAGGAATATTCCATGCAGAAATATCTAATCTTTGTTGTGGCAATTCACCTGAAATCGTGGGGATGATGAAACATGAAATTGAAGCAGTAAAGTTGTTATAATCAGAAAATATTGTAATATCACACCTTTTCTTTATATTGGATACAACTTGATTTATGCCAGCAATAGCAATATTAGTGGATAGTAGCGGCAATTTTAATTTGGCAGAAAATTGCTCCGTCAAAAAATTAGAATGTGCACCGCTGTCTAATAGAGCTCTACATGGATGAAAATTACCTTGAACATCTTTAACTTTTACCATTACAGTAGACAACATAACTTGGCTATTCAGCAAATTTAAACTTGAACACATGTTAACTTGAGTATTACTTCCCGAATCTGTTGTCATTGGTGTTATGTTTTCCTTTACATTTTCTACATGAACCAAATTGGCACGTATTTTTGTCGTGACCAGTTCTTAAACAATTAACACAAAGTTTTAATTTTTGTACTCTTTCCATTCTAATGGGAATATCAAGTTTGCAAAAATTATCACAATTGTAAATTAAATGGGAGCCTTTACAAAAATTGCATTTAACATTAGTAGTGGAGAAATTTGCATGATAATTGTTTTTTTGTGAAATTGATTTTGAATTTTGAAATTGACCTTGATTGCCTATTGAGTTTCTAAGAGATTGGACTTAGATCTTAAAAATGTGAATAATTCATTCAATGTTGGCAACTCACCTTTTACTTTAAGTGCTTCCCATTCCCTAAGAGTAGTTTTATCAATTTTACTCGTTATTATATAAATAATTAGTGTATCCCAATGTTCAGTGGGTTGATTTAAAGTTGCAAGGGCACGTAAATGTTTCGATAAATTGTCTATGAGTTGTCGTAATTGAATTGAAGATTCCTTAGAAATTGATTGAAGGTCAAAAATAGATTTTACATGATTATGAATTAATAATCTAGTATTATCAAATCTTTGGCATAAAAGATCCCAAGCAGTCTTATAATTAGCTGCTGAAAACTCTAAAGAGTGTATTACTCTAGCTGCATCATCTTTAAGTGATGCTCTCAAGTAATGAAACTTTTGTATCATGCTAATTGACAAATTTGTATGTATCAAAGAATTGAATGTATCTTTAAATTCTAACCAATGGTCATATACACCTGTGAAAATTGGTAAATTGATTGTTGGTAACTTAACACCTTTTAAATTGGGTACTAAATTATTTTTAGAATTGTCAGAAACTCTGATAGCACCTGAAGAATTTTCAGCGGAAATCAAATATTCCTTTAAAATAGGTAGAACTGTATAATATTTTTCTTCAAATATACCTCTTTCTTTAAATTGTTTGTTAGGTTGATCTTCATCACATATAGCTTCAATTTCTAATTGAACGTCATTAAATTCCTTTAAAAAGCAATAATAGTTTTCATATCTAATTTCTAAATCGGAAAATTTCGGTTTATTGCTATCATCAAGTTGCTTAATAGATTCTACGTATTTTTCACAGTTAGTTAATTTTTGTTTAATGGATCCTCGTAAACGTATGAGTGATTTTAAATTGTCAGACATTGTTATTAATACTATAAAATGAAGCAAAACGAGGTACAAATTTTGATAATAATAAAATGTCAAATTTAATAATTTTTAATTCGACGTGTGTCAAAATTTTATTTTAGATATAAATGTACCAAATAAGCTATGACTAAATGCAACACGTACTTAATATGAGCTCAAATAGAATAAAATAGTGAAATAGATTGAATAGAACATCAAATAGTAATAGAAATGCGAGACTGATTGGACCTACTAAATCACTCCTGTGAAATACGTCTCAGCTTCAGTCAAATTGTTCTTCTTTCTGGGGACAATGGGTCCACGTCGTTTCCAAATTACCTGACTGATTATCCAGCTCGAACTGACCAAAATTATGTCTAAATTGTAATTGCAGGTTATTTGGAAGAATAGTAAATAGATAAATTGTATTAATTAAAATTGTAACTTCGATTTTATTGTGGACTGTTTTCTTGATTTTTTATTATTTTTATTGTCATAGATACAGTTTTTAAACATTTGCATTAACACCCCCTTTAGTAGCGTGTGTGAGTCGGAAAAAAACCCGAAAATTGTAAATATTTTGAGCCGGAACAAGATTACCTCCCCTCCCGTTTTCGAGGATGCTGAACACGATGGCGGTGTCAGAATTTCTCTTTGGGGTTGCGCAAAACGGCCAAAAACCACCCCCGAGAGGGGTAAAACGCGCTTCACTCGATTTCCCTGCAGAAAATAACCTTCCCCCCGTTTTCGAGGATGCTGAGCACGATGGTGGTGCTGGATATCGCCTTCGGTGGAGGGGTTGGTCGGGGTCGAACGCGATATCCAGCACCACCATTGTGCTCAGCATCCTCGAAAACGGATAGAAATGCAATTTGCCTGATATTACGAAAAAAAAAAATTCACCCCTTTCGGGGGCGAGTATTGGCCGGTGGAGGGGTTGGTTGGGGTCGAAGGCGATATCCAGCACCACCATCGTGCTCAGCATCCTCGAAAACGGGGGAAAGGTTATTTTCTGCAGGGAAATCGAGTGAAGCGCGTTTTACCCCTCTCGGGGGTGGTTTTTGGCCGTTTTGCGCAACCCCAAAGAGAAATTCTGACACCGCCATCGTGTTCAGCATCCTCGAAAACGGGAGGGGAGGTAATCTTGTTCCGGCTCAAAATATTTACATGTTCGTCCGACTCACACACGCCACTACTTATTGGACGTTCATTGACAGGGCTATACGTTCTGAATATTGAGATAAATAAAAATTTAATTTTGAGTACTCTTAATTAGGCAATTCTACAAAACTTAATTGTCCGCGTTTTACAATTGTTAAAATCAGTGTCAAATAAATGTCAACCAGAAATGAAAGCAGTTTTCAAAATGCCAATGAAATGTCCACAGTATCAGTAAGATTTAGACAAAAATTACATGCCGGCTAATTCTAAGATATATTTTTTTTCAGCCTCAGTCTCAGTTAAAGCTATGTCCGTTCCACCCATCTTTTAAAACAAATAGCCAGTATATTTGTTACAAATATGAAAAATGTTGTCGACAAGGGTGTTGCTCTACATATTCCTACACATACTTTCAATCATGGTACTTCTGGTAAGAAACTATATACCTACCTATAAGATATTAGCGTTAAATTGACGTTGTTATTAGGTCAATCCTTTTCGTCTACACTACGTGCACCAGTTCTAAAAGTGTAAATGGTGCAGCTGAAACTTATGTTCTTTTCGACGGTTGCAATCTGTTTTTATAACGTTTTTCGTCGAGTGTAGCTGCACCAGAATTGCACATATTACACTTCAAAAGAAAACTGAAGAAAAATTAACACAAAGAAAGTTGTGGAAGTTACAACGCCTTGCCTGCTTAGGGATTATACGAGCAATGTGCTCCTCTCCCAGAGCAGCTATGGAGGCAATGCTAGTCCTACTTCCTCTACATCTGCACGCGAGGAAGGAGGCAGCACTTAGTCCCCTAAGGCTGCAGCAGGTACTCTCTTTCAAACCATATAATCTGGTTGGTCACTTAAAGATTCTGGGATCAATTGAACTGGAATCCATGACCAAACCCACTGACTCAATGTCAATCAAGCGGGACTTTGACTGTCGTCAGATGAGCAGAATCGAAGTCCTGCAGTTGGAGAACGGATCATTCATCTGGTACACAGATGGATAGAAAATGGCTGACGGGGTTGGCGTAGCGGGGCCTAATTGCAGGTTATCCAGAGCCCTCGGCAAGACACCAATCATCTTCCAAGCAAAAATCTATGCTATATATCCAGGAATGCCTAAGTAAACGCATTCAAAGGGCAAAGATCTATATACTTTCAGACAGCCAGGCAGCGTTACAAGCTCTCAGGTCCTACATCTTTGAGTCTAAAATTGTCTGGGGATGTAGACAATCTCTGAAGCAACTGGTAAAAAACAACAAGGTTACCTTGACGTGGGTGCCAGGGCATGAGGCAATAGAAGGAAATTAATTAGCGGACGTCCTCCCAAAAAAAAAAAAAAAAAGGTGCTAAAGCCCCATTTTTGGCCCCCAACCCTTTTGTGACTTATCCAAAAATGGAAAAAGGAACAGAAAGGGTCCCACTGAAGGAATACTCCAAGTAAAGACAAGTGAAATAGTTCATCACGTATTCGGCAAAGAATGCCACAAGGCTTCTCGAACTCGAGTAGTCCGACTTAAGTCTGATGACAGGTCTTTTAACAGGCCATTGCCCCTTGAGGTATCATCTTAAGAATATGGGCAAGACAGACAACGATACGTGCAGATACTCTGATACTGCAATAGAAACTGTGCAACATATTCTTTGCGAATGTAAGATGCTAGTCCACACTAAGCTAAAGTACCTAGAAAAGGTGGAACTAACGCCTGAAGACAGGGATATTTGCCCTCAGGAAAATCACAAGCTTTGTAAAAAGCTAAGGAGTCTTGGGCAACAACTAATTGTAGGGTAATTCACAAAAGAGCTTCATGGTCGATGTGAAGAGGGGCTGAAAGAACCGAACCGAACCTTGAACAATCTAGAACCCCCAAGAAACCACCCCAACTTTTTTTCAAATGGCGCTCTGGAATTCTGTTTTTTGAACCAGATTCATATACTTTTCTTAATTTTTAGTGATTTTATTCAATTATATTAGTCCGTGGATTAGGCAACATAGAAAAACGTAATTTCTGAAAAATAAATAAAATAAAAAATGGAAAAATGTTGTTTCAGGTTGATCATCGTACTGTTGTTCGGAATATTCTACATGGCTTCATGGTATTGTAAAAAGATTGACCACCAACAGAAACTTCAGTGCCAGTGGCAAGACAATACCAGAAGCACCCCTCCCACAAATTCCCCAAGGCAAAATAATGAAAGTAACGGTGAAAATTTCCTTGACTACATCATTCAGTCATACAGAAGTCGTAAGTGAATACAAATTTTCTGTTAAAATTCAAAGTAATATGCATTATCGTCCAACATACGGCAGCAGAATGTACCTCACTCGATTTTTTGCTGTCTATTTGTCAGTATAGGTGCAGGAGGAGGGGGTGAAGGGCGGTTCTAGGCTAATACTCTGAGGGCAGGGAGGGGGGTAACTAACTAGATTCCAAAACATCTTTAATTCGATAGGCAAGAACATAAAATTTTATTCTAATAAAAAAAATGCGAAATGAACAAACAGTTAAAGGACTATTGAGATTTAAAAAAAAATGGACATAAAACATATTTATATATTAGTCATATCATAAAATCTTTTATATACCGGGTGTATACGAATAGTGGGCCACCCCTGTAACTTCCTTGTTTTTAAAGATATCGGGATGAAATTTTGTATGGTGAAATTAGGTAAGATTTCCAACTTTTTGAGACCTATTCGCCATATTTATCCCTTCCGGTTTCACCGGAAATGGCCCCAATAGTCTTTTCTAAATGGACCACCCTATATGTTTTTACATTTTCGAAATAAAGATCACATTTTGGATACATTTATACTATTTTGAACAATTTATACAGTGTTGCACGAAAAATAATTCGAATTTTAGTTGTCAATCTAAATGGCCGCGAATATGTTAAAATTATTTTTGTTCCAATGTAATTCACATAAAAAATACGAAAACGTCAATATGTCCAATAGTACATCATACAGGATGCTGTAAACTCATTAAAATCACATTTTTCAAAATGACTCATTTGTTTTAAACATTATTATATGGGCCACCCCGATATTCAGAAAGCTCTATTTAGTAGAGGTTAAACGGTAAGAAAAGTTCCGTAATGTGTAATCGTTACTGGCAGAAATGACAATTTTTCTTAAGAAATTTATGATTTATATCTAACTTCAATTAAATTTTGATCAACCCTGTATATTTTGGTTAATATTTTATGATGCGCCACCCTCTGCAAGAGACAGAATGGGCCTGTGGCTCCTTCTTGATGCATATCATATCATGACAATTTTTCTTAAGAAATTTAGGATTTATATCTAACTTCAGTTAAATTTTGATCAACCCTGTATATTTTTGTTAATATTTTATGATATGCCACCCTCCGCAGGAGACAGAATGGGCTTCTGGCTCATTCTTGTTGCATATCACCCTCCGCAGGAGACAGAATGGGCTTCTGGCTCATTCTTGTTGCATATCATAAAATATTAACACAAATATACAGGGTTGATCAAAATTTAATTGAAGTTAGATATAAATAATAAATTTCTTAAGAAAAATTTCATTCCTGCTGGTAACGATTACACATTACGGAACTTTTGGTACCGTTTAACCCCTACTAAATAGAGCTTTCTGAATATCCGGGTGGCCCATATCACAATATTTAAAACAAATGAGTCATTTTGAAAAAGGTGATTTTAATGAGTTTACAGCATCCTGTATGGTGTATTATTGGACATATTGACGTTTTGACGTTTTCGTATTTTTTATATGAATTACATTGGAACAAAAATAATTTTAACATATTCGCAGCCATCTAGATTGACAACTAAAATTCGAATTATTTTTCGTGCAACACTGTATAAATTGTTTAAAATAGTATAAATGTATCCAAAATGTGATCTTTATTTCAAAAATGTAAAAACATACAGGGTGGTCCATTTAGAAAAGACTATTGGGGAAATTTCCGGTGAAACCGGAAGTGATAAATATGGCGGATAGGTTTGAAAAAATTGAAAATCTTACCTAATTTCACCATACAAAATTTCATCCTGATATCTTTAAAAACAAGGAAGTTACAGAGGTGGCCCACTATTCGTTTACACCCGGTATACTAAATATCAATTTTATGAACTCTTACTTGCTTGATTTACCTATTTACCCCAATTTATCCCCCAACCCTTCAACGAAATAAGATCAAAATATAATCTAGCTCCAGATATCATTAAAATACATACGTGTACCAAATTTCGGGTCAATATCTCAAACGGTCTCAGAGTAAACGTGCGCACAAAAAGTTAGACAGACGACCGACAGACAGAACATTTTTTTTTTGCTCAAACTTACAATCTTGACGTTTCATGACATTTTAAGTCTATTTGAACAATAAAAATTTTCAAAAATTTTTTTTGCGTTACTATGTAGAAGAACGCACTACCGGGCGTCAAAATGACGCGACACCAATTTATTTCTCAGGGGGCGCCAGTCGCGTATTACCCCGTTCTTCTACCTCCCAGGCGGGTTCGAGATAAGATGACTTCGGTAGCCGAAAAGCGGGACCAAGGCTGCACTACCACAGATCGGAAACTACGCTCTCTCTGGACCCGAATTCCCTCGTTAGGGGTTTAGGCACCTCTTAATTTCCTGAATTTTTGCATAAAAAAATCCCAACCGAAGAATTTCTCTGCGGAGGGATTAGTTTTGGTACGCGAAAATCGCGTTTTGGTCCATTAATAACGGAATATATTTCTCAAAAAACGCATAAAAAAATCCCTATCGAACCTCCGTAAGACAACCAGAAGGTCGAACGTTAATGCGAATTAACTCGACACATCCGGTTTTCTATACGAAAGTTCCAGGGATTATAGACCGTCAACAGGCCTCAAGATCAATTAAGAAACATTAGTTCAAAGAATCCGTTTATTTAACAGAATTGGTTATACAAAATTCTCAAGAAAGAATCGTGCCTTCCCCAATCAAGGTAGTGACTTTCAGACCATACAAGCGAGAGCGCTCGCGCTAACGATCGATTAGGTAGAAAAGATTCATACGTACCTTCTCAGAATCAAAATGCGAGCTTTTAGAATCATTTCAGACTCTGGGTAAATGAATAATTAAGGCTGACTGAAATTAACTTAAAAAAGTTTTACTAAATGAATTTAGTTTCGCTAGAGACTACCTAGCTTTAAAGTTCTTGTATCGTGGAAATTCACGTACTCAAACACATTCAGAGGACTTATTACTGCATAAGTTGAGTGGCGTTCGATCAGTCCACGACTTACTAACCCTTATCACAGTCGATTAATAATATCGATTTGACAGCGTCTCACCTTCGAGCGACTATTAGGCAAAATTGAATTTTTGGATTTTTATGCACAAGGCGTTTTCCTCTATAACTTTGTCATTTGAAAAGCCCCGTTATTGGCTTTTCTACCATCGCTTTGTCTGGACTACTCAACGCGCTCGACCAAATTGCGAGCCGCTGGGTCAATCCAAACTCTTTCCATGCGAGAAACCGGCCTTGTACATGTGCATTGATTTTTATCAATTTTTGCTTATCGGCACTACGCCGGCTTTGACAAAATCTTCTATTTTGCCTTTTGGATGCAGTGCATCGTTAAAATTTTATGCTCATACTTTAGAATTGTGCTTTCAATGATCGTACCTCAAAGGTCAATGTCTTTAGTTGAGGAATAAAAAATAAAAAATAATTTAAAGTATATTTTCGTGGTACTTTTTAAACTGACTTCGTGGTACTTTTGAAAAATCCAGTTTAAGACCAATTTTAGCGTACTTTTGAAAAATCGATTTTCGAGCCAAATTTCAAGGTACTTTTGAAAAACTAATCTGCGGGTGAAATTTTGGCGTACTTTTGAAAAATCGATTTTCAAGCCAAATTTCAAGGTACTTTTGAAAAGTTAATCCGCGGGTGAAATTTTGGCGTACTTTTGAAAAATTGATTTTCAAGCCAAATTTCAAGGTACTTTTGAAAAGTTAATCTGCGGGTGAAATTTTGGCGTACTTTTGAAAAATCGATCTTCAAGCCAAATTTCAACGCAGTTTTGAAAAATTAGTCTGCAAGTGAAACTTTGGCGTACTTTCGATAAATCGATTCCTGGGCCAAATTTTGACGCCCTTCCAAAAATATTATTTTTCAAAGTCCAATTTATGGTACCTTTCAAAAAGTATACTATTCATAAATCTTTGTCATTATATACTTCTACTCTGATATTCTGAACCAAAAACATTTTTCCTAAGTGAAAATTCGGTGTTTCTTCGAATTTTCGCCTGGTCATTTCCAACGCCTTATAGAACCCAAAACGGTCCTTGTGGACTGATCTGCGCCTCTGCAGACTCCCGAAAATGTCTTTAAATGAAATTTTTGCCTAAGTCGAATTTTGATTATGTCTTCAACTTAGGACGATTTTGGAGAGTTCTACAACACTCCCCTCCTTTGGTTGAATCTTTTCTACTCATCGATCGCCTTTAATTTCCATATTCACTTGTATGTCTGTATGCCTTCATTTGACGGTCTGACCTATGTACAGATGTTTAAAAAATAACGGCCTTAATTGGGGCAGACGGCTGATTCGCCTATCTAACTTAAAAATAAATACATTTTTTAAACAATACGCCAAGTTGATACAACATTTTTATCAACTTAATTACACCCGCGTCGAGGTGCGAAGCGTAGCACAATTTTGATTAGCGTCCACTCTCACTAATTCGTTGCACTCGCTTTTTCGCCCTGGTCTCGCTCTTGCTTAACTTCGGCCCTTTCTAGAAGAGTCTGTCTATATCTCCATGCCGCAGCTTGGACGGTCCTCGCCTTTGAGTTCCAGACTTCACCATGCCGCGCCCTTGCGACAGGCTGGGTCATCTTTCCATTTCTGCACATGGAAAATGCAGTTCTGCAACTAGATTGACTTTTTAGCAAGTCGTCGACTGGGACGCGTCGACTAACAAACACAATGTGTTGTTTTTAATGAAATATTTTTCTAACATGAATTTTGTTAACTTATAATGGTTAGAAATTGGTTCTTCGTAAGGTAGATTGAATCGGCTTACGATACTCGTGCGGTCATCACTACTTTGTGAAAAAAATATAAAAAAAAAAAAATTGAAGCGTCTTCTTGAGCGAAGAACGGCTTCTGAAACTCGTCTCGTAGTTTCTACTTCGTAAGGTAGATTAAATCGGCTTACGATACTCGTGCGGTCATCACGACTTGTGAAAAAAGTATAAAAAAAAAATCGAAGCGTCTTCTTGAGCGAAGAACGGCTTCTGAAACTCGTAGTTTCCATTTGGGGTATACGTTAATTTTGTTGACTTAAAATGATTAAAATAGAAGTTGTCTTCTTGCATAAGAAAAACAGCTTCCGAAACTCGTACTGATTCGTACTTATGCCTACGTCCATTACTCGAACTTGGCGGCTCTCGCTCTTGAGAAGCTAGGCTTACCGGATCGCGCTCTTGCGTCGGGTTCGCCGTCTTTCCATGTCTGCTCATGGAGTAGACTTTAAATTTTCGATTCGACCGCATATAGGTCAAAATCGCTACTTAGAATTTTGAGAAAAAAATATAAAAAAAAGCGAAAACGGCTATTAGCCGTGGTCGACCTCAGAAATATCTAGAGGTGACTCTTCTATATCTGGCTCATCTCGAGCATCTTCGGGATCTCGACTTATTACATCCGGCTCATCTTGAGCACTTGCGGGAACATTGATTTGAACTAGTGTGGTATCGCTACGTCGCTCTGACCTGGGCGCGATCTCATTGTCTGATGAGGAAGCGTCGTCACTAAGATGAATTTCATCCGGACTATCTTCTGATTCTTCAGACAATTCCAATTCAACATCGGGGTCTCCCTTAGGTGCCGGCCTGATGGCATCGACATGTAATCTCGTCGAAGTTACCCCCTTGTGAATGAGGTAAACTTCATTAGACAATCTCTTTAAAACCTTGTGTGGCCCACTCCACGACGGTGTGAAGGTATGATCCTTCCTGATCCTTTTAGTCATTACCATATCTCCCACTTTATATACGACCGGCGTTACCGCCACTTTGGGCGCGTAACGCCATTGGTAATTTGTTTGATTTTTACGAATTTCCTTGACTCTTTCAAGGCGGGGAACGTCCGCTTGATTACGACGTTCTTGTCTATAAGCGAACATATTCCAATCACCAATCTGCGGTAATTCATAGCCGAGCACTACGAAACTGGGCGTATGCCCCGTAGCGGCGTTTTTTCTTGTTCTCAAGATATATGCCATCTGACTAACATGTCGATCCCACTCGTCGTTGGGTGAACCATATAATAAGGTTTTTAAGATCTTCTTAGCTTCTTGCACCCTCCTTTCTATTGGATTGGCCTGTTGGTGGTAAGCTGCTGTGAAGAATCTTTCAATATTGTTACGTGTACAGAACGTATCGTAAAAGCCGGAATTGAAGTGGCCTCCCTGGTCGGAAATGATGACCCTCGGAACGCCATATCTCGCCACTAGTTCCTCTTCGATAAATTGTGCTATTGTTTTTCCACTGACTTGGGTGAACGCCTTGGCTTCGACCCACTTACTAAATACATCCTCTACCATTAATATATATCGGTTATCTGCATCTTTAGTTCGCTGAAGCGGTCCGATTACATCGACGCTTAGAACTTCGAACGGATGCGATGGAGCATGGCTTCTGAGAGGAGCCTTCGGTTGTGATTGTCTGCTTTTTACGGAATTACAAATAATGCACTCATTTAAATATTTGTTAACTAGTCTCGACAAATTATTAAAATAATAGCGGCCCGAGATGATTCTAACAGTTTCATCGCGGCCGGGGTGACCTACTTCCGGTCGGTCGTGAAAATGAGATATTACTCTCATGACCATACGTTTTGGTACGTATAATTTTTCTATAACATTTTCGCCTCTTGTCCAAAGTGTGCCGCCTATCACTTGTCTTGTATTGACGAATTTCACCTCTGCCTCGGTTTTATCTGCTTGTCTCACTAGAGTATTCCATCGTTCGATTTGGTCTTGGATATCTCTGGAGTGCGATTGCGCTTCTCTGACCTGATCGTTTAATTCCAATGTGGTAATCACTGATATTCGTTCCTTGTACGAGAATTTTGGTGGAAACATTCTCTCCTCTTCGTCGTCTGCTTCGACGTTCGGGCTTTGAGGATTTCTGCTCAAATAGTCTGCCAATATATTTTCCTTGCCGGGACAATGTTCTATTGTGAAGCTGTATTCCTGAAGTAATAATGACCAACGTGTAAATTTCGTTTTCTCGTCCTTATGCTTATTTAACCATAGTAAAGCTCGATTGTCGGTTTTGACTATAAATGGACGGTCTGCCAAATATATTTTGTATTTCCTTATATAATTAACGACGCTCAAACATTCCAATTCATTGATATGGTATTTTCTCTCCGTCGGAGATAACGTATTACTAGCATAAGAGACGATGTGCTTCTGGTCATTATCCCCCAATTGATATAATACTGCAGATAATCCTATTAAGGATGCGTCCGTCTGCAGTATGAACATTTTATTGAAATCTGGCCGGTGCAGTCCTAGAGGTTTATTCAATACTTCTTTTAGTAAAATAAAAGCTTCTTGGGCTTCCGGATTCCACTTGAAGCGCCAGTCTTTCGAGAGTAGTCGGGTCAAGGGCTTTGTAATTATTGCAACATTAGGGATATATTCACGTACCCAATTACATAGACCAAGGAAACTCTGAAGCTGGCGCCTCGTCGTAGGGGCCGGATAATTTTGTATCTGTAATATGTGTTTTTCTAATGGTTGAGTGGTGTTGGCATTTATTTGATGCCCGAGATAGGTTATGCTTGACGTGGCTACCACACATTTTTCCGGTGACACCTTTAAATTATGCAAACGCAGGCGTTCAAAGACGGCTCTCAGATGGTTTACATGCTGTTCTATATTTTCACTGTAGATGATAATATCATCGAGATATACTTTGCAGAAATGATGCAAGTAGCCGGTCAATACGTCTCTTGCCATAAATTTTTGGAATGTACATGGAGCGGTCTTCAATCCGAAAGGCATCACGTTAAATCGGTAAGATGCTCCATCTAATGTTGTAAACGTAGAATAGTTTTTTGACGACTCCTCAAGAGGGATTTGCCAATATCCGCTCTTGAGGTCCAACACCGTAAATATGTTGGCGTTTCCTAGATCCTTTATACTCTCGTATATCTTTGGTAAGACGGATGCTTCGTCTTCCGTTACTTCATTTAAGTGACGATAATCAATGCAGAAGCGAGGCTTCTTGCCGGGCCTTTCAATTATAATGGGAGGCGAACTGTACTGAGCGGTACTCGGTTCTATGACCCCGGCTTTCAGCATCTCTTCAATTTGATCGTACATAACTTTTTTCTTAGAAGGAGACATGGGGTAGGGTTTGATATTGAACGGGCGGTCGTCTTTAACTTTTATTTTATGTTTCGTTGTCACCGTGGTAGCTTGGGTAGGCACCGCGGTGAACAATTCAGCGAATTCCTCGAATAGAGGTTTTAAATTATCGTTTCCGATGATCAGTTCTTCGGGAAGCCGGCATTGCTTCCTTGCTTGATGTGCCGCTTGATTCCAGAAGACGGTTATTCGCTCTTCAGTGCCGACGTAGACACATTTACGTTGATAATCGAATACGACATTGTGAGCATATAAAAAGGGGGCTCCCAGAATGAGCTCTTCGTTTAAATTTTGAATGACCTGAAACGTGGTCTGAAAGGGTACATCTAGTACATTAACGTTTATGGTCGTAGTCCCAAGGGATTCTACTAAACCATCGCCACAAGCCATAACAAACGTTTGGGGAGCTGTAAGTTGATCAATGTCGTTCAAAAATTTCGGTTGGATAATATTCCTTGTCGAACCTGTATCCAATAAAGCGTTAACCGCTCGATTATTAATTATAATCTTAATGCGAGGCAGAGGGAAAGCGTCGTTGGTTTGATTGATAGATTCTAATGGAGTGAATCGGTGGGGAGATAGGTTGACTTCTTGATCCTTAAACAGGTAATTAAGGTCAGGAAGGTCATCGAAGTTTTTTAATTTAAACTTCTTGCTTCGGAGCTTCCTCGAGGGTCGCTTCGAGCCTGCTGGGGCCTGGTAGGCGGGGCTGGTACAGTTCGGCCTGGGCCATCGCCTCTGACCCCCGCTTGGTTTCCCGTATTCATATTACGATAGGGATTGTTTGGGCATTCCGCATGAAAATGCCACTGCTCCGTTGGGCAATATCTGCAAGGGCGATACGGGACTCGGGAGTTCCTTACGTCTCCAGTACCCCTTCTCGGTATATCCCCTCTAGGCAGCGAGGAAATATTATTTGCAAAATGCACCCTTGGTGCTGACGGATTATCTCTTCTTTGAGATCCATTGAATGGTGTCCTAGATGCACCAAAGGAACTGGAGGACGGCTTCGCTAATGCGGAGGGTTCCGTTCTCCAGTTACTGCTCGATTGCTGATTCCTTTGAGCTGAAGCGGTAGAGGTGGACGCTTCTCGGTCTTTGCTTTTCTTTGCATTTTGCAGAATCTCGAATTCTTTATTCTCATCCATGATTTTGGCCATTTGTTCGGTCATCGTCACTAGTGTATTTGTATCTAGTATGACGGCACTCTTTAGGAGCATTTTCATATCAGGTCTCAACTGATTGAAGATGGTAGCCGCCTTCATCGCCTCCGGCTTAAACGGATCGATCCTCTTGAAGAGGCATACCTTCCTGGAAATAAATACTGACGTATTTTCCTCGGCATCTTGTTTCTTGCCATATAAATTAGCTACTGCTTCGGTGAGTACTTCACCTGAATCATAACGGCTTCTGAACCGCTCGAGGAATAGAGGATACGTGGTAATTAGGGTTCGATATTGTTCGAACCATTTCTTAGCATCATCTTTGAGCTGTTCTGATATTTTATATAGTCGGTCGTTATCCTGCGTAATTCGTACTCGGACGAAAAATTCCTCCATTTGATAAATGAAGGTTTCAGGGTCTTCGTGTTCGAAGCCATGAAATTCCGCATTTGGATGCTTCGACCGATACTTATGCTCGTGCGTGGCTTCGCTTAGAGCTTTGGCAAGACCTGCTGCCATTTGGGCGAACACTTATTCTGAGGAGGGCTGTATGACTCCTTCAGTGGTACTCGGGCCAACCCCCGAACTACCCAGTACATCCTCCGCGCACGGCCTCTCTAACCCTCTAGAGACGTTGTCCATCACAGATGTCGGCTCGTCGTAAAACTGGAAAGGCGTTGATTCATCCATATCCTTTCCAGAAAGCCCTGCTGACTAACAACGCCCCACGTTGGGCGCCATGTAGAAGAACGCACTACCGGGCGTCAAAATGACGCGACACCAATTTATTTCTCAGGGGGCGCCAGTCGCGTATTACCCCGTTCTTCTACCTCCCAGGCGGGTTCGAGATAAGATGACTTCGGTAGCCGAAAAGCGGGACCAAGGCTGCACTACCACAGATCGGAAACTACGCTCTCTCTGGACCCGAATTCCCTCGTTAGGGGTTTAGGCACCTCTTAATTTCCTGAATTTTTGCATAAAAAAATCCCAACCGAAGAATTTCTCTGCGGAGGGATTAGTTTTGGTACGCGAAAATCGCGTTTTGGTCCATTAATAACGGAATATATTTCTCAAAAAACGCATAAAAAAATCCCTATCGAACCTCCGTAAGACAACCAGAAGGTCGAACGTTAATGCGAATTAACTCGACACATCCGGTTTTCTATACGAAAGTTCCAGGGATTATAGACCGTCAACAGGCCTCAAGATCAATTAAGAAACATTAGTTCAAAGAATCCGTTTATTTAACAGAATTGGTTATACAAAATTCTCAAGAAAGAATCGTGCCTTCCCCAATCAAGGTAGTGACTTTCAGACCATACAAGCGAGAGCGCTCGCGCTAACGATCGATTAGGTAGAAAAGATTCATACGTACCTTCTCAGAATCAAAATGCGAGCTTTTAGAATCATTTCAGACTCTGGGTAAATGAATAATTAAGGCTGACTGAAATTAACTTAAAAAAGTTTTACTAAATGAATTTAGTTTCGCTAGAGACTACCTAGCTTTAAAGTTCTTGTATCGTGGAAATTCACGTACTCAAACACATTCAGAGGACTTATTACTGCATAAGTTGAGTGGCGTTCGATCAGTCCACGACTTACTAACCCTTATCACAGTCGATTAATAATATCGATTTGACAGCGTCTCACCTTCGAGCGACTATTAGGCAAAATTGAATTTTTGGATTTTTATGCACAAGGCGTTTTCCTCTATAACTTTGTCATTTGAAAAGCCCCGTTATTGGCTTTTCTACCATCGCTTTGTCTGGACTACTCAACGCGCTCGACCAAATTGCGAGCCGCTGGGTCAATCCAAACTCTTTCCATGCGAGAAACCGGCCTTGTACATGTGCATTGATTTTTATCAATTTTTGCTTATCGGCACTACGCCGGCTTTGACAAAATCTTCTATTTTGCCTTTTGGATGCAGTGCATCGTTAAAATTTTATGCTCATACTTTAGAATTGTGCTTTCAATGATCGTACCTCAAAGGTCAATGTCTTTAGTTGAGGAATAAAAAATAAAAAATAATTTAAAGTATATTTTCGTGGTACTTTTTAAACTGACTTCGTGGTACTTTTGAAAAATCCAGTTTAAGACCAATTTTAGCGTACTTTTGAAAAATCGATTTTCGAGCCAAATTTCAAGGTACTTTTGAAAAACTAATCTGCGGGTGAAATTTTGGCGTACTTTTGAAAAATCGATTTTCAAGCCAAATTTCAAGGTACTTTTGAAAAGTTAATCCGCGGGTGAAATTTTGGCGTACTTTTGAAAAATTGATTTTCAAGCCAAATTTCAAGGTACTTTTGAAAAGTTAATCTGCGGGTGAAATTTTGGCGTACTTTTGAAAAATCGATCTTCAAGCCAAATTTCAACGCAGTTTTGAAAAATTAGTCTGCAAGTGAAACTTTGGCGTACTTTCGATAAATCGATTCCTGGGCCAAATTTTGACGCCCTTCCAAAAATATTATTTTTCAAAGTCCAATTTATGGTACCTTTCAAAAAGTATACTATTCATAAATCTTTGTCATTATATACTTCTACTCTGATATTCTGAACCAAAAACATTTTTCCTAAGTGAAAATTCGGTGTTTCTTCGAATTTTCGCCTGGTCATTTCCAACGCCTTATAGAACCCAAAACGGTCCTTGTGGACTGATCTGCGCCTCTGCAGACTCCCGAAAATGTCTTTAAATGAAATTTTTGCCTAAGTCGAATTTTGATTATGTCTTCAACTTAGGACGATTTTGGAGAGTTCTACAACAACTACACCACTGGAAGTGGAAGTAATAGATGAAAATTACATCGGTGAATTTTAATGGCCTTTGAGGTACGGGATAGCGTTATCCAATCGAGCTGAAATTTTATGGTTCATTTTACTTCCACGTGCAGTGGAAGTATAGCAACGACAAAAAAAAATTTGAAGATTTGTAGAATGTCATGAAACGTTGAGATTTTAAGTTTGAGCAAAAAAAAATTTCTATCTGTCGGACTGTCTGTAATTTTTTTTGTGCGCACGATTACTCTGGAACCGTTTAAGATATTGACTTGAAATTTGGTACCCGTACGTACTTTAACGGGATCTGGAACTGGGGAAGACGATTTGAAATATTATATTATTAAAGTTCCATAAACAATTATTTCCACATACAAAATGTTTTCGTTGTCAGAGACTTGGATAGAAAATCTGGATGTGGAAGCAGTGATTCCTTGGGCAGCGATTTTTTAATTAATTTGAACCACTTTAGGGGTTAGACGAGACCGAAAAAATTGGAAGAAAAAAATATCATCAAGTATAGCTAAGGACCACCCTGATATGCATTCCTCTGATGACATTGGCCGCCATATTTTAAGGTGGCGGCTGGACACCAAAATGCCTAAATTAAATTTTTGATTTGGGAATTTGTGCTGGAATAAGGCACAGTCAGGGGATCTCAAATTTGCATTAAGTAGTAAGACTTCCTTTAATTGTAACAGTAACTCCTTTTCTAGAGAACATTACCGAACATGGACCAATTCCCATCCCAGAGAATAGGAATTTGGAGCCGCCACCAAAATATCAGGACGCTATAAAAATGCCGAACAATGTACAAGTTGCCCAAATCCACTCAAGCATTAACCGCGGGGCTGTAAGGTGCGAAAATTTGGAACGCATTCGCTTGAGGGGAGAAGTGCCGCCAACTTACGAGGACGCTATGCAAAATTCCAGTGGTATCCTACGCAAAATATAATTGGCTACTGTAAACGTATTTTTCATATCCTTTAAGGTGTAAAAATCGTCTGTGATATCTTTATTGTAATACAATAAATAGTTTTTTTTTTACTAAGCAGTAATAGTGGTTTACTTTACTCCTATAATAGTCCATCATACAGCATTAGAAATGTACCTCACTCGATTTGTTGCTGTTTATTTGTCAATAGGTGCAGAAGGAAGGGGTGAAGTAGGGGTTAGACCTCTTGGCGGTCGGAGCGGTCATGTGGCTTGTAAAATTCAAATTGAAATTTGACATTGGATTTTTAATGGAATATTTTGCTATTTGATACATCCCAGTGGGCACACGTACGTTTAATAAACGTTTTAAAAACATTGTAGTCGTTGATTAAACGTTTTACGTTGAAATTTTCAACGTTGCATTTGGTTAAAAATTTCAACGTTTAATTAAGATGTTTAAAATACGTTACTACTACACGCATTTTTAACCACTAGTAGAAGAAAATACTGGAATAAAACATTTTAGTAAGCAGGTTTTTTTCACAAATATGTAATAACGTATAAAACACGTTTATAATGTAAGAAATTTTAACGGCTCGCTATAGGTAACGTTTGTAAAACGAAAAGTTTAACGTTTTTTATTACGTATATTTTATACGGCGATTCAAACGTTTTATTTAAAGAAAAAAAACGCATTTTTTACAACGTTAAAATAACTATTGTTTCCAATGTACTAAATGCAACGGAATTTTTAATCCACAGGTGAAATAGATGGTAGAAGATCGGTTGTAAAATTTTATATTTAAATAAAACCTATAAAATACGTTATTCCTACACACATTCCCAACCAGTAGTGGGAGGGATTACTGAAATAAACCGTTTTAATCAGAACGTTTCTTTTACTGATATATTAACGGATAATACTCGTTCATAATATGAGAAGTTGTAACAACCTGCTAAATAACGTTTGTGAAACGAGAAAATTTAACGTTTTTTATTGTATTAAATTAATGTTTTATTTAAAGGAAAAAAAAACGTTTTTATGCAACGTTAAAATAACTGATGCTTTCAACTTATTAAAATGCACTGATATTCTTAATCTACAGGTGAAATAAATGGTAGATGAAGACGTTTTCTTAACGTTGTTTAACGTTTTTCTACTCATCTGTATTAATGCATAAAATTTGCTTGCCTACCAGGTAGTTTGTTACAGAAATTATTACTAGATGGCGCCACATACAAACTATTGACAATAATCAGTCATACTTTATCTTATACTTTTATGAACTTATAGAAAATAGAGTAACATATAGATTACAATGTTCAAATTCTTTCAGAGAACATCGATTTATTTGGATGGATCTTATAACGATCAGGTTAAAGATCATAATTCTGTGGCTGGGCCGAGATAGCATAAAAGTTTCATGCTATCTGTTTAATAGGGTAAGCACCCACTGGTTTTATGATTAAAACCAGTGGTTGTCCTTTCATCTACATGGCGGCTCATTCTGTAACTCATCATATATTGGAAAATAGAGACCTTCTAGAGCTTGTTTAATTTGGTTTAATTAACGTATATAATTAGTAAATATTTAACGTTATTTAAACCTTTAATAAAACGTTTATATTTTACGTTTACTTTCGTTTCGTAAACGTTGAAAATTAACGAATATTTTAACCTTTTTTTTAAATGTTATTTAATCGTTATCTATGATGTTTAAAAGACGTCTATATTTGGTTAATATAAACGTTTTTTCGCGCGACATTTTTTCGTCGAATCAACCAGTTCCAAAAAACCTTATAACAACGTGTGGTTTTCAATCTCTTTTTAACGTTTTTTAAACGTACGTGTGCCCATTGGGATGTAATAAGATGCCCTAAAAAACCCAAAACTAGCCCTTGACAGCATTTTTCGTAGTCGAGTCTGGCGTCCAGGTCCAACTTCCGAAAATTCCGAAAAAACGTGGTTTTACCTCATTCACCCTTATATTCACCATGTGTTTAAAAAAAAAATTTTTGTACTAACCAAATTCATGACTGCACCGCAATTTGATCACATTAAAGATATAACATGCTGTCAAGTGTAAAAAATTTTAGTTAACAGCCATACAAACATTTTAGAGTAAGAAAACCTTTTTTAGACCATTTCGGTTCTGATATTACATCCTCTGCAAACAACAGCTTCTTTTTCTACGACCTGGCAAAATTCATTTTTGCATATTAATTAACCCTTTCTGTGCTATCAATAATATCTCATCTGCATAAAAACCTCGTTTAAATAATATTTCGATTTTTGAAGAAAAAAAAAATCACGTTCCATGGCACTGGCATCCAAGCCGGTAGTTGGGCTTGGATGCCAGACCTGACTACGAAAAATACTGTCAAGTGTCTTTTTTTATTTTTAGGGCATCTTAAAACTTGTATCAAATGGGCAGCAAAAAAATTAGTCAAAAACCGATGCCAAATTTCAATTTGAATTTTACAAGTCACATGACCTCTCCGACCTCGCAAGGGAAAAGCCAGTAAGAGAGCTAATAACATCGGTTGTAAGATAGAAACGGAACCAACGATTGAAAAACAAGATGGTGTCGTCATTTCCTGGCACACTGCTTTGGTCTAGGAATATAAGTCGATAATTGGCAGTCCTGTCGGACTCGTCTTGAGGGGCCCGGTTTTGTATTATATACAGTGTGACCCATTTCAAGCGGAAACACCTTCGTAACTCAGTTATTGGTCATCCAATTTCAACCAAATTGGGATCGGTATCAAAGATCTTTAATATTTCTTTTTTGAGTAAAACAAAACTTATTTCAGTCAGTGGCGTGCATTTTTGTTAAGAAAAAAAGGGTCGATTTTTCGAGAAATCATTTCAGGCATTTTTCGTTGAAAAACTAATGCAATATTATTGATCAGCATGCTGTCAGCTATATTCAGATTTTAACAACATTTTGATTTTTGGTTTTTAAATTACAGCCCACTTAAAATTGCCTATTTTAAACATTAAATTATCAATAAATTGGTAACGAATCTTGTTTCGAAAGAAAGTCATTCTTTATTTTCTCTTTAAATTCAATTTTTCTACCACCCCATATCATCGATACTTTCAAATTGGGTAATCCTTAATGCTCGAATAATTTACAGGTCTGATGACCCAACATTTTTCAATGAAAATTCTTGGCCTTAAAAATTTGAAAATTTCGATGATATGGCATAGTAGAAAAAGTGAATTTAAAGAGAAAATGAAGAGTGACTTTTTTTCGAAAAAAATTTCGTTACCAATTTATTGATTATTTAATGTTTAAAATAGGTAATTTTAAAGGGATCGTAATTCGAAAACAAAAAATCAAAATGTTGTTAAATTCTGGATATAGTGGTTCTACAGCATGCTGATCAATAATATTGCATTAGTTTTTTAATAAAAAAAATGCCTAATATGATTTCTCGAAAAATCGACCCTTTTTTTTTAATAAAAATGCACGCCACTCACTGAAATAAGTTTTGTTTTACTCAAAAAAGAAATATTAAAGATGTTTGATACCGATCCCAATTTGGTTGAAATTGGATGACCACTAACTGAGTTACGAAGGTGTTTCCACTTGAAATGGGTCACACTGTATTTAAAAAAAAATCGGATTTCTCCCCCCTGTTCGTCAATTTCAAAATATCTTATGTGATCCAGTTTGACAGTTCAATAATTTAAAATTTAGTTTTTGACAATGTCGATTTGGAATTGCAAATGATGATTTAACAGGGCTGGCTCCAGGTATTTTGCCGCCCCTCTCTTAAAAATTTCTTTCGTCCCAACATTTTTTTGAAGAGCGGGAGGGGAGAAATCCAAAAAAAAAATTTTTTCGTCAACATTTTTTTGAAGAGCGGGGGAGAGAAATACAAAATAAAATTTTTCGTTTTACAGAATCTTACCCCGTTACCCCCATTAATCCACGCCTACTGTAGATTTGAAGAATTTGCCGCCCCTAAATTTTGCTGCCCGCTTCGCCCCCCCCCCTAGAGCCAGCCCTGTGATTTAATAAATATAATAATAAAGAAAAACACACCAAATAATACATAATACATAATCTACATTTAATTTTAAAAATTGCTTTTTTAATAATTGTGTTTTTAATAAATAGTTTTGAAAAAATAAATAAAATAAATTGCAAAAAATTTTCTATGTGAATACCCCTCGAACGTTGATAAATAGCTCATAATTTTATCACAACTTCCTCAAGCACGTTGCTTCTAGGTAATATCCCTCCGCCCACGGCGTCGGGATATTACCAAGCAAGTGCTTTCGGAAACTGTGATAAAATTATTTCGTATTATCAACGTCCTTGGGATATTATAGCTGAAAATTGACTGTAGAAAATCACAGGGCCGTACCGAAACCTACTACTTTGGGGGGAGAAGATGAAAAAAAAAAATCAACTTATACCTCCCAGCAAACACAGACCCTCTGAGACATCGCATTAATGCCCATTGACTAACACATTTTGATTTACATTTGTTAAGTCAAAGAGATGCCAATTGAATAAATGTATCACCCAATGAGATCGCATTATATAATTTTATTGGCATCATTTGAAATTATTATTTAACTCACATGAATAGCGCAAAAGCGTCACGGGAGGGATAAAAATGTAACTCGCATTTGCCTATTCAAAATAACTCTCATTATGCTTCTACCAAAGGAATAATGTGATTTACATGTGTGAAGCTAAAGAGACACCATTTCAAGAAACTAATGGCTTCAGAGTTGATCACAAAGAGCAATTACAATTGCAAATTAAAAAACGGTAAAAGAGTAATGGAAGTAGATTAAAAAAGCCAACTTTAAAAAAAAAATAATGCTCTACTTGCATTTTTGGAGCTGAGATACGTTAGTTTTTACGTTTTATAAATAAACAAATCGATATTTCTTATTGAAATTTGGACTGGTAATTCTCCAATGTCTATTATTTTGTCTCTGCTACATGAAAATAATCTTAAGTTACAATTGTTAAAAGATACTGTATAGAGTCCCGAAAGTGCGGTCTTTAGGGATTTTGTTAGAGATCCGAAAATCACCAAATATGTTTAAATGTTATATTATAGTCTTACAAACTGGACTTTAGTCGCCAGATAGCTCAGTGGGTAAGGCACTTTCTATTCAGGAAGCGGACGTACGTCTCGAGTTCAAATCCTGCTCGCGAAATATATTTTTTTATTGTATCAGTAATATTAAAAATTTTACAAAGCTGTATACATGGACATAAAGGTACTTGTTCAAGTTAGATTGCCATTTTCGTGGCAAAAATTAAAAGAAATATAGAAAAATTGAAAATGTGCATTATGTTCTCAAAGCTGCTTTATTCGATGTTATTTTAATAATTGTAGCTTTGGATTGTCTTCAAATAAGCATTGGAGAATAACCAGCCCAAATTTCAAGAATAAATATCGATTTGTTTATTTTTAAGTGACCTAAACGCAAAAACTAACGTATCTCACTCTCATTACTCGTTTATCGTTTTTGATTTCATAAAAAAAAACAGAGTTACTTGAATTTGTTTATAACTTCTTATAACTACTAACTTTATAATTTCGAAAACTATAAACAACTGCAATAAAACGGGTTTAAATTTTGAAAAAAAAAAATGTTTTTCTCCGTGATCTTAAAGTACTTATAAAATGCTACAATTTGAGCCATTGTACACATTTCTTGGTCTTGATGGGTGGATTTCACAAGAGTGCAAAATTTTATCAACAATTGTATATTTGAGCTCTTTTAGTAATCATTTCGATTTGACTGTACTTCATAAGAGCTATAAAATTTCATTAAATATTATCCATTATCTTTGAAATAACAGTGATTGGTTTAAAAATGCATAATTTTGCAATGTTCAATTTTTTTTAAATAATAATAACAATTGGAATGAATTATATGTATTGTGTGTAATCCCACGGAATTCTTTTCTCTTCTGGATTTAAAAAACACTTCGATATTTTTGGACTGTATCTTTTTTATTATTCAAAATAAACATAAACAATTTGATTATACATTTTAAATAACGACTATCGCTCTTGACCATCGAGCTGCAACTGGTAAAATTGGCGGTATATTCCCCGCGCATGTGCATTTCTCTAAAACTATTTATTATATTTGACAGAGTTCGGCCGAAGGTACTAAACATTATAGTTTATGTATTTTTATTGTACAACTCAAAAAGAACGTTTTCCTTCTTTTTATTGTTTTCCAGAGTACATGGATTTCGAGATATCAAAGAAAACCGATGGAAAACAAGGTCTAAAAATTAAATTCTTTAAATAAACAATATGCCGACCTCGCAGAAACTGCAAAACTGAGATGGTAACTTAAGTTGATCCCCTGAACATGTTAAAACAGAAAAAGTGTCCTGACCAGAAAATTCACATTAAAATCCTAATTTGACTCCACTATAATAATTATAAATAAATATAAATGCTAACAGGAAAAATTTTGGTTTGGGAACACAAATAGAAAATACACATAATATTTTAAATAAGATTGTTTGTCAAAAGTTCTATTAGAAATTCAATTTCACATAATAAACGACTTATTATTCCTCATAATCTCATTAAATACATTTCCCACACATTACTATACCACTTTTAGCATCCAAAATAACGGACGCCTAGATAGCTCAGTGTGTATGAGCGTCAGAACTGTAATCGAGACAACGGAACTATGCAGGTTCAATCCCTACCGACCGCAACTAGTAAAAAGGTAAGTAAAAATGAATTTTAATAATTTAATAACCATTATAATTTGCAGGCATCCCTTATGAGAGTAAACTGGAGTGCGGTAAACAATATTAGATATGTTAATGTAAATAATATACATATGGAACTGCAATATAATTATATTTTTTATTTTTCTTCCATCCGAAAGGAAAGACGACATAGTTAACACGCATGAGAGTTCAATTGATGTCGAATATATAAAAAATGTAGGTCGCAATGTCAGTACTGCGAGTCTCTTCCCAAATAGCACCAAACTTCCGGAGGATGTCCGTTTTAGGTCCTCTTTTGGTCCGAACGTCCGATGACGGGAAACGAACGTTTATAAGACGTCTATTTTGGGATGTTTTTAGGACACACGAAATTAATGTTCTGTGGACGTCCATTTTAGGTCGCACCTTGGCCTGCCAAGTCTCATTTTGTCACGAATGCAACAAATTAAAAATGTAAATTATAAAACTTGAAAACTGGTTAAAAGAACGTATAGTGTAAAAAAAATACAAAAATACAAAAAAAAACACTGATGGCAATTTTCACACCTAAGCCAAGAGTGTGCTATCACAGTAATATACACATTCGGAAAATGTTGGATTTGGGTGGCACGCATAGTTTCAACGGCCTGACAGACCCGCCTACAATAAAGGCGTGTACCAGTGCTCTAGTAGAGGGAGCAAATAATGACGCGCTATCAAGAAAACACGTACATACATCATTATTGCTATTAAAAATTTCAGTACCATTTATTCAAAGGAAGGATGTAGTTGGCTCTGTTCAGTATAGGTAATATTATTACGTGCTTTAATAACTGAAATTATTTAACCCGTTTTACTTTCAAAACGAGTCAAATAATTCTTTACATTGCAAGTGGAAGACGGAAACAAATTGAAATTCCGCAAGCAGAGTTGCCCACGCACATGTGGTGGGGAAAGCAGGTGGCATCAGAAGGATGTGTTATACGATAAAAAAGAATAGCCTAGTTGCTTCGCTCTCGCTTGCTCTCATTGCCGACCCAAATGAAAAATTTTCTGACTGTATACTTAAGATAATAAATGAAGTATCGGCCATCACAGGGCCAGAAGTTTCATTTCTGGCCCAGTGATGGCCCGCTGATGGGCCGATCTTTTGTGTTTATTGGGAATGCTTCCCTAAAGAATTTATATTTTTTTCGATGTTTTGATTTTTCCTAGCTTATCATTAAACTTAAAATTTATTAGTACCAGAAAAAAATTAATTTATTTTCCTGTAACATTTCTATATTTTCTAATTATTTCTCAACTAAGCGATAAATTTAATAAAACCTATAAAAGCAAAAGAATGGAAATAATAAAAATTAGTATTCTTAAGGGAAGCAATACTTCCATATGGCACTAAGCGCAATGTACAAATAAAAATATACCATTGCAGCTTTGACAAAATGTGAACTAATAACCACAGAGCTGGTAAACGATTTGGTCAAAGTACTTTAAACCAACTGAAATTTTATAGAAAAAAATTTTTTGTCATACCTGAAAAACCAAACCTTCGGACTTCGAACTGGGATTGGTTAGCTAGATAGTCCATACCTTTTTCAGGTATGAAAAAACTAAGTATCTACAAAATTTCGGCCGACAAAGATCTTGAACAAATCGTTCACTATCTCTTAAGATTATAAAGGTCTGAATTGAAAAGCCTGTGTGTGTCCACAGAACGTCCTCATCTGGACATATAATGACCCTAAATCGGAAGTTCTGAGGAAGTCCAAATTTGTAACACGGTACCTCCTCTGAACGTCCACCATACGTCCGACGACCTAAAATGGACATCCTTCGTCTGTCCTGAATGTCATCAATGGACATCTTCTGGACGTTTTGTGGATGTTTTGGTGCTATTTGGGTTATTATCTCACAAAGTGAAGCTGTTGTGACTTACATCTAACAACAAACGAGATTTAGCATATAAACTTTCATGTGATGCCAATGTGAGTTAATTTTTAATTCACAGTGCGATGTTTCCAATGTGGACATTTGGAACTGTTTGAGCTATCTCAAATGCACATATTATGTGAGTCGCAATGTAATTCCCAAGTGTGACGCGGTACCTAGATGTGACTCTGGTTTATGTATCAGAGAGGTATTTGTGTTTGCTGGGCTTTACATTGCATAATTTCAATAAAATAAAAACTTTATATGGAAAAAGCTACCAAAACTAAAAAGTTTAAATCGAATTCAAATTCACTATGTACAATGTACAGGGTGCTCTAACCAAGACGGAACAAGGCCATTTTTCCGTCGATGGAAACATTTATAACAAAAACTAAAATTACCATTTGATGTATTTTTTCCGCCGAATCCAAAGTTATAATAAAAAACGAATATAAAACATGCTATTTCATGGTTCAGACTTCACGTAGCTGAAAAAATTCCCTGAATTTTACAGGTTTTCCATGACAAAAGAAAATGTTTTTCAATGACAATTAATAATAATTATTAATATGTTAAAGGTGATAATCAAATAATTTTTACTTTAATTTCCGATTTTATAAAAAAAAATGTTTTATAAAATCGTCATTAAGCGAATGAATATAAGGTTGCAATTTAAAAAGAATTTATAAAAACAGTAGGAATTCGTAAGTAGTTATGGTTTTTCATATTGTGACTGAAAATTCCATGATTTTTGCGAAATATTTAAAATTCGCAGATTTCCATGATTTTCTTCCCTACAAACACAAAACGTCGGCCCTCTAGTGGGCCATCACAGGGCCAGAAGTTTCATTTCTGGCCCAGTGATGGCCCGCTGATGGGCCGATCTTTTATGTTTGCTGGGTTAGGATTTTTAAAATTCCCTGAATTTGCCATACGCTCTTCAGGTTTTCCATATGAGCCCAAATCCTGTGTCATAACTCTTTTATTTTCAATTTATTTGTTTTCGTTTATGATAATTTTTGGTTTCTGCGGAAAAAAATATATCGAATGGCTTTCTTGGTTTTCGACATATTTGTATCGTTTGAAAAATGGCCTTGTTCAATCTTTGTTGGATCATCATGTACCTAAACCTAATACTTACTACTTAAAAGAAATAGAAAAAAATAAAGTAAAAATAATAATAATAATAATAAACTTTATTGTCCTTTATTGTGGATGAAGTAAAAAATATTTTGGTTTCTGGTCCTTGTACACACACTAAATCACAATTTTTTTTCATCCTCTCTAATAATGAGGTGGGGGTGGTAATGGGGGTGGCTAATGCCAAAATTTTTTTGAAACCTTAGCTTCTCTTGTATATACTAAGTACCAATTTTATGGACTCTTACCTGCTTGATTTACCTATTTACCCCAAATTTACTCCAGTTTACCCCCCAACCCTTCGACGGAAGATGAAAATATAATCCAGTTCCAGATCTCTTTAAAGTACATATGTGTACCAAATTTCAAGTCAATATCTCAAATGGTTCCAGAGTAAACGTGCGCACAAAAAAAGTTACAGATAGACAGACCGACAGGCAGAAATTTTTTTTTCGCTCAAACTTAGAATCTCGATGTTTCATGACATTCTAAGCCAATTTGAACAATAAAAATTTTTAAATTTTTTTTTGTCGTTACTATACTTCCACTGGATGTGGAAGTAAAACTAATAGGTATGTATACTTGATAATATATTATATTAGATCAGTAATAGAAACATGCAGATTCTATTTAAAAATCATTGCTAGTTCTAGCATTTCTAGTAAATGAATTTATGTATAATAAATTAATATTAAAAATAGGGATTCTGGGTCGTGTAAGGGAAGCTTTGCTTCCCTAGCATCAATGGAAAACACACTACTGGTAAAATATTTACAATCACCTAATAATAATTATTGTGTTAATTTCGCGATTGTGGGAGTTAGTCTAAAATTCAAATTATATATTTGTATGTGATGATTTTGCCAACCGCGTTTGGAACCAACTGCCCGATCCTTGGAGGGGAGACTCCCCCCCCCTTGGGACCGGCCCTGGAAAACTATACGAACAAAATGAGCCCGGTATGACAAGGTTTTTCTCACCGGAAGTATGTTTAAATAAATTAATTATCATTTAAAAACAATATTGTTTTACCGATTTCGCGGAAATTGATTTCCATTTTGCCATCCACACTCTGTCGGGTCATATAAAATACAGGTTGGTTCAGTCGCATTTTGCCATATTGCATTTACAAATATGGTCCGTAGAATTTTTTGCAATAAAGTTTTCCAGCATGAAGGAATATTACTGGAATTAAAGTTTATCATGCCTTTACAAAATGCATCGTTGTCACTTGTACTCACAAAAAATTTGAAAAACAGTTCAATTCTTGCACTATTAACACTGTAATTTTTCATTTTGTACATTTCATTGGCAAATTTTTGTATTATATCTGTTTTATCTTTATTGAAAATATCTTCTGGATTTGTGAGATGTTGAAAAATATTGGGACAGGATGGCCTAGACCTTCAAATAGGCTGTAGGGTGACCTCACTGCAATGAACTGCGCATGTAATGTAGCGAAAATAGGTAAATTTCTACTTTTTGGAAGCTAGAGAGAGAGTCATGCAGGGTTTCAAAGTGAACCCCAGATCTTTCTCGCTTATTCTCACGGAGACCATGAATATTGTTCCAGCACGCAGGACCCGAGTTTGCCCACCTTTGCAATATAGTATTCCACAGTATTCTGTGCTGGGTGTAAGATAAGCAGAACAGAAATAGTTTTACAAGAAACATTGGCTCCAAAACAAATTTATTCAATTCGCTACTTTTTTCATTTCTGAGAATCAAAACTATGCGATAAACCGGTATTTCCAGCAGTTTTTGGGCTGTCACACCATGATATTTTGAAAGAACGCACAACAAATTAAAATAAAAAAAGAATGTTTCCACACCATAACGGTAAAACTTTTGTTACCTATCACCTCCTTCAAATAGGTATGACAAACATTTTCGGCAGAGTAGAGGTTGTGATACCAGGTTTTTCTTAAAAAATGCTCTAATTGAAATCAATTTCCATGAAAACAGTGAACCCTTATTGTTTTTTTATAATTAATTTAATTAAAAATACTTCCGGCAAGAAAAACCTCATCATACCGGGCTTATTTTGTTCGTATGATTTTCTAGTCAATTTTCACTAGAATTTTCCAAATTCACGATGACGGTGCTTTCGATGTCATGGGTTCCCCTCCCCGCCTAATGGTTTTGAGTATTTTTAAAACATTGTAGTAGATTCTAACATAATACAGTAAATTTACCTCGAGATTTACTAAAAAAACTGAATGTCCAATGGCCACCGTCTTATATAATTTGCCAAACAACGTAACCTGTTGTAAAATGATGTTAGAACATTTCCGTAGTAATACTATAAAAAATTTCGATTATATTAACCCTCAATTTATCAGTTATTAGTTCTACAATTATGATGTTATAAATGATTTCTTTGACATAATCCCACAAAACCGTCATTTGGCATAAAGTCTGGTAATCTTAGCGACCATTTAATTGCACGTGACCCCCTTACGACACGTTCAGAATATTTAGACTATTAGCATCCTTCTTCGTTCTTATTGGAATCTGGCATGGAATGCTTCTCCTTCCCTTCGTCTTTTACCCAAAATTCATAATAAGCAGTATACTTCTTCACTTACTCCTTAACATAAAAAAAAATGAGCAAACAAGTAAGCAAATTATAGGTATTAACTGTTTTATTCAATTTCATAAAATACATATAAATCAATGTATTAAAAAATAAATGAAAAGTCATATTTTCATATAAACAAAACAACTCTATGCAGTACTTTTTGTCTTAACAGCATAACCAGCAATTTCATGCAAATTTGAATTTTTAAACTTAACGACTATATCCCCTTTAATCAAATGTTTGTAAGATTTTTTCGCGCCTACTTTATTTAGTTGGTAAAACGGTGTCAGCCTCTTAAATTGAGCATACTTGAACCTCAACATGCTGCCATCAGGCAACTTCTCATTTTCTCCATGAGGATTGCCAACCTCGCCTACCATAATGTCGTCCATTTGAAACGTCTCAAGCTTCTTCTCGTTAATATCATTCTCTATTTCCGCCTGATACCTGTCTATCGTCTTCGAAATAGAGTCCAAGTTTTCGTCCAGGGTATTCTTTTGTTTATCAAACGCTGCATTGTCAAGGCCCAGTTTCCTTTTGGCCTTCTTACTCCAACTTTCATCGTAACTCAAAGGGGAAGTACCCGTACCATTACTATAACCATTTGTTACTTCGACTACGTCCGAGGACATTTCGCTTTCCACCTCAAATTCACTGAGACTTCTAAACTCATCGTTATTTGGAATTATTCTTTCTTGCGTTACGTCACTGAATCTCACGCTCTTAGTTCTCTTCACACTGTTTACCTTCTTTATACTATAAGTATTTTCTTCATTTCGTGGCTTTGACTTCGTAACGACTGGAGTAGTTACTACGTTTAACATAATATCACTTTCTTCTAGCTTTACCAAGTCAATTTCTTTAATTTCAGACTGGGAATTGTCTAAATTTAATGCTGGATTAACAATTCCCCCCTCCTCCTCAACTTTTTTTCGTTTCTTTTTCTTTCTTTCAACCTCAAGCGTGTTATTTTTTGGTTCTGCTTCTACAGAGTCGTTTGGGTCGAAGTGCGGGTTGTCTATGGCAAATGCTTCTTTCTTCTTCTTTTTCTTGTCTCTTTTCTCGTAGGAATTTTCATTAACCTGATCAGAATTCGTCGAACTTTCCATATCTTGCTTCTTCTTTTTGCTCTTGTTCTTGATTTTCACTTCATATGGATTTTCTTCAACTTGTGAGGAATCTGGAGAACTTTCCATTGATTCATTGAAGCAGGGGTTGCTCAGGGCAAATTTGTCTTCCTTTACCTTCTTCTTCTTCTCTTTTAGTTTTACTTCATATGGGTTTACCTCAAATTGGGAAGAATCTACGTAGTTTTCTAAAGTGGCATCAAAATTAGGGTTCTCAAGAGCAAATTGTTCGTCCTTCTTCTTCTTTTTCTTCGTTTTCTTTTCCTTACTCTTTACTTCATATGGGTTTTCTTCTGTTGGTGAAGTGTTTATTGACTCGTATGTTGTGTTGTCAAAATTTGGATTGTCTATAGCTAATTTGCTGTCTTTCTTTTTTTTCTTCTTAATTTTTACTTCATAAGGATTTTGTTCTGTTCTTGTATAACCCTCGCTTTCTATGCTAGGGATAGTTTGTTTCTTCTTTGGAGTATTTTCAATATCATCCACTATTACATCATTTATGGACTCACTGACAATCTTTTTCTTCTTTTTCAACTTCTTTTCTTCGCAATCATAAACCTCAGTAATTTCTTCAATGCTCTGTAGTTTTTTCTTTTTCTTGGGTATTTCACTGTTCTCCCCCATCTCATATTTCTCTTTAGGTGCATGTACGTAGACTTCAGCCTCTATTTCTATAGTTTTCGGAGAATTCTCTTCTAACTCGGAGTTTTCAGAAATGCTCTCCTGGATAGTATTTAAGACATGCTTTTGTACTTTTATTGGAGTGCGTAAGGGGTTAAATGCAGGATTCGAGAGACCCATATTTTCATCCAACTCTGCTTTCGATTTATTGTTAGGGATTTTCTCATCACCTTTTTTAGATTTCTTTTTCGGAGACAAGACAGAATGCTGGTCGTCTTCCTCTCCTTTTCGTTTCTTTTTCTTCTTCTTACCGCCGTTTGCCTCTTCTACACCTAGATAAGACACAAACGTGGGCTTTGCCATTTCCTTTAATTTATTTTTGCAATCGCCGTTAGTGGGTAAATTTTCTAAGGTATTTTCATTGGACAAAACTCCACTATTAACGGCATTGCCTTCATAATTGTTTGTTTGATCGGTCTCATCTTTCGGTTTATATCCGAAGCCAAAACTGGGCCTCGCCTCACTCTCTGATTCTGAGTCCTCCTTCTTCAGAACCCCATTTTTACCAACTACGTACCCATTTGACTTGCCGAAATTTGGTAACTTCTTTTTAAAATAATCCCGCATAGATCCTCCATTTAAGAGAAGATCTGAATCATATACACTTTTTATTTCGTTACTGTCTGATTTCTCTTCCTGTACTTCTTTCTTAGATTCTTTTAAAGTTTTCTTTCCAAAGATATTGGCCAGATCTTTTTCAGAATACCTACTCAAATCTTTGCCCCTAGTAAATTTGTGGTAATGCACCCTCGCTTTTGATGATTCTGATTTTTTTTCTAAAGACTTTAATTTGACTTCGGTAGGTTTTACGATTCCTCCGTTAAGAGATGCAAGTAGGCTGGTAAAATTGTCTTCATGTTCTGTCCATTGATCGTTGGAATCCTTGTAACCCATACCTTGAATATATTAAAAATTAAAAAATATACCATACTTTACGGAAATATGAAATACCTTTACTGTCGTTTTTGTACGAGACCTTGACGTGCTCTGTAATGCCCTTTCCATCTGGTCCTAGGCCTTTGCCTTGCTGCCAGCCCATTTTTTCCAGCATTTTCTGTCCAAATTTGTTCGAATCTACAAGGAATAAAGAAATCGTTAAGTATATGCTCTCGATAAAAAATTCTAACCTCACATTTACCAAGAGTCGTATTTTGATTTACTACACAGTTAATAATCAGATAACATGAATTTAGGCTTCTATATTGACAAATTTCGTTAAATATGGAATAAGTAATAGCTTTTTCTATTTTTAACGTACCTTGGGACCATGCTTTACCTCTAGGGTTAAGTGACCATTTTGTCTTTACCTTTCGTTCAGCTAGCATAGACATTGTTGTTGCTTTAGAACTTAACTAAATGGAAAAATTTGCTTTTCATTCAATTTTTGATTGGGTCATTTAATAATATTAAAAAAACGTTACATGTCTTCATGTGCTTTGGCACCTGTCAACATTGACACCAGAAAGGACAGAGAAAGATTGCTATTTAATGGACACAGCTGCGCTTAGTTATGCTATTGACTCATAGAGGACAATATATGTATCGTTAGCAGTTATACACCTCAGCAATCACTGTTCTGTATATAGAATTGCATACTGTAGATATCAGGTTTATATAATTTTCGTTTTCAGTGGGACTGAATTTTCCTGCCTGCAGTCAGGGGCGTAGTAACTAAGGGCCCGCCGCGCCGCTCGTTGCGGGGAAGCCTGTAGTTGTGGGGGCCCCGAGCAATACTTGCAAATACTTTTTTTGCTCAAGTAATGTTGATTGGCGTGGGGGGGGCTTCGGGTATTAGTGAGTAACGATTACAAAAGTAACGAATGATTACTATATCCGTGCATCAGTATACAGTAGTACTCGAAACAGTAACCTGAGGTTTTAACTTCGGAATAATGATATATGATACAGTGCGTGTAATTGCCCATTAGGTATGTACATTCACGTAGCGCGAGAGATATGACAACACTGCAGAGCAAACTCGCCCGTCCGCGAAGATCTCAGCTCCCAGTTATTTCATTTCAGCCAGCTGGCACACGCGATGTTGTAATTCTTACTCCCTATACCTAGCCCGCCACTACACACAGTGTATATGTATTAGATTTCATTCATTTTTGGCAACTCAGAAAATTCATCAAAGATAAGTTTCTATATTATGCGTGGGCTTACTAATTTATAGGGGCTAATTTTAGGTGCCTTCAGAGGGTGGCACCTAAAAAAAGAAAAAAAAAAATCGTTAGAATCATATTTTGAAAAAAAAAAAATTATATGTAATTTTTATTATAAATGCCTTCCGTATCCTACCTAACTTAAGAGCATAAAACATTTTGGAAAACAATAAGCTGTCACTGAAAAATTTCATCAATGCTAGGATGCTAACCGTAACTTGCAAATGCTATCTGGGGGCGAGGTTAAGTGTATGAGCAAAGGGAACTCGTAGTTCAAAAATATTTTTTAGTTTTGGTTTTACCGACAGATTTCTTAAAAGTTATAACGGTTGCCACGTCTGATCTGTATTTATCTTTATTTTTGAAAAAACCGCTGCTCAAGGAATCACTACTTCCACATCCAGATTTTCTATTCAAGTCACACTCACAACGAAAAAATTTTGTATGTGGAAATAAATGTTTATGGAACTTTAATAATATAATATTTGAAATCATCTACCCCAAAAACCCATAAAACGATACTCCACATCGGTGGTGGGATGGGGATGGTGATAGGGGGAGTGGTAGTGGTTCTGGTTCTTATACACACACTAAATCACATTTTTTTTTTTCATCTCCTTTAATAATGGGGTGGGAGGTGGTAATGGGGGTGGCTAATGCCAAAAATTTTTTGAGACCTTACCTTCTCTTGTATATACTAAATACCAATTTTATGGACTCTTACCTGCTTGATTTACATATTTACCCCAATTTACCCCCCAACCCTTCGACGGAACAAGATGAAAATATAATCAAGTTCCAGATATCGTTAAACTACATATGTGTACCAAATTTCAAGTCAATATCTTAAACGGTTCCAGAGTAAACGTGCGCACAAAAAAAAGTTACAGACAGACCGACAGACAGAATTTTTTTCTCTTAAACTTAAAATCTCGACGTTTCATGACATTCTAAGCCTATTTATTGAACAATAAAAATTTAAAAAAATTTTTTTGTCGTTACTATACTTCCACTGGATGTGGGAGTAAAAGCAAGTGAGAGATACGGATGAGTAGGACCATTTTCGGATTCAGCGAATTTTACTACAGATAGTTGGGTTGGATAGCCAGTTTGGATTTTTTGAATTTTTGGGGAAATTGAGGGTGTATTGGGGGGAGGGGGTAATCCACATGTCAGAAGTTTTTCTTATCTTTTTCGGATTCAGCGGAAAATTTTATCAAAGGTAGGTAGGGTCACGTCTCTAAAACAACAATTTTTTTTGTCGGTCTGTGAATTATTGGTCTCCTACTTATTTCGTTTATAGGTATTTCTTATTTTTATCGAACTGTAAGTAAACAGACATTGTAAAACCGCGTAAACTTTTATTCTTACATCTTAGTTATCCTTTATAAGTATTTATTAAACACAATTCAAATTTTAAGAAAATTATAAAACCACCCTGTGCGCTCATATTCACTTGTTCGCCTCGTCCAGTAAATCACATCACACACATCCCTGCCTAACAACAACCCCCGAATTAATCTGCGGACATATGGAATCAGTTTCAATTATAACAAGTCTCTCCTTGTTGTGTACATCGTGTCACGCCTGGGGAAGTTCTTGATCCTATTACATGGTATAACGCCCTTAATTTAGCAAGTCAAACGTCAGATAATTAAAATAAGAATAATACATCAGCAAAGCCCCATCAGGTCGGCTATGCGCTAATCGGTTTATTATTTTGATTATATTTTGCGACAAAGCCACATGTTTCCATATTTCAGTAAACCCTGCAAATAGTCAACATATACAAGGTGTCTCCGGACTAAGGGGCAATACACTTTGAGTCAAAATAGAGATATGGAATAGGATAGAGAAGTAGGGTGAGTTATGTGGCTCCAAGACAAAGTTTGTTTGTCCCAAAACACAAATGGTTAAGAAATGTTAAATCTGACATAAAAATTATTGACAAGTTTGATAACAGAATATCTGTGATTGCAAAACATTTACAAAACCTCCTTATTGTGCTTATTTTCTACGCAAATATTATCATTTGTTATTATGAAAAAAAAAATACAGAGTAATTTACTTGCGAACAAAAATTATAAATTATAACTTTATAAATATTCATGAGATACAGAAAACAACGTGCAACTAAATAAAGTTCTTGTGCATGAAAAATAACAATGATAGAAGTTATATATTTACATTATGTATTCTTAAACTAAAACCGCTGCCCAAGTAATCACTACTTCCACATCCAGACTTCCTATCCAAGCTTCTTGCAACGAAAGTACTATATTTGCACTCTACTATGTGGAAATAATTGTTTATGGAACTTTAATAATATAATATTTGAAACTGTCTACCCCAAAAACCTACAAAACAATATGCCACATCGGTAGAGGGGGGTGCGGGTGATGGAAGAGGTGTGGTAGTGGGGGTAGATGAAGTAAAAAAAATTGAGGCCCTTGGATCCTGTACACACACACACACACATCACAATATATTTTTTTTTTACCCTCTTTAATAACGGGGTGGGGGCTAATGCCAAAATTTTTTTTGAGACCTTAGCTACTCTTATATATACTAGAAACCAATTTTATGGACTCTTGTTTGCTTGATTTACCTATTTATCTCCATTTACCCCAATTCAATGGAATAAGATCAAAATATAATCTAGTTCCAGGTCTTGTTAAAATACTTAGACAGACAGACCGATGGACAGACAGACCAGACCGATGGACCGACAGGCAGACAGAACGACAGACAGATTTTTTTCCCAAACTTAAAATCTCGACGTTTCATGACATTCTAAGCCCACCTGAATAATAAAAATGTTCACATTTTTTTTGCGTTACTAATTACTCGCAATATCAACCTTTTATACATGCCAACGTTATGACAGAACTAACACGTCACCAAAGCACACTTTTCAATAAACACAATTTATCCAAAAACAGAAAAAATATTCATCATCAGGTATAGCTCATGAGGCGCCGTCCACGTGCTAGCGATTTTTTACTAAAAGTTCCTTTCAGAACATTAAATTACGATAACAAATTATTTGTAAAAAGTTTAGATTTAGATAAACCGCGGCCAAGTTGAACGTCAGTAATATGTTCTACAGTAAAGCAAAATCGGGCATCGGTCAACAAATGTTCTTGGTTGACAGGAGGTCAGGTAAGAAATAAATTATTTTGCTGGTCTTTTTTACTTTTTTCTGGAGAAGATTCTGTGTGGATGTAGCATTACAGGAATTTAGATTGCTTGAAAACGAAATTTCCGAAAAATTTTCCTTCTTGCCCCTGCTTACTTACAACGGTTGCCTCCCCATTTCAGAATTCCACGATCTCCCACTGGTTGCAGAAGGTGTTCTTTGCAATATATATTTTTTTAAGCTTAATCTGTCTTTAATTATACTGGTAAAGGTAAAGCAAAAATATTCTCAGCTACAGTGGCTTTTATATTAACCAAGGCAAATGAGATTTGGTGATCCTAACTTGACATAAAAGCCGTATTTGTTTGACATCATACTTTAGATCAGATCAGTGAATTCTAGTTTTTGATTGGTTGGAACAATTTATACCAATATTTTAAACCAATCAGAAAGGAGAATAACTGACATGATCCAAAAAATCTTGTCAAAGAAATACGGCTAATGGAGCAACAAGTAAATAACATTTAAGTAACTTGCATATATCTTGGAAAGAATAAATAAGATCCTGTGTTGACCCTACTCAAATCTACATCAATTTTTGGCATCACATATCGTATATGTTTACTGGAATTAATATATATGTATATTTCAGTTATTCAGCTTCTGTTTAATATCTTCTGATTGGCAAATCTGCAACTGGGCCCTAGCAGATCGATTTGCTTTGGATAGGGTGTATTAGTTAATATTAAGCGGCAACCCCCTCCTGATGCTACGCATATTATGCACGTGTAGAAGTTAATATTTCTATAACAAGAGGGATGGTACCCTATTATTATTGTTTGCACTTATTAAAAGTCAACTAGATTAGCTCGTTTTAAATTTGCCGAAACAAAGAGTCACGTACCTACCTATTAGAAACTAAATAGAGACCTCGGCGAGAGCACACTAATAAATCGATCAAAAAATTAGTGGAAGAGTTGCTATTAATAGAAGGTATAAAGAATAAAATTATTGTTAATTTCTGAGAGATTTTTTTTTTAAATCACTATGTTTTTTTTTTTTTAATATACCATCCTGTTCATAATATTTCAATTTTTATCACGATTATAAAACAAAAAAATTTTAGTTTGAAAAATGTAAAAAAATGTAAAAATTTTATATAATACAGTAAGTGAAGTTTTTAAATCCCAGCCCGAAAACGATGTAATGAATTTCCTTTTTTTCTTCAACATGCTTCATAAAGTATGTGCATAAGAATCTATATTGTCATTTTTCCTGCTTTTTGGTTAGGGGTTATTCCGAGGGTGATTCCGACCCCCTTCTTGGGGGTTGTCTCAAAAAAAAAACAAAAAATACACATAATCTGATAGAGAATCAAATTATAAGAAAGAAAAGTCTTTACACTTCTTGGCTAAAATGCATATTTTTCGAGATATTGCGAACTGAAAATTGCAATTTTCACCGCCTAAAATCAGTGTTCCTAGTTTTTTTTTAAATTACTCGAAAAAAATGGACTTTAATAAAAAAAATGCAAGGGTACAAAAAAGCTTTTACGAAAACAAATCGAATGGTTTTTTCTTTTTTTTTCTCTGATGTTTAGTTTTGGAAATATGGCATTTTAAAAATGGTGCCGAAACGTTCAGAAAAAATATCCGACGTTAAAATCTAAAATTACTCAAAATCTACAACTATGAAAAAAATTAAAGGTATTAAATTTTTCTTTCGATTGAGACGTATTACGACCTTTTATAATAAAAACTAAAAAAGTTACAGACAAAAAAGGAGCGCATTTTAAAATGATTATTTTTCATTCTGTACCCATTTTCAATAATGAAAATTTTCATAATTTTTTTAAAAAATCGGGTTTTTGGAAATTGCTTAGCAAATATTTTTTTATAAAAAATGGTAAAAGTACAAAAGTGAAGCTTATAAAAAACGAATAGTTTGTTTTTTTATTTTTCCTACGACAAACTGTTCCAGAGATACACAGGTTTAAAGATGGCGCTTGAGCGCATACGCAAGAAAATTATGTATTTAAAATTTAAATATCTCAAAAACTATAAGATTGATTAAAACATTATATAATATAAGCTTATAAAAAAACGTTTGGGTTTTTATTTTTTTTTCCTACGACAAACTGTTCCAGTGATAGATATGACAGTTTGAAATAATGTTGAAAACTTTTCAGTTTGTACGCGCATTTTAAATATCTATAGTATACGCGGGTTGCATTGCATTTTAGCATGTTTTAGAGTGCAGATTAAAAATGTTATTTAATTAATTGTATTAATTTGATTTATTTATAACAAAGTGTCTGACTTAACTGTCAAAACGTCCTACTTTATGTAACCAGTTATGAAAAGTAAAATTTTACGTAACTCGTGCAAGGGCGGATCCAGGGGGGGGGCAGTAGGGGCAATTGCCCCCCCCCCCCGAGAAAAGTATTTGGTACGTTTTCAAGACGATAAATTTTTGGGGGAAAAATTTTTTTTTGACATTTTTAATAGTATTCTCTGTATGAGGCGAAAAAAAATTTTTTTTTGATTTTCATTTGCACCCCCCCATGAGGCGATAAAATTTTTTTAGATTCCGAGGCGAAAAATTTTATTTTTCTGATTTAAAAAATTTTTTTTTCTGATTTTTCAAATTTTTTGTAGATGTTAGTGCCCCCCCCCCAGTAACCTTTCTGGATCCGCCCTTGAACTGGTGACAAAAGTTCGTTATATCATCAATTAGGAAAGATAAACTACTCTCAAAAAGAAAAAGAAACAATGTTTATTCAACACAAAATGGAAGTATGGAGTTCATAAAGTGGAAGCTTCTAACAAGGGCGGATCTGGACCTTGAGCTTGGGGGGAGGTAACGCTGAACCCAAAATTTTTTGATGAACGGGGGGGGGAAATCCGAAAAAAAACTTTTTCTTCCCAAAATTTTTTTGAAGAGCGAGGAGGAAACATTCTTTTGAAAAGCGGGGGGGGGAGGAGAAAGGAAGAAATCCGAAAACAATTTTTCATCCTAAAATTAAAAAATAAAATTTTTAAATGAAAATTATTAACTTACACAATCTGGGGGGGGGGGTAATTACCCCATTAAAATTTGTTTTCTTCTCAAAATGAACAAAAATCATAACATTTTAAAACAAAAGTTGATGGTTTACAGAATCTTGGGGGGGGGGGGGTAATTACCCCGTTACCCCCCCCCATAAATCCGCGCTTGGCTTCTAAATTCCTCTTTCCTTCAAGATATGCTAACAAGACGTTTTCATTAATATAATTTACCTTACGTTATCAAATTAGGATTTCAAATAATATGCCAATTACCTTTATCTTCATGCCTGGCCTCATAGATTAATAGTATATTATTCAACGAGCGGTAATGTAGGTAATAACTTACGCAGATGAAAGTTTACAGCACGAGCCGTAGGCGAGTGCTGTAATTCATCAAGTGAGTTATTACCATTACCGCAAGTTGCATACTATTAGTGGAGTGCCTGGAGCGTTAAAAACATGAAAACCTCGGATTTCAGTTACAGTGAATGACATTTAAAAATTCAAAATGGAATGTTTAGCTAATAATATATATAAAAAAGTTTACCTATTAAAAAATTGTGATCTTGATTTGAATAAAAAAAAAAAATTGATAATTGCAACAATAGTACAGTACCTAGAGGTAAAAAATATGCAAAACTTCGGAATAATGTCATATTGAACGGATTTCGTTCATTTTTGGCAGTATAATAGTAAATTCAGCTTCACAGAAAAGTTTCTGTATTGTGCGGGGGGGGCTTGCTAATTTATAGGGGGTGGATGCCACCCTCTCTCGGGGGGTGGCATTTAAAAATATATATATTTATTGGAGCTGAAGTAGAATCAAATTTTAAGAAGAAAAAGTTCTATGCAATTTTTCACATAAATTGGTAGTTTTTAAGTTATAACGTCTTCAAAATTGCGATTTTAGCTTAAAAAAAAGGTATTTCCAAACGGCTTTCGTCAAGTATCTCGAAAAGTATTACTTTATAGAAAAAATGTTACAGACCAAGTATAGAAAGTACAAACTGGGAATTAATTATATGTTTTGTTTATTGATGTAGGATTAATAATTTTGGAGATATTCAAGTTTACATTTGTTCATAAGATAATTATTTATAGTGAGAGTTAAATATCTCAGAAACTGTGACACCTACGTCAAGGATGTCTCTGTAGCATAAAAAACAAAGAAATTATGACCGAAGCAATGTGCGTCTACATATTTTTTTAATAACAACGTCGCCATTTTGTTACTGTAATTAGCCAGTAATTAAAAAAAAGGAATTTCAAACACTGTTTCTCATTAATATATAGCATGACGTAGATGCTCAAATTGTCTGGTTTGTATGCAGCACTTGCGTTAGAATAAAATACAGTTTAAACTGTAAAGGTATTTTCGATAAAACACAATCCTTTTTTTTTCTTTTCCAAATATCTCAATAAACATTAATTTTATTGAAAAATAGGTAGAGACATAGATTTAATAGTTTCGGAGATATGAAAGTTTACAAATGGCGTTCGAACGTTCATAAGACGAAAAATGCAGTTTAAATGTTAAATTGTGACGCATGCTAAGAAATGAAATTAAAGATAATTAATTTCGATTTGAAATACCTTTTTTTAAAGCTAAAATCATAATTTTGAAGTCGTTATAACTTAAAAACTATCAATTTATGTGAAAAATCTTAAAATTTGATTCTGTTTCAGCTCCAATAAATATATATATTTTTTTAAGTGTCACCCCATGAGAGGAGGTGGCATCCACCCCCTATAAATTAGCAAGCCCCCGTACAATATAGAAACTTTTCTGTGAAGCATTTACTATTATACTGCCAAAAATGAACGAAATCCGTTCAATATGACATTATTCCGAAGTTAAAACCTCTAGTTACTGTACTACAATTCAAATAGTATAATACAGTTGGTAACTTTTTAATCTTGGCTCCTACGCAAAAAGACTACTCTAGTTAACTTAACTAGAATTAAATTTGCTGAAACTCTATTTTAATTTTTTGAATTCCGACAAAAATGAAGGAATTAGAGGGGGCGGGATTTGGGACTTTTTTTTTCCGGTAAAATTTCTCCATTTTGTCACCGCAATTAATCGGTAATTAACTGAAATCGATCTCATATACGATGTTCCCTTAATATCATGTACTACTTTGACGCTCCGTTAATCTTGGCCCTTCGAAACAAAGGTTTCTGAGAAAAATTATTTTTTTAAGATTTACATACACTCTATAGGAAAACTTGTAATTTCTTACATTTCCTCGAATATCTCGATAATTATCGTTTTTTTCGAAAAATTTGTAGACAGCTTATGTAAAGAGGATTGATTGAGCTTTCCGACGTTTTTTAATTTTTTCTCTAACATAAAAAACAAGACTTTTGACCGAATATGCGCTCCGGGCTATTGTAGTTCGCGGAGATGTTTTTCATTTTCTGCCGCGGAATATTAATCTGCAAACCTGATTTTTTGTCTACAAGCAGTTTATGCACTATTTCGATTAAAAATCACATTCTACCTCCGCTTAAAGGTGGCTAAATCTTTAAAGACAACAAATATAAAAGGGTGAACAAAAATTAAATTTTGCACTTAATTTTATTAATAAACAAACTGAGTAAATTAAACAAAATTTTCTCAATTTAATATTTATTGTTATAATCATAGATAAAGTATAGTATTCAACTTGCGGTAATGGTAATAACTCACTTGATGAATTACAGCACGAGCCGTAGGCGAGTGCTGTAACTTCCATCTGCGTGAGTTATTACCTACATACCCGCTCGTTGAATAATATACTATTACACTGTGTTTTGTATTCAGTAGAGATTCTAAAAATACTAAAATTATATTTTTTGCAAGGGGCCTATTAATGCCAGTTCATAAGGTGAGACATGCCGAAGATGCCTCGCAGCTAGAAGTACGCAGTTTCAGTCGATGCATCGAAGCCATAAATTTTTAAAACAAACCTGTACATTTAAATGTGACCGCACATACCAAAGATGCTAGCAAGCAGGATGCCACCAAATCCAAATCACAAGCATGGCAATTATCTCTAAAAGATTTACTAATTTTCAAAAAACTCCGAAGAGTTTCTCTATGTTCCACTATGAGTTTATTTCTGTAAAACAGACACTTTTGGACGTCCAAGTATACCCGAAAATGTAAAAAAACAGCAGTCGAAAAAAATTCCTATTTAAATCCTTTGAAAACTGGCTTAATACCGGCTATTCTGATCTAGTTTTATATATCCCGGCTCCCGGTTTCCAGAAATCATACAGCATCAACACATTCAGGCCCCAATCTCGAGATGATAACGTCGATAATCCCTTTCAAGCAACAGCAATCCTTATCCTGACACCATATACAAGTGAAAATATCCGCGAGGGTTTGCAACAGATTCACTGAGCGTCATTGGTTACATCAACTAATAAAACCACCCTCATATGCATTTCAGCCAATGGAGATAGATCGTGAGGGTACTGAAAATTGCACCCTTATGCTGGGGGTGTTTAAGGCTTGCTCTATAGATACAGTTTCGTTTCAGCGGTCGAAAATCTCGTAATTTTTGTCTAGTTCATATTTGTAATTGATCCTAATAAGTGCGTGTGTTGAAGGATTGGATAGAGGAAAATATTTAGTTTACATCCCGATTTTCTTTCATACCTTTTTGGAATGAAAATGTCATTTCCTAATGACCGTGGTCCGTGGGACTCTAGTAACGTAAGTGTTCTTGTTCCTGTATTCCATAAAAATTTATTCCTTTCCTCTCATGAACTATAGCTATTTTTTAAACTTGAAGATTGGTAATATTTTATAATTATGGATATATTACCTACATAATTTTCTCAAGAACTTAACTAGAGGCTCAGTTCACGATGAAAAAACGTTTTGTTCTACACATTTTCAATTTCAGTTGTTTGAAATTTATCTCCAAAGCCCATTTTTTAAATGCAGTGTTGTTTTGTTGAGAAAATTAATATTTTGAATCTGGTTTTATTCAATTGCCACGGCATACTTGATAAGGGTATTTTCTCGATCTTTTAATTATTATTTACTAAACTATATTTGGGTTAATATCAAGCCGATTTTCGATTTGAAGTTATCAATGGATTTTTGATCAAAATTAGTATTTAACTACTGGGTGTTAAGAGATATGTTGACATTTGAAAAAGTTGACTTACTTGCAAATTAATGATTTCGGAAATTTTGGATGGTCGTAGATACTAAACCAATTCAAAAAATCTCACATTTACATTTTTCTCTTATCATTTTGGTCCATTAGATTGATTTGAGTGCATCCAGTGCACTCTAGATGCAAAAATAAAAATGGTCTTAAAAATCAAGTAGTCTCATTTTTTTTTTAAAACTGCGCAATCGTTCTTAAATCAGCTCCGGAATCAAAAATGTAAAAATACAGTGTTCCGTTTAATATTTCAAAGTTTTGGTCATTGCCGGGGAAACTGAAAGTTATGAAATATTGTCAAATAATGAGAAATTTGCCATTTTTGATATACAGGGTGTCCCAATGAAAACTCCCAAGTCGGGTATCTTCTAAATGAATAGAGATATTTTTATTCTGTAAAAGACAGTTTGTAGAGCATACGAAGGGCTTCAGTTCTGAATATAATTGTTTTTTGAATATATCAGTATGTAGATGGCGCTGGGCTCTAACAAAATATTTCGATGGGAGAAACTTTGTTTATGTGAAAGAAAATCCATTTCCAATGGTCCAAAATTTTTTGGATCAATTTTTTTTATAGGGATCCATACGAAATTTGGGAAATAACATCTAGAGAAGCACTTCTCTAATGACCCCTAAAAAATTTTGAAAAAGCAGTTTGCGAAAAAATGTTTGAAAATTCGTTAGCCTCCCCTGGGTCTAGGAGCTCCTGTTTATTTTTATTTTTTTTTGTCAAATGCATTTGACTTTTCATAAAAATACAACAACAGATTTTGGAGTTTATGAAAATATTTTCATTACTAACTGAGATACAACGAATTGAAATATTGTAATTTGTTAAATTGTAAATTACAAAATTTCAGTTCATTGTATTTCAGTTAGTAATGAAAATATTTTCATAAACTCCAAAATCTGTTGTTGTATTTTTATGAAAAGTCAAATGCATATGACAAAACAAAATAAAAATAAACAGGAGCTCCTAGACCCAGGGGAGGCTAACGAATTTTCAAACATTTTTTCGCAAACTGCTTTTTCAAAATTTTTTAGGGGTCATTAGAGAAGTGCTTCTCTAGATGTTATTTCCCAAATTTCGTATGGGTCCCATGCGCCATACACGAGAAAAAAAATATTGAAATTTCTCCAGCCGCCACTGCGTTGCATTAATCTTACGACTAAACCTAATAGTTAATATATTTTCTTACATCAACGTTTAATTGACGTCGAATTTCCTTAGTACATCAATGTTGTGTCAACATCGTTTTGTTGCTCCCTTTCATCGTCATAATACTACGTTTATCGGATATAAAATAAACCGCCTATAATCAATATATGGTTAATTTTCTTTATTATATCAATGTTTCTTCAACGTCAAATATTGTCCCTTTTTAACGTTATAATATTATGTTTAATAAATGTTTATTAAATAATATCTAATAACGGATAGTTGTAAAACGGGTCTAGGACATGTGAGGATCAACTTCGCTTTTATAAGTGAGTTTAACGTCCCATAATTACGTTGATAATTACTATATGTTAATATCTGGTTATAAAACAGGCTCAAAGTACATATTGTTCAACATCATATTGTTTGAAATATAAACGTTTTAAAAACACGTTGAATTAAACTTACGATTAAACCTAATAGTTAATATCTTTTCTTACATCAACGTTTAATTGACGTCGAATTTAAACTGCAAAATTTTCTTAGTACATCAATGTTGTGTCAACGTAGTTTTGTTGCTTTTTTCTTCGTTATAATACCACGTTTATTGGCTATAAAATAAACCACCTGTAATCAATATATGGTTGATTTTCTCTATTATATCAATGCTTCTTCATCGTCAAAGAGTATGCATTTTTTACGTCATAATGCTACGTTTAATAAAGGTTTATTAAATAATATATAACAACGGAGAGTTGCAAAACGGGTCGAGGATATGTGAGGATCAACGTCGCTTTTATAAGTGAATTCAACGTGTCATAACTACGTTGAAAAAATGTTGTATGGCTACAATATTCATTACATTAACATATTAACGTCGAAAAACAAACGTCTATTTATGACCAATCATCAACGTTGACTTTTTCGACGACTAACGTTATATCAACGCTTACAACGTTATATCGACGTTTAATAAACGTAGGTGTGTTTACTGGGATAATAGACACTTAAAAGTGCCTCTTCTGCCTCTTCGTTTAATGTTTGTTTTAATGTGGCAATGGGAAAATACGACTTACTTAACTTAGTGCAATTATTATGTATGTGATTGTCAGGCGCGGATTTATGGGGGGGGGGGGGGGGTAACGGGGTAATTACCCCCCCCCCCCAAGATTCTGTAAATCATCAACTTTTGTTTTAAAATGTTATGATTTTTGTTAATTTTGGGAAGAAAAATTTTTTTAACAGGGTAATTATCCCCCCCCCCCCCCCCAAGAAACTTAACTTAAAATTTTATTTTTTAGGATGAAAAATTTTTTTTGGATTTTTGCCCCTTGCTCTTCAAAAAAATTTTGGGATGAAATTTTTTTTTTCGAATTTCTCCCCCCCCCTGCTCATAAAAAATTTTTGGGTTCAGTGTTACCCCCCCCCCGCTTGGTGGTCTATTATTGTGACAATACATACCTCATTATCAAAAATTATGGCAACACATTCAATACACCGCTCACATTACATTTTATTGATTGCATTAACCACCCTACATCTTGATTCCAACTTATCTACAGCATAAATCACCCCCCCCCCCATGTATAGAGTAACAGCGGCAAAAACACGATATTTTTTTATATCATATTCGACCCCCATTGTACGCCAATGATCTAGTGGAATTATAACTTTATATACATCATTTTAAAGAAAATTTTATAGGCTACCTTTAAACTCTCTTGATATTTTCCTCTCAATTCACTTTTTACGAAGATATTCTCGATAAATTGAAAAAATGTACCTTTAGGGGTGGTTCAACCCCGAATTCGAGATGCCAACCGAAATTTTCGGAATCAGCGGGATCGAGTTATTCTAAAAATCTGGGTTGGCAAAAAGTAATATAATTTGCTTCTAAACATTCGAATTTGAAGAAATAAACCTAGACTAATACCATATTGTCGTCAGAACTACACGTGTATGCAAAATTTCAGCTCAATTGGACGTCGCAAAATTGACTTGCAAGATTTGACCTAAATATACTAACTAACTGACTAACTAACATACAAACAGGTAAAGTTAAATAAAGGCTTGTGAAAATACAGAAATGGATTTAACAAATCGACTTTACGCAGAATATTCGATTCAAGAGAAAAAAAATCATTTTTCACATGCTAACAGTTACCCACCTACATTTGATAATGACAAAACGTATCAAGATCTGCACTTTATATATCTCATAAAATATTAGTAAATGCGTTGACTATTTGGTGGTTGATCTACCAAAATTACACACATTCTCAATGGCATCTAGTCTAGTTTGGTTATGAATTTTTCCGACTTTTTTCAGCAACACTAAAGTGTTGTTGAAAGGAAGGGATGTTTTTAGTTTTATTTTTTTGCATAGGTAGGTACCTACTTACATTAGTCCACGACTCAATTCAATTATATATTACTTTTTTCTGAATCTGTTTGCCCACACTATTTTATGAAGTGAAGTATATTCAGTGATTTAGTAGAAGTTGCCATACAAATGGATTATAAAATAATCGGTTTATCACTTACCGTGAATGACAACTCGCAGCGTTGGCTGCCCACAATCCCAATTTTTGCAGGCCTGGAAGAGTTTTACTAAAAATGCACACAAAAACACTCAACTATCAAATGTATCTATCTATAAATCACCTCACAAGAATCACAATCGTAGTACGCGTCATGCCGTCGCGCGTCGATCTACCGAAACAAAGATTATTGTTTTTGTTTGAAGCCGTAGCAAACCAAAGCACACTACTCTTTTAGGGAAGAAAAACTGCAACTATTAATAAGAGAATCAGCAACATCATAATAAATAAATCACCTTATACAAGTGAAGGAATGATCGTGTTTTGTTGAAACCGCAATAAACACAGCACACACTACGCTTTTAGAGAAATAAATCCTAATATGTAAAATTTCGGAATAATTTCATATGTAATGATAATTTTTCTTAATGGGTTATTATTGTAGTAAAAGGTATCGTCTTCAGTTTCTATATGGTCCGGATACTTGCTGTTACCCCTAAATTTGAATACTGAATGTTTGAAAAAGTGTTACTAATAGGCCATTGGAATTAATAAAAATAAGGTGATTTTCAAGAAGTTTTATCTCCAAAAGATTTGATAGCATCTTTTAGGTATAGAAACTTGAAAAATCATAGTCTGTACGCACAGAATGACGGGGAAAGTACCTAAAAATGCATAATTACGCAAAAAAGTGCATTTTTTGCTGTTTTTGTGCATTTTTCAAGGGTTTTTCAAAGATATTCATTTAAGATTCATAAAAATTTGAGAAAAATGGTTTGTTTTAGTATTATACAAGCCTTAGGTAACATATTGGGTCATGTAGGACCCTTTATGGGCCGATTGTAGCCATTAAACGCATCCTAAAGTGCATAATTTGCATCCGTTTAAAAAAAAAATTAATAATTGCTTTAAAATTAATAAAACATCGTCCAAATTTTATACTCGGGGATTTTCGAGGTCACTAATTACGAATTTGAAGAGAAAATCGGAAAATTCAGAATGGCTCACTGATAATGGAGCGAAATTCAATTTTAAAAGTACATTTTTTTCTTTTTTTTCACATAAAATGTATACAAAGCAAATAAAAAAAATGAATTTACGTCTTTTTTTAACTAAATTTTCAATTTTTATTTTCTTTTGCCCCCCCCCTCTCCTATATCTTATTGTGTAACGCGTTGGCATTGAATATGAAAATTGATGTCTATTGATTTCTTTTTATCAATTTTCATATTCAATGCCAACGCGTTAAAAAATAAGATATAGGAAATTTTTTATGCACTTTTCTTTTTATCAATTTTCATATTCAATGCCAAAATAAGATATAGGAGGGGGGGAGGGGAAAATAAAAAAAAATAATAATAAAAATTGAAAATGTAGTTAAAAAAGACGTAAATTCATTTTTTTATTTGCTTTGTATACATTTTATGTGAAAAAAAAATGTACTTTTAAAATTAAATTTCGCGCCATTATCAGTCAGCCATTTTGAATTTTCCGATTTTCTCTTCAAATTCGTAATTAGTGACCTTGAAAACCCCCCGAGTATAAAATTTGGACGATATTTTATTAATTTTAGAGCAATTATTAAATTTTTTTTTAAACGGATGCAAATTATGTACTTTAGGATTTGTTTAATGGCTACAATCGGCCCATGAAAGGTCTTAAAAGACCCAATATGTTACTTAAGGCTTGTATAATACTAAAACAATCCATTTTTCTCAAATTTTTATGAATCTTAAATGCATATCTTTGAAAAACCCTAATCATGCATTTTTAGGTACTTTCCCCGTCATTCTGTGCGTACGGACTATGATTTTTCAAGTTTTTATACCTAAAAGATGCATTCTATGCAATAAAATCTTTTGGAGATAAAACTTCTTGAAAATCACCTTATTTTTATTAATTCCAACGGCCTATAATTTGTTTTTAAAACATGGGATATAGTCTACCCAGACAGCACCGTATATTCTAAGAATATTCTGTAATTATGCAAAAAAGAATGAATATATTCTGATTAATTCTGGAATAATCCTGGAATATATATAAGATAACGGATTATTCTAGTAATATAATTTTAAATATATACCTGGAATATTCAGCATGAATATGATAGTAATATTCATTTTGGAATATATATATTCCCTCCTGGGTCAAGAATATTCTAACACTTTGAGAATGAAAGAATGATATTAATTGTTACTCAACCAAATCAACGTTTTATAAAAGCTTTTAATTTTTTCTGTAAAATGTAACTTCAATATATGCGTGGTATTATTTATTTCAATTAATAAAAAATATTTAATATGATTATAATGATTATATTATACAATGATGTTATTCATAGTTTTAAACAAAAGCTCAATCCATATTTTTGTTATCAGGTTATCAGGTTTGAGCAGTGCAGCCAAGGCTAGACTTCAGAAATAAAGCCATGCACATGTATGTGTTTTAAACTACCAGCGATTTTTTCCTATTTACGTATCTCATAACAACCTCAATATCAGAATTTACGTGCTTTAATCGTTTGTTATTGTTGAGATACTTAAGTGTTTTTTATGTGTAGTATAAGTGATAAGTGACCGATGAACAATAAGTAAGTACATTAATCTTTTTTATAGGGAAAATTTAACAGGGCATCACGTCACTTGTATATTTTCTTACTTAAATGAAAAGAAAAAGGAATAGAAATCTTATTGGTACTTCATAGAGAACTTAATAGAACTCTAAAACTCCATTAGACCATAATACTGATGATATAAATCAGAGACAGTTATATAGTTGAACCAAAACTTACCAACAAATTCTTCACATTTACAAGAAAGTAGGTACCCTACTTATGATTGCATCAGTCAAAATAATTCCCAAACTTTTAATCATAGTACTGCAGGCACCACGAACTTAATAAGTAGTGTTCATTTAGAGAATATTGTTAGAAGTAATGTTTCAAATAGTGGCAGTGAAAGTAATTTATTGGAAAGCGATTCTGGCAAAAATTTTAATTGTAGCGCTAGTTTTGATGAGCAGAGCTGTCGCACATAAAATTACTATACTTCCATTTACCTGAAGTTTCGAACGTTCACTTGAACGAATTTCATTTGAAAAGGAAAGATTAATAAAAATTATAAATCGACTTAGGCGTACCACTTTTACGGTAATATTTGTTGGCAACGATAGTATCGTTGCCAGCAAATATTACCAGAAAAATTGTACGTCCAAGTCGATTAACTTCAAATTTTCAATTTAAATTCGTTCAACTGAACGTTCGAAACTTCAGGTACATATACTTTCTGAAATATGTGACTAGCAAATGATAACCCTCTGTGCTTAGAGGCAATAATGGACAAATAATTTGTAGTAACTTTTATTACAAATTTTCATTTTAATCAATCTTTATTATTATTTTTTGTAAAAAGATATTAATTACCTGTTTGTATTTTTTTTTATAGATTGATAGTATGTGTAGATTGGGTGGCGATAATTACAAGGAATGTTCATGCCGCTTTATGTGAAAAGTAATGAGTGATGACTTGGCCAAGCTTTACAGTTTACACGGACACAAAGACAAAAAAGTGTTTTCCAAAACAGCACTTTCCGCAACAGTTACAGGTAATTATTCAACATAATATATTTGTTTGCGGTTCGGATATATACTTGCTTAAATGAGAAACAAGCCTGTAACTTTCTATTTTTTGCACGATTTGAATAATTTTTTTTTTTTATGTAGAGTGACAATATTTCTATGTGTAGGTGACATTAATTTGGTTTTAATTTACATACACGGCCTCCTGCGAAGCGTTTTTTCACCAAAAACAGTAAATCATATTAGCAATTTTTTTTTTAACAGATGATATATCCTTCTATTTTGATTTTTTAGGAGGTGGAGGATAAAGTAAAAACAAATTTTGAATCCTTTGGTTCTTGTACAACGCTAAATCATGGGGGCGGCTAATGCCAAAAAATGTTTTGAAATATTAGCTTCTCTTATATGTACTAAATACCAATTTTATGGGCTCTTGCTTGATTTACCTATGTACTCCTATTTACACAATTTACCCATCAACCCTTCAACGGAATAAGATCAGAATATAATCCTCGTTGAAATACATATAATTCAAGTCAAAAACGGTTCCAGAGTAATTGTGCGCATAAAAAAAAGTTACAGACCGACGTACATTTTTTTTGCTCAAACTTTAAATCTCGACGTTTCATGACATTCTAAGTCTATTTGAGCAATAAAATTTTTCAATTTTTTTTTCGCTACTATACTTCCAAGTAATAATTACAAAATACAAAAATATGAGTTGATTCTTGGTTTTACCATTAGCTTTCTTCAATAGACAAATTTAAATTCTAAATAAAAAAGTCCTATAAAATGTTTTCTTTTGTTTTAGAAACAATGAAACGGACAAAGAAGATTAGTCTTAAGATAGATTCAAAATATAAATATATTTATTTAAATACTTAATAAATAATTCTGCAATATTATATTTTCAATATTTTATTTTCCCATATTTTTAGAATTTTTAGGAAGAAGGCACTAATATGCAAGGAGTGGAAAGTTTTCAGGTGATTACTGTTATTATTTTACATTTTAATTTTTATATAATTATTTAAATCGAAAAGTAAGATAATCAGATATCAAGGAGCTGCTGTAAACAATTGCGAGTGTCTTTCCTCATACAGGTGCGTTTGGATGATGTATTAGTTTTATTTCTGCTTGTACCAAAAGTGACCCACGTATACCAGAGGACCTGTATACATTCTCACGGGAATATTCCTGAAACCAGCCTAAGGGAATATCCTATATAAACCTAGATTATTCCAGGAATATAAATATATATTCCAGGCAAAAGCTGTGAATATGTTTGAAACATATAAATATTCCTGGATTATTCTTGAAATAATTTGGTAATATTCTTAAAGGAATAATCTAGGTTTATGTAGGATATTCCCATTGGCCGATTCTAAGAATACTCCCTGGAGAATTTATATATTCACGGCCTTTTCTAAGAATGATTCTTTATTCTCAAGAGAATATTCCAGGAATATTCTAAGATTATATTGTGCTGTCTGGGTAGGTGCCCGCGTACATAAATGCAATTTATACATATCCTCGTATAACTTCTTGTACGGCATAATTGCGCCTAGTCTATCACTTTTTTCTCTGAGAAAATTTTCCTAAACGCGGCGTTCCTCCTCGTCCTCGGCATGAAAAACGATTTCCACACGTCGCGTCGGAGTGGAAAATCGGCAAATATATTTTGTCCGACAATTTGAGAATTGGATTCTACATATTTTCATTAAGCAATCTTGAAAAAATCAGCTGATATCAATAATTTTTTTCTCGAATTTTGAAACAAATTTTCGCAAACTACTTTTTCAAAATTTTTTAGGAGTCGTTAGAGAAGCGCTTCTCGAGATGTTATTTCCCATATTTCGTATAGGTCCCATGCGCCACAGACGAGAAAAAAATTATTGAAATTTCTAGATCCGCCCTTGCCTGCGGGTGCCTGGGCTCGGGGATTTATCCCCCCTGCTTCCCCCTGTCGGCGGCCGTGATGATAGCTATACAATAACACTAATTATTTAAACAACTTACTTTCACCTTCCATGATTTAAACAACTCAAAATATTTACTTTAAAATACCATATAAGGCTCACTTTAAAAAAAGTTAATAAAAACCAGAGAAAAATATTTGTTGTAATAGCCGCAACAACTACGTTAATACCAATATTTCAGCGTACCCTCTGTTACTAGTTCTAGTATGAAAAAATTAATAATCACATAAAAAAAAATCAGACAAAACGATTTCTTTAAACTTTAAACCACATTTATTACTTCGATGCACTACTAATCCAGTCAACGAAGTACAAAAAATGGCCTAATAGGGGAAATAATTCGTGTAGTGGCCAATTTTTTGTACAGTTGTCGGGGGGGTAGTGTTCTGAACAACATATTAAAAGTCCTGACAGGTGGTGGGTGGGGGGTGGTTTAAAGGTACCCTCTTCACGTTTCTTTTGAATAACTCGAAAACTAGGACCTCTAGCGAAAAATTGTTCTTATACAAAATTAAACAAGATGAAATTTTCTACAAATAAGTTGTTATTAATTTTTTATGTAGGATCAATACTTTACGAGATATAGAGGTAGTCCAGTCAACGGAGCGCTAAAATAACCAAAATCTCTAATTTGAGTGCTAATGAAGGGATTTTGATAAAACCTTGTGCAATGTGTTTGTAATGACGTTAGTAAAAGAGGTGAAAAAAGATCAGAGTAGGAAATGACCAGAAGGGGTAGAAAACACCCCTTTTACCATGGGTTCCGTAACTTGTAGAATTAGGTCAAAAATGAAAGAGAAACAATAAATTTACCTTTTTTGTCCCAAAATAAGATGTTTTTACTCTTGTGAATTTTTTCGAAAAATGCATATTTTTGGAGATATGGCCACTACAAAATTCCTAAAAGTGGGGGAGGGGAAATGTGAACGTTGAAAAAAAAATCTGAAAAAATTCAGGTGAATGTGTTATCGAAATACAAGACGTTTTTTTATTTGCAACTTTTCTGTAAAGTGCGTTTTCACCGAGTTTTTCCGGAAAAACATGAAAAACTACTTAATTTTTTTTTCGCGATCGAATTATTTAAGAAAAACGTGATAAGGCGACCTTCAAACTACCACCCCCCCCCCCCCCGGTCAGGATTTTTGTTCAGGGCGCTCCTCCCGACAACTATATAAAAATTTGCAACTACACGAATTAATTTCCCTATTTTTCCTTCGTTGACTGGACTATACCCTTCTAACTTTAATGATAAAAAAATTTGTCGCTTGCTATATTTTATGATGCACTTTACAACTTCTGTTCGATATCTTCGGGTTTTCATATTTTTTGTAAAAAATATTGTGCGAAAAGAACTTTTCGTTTGACTATAACAAAGGAAAACGTTGAAAGAATAAAATACATATTTTCATGTTTTTTCTAATTTTTGCAAATAAATACTTTTTTCTCCAAATTCGCGATTCCGAATGAATTGGCGAACTGGAAATTTGAGTCCGGCAGGAAATTTTCCATAAGATTATGGTTTTCATTTTTGTATACTCTTAGTCGACCCCCCCCCCCGGTCGATCTCCACCTATTAAGACGTATATACGATTCCTGATTCAGTCTTTCTACAGCAGGCATTACTTATGTTATTACACAAATGCTAGTACATCAAATATGATACTAGTTTCGCTTTCGCCAATCGCGCTGCCATCACCTGGAGTTTTGATTCAAGTAGAGCCAACTTAAAAAATATATTTTGCAGGGACCGGACTTCCCAGGCTACCCAGCAGATCTGAACGGCTACCCAGGACTTTGGGACCCCCACCACTGTTTAGCCGGCCAAAATCCAGCCTTAAGTGGGTACCCTGATATATTAACAGCTTTTAATTCAGACTTAGGTAAAATAGTACAAGTATTATTTCAAAATAAATTTTCCAGTCAACAAAACTCAATTACAGTCTAAAAATCCCCTTTGTTATTCGATGGCAACTAAAAGTGACAATGTTTCGTTCTAGTTTGGCAGAGGCAACAGTGCGGAGGACTAGTAGCGAATCGTTTAGGGAGAAACGGGACCCCAAATGGCTCACAACCAACGAAGAAAACAAGGAGGAGAGTGGCAACCATCGCTCAAAGGAGAGCTGCTAACATCAGAGAGCGTCGGAGGATGTTTAACTTGAACGAGGCGTTTGACAAGTTACGAAGAAAGGTGAGAGCATCGTAATAGAATAGAATACATATTTATCAATATAATAGAAACTGCCCCAATTTCACATAGTACTGAAACCTCTATTTAAATACGTTAGCCTTAAATGGATTTAAATCATATACCAATACTCCAACTAGAATTCAAGAACAAACAAGAACATGTCTTGATCATATGTTTATTAAATCAAACATAACTGATTCATTTTTCAATGCCATCGTGTCAAACTTCCAAGTAACAGATCACTTACCCTGTATATTACAAATAAAAAATTTTGAATCCAACACAACTAGTTCACATAATGTATTTTTGTATGCTAAATCCGAATTTTCAATTAAAAAAAAATTTTTACCGCGTAGATTTCGAGTAAATCCCGGTTTTTATCGTCAAAATACGGTTTTTTGACAATAAAAACCGGAATTTACTCGAAATCTACGCGGTAGAATTTTTTTTTTATTGAAAATTCGGATTCAGCACACAAAAATACTTAAGGCAAGATAGGTTTAGTCCTTGGAGCAGAATTTTTTTTTTGTAGACCTGTGAATTGAGTAAACGTGTTACTTTCGCCTAAATTAGGTAACAAAAAAGAAAAAAACATCCTAAATTAAGTCTTTTTTAATTTCCTAATTATAGTCTCTAAACTCTGTTTCCATGGCTTGTGCACAAGTTTATCATTTTCCTCTATTACTACGCCACATAAAATTCACCCCATTTTACAATGAAACTTAGATTGGTTATTTATCTTAAATATTTTTTAAGTAGATCCACGTACAATTCGCACAATGACCATACGTTCTACAATATAATACAAGTGGTAATAAGAGAAAGAATATCGTTACACATTTTACTTCCACATTCAGTGGAAATATAGTATGGACAAAAATATTTTTGACAATTTTTATTGTCCAAATAGGCTTAGAATGTCATGAAACGTCGAGATTTTAAGTTTGAGCAAAAAAAATTCTGTCTGTCGGTCTGTCTGTAACTTTTTTGTGCGCACGATTACTCTGGAACCGTTTAAGATATTGACTTGAAATTTGGTACACGTACCATGTATTTTAATGAGATCTAGAACTAGATTATTCCGTTAAAGGGTTGGGGGTAAATGGAGGTAAATAGGCAAATCAAGCAAGTAAGAGTCCATAAAACTGGTATTTAGTATATATAAGAGAAGCTAAGCTCTCAAAATTTTTTTTTGGCATTAACCATCCCCATTACCAACTCCCACCTCATTATTCAAGGGGGCGAAAAAAATAAACTTGTCATTTAGTGTGTGTACAAGAACCAAAGGTCTAAAATTTTTCTTTTACTTTATCCATCACTACTACCACCCCCCTTCCACCACCCTCAGCCTCACTACCAATGTGGCATATCGTTTTATAGGTTTTTGGGGTAGACGATTTCAAATATTATATTATTAAAGTTCCATAAAAAATGATTTCCACATTCAAATTTTTTTCGTTCTGAGAGACTTGGATAGAAGATCTGGATGTGGAAGTAGTGATTCCTTGGGCAGCGGTTTTATAATTTGACCTTCGATGAAAACGAATAACGTTGATAGTACACCGCCCTGAGACTAGTTAGTTTTAGTGGACGCGGGCGTATTAATACTCAATTTCTGCAATTCGCGCGCTCTAAAAAAAATCACTGTACCTAAATTATAAAAGACAATAAAAATTATGCTATCAAAAACTTTTTTGGTCTTTTGGCTTTATTTTCTTCGCAGCATGTTATACAAAATTTTCAAAAACAAAAAAGTTTGTAGCTTAGTGAAAATTTGACTGCATATTTTCTGAACTTTCAAGATTATCTAAGTTTTTAACAAACTTAAAAATGTTTTAGTTAACAATACTATACACAGATAGAAGCGCTTAAGTGTGTGTTTTATAACAAAAAAAAGTTCATGTGGATAGCTCCATTCGTTTTTGAGTTATGACATTAGATGTTCAAAAAAACATGATTAAAAAAAAAAAAATTTCACATCTTTTTAAAAATAACAATGTTCGTGACCACTAAAAAATGTCGTATTTCATGATTTCTAATGAACATCGACCTACTTAACGAAATGGTATTTATCTAGGTTTGTTCTAAGATTAAAAAAAAAACTCGAGAAGGAAGCGACTTTTCCTCTGTTTTTTACTCCACTAATACTATATTGTATTGTCATCAGAGCTACACACAATTGCCAAGTTTCACGATGATACAACAATTAGAAGTGGGTGAATTTCAGTTCCTTAGACTTTTTACATACATACATAGATAGTTAGTTATAAAAGCGTGTTAAAAATGCAATATTATCTGAGATAAAAAGTGGTAAATTTCATACATCTTATTGAAGTTCGTATATCAAGAAAATATTATTACTGTTAAATTAATGCCTTCCGACTTATAAAAAGCACTTATTTTCTATTTTTGTCAAAATTTGATTTCTTCTGTAACTTGATCAATTGTTATCGAAAATAGACGTAACTTGTCTCAGATCAACTGAAAATTCATAAAATTTAAAAAAGATCTGTTAACATTTTTCGCTAAAAGGCTTAGTTTTCGAAATATGTGTAAAAAACGCATTTTCTTTCCCAACTCCAAAAAAAAAAGATGTAAAAATTAAAATCTGAGCAAAGTTTCAGTGATCTCTAAATTATTAACTTATATTGTAAATTTGAGGATATTATACTAGATTAAATATAAAGTGTGAACAAAAATGTTGACACAACACAAAAAAGCATGGAATAGAGAGAGTACACTGTAGTCCTGATCAACCGATAGTAACATGGCTGATAAGCCTTAGTATTATTGAACAATCAGCCACACTACTATAAAATAAATATTAAAGCAATGATCCATAATAATGACTATTTTTTTTCAGGTTCCAACTTTTGCCTACGAGAAGCGCCTATCACGCATCGAGACTCTGCGTCTTGCCATCACCTATATCAGCTTCATGACCGAACTTCTTCACGGACACCCCTCAGATCACAAAAACTCTGACATTTACCCACAGAGAGAGTACATTCCCTATGGACTTATTAACTAACAGAAATTCCGATTTTTGTTTCGAAGTTTTCGTAAAACCTACCTCGGTAATTTTGATGTGTTGTCGCTTTATATTTTCTGTGATATTTTTAGTATTATTTACATGAAAATAGGGTGTCCACAAAATTGTGCTTCCAGAGATGTCTTCCATTTAATACCTACTTTTAGTATATTTATATTAAGACCACTTGAAATTTAAAAATAGTTTTTAGAAATAAAATGATGTAATGTGCTGTTTTTAATGGTATGTTATGATTAAAAAACAAATCCGTGTTAAATATTATTTATTTTCTGTAAGGTGTAAGTTATTTATAAACGATATTGTAACTGTAGTGTATCTTATTTTATTTTATTTAAATATAAAAAAACCTTAAAAAATAAAAACCTCAATCCATACGAGTCTTCAAATTTTTTATAGTAACCTTGTCCTTTTCTCTGAAACAAAACAACATATGAACATATTAACAAAATAACTGGTTAGAAAGTTGAGTCTTCAGATGTATATTAGGGTGGTCCTCATTTTGCGACACTGGATATTTTTCGGTCTCACCCCCGAAAGTTGTTCCGATTATTTAAAAAATAAACTATACAAAATTTCAACTCGATCGGATAACGCTAACCTGTGCCCCAAGGCCATTAAAAGTCACTAAATATGCAATTTTTACCTATTTTTTTTTCTAAAAAAAAAAAAAATGTTTTAACTATATTAAACTGTTCTTTGTGTAGCTATTATACAGGGTGGCCACCTAAAACTGCTTTTCAAATCCCCTGACTTTTCACTGACTTCCCTAACTGAGAAACTTCAGTTTTCCCTGACTAATTTTATAACTCAAAAGCTAATTTCAACTATTTTTTTTTACATTTCATTAACAAAAATTGTGACCAAACATAAAAATTGGCCAATATTGACCAGTTTGTGCTATTTATTTATTTATTTTTTTTTGAGAAATAATTTCGATTGACTAAAATTCGCAATGAATAGCAACATTTTTTACTGCAAACAAGAATATAAATGTATTAAAATAAAGGCGTTTTTCCCTGACTATTTCTTAGAATTCTTAAAATTCCCTGATTTTACGTTCAAATTAGTACAAATTCCCTGACCGACATGAAATTTCCTGACTTTTCCCGGTTTTCCAGAAAAGTCTGTTGATTATGTTTCTGATGTTATATTGATGTATTTAACTTTTTTATAAACTAGGACTAGGTTTTTAAAATGTATTATATAGTTTGACACATTGAACACTCTACGGGTATTTGCAGTGGCGCAGCCAGAAAATTCATCTGGGGGGGGGGGGGGGGGGGGCAATAGAACCGGCCTCCCCAGAGGATGAGGAAAATTCTTCAGAAAATGGTTGAAAACGGATGTGTATGTAGATTCCTCTATTAGATAATACTGGCATTAATTACAAAATATTTATTTCAAGGGATAATTTAGATACTGCTTTGTACTGCTTCTTTATTTTTTGGCTCATAGAAGACGGCTTGGGGGGGGAGGCATGGGTCCCCCCTGGCTGCGCCCATGGGTATTTGCAAAATTTTCTCTTTTACATGAACAAATAATAATCCAAGCAACGAATGCTCAAAAAAGGGTGTAGAGGGAAATGTTAGGGACAGAAAATTTGACTTCGGAACTTTGTTTGGACTAGTCAGGAGATGAACATATCAAAAGTCCCCACTCCTAGGTGGTGAGCGGGGGGGCATTTTAAAGGTCCCATTTTCTGGTTTTTCGCTTATATCTCGGAAACTATGCGTCATAGCGGCTTCTCACGACTTTTTCGTGGGAACAACATTTGAAGAGTTATCTTAACGAATAGAGCAAAAAACGTGAGGCGAAAAACTAATTCGATTAATTCATGGGACACAAAAGTGTATCTTGACATTGCAACAAGAACATGAATGTTCTAGTGCCTGTTGATGCCAACCAAAGCTTCATTATTCCTATTCAACTATTAAATGTATGAGAAAAATGCAAAGAAATAACGTTTTATGAAAATAAATTTTCTTCCAATTATGAATGTATAACATTTCGATGTAATCTACAGTTTATGAGATACTATTGAAAATAAATGAAAACTGCGTCTGATGGTAAATTTTAACAGCCTTGGAGCACGGGTTAGCGTTATCCGATTGAGTTAAAATTCTGTATTCGGCCTGAGGCCGAAAAAATTGTAAAAGAAAAAGTATAGCTAAGGACCACCCTATTGTATATATTGACTTGAGGACTAACAAATGGTTTGAAATTACACTTATTGATAGACGCATGAAAGTTTCTACAGAGACACCTACAATATCACTTTTCTGATTCAAGATGGTGTTCAAAACTGGTGACTGCCAGAAGAGGAAATCCAGTAAAAATATATTGCGAAACGAAACAAACCTGAGAGCAGCTGCTGAAAATCTCCTTGATTGAGTTAAATCAAACCACTATTATAGACGCTATGATAGTAAGAGGAATTGAATTCAGATTTATTCCTCCAGCATCACCCCACATGGGTGGAATATGGGAAAGATTTGAAAGATAGGGAAAATTGCAGAGATGTGCAGAGGAAACTTTCCATGTTTGATAGAAGTCTTTAAAGTCATGTAAATAATATAATTGTATGCACTTATTTAGTATCGAAATGAAGCTTGCAAACATCACGAATCAGATTTCACCATATAGCCTATCAATATACCCAATGCAAAGTTAGAAGAAAAACTTCCTGGAAACTTTTCAAAACGGAAAGTTTCCAGGAAGTTTTCCTTCTAACTTACCATTGGGTATATTGATAGGCTATTTTATGGTGAAATTTGATTCATAATGATGCAAGCTTCATTTAGATACCATATAAGTGGATACAATTATATTATTTACATGACTTTTACAGACTTTTATCAAATATGGAAAGTTTTCTCTGCACATCTATGGAAAGTTTTCTCTGCACATCTCTGGAAAATTGTCACCATATATCCAGGATCTGATGGGAAAGTTCGAGTGGTTGACGTGAAAATTCGCACAGTTATTTATAAATATACAAGGCCTGAAACTTTGTCGACTACTATTAGAGTGTGAAGACAATAGAATGCTTCACCAGGAAGATAATGTTACTGACTAAATAGGATTAAGTTGTCTTAAGATAACATTAAAAAAAAATAAGAAAAAATGTTTGTTGATTATTGTTGATAGGTAATTATGACATTAATATATTGTAAAAGTAATTTGAAAAATAAAGATTTATAAAAGTATTGATTGAAAATATACTTCAAGGACAAAACATTAAGACGAAATATTTGGTCCTTCAACACGCATGTTGAACATCTATGGAAAATACACAACCAGAAAAGAGAAAGTGCTGGTAAACACAGAAGTTTTGCAGATTTTATTTGGCCTCAAAGATTTGTAATTAAGTTCGTTGATTATTGTTGATAATTATGACATTAATATATTGTAAAAGTAATTTGAAAAATAAAGATTTCTAAAAGTATTGATTAAAAATATACTTCACAGACAAAACATTAAGACGAAACAACTGGTTTATCGTATTTAAAAAAATATAAAACAAGTAACTTTTTTATGAAATTATCTTCCAAACGTGCAGTTAACGTTTTTTAACAAAGTTTTTATTTGGAACTAGCCATAGGGCAGCTATAGTCACTCAAAAATTTACATTTTTATAGATCTGTCACATCCGAAATGATAAAGCGGCATCAATTACTTCATTGCAAAATGTATTCATATAATTCATAAAAACTCTCAAAAGAAGGTACTTACATGATATACACGGTGGCCCCCCAACCTGAGATTGCATCTCTATCGAAGGCGTTAATCAAAGCTTGCGACGTGGTCTCGAAAAGATCCTCAGGCCCCAAATTGGGCTCCCAAAGTGCCTCACACATACCATAAAGTTGAGCAGACGCAGTACCCCCGACTACGAAATCGTTAGGGAGATTAATGCAACCAATCAAGTCCATATTACAGATGAACGGCTCAAATGTTTTGGGGTTCAACCCTGCTACCACTGGTTCAACGAAAAAGGGACCAAAACGTTTCTCGTACAACATGTTCGATAACATAGAACTGAATACTTTGGGAGACATTAACCTATTTTCTTTCAATTCGTAAAGGTTCTTTCTAAACCTCAGTTTCTCGTGGACGGTTTGAGTGTCTGTTGCTAAGCCTGGAAGGCCGACGTAGAGGTGGGGTCCCATCTGGAAGATTTTTTGGAAATTTGTCGCCACCGTTTGAGCTTGGATACCAAATCTTCTATCGGCGGCTATCGCAACACAGTTTTCGCCTTTCATCGCCACCATGGCACCCCCGTTGTACGCAAGAATCGACTAAAAAAATTCAATAATCACAGTATCAATTAATCTGGTAAAAATTATACGGAAGTAGTTGAGACGATGAAGCAAGAAACGGAACACCTATACATATGGTTATGCAAGAACAAATTAAAGTTAAATTCATCCAAAACCAAATGTATGGTTTTGGGCACTAGAAATAGTTGCGAAGCATTCAGGAGTCAAAACTGTAAAATTAAATAATATAAAAATTGACTTTGTAGATGAAATAAAATACTCTGGTGTTGTTTTGGATTCATATTTAACTTTCACCAAACACGTAGATTTTTTAGTTAAGAAACTAGGCAAAAAATTGGGTATTTCTATAGAATTTCAAACAATCCCTCTAAATGGAGTAAATCGTTAGTGTATAATACTATTATTTACCCTCATTTTAACTATTGTATGTTGTTATTAATTTCCTGTAGTAAGTGCAATCTTCACAAATTGCAGATATTGCAAAATAAAATAGTGATATATATGAACCAATAAAAGTAATGTTATCTAATTTAAGATCGTTAAATATTGAACAATCTGCTCTAATATTAATATATAAAATAGCAAATAACTTAGCCCCTCAATACTTACAGACATTTTTAGTTAAAATATCGAACATATATACGCATCAGACAAGAAATGAAAAAATGCAGGTCAAATTTCTTTTTTGTAAAGGTCTTGTGAAACTTTTTAATGAACTGCCCACAGAAATCAAATGTCAAAAATTGTTCAAACTTTCAAACAAATGACAAAGATGTTATAAGTAATTAAGTGTAGGTACACAGTTTCTATTTTATGTTAATGAAGTTATATTTAAAACTGAACATTGTTATAACTTTGTATATATTATTTTTCTTTATGTTTGTAACAAATGTTATTAATTCTTGTAACTACAACTAGCAAACTGCTAAATAAACTGTTTATTTATTTGATTAAAACTTGTAGTTTTTCATCGATTATGTTAATTCAACGCTTTGATTAAATCTGGCAAAGTTTAGGTAGGTATAAAAACCACCAAAACTCTTTCAAAGAAGCAGTCATCATCAAACAGTATTTTATTTAGATAGCGCTTCGTCATTAAACATAACCTCTAAACTCAGGAATTTTGTAATTTGCACATTTTACTTAATTACCTTAATCAAGTTAAGTACCTTAAATAGCTTATATACTTACCATTTTTATTTAACTGATACTGCCACAAGAAGCCTCAAACTATTTAATAAATATACCAGGGAATCACAACTTGCACTTTACAAAACAGGCAATGACAATGACATTAATGACAAATGACAGCAAAAAAATCATGTCACTGTTGGTAAAGAAGATAAATGCATACCGGTATTATTGGTACTCTCGGTCGGTACATTACGTCAACATTCAAAATCCATCCCAATTTTTAAATCGTTGTTTATTTTAATTTTGGTGAAAAATGTTTCAAGAAGTGATTCCCAAGTCCCTAGAGGACACTATAATTACTTATTTAAAGACACAAGAGGAGCCTCTGGAAGATTACTACGACACTGCTTCACAAGTTGCGCGTCAGGATGTCAAAGCAATCTTGGACGAATTGTTTTTGAAAGTGAATAAGAGAATTGCTTGTCGAGACAGATACGACAATTTGAAGCAATGGCATCATCAACATCCTTTGTTCGATTTGAGTGACTTCATTCCCGATTTTTGCATCAGTAAGTAGGAAACTTTTCAGCCAAATTATTTTCAGAGCGAATCTCTGGGGATTTACTTTTAGGATCATGTTCACTTTGGACGAGGTGTACAAATGACTAAAATTTGATTGTTAAATATATATTTTAGGTAGGTATATAAGGCATTACCAAAAAAATAAAATAAAATATACATATCACTTTCCTTGCTTACAGACTAGTGTTTATATTCATGTAGGTATTTACACAACAAAAAATACACGATTAACAGCTAGACATCAAAAACGTACAAAATGTTGCAGCGAAGATATTTAAGTAATAGAGAGGGATTAGAATACTAATACTAGGCACATAAAATCTTAGCTGAACATTGTGTATATGAATAAAACAGGATTAACAAAAGTTACTGATGGAAAAACATCATAAAATGCATACAAATGTAAAAAATTTGTTCATACATGTTCGATATTCATTATTTTAGTTAGAATTAATGATTTATTTATTGGAACATTTACAAATTTTCTAGTTAGATTGTTTACTCGCTTCTAAACTTGTTGAAGCATGAGATTAGTTAAAAATAATCTCTTTATAAGTATTAGTAATCATGGATGAGTTTTTAATTGTTTTTGCTCTCGCATATTCCATTGGCGACAGTGAGGTATCAGTTATATCAGCACCACAGGCTAGTCCTAAAAAAAAATCGACTCAAACAGGAAACGTTTCTGAACTGCCATTTTTTTGCATATTCAGGTGTATTTGGAGGTAAGTCCACCTAGTTTTGCAGAAACAAACTCGTAGAAGAACAGAAATAAAAGCAAGAAATGGTAAATTTTTTCACTGTTCGCACTAGCTTGAAAACTATGTAAAATATAAAAAGTGTACTTCCGTTAAAACACCTTTTTTTCTTTAGTTTTTTATGAAGAAAATGACTTTTTTATAACAGATACTTTCGAAGATACCGCTGTTTCAGGTTATAGTAAAAAATCGCGAAAATTACCCAAAAATGCGTAATTTTTCATCACGCCTTTTTGAAGTATGCATAATGCGGAAATTAATTGATATAGCATTTATGAAACTACTTTATACAACGAAGTAAATGGGAGGTCGCTGTGATGAATAGAACTAAAGATACGAAGTTGTGAATTGGATATAAAATGGCTATTTTTTAGGGGTAATCGGTTTTTCCTTGTCACAAAAAACGCCTCTCTATTGAAAATAAAGACTTTTAATGATATAATATAACGACTTTCTTGAACAAACTAAATAAGATTTTCGTACAAAACAAATATTTTTCTATTTAAAATCTATATTTCACATAAGAAACGGTTGTCAAGATAAAGAAAACACGTACATGTTTTTAATTATATCATTAAAAGTATTAATCGTTAATAGGGAGGTGTTTTTTGTGACATAAGAGCAAAAAAATTATACCTGAAAAATAACCATTTTAAACCTCATAACTTTGTATGTTCAATGCAGCAACTTTTTTTGTCTTTCTTCATTCTTTATACAAGGTGTTTGGTAAAGTGATGCCAACAGGGAGACATAGGGGGTCATTTGACATCTATATGACCAAATTTTTTTTAATGCCATTTTTATATTTTTAATTTTAATTTTTTATCGCTTAATTCATTTACACTTAGAAGCATATGGACGGTCAAGTATTAATACAATTGGTCAAATACAGTTAAAATGTGTATATAAAAATGTGGGTAAAAATTTTAATTTTGTTGTAGTAGAGAATTTGAAACCTATTCTTGGTCTAGATGCTTGTGAAAAATTATTTTTAATAAAAAGGCTTGGCAGTTTAGGATCTTTTAGTACAGCTAGTATTTTAAGTGAAAAAGAATTGTTTATAAAAAAAAATCACAATATTTTGGAAGGTATTGGCAAATTTCCTGATGAATGAAACATTTAAATTCAAAAAGGTGCTATTTCTGTTCCAATGTCACCACACAGAGCTCCATTATCTATAAAGATTACTTGATAAGTTAAATGATCTAGAAAATAGAGAAATAATATTGAAATGGCCTGTAGAATGGTTGAGTAATTTGGTAGTTGTTGAAAAGCCTGATAAAACATTATAGTACATGTAAATTAGATTAAAAAACAGTGAATAGAAGAAATAATTTATGAAGTAATAATATTTGGTTTTTCACTTTTATCTTGTAAACCGATCCTTGGAAGAGAAAATAGTATAAGAAATAAAAAAATTTGTCGTTAAATTCTGCATAAAAAATGTCCTATTAACTTTATAGCTTATCCTCACCTATTTCGTGCTAACAGCCTCCGAACAGAGCTGTGCACAGCTAAAAATCGATCCTATTCGAAGTTTCACAGCGAATATCTTAAAACCGGTTACCTTAACGAGAAAAATGCTCAGGAATGAATTTATAAATATCTGACTGTTTATTAACTTATATTTAATTTTCAGAGTGTCAGGATCTGAGATAGAAGTAAATAAAATGATACAGAAAATGCAATATAATTTTAAGTATACTATATATACGTTTAAGGTAATTATTCATGTCTGACGTTTTTATTGCCGTAATCCTTCCGGGTATAGCCAGAGGCCGTCCTTATATCTACGTCGGTACTATACATATTTTACGTATAATTATAAACGCATTGTGTGAAAAAAGGGGGAAAGTAAATAAAAATCACTTGCGTCAAAACCCACTATACATGCATCATATAGAGAGAATTCCACTCTATGAATTCATTCCTGAGCATTTTTCTCGTTAAAGTAACCGGTTTTAAGATATTCGCTGTGAAACTTCGAATAGGATCGATTTTTTTCTGAGCATTTTTCTCATTAAAGTAACCGGTTTTAAGATATTCGCTGTGAAACTTCGAATAGGATCGATTTTTACCTGTGCGCTCCTCTTTCGGAGGCTGTTAGCGTGAAATAGGTGAGGATAAGCTACAAAGTTAATGGAACATTTTTTATGTAGAATTTAACGACAAATTTTTTATTTCCTATACTTTTTTCTCTTCCGATGAACGGTTTACAAGATAAAAGTGAAAAACTAGCTTTAAGTCCCCGTTAAGGGTGGTTTTTTGCAAAAAAAGGGACGTTGGGAGGGGAATTTTTCGGGTATCTATTTCTAACAACATCTAGAGTATGCTTCCCAAATATTATTACTTTATAAATTATTTCTTCTAAAATGTCTAATTTGCGTGGACCATATATAAAAAATAATGAGAAAAAAAAATACGTTTTTTCCGATATTTTTGATAATTTTCAAGCTACAGTGAGAAAAGTGAAGAAATGTACTTTCTTTATTTTTTTTCTGTCCCCTATGACTTCGCTTCTGCACAACTACCTGGAGTTTTTGACACCCAAATACACTAAAAAAAGCAAAAGAAATAGCGGCTCAAAAATATATCCTATTTAAGTTCATATGAAATCGTAGTGAAAAGGTACAGTACTACCTATCGTGTCAATTAAAAAAGTCGGAACAACCCAATAACTTCCGTTTGGGGGATGATGCACAAACAGCAGCTTTGGAGAAAACTAACTCACAACACCCTCCAACTGCGTGATTTCTTCATATTGTACGTTATTAAATGTTAATGTTACATGAACTTTTTTGAAAACAACACTGCTGCATACCTTTTTTTAACGCTCTGCAATATTTTAACTACTAGTCAATTCAAATTAGGAAAAAAAAACGCCGTTTTAGAGAAAAATTCTGAGACAGCAGTTTCTCTGCATAGGAAGTAAATATTCAACTTTTGAACAAGGTTTTGCTTATGCGCAGAAAAAAAAAGACATGATTTTTGAGATATATACATAAATATATACGATTTTTTATGTTTTTTTTTTTCATTTGGACGTATATATGTCTCGAAAAGTACGCGTTTTTTAGGCTAGACGAACATAGGTAAACACATTCAGAATACGATTTCCTATAAAAAAGGTGCTAAACATTTTTTTGGCTTTTACGGCAAAGCAACTTGAAAAATATATGTTTTTTCGTGTTTTTTTGTTTTCAATGCAAATATCTCAAAAAGTACGTGTTTTTATCGCTAAACGAACATAGGCAAACGTGTTCGGAATGAGATTTCCTACAAAAAAGGTCTTATACATTTTTCTCATTATCCCTTTGGCTTTTTTTCGGAAAAGCTTCTTGAAAAATATACATATTTGTCGTATAGAAGTTTTGTCATTAAGACATTTTTTGTGGCAATCATTATATGTGGATATGTATTTACATTTTAACGGAAAACCAATGGGATAGTCGGAAAAATGTACGGGGACCTTTTTTGTAGGAAATCTCATTCTGAACACGTTTACCAATATTGGTTTAGCCATAAAAATGCGTACTTTTCGAGATAATTGCATTAAAAATAAAAAAAACAAAAAAAAACAAATATATTTTTCAAGTCGCTTTTCCGGAAAAGCCAATGGGATAATCAGAAAAATGTATAGCGCCTTTTTTATAGGAAATCGTATTCTGAACGCATTTAGCTATGTTCATTTAGCTTTAAGAACGCGTACTTTTCGAGATATATACGTCCAAATGAAAAAAAAAAAAAACACGAAAAAACATATAAGCATAAGCAAAACCTTGTTCTAAAAGCTGACTACTTACTTCCTATGCAGAGAAACTGCTGTTTAGAATTTTTCTCAGCTTTTTTCCTAATTTGAGTGGACTATACAAAAAAAAACATTGCCTATGCAATTTTCTACAATTTCTCCAGATGATGAGCTGTTTGAGAAGTTGGCATTCAGGGAAACCTTGCTGATTAGCGCATTGGATCCGAACGTGTATTGCAAAGAAGTTGAGCCGAAAGCCGTCGGGGGATTATGTCTAGACATACAGAATGCCGAAGGACGCCTAGCAGAAAAAAGAGAAAAACCAACGGACGCAGATTTAGACAGACAAGTGTTAGAAATATTGCGAAGAGCTAAAGAAGGTATAACGTTCGTGGCGACTGCGATCGAAAACTGCTGAATTTTAATTTTTTTTATTAATGGAAAACTTTTTGACTTTCTAGTGGCTGCCATATCACCTAATTTAGATTATGATGAGTTGGAGCGGTTGCTTCAAGAGAAGCTGAAAGAGTACGAGAGCTTCTTGAAAAACGAAATGCAACAAAACGTTAAAAAATTTGTAGTCCACCTGTCCTCAGAATTCGACCTTAACGGTTTCAATGCAGGTTCCCGGATCACATGTTGGGCGGACCGGCATCTCCACACCCTAGAAGAAAAAAGAACAGAGTAAGTAACGACATATTTTAACAGACACCAAAACAATGAAAATCATTAGACCGTGCTTTCACCAACCGAGTTAGCGTCATCTGGAAAGGAGTAAGGTAATTTTAATAATCTCCTGATGATGCCGACATGGTCAACGAAAAAGGGTAACTATTACTTTGTTCAAAGGTTTTCACTTCTCAATTCTCAGCAACAGCTCCAATTTGGATCATTTTTTCTTAAATGTCTGTTTTTTAATACGATTCAAAATCAGAAATATCCCAAGTGGCTCAAATACCCTGGGGGTGGATGCCACCCCTTCTCGGGGGTGGAAATTATTACATTCAAAATAACCGCAGACGCTGATAGAGGAATACATTCTAAGCAAAAAATGTTCTATGAAGTTTTTTCAATGAGTCAATACTTTTTGAGGTATTCGTGATTGAAAATGTTGACTTTCCATCTAAAAAATGCATGTTTTAGAACGATTTTTCACTAATAACTCGAAAACTTTATCAAAAAATTTATTATAAGCAAAAATAAAGGCTATAAAATAACAAATCTTATTTCTGTAGATGTAAAATGGACCGAGTTATGGCTCGTTGAAGGTGACTTTTTGTTTGCCGAAAACTGAATTTGATCCTTTCAACATTAAATAATGGAAAAACGGAACGTTTTTGGAGGAAAACATATAAGACATTTTTAAAAGTACTTGAAAAGACCTTTAAAATGAACTTTTGTAAAAGTCGTTAGCATAAAAACTAACGGAGTTATGATGAAAATAAAGTAGTTGTCTCTTTTTTTCGGAGAAAAGATCAGCAATGAAATCAATGGCTTCACCGTAAGAATTGAAATTGAAAGTAATCCATTTACAGTTTACTTTGTTTATGTACTAACAATATGTTAATCTCAAAAATGAAAGATTCAAGGAAGTTCAACTTTACACGCCTTGTAGCCCTTAAAGTTCCCTGTAAAATGATTTTTGGAGCGATTGAATAGCTTAAAAATTAAGGAAGTTATTGAAAAACCAATCATAGTGCATCTGCTCGAGAAACGTTGATAAGTCTTCGACACGGCTCAATTTTTTCAACTGTATCTCTAGCAGCTCCGTACAGTAATATTGTGCAGTACCTACCGGCTTCTAAAATTTGTATTCTAGCATTTTTTACGTATCTTCTTTAGTCTTTGAATTATTGTGAAAAAATGAAAATTTTTCAAGAAATTTCAAAAATTATTTCAAATTTGAATCAAACTTTTTTCAAATATAGGCATCCTAAACCGGTAAAACTTCTAGAACATATTGTTAGTACTTAAATAAAGTAAATTGTAAATGGATTACGTTCAATTTCAATTCTTGCGGTGAAGCCATTGGTTTCATTGCTGATTTTTTTCTCCGAAAAAAAAAGACAACCATTTTATTTTCATCATAACTCCGTTAGTTTTTATGCTAACGACTTTTACCAAAGTTCTTTTTAAAGGTCTTTTCAAGTACTTTTAAAAATGTCTTTTATGTTTTCCTCCAAAAATTTTCCGTTTTTCCGTTATTTAACGTTGAAAGGATCAAATTCAGTTTTCGGCGAACAAAAAGTCACTTCATGGAGCCATTACTCGGTTCGTATGCATCCACAGAAATAAAAAAAAAACAATCCATTTGTTATTTTATAGTGTGGCAGCAATGCCTACCGCACGCTGGTAAATCAATCAATTAATCTCTGATGGAACAATATTTTAATTCATGTCTGTTATACCTCTTCGACATGCAAAACTCACCTCTTCTACCAAAAAACATAAGCCTTGGTTCACTGATAACCTCAGGATTATTAAGAAACTGAAGGTAGAGTCATAGTTGAGATACAAAAAATGCAAACTACTGGAACATAGACGTTACTATTGTCAGCTAAGAAATTTATATATAATATAATGACTCCCTTAAATCTGAAAAAAGGGCTTATTTTAAGCATAATATTGATACTTATAGGAAAAATAATAAACAGCTATGGGCAGCCCCCCCCGTATGGGGGGGGGTCTATTGGGTACTGAGTTTAGGGACCCGCCAAAGATCTTGACAATTTTTTTTCAAATTTCAAAGGTTAGGTTAGAGATCCATTAACACTCCCTGGTAGTGTTCCTGAGCAATGGAAAATAGCTCCTTAGGTATTGGACCTAAATGCAAAAATCCTGAAAGTCTGAGCGACTTACGTCCTATATGTCTGTTGCCTGTTCCCCTAAAAATTGCAGAAGGTGCCCTGCATTCTCAATTAACTAACTATCTAGCTAACAATGATATCATCCTTGATACAAAGGCAGGCTTTAGAAAGGAATTTGGTGCTTCAACATCCTTATGTCCAGTAGTAGACGGTGTTCTCCGCTCCTCTGACAAATCTATGGTTATATATTTAACACTCCTAGACATGTCAAAAGCCTTTGACAGTATAGATACGCAATGTTTATTAGCAAAACTTCAACACTGTGGTGTGGCTGGGAACACACTGAAGTGGTGTAAGAATTACTTACAGGGCTGCTTTCAGTATGTCTGTATAAACTCATCTAACAAAACTGATACCTCTGAAAGAAAATTAACAAGATCTGGTGTACCTCAGGGATCTATTCTGGGCCCCGTATTTTTAACCACTTTCATTGCTGATTTAGAGTTTATTGCAAATTCCTGTTAAATTCACACGTATGCTGATGGTGTTCAGGTACACCTTCATTTTAATCTGCTCCTGAAGCAGTCAGAAAGAATTATAATGATCTTTCCTTAATTAACAACCACTGTCCCACTTCAACCATGCCGAAGTAGTATACGGGCCATGTCTTAGTCAGGAAGATAAATATCGTCTTCAGAAAAATGCAAAATTATACTGTTAGATTCATAACAGATGTCCCAAGATTTCATCATATTACTCCCTTTTTAAAAGATTTACAAATACTTAAACTTGAGGATTGCCGTTTACTTCACAGTCATATTTGTTAACAATATTATACTTTACAAATCCCCTAAATACCTATTTGCTAAAATAGAAAGAAGAAGTGATGTTCATGCAAGAGAATTAACCCTTTCACCACAGCATAGAAAGAGAGACAGCAGGGAAACTTGAATGGCGGGAACGGTTTGCACAGATCGTCGCGCACGAACCATTTGGGCTTAAAACCTTGAAAAACAGTGCGGGCGACGTAGGTACAATTTGGGTACAATTTATTTAGTTCATAGACGTACTTAGTGCAGTGTGTTATTGTGTTATTTATTGTTTAACATTTTTCTATTATTTTCAAGTATGGGCTCTGTTTGTGCTGCAAAATATTGCCAGAACAAACGTTATTTGTGCAAAAAGTCATTTTTTAAGCCTCAAATTTTAATTATTATTATTTTATATTAAACTAATAAAGAAATACCAGCATGGAAACACGCCAAACACAGCGTATGCAATGACAATATTGGAGATGCAGGTAAACAAAAATATACATATGGAGAAGAAAATATAAATGCTCTGAACATATTATGATTTAAAAAACAGCTAAAAATCAGTACATAAAGCGGATGGCTCAAGATTTCTACAAAAATATTCAACTCAACTCTGGCAGCCCTTCATTTTTAAACTTAATATGCGGGTAATCGAAAATATACACACGGAGAAGAAATTCGAAAATATTTGAATATACTATGGTTAAGCAACTAAGAAGTGTATACCTACATAAAACCGATGACTCAAGATACCCACAATAATATTCAACTACATTAGCGGTTGCGTTGCGATTTCATTATCTGCTACTGCTGTTTTCTGAATAACAGTTTAACAGCAGTCAGCAAGAACATTTTTACTACGTCGTGTTTCTTATCTGTTATTTTCTCACCTATTATTTTCGTACAGAAATAACAGTCTGCTAATGCTATTTACAAATAATAGTTATAAAATAACAGGTTGTTAAATAGCAACTCATCTCTACTGTTTAGTTCGCAAGATGCCTCAACGTAGTTAACAAATCATATAACGGCTATATCTGTTTGTTTGGGCTTTTCCAGGTGTGTTAAGAACATGAAATTTTGCAGGTAGATGTACTAAACTCTCAAGAAAATTAATAAAATTGGAAAGTCGAAATGGCCGGCCCAATATAGCGGCCTAAATTTGAGTCAACTTTTTTAGGAACTTCCTATGTTGGATAATTTATAGATTGTCATATTATTTGATAGTCTGATTTTTATAATAAAAATTGGATGGAGGTGTTATATTACTCATTATTTTTAGTTATATATTAATGAACCCGTAGTGGAACGCAGGCATTCTACAATTTGGTATAGTATAATTATCATCATTTAACTCAAGTAATTAAGGCCCTTCTGTTATAAAAAACCCCTATTTTTATTTGAAAATACTGAAAAAAAATTATATCGATGTATTTAAAAGAAAATTCTGTTTCATATGCCTTTACTTCCTATTTTTACAAGTTGGAAAAAAAATTACATATATATGACTTTTTTAGCTATCTAAAATTATTGTTTATTTAAAGAAATCAATAGAGTTGTCTGTTACTTTGTGATATTCCATTATAACGAACACAAACTTTTTTTGTTAAATATCACAATATTTTTTTCAGTTTATGACTACAGTTTCGTAGTTTCTAGTCTTCATTTTCAAGCAACACACACTGCAAGAAAATATATTGTTTAATTTAAATTGGAGAATACGGTCCTGTCGGAAACATTTAAATTCTTTGGAATCCAACTCTGACTTTTAAGCCGAAATGGCGACTTCAAGGTGAAAGATTTTAGTCACGCCAACACAAAGGAGTTCACGAGAGTTTCTTTGCTGTCTCTCTATCTATGCTGTGCTTTCACTGCTCAAGACGAATATACTCGCCAGAGGGTTAACTGCTCCAGACGAGATATCTCGCGGTTCAAAATTAAATAGGATCTGACTGCTCTAGCCGGATTTACTCGCAGTGTTTGATTCATGTCTATGGGTAGGAGTCAGCCGATTGCAATCGCGCTGTAACGGCTACATTATTATTTTTTTTTTTAGCATCATATCAAATAGATCTTTTAGTTTGTACAGGTTATGATTTTTTTCAAAATGATGTGCTTTATTTTGACAAAATGTTTAAACTAGTAAAAAAAGTCGTAACATGAACCAAACCAAACATGACGAAATTGTTTATTTTATTTCTTTTTGCACAAGAAAGATATATTACACAAAAAAAATATAAAAAAAGATACTCCTTCGGACTATACTGCGCCAGACGACTATATTTGCTAGCGGCAAAATAATTGCGCACTGCACTTCGCCCGTGCGCAGTGAAAGGGTTAAGACAAACTGACATCTCTCTCGATTCCTCGACACAATAGTGCTGCATTTTGCAAATCATTATCCGGTACCCCCTTCACTATACAAACAAAAATTTCTTGTAGGAATTATTCACCCCCCCCCCACATTCTTTGTTCTACAGACTGTATTTTTAGGTATGTGCGTGAAGTCGGTGATGTATTGAACGAAAAGTGCATTTACGTAGCACTGCAAAACAATAGATATTACATAAGGACCACGAGTTCCCTTGAGCGTTTTCAGCAACGGAAATACTACCCCCTTGCCAAGACGCACAACTTTGTGTCCGAAGGTGTTAACTTTCTGCTAATGAGATACCTGGCCGTACAGAAATATGAAGGAACTTTTGAACTGTCCACGATGTATATAAATGGTGACATGTGCAGGAATATATATGTAAGTTTGTAGCTTCATCCTAGTGAACCGTATTGAACGTCATTTTTTACTTGACAGGAGTGCATCGGTCCAAAGCCTGGAGAAGTCAATGGCAAGACCATCGATGTATGCAAAATTTATAGGTACATTATCGAGGAATGTGGCATTGAGCACCACTGTGTGACGGTTCTCACTACTTACGGTAAGAAAAGTTTCTGACGCGATCTCCTGCCTCAATATTGGAAATTGTTATCCCTAAAGAACATGTAATTGATGTATAGTAATCCTTATGGGATCAATGGCAAAAAATGTCGTTGACCTCCATTTTTCCAATATGGCGGCAAGGACACACATCAATCTTTTAATATACTAGACTACGCAAATAAATAATTTTGGTGCAATTATTTTCTCTATTTCTCATAAAGGGCAATAATTCGTACTATAATGATTTCTAAAATAATCAAAATAGTTTTACTTTCAAACATATCTTATCTTTAGCTCTGGCTAATAATAAATATTATTATTATTATTATATTTAAAACTATCGAACCCTCACTGGCGGCAAACCCAAAGTCTTTTTCACTTCTGATAGGCACTTAAAGAATTGCTTTCAAAGCAGTCTCTGTTTGTTCCTTAATCTCCTCTATCGTTCGAAAGCAACTTAATGAAGATTTCAGCTTTGAAAAATTAAAAGAAAGTCAGGTGCCAGGTCGGTAGAGTACAGTGGATGATTTAAAAAGTCACAAAAAGTTAAAAATTTGCAGCAACTCGATGCATGTCAAAAATAATTATTAAACTGTTCTAGTAAGAGCTATATATTTCTACTTCATTTACAACCTTTCTAACTGTCAATTGGCTTGGATGAGTTCTCGAATATTCTCATTTACATGAGTTTTCGCTTCCCTACTGCAACCTGCATCATTGTTCTAGGGCGCATCGTAACCCAAGAATGGGAAGGTTGCGACTATATCCTGAATATGAACCCACTGCAATATGTACAAAGTGGAACGCCAAGTTTGTACGACAGGCAGGTGTTTGCCAAAACCTGGGAACAGGATATGGAGCTGATGTCAAAGTATCTGGACTGCAAGGTAAGTGAACAATCTTCTTGGTCCTCAGTGTACACTTGTCAAACAAGACATTGTCAGAGCAGATATCTTGCAGCTTTCAGGCCTCCAGGGCATTTGTAGATAACCGTTTGCCTTAAACTCACCAAACGGTTGTTTCTAGACTGACGCGGAACTGAAAATGAAAACGTACATGCAAGATCATCCCGAAATTAAGGAGATGATGGCGGATTACGTGCAAAATATTTTGATGCTAAAACCAGCGAACATCATGAACTTTACGATGGAGTATTTCCAGAGCCTTTACCCTTACAAAATAGCTAGGTTAAATTATATTGAAGAAGACGATAATGAAGACGAAAACGACAGCTTCGACTCATACTGATGATCGTAGCCGAGAATTTTGTAGCACAAATATTTATAAATAAAATTACGTGTTACATTTCGTTGTCTTGATGCTTACCTGGCGAGGTTAACGATTACTTTTGTTCCAACGTATAACAGATACCACATATTGTCGTATTATCGGGTAAGCATTGCAAGTGAAACGCATGCTTGCAATTGAACATGGCTATGCTAGTTGCTCGGGAAGGGTCTGAAACATGAAAATTAGTAGTATTATTCTTAAGTTTAATATTCATTGAAAATTGTATACCATTTGCAATTAGTTTTCTGTGGCAGGCGCCACAGACCACCTCGTCACAAACAGAGATGCCCTTCTGGTGCACCTTAACCAGCTTCTTCTGCAAATTGAAATAATCGGACACCAAGATTTTCTGGCAGCCCTCTTGAACGGAAACCTAGAAATATATTCCACATAAACTGTCGAAAGTAACTCAGCATTTGGGCTTTCGAGCCAGATCTGAATCAGCGATCTGTGGATGAGAAATGAAACTGAAAATTTCAACTTAGTGTCATGATTTTAAAAAGTCTCAAAGGAAAGTTTACAAGGTTTAATTTTTCATCATACTGTAATTTTCAAACAAACAAATCTGATGACTGGATTGTGCGAAGTTAAGTTTCCAGTCTATTAATCATGAATTGCCTCGAGATTGTCACCTAGGATCGCCAGTTTGTCTTCAAAATTTACCTGCAAGTTGTACTGGTTCAACATGGTGACCAATGAATTTTTCAGGCCAGGAATCTTCATGTCCTTCTTTATTTTAAGTACCAAAACCGTCGGATCCACATATGTCCCTATGCTTTGCAGCAGAAAAGTTACAAACTCTGCAAAATACGGAAATCAAATTACCAATTTAAATTTTTTTATATTATAAATACCCGGTTTGTCCACACAATGTTCTATAAGATCGTTCCACAGATCCGGATCATCGTGCTCTTGGCAGAACGAGATAGCATGTTGCATGTCTTTCAGTTCGTTTATTATTAATTCCAAGGCTTCTTTGGTGTCACCTATCCTACCTTAAGAATAAAGAAAAGTGTAAATAAGAATCATGGGCCCTACTATTGAACCCTGTGGCACACACCTAGTAAATACACCATCTCCGGGTAGTACTTCTCCTTCTGACATATGTCCAGTGCTTCCTGTATGGGGTAATGATCAGACTTCTTTAGAAACGGCAACAATTTAGCTCTCGCGAAGATGGCGTACAATTTTACCAACTCCTTGTGATATTTTCCTTTCGGGTTTTTCCTATCATATTCATCTAAATACTTTAAAAAAACAATGGCGTTGAGACCTGGCCAATGAAGAGGCTGTTGCAACTTACCCGGTAAAGGTGCAGCTCATTTTGCCTTAGTTTTTCGACTATTTTGTCCGACGAGATCGTGTTCTTTTCCAGAAGCAGCTCGATGGTTTTCTTGTGATCCAAGTCCATGAGGTCGATCAGCATATCTTGAATGACCCCATAGAGGTCATGTTTCTGTATCAACGTGAACACGTCTTTGTGTTTCAATCTGTAAATGTCAAAAATGTCATTGTTTAAATTCGACGATTCTATTTAAATATAACATACTTTAGGTACATAGATAAACTTCTATCGTATTTCTTTTCGTAACTATATAAAATAGCCAAAGCCTCTAAGTAGGTATTTTTGTCCATTTCACAATTGAGCAGGTGTTCTAGAACGGCGTTTATGACAGCGGCGATGTTGTAAAGGCCCGAGTTCCACTCTTTCACTAAGTTCAGAAAGCCCTTGAAACAGAATAAATAAATGTAAGGTTAGAATTCGTTTATTTTAATAAAATGTATTTATTTCTATAAGACTATTACAGTATTGGAATCGTTAACAATAAGCATAATTTTTTTTTTAAATAATCAGTCTTAATAAAATACATACACTGTAAAAAATGAGAGTAAATTTACCGTCGTTGCGTGTAAAATTTTAATGTAACTTTACCCGCAAAAAAGAGTGTAAAATTCCATTTACCAGGGAGGATTACCCAAAATATAAGGTAAATAGAAATTTTACTCTTTTTGCGGGTAAAGTTACATTAAAATTTTACTCGCAACGACGGTAAATTTACTATGAAAAGAAAATCCTGTCTGGATAAGGGGCAATTTTGTTACACCTCACGAGGTGTAACAAAGATTAGTCAGTGAGTAGTCGGTCAGGGTATTCTTTTATATACATATAGATTTACATTTTCGAATTAATTATTTCAGAAGGTAACTACTTATTTTGATTACCAACATTTGTGTTTTCTCTAACTATATCTGCATAATTTTGGATTTATTAGTAGAATTTGCCATTATTACCTGCGAGTCCAACTTTAGGTATTCATAGAGGATCATCTCGTAGATGTGGGGGTTCAGTTTCGAGTCGATCGTTCTCGGTATGTATGGACTTACGGACCTTAAACAATGAAATCAATACAGTTTGCAATTTTCTTATGTCAGAGTAATACCTAAGCTGATGTACGCTGGCGAATTTGTAGATCTGATCCTCCCACAAGTTCGGGTTTTTACCAAAAATCTTGAGCCCCAGCTTACCGGCAGTGTCATACATTCCTCTACTGAGCAAATGGTCTAAATAGTCTGTCCCTACGGACTGAACAGTATGCCTGTTAATGCTACGGCCGTCGTTCTGCGTTAGTATGTCTAACGCCTCGTCAAATTTACTAAAAAATAGAAACTAGAAATTGTAACTCGTTACATATACAACTCCATACTTATGTTGGATGAACCACTGTATTCTATCGTCTAAGTCGTAAGGACTGGCAATGACGACGTCCTTTGGTGCTACGATGAAGAACCTATTCTCCTCTATCAAAACATCTAAGTGGTAATCATTCACGCTATACTCCTCATAACCCCGCAACGATAAACTATCTGTACAAATATCTGTGTAGTCATTATCTCTATACTCTACTATGTATAACTGTGGACGCAAGGACTTTTGATTCTCGTCAAGTTCCTTGGGGAAACCCAGCAGGACTAGCTGATGGTCTAACGGAGCTATCCCACTGATATAAAACTCAGTCTGGAACGTCGAAACTAAAAAAAATACGGTATATTGGCAAAACATATCACTCTTTAGAGGCAAAAACATATTGATTAATTCCGGCGATTTGCTCACCTGGATCCACTAAGTATTCGGGTAGGTCCCGGTTCGCCAGCTCTATGTTGCTACGTTTTCTGATGACACACACTCTTACCGTGTCCACCCAGCCTATTAAAAGCGTCCTGCTGTCCGCCCACCTCAAGTTGCACCTGAATTTGTCTATCGAAATCCTAAAATAAATATAGAAAGCTTCATCTTAAAAATATATGGATAAGACTTACAATGATATACCTAGTTACGAAGATATAAATAAAACAGAGTAAAATTTAGAATATATACAGTGTGTCCCACTTCTCACGGGAATAGCTTCATAGCTCAGTTATTAGTCATACAATTTCAACCTAATTTGGATCGGTATCAAAGACCTTTACTATATCTATTTTTTAATAAAACAAAACTTATTTCAGTCATTTTCATTAAGAAAAAAAAAAAGGTCGATTTTCAGAGACATAGGTACTTTTTTACGAATATAATTTATGAGACGGTTCTGATGATTAAACTCATCAAGTACCTATTACTTTTATCTTGTCTAAAACCAGGGTGTATTAAATAGGTGATGCAACGACAACCCTCACAGTGGCTTCATAAGTGCTTACTTTGTACATAATGTAATAGATGGCAGGACCAATAAGTTCTCTCATTACTTACGCATAGATAGATAATTTTACAGGTTCTGTACATACGTGCTTACAGTGTTGCATACATTCCCGGTCTTTTGTTTTTTGTTTAGTGAAACAAGAGTCCAGTGACATCTGACATTAAGTAGCTAAATTAAAACATTGAAAGAATATATGCAACACTACATGCAGCATTGCACGTGTCGCCACAGCTAACCTCAAAAATATATATTTCTTAAGATTTACAAGTAGCTATTATTAAAATTTCTGCCTTGTTTACCAATGCCTCTTCTAAAAATAATATCCAAGGAATCTATAAAATATTAGTATTATCCAGTATATTAGAAATAATCTCTATATCATGACTTTTACATCAAAGGAACAGTTAGAGGGTGTTTTTTGACAAGTAATATAAATAGGAGCAAAAAAAATGGAAATAATGTGTTTCGCTGATAATTTGAAACCGGAATCTGTTTCTTCTTTCAATTTAAAGCTTAATAAAGCTCTTCTATGTTACATGTTTATATAATATCTCTAGATGTTTACTACTTGCACAGAACTGTTGATGTTTTAATTACTTCCACATCCACGTAGTGGAAAGTTCCATTTTCGAACAGAGGCTACTGATATCTTAAAAGTGAAGAAATCATTTTCCCCCGTATGATGTTTTTTTTACAATTTATTTGTTTCCCAACATATTTGTTATTCAAAATGTTAAATATGATAAGTTATTATCTCCTTGGCTGAAGGGCTTAGGTCGATGGCATTTTGATTATATGGTGTGTTGTATACTAATGTGATCAATAAAGAACTTTTATTATCACTATTAGGTATATTTCATTAAGATAAATTATTTTTGCCCTGTCAGATAACCAATTTACAACACCCTTTTGACATGTATCAACTGATTCGAGTTAAAATTAATACACATCTCATTATAACTTACCCGGGATGTTCCTCCCATTTAATAAGACCTAACGAGCACCGTGCGTTCATATCATAAACCCTTACACCTATATTACTAGACCACGCCAGGAAATTTTCACCCCAGCATAGACTTCTCACTAAACCCTCGCTCTCGCATAACACTGTCGGCTTGAGACTACCTAGAAATGTGCGCTCATACAGGGTCAGCTTATCGTCACCTAAAAAAGTATTTGTCATCTTAAAGTAGTGCCTTTTTAAAACCAGATTGCAATTACCTGTAATAAAGCGTTTATTTGAGCCATACTTGTAATACCAAGGGTCCAGAGCTATAGTTTTGACTAGTCTGCCAAGATTCAAGTGCAGATTGTTCTCCTTCGAGAAAAGACTGTGTATAAAGACGCGTCCATCGTCTGAACAAGTGGCTATGAATTCTCCGTTGGAGTCGATCGAGATCTGGTTGACGCTCACAGTATGTGCTTTCAGTTCTTTGCCTTCTATACTGTTACCTTGATGGTCTAGTATGTGGATAATGCCCCAGTGAGAGCCAAGGCATATAAACTTGAAACAAACGAATTTTGTATGATTTTTTTTACGGCAGGAAAATATGGTTTTTACCTTTGGATGAACGGCAATGCATGTTGCCGAAGATTTCAACAAAATACTCTGCAGGTCGTTCGACAGTCTTACATATTTCAGTTTGGGCTCTATTTCGTCCTCGGAGCTCTCGGTGTCGCTCATGTAGTCCTAAAATTGGCAAACCAAAACAAAATCAATTGACATAACCTTAAAAATAAGGTATCCATTTCAAAGAGATAAGTCTAATCGTTTTAGTATACATATCTTACATTAACATTGTTCTCAGACATCTTCGTTAAATGCCCAATAAAAAAACGTTATCATTTTCCAAATAAAAGTGATTCATGAAATATTGACAATTCATCGAAAATTTTGACAGTAAGTGTTGCAGTGTTGCCAACGTTTTAGCAATCTGTCAGTTAATTGAACAAAAGCCACGTAGAACAGTTATCTTTGTTATAATAATAGTTTTCCTCTATTAGTACGAAAGCTTTATTCATAGATGTCGCGTGGAGTGCGGTCAGTTCGGTTTTCCTTCGAGAGATGGCGGTATGCAATTGAATCGGGGATTTTGTTGTGGTTAAGTTTGGCATTTTAAACCTAACCTCACTTTTCAATGAGTGTTCAGCGTGATGTAAGTTTTTAATGCACTGCTCGTTAGTGTATTATTAAAAATTTACCACGATGCTAAGAACATACCTTACCTCAGTGCCGTACACAAAATTCGTACTTGTAGAAGGTAAATTGAACATTAATACTTAATTTTTCGTTACAATAATTGCCTTTTAGACTCGATTGAGCAACAAGGGAAGCAAATATTTGATTTCCTAATTAAGGGCCACCTAAATCATCTCCAGACCAGGGTACACTACTTTGTGTTTCATGGCAGTTTTCACAGAGCAAGGACGCGATACAACGGCAATGTATTTGTTCATGATTTTACCAGTGACGTCTGTGGATGGGACAAGAGTGACAACAAAGAAGACTTCGAAAGTGTTGCCTTGAGACTAGGTGCTGGTGACGTTGTCGTTGTTGATTCGTTGGTACACGTCATCTTTCAGTACGGCTTGGCGGAAACCTACAGAATTTTCAACGTTTTGAAAACTCACACAGGTAAGTCTCTTTTTCTGGTTAGTTAAGTATGGGCTTATTTTTTAATACCATTGTAGGTGTTCAACAAATAATTGCATTATTGCATACGGATTTAATCGAAGGCAAGGATAAGCTTGTACAGTGTTTCGAGCATTTATGTACGCTTAGCATCAGTGTCGAACCCAAATTTATCTCAGGAAATGGAAGGGTGCAGTACACTTATAAAAAACTAGGGGGCAAGATAATCAAGCAGGTGAAGAAATTGGTTGACTTACATATGCCACATGTAACAGGATCATGGTACATCCCCCTTTTTCCTTTAGGTCTAAACGAGGGTTTAAAGATAAACGATTGAAATTACGAACATCTTATATGCTTACTAAACTTCACTTTTTGACATATAAATGATTTTTTTCTACGATTGTGCTGAAAGTCAAATTTTCTAACTTCAAAATGAGTGCAGAAAATATCACTTTGCCGCACGCCGTGCGGCAAACAATTTGCCACACGCCTTGATTTCATCTTTACTCACCGGAATAAAATAGTGTGTTTACCTTAAAGAATTTTATATTACTCACTGGTAATAACAATTAAATTCTATAAATGTACATTAATTACACATGAATTGCAATTACAAAGTCAAATTTTCTTACTTCAGAATGACAGCGGAAAATGTCACTTTAAATAAAATCTGACAAGCAGCAAATTTAAAATTTTGGAAAGACTTTGAAAAGGGAAATAACTTCACAACCGTAGAAAAAATAGTATGTAACACACGTGTGGCAAGCTTCATTGCAAAACTCGTATGATAGGAACACTCGCTGCGCTCGTGTTCCTACTTTCATACATCGTTTTGCAATGAAGCCCTTGCCACACTTGTATTACAATCTACTATTTTTTTCCACTTCCAGTGAACACCGGAAGTGACACTAACTTTTGATTCTCAAATGCAACACTCTGTATATTATTGTATTTTTGGTGAAATCAGAAATGGAAAAAAAATCATTTATATGTCAAAAAGTGACGTTTATTAAGCATATAAGATGTTTCAAATTTCAGTTGTTTATCTTTAAAACTAAACGAAAAAAGGAGGGTGTACGATGATCCCGTTACACACAGTACGTATTTTTTGTACAATTTGCTGTAGTGCATGAATTTCAATACCATAATCAAATGTGGGCTTGCTCATTTTGTTACTTTGAAAAAGCAACATTCAGTTAATACCCTGACAGTGTTTGTCCAGTTTAACTAACAAAAGTAATACTTATTTCTCTAGTTGTTATCATATTTTTGTATTTCAGATAGAAGAATACAAATTTGAGGGGGACAACTTTGTTACACAGAAAATTGACAGGCCCGACCCAAAAGCACTGCTGCAAAGTTCAGTTTCAGAAGTTAATCCGGACACACTAACTACGTTTAGGATAGGTTTAAACAACCGAGAGATAGAATCTAGAGATGAGTTGGCGTTGCCTTATTTGTATGTATTTTTTTCGTTGGTCGAATTTGATAAGTAACTTTTTGTTTGCGAAAAAGCTTCAAAAATGAAATTTTATTTAGTCATTTGACGTTTACCATTACAGTTCGTCTCAAAGTTATGGCAACCTAAGTCGTAAAACAGAGAAGCGCTCGATCTAATAAAGATATGACGTTCGTCTGCTCAACGAGAACTTGAAATACTAGAATTTTGCTTTTATACCAAAGCTACAGATAATAATTTGGGATACATAAGTAAATTCTCTCGCTGATTAAATTGGGTTGGTTGAAGTCTTATTGAAAACTTCTTGTTAGTTAAATCTTATTGGACAACAGGCATCCACACTTACTTGCAAACAAAATAGTACACTTTTGGAGTGAATACAATTATTAAAAAAATATGATGTAAATTACCGGCTACTGTGCCAAAAAAAAAACCATGAGTAAAATTACCTTTTAGTATTAATTAATTATTTTAAGGCTAAAAAGTCTTGATTAATTATTTTAATTTCCTACAATTGCAAAAATACATTATTTAGTTTCAATTTACAAATAACGACTAAACTATAAAACATAGATATATGCTGTCGGTGACTTTCTTTTAGAGAATTTCATCCTCTACAATTTTAATTCTATGACATTTTAATGTATCTCCAACGGTTCTCACTGCGTGTGCAGTGAAAGGCCGCGGCATATCCGTTTTTTAACGTTTTTATTTTGCATATTGTATTGTTATCAAAACCAAAGTTGTGTACAAAGTTTCAGCTCAATTGAATAACGGGAAGTGGTCAAATTTCAATTACTAAATTTGACCTATACAGATAAATGACAGCCAACGTGATGTCGAACTTGAGAAAACCATTGAGAAACAGTCGCTAAAGAAACCGTGGTGGAAAGACAATTCCTCTAAAAGTGCAAGCCAAACATTCAACAGTGTTGTACTTCTTGGTCTTCGTCGTACAGCTGCGTTAAAATGAAACAGAAGAAGGTACAACAGTTTAATGATAGACATCGTCGTAATTGCATGCCGATAGTGGAAAAGGAAGGGACTTACTTGTTGACGGCATTTTGTAGCTCGACCGGACACTTTTACGACTTAGGTTGCTATAACTTTGAGACGAACTGTATTTCAATTAAAACTTGCAGTCACGTTAATCTAGTGTTAAACATTAGGTGGAACATTAGTTTCTATGCTTTATCATAGTTAAGAATACAGTAATATACAATATGAAGGAAAAACGTTCACAAGATAGAGTTTACGTATGCAAGTTCTCGTATTTTCGATAACATGGTTTTAAACGTAGTATTTTAGACAAGGATTTTTTTAGGTACGAGGCGTTAGAAAACCACAGTCTTGGTCAGATATATTACGATTATGATAAAGAAGACGACTTTGATGAGGAGGACCCGGACGATGACCTGAATTTTTAATTTACTCTGCTATTTTTTTTATGTGCCAGAAAAGAACCCCTAACAATTTCTTGACTGCCTTTCGATAAATATACACAAAAGTAAGCTAAGAGTCGAATAAAACTGCACTTTTTTCAACAATTGGTTGCGGGGGTCAGGGGGAGAGGGGGCAATTTTTTTTTTTTTTGGAAATGCAATCTATATGTTATCAGGATACAGAGTTTCCTGGAAATCAAGTTTTAATTTTGAAAAACATGTTTCTGTTTCATTTACTTTTAATGAATAAAACTGCATAGGTCCAAATTCGATCCGCCATTTTGTTTTTTGCAAAAAATAAAAACTACGAAAATTTCTAATTTTACACGCTCCGAAATTACTAAATAAATGATTAACCTTTCTTAATAAAACTTACAAAAAATATAGGTCCCATAAGTATAAACTATTATGGAAAATTACAAATAAAAATATTTATTATTTTCCTTAAAAAAATAGATTTTTTAAAATATTTTGAAGCTTCATAAAAAACTGCCATTTGGTTACACTACGATTTTTTTTCTTAAATTTTTTAAGCGTGCTTTAAAACAATGGTTATAAAAGTCATTTTTTGAAATCCGTGGAAATCTTATTTTTAATGCTTAATTTTATTCGACTATAAGCTCTTGAAAGTACACGGCATTATTGTGTCATCTTTTGTTTTTGTTATTAAAAACGTCCATAAGAGCTTAAGGCTTTTCGTATTTGTAAATAAGGTGTTGAAATCTTAGTCTAGGCAAGAATGGGCCAGTCCTCACACGGGAAAAACTGAATCACAGGAAATGTTTTTGAACCGCTATTAAAAAGTCAGGGAAAATGGAAATGGAATTTTTATTGAAAAGTCCTGGAAAACCTGGAAAAGTCGGGAAATTTCAAAATTGAATTGGTATACACCCTGACTATATAATGATAGCCAGTTTTCGTTAAACCATTTCTATAATGTTTTTAGACGGCTGTGGGTTGCCATTAACAACGGAAGTAAAAGTACTTTTTCTGGCACTGTGAGTAGCAGAAAAAGTAATATCCATAGCAAAGCGTATTTTATTTAATACGCCTGGTATACGATATTGACACAGTGTTGTTTTAGGTAGTGAAATCGAGATTTTTTATTTTTATTTTTTTATAGCTAATATACGTTTGAAAAAAAAATAGCATGTTTTATTCGGAATAAAAGCCACTTATTTTGACAGACTCGTTACAAAAGTATCAGTTTTACTCGTAATAAAACAATATAGGTACTATTCTATCGAATAATATTTTGATTCGTATAAAATAAAGGAAAAAAGTATTGCACACTTTTTAGGATATTTTGGATAGTTTTCCAGCTACAGTACGAAAAGTGAAAAATGGATTTTTCTTGCTTTTTTCCCATGCTCTTCCATGGGTTTATTTCTGCAAAACTAAGTACACTTTTTTGACATCCAAATACATACAAATGTGAAAAAAAATAGCTGTTCAGAAACATTATCTATTTAAATCCCTTGAGGACTAGCCTGCTTAGGTTTATCATATTTGTAAATAAGGTGTTGAAATCTTAAAAGTCTAGCCAAAAAGCAATTAATTGTACAATAAGTTTTTCTAATAAACAAATAGTCACAAAGATACTCTTTAATTGTTACATAAATTTTTCGAAAATCTCACTGTAGCTGACGTTCAAAAATTTTCTTTGGCGGTTTTCCAGGTGCTTAATTGTTTTGATGTCCACAGTTCTAAGCTTTTTCAGCACCTTCAATAACCTATTTTTTAGTATGGTCGTTCGAACCGCCCAGATGAATTTGTTTAGTATTAGGTATCGTTTGAACCAGGGTTCTATGCAGCATGGATCATTTGGTGGTTCTACTATCTAAAATGTTAACATTAAAATTAAAAACTTATGCACATCTCCAGATGGTGGTTGGTTGACAAAACTCGCGTGTGTGTCTATTGTTCTCAAAATAATATTTTACCTGGTGTATGGGTCTCTCCGTTCTCATCCTAATAAGTTTTCCTGAGCCATCGGACACCTTTTTACAGGGGCAATAGAGTTTACATTCCTATTTAAAAAAAAAAATTAAGCGGTTGGACTAAATAGAGCATTTATTTTACGAAATAAAAGGCAAAAAATGTTAAACACCCCTGAAGATTAATCTTATAGTCCCTTGAGGTAAACCAGAAAAAGGCAAAAAGCCCAAAAGTTCTGCGCCCGGACATCTTCCCCCCTCAGTTTCGAGGGCGCACAGTGGGAAATGTATGGCTTTTTTTGGACAAAAATTGAGACGTTGCTCATTTCACAATCGATTGCAGCAATTTTTTTTTTAAGTAATCGTCAAGAGATGTAGTTTACTACTGCTACAATTTGGAAAAAGTCGATTCTTGTTTTTACTTTTGACCATTATAGTGGAAGTAAGGAGTCGGAAAAGTATGCAAAATCGTGCTAAATTTATGAAACCTATCCCTATCCCCGTTTTCGAAGATGCTAAACACGAATAACAAGGTGAAAAAAATTTTTAGTCATGCCAATGGCCAAAAACCGTCCCTTTTTGCTTATTTCTCACATGACTGCTTGGCATCGACTATCTTTCCAGGGATTCTTTGTTTCTTCATGAGGATATAACAGATGGTGAAAGGCAATGTCAGGACTGCAACTGCCCTTTGGGGTGGATTCCTGTCAGGGGGTGTAAAATTGTTTTTTTTTTCTTGTTAAAGAGGATGCTGATCAAGGACAATAAATTGAGAGTGAATTGTGACAACCTCAGGGGGCTGGTCTAACCTCCCACCCCCAGGGGTGAAAAATTGATTTTTTGAATTTTCTAATTTGTATACTGAGTGGGCGCGTGGTTTCAAAGTCACCATTTGTGCATTTTATATCCTTTTGTACCTATAATGTGTAAGCACATTATACAAATTTTTATTAGTAAGTAAGTAATTTTGATTGGATTTTTTTTCTTGTATATATTATATTAACTAAGGTTATTATGAAAATGAAAGGTAATCAAATTTTGAACGAAAAATATTTTATTCATTGTTTAAGTACAATGCCTAAACCGTTCGTTGTACATAAAAAATGGAAGAGATCATTTTTGTGCGGAATTTCATTATCTTTCATCTGCAAAAATAGTCGATGCAAGCTGTCATATGAGAAATAAGCAAAAATTTTCTTAAAAGAATTTTTTAATTTTTATAATTGTTTTTTTATTTTTTTTCATTATTTAAACAAATCATTAAGAAAAAAATTTATTCTTAAAATTTATTATTTGCAATTCTCTACAAGGTGGAAAAAAGAAAATTTTTTGTTAATTTATTTATTTAAAAAATTTAAAAAAAACGATTGAATGTTAATTGTCTATCTCTAATAGTTTAAAAGATATAGCTGTTTATAACTTAAGCAATAAAATGGCCGCCTTTACTTAAAATTTAAAATTCTATAAAAAATATTAAATTTTTTTTTTTGACATGTTTATGTCTACGATTGTTTTTGTTATTTTTTTTATCTAAAAAAAATATAAACACATTCGGCGATTGTTAGTAACAAATTGTTTATTAAATAAACAAATAAATTAACAACAAAAAAATGTTCTTTTTTCCATCTTGTAGAGAATTGCAAATAATAAATTTTAAGAATAAATTTTTTTCTTAATAACGTGTTTAAATAATGAAAAAATAAAAAAAAAGATTATAAACAATTAAAAAAATTTTATAAGAATTTTTTTTATTTTTTAATCATATTTTATAACAAATAAAATGGCAAAATTTTTTGTTTCAAAAATACACAATTTATCTATTTGTTTAAACAAATAGCAATCAAAATTTAAAGTTTATGTAATCTTATAGTATTTTTGAATATAAAAACAGTAAAACTGAACTTAAAAAAAAAAAAATTTCAACCACTCTTTCATTTTTTAGTATTTTGTTAGGTTAAATAATTAATAACTAATAGATTATAATAATTAAAATCATCGCAATGTCATAATCCCATAAAGTATAGTTGACATAAGGAAGCGAAAAACCTTTAGGCTTTTGTTTAACAATTATCCACAGGGGCGACTCAAGGTAAATTTTCCACCCGGGCGGGAGCACTTATTGGCGCCCCTCCCGGAGATAATCACAGAAATTTCAGGGACGTACTACGAACTAAAATGCAAGTATATCCTTTCGGACCCCGCGATAGTTTACTGACCGTGGAGTAACATAGTCGTGTACACATGGTGGTCCAAAATTGTCTCTGGATATATTTATATGGATGATAGTACATCCAATAATAGAGGTACTCTAAATAGATAATAAAGAAATTATACCTCTTTAAAAGGGGATTATAAATATTAATTTTTCTGCAATCTTCCGACCGCTTTAAAATATATAACTCATATTTTAAATTTAGATATGTGCATCAATTTACATAGTACCAGTCAAACCCTCTGTTCTGATTAAGAGGTAGTTTTAGGGGGTAGCTACCAATATTTTACCCCTAACTTTTTTATTTTTACGTATTTATAAAAAATTTTATAAAAAAATATTTTCATATCACTAGAAATAAAAAGATGTTCTTGTTGCATTTCGATAAACCATTCTCAAGTACAGTCCTTTCGAGAGGAGGGGGGGTGATTCCTCCGTGCCTGGGTTTGTTTGGAGGGCCCGATTTTGAAATGTTGAAATTTTTTTTCGGATTTTTCCTCTCTGCTCATTAAAAAAAAAATTCCCAGTGAGCCCGTATTTTCTCTCCACGGCCCTGCTCCAGTAATTTATGTTTACATGTCAATGTGCATTTACAACATATTATTAATAATAATTAATTTGTAACATAAATATAAATTTGTTTGTCTATACCATCTGAACGCTATTATAATGAGAGGGGATCCCCAACACAAGTTTAGAGGAAGGTTCTTCTTTATGGTTTTAATATTTCATACAAAACAAATTGCCATTTATTTATTTATAAACAGTAAATTAAATGTAAGATATGAAATACATACAGCTATTGTTGGTATAACAATTTTCTGAATATTCTGAATTTTTCTGAATGAAAAGGGCGCGGCATGTTGCCTGCCTTCATTTATGCAAAATCGACTCTGTGTCAGTTAATAATAGGACAGGAAGCTTGAGGTATGAGTAGTAAGCTGTCTCATAGCTAAACAAACATATTTGCGTTACATTTTTGAATTATTTAGACGGCTTTAATGTTATTCGACTGTTCTGCATTATTACAATTATAACTGATATAGATTCTGATTTTATTTGATATTATTTTCCAACGAAAACTATTATTAAATTAAAAAAGGTATATTAAAAAAAAAATTAACAATTTTTGCCATCAGTTTGGCGCCCCGGGCAACCGCCCGGGTTGCCCCGCCCTTAAGCCGCCCCTGATTATCCGACCTGAAATATAAACGCAAACTCTAAAAAAAATTGTCAATTAACAATAAGCTCATTTTATGAAAAATCGGTGAAAAAATTTTTTCCAATCATAATTTTTAAAAACTTTTAAATTAATATTTGATAATATAAAAAAATATTTTTACGGCTGGATTCAGAGCATTGTAACGGCTTAGTGTTCGCCGCGCGGAGCTCTATTTTCAACTTTAAATTAAAATTATTATTAATAGAGATAGAGTTTCGGGAGTCCGGACTTTTTTATTGGAAATTTATTCCTCTTTAAGAAACCTTCTTTAAAATTTCTTAAATATTAATAGTTTTCAAGTTATTTGCAAAAAACTAAACTCGTTATTTTTTCAATCTTTTTTCAGATTTCTAATAGCAAAGAAAACAAAAATCGGTCGGTCGCCATTTTCCAAGATGGCAGTCGTGGCGCAAGATAAATTTTAAAGGACTTTGTAAGGCCTCTAGTACTAGAAATATACGTAACCCCTTGCTTGTATAATTTTTCCCCTTTTACTTGAATTTTTGCCGTAAAATAATTGCAATGAAATTTTTGTGACCTTTCACCTCGCCATCACTGTCAACCAAATCGTCGCACCCCAAATTCTCCCTATAATCCTCCAACAATCTTTTCTTGTCACAGATTAAGGTTTCCTGATTCAATCTATTGTATTTCTTGCAAGTTTCACAGAACAGCTTCTTTTTCCTGTTGTAACGTTCTAAAAGTTCGTCCCTGTACTTGTTCAAGGGACCAAGTTGGTCTTCTTTAGAGCGAGGTGTTGGGGCACTCACTATAATTTTTTTATGAACTTCAGCATGCTTTAATATTTTAATGTCTTTGGCTTTTGACATTTTAAAACACAATTTTTGACAAATGTAGTTTTGCTCAAAAACGCGTAGGGGTGGAGTGGGACAATGTGGAACTTGGGGGGAGAAGGGCAAAAGAAGTTCAGACGCGACAGAACTTTTTAAAACAAAATTTAAATTTATTCAGAGCATAATTTACAAATATATTGGTTACAAATAAATTACACAGGCCCACAAAAAAAGTTATTTGAACTGGACCTCTGAATATACTTTTCTTTAATATTTTTTCCCGCTGATTACGATTCTGAAGTCAGAATTAGGGGGGTTAATGAGCATATTACAGAGAAAAACCCGAAAAACTCAAAAAATGCGTTTTTTATTTTTTTTTTCGTGGTAAAATATGCATGTAGCGTGTTCGGCAAGGCTGCATGTATTTTTCCTTTTTTTTTTTTGCCTCACTGACCTCGAATCCATTGTTAGAATCCAGGGCTAATTGTCAAAATGTTGAGGAAAATAAAAAACAGTCAAAAATCGCGTTTTTCACGGATACTATGTTTTTTATGGATAGCAGATTACTGCTGGATGCTACAAAGAGAAGTGAAACCAAAAGGAACAAATCGACGAAAAAAAAACCTTATACAGATCGTTTGAAGATAAGCGCGTTCGAAAACGAAAACCCATATAAAATTGAAATACTATATATCACGCACAATGATTGGGTATCCTGGAAAACTCCGATTTTTGACAGTTTTTTTGATTTTTTCCCAGTGTTTTCATCACTAACCTCAAAATTGGACTCCAGATTCGTGATCAGCGGAAAAAACTACTCGATAAAGGTATATGCAGCCCATTGGAACACGCTATGCGTTCATGAAAATGCGCAACATCCACGAAAAAACCCGATTTTTGACACTTTTTTTTGATTTTTCTCAATATTTTCATCACTGACCTTCAAATTTGACTCAACATTTGTGATCAGCGGGAAAAAATACTCAAAAAGGTGTACGCAGGCCACCATAACACGCTATGTATTCATGAAAGAAACGTGATATCCATAAAAAAAACATAGTATCCGTGAAGAACGCGATTTTTGACGGTTTTCTTTATTTTCCTCAACATTTGACAATTAGCCCTGGGTTCTAACAATAGATTCGAGGTCAGTGGGGCGAAAAACATAAGAAAAATACATGCAGCCTAGCCGAACACGCTACATGCAGATTTTACCACCCAAAAAACCATAAAAAACGCATTTTTTGACAGTTTTTCGGGTTTTTCTCTGTAATATGCGCATTAACCCCCAATTCTGACTTCAGATTCGTAATCGGCGGGAAAAAATACCAAAGAAAAGTATATTCAGAGGTCCAGTTCAAATAGCTTTTTTTTTTTGTGGGCCAGTGTTATCATTACATAAATGAAATTTCCAGATCAGTTAACTGTTTAGTTTATTAAGATCAAAAGCTTCCGCCCCTCTAAACAAATCCTCTATCTCATGCAGAGGCTTATTTTTCGTTTCGGGCAAAAACACGGCAAGCGCCACGGTTCCCGCCAAGCCGACAACTCCGAACAACAAGAACGTGCCGTCAGTGCCCAAACTCGTGAACATCCAAGGTGTGGTTTTCACTACGGAGAAAATAAAGGCATAGTTCACCAGCGTGCATATGCCGGTGCCCATACCTCGATAGGCCAAAGGGAATAATTCCCCCATCATGGTCCAAGGCATCGGAGAGAGCCCCACAGTTAAAAATTCCATATAAGCGACCAACGCTACCAAAGCAATAATGGAGTAATCGCTTATGTTTGCGTTGAGCTTCGTGCCAAAGGTAAACGCGCTCAATGTAAAGAGGGATAAAGTGGTACCAATGCAGCTAAACATGGCTAGAGGTCTGCGACCCACCATCCTCATTAGACAGCACGTCAGAATAGCTGTTATTAGTCTTAATACGTCCATTACCACCAGCGATGTGTATCCGTCAAACGAATCACCTACTGTACGTTTTATGATGTCCACGTTGTAGAAATTCATAGCGTTGACGCCACACCACTGAGAAGTGAAGAAGAAACCCAGGATTATCGCTAGGGGTTTCAGAAATTCCCGCCTAGCCAGGTGTCTCAGATAGTCCATGCATGTTTTCTTCGGGAGCTTAGTTAACGCTGTTTGCCTTGTTATTAACTCGTGGAGTTCCAATTCGGCAGTATCTCCGTATCCTCGGCACCAGCGGAAGGCTTTCTGGGCCTCTGCGATTTTGGACCTTTTCGCCAAGAATGTAGGGGACTCCGGTGCGGAGATCATCACTAGAAGGCATAAGACAGGGAAGGCGCAGCCCACAAGGGCAATGTTCTGCCAGGATACGTAGGCGCCCAGAATGTGGGACATTACAATTCCTGGAATGAAAACGAAAATATTTAGAATAAATGGAGGGATGACGTTAGTTGCGTTCTTCTCGTTGGAAAACGTTGACATCGCGCTAGTACCGAGACCAGTGAGACCACGCTCCGGGCGTGACATTTAAATTTAAATGTAGCCATTTCAAGTAAACAATGCTTGTAGGTAACACTAACAGAAATATTATTTCTCTGTCAAAGAATCCTTATAAAACCTTATTAAAAAAATGTATAAGTTTTTATAATTTTTGATGTGTGTATTTGAAATGTGTTTTAATTGTAAATTCTCATATGGTGTCTACAAGTGTTGATAAGTTTTTATAGTATATGTAATTAAAAGTTTTTATAGGTTTTTCTAGTGTTTTGAATGTAAATTCCCATATAATATCTATTAGTATTGATGAGTTTTTAAAGTACATGTAATTAAAAGTGTCTAGGTTTGTGTGTTCTGAATGTAAATTTCCCATAGAAATTATATTAGTATTGATAGGTTTTTTTACAGATTTTGGTTGTGTATTTTAATGTCAAATCCCATAAACTTACATAGGTAAGTAAATGTTATTTACTTACTATTAATATTTCAAATATCAATAGTAATATAGTGGTAAACACTAAATACTGCAAAAGTCCTTGTTTCCTCTAGCGTTCTAGCCTAAACGCAGTTAATAAGTTAGCAGTAAAAGCTGCTTTAGTTTGAATTTAACAAGCCCACACTAGTTTCCTAGATCACATTAGATTAGATATGAATTAGCTCCCTCTACTGGAGGCTGTGTTATGTAACACTAAACTTTTATAAGTTTTAATTATGTGTGTGTGTGTGTTTTAAATGTACATTCCTCGTATGAAACCTATTAGTATACTACATTTTCTCGAATATCTGGATAATTATCATTTTTTTCGAAAAATTTGTAGACAGCTTATGTAAAGAGAATTGATTGAGCTGAGATATTTGGGAAAAATAGCAAAAAACAGCTTGCATTTCGGCGCCGAAAAAATTGCAAAAACATGCAATCTTGACACGTTCATATTTTTCGAAAAAACGCCATTGGGACGGACGTACGATGTCGCGACGTAAAGAGGAAGTCTTCCAGATAAACCTGATCGTAAATTGCACGGCGAAATTCGAAAATTCGGCTCGGCACGAACGAATCAAAAGTAGCATTTTGTGACATTTCAGAAAATCTATATTTCCTTTTGCAACATGTTATTTAATTTTTTTACTCATTTTTGCAGGACTTATAGAGTCATTTATACTGTCTAAGCTATCATGGGAAAAAATCTAGCTTTATACAAATGATTTCACGAAAACTGTCGCTACCTTCCTGGCTATTAGTAGTGTAGCAAACTGCTAACATTGTTTGAAAACAACTTCCCAGGTAGCAAGGGTACGTTATAATGACGTTAAAATCTGGTGATTCTGGTTAAAAAGACGTCAGTGCACTAAAAATTGACGATATAATGACGTCTTATAAATGACATTAAAATGACGTGCTACACATCACGTCATATTGTCGTCTTTTTTCGGTGTTAAATTTATTTATATTTTATCGGATTACAAACTTTAAAACTCGCTGATAGCATTTATTATCGTAAGCAGAGTGTAAAGTTTTAAAAAAAATAAACCGTGTCGTGAGGGATAAGTATTGGCGTTTTTATTCGAGGATAATGTTTTTTAACAATATCCAAAATAATTTATATTCGAAAGAGTTTGCAAAGATTCGGCAGTTTATTTGTGAAGGTATCGAGTTTTTTTAAATAAAAAAATTATATTAAAATGCATTAAAAAGCAAAATCTAGCAGTTGCGTGTTCCACTATAAAGTCTTTAAGCAAGTACTCTCAGAGAGGTTAGTGGTCGAGTGAGTTAAGGCATCATTTTGCTCAACTTTCCGACGCACATCATCAAACTTATTCACTCTTTCCTGACAGGCAGATCACTGCGGGTCAGGGTGAATAACAAACTCTCAACTCGACGAGACATCCGCGCGGGCGTCCCCCAGGGGTCGTGCCTGTCGCCAAAACTGTACAACCTGTACGTCTCCGACTTCCCGGAGTTCCCGAATACGAATCTTGCCAAGTACGCCGACGACACGGCCATGTACGCGCATTCACACAACGCACAAGCAGCGAACATGCTGCTGAAGGCGCACATGGCTCGTGCCACGGCGTATTACGACAAGTGGAAGATTCGGATCAACGCCGAGAAGTCGGAGTCGCGCCGCTTTACCGAGAACCGAATTCTCACACCACTTTCGATAGGGGGCCGCCAAATTCCAATAAAGCGGTGCGTGAAATATTTGGGGGTCAACTTAGACAGACGGCTGACTTTCAATACACACATCAACGAGACGGTACGCAAGGTCTACTCCATGTCCAGGAGTCTGTACCCGCTCCTGGCGCGGGGTAGCGGACTAAACAGGACGAATAAAAAGCTGTTGTACACGATGGTGATCAGGCCGGCCATCACATACGCGGCGCCGGTGTGGTGCAGCATCCCGGCCACGACAATGAACAAATTCAAAGTCTTGGAACACAAATTTATGCTCCTCATTTCAGACTCAGACAGGTACACGTCCCTCAGAGACCTCTATGCACGTTGCCACGACATAACCCCACTAGCGGACTTCGTCCGGGAAACCTCCCAAAAATTCTATCAATTCAAATTGGGCGACATTCCGCTAACCCGAGACATCACACGAATCAGACAGCATAATGCCATACTTTTCGATCTAAAACACACATTACCATACCAGGCGTTGCCTATCTTTCGGCAACCTCCCTAGCCAAACCTTTCCTATACCACAATTTCCCTTTCACCACCCTTTACTCCAATTTCACCACCTTTTACCTTAAACCCCTCTCTATTCCCTGTATCCATTTTTGTTGTTTTGTTAAATTTTGTTCTTTTTGTCCCTTTTTGTCTTTCCAAATCCCCTTTAGACCAATAACCTCTAGCAAATCCCAACTTTTAAAATCACACTCTCCCCTTCACCCTACCTTTCCGGAGGCGGGCAGACCACCGGATGAAGACTGTGACTTGTTCGAACGGGTTTTCATTGAGTTTTTCCCTGTATCACTAACCACATCTATAAAAAACCAGTGCGCGTGTGTTGTGCGCGCACCATAAACCCAAGTTTTTAAATCTAGTTTTAAGTAGCTTTAAGTGTTTTTAAACTATCTTTAGTTATGTCACTCAAATTGTTAGGCGTAAGTTTTCCCATTAAACAGGAGGCCTAACCAACCCATGTTAATTATCGTCATAGCCAAAGCCGAGCCCTCTTCACCCGACCACTCATCTACCACGACGTTGCGCGCCGTGGTGGTGTGGTCGGCTCTAAATTGGGCCTCGACTGAGGCGCATTATTGTAAACTAAAACTTATAATAAATTTGTTTTGAATTGAATTGAATCTTGCTAGTCACGAGGTCGGCGGTTCGATCCCTGCTCATTCTGTCTTTTTTTTTTGTTAAAATAATTGCGAAAAACATTTTAGTTGTTTTTTTTTAAGGTAATAATTGCTTATAAAACCGATGTACGAATGTACTTTTTTTCAGTTTTAGGTCTGTTTTAGACCATTAAATATTCTATTTATGTATTATACTTTTACCGTTTTTTCTCCAACACGTTTCCCAGGTTTGTATAAGTACCTCAACTTAAAACTTAAATTCTTAAAATAGTTGACTCCTGACTTCCCCCCCACCGCTCATCATATTTGAGATGAGGAAATTTTTTTGGATTTCTCCCTATCTGCTCTTCAATTTCGAGATCTGGAGAAAACAGTTTTTTTAACGAACCGCCACTGAATTAATGTAATAATTACGTTGTTCAACAAGTACTCGTACTTCTCAGGTGACACTGGTGACAGTTTAATTAAATTAAATAAGTTCTTCTTAATAATTATAAATAAATAAAAATACTAGTAACTCAAAAAATTCAGGTTTGGGAACACGTAAAAAATAGAAAAAAAAAGAGAACCTGAAAGATTTTCATATATTCTAAATAAGGCTAGAAATTCAATTTCACGTAATAAAGACTTCATACACATCACCATAAATACTGCTTTTAGCATCCGAAATAACGGTCACTAAGATAGCTCAGTTGGTAGAAGAGTCAGTACTGTAATATGGACAACGGGGACATGTAGGTTCGATCCCTACCGACCGCAATTGGTAAAGGTAAGTAAAAATGAATTTAATAACTTAATAAACATAATTTGTGAGAAAAAATTGGAGTGATGGTAGACAATATTAGATATGTTAATGTAAATAAAATATACGGATGGCTAATAAACAAATTCATAGGACAATACTTATTTATGCATTAATTACTTCATTTTTATCAAGTAGACTACTAACTAGTATGTAGTTTTATATGTTCCTATTACTAAAAACCTGTGGGAATATAACCTGAAAAAGACGTCAAATTAACGTCTAGCATAAGACGTCATTCGTCTGAGACATTAGGAAGTCATTTTTACGTTTCATTTACGTTATCTAACTCGTCATTTCTCGTCTTTCCTGACCATTTTTTCACGTCATTTTCCCGTGCCTTTGCTACCTGGGTTAGATCAGTCTGGCAGTCAGGTAATAGCTATTTGAATTTATTACAGCAATTTTAAAACAAATCTTTACTGTTTGTTACAATAAAACTTTCATAAAACAACCATTTGCACGCTTTTTTCGCATCTGTTTGCGGTTGAAACCAGAGACAACCACCAATCGTCGAGTTCTAAACACTCACCTGAAGTTACAGCAAGTGATATACTGGCTAGCAAGAAGCCTCTAAAATTCGGATCAGAGGTCTCGGCAACGTACACCACAGAAGCGGGACCTAAAAGTCCTAAGCATATGCCCGTGGTGAACCTTCCTACCAGCAATGGGATGAGGCTTGTAGAGTAGTATATCAAAATCCAGCCTGCGATGCAGGGTACGCAACTCACCATGTGGATGGTTTTTCTTCCTATTAGTTCCATAAGCCATCCACCCAGAACGCAGCCCAGTGGTGTTGGAAGGGCTGTTATTGACGCTGAAACAATGAAAATATTGACTTTGGTAGTAGTAGACCAATCCCCAAGTCACAATAATTTCAGAAATTCAAAAATAATTATAATTTTTACGAGGCCCGGAACACTCTCCAGAAGGAGAGTGTCCCGGGCGATTTCCGACTATCCCGTTGAATTTACTACAAAAATGGCTCGTTACCCTCCATGTTGCTGTGTCCAGGCACCCTTAGAAACTTGACCCAGGATGAGCCAAGTTCACAGGGAGCCTGTTTACAGTTTTGTACCAGTATTAACTTGGTACTGACTGATAGCCGCTTGACTATTTAATCCTTTTTTGTTTGAATTTAAAAGAAAAATTAAAGTGGGTACATAGTACATACATTTAGATTCATTCTCTCTTCGTCAATTATTTCATATTCTTACCCAGACAGCACTCGATGTCTCTAATACGTACATTTTAGGTAATATTTTGGTCGGTACGTACCAAGGCGTAATATGTACGTCTTAAGTACGTATTTGTATGTACGTACAGTGTATGTTTACACCGTATGTCTCTAAAACATACTTTTCTGGAACACCATGGATATAAAGCGAAAACAACTAGTTCATGTGAATTTAGCCCAGTGAAAAAGACACGGTCGGCAGATAATACGGATATGGAATGTTTTGTAGCAAAAACAGAATATCACATATTCCGAAAAGAATTTGTAAAGTATTTATCAAGATAAATATTTACCAACATTTTTTCCGATAATTTCACAACAGTCATATTATAAATTGTTAATAAAAACAAATCGTACAAATCTGACGTTATCTCAATTTTCGATTTTTGACCAATTTTAGTAACTTCCAGCAATTTTGTGGGGAGATTAAAATAAGCTGCCTTTATTTTAAATTGCGCGCCAGGTTGCGTTGATCCTTTGTGGCTTTTAGTGCATGATCAGTGCGAAGTGCGACGTCGCGGACAGTGTGCTGTCAAATGTCGTTAGTGCCGTTGCCGTTGTGTCCCAGCACTCCAAATGGAAGAATAAAATTTGTTAATCAATGCAAGAAAGTTACTGTTTGTTTGTTGTTTGTAGTTAAATTATAAATTACCTGTACGGACAAAGTAAGTCAAATATTTCTCTATATAAGGTATGTTAAATACTATCTCTTTGTTAATCAGAGTTTTTGATACGAGAGCTTAGACATTTTTTTAATAATGGCGGACTGTTATGCAGTAGAAAATCATTCACTTTATAGAGCATTATTACAAATTATTTTATCATTTTCAAGTCCAAGCAATAAAGATCATGTCCAATTAATGTATAGGTCATCACATTGTGTAGCTTGTATGGATGTGACGAACATACCTAGTTACAACATTTTGGCTGATTAGGTCATTAGGCAATAATTTTTACAAAATTATACCTTTGTAATTTTCTAATGAAAGTGATAAAATCGATAATACTCATAAAAATGACAATAATATTGACGTGTGGTTCCAAAATGAGTTTTAAGACTGTATAGGTATGTATAGATACGATGCAAAATTTGTACATTTTATAATGTAAAACGTAATGATACATATAAATAAAGATATTTATCTAACGAAAAGATTCCTGCGTTTAGTATATTTTTTTGTACAAAATTTTGCATCTTGTCATATCCCTTTTATAGAAAATTTACAAGACAAAAGATAACTTATAAATAAAAAAAATTAAATCTTTCCTTTGTTTCATGCAAAATTAGAAAATAACTTATTTATCTGTTTCTTCAATAAAATATTTGAAAGCGTATAAAATATAATCGCACTTTTTTTTGTTCAAATAGGCTTAAAATGTAGTGAAATGTCGAGATTTTATGTTTAAACAAAAAAAAATTTCTGGCACTAACATTGCATATTACCACTTCTGAAAACATAACTGCTGCAAAATGTTTCATTTCTGCTTGAAGTTTTATGAGTGGTAGTAAACCACTATTTTCATACATTTCTTGCGAATATAAAAAAATAGTGTATGGATAAATCGTAGTTGTTTTAAAAAAATTAGAGTAAAACTGAAAATAAATTTTAAAAAATCAAAAAAAAAAATCCTGATTATTTAAAAAAAAAATTTTAAATCATGATTTTTTTCCAGCCCTGATATATTTGTATATTTTCAGAAAGTTATAATGTAGCAAGAAAAAAGTTCAAAAAGGCAGAAGACACTAGCGATTTGAATACTGATGTTAATGAAAAAGAAAGAAGAAAAATAACCAGAAAAAGAATATCTACTTCTTCAGATGAAGAGAATGAAATACCAGATAGACTTTGCAGATAGACTTTGTTCCATGATGCATACAAAGAACAATATAAAAATTAAAAAGGTATTTTTTAAAGCCAAAGTTATGTTTTAAGTTATTTTGCACAGCAAATAACATACAGGGTGTAACTTAACTGCATGCATATATTTCAGGATGATTCCTCAAAAACAGCTCAGGAATAAAGTTCTAAAATATAAATATCTACATGCAATTAAGTTAAAGAGCAAGATTAACAAATATTTATTTGAATTTTGAGATTCCTTCGACTTATCCCTTTAGAAAAATTCTCCTCATTACTTAAAAAATTGTTTAAATTTTGCAACGTTTCTTCCGAATCAATTAGTAAAAAAATTCATCAAGTACTGACTAATTCGATGTTATCTCTTTCTCTTTATTGGGACTTTTTTTGGTCCTCAGTTCTTCCAAAATGTCAACAACATAGATCGTAGATAGTGTTGTTGATAAAGTATATTTTTTAGGGTCTTCCCTAAAATAAAAATGATACTATAAAATACATTGTGTATTCACGATTTAAATGAATTGTAGCAAATTATATAGGACACACTGTATATATTTTATTTTTGTATTATATGTATACATATATTTGTATATTACATATAATAAATATTTTTGACGAATTTTGAGTTTTTTTTTACGCCGGCTCCACACATTAGGGCCAACGTTGGAGCCAACAGCATTCGTCCAATGTGTGGATTGACGAAAGAGCATTGGCGTCAATGCTTTTTTGTTGATCTACACATTGGACGAAGCTGTTGGCTCCAACGTTGGCCCCAATGTGTGGAGCCGGCGTTACGTTATTTATGACGTACATATAACGTACTATGTACGTCTATATTCTGTCCTATAATGGCCTATAAATATCTTAAAATGTACGTGTTATGTACGTACAATTTAGTGGAAATCTAACATCCCCGGTACGTTTCATGTACGTATTGTGGACAAAACCGTACATATCTCGTATGTAAGTTACGTCCAGTGTGTACGTAATTAAAACGTCTTTAGGATGTAAGTGTGCTGTCTGGGTAATATGTAATTGATTGACGAAAATTTGCTAATCCGAAATTTGCCGGTAAATTGTATATACGTTGTTCATATGCTTTTTACAGTCATAAAAGTACGTACAATTCTGCTACATATTTCAACTTAGTCTGATGCCGTGGAATATAGTATATACTATTATCATATGAAATAAAATCATCAAAAAGTACGTATATTTATAAATCGTACATATTAAGTAAAAACCGTGTTATGTGGGATAGTTCATGGATTTGCCAGCTATACTACATTTGCTGTGACGTAATGATTTAATAAGACTATGGCACTGTATTTTTTATTTACCTATCCATGACGACATTTCGTGATCGATTTTCATCTCTCCTTCCTTCTCCAATTGTGGAAGCAATATGGCCGAATATCCCTGGACCATGCCCAAGCTCACACTGATAAGTAAGACCCCTGAAGTTACGTAGCACTGAAAAAATGGCAGAAGTATATACTATAATTTAGGGAGGGGGTTATGTGGTGGGAAGGTCGAGGAAAAGAGTAGGGAAGGTAGGAGAAGATAATGGAAATGTGGGAAGATGGTTGGAAAAAGATGGCGTGATAAACGCAGGCATAATAAGCTATAGTTCTTATTAATAGTGTGTCATCAGGCATAGAAATTTAGAGAGATTTGTGCCTTATGTATTAGTTTTCTTCGATATTTATTTAGAAAACCTTTTTATACTGTGTGCCCATGAAACCAGGTACATAGTGAACCAAATTAGATGGGATTTGGGGTTTTCTCTAAAACTATGACAGATAGACAAAAACCAATATAGGTGTCCTGAGCTCGATTTTCGAGAAAAAAACAATAGCGTAAACCGCTATTGTCTTATCTTTTTCGACTACCGAGCTACAGACCCAGACAGCACTCGATAGCCTTAAGACAACCACTGGCCATACTGGGAGGATAAGCGGGACGTCCTGGGGACGTCCTAAACTGGGTTAATCCCGATTTAGGACCTCCTGTGGATATCCTTTTGGCGCAAATCGGGTTTGCCCATGGATGTCTTCAATGGGATAGCCCATGGTCGTCCATAGGAAGAAAAAGGGACCAATTTGGGTTAAAATCGGGATAACCTACAGATGTCCACAATAGGGATAGCCCGTGGTTGTCCATAGGAAGAAAAAGGGACCATTTAAGTTAAAATCTGGACAACCACAGACATCCACACCACAGAAAAGAGAACTACCAGAAACGACACTTGGGCTTCCCGCCAAAATTCCATTGCCTCCATTTTGTTGTTGGTACATCCGTCAGTTCATTTATTGTTTTAGGTTATATTAATAACCGCAGATTTCTAAATTCACCGGTAGAGCGCATCGGTAAACAATAATGTTATATGATTGGCTATTTTGAAAAACATAGTCAATCAGCTTCGTATTTTATCCACCGGTGAATTTAGAAAAGTGCGGTAAATGACAGTCTTTGACATATCACCGAAATAAGTTTTTAAAAGATTTTAGTGTTATTGTGCTGTGAATAGTAAAATATCATAGGGAAAAGACAGTAATTTTTATTATAGCGACATGAGTAAACGAGGTGGAACCATTTGCGCTGTTAAGGAATGTCCAAGTAGTACGGCAGGAAAAGACATTAGTTTATTTAGGTTTCCTAAGGATCCCCAAAGGTATTTTATTATATTCAGGTAAATGATAAGCATTTCCAAGTAATTGCAAATCTTTCTTCTTTTAAGGCCCGTATTGTGGTTGGAAGCATGCGATCGTGGAGATTTGGCAAGTAAAAGTTCAGCCGAACTTTATAACAATTTTAAGTTGTGCGCACGTCATTTTGAGGCGAAAATGTATACAAATATGTATCAAAATAGATTGCTACCAACAGCACTACCTACTATTTTCCCTCAACTTCCTAGTTTAAAAAGAAAAATTTTTGATATTTCCCCAGAACAACCTCCCTGTAAGAAAATACAGATTTGCTCAGGTGAGACATTGTATTGATTGATTTCAATACATTTTGTGACTATTTTAAGAACACATATACGAGTGAGTATGAATAAAGCTCCTCTTTTTAACCGACACTTCATGCAAGTTTTAAAAGAGGGGCGAGAGGTTCTCAATCATAGATTAAAGATTAAGGAATATTATTGTTCTCAATTCGACACGTACATCCCACTGAGACATTGAAACTGAAACTTGCAAGAGTTTCCTACGATGTTGCATCTTATTTATTTTTGTACTTTTAAATTGTTCTTTTGCTGAAAGGTTTCAGCAAACTTGAAAGAAATAAAAATTAATACAGCTGAAACTTTGTGGCACAGTTAATTTTACAAATATATTTGAAAGTTGTAGCGGCAACTTACGATAATTTGCTATGAATTGCCAAAAGTTATATTGCAAGTGAGATAATAATAACCCACTGGACATTGAAACTTGCAAAAGTTTCCTACAATGTTACCTCTTATTTATTTTTGTACTTTTAAATTGTTCCTCTGCTGGTTTTAGTAAACTTCAAAGAAATAAAAATACAGCTGAAATTTTGTGGCAAAGTTAAATTTATAAATATATTTGAAAGTTGTGGCTGCAACTTACGGTAATAATATGCTATGAATTGCCAAAAGTTATATTGCAAGTGTAAAATCCAAAGAACCGTGTTTTGCGCACGCGCCCCTTTTTCGACTTTCTTTCATGGCGTAGTAAAAGGAGAAGATAGGTATTTAATAATTTTTAGAGTTGAAGAAAAAAAGTGCAAAGTGAAGTGTAAAATATCTATATAGCTACCGCCATATTATCCACTTTATTTGCATGATGTCTGTTTATTTTTAAATATGAAAAAGAGAAAGTGAACCAAACGGTAAGTTTGAGGTTAGGTTCCTATATATTAGGATCGAGGACTCGAAAACTTCAAGTCTGTTTATTACCTGCAATTACTACTAAATATTGTCATTTCTCTACTTGATCGTAATATACCCGGATACCAAGTGCATGTCTTATTTTGCTTTTAAACGTAGCCCTCTCCCGCACAAAGTCACTTTAAGCCTTCTGGGATAAAGGTGTTCTATTAAGGCGAGTTTATAAAAAAAGTCCCAGTCCTAACTTAGCCTATCTTAGTCTTAATTTTTTCCCTAAAAAGTTAAATGTACAGGTTACCCGTATGCCGTTTATAAAAGTCGCAATCCTGTCTTGTCCTAACTTAACCTAAAATTTTTAGATTAATTTTTCCTAGGGGCTAATACCACTGAATAGATCAGAAATCAATTCCAATTGGCGTGAAAAGTTCGCGTATCTATTTTACGATCAACTTAAGACAAAGGCCAGTTTTTATAAACCCGTCTTAAAACATCAGATATATTTTAGGGAAAAATTAAGACTAAGACAGGCTAAGTTAGGACTGGGACTTTTTTTATAAACTCGCCTTTACCTGTAGTTTTTTATGTGTGTCCTATTTTGAAAATTTGAATTATTGTATAGTATATTATTTCACTCATTCCAAATAAGTAAAATAGAATTTCAAACACAAACAACTTCTTAAAATACTTAGTGCAACAGTGCGCTTAGAACTTAGTGTAACAACGGTAACATTTTTTAGCCACAGCACGGGCATCTGCTTCAAAGTCTGATGATCATTTCGAGGGATTTTCTATGAATTAGTTCCAATATGACAAAACCAGGCATATGAGAGGCAAACATTGATTTTTTGTTGAAAAATAGAAGAACCTAATTTACTAAATGATATTTTTTATTATTAAATAAATATTTCTAATAACTTAATAAAATTGCCTTGTATTTTATAACTCTTTGATAAATAAATATTTTTTAATACACAAGAGTTCGTATTTTATTTTATAAATATATTAAACTTAATATCAATAGTTAAAAATTTAAATAGGAGTTTGCTATAAAACTAGTTTTTAAAAAAATTGTCGATAAGGTCTCTAGTATATTTCTATCGCCATTTTTCCATATATACGAATAAGAAACAATATCTATGTAATACTTTGAAATAGAAAAGGGGACAGCCAATTGAGAACTATTAATGTCCTATATTCTTTGTGTTAACACGTCGGGGACAGTAAAGATTTTATTCTATCTGCTTCCCTTTTTTTCTATCTCATTATGAAGTGACATACAATATATTATAACTATTTCGATCTGTACATATGGTAAAACGGTGATGGCACTACTGAAGATTATTTCGCGTATTTTTTTTCAAAGATCATCTTATAGTAAAATTATAGAGAATTTATGAGGAAAAGTTTATAGTGTCCGCCAAAAAGTCTGCACATATGAGAAACTCTGTTGTTCACTTTCTGAAAAATTTCACTCTTGGTAAAAGTTAGTGCATGTTCTCAAACGAAAAAGTGACTCCGAAAATTTGTGTTAGTACTGGCGCTTAGGTCGGAAAATTAATTTTTTTGAAATTGGCCCAAGATTAAACTACGTTTATTTTTGAAAATATCGAAAAATGTTATTTCAAGAAGTTGCTTATAATACGAAATTATAGTTAAATACCAAATTTGGCTGTTCTATTTTAAAAATAAAAATTTTGTACAATTTTATGCAATTCCTGAACTATATATTTTTTTTAAATATTTTTCTGTTATCAAAAAATTCTCTCTCTTTAATAGTTTCAGACTAAGTAATGGATTAAAATCGTCATTAACACGTTCAGCGCCAAGCTCTCAGGGCGAATTTTCGTTATTTTTAAGAATTTTATTTTTTCACGTGTTGTTTTAATTTGAACTTTTACAGAATTTATGTGAAAACTTTCATCCAACCTACACCCCAATTTGAGACGAAATCCTAGTAGGCCAGAGCTTATAATTCCCCATATAAAATATACGTAAAATGTGTGCGTTAGCGATACACCCGACCAAAACAGAATATTGTCAGTGTATCTTTTTAGATACACAATGTTTTAACAATGTGTATCGAAAAATATACACTGGCGCTGAACGTGTTAAAGAAATATTAAGAGTACTTTTTTACAAAATAGATATCTTGGGAAAAACGCTGTATTTCTTGGTGCATAGTTGGTCTCTCTTTTCCAATTTTAACTTTTTCAGGAATTAATCATAAAAGAGGACAATTTTTATTTTTAAACTAGAAGAATTCAATTTACATTATAAGCAACTTCTTAAAATACATTTTTCAATATCTTTAAAAATAAGCCAATTTCAAAAAATTTAATTTTCTGACTATAGTCTCAAAGCTGATTTGGCATCTGCTACTGCCATTACCAACCTCATTATCTCGCCCATCGCATTATGGAAGGGGGTAAAAAATAAAATCTAACACCACTACGGCCACCCCCGTCCTCGCACCATCATCAAATTAACCTTATTTGATGGGATGCAGTGATTCCTTAGACAGCTGTTTCTTTTCTTCTTTAGAATCGAGGGAAGATTTTGAGCAAATCGGTTAACAAATAAAAAGAAATGGGGGCTGATCTAAATTCCAAACTGACCTGATATACGTGTTACAGAAGTGCTCCCAGTCTACTTCAGTAACATATGAACCTTCACAACCACTTCACCTGGGTAATCACATTTCTTGATTCAGATGTTACTTTTTGGTGCGGTCCCTACAGGATATAAATAGATAGGTTGTTATGTTTCAGATGATGAAGTAGTTTCTGATGGTCCTTTGTCCTTTCGAGACTTGCATTCTACTTCGTCTAGTTCTAAATTTCTAGATAACTACCATATTATATTATGCTTTTGTTTGCATTATAATAATATAAATTAATATTATTCACCAGAAATTAGAGGACCAACAAATTGGGAAGTGACATGTGATGCAGGCAGTAGTAAATCATCCCCCCTTCGATCCCTTGCTTCAACACAAACCCACCAGTGGCTTAGTTCAGGAACTCCCAGAAAGACAAAATTACGGCAGAAATTGAAGGAGAGCAGGAGAGAATTAGAGAAGATGAAAAGAATGTTGAATCCAAAGGAAAACAAACCATCATTGGCAGAATTACATAAAATATGTGATGAATATTTACCAAAACCACTGGCTAAATTTGTCAAAATCCAGGCTCGTTTCAGTAGAACGAAGCCAAAGGGAAGAAGATACACTATGGAATATAAACGATTTGCCCTAACTTTGTATTTTTTGGGTCCACGAGCCTACAAATTCTTGAAGAAATTATTTTATTTATCATCAAAGCGTTCGCTCGAACGCATGACTGAAAAACTTGTGTTTCAGCCTGGCATTAACAACGAAGCTCTATTTAAATGTCTTGAAATGAAAATCGATAGCATGAGAATTGAAGAGAAACATTGCATTATATGCATCGACGAAATGTCCATAAAATCCAATTTCTTTTATCACATAGGAAGAGACGAAATTGTTGGCTTACAAGATATGGGGGGTGAAAATAAATATTTCAAACCAGCTTGTAATGCTACAGTTATAATGGCAAGGGGGCTATACGCTAACTGGAAACAGCCACTGGCATATTTCTTTGTGGAAAGTACATTTCCAGCAAAAGAACTGAAAGATACATTGTGTGCATATGTCAAGAAATTGTCAGAGGTTGGACTGAAAATCGATGCAGTAGTCACTGATATGGGGTCAAATTTTACGGAACTAGGCAAACTTTTAGGCGTAACACCTGATAGTCCCCAATTTAAAATGGGTGATCAAGAAATTATTTATTTATTCGACACACCACACTTGCTGAAGGCAACTAGGAATAATTTATTAAAAAATCATCTACAGTTCAAGAAATCAGAAACCACATTTTCTTCCAAAACAGAATGGTCATTTATTTTAAATTTTTATGAAAAAGATAAGTTACTACCAAATAGAAGTGCACCAAAACTTACTCATTCACACTTATATCCCACTAATTTCGAAAAGATGAAGGTCAAATTTGCCACTCAAGTTTTAAGTTATTCTGTAGCAAGTGCTATGAATACATATATTAGCTTAGGTGCACTTCCATCTGCAGCGATGGCTACTGTTGATGTTATATCAAAATTTAACCATCTTTTTGATATCCTAAATTCTTCATATGGCGGAGAAAGTCACACTGTTTACCAAAAGGTGTTTAGCGCTGAAAAATACCAAATTGACTTTTTGAAAGAAATGTATGACTTTATAAATTCATTAAGAGTTTACAACAAAAATGGCGAAGATATAACTAATAAGGTAAGATTTAAAAATTCGTGGCTGATAACAATTAATGGCATTCCAAAATTATGGCACAAATTGAAGGACGCGGGCTTTAAATATCTTATAACCAGACGAGTGAACCAAGACTGCCTGGAGAATTTTTTTGGTAGCGTTCGGCAGCAAGGGGGGAACTGTGTGAATCCCACTCCTATTCAGTTCGAAAGAACCTTTAAAAAATTATTTTGTCAAGATTATTTAAGTAGTGAAAATGCAAATTGTGCAGATGATTTTGACAATTTATTGACCCAGTTAAAAGACCTGAAATATAAGGTCGTAGAAGATAGAGATGTGCAACAGCAACAAACTATTTCGATAATTATTCCTGACTGTGATTACAGAACGGAGGATTTGCCAGCACAAAATGCATTTGTGTATGTCTGCGGTTATCTTATTAAAAAAACCTTGACAGTTCATGAATGTTCAGTTTGTAAAGAATTGGGCAATTTTACTAAAGAGCTTAGCAGTCATACATTACTATCTTACTTTAAAGCTTATGACAATGAAAGTAGCCTGTACGGTGCTCTCCATGTACCTCATGAAAATTTCCTTCAGTATATATATGAGTTGGAAAAAATCTTTTTTTCTAACTTTAATGAGTACTGTTTGAAGAAGCGAGTTGCCTACAACTATTTTCAACTCATGAAAGATATTTACTTTTTTCATCCCTGCCCTCATTTTCCAAAGGAATATTTACTAAAATTATTTATTAGGCTCAGAATTTTTTATGCCCTGAAATTTGCTAATAGAGAATTGAAAACCAAAACTGCCAATAAAAAGAATAGGAAGATTTTTATATTGTCACATTTGTAGTGAACAAAATTTATTTTTTCAAACATCAACAGAGCACTGGAAAATATCAGCTGCTTTCATTTTCACATTTTTTTTTTGTTTCATTTAAATGTTAAAAAAGCACGTATTTCTTATTGGCATATTTTTACTCCTGAATAACATATAGGATGACTGGTAAGTCAACATATTTCTTTGATAGCATGTTAGTAGAACTCATTTGCAATTGATTTAACCATAATATACATTATGGAAAACCTATTTGAGATATTTTAATTTTAAAATTAGAATAAAAAGAAGAAATCTTTCTACATTATCTTAATTTCCGGCGTTAATTGACACTGCAGCACAAGATACGTATCAAAAATACGTTAAATACTTTGTTAAGTTGAAAATTTAAATTACTTTCTCGAGCAGTTTAAAAAATTTTGTTGATCAGTAAATTACTTTTATCTGAATTTTCTGAGGAAAACAAATAATTATATTCTTAGGTCTGTAACATATTATCAAGGAACAAAATTTGAGTAAATCGTTAAAGACATCTTGAAGAAAATTAAAAATTTCAAACTTTTTGCATCAGTAATAAACTACCCCTATGTGATTTTCTGCATGGAAAAGCATTAATGACATATTGTTAGGTTCATAATAGTACTACTATCGTACAAAATTTGATCAAAATCGTTACTGCATTTAAAAAAAAAACGATATTTTATACTTTTTTCAACAGTAATCTATCTTTATCTGAATTTTCCCTAGAAAGTCACTAAACGCCTAATGTTAGGTTTGGTACGTACTATTAACATATAGAATATGAGCTAAATTGTTAGGACCATTTTTGAGAAAATTGGTATTTTCGATTTTTTCGCCCCAGTAAAAACTACTCTTAATTTTAAGGTTAGACGAAAAATGAAAAAAAAAGTCGGGAGATATTTGTAAGTGGACTCTTGATATCGAATTTAACTTACTAAATTCGTTAGTTAGTTTCGACGCTAGGTTAAGCGGCATACACACACACACAGACATCTATTCTAAACTAATTTTTTTGTATCTGGGACTGATGTAGAATCATAATTTATTGACATCGAATTTTCGTACGATTGTAATACTTTCTTCACTCCTATCACAGTGGTCTTTAAGCTGCAGAAAGTTTGACCAAAATGGATAAAAAAACGGGTTTCACAGAATGTTTTCAGCATATCTGTAGGGTAAAAAAAAATGCAAACTGGAACCGCTGATCCCCTTCGTGAGATATTCAATTTTCAATTCGTTTATATTAACCATTTTTTGCTTTACCCAGGACCAACGATGGGGACGTTGCGGCTATATGGTCCCATTTTTATCTTTTTTATTTTTTTGCAATATTTTTGTTGTATTTTACAATTTTGTAGTTTTTTGAATGTATTTTATTACATTGTAATTAGCTTTAAGTAATCTTGGTGGAAAAGATTCATCTTGAATTCTATTTATCTTATAGCTCTCCCAGAATTTCAAAAATTTTCGATGCGCAGACTCGCCAACCTGCTCAGACCAAAATCCTAAGGCCTTATAAGTATCAATGAATAGTAGACTCTCTTTCATGTGTGAAAACAGTACATGAAATTTGAGGGGTTCAGACAGTTTTTCAATACTACTTAAAGCTTTCTGTAGCTCTTTAATATATCAGTCTAATATGACTCACCAATTCTACTTGACGTAAAACAACACTTAACCAATGAATAAAGTTTATTCATTGCCTTATAAAGCAATGAATTAAATGGTTAAGTGTTAACAACAGTTAACCAATGAATCAAGTAGTTAAGTGCTGTTTTACGTCAGGTAGAATTGGTGTGTCATTAGACCGATTATACATATAAGAGTTACAGAAAGCGTTAAGAGGAATTGAAAAACTGTCTGAACTCCTCAAACTTCACGTACTGCTTTCACACTTGAAAAAGAGTCTGCAATTCATTAATAATGGTAAAGATTTTGGTCTGAGCAGGCTGCCGAGTCTACGCGCCGAAAATTTTTGAAATTCTGGGAGCACTATAAGATAAATAGAATTTAAAATGAATCCCATTCACCAAATTACTTAAATCTGTAGTAGAATGCTCCTCTCCATGCATGATTTTCTAAAATTTTACATTCCAAGCTCATAGCATTTTCTCAAATATAGAATAGAAATAATAAATAAAACAATCACGAAATAATAAAATACATTAAAAAAACTACAAGATTGTAAAATACAACAAAAATACTGCAAAAAATAAAAAAGATCAAAATGTGACCAAATATCCACAACGTCCCCACCGCTGGTCCTGGGTAAAACACACCATATAAATTAAGCAATGAAGATTGAGGTGCTATGAACTAGTTGAAGTACCATGTAATAAGACGAAGACAAATTTATTCCAGTGGTTATGTATAATGTATCTATAGATTGGACTATACAATCCATTGTAATTTCTGTAGGAATTTTATTTTTCATATATTATGTAATGTCTTTTTTAATTTTTTTTTTAATATGGTATAGTTAATTGGGGAAATAGCTCACAAGCAGAGTTTTCATTCTACAAAAATATGCAGTACGCATAAATGCGGGACTAAAATGTTTGGAAACTTGCAGAAATGCTTTTAAAAATGTTAATAATAATAATAAAAGTACTTTATTGAGTAAAAAAAAAAACTCAAATGGCCATTGACCGAGGTCCTTCAGCCGTATTACAATAATATATTAGGTAAGTTTTAAAATTTGTAAAATGGTGATAGCAAATGTAGCAAATTTGAATACATATCATGAAAAAAAAAAAGGGACAAACACATGTAATCATTGGTAATTGTTCATTATGTGGTTCTTAGTTCGCTGATGAGTTCCCACAAGGTGTTTTCTGGAAATTTCCTGTGATCGGCTGTTTGGTGATTTCTTGTTTTAACGAGAGGTCGTAATATTTCCATGTTGTGATCACCCTTGGCAAATTTAGTGGATAGTTTGGGTAGCCTCTGCAGGATTGGTTCTGTGTTGGTGATTTGGTATAGAAGAGCATTTGGTGGATTGTGCATACGATTTCTTGGGTGTCGGCAGCGAAAGTGTTTACTTCTGGAGATGCACTTTTTCTTTATGGATTTTGTGTGGTTGTTGAAGTTCAGCTTGTGATCTAGGCTTGCGCCTAGATATTTGACTATTGTTTGGGCCGTAAGGGTGTTGTTGTTGATCGTGACTGTTGCTGAGTTGTTGTTTGGGATATGATTAAATATAACATAGGGTTTGGTTTTAATCTCCACTTGTTAAACCATGCCATTGTTCTGTTCATTAGGCTTTGTAATTCGACAACTGTTTTTTCTAGGGTACGATTATGGCTAATTAGAGCAGTATCATCAGTGTACTGTAGAATATATGTGTTGGGATTAAAGTATTCAAAGTCCTCTTCGAAGTTGTAGATGTCATAGCAGTAGATGTTGTATAACAGTGGTGAAAGTGGGGAGCCTTGTGGTTGTGTTTTAAATAATTTAGAATAACTTGTGTTTATTTTAATTTGTAGAGTTCTTTGGTTTAGATAACTGTTTATTAAGTATATAAGATACTTTGGACAGTTCAACACTGCCAGTTTGTACAGTAAACCCCCACTGTCGAATGCTTTTTTAATATCCAACAAGATTACCGCACTATGTTGTCCTTCAAGTTTGGACGTTTGAATGTTTTATGTGACGATTGTCAGTGGGTGTGTGGTGGAGCATTTTTCACGAAATCCGAACTGATAGATAGGAATGTTGTGACCAATGGCTTCAAATATTAGGTTTTTAATTAGCTGTTCAAAATTTTTTGCCAACACTGATAGCAGAACTATGGGACGATAGTTATCTATTCTATGTTGATTGGTGTTTGGTTTGGGGATAGTGATAATAATTCCGTGTTTCCACTGCATGGGGAAGTATTGTTTGTTAAGACAGTATTTATATATTCTAATGATGTAGAGGTGTACATTGTATCCTAGTTTTCAAATTATATCTTTCGATATGTTACCTTTCCTGGGGCTGTGCTTCTTCCTTTATTCAATATCTCAAAATATGTCTCCTCGTTTATTGTATTGTTTTGTTCTTGTAGTTCCTCTGAAAAAAACCTGTCATACCAATTTCCTATATCTTCATAAACTGTTTCATCATATTGATTGTCATTTTTTATCGTGTACGTCTTTTCGAGATGTTCAGCAAACAGTTCTGCTTTTTCGAGGTCGCTGTTATAGAATTTGCAATTCTTTTCCAGGGTTACTACGGCTAAGGACTGTTTATATCTGGATAATTTTCTGATCTGCTGCCAATAATTTCTTCCTTGTTGTTGATTTATCTCATTACAAGCGTTTGTCCATTTGTGTTCTTTGTACTCTTTTATTAATCTTTGAATATTTTTGTTGTAATCGTTGAGGAATCTTTTGTAGTCTTCATTTTTGTTTTGTAGGTAGTCTCTATACATTTTCCTCTTGTTTTTGATTAATCTGATAATAAAAGGCGGTAGTAGTTCGTACAAGTAGAATTTATTCCTTCTTTTTGGAGAGTTATTTATTATGGTCTCGGTTAGTTTTTCATTGAAGTTATTTATTGTCTGTTCATCAATTAGGAGGTGCTGGCATTCTTCTACATATTGCTCCATTGTGATATTAACTTTTTCAATATCACATTTGCGGAAATTAATTCTTTCTTCTTCTGCATCGCTTATTGTTTTGTCGAGTTCTATGTTTATCTCTATTGCCAGATGATCAGATCCTATGTCAGGGTGGGTTTCGATTTTATTTATATTGTTTTTAATATCATCGGTGTAAAGTAATAAATCTGGTGTTGTATCCGGGTTATTCATCATAATAAATGTTGGGGGTGTATCTGCTTTTTTGAATAAAGGAATGACTGAAGTTGGCGGTTTTTTGTTCTGTTGATGTTAAAGTCCCCTACTATTATGCAATATTTGTATAAAGCTGCTTTAGTAAATATTGTTTCTTCGATATTCGAAGTTGGGTGAATGTACACCAAGAATATGTGGATTTTATCGTCTTGGAATGGTACTGAAAAAGGGTTGCTTCATTAAGGGGGTTGTTTATCCGCGGAGGGTTTTCTTTTCTCAATTTTAAAATAGGATCTACCTGAACTAAATTTCCACCCCTTGTATTGTTATATTTACCACATTTCCATTGAATTGCAAGACATCCCAGTTTTTGTAATGTATATTGCTGTTTTCCTTTGTTTTGGTTTCCACGAAGAGTGAGCAGTTGATTTTGTTTCTCTCTATTATGTTATTGATTATATGTTTTTTTGGAATATAACTATTTACATTAGCGTACAGTATCTTAAGCATCGACGTGAACTTGAATACTATTCTTTCCAGGCAGTGGTTCAGTTGGTGAAACGGTTAAGGGCTCGTCCAGGTCGAACATTAGAATGTACAGCCTATTTCCCGAAAACGAGGCCACTGTATCGATGTTATACTGTGTTATAAATCGTTTCCTTAGTCTCTTTAATAGTTCTTCCCTATCTCTGTTCTTTTCTTTCTTTATTTTTGATATATGTGTGTTGATTATCATGTCATGTATCGTAATTGGTGAATGTATTTTAGAGTTTTTGGTAATTTTCGTGTCAATTTGTTGGCTTTTATAAATCTTAACTTTAGTGAGTATTTATATATTGGAGATCTGTACATACGTTTATAAAAACAAGTCTATATTCTTAAACAATCGAACAAGCCATGGGTGCAAAACACGACATAGGTTAGGTTAGTTTAGGTTGATATGTGAGTGGGCTAGTAACAGACCCTCCACTGCGACCATCTGGTCTATTGTGGCTCACACCTAATTATATTTCACCCAATAGGTTCAGCTTTTTGATAAAGTCGACTACCTTATTGGGTGAGAGGTTGTCCAGATCCTCTGGCAGCAGTTGCCCTTTGCCAAAAAGTGAGAATCTGGTTCTTTCTGCAGCAGGACAGGTACATAAAATGTGCGCTGCCGTTTCATCCTCCTCTAGACACAGTCGGCATTCAGCGTTGTCCGCTATTCCGAGTCTGTGTAGGTGGTGGTTAAGTCTGCAGTGCCCAGTGTATAGGCCAACTAGAGTTCTTAGGTGTAACCTATTTAACTCTAATAGTTTTTTAGTTCTTGATTTCAAAGGGTATGTGATGAACTCCTTTGAATGAACTAATCCTGGTAGTTCTTGCCAGTACTGGAGGATTTTCCCCTCAGTCCAGGCCAAGATGGTTGTTTTCGCAGTGCTTGCCAATATGCCAAGCACTGGCTCCGGTCCGATAAATTTTGATACCGCACCTTCCCTGGCTAAGGAGTCGGCTACTTCGTTGCCCTCCAAGCCAGAATGGCCCGGTATCCAGACCAGAGTCAATTTGTTGTATCTGCCCAATCGGGCTAGAGCCTTTTGGCAGTTCCAGACCAATTTAGAATTGCAGCGATGTGAGCCAAGAGCTTTGAGAGCTGCTTGGCTGTCTGAAAAGATTTTTATTGATCTGTGTCTAGGATGCATCTGCTCAAGCCTCCTTGTACACAGTTCAATGGCATGAACTTCTGCCTGAAAGACAGTCGCATAATTACCCAGACTCAAAGTGATTCTTACCTTTGAGTTGCAACTTTATGCTCCAGCTCCAACTCCCTCAGGGGTTTTGGAGCCGTCTGTAAACCAACAGATGTCTGCTCTTTGTAGGTCAGTTTTGTTCCGATCCTATTCGTCTCTTCCAGGAAAAAGGACGGTAAAAGGCAGTTCATAGTTGGTCGCGGTAGGCATCACATCTGAAAACATTCCCAGGATGCCATGACACTCCATGTCATCTCAGCCTGTTGCGTTCCATGATGCTAGCCTGCGGCATTTTATTTACTGCTTGTTGAAGTCTGTATGTTGCCCACCTGGCCTCTCTCTCCAAGTAGATGTGGAGAGGGGGTAGATCCAGGAGGATTTCCAGAGCTGCTGACGGTGTGGTACTTATCGCACCAGTTACTGCTAGACATGCTTGTCTCTGTAGACCAGAGAGTTTGGCTTTGGTCGTTTGTTGTAGCTCTTTCGACCACCAAACTATGGAGGCATACTCTACCATTGGTCTTATGACCGTAACGTATAGCCAGTATATTTGTTGGGGACCTATACCCCAGGTTTTTCCACAAATTCTGCGAAGTCCACAAGGAGAGTCGCGCCTCTTCAGATTTTCCTCTAACCATAATGACTAGATCGTCCGCATATGTTTGAATCTCGGCTTCCCACAGAGAGAGAATGGCCAGCAGATCATCCAAAAACAGTGACCATAAAAGGGGGGAAAGAACCCCTCCTTGTGGACACCCTCTTGCGGCCCTGAATCTGACCGTTTCTTCCTGTAGAGAAGTCGTTATGATTCTGTTTTTAAGCATAGCTTGAATCCAGCCAGTTATAGTAAGCTCAACCCCTCTAGCAGCCGGAGCTGTGTATAGGGAGTTGGGCAATGCATTGTTGAATGCTCCTTCGATGTCAAGGAATGCTGCCACCGCAATCTCTTTTTCCTCAAGAGATTGTGTGATTTTCCCGACCAGGTTATTTAGTGCTAGTTCTGTTGATTTGCCGGGTTGATAGGCATACTGGTGAACATTCAGAGGATAGGTGCTCAGGATGTTTCCCCTGATATGTCCATCCAGAACCTTTTCTAGGCCTTTCAACAGAAATGATGTCAGGCATAAGGAACAGCTTCAAACGAATTCCTTTCGAACAACAATGTATCAAAAAAGTTTTATATATAATGGCTGTAAATGTTTCAACATTTTAACAGATGAAATTAAATCATCTCCAAATATTCAATTTTTAAAACAAAACTCAAAAATTTATATAGTAAATAAAGTTTGCTATAAGTACTCTAGACGAATTTTTTGCTTAATGCTGATAGTTCGCCATTTTACATTTACATGCTTTATTAGCGGGTTTATACGTGCATAGATTTAGTGGCACCAGTAAAAAATATTGCAGGTATAAACAGTTACTGACGAGCGAGTGTTGACCTTGCATGCATTGATACATGCTCGCCAGTAACTGTTTATACGTGTAATATTTTTTTACTGGCGTGTCAATATCTGCTGTCGCCACTAAATCCATGTACGCGTATAAACCCACTATATGTTATTTATTTATTTATTTGTTTTTAATCTTGTTCGTTGACAATTGTAGTGTTTTCTTTTTATTGTTTGTTACTATTATATGTACATTTATACAATAGTTTTTTAAGTGCTGACGTATTCTACATTTTGTTGTATCTGTTACATTTTAAATGTGGAAATAAAATATTATAAGTAAATAATTTGTTCATTATTATTATTTTATTAAATATTTCCTTTTTATTATGTTTTATTTATCACTGCTACTACTATATACTGTTAGCAATAAATTGGAATAGTCAATTACTACGAACTTGTACATAGGTACATGCATAAGTACCTAACTGAAAGTAAAACAAAATATCTTTACTAAATAAATTATTTATTATCCAAGGTCCATTAGCACTTCTAAGAAGAATCGACAAGAAAGTTAAAAGATATAAAGATTTATATTATAACAAAAAAATAAATGACTGTAACAAAACATAACATCCCATTTATAGTTTATATCTCGGTTTATATATATATAACTCAAAGGGCTTTTATATAGCTACAATTCAACATTTTCATAGCCATTCAGACTTTGTTTATGTGTTCACTGACCTTATACCACTTCATAGTTTTAATTTTATACTTATTCAAAAGTCTAACATTGGGTTTTTAAACACTACACGATATTCTTTTAAAGGGAACATTGCATTACTTATACTGAAAGGTAAGTACTTTGGAATTTCCTTTCTTAATTTATGTACTTCATTAAATATGTTTATGAAGCCTGCAAATTTTCTTGTCTTGGAGTGATATTTAAAACAATTTCTGCCACTGCACTTTTTTCTCCCTCAGCTCCACACGTCTTTGCTCAACTAAAATTTAAACAAGAAATAATTATTAAAAATACTGACAAAACAATATAAAATGCTAATTTTCTTTACCATGAATTGTTTACTGCTTGTTTGAGCAGCAGTTATTATCATAAGCACTTTCAGTTTAACATATCTATGCATTTTAAATTAAATCCCTTATTAAGAGAGGATCCCCAACTGGATATTATCATCATGGTCTTGTAATACAGCTGTTTTTCCTGCAACATAAATCTACGTTAAAAATTTAATTCGTACATTAATATGCAACAACTTACCGTTAATAAAACCCTTGGAAGACTTATAAAATCATTCCTTTTAATTGTTTGAAATCAGTTGCAGCCTTTTAACCCCCAACTTTCTGGTTGTAAATTGACGATATTTTATAAAAACTGGCATTGTTTCGGTTTGTCACACTTCCACAAGTAATAATAAACCAAAAACTTGTCATTTTGTATGTATAATGTTCATAAAAACAATAATATTACGAAAAGTTCAATTAGTTGCCATTTGACAGTTACAGAATTTCAGTTTGTTTTTCCTGTGACGTCACGCGCACGCTATCCATTCGACCCGTGTATATTTGTCAATAAACATGCTGTTTAAATTTCCCGCCAAAATTACCAACAACAAAATGGCGAAGGTCACAGAAATAGATCAAAGGCGGTAGTGAGAGTGCCGCTTCTGGTAGTTCCTTATTCTGTGTCCACACATAGTTGCATCTGGTTATCCATAGTATCTACACAGGATCAAAATTGAACTTGTGATTACTGTAGACAATTTAAAATTTGGGGTATACTCACCCTCCTTGCGTAATAAATAAATCTCATATTACAAAAAATTAACTGTCGTAAAAGAGGCATTTGCAAGATATGTGCATTTCCTGCGTAGTGGATAGATTACACAACATGTAGTTTCAGGCTTACTAGGTGAGTATCGCAACAGAAGTAATTTGCACCTTGCAAGGAGGGCCATCTAACATCAATTATTGAAACTAGCACTAAGAACGAGCTAGCCAATATCCCCATTTTGGCTGTTATTAGGACCATATTTTGTAAGTAATATCTTCAGTCAATAAAATGGGGAATTTGCCCAATTTTTTTTTATTTCATTAAAGTGTAAAATGTAAAAACGAAAAAAAAAATCAAAAGTCTGGTGATAGCAAAAAATTCGTAATGGAAAATACTCGTTTGACCTTATTTTTTATTTCGAGCTAACTCCCTCCGTTTCGGAGATATCTGCGAAAAATAGCAAAAAACAGCTTACATTTCGGAGCCGAAAAAATTGCAAAAACGTGCAATCTTGACACGTTCATATTTTTCGAAAAACACCATTGGGACGGCCGTACGATGTCGCGACGTAAAGAGGAAGTCTTCCAGATAAACCTGATCGTAAATTGCATGGCGAAATTTGAAAATTCGGCTCGGCACGAACGAATCAAAAGTGACATTTTGTGACATTTCAGAATATTGAAGATGTTTTTCCAACAAATTTTAGGTTAGATTGTGTTCACTGCTAGTTGTTTCTGACAAATGAGCATTCGAAAGCAGAATCGGTGTCGCTTGACGCCGTCATCCGACTTTCACCCTCTGACGTCAAGTTTCAGAAGTGGGTAAAATCCGGCAGATTTTAATCGTTTATATTTCTGGAGGAATTTTTATTTTTTGTTGTCTATGGGGTTTTTAATGATGTTAGTTTACGATTTTGAGTATTTTAATTCAATTTTATTTTTTGGGCAAGTTCCCTATTCATTCGTCACAATGAAAGTATAATGCAAATATAAACTAAATAAAAAAATTCTCATTTGTACTTTAGGTGAATTTATCAATTATCATGAATTTGGGACCTGCATTAGCCCAACAAGTTGACCTATGGATCGCCCTAGGGGTAGCCTTTCATTATCCCTATATACAAGTTTTAAATAGGACATAAAGGCTATTCTATAGATAGTCATGTAGGTTATCCAATGGATATCCCTATTTTGGCTGTTATTAGGACCAAAGGATAACCAGTGGATTTCCTATCGACATCCCAAATGAACAATCCATTTATCGGATATACCGGATAATTTTAGGATATCCCGTGGCCATCCTGTGCTGTGTGGGGAGGGTTTTTGGAAAATTGGCATTTTTTGATTACCTCTATATCTCAATCACTAAGTGCCGAATCGAAAATCGTGTAACACATTCTTAAGGCACTTTTTTGAGTAAAATCCGTTGATAAGAATAAAATTATGCATGTTTCAGTTTTCGAGATATAGACCTAACTTGTGTTTTTTTAAATGGAACACCCTGTAAATTATTTCATTAACTGAGGCATGCATAATTTTCTTCTTATCAGCAACGGATTTTACTCAAAAAAGTGCCTTAAGAATGTATTACTCGATTTTCGATTCGACACTTGGTAATTGAGATATAGAGGTCATCCAAAAATGCCAATTTTTCAAAAACGCTCTGTAGCTCGATAGTAGAAAAAGATAGACGATCGCGGTTGGCTCCATTGTTTGTTTCTCAAAAATCGAGCTGAGGACATATATTGGTTTTTTAGTTTCAGAGAAAACTTCAAATCCCGTCTAATTTGGTCCACCCGGTACATCCCCACTTTTGTCTTTTTTTTTTTTCTAGATAAAAATGTGATATTATTATTATTAGGGTACGGAATATTTGGCACAAACATACATTTTTTAACGTAACGTTTTGATCTTTTTTATTATAAACAGCATCTTGTATATATTTTTTATCTTATCTGATAGAGGTTCGAATTACCTTTACAATGTTTTTTTCAAAAATAAAAATCTAATCAGAATGACCTAGAAAAATAAAAATGTGATAAATTAATTAAATTGCCGAAACAGTTTGCTTTGGGAGAAAAATATTTTATTTTTAAATATTTTTCTCCCAAAACAATTTCGATTAATACCGCGAGTCTTAAGTATTACAAAATTAAATATGCTTTTCATGACTACTGAGTAATTATAGCAAAGAATACTTTTTATATGATTTCGCAAACAGTAGACAAAATAATCTGAAAAATCAAAAAAGATAATGTACTTATCTATGAAAACATTAATTTTAAATCTGCGTCCTATTAATAACCTACGTCTGGTTATGCTTGAAATTAAGAATCCCTAAAATAAATTTATTTACCAAAAATGACGATCTATTCAAACAAAAATGAAAATCTAATTAAAATATAAATTTTTAATCTTTGTAAGTCTGTAACAATCCACAATATTTTCATGGATAGATTATCTTTTTTGATTTTTTGTAGATAACTTTGTCTACTCTTTTCGAAATCGTATAAAAACATATTATTTACATTATTACAATTACATTAATTCCATTTCCAATGTAATTTCTGGTTTGATTTGGATTTTGAAAAAATCATTCAGGAGGTATTCAAACATGTTTCAGATAAGATTAAAAAATATACTAATGGGTACTGTTTAAAATAAAGAAGTTAGTAATACTTCCGGTCAAATTGGAAATGTATTTTTGGGTCTGGCTTGGTCAAAGTATATATTTTTATGCCAAACATTCTGAATCCATGATAATTCGTCGGAATTATCAGTTTTGGTCGATTTTTTTAGTGTAGCAAAATATACATTTTAGAGAAAATATTCAGGAGACAAAAATTGTACTTAGAGCGGAAAATTTCCGATCGACATCTTTTAAGATTTCCTTTAGAACTTTATTTTCCCGCAAGAGCGTGCCGAAGTTTCTCTTCTATATACTAAATGCCAATTTTATGAACTCTTACCTGCTTGATTTACCTATTTACCCCCTATTTACTCCAATTTACCCCCCAACTCTTCGACGGAATAAAATGAAAATATAATCTAGTTCCAGATCCCCTGAAAGTACATATGTGTACCAAATTTCAAGTCAATATCTTAAACGGGTCCAGAGTAATCGTGCGCACAAAAAAAGTTACCGACAGACAGACAGAAAATGTATTTTCGCTCAAACTTAAAATCTCGACGTTTCATGACATTCTAAGCCTATTTGAACAATAAAAATGGATGGATTCCTCTGGATGTGGAAGTAAAAGTAGTAAGATTTATTATTAAAAAAAGTTAATTTTCAGTTGATCTTAAATTTTTGACATTTTTACTTCCACATCCAGTGGAAGTATAGTAACGACAAAAAAATTTTTAAAAATTTTTATTGTTCAAATAGGTTTAGAATGTCATGAAACGTCGAGATTTTAAGTTTGAGCGAAAAAAAAATTTCTGTCTGTCGGTCTGTAACTTTTTTTTGTGCGCACGTTTACTCTGGAACCGTTTAAGATATTGACTTGAAATTTGGTACACGTATGTATGTATTTTAACGTGATCTGGAACTAGATTATATTTTCATCTTGTTCTATCGAAGGGTTGGGGGTAAATTGGGGTAAATTTGGGGTAAATAGGTAAATTAAGCAGGTAAGAGTCCAGAAAATTGGTATTTAGTATATTAAAGAGAAGCTAAGGTCTCAAAAAAATTTTTGGCATTAGCCACCCCCATTACCACCCCCACCTCATTATTAAAGGGGATGGAGAAAAAATGTGATTTAGTGTGTGTACAAGAACCAGAAACCTCAAAATATTTTTTTACTTCATCCACCCCCACTACACCCCCTATCACCACCCCCACCCCACTACCGATGTGGGGTATCGTTTTATAGGTTTTTGGGGTAGAGGATTTCAAATATTATCTTATTAAAGTTCCATAAGCAATTATTTCCACATACAAAATTTTTTCGTTGTGAGTGACTTGTACAGAAAATCTGGATGTGGAAGTAGTGATTCCTTGGGCAGCGGTTTTCTTTATTTTTCGCCTACAATTAAAAACTCATTTTACTACATCCAGTGGAAGTATAGTCATGAAACGTCGAGATTTTAAGTTTATGCAAAAAAAATTCTGTCTGTGGGTCTGTAACTTTTTTTGTGCGCACGGTTACTCTGGAACCGTTTAAGATATTGACTTGAAATTTGGTACACGTATACATTTTAACGACATCTGGAACTAGATTATATTTCGATCTTATTCCGTTGAAGGGTTGGGGAATAAATGGGGGTAAATAGGTAAATCAAGCAGGTAAGATCCCGTAAAATTGGTATTTAGTATATAAGTACAAGAGAAGCTAATGTCTCAAAAAAAATTTTGGCATTAGCGACCCCCATTACTACCCCTACCCCATTATAAACATCACTTGATTACAATGAAGCTGAAATGTCAAACTAACATTTCAAAGCACTCTATCTGCAAACGGATTTCTTAAAAAATCGCAAAATGTTCTAAATGCATGTTAATTTGTAAACAAATTACCGAGAACGGTTTAGTTTACCGAAATACAATAAGAATACCTTCACTACTCCCAAAAAACTTTAAAAAACCGCTGGCCAAGGAATCACTACTTCCACATCAAGATTTTCTATCCATGTCTCTCACAACGAAAAAAATTTGTATGTGGAAATAATTGTTTATGGAACTTTAATAATTAGTACAGTGAATGAAGGTAAAAATCAACTATTACCTCCGATTTCGGTGAACCTCCATCGATTTGCATGAAAATTTGGGATTGAGTATATTTTACCCTCAACTTCAAAAGTGACATATGCTCGACTTGCGCTTATTGCATTTCAGGGGTGAAATCCACCCCTTTTGTTAAAAATGGGAAAAAATGCAGATTTAAGCATTCTGGCGTAAGTAATCTCGTTTAATTAGATAAAATAAATATTTTTCAACACTTACATCCATAATTTATGATTTTAATTAGTTTTTCAACCCTTTTAGCAACCATCCCTTAAATCGAAAATCATGAAAAAATCATTTTTGTATTTCTGAAATATGAAATCGCATATTAACATGTCACAGACCGTTTGTTTAATGTTTATGATATAATTTTTGGTTGACTGTGAAATTTCAACCCTTAAAAACCACCCCCTTAATGCAGAATCATTGAAAAAATTGGTTTCAAGAAACTTTAATCATTTGAATAATACATTACTGAATTGAAATCTCATTTACTGAGTATTAAAGTAATTATTTATTTATTGCGAAATTTTCCACCCTTAAAAACTACCATTTGTCATAAAAATAATGGAATTTTTTTTTTATCAGCTTTAATAGCTTTAATTAGTTAGAATCTTTTTTATTATTTATGATAAACTTTATTAATATATTTCAAACTTTATTAATATTATTCTTTCCACATTCCCCAAACTACCCTTCGTGCACAAATTGATGAAAAAGCATAATTTAACGTTGGAAACAATTTTTTCAGTGCTTATGTGACTTATAAAAATTTAATTTATTAATTAAGAGGAAAATGTATTAAAATAAATATTAAAATATATGAAAAGTTTATTCATTTTTTATTTAAATAATGTTTCATAAATTAATCAAATATTAATAGTACATTAAATTTAATTTTTCACTCTTCATCAGAGCTATCGACACGTCTACTTCTTACTATCTATCTTTTTTCCTATATATGCATACAAAATCTCTGCTCAAAAATTTTTTCCAAAAAAATGTTATTGGTTTTTTTACAATAACTCCGTTAATTTTTATGATATCAGGTTCATCCAAAAACCATTTCAAAGGTAATTTTAAGGGCTATAAGATCGTATTAAATTTAATCTTTTAAAACCCTTATTTTTTAAAAGATAAAAGGTTAAAGGGCCCCGGTTACATGGTTCTCGCAGTAAAATTTAGGCTTTAGACGTTTCTATCTCGGTTATTTTTTATCCTACAAAAATAAAAAAAAACTAAAATCTTTGTTAAAAAAAAAACTCAAATTTCGTTCTCTATTATTTTTTACATATATCGAGTATTTTTGGAGTTATTATCAAAAGAAAATGAAATTTACGAAAATTTGAAAAATTCTGATTTTTTTAAATCATATTTTTTTTCAAAAATATGCATTCTAAACCGGTCAAAATTTTTAAAGTCATTACTTATGCTAAAATAAAGAAAGTCTTATAGGAATTACTATAAATTTTAATTTTTGTGGAAATGGCGTAGGTTTTATTTTTCACTTTTTCCTAAAAAATTCGGAAGGGTCCTCTTATTTTCATCATAACTTGCTTAATTTTGATGCTATCAACTTCTTCTATAGCTCATTTGATAGGTATTTCTGAGTACTTTGAAAAGTTTTCAGTATTATCAGTAAGTATATTTTATAAAATGCATCGTTTTCCCGTTATTTAAGCTTGAATACTTAGATTTGAGTACTCGCCGAAAAAAAATATACATTCAATTACCTATAGCTCACTTTGAATTAATATTAAAAGGTTTTTTAAGGAAGGAATTTATTCGTTTTTTTATTAGCTTCAATTTTGGTAATAACAACTTTTTTGTAAAAACATATAGTTTTTGAGTTATTTATGATAAACCGCTTTAAAACATTTTGTTCACGAAAAATCAAAATCTTTGATCTTTAATAACTCAAAAAGTATTGATTTATTTTAATAACTTTATATAGCAAATTTTGCTTAGAATTGGTAATTTCCACCCCCGAGAAGGGGTGGCATCCACCCCCAGGGTAAAAGCGCAAGTTGGCACTATGTCACTTTTGTTTCTTGAGGTATCCTCTAACTACTCACAAATTTTCATGAAAATCGATGGAGGTTCAACGAAATCGGAAGTGAAAACCTTCAGTGACTGTACTAAATATAATCTTTGAAAAACTCATAAAACGATATCCCACATGGGTAGTGTGGTGGGGGTGGTGATAGGGGGTTGGTAGTGGGGGTGGATGAAAAAAAAAATTGAGATTTTTGGTTCTTGTACACACACTAAATCACATTTTTTTCATCCCCTTTAATAATGGGGTGGGGGTGCTAGTGGGGGGTGGCTAATGCCAAAAAAATTTTTGAGACCTTAGCTTTTCTTGTATATACTAAATAACAATTTTATGGACTCTTATTTACTTGATTTACCTATTTACCCCCAATTTACCCCCAACCCTTCGACGGAATAAGATGAAAATATAATCTAGTTTCAGATCCCATTAAAGTACATTCTTGACCAAATTTAAAGTCAATATTTTAAACGGTTCCAGAGTAATCGTGTGCACAAAAAAAGTTAGACAGACAGACAAAAAAATTTTTTTCGCTCAAACTTAAAATCTCGACGTTTCATGGCATTCTAAGCCTATTTGAACAATAAAAATTTTCAAAAACTTTTGTCTACTATATTTTCACCGGATGTGGAAGTAATATGCAAAATTCAAAATGCTAAATTTGAGTCAATTCATGATTTCTAAAGGTACTAGTAGCGGAGTACATGCATTTTGCAAGCATTATGTAGAATTTTTACCTGCCGAAGTCGTGGTGAAAAGTTTTGTTTATTTTCTGGTTCTTCGCTCTTCTCTGTTTCATCTCTGTTCCATTTTAGAAGTTTGTTTACAGTCACTAATACTGTAAGGGGGGAGGTGCTGTTAAAAAATAAATATTAACAAGATTGTTTGCAAATTGCTAGGTTTCACTTACTCTTTCATATTTTCTTTGTTGCATCAACTAGTACATAGACAAAAAGACATTCCCAGCCAAATGCTTCTTGTCTTTGGTAAAATTAAAATGAAAAATTCAATTGCTGTATGATTTACCAAGTAAATATTTGAGTAAAAATTATTATCATTAAGTTATTTGTTGATGGACGATTTTCTTTATTTATTTTTGCCATAATCTCGTTGTATACATAGAATTTTTTTGCCGTTTGCGCGTGGCACATAGTAACAATGGTAAGTTCAAATCTGCTAACATTCGCCTATTACTTATCAAATTCTGCTGGTTGTCTGACACTGCAGCGTTTCGGTGTTCATATTACGATTAAGTAAGTACCTACTGAAGTTGTTTTGAACAAGAACGGCAATTATATATCGGGTAAAAATGGCATTATACTCAATTAAATTATTGTTTTGAATCGAAATAGATATTACTGGTGTACCTCAAGGACCAAATTTAGGCCCACTATTGTCAATATTTTTACAAACGATTGGTGCGTGCATTATTGCAAATTTGCAGAGTAATAAGTTAATACCTGGAAAATAGGAGAAAGAAAGGAAACAATTCGAACAAATAAGTTGGTTTTTTATAGAAATCGCTAGGTGGGCGAATAATTTAATAAACTAAGAATCTAGTATGAGTTTTGGATGCTACATTGAAATAATGGCAGCAAAAATAAGTTTTATTCAAATATTTCTAAAAAAAGATTATTTTACTTTTATTTATGCTAGCAACGGTTTTGGTGTAAAATAATGATAGACATGTAAAAGTAGGGACATTGAAATAGTTACTGGTAAGCAAAGGTCAGCCTATGGGTATATTACATTTTACACAATTTATTGGCGTAATGATATAAAAAAAATGGTCTTAAAATTGGCTGGCATGTTGATGAGTGAAACAAACTTTTAAATACTATCTAGCTTGTATGATTTTTTCCGTTGTTGCGTTGTTCCTAAAAATGTGGCTTTATGTCCTTGGACCGAGTAATACAAACGATAAGAAAACGTAACATTTATTATCATTAAATCTATATTAAAATACATATATATCATCATTAAATGCACTTTACTCCTTTATACCTCTCTCGCTTCCCTTAAATTGATCCTCAATTTCATGCAAAGGCCGACCCTTAGTCTCGGGCAAATAAACGAAAACGAAAACAGTCCCCAATAGGGCCACTACTCCGTAAACCAAGAAAGCTCCCGCGGTTCCAAAATCTCTAAACATACCGGGGCTAGTCTTAACCACCGAGAAAAACGCGGTGAATGCCAAAAACGTGGATATACCGCTTCCAACGCTTCTGCTCTTCAAAGGGAAAATTTCACCGATCATCGCCCAAGGCAACGGAACAAACCCTATGGATATAAACGAGATATAAGCTACCAAAGCCGCCATGGGGATGTAAGACGCGCTGACGATCTCTGGGTAGATTTTTGCCAGGTATGTGAAGCTGGTAAGCGCGATTAGAGCCAGGGAAGTCCCCAGACCGCTGACTATAGCTAGTGGTCTTCTACCGAGCCTGCTCATCAAGACACACGCCAGGATCGACATGAGGACTCTGATCGCATCCACTGTTAGCATTGCTACGTATTCGTTAAGTCCATCTCCGATGGTTTCTCTCATGATTGATACCGTGTAAAAAGTGATGGCGTTAACCCCAGCCCACTGATTGGTTACGATATACACCGAGATAATTCCGAGGGGTTTCAAAAATTCCGGGACCAGAAGCTCCCTACATGTTTCCTGTAGGGTTCTTTCACTTCCTTGGGATTGGGACTGTTGGCGCTCCAACATCACGGCTAATTCTTCCTTGGCTGTTTCTGAGGAACCTCGGCACCAGTAGAAGGATGCTTCGGCTTTGTCGATTAGGCCGTTTTTCGCGAGCCAAGCGGGAGATTCAGGTACGAACAGCATCAGGACCAGGCTTATGATGGGCACTGCTGAGCATATCAAGGCTGTGGTTTGCCAATGGAGGAACGTCCCCAGCAGATGAGACAAGAACAATCCTAAAATAAAATACAATAGTTTATTTTCTGATATTTTTATTTAAAACCAGTGTTTTGCAAGATATTAGAAATTAAGTAAAAATTCGTTATTTTTCTTAGAAGTGGTTAAGAAATGGTTAAATTTCAAATATGCATTTCTCAGGTTAAATAGGTTAAAAAAATACTTCGGAATATCTTAAACTGCTCCAGAGTAAACGGGCGCACAAAAAAAAGTTTCAGACCGACAGACAGACAGAAAATTTTTTTCGCTCAAATTTAAAATCTCGACGTTTCATGACATTCTAAGCCTATTTGAACAATAAAAATTTTCAGAAATTGTTTTGTCGTTACTATATTTCCACTGGGTTACTATATCTCCACTGGATGTGGAAGTAAAATAATAAAAAATTACAATTTTTAAAATTACATCGAATAAAGCGGCTTTGGGCTTTGAGAACATCACGCACTATAACTTTTGTCGCGAAAAGGGAAAACCAACCTAATCTAAACAACAATCCTTAAGTCCATGTATACAGCTTTGTAAAACCTTTAATATTAACATACCTAAAGAAACTGCGAAAGAAATCCCAGCCAAGAGGAACCCCCTGTATCTCGGTTCTGACGTTTCTCCGATGTACACTCCCGTCGCTGGGGCTAGCATGCCCGCACAAAATCCGGTGATAAAACGGCCTACTAAAATCATCTTCGTGTTGAAGGCGAACGATATAAATAACCAGCCAATAAGTGTCGGTATGCACGTCAGCATATGCGCCGATCTTCTGCCGAATTTTTCATTGAGCGTCCCTCCAAGTATACACCCTGTAGCCATGGGTAGAGCAGCCATCGATGCTGTAAAATAGAACAAACGTAACATATCACAGCTCTAAATTATATTCATTTTTAAGATGCAGGGAAACAATCTGTTGCTTCGAACATTCTCTTGTGATTGTCCAATAGCAATGCAGATATCGGTGATTACGTACGTACCATCCATAGATTGTTGTTTACGCGCGATGCATCTTGGAAGTAAAACTAGATGAATTGTCATAAGACGTGATTAAGGAATATATGATTCCATTATATTTAATGTAACTCGGGGTACCCCAGTGCTCAAATCTAGGGCCACTTTTTGTGCAGGACTTATTAACGACAGTTCTAAGCTTACCTATCCATGATGCTTGCTCCGGATCGATGCTAAGTGTACCGTTTTCTTCTGCCTGTAACTGGGGTAGTAATACAGCAGAGTAACCAGATGTCATTCCCAAGCCAATGGTTAGTAAAAGTGGTCCTAATGCGACGAAGGTCTAAAAATATAAAATACATTTTGTGTGAGGGCGTTTTTGAAGATCGTACTAGTAAATGTTCAATCGTTTTTAGCTACTTCTTCCGTATTACTATAGCGGTAATTGTTAATCTTTAAGAGTTTTACACATAATCTTAATAATAGTCCATTTTGTGTAAATTTTATTTTATGAAGCGGTTTTTCATCTGTTAAAGGGCAAGGGTAGATAAGCGATATATTTTTGCCTACTAATTTTATAGAAATAGAAAGTTCTCTTTAAAATCATTAAACGTTATTTATTTATAGTTGAACGTATGATCTTTATGTTTCTATACATTTTACATTTGAAAAACGATAGTAAGTCGTAATAATAGCGTTTCTAAGTAAGCATGTTTGCAATTTTTTTGTAATTTTTGACGTTTTTCCGAACTTATAATGCATATTTTAGTTAGATGCTCGAGGAACCAAAAAAATATATGCCTCATTTCATAGTTGAGTATTTAAGCTTTTAAATAATGGTCAATTTATATAAATCACAAAAAAACTGCAAACATGCTTACAAATGTTAATTTAATTATTGCGACTTACTGATGTTTTTTAAATGTAAAACGTGTAGAAACATTAAGATCTACGTCCATGACAGTAGAAATTTTGAAAATTCATAAAATAAATCAGCTTCAGTAACTGACAGATTGGTAATTGTCAGATTATATCCTAGGCAACAGACTGACGTTATTTTGACGTCATATTTTGCTAACATTGGTCGACGACGACGTCAAGTGATAAAAAATAGTGTCTCAGTAACGTTTTATTGCGACGAAATTATGACGTCATCTTGAGACGTCGATGTGATGTATTAGCGACGTCATTTTTTTCAATTTAGACGAGTTTATGCATTACCACGTAGTTCGTTGCCGAAATTATTTCTAAATGGTGCCACATACAAACCACTGACAATAATTAATCAGTCACTATTTTATACTCTAATGAATTTATAGAAAATAAAGAATACAAATTGCAATGTTCAAATTCATTTAGGAAACGTCAATTGATTTGATCGAATCTTTTAACAGTCAGATTAAAGAACATTCTGTGGCTAGGCCGAAGTAGCATAAAAACTTGGGGGGTGCTTACCTATTAATTGGCCATTTATCTACATGGCGGTCATCCTGTAACCCATCATACATTGGAAAATGGAGACCACCTAGAGCCCCCAAGATTATCATGTCATTTTGCACCAAATTAGTTTATTATATTTCTCAAATGTACATTTATTTCAATTAATCAAAAATAGTTTACATATGTTCAGATAAACGTCGCTAAATGACGTAAATTTAACGTCACAAAATGATGACTAGGCTGTGACACAGTGATGTAATTTTTACGTCATTGTTACTCCATTCTAGAGGTCAAATTGACGTCTTAAGTGACCAAAAAATGACGTCATTCTGCTGCCTGATATCTGACAGTTGACATATTAAATCAGGCAAATAACGATTAAATATGGTAATTGATATATTGAATCTGGCCAATGACAGAATAAGTATGTCGCTTGACAAATTATTTCTATCAGCTCATTAGTAACTTAAAAGGCAACGTTTATATTAAGTATCAGCAATTTATGTGTACAAAAAAATCTATCGATTGGCCAGATTTAATCAGTCAATTGTTAGATTTAATCAGTGAATTAACAGATTTAATCTGTCATTTGGCAGAATGAATCAGTCAACTGACACATTATAACTGACAATGAAAGAATTTTCGTTTATATTAAGTATCAGCAATTTATGTGTACAAAAAAATCTATCGATTGGCCAGATTTAATCAGTCAATTGTTAGATTTAATCAGTGAATTAACAGATTTAATCTGTCATTTGGCAGAATGAATCAGTCAACTGACACATTATAACTGACAATGAAAGAATTTTTTTTGTCATGGTCCATATACGCCGTTGTATTTACATTATGCCTAATTATAATGTTCTTTAATGTCGGTACATTTACCTGTCGAATGCACGTGGATAAATGGTCCTCGTTATGTTCTAACTGATGTTTCGATTCCGTGCTGACGTTCTCTGTCTTTAGTTTGAACGCATTGTTTATGTTATTGATTTGGGCATGTAGAATTTCCCCTAGTGAACTGAAAGAAAATAACACATTTTTTAGGTAATATAAAATACAAGTTTTCGACCTGAGGAGGGCGGCGGGGAGAAAGGCGCGAGCCGCTATCTTGGTTGAAAGGTGCAAATTGTTTTTCAAAGTAATTCGGCAACTGTCGATCCTACGAGAAAAATGTTTCAGACAAAGTTGAAGAGGACAAAATTTCCTACATTTTTTGTATTACTGTAAGTCTAATAATGTGTAACGAGATACAGCGACAGAAACTGCAGAAAGATTAATTTAAGAAAAAATTTTTTTTATATAATGTATATGTTTACAACATAACAATTATTTTATATTATTTATATTATTATAATAAATATCTACTTGTATTGAAACTAAAAAAATATGAAATTGACGAGATAATATTACAGTGGTTTACATCATACCTTATTGGCTATAAAACATGGACTACCTTAAGGGTCGGTACTAGCTCCTATACCCTTTTTATTATACATTAACGATATTTGTAATTGTTATAAGAAATGTAACCTCAAATTGTTTGCGGATGATACAATGTTATATGTGAAAGATAAAGTATAATATATTGAAATTGAATTGAATGAACATGGTTAAGTGGAAGAGCAGAATGTTACTTGTAACTATTTCTGAACTTCGCCATTTGTAAATTTTACAACTTGTATGTTTACAATAAAGACATTTATTATTATTATTATTATTATTATTTTTTTTTTTTGTAAAAGCCAGTCACCCTTTAAACTCTGTGGCTCCGACACTCACAGAGGGGAGCTGGTAGTACCAGTAGCCACTCCCCACGCCCGTGGGGTGAGTGACTACTGGGTCCGCGAATCGTGTGCCCTGAGCAGACGTAATGAACCGAGGATGACGGCCTTCTGCATTCTGCCGGCTAAGACCTCTGCCGAATTTCGGCATGCCGGTATGATCTTAAGTTCTGAAAGCAGTGTGTGTCTCGTTCCACCGAAGGCTCCTATAATCAGTACCACTATCTTAACAGTATGGTCTGGATAGAGTCTGCGGAGTTCGAAGAGCAAATCTCGATATTTTGTCCGTTTTTCCTCCTCCTTCAAGACAATGTTGTTCTCCGCAGGAGCCGAGAACTCCACAACAAACATTGTCTTGAGTTGGTGGTCGAGGAGGACTATGTCAGGCTTGTTGGCTTGTATTTGCCTGACTGTGGGAAAAGAGTAGTTTCAATAAATTAGACACTTCTCATTTCCCACAACGGACTCAATATCCCCCGGAGCATAAGGCAGCACTGGTGTCTCATCTATCCCATACGAGTGCCTTAAGTGATAATAAAGCACTCGTAATGCTCCGTCGTGCCTCTGGATATAGGCCGAGACTGCATATGTCGGACAGGCCGACAACAAGTGCATTAGAGTCTCTGGCGCCCTGCGGCAGGCCCTGCAGCTGACATCAGGGACCTCTATACCCATGACACGACTTCGATAAACGAGAGTGTTAAATACACCATCCTGGCAAGCCATTATGAATCCCTCGGTCTCAGACTTCAGCCCGGCTGACCTTAAGAAGGCAAAGGTCAGCCTTTCGGATAAGCCAAGATCTTCTATATTTTTATAGAAGACTCCATGCATTGGCTTATCCGTATGAAGCTGCAGAAAGATGTTGTGTTCTGCAGCTTTAATTTCGGCAGGTTCCAACTCGGTGACAGAGTCGCGATTTACCCGCTCGACGTCGAAGGAGAGACCAAGTTCATCGGCTGCTCTCTGTGCTGCCTTAAACAAAAAACGCTCCTACCCCTGCATTTTCATGGTCTCGGACCATGCAGAGGAGGGGATCCGAACTCCTGATAATCATACAGGCTCCATCCAGAACCATCCTGTTATGGAGACTCTCCAAACTCAAGAGTCCACGGCCTCCCCGATGTCGTGGGAGGTATAACCGTGGAACGGACGATTTAGGATGCAAACTCCTATTGAGATGCATCTTCTTGCGGGTTCCTACGTCGAGTTGACGCAACTCCTCTCGGTTCCATTTCACCACTCCAAAGGAGTGGAGAAGGATCGGAACGGCAAGCATGTTGGTAGCAGACACCTTGTTCTTCCCCGACAGTTCTGAAGACCAAATCTGTCGGAGTCGGTGCTGATACTTGCCGCGGAGAGCGTTTTTCACTACACTCACTTCTTGGGTGGAGCGTTGCTTATTATTATTATTATTATTATTATTATTATTATTATTATTATTATTATTATTATTATTATTATTATTATTATTATTATTATTATTATTATTATTATTATTATTATTATTATTATTATTATTATTATTATTATTATTATTATTATTATTATTATTATTATTATTATTGTTATCATTATTATTTAAAAAACATTTATAAATTGAAAGGTGACAATAATAAAACGTTATTTGTTCATAGATAATTTACAAACAAAAATGATTTGACGATTAAAAAAAATCGTTAAACTTCATTTCCCCACCGCTGTATCTCTTTACATATAGACTTAAAATAAAAATGTATATAAAAAAAATGTAGAAAATGTTGTCCTCTTCAACTTTGTTTCGAACATTATGTGAGTATAATTAAGTTGGAAGTTAGTGAACAGTGAAGAGCGAACATTATTTTCTCTATCAAAAAAAATTGGCAAAGCAAACCGCGAGGTGAAAGTTTGCTTACGACGCAGAAATTTCACTAATTGTGTCCACTGTATGGACTAGGAAGTTCCAGTGGCGTCTCATTATACATTTTAGAATTAATTTTATATTCTACTACATATTACCCAAATGTTAGTTGTGCCATTTTCTATTTTATTTCTGAGATTCTCAGCCACATGTATTTTCTTGTAAAAATGATGCCTGTGAAATCTACAAAATAATACAATTATCAAGTATTTTACTGGAAAATAACTTCTATACCAGTGACTTTTACGTAAAAGGAACAGTTTTAAAAAATAAGTTTTTTTTTAAATAATGAAAAATATTTTCAGGAATATTTTATTATTTAAACAAAAGAAATCATTTGTAATGAAAAAAATAATTTTTCAGAAAAAAGAATCTCACAGGATTCGAACCCTAGTGGAGAGAAGCGACGTGGAGGTGGAGTTTAAAATAATAAAAAAAAAATAAAACCTTACTCCTACCTGCTCAGCCGGTATATTGTGGCGTAATGTGAGAAAATTTCTAGGGGACTTAACAAATCTTAAAAACCGCTGCCCAAGGAATCACTACTTCCACATCCAGATTTTCTGTCCAAGTCACTCACAACGAAAAAAAAATTGTATGTGGAAATAATTGTTTACGGAACTTTAATAATATAATATTTGAAATCCTCTACCCCAAAAATCCATAAAACGATACCCCACATCGGTAGAGGGGTGGGGCTGGTGATGGGGTGATAGTGGAGGTGGATTAAGTAAAAAATATTTTGAGGTTTCTGGTTCTTGTACACACACTAAATGACATTTTTTTTTCATCCCCTTTAATAATGGGGTGGGGGTGGTAATGGGGGTGGCTAATGTCAAAATTTTTTTTGAGACCTTGGTTTCTCTTGTATATACCAAATACCAATTTTATGGACTTCTTACCCGCTTGATTTACCTGTTTATCCCAAATTTACCCCAACTTACCCCCCAACCCTTCGACGGAACAATATGAAAATACAATCTAGCTCCAGATCTCGTTAAAGTACATATGCGTACCAAATTTCAAGTCAATATCTCAAACGGTTCCAGAGTAAACGTGCGCACAAGAAAAGTTACAGACCGACAGACAGAAAATTTTTTTCGCTCAAATTTAAAATCTCGACGTTTTATGACATTCTAAGCCTATTTGAACAATAAAGTTTTTTTAAATTTTTTTGTCGTTACTATACTTCCACTGAATGTGGAAGTAAAATTAAAAGAAGATGAAGAAATTAGTAGTAAAACACTGTATATAGTTTATTGGCTGCTAAGACAGCTTAGTTAGACATGGCTGAAAAAAACTAATTGTAATACAAGACACTGCAAATGCGCAGTGAATGAGTTAAAATGTACAGAAATGTGTGAATGGGAGACCGATGAGGATTATTGTCAAAATATACCAATTGTAAATATTAATTCAGACGATGATTTTTGCGAAGAAGTGGAATAAATGTACCTTAGAAGTATGATTTGATTTTTTGCATATTATTACTTCCACGTCCAGTGGAAGTATGGTATACAACAAAAAAATTTTTTTAAATTTTTATTGTCCAAATAGGCTTAAAATGTCATGAAACATCAAGATTTTCAGTTTGAGCGAAAAAAAAATTTCTGTCTGTCGGTCTGTCTGCCTAACTTTTTTTTGTGCGTACGTTTACTCTGGAACTGTTTAAGATATTGACTTGAAATTTGGTACACATATGTTCTTTAACGAGATCTAGAACTAGATTATATTTTCATCTTGTTCCGTCAAAGAGGTGGGGGGGTAAATTGGGGTAAATTTGGGGTAAATAGGTCAACCAAGCAGGTAAGAGTCCATAAAATTGGTATTTAGTATATACAAAAGAAGCTAAGGTCTCAAAAAAATTTTTGGCATTAGCCACCCCCATTACCACCCCCACCCCCTTATTAAAGGAGATGAAAAAAATTGTGATTTAGTGTATGTACAGGAACCAGAAACCTCAAAATATTTTTTACTTCATCCACCCCCCACTATCACCCCCTATCACCACCCCCCACCCCACTACCGATGTGGGGTATCGTTTTATGGGTTTTTGGGGTAGAGGATTTTAAATATTATATTATTAAAGTTCCATAAACAATTATTTTCACATACAAAGTTTTTTCGTTGTGAGTGACTCGGATAGAGAATCTGGATGTGGAAGTAGTGATTCCTTGGGCAGCGGTTTTTTTTTTAATAATTAGTAATTAAATGAACATAAAAGTAAATATCTTTAATTTCATTAATGCCGTCACTAGAACCATCTATATGTTCAATTTTATTAAGTAGCTTCGTATGTGTATAGTTAAGTTATCCATTACTATTTAAATTATTGAAGCAGTGTTGAACAACTAATCCAGAGAAATTAGGCACAAAAAGGCCCAACTTCAGAAAAAGTCCTGGAAAGCTGGATTTTGTTATGAACCTCGATATTGTTCTAAACGAAATGTCAAAAGTCCCCTTCGATCCAAGTGTCGCTAAAAATTTTACGCGAGGTCAAAGGTCACCAAGAACGGTTTTTCGTGAATATCTCGTTAACGGTAACTTTTACGGAAAATAGGATATTGTTTTATTAGCAGTAAAAGTGATACTTTTGTGATGAGTCTGTAGGTTTCCCCAGGCCCCCCTAAACATGGTCCCCGGTACCAAATTCACTGGCGGGCCCCCGCTACGGGCCCCCGTGTTTCTATTTTCCCTCGATAACTTATGAGTCGTTATGCTGTGAATACCTGATATAGTAATAGTAATAGTAATAGTAATAGTAATAGTAATAGTAATTTATTGACCATTTCAGATACATACATGTATATATGGCAAGTCAGACAATACAAAAGAGAAACGCTAAAAAAGAAAAATACATGGACAAGTCATTAAATTAATACATAAATACATAGATTAAAGGTACATAAATAGATCAATAGATCAATCAATGGCTAAAAATCAGATCAGTAAAATATGAATATGAACACGCAATATAAATATACAAAAACACTTGAACAAAATTAAACAAACGTCGTGATCACAATTACATCTCTGTTGAATATAGTACTAAAGACGTAAGATTACAGACAAGCACTAACTCTACAAGTAGTTATTAGGTTCAATTAAATTAAATTACTTCTCAAGTTAAGATAATCCACTGTGTTGTAAAAAGTATTATCAATTAAAAAGTTTGTTACTCTTTTTTTGAACATTTTATAATTATTTATATTTTTAATATCATTTGGTAAAGCATTAAACAATATTACACAATTATAATATGGAGAATGCTTGAAATGAGAAGTGGAATGCTTAGGGATAGATAGTAGATCACCGTGTCTCGTGTTATAGTTGTGGTTATCAGAAAATGTTTTAAAAAGATAATTGTTTTTTTTCGCGAAAATCACACATTTTAATATATAAATACAAGGCACAGTAAGAACTCTTTTAGTTTTAAACAATTGTCTGCAGCTCTCTCTAGGTTGTAGCCCATAGATTAACCTCAACAAGCGCTTTTGAAGTATAAAGACACGTTCCCTGTCTTTTGCATTACCCCAACAAATTATATTATACGATATGCATGAATAAGCAAACGCATAATATGTATCTAACAAACCATTTTGATTTAAAGTGTCCTTCAATTGCAAGAGAGAAAAATATGCTTTATTCAATTGTTTACATACATGTTCTATATGGGCATCAAACGACAATCTTGAATCAAAATATGTACCAAGTAGTTTTGTGTTTATGGATGTGGTGAAATCATCAACTAGAGTAAAATTTTTGGGGAGCTGCCTTTGTATGTTAAAATTTATCATAACAGTCTTGTTCTCGTTTAAAATGAATCTATTTCGCTGACACCATGCTCCAAATTCATTCATAACCATTGATATCCTGTTTCGGAGTTCCTCAAGACAGCCTGCAGAGACCGTGATTGTTGTATCATCTGCAAACATGGTCACGTGGCCGTGCGTTACTTGACTCGGTAAGTCATTAACGTACAAAAGGAAAAGCAGCGGACCTAATATAGACCCCTGAGGAACTCCTAGACTTACATCACAAGTTTCTGACATAGCTTCCTTTAGTCTGACCTTTAAAGTTCTTTCTTTCATGTAGGACATTATCCATTCCAAGATATGTCCTCTGATACCCATATAGTGTAACTTTTCTTTTAGTATCTCTTTATTGATGGTGTCGAATGCTTTGGTTAGGTCAAATAATAGCGAAACGACATATTTACCCTTATCCAAACACGAGTACACATATTCTAATAAATGACAAGATGCTGTCTCAACAGATATTGCTTTTTATATAAATTTTTCAAATATTTCAGTCATTAGCTTATTTTGTATCTAACAATTCTTCAACTAACCTTACTGGAAATTTTCAGAGAACCAGTAACATTTTTTAAACTCTTATTATAATTTACATTTTGTCCATCTTTTGTGAACCGAAAAGTTGTAATTACGATTTCAACATTTTTGTAATTGAACCTGGACACCTTTAAATTATTTTTATTTTACTTGGCCTAACTTTCACTGGGGTTTAATTAATGACCAGCTGAGTCAGGTTATTATTTCCTTTTTATAGTCACTTTTGTAATAAATTGTTTATCGCTGGAGCCACCGGTTTGACACTAGTTATAGTGATAAAGTGTGATACTATCCTTTTAAAATTTGCTGTATATAATCTATTTTTTATTCGATATTAAATCGACGTCAGATACTAACCTTGTTACCATTTGCTAAGTGCAAACTATTTTTAATTCGATATTAAATCGATGTAATTTTAATCTTCGTTTCTCTAGGGTGTTTTTTGTACCGTATCTTCCTATTTCTTGATCTGGCGCCCGAGCGCTTTTGAATTTTTGCATAATCAAAATTTAATTTTAAATAATTTTTACCACCTTTGGCCACATTATCGAGGCTGTCCATTAACCCTTTCACGCCCTTGCTCCTATAAAACTGGCTAGCCGAGGCCTAATTTGTTTTGGTAGTAGATTATAACTTTTGCCTTTTGAACATCTCTGGTCACCAGACAAATTAGTTTTTCTGTGTTATAAGTGAGAATACTAACAGGTTTAACTAATACACTAGGCTAAATTGTAAGTAATGGTGTCAGTTTGGACTTATCCCGTTTAACTTAGTTGTAAACTTTAGGGCCATTCATAAATGACGTCACGCTCCAGGGGGGGGGAGGGGGTTCGTAATTACGTGACTAAGTGTGATAAGGAGGAGGGAGGGGGTCCGAACTCAGTGTGACGTAACGAATGGTGAACGAATCAGGAAAAGAAAAATATTGTATATATTTTTTTTGATTTTTAGTAGAAATTTTTTTTTGGTTTTTCACTAACACTCCCCCCCCCATGAGGCGGAAAAATTTTCTTTTGGATTTCTACTAGCACCCCCCCCCCCATGAGGTGGAAAATTTTTTTTGGACCTCTACGAGCACCCCCCTCCCATGAGGTGGAAAATTTTCTTTTGGATTTCTACTAGCACCCCCCATGAGGTGGGAAAAAATTTTTTTTTGGACTTTTACTAGCACTCCTCGCCCATGAGTAGGTAAAAATTTTTTTTGGATTTTTATTAGCACCCCCTGAGGCGGAATTTTTTTTTTTTGATTCTTACTAGCACTCCCCCCATGAGGCGAAAAATATCGTAAATAATAAATAACGAAATCGAAAAAACATGAGGGGGGGGGGGGTCTCTATAAGCGTGACGTAATCTAACTCAGCGTGACAAAACGTGACAATGGGGGGGGGGGGTCTAAAATCTCAAAAATTGGTGTGACGTCATTTATGGATGGCCCCTTTATAGTGGGGCGAGCGTAGATGCGTCTTTACTGTATATTGTATCTCGATACTCCAGCGAAGTAATGTGCAGCGCGGTTAGTACTTATATGGGTCCCTTGTCTATTAAATGTTAGGCAAGTAAAGGATCCCTACTCTTCTTACGAGAAGAGGTTCGGCAAAATTTCCAGGTTGGGGGTAGCTCGTCTCCTGGCGTCGGTGATAGGCCCTGGTAGCGGAAATAGGCCGACGTTAAATGAATAGATAAAAAAAGCTCTATAGTCAAGTGGCTCAACCCATTTTGGGGGCTGCCAAAAATATTTCTCTCGCGGATGTGGAGAAGGAGATAACGAATTATTTACGTTTTCATAATTCGGTCCCATCAAAATGTCGCGCTCCATGCTTCGAGACCGCGCGGCGGCGAGGACACAAGTCGGTGATCTTTACACTTTTTTTATGACTTTTTAAAAGTAAGTAAGAAACTTCTATGATTCGGAACAATACGTGCGTTGACCCAGAAAAGCAGTGGTTTTCAATTGTCTCCTACCTCAACATTCAAATTTTTGACCTAGGTCAGTTTTTTCAAAGTGTCATATAAGTTTTTTGTTTGTCTAGTTGGTCCCCATTACCAGTCCTTTTAATGATATGAAATTAATTACACCCTGTATAATTAAGTTCTTTCTGGTATGGCTTCATTTGCAAAATTGTTTACAGCTGGTTGGTTACAACCCTGTATAAAAAAATACAGGTCTTCCATTTCAATTTCGAAAGTTAAGGTGATTCTAATGAAAAGAAATAGATAAAAAAAGTTCTGTCGAACCTATAGTGTAAATTCGATATTAATAAAGATACAGGGGTGTTTCCTTTAAAAAAAAAAATCACCCGGTATGTACATAATACAAGTGTAAGTGTATATTAAACCGAAATAAACGTAACTTAGTTTGTAGATTTCTCTTTGTTATTAAACTAACGTTTACATCATTATATCAATTGTCATGTACCTATGATATTGCGCAAAGAATGTGTATTTTTATAATTTATAAAACAAAGTTGTAATACGTGTTTCACTTACCGTTTCATTTTATATTCCTAAATGACTCACTAATATAATATCACAGACTAATTCGGGAGGAAAAAAAATCACAATTTACCAAAGTTGAGTTTCTACTTGCGGTGACACTGCATGTCTTTATTTAAACTTTCTTTCATGGTTGATGGCGAGTTAAGATTGTATTTCTCCTTCTCTACTGGAACAGGCGGATGGGTGGTGCAAATGGCGTAATCCGTTGTTTAGTACAGTAACTAGAGACTTTAATTTCGGAATAATGTCATATGAATTATATTTCGTTTTTTTTCTTTGACAATTTAATAGTAATAAAAGTTTCTATATTATGTGGGTGCTTACTAATTGATAGGTGGCGGATGATGAAAAAAAAAATGCTGTCTATCTGTCAGTCCTGTCGGTCTGTCTGTAACTTTTTTGTGCGCACGATTACTTTGGAACCGTTTAAGATAATGACTTTAAATTTGGTACACATATGTACTTTAACGAGATCTGGAACTGGATTATATTTTCATCTTGTTCCGTCGAAGGATTGGGGGAGGGGGAGGGGGGAATTTAGGTAAATTGGGGTAAATAGGTAAATCAAGCAGGTAAGAGGCCATAACATTGGTATTTAGTATATACAAGGGAAGCTAATGTCTCAAAAAAATGTTGTAATTATCCACACCTACCATTACTACCATTATATAAAAGGGGGTGAAAAGTTTTTAATTTAGTATGTGTACAAGAACCAAATCCCTCATTTTTTTTTTACTTCATCCACCCCCACTATCGATGTGGCATATCGTTGTATGGGTTTTTGGGGTAGACGATTTTAAATATTATATTATTAAAGTTCCATAAACAATTATTTCCACATACAAATTTTTTTTTCGTTGTGAGAGACTTGGATAGAAAAATTGGATGTGGAAGTAGTAATTCCTTGGGCAGCGGTTTTTCATGATAATTTGATGTCAAGTTGGCCTTGCCTCTTCAAAGAAAACTACAGTAAATACGTGAAAAGAAGTGATGATGGTGAGAAATTTAGCGTAATTCGGAATTAAAATGTCTAATTTAATTTATCTTAAACTAAAAATATTCAAAACAACTGACAAAAAAACCGCTACCTTAAAGAATCACTACAAATCTAAATTTCCGGTGGGGGTGGTTGATGCCAATAAAAAGTTTGAGGCGTTTGGTTTTTGTACACGCAGTAAATCAAAAATTTATTTTTTCACCGTCTTTAATAATAGGGTGGGGGAGGTAATGGGAGTGGCTGACGCCAAAGAGATGACTTCTCGTACTGTCGTGGGCAAAAAAAAATGGGACAAGTGGTCTTATAACGTATTTTTGCTAAAATCTAGTTGTCTAACTTTAATTTTTGTGACATTGTCAGTTATTTGTCAAAATTCATTGCAAGTTTGCAAAAAACTAATATGAGAATCTGAGCTACGCTGTCATCCAGCAGCACAGAAATAGTTACTTAAAGCTGAACATAAAGAAGCTCGATTAGGATTTGCGCTTGAATTTTTAGTGCATGATATAAATTTTTGGTACAATGTAGTTTTTACAGACGAAAATACTTTCCAGTCAACACACGGGGGTCGTATTCCTGTTTACCGACCTCAGAATATTCGATTCGATGAGAAATATACATCCAACAATGACAAAAGTGGTAGATTTTCCGTTAATATGTGGGCTTGGATATCTGCACGTGGTCCTGGTGTGGCATATCGAGAAACGATTCAATAGTGAAATGTATATAAGGATTTTAGACATTATGTTCCCTTCTGTGTCACAATTATTTCCTAGTTTCCAAGTTAATTGTTCCTAGTCTTACTGCTCATACCGTAACTAACTGGTTTCAAGATAGCAACATTAATGTTCTTAACTGGCCCAGTCATAGTCCAGATCTTAACCCTATGGAAGACGTATGGGGACTACTCGTAAGAAGTATCCAAAAACTAAATGTGAGACCACGGAATGCCCAAGAATTACTGGAAATAATAAATAATGCACGGGGAAATATTATTACTGATGATTATTGTATAAGGTTATTTAATTCTATGCCAAACAGACCTATAGAAGTTATAAATAGAAATGGTGCAGTAACGAAATATTAATAGTTAGTTTCTTGTTAAGTTGGATATCCTTTGTCCCCTAATCCAGGATTTACACTTATTGTGCCGTTTATTCTCCACTTTTTTAAAATGTTAAACACCAAATTTTTGTTAATGTTATAACGCAGTGCAACTTATCTCATTGACCATCCATCATTTACTATAGCAATAACTACAGTATTACAATAAAAAATAAAATAAAAGTGTTAATTGCTTTATTTCGGCTACTCATTACATATTCAAATAGAGACAGATTTACATTAGAAAAAAATAGTTGTCCTATTTTTTTTTGCTCACGACAGTAGATACACTAAATCCTAATTATACTTACTCTTATTTGCTTGCTTTACCTTACACCTCATTCGCCCCTCATTTACCACCCAAGCCGTTAACGGAATAAGATCAAATTATAATCTAGTTCCAGATCTCGCTATAATACATAGGTACCAAATTTCAGACGTCCTGACTGACCGACCGACCGACAGACAAACATTTTTTTCGTTCAAATTTAAAATCTTGACATTTCGTGACATTCTAAACCCATTCGAGACAAAAAAATCATTAACTATTACCCACTATACTTCCATGATGTGGAAGTAAAATAAAAACAATTACGGAGCAGCGAGGCCATGGGGACTCAAAAGTTCAACTATGCAAACATTAAAACAAGTTTTATTGTAAAATTTCCTTATGTTGCACTGAATTGTTCACATAACACATGTACAGAAATAATATAATTGTTGTTTGACGCCATCTTGAATTTCCTAAATACCGCTCGATTTTCAAAATTGGTGATAAGTTGTTTTTCACTCTCTGAACGATACTCTATCTTGTAAAACAAAGAGATCAACTTTAGCACATCATCTGAGCGGGAGTCAATATTTTAACATATCAGCTCACACTATGTCTACCAGAAATAATTTCAATTTTTCCTTGAACTGGTGTAATTCAATATTTTGTTTGAAATCATTAGGCAAGAAATTAAAAATGTTCAGTCCTAAATAATTAGTTGACTTATTGGTAATTGACAGTTTGGAAAAGGGTATATAAATATTATTCTTATGCCTTGTATTTAACCCGTGTAACCAGGACTTTTCGAGCCTTAGCCATAAAGCGACCAGAAGTCGGGCTTATATAATCCTTTTGGGGCATTCGTATATGATGAGGACTTTAAAGACAAAAAGCATGTGACAATAAACCACAAAAACAGTTTGAACATATTTATTAGAGAAAAAAAATGTGTTGCATGTGCCTCATTTCTAACATCACACCTTGTTTGTCTATATCCTGATATTTTTAATATAAAAAATAATTACAAAATATGTCTATTTAACTAATACAATTTATTAAGCGCTTTGGAACACAGTGAAGAAACGAAGTTACCGGCGATAAACACTAGCAGTATCTTCAGTCCTTCGTGAAGTATATAGAACCTAAAAAGAAGACATAGTAAAATAAGTGATTTATATTTGGTATTAGCAAAGTAGTAGTGGTATTTGTCTTAATTGGCTAATGGTAAAACCAAAGCCACGAAAAAAAAATCGCAAATCATTGAGATAGACTTATCAGATCTGTATTCAGTATAGTTAACTGCTGGTTTTACCTCTTGGATCTCTTTCTGGACACATCTAACGTGGAGTCTGGATCCTTCAGTAGATACCTGCGTAAACCTGTTATGTATGTCCTGAAGTAGATGAGCCAATGAACTGTCGTCATGCTCATAGGGAATAGTTCCTTGTCTGTCTTGTTCAATTTTTCCCACAGATTTACTGTATTCTTATTCGAAAATGTCCATGTTCTGAGGCAGAAGAACGACAGGACGTCGGAAACCTTGTGGATTTTTTTGTATACATGGAGCATCCTGGAATAGGAAAAAATGGGTTGAAACTATTGACAATTGTATTGTTTTATGAAACCTCTACTTTCGTGATAAAACAAATTAATCTTGGAAATATTTCTTTTTATTCAGAAAATATGGGGCGAGCGTAGAGGCGACTTCAATGTGAGTATCAGTCGATATTCCGTTGAAGCAACGTCGAGTGCGGTTAGTACTTGGATGGGTGACCCACCTATCTTGGGAAATACAGCGTTCTCGTCCCACCTTCTAGCGGCTTGTATATCAGTGTATACGCGGAAGTTACGTAATTTCAGACGAGGATTACGTAGTGGATATACCATCCTTCGGAGGGGATGTAAAGCAGGCGGTCCCTTGTCTATTAAATGTTAGGCAAGTAAAAGATCCCTACTCTTCTTAAGGGAAGAGGTTCGGCAAAATTTCCAGGTTGGGGGTAGCTCGTCTCCTGGCGTCGGTGATAGGCGAGGCCCTGGTAGCGGAAATAGGCCGACGTTAAATAGTTAAAAAAAATATTCAGAAAATAACACCTTTAAGGGCCAGTTGTACAGGTTTAGTTTAAACTACAACCTAGAGTTAAACTTCGGTTAAGCCTCTAATGTTCATTGTATAAGTGACTGTAACAGCCACCTAGAGTTTAACTATCAACTGGTGGATGGAGTACCGGATAAACTCCTAAGCTGCAGTTGAACACACGCGTAAATTGACAAATATGTGTGGTGTGATGTATTTATACATTGTTTACGAAAGGCTTCTGCACCTTTACGTGCCGACAATATCATCCAAAAGTTAAAAAGGTTATGGAGGATAGCGATTGAGCATCGTTGCCGCGGGATATGTTGAAGAGGGTTTTGAGAATAAAGCAAAGTTTTTATCAAGAATTTATGACCGCCAGAAGAACGTTAGTAAGCAACCTTCTACTATCGCAGTTTCTTGCATTCCTTCAACAGCAGGATCAACCAAAATAGTGGGCGCTTCATCAACACTTTCTGATATCCGGTGTGTCTCCTTTGACATAATATTTAATAAGTTGTATAACTGTACATTTAATATTTACATTAATGAGTTAAATTAATAAAGTGGCAGCTACTATGTGGATTAGGGTGGCCCATCTTTTTCGAAATCGAAATTTTTGCAAATGGTTCCATTTGAAGAAAAAACAGTCCCCTCAAAATATTATTGAGGCAAATTGAAGGCAAGGGGTGCCGCAGAATGCATTATTATGCAATAATAAAAGTAAATGGAATTATTTACATTCTTTGGTTGATGCATTGTTTTTTTTTTTAATCAGCAACATTTATCATTAGAATGACTAATAAAGTCATACAAATATCAAAGACATTATCTGTTGTGACTATGACATGTGTCATACTACTGTAAATTCGTAGTCTAAGAAAACTAGACTAGAAGTTTTTGAAATAAAACTCTCGTTTTATCTTTGTGTATTTTATTATGAAACGTTTTTTTCATACATAGTACCAAATATTATCCTAAATCTACAAGATATATAGTAATAAAAACAATATTTTTTGCACTAGGCCAAAGCATGCGACAGGGTTTCTTTTTTTACATTTGGAAACTGTGATTTATAATCATTTACAACTTGGAGTAAAAACTGTTTTTGGTCTTCATTTTTTGTTAAAATGTCATTATAGTCAGTAATAAGTTTGATTCCTCTCTCAGCGGCATCATTTACAACTTTAATTTTGTTTACAATATTGAAACATCGGGTATAACTTTCATTTTCCCTCCATGTTGTTGGATCATTTTCCAAAAATTCCATAGACAAACCTAATTTTTGAAAAAACTGTTTAGTGTTCTCGCATATGAAGTCCTGAATTTCCTTGTTTTCAACGTCAGTAATGTTACTAATCATAAGTCGTTTAATACCCTCTTGATTTGGTGCTTTCCTATTCAAAGCTTTAACCATTTCTCTTTTAGTGGTAACTGAAATATCGTCATCAAAGAAAGATAAGCCAACATTTACTGAATTAAGGTACCACAAATGGTTCACTATTTTCCTACTTGCGGCTTGAGATATTTCTTTGTCAATATTTTGATAATTAATGAGTTCTTTACAAAAGTCTAAGTCATGAAGCGGTGCTTTACTAGCAAATGACGCTGTAAACCAGGCCTTTACATAAACCTTTACAATAAAGAGACATATATCTTCAATACCTATTTTTTCTTTTTTAGTTAGTTGGAACTGATCTTGGAAAAAAAATATTTTTAGACAGTAAATGGCTTTGGCCATCCAACGTGCATGATGAAATGCCCCTGGTTGATAGAATGTCGTGTGAGTGGGCTCTTCTTCAACAAAAAGTTTAGAAAGCATTAAAAATTCTTTATAATCATCACGAGGCTGTTGCAAAGTTAAAGCTGCATTTAGAAACTTTACAATTTCGGCTTTAACTGGTTGTAAAATGTGTTTAATTTTTGATACCTGAAATCCAGTTTTTAGTTTATTTTGATCCATTTTAGGCCAAAATTCCCTAAAACGTTTAAATAGTGGCACATTTGGACCAGATGAGGAAGGCATTTTTGTGTCAAACACACTTCTCAAAACCACTTCAAAAATATGATGTCTACAAGGAAAATATAGAATATCTCTTTCTAATTTTTGTTGCAATAGTGTGGCTGCCCCATTTATATAACCCATATTTGATGCTGTTGTATCACAACACAAAGCTATTACCTTTTCGTCCAAATTCCATTCACAAAGCACATCATAAACTGCTTCAGTCTGTTCTCTTCCAGTTGAATTGGGCAAAGCTGGTACTCCAAGTAGTTGTTCAATATCTCCACTAGTAACTAAGATAGCAAGTCTATCGATATTTCCCATTCCAGTGAGAGAAGGTAAAAGTTTTCCATTCCAATGGATGACGGGCCGGCAATTCAGAATTACCGAAGGCAGTTTTTAATATTTCAGCTCTTTCTTCGCGGATGCGTTGTCTAGAGCGCTGAAGTGTGGTTCTGCTGATGGACAAAGATGTGGTGTCATGTCCTAGTGCTTCTGCTACTGCCGTCAAAATATGGACTCCATACCTGTCGCTTATTTTGCAAGCATCAAATGCAGCGGCTATTTTTGGTGTGATGATGTTACATGTTCCATACAATCTCCTCTTTTTTGGCTGTGACGGGCCAGGCTGGTCTTGTAACAACTCTTCTTGGGCTTCGATTATTTCATCTTCATTTTCGTTGGAGTCGGCTGAATTACTACTTGATGATGGACAGGTGACTGTTTCCTCTAATCTAGCTTTTTTTTGTTGACTTCGTTGCATTCGTTCGGATAATTTCTGTAATTTCTCCTCAGCTGATTTTTCTTGAGAAGCAAGTTGGTAATCAATACCATGCATAAATCCAGGACGTCTCTTTTTTCTTTGGTTAATTAAAAACTGCTTATCTTCATCTATTTTCATCAACTCCAATGCATTTGCATGAGAAATGTCAAAAAGATCGTCCAATTTTTCAACGAAATTTTTTTCTTTACCTCCCGCACTGGCCCTTTTAGCCGATTTTTGTAAGTTCCTCCACTCTGCATAAAGTTTATCTAGTTGTTTAACACAATGAAAATCCTGACGTGTCGGAATGCGAGCTTTATCCAAAAAAACTGACATCTCTTTTATTGTTAATTTAGCACTTTCATGTACACTTAGCTTCACTCCACGAATGTTATAAAAGAGCCCTTGTAATACTTGTCTATTAGACGGCAATTTATTGCCAATGATTTGTGACGAATAGTGTCCAACTAAGTAAAGGATCTAACATCAGCCATCGTTAAATGTTTTTTCAAAAAGGAACGTATGCTAGAACTTATAATGTCACCACTGTAAAACACAATTGCAAACTGACATAAAAACCTACCGTAGGTGCATTATATTTCCAAACTTCCAAAACAAATAATTTCTAGGAAATAATTACACCAATAAAACATTAGGGGAAAAGAGGTAGATATTTGTATTTTAAGTAAAATTTAAGTGTATTACCGTAATAAAATCTTATCTACAAATTTCTACCTGAATGCGGCACGGGTTACCGTTCACCGAATTATCTGAAACTTTGACACTTTGACATAAATTATTCCTAGTATAATAGTATATTTTCGTGGGGCGAGACTTAAAAAATACGCAAAAAAAATTCACCCCCTATAGAGATGGGCCACCCTAAATTGTGGATAAGTGTTACTACATGGAAAAGTTGCACTTTTCTTCGCAGTATTCTACAGAGAATAGGCGTTCTTTTCCGTTAAGTACATGAAAAATTCCTCATCGTTTTCACCTACCTTGGTTTGTGCCCGGATATAACTGCACCAATATCAAAGACCAACGCTGGTAATATGTGGAAAAACATCTTCAGAAACCAGAAGACAACGAAATTAGGTGTGAGTATGACAAACGTATACCAAATCGAACTGACTATCGGATAATGCCTCCCGTGTATAAGATTTAGCTCTACGAATTCGTTCCACGTGATGGGATTCTCAACGGAAGACACGTAGTTATATATGGGAAGGTTCTCTGTTGTTCTAAAAGCAAAAGAGAGACAAATGAGAATGCCAATCATAAGCGTTCTGTTGGAAGGAAACTCACCTTTCGCAGTCTTTTGTTGCGACGTCCCATGCAGACGCAATGAGACCGGCTACGCACGTGTCTACGGGTACTGCGTCAGCTATATTGCTTTTATCACACATTATTACTTTGACAACACCCGCCAGCCCGCCCGCACATACTCCGGTGGGGCCATAGAAGTTGTCTATCCATCCCTCTACTGGTTCTTTGTATGTAGATACAACTGAAAAATTTACTTTGTCTAAAACATTATAGAACGAATTCGTGTAACAAGAAGGAAAGTGAAGAAAGGATGCGGTACTTTTGGAACTTGTAAAACATAATACAAGCGATTTTTAATTTGAAATTGTCATTTTTCAGCATGCAAGTAAAACCCCCTGCGTTCACCCCCTCTGAATTATGACTACCACCCGAAAATTTTAAATTTGAAAGGGGGTCGTATAAAAGTTCGTAATTACGCCCTAAATTAATTTAATCCACGCATATGGACCGTATTGCATACCATATGTAATATTACTAGTGCTTAGAATTTTATTCGACAGCGTAGTTGCGTAGTTTAGAGAAATATGATGTTATTGGAGTTCCTCAAGGCTCTGTATTGGGACCACTTATATTTTTTTGTTTATAAATGATTTACCACTTTATATGGGTACTTGTGCGTATTCGCAGAAGACGTCTTCATAGCAGAAGAGACAGGAACTGCAAGGCAAGTTCAATACTTTCCTTCAATAATTTGCAAACTGCTGCGGTATCAATAAATTAATTGTTAACACAGAAAAAACTATTTTCTACAATTTTTTGGTAGAAAAAAATAACGAACTCTCATAAATGTTATGTTTTATCAATTAACAGTTGCCTCAAGTGATACAACAATCTTCTTGGTATCCATATTAACAGTGATATGAGTGGGATGTACCATATTAATAATGTCTGTCGAAAAATAAGTAGTGGCTACTATGCAAATTTGTAACTCAAAAGTGTCTTAGACCAAAAATCATAAATGGATAAATGTTTATTATGCCCTCATTAATTCAATGCTTTCGTATGTCATTTTATGGGAGGCGCTTCTGATAACGAATTAGTTGTAATGTTTTATTTGTAACATTTTAAGAAATGTTTTTATTTTATTTATTTTTCTTTTGAAGAATGCTATTTCATTTTCTTATTAATTCAAAGTTTACTATATTCTGTTTGTTGAGTTTAGCTATTTATTTATTTATTTGTTTTATAAAATTTTTACTTTGATAATTCGTTCTTATTAAAAAAAAATCGTACACTCAAAGAAATAGTATGGGTAAATTCAACAAAAAAAAATGGTTAACTAACAATATCGTTAATTTTGTTAAACCAAACTATATTGATGGTATTTTTAAACAAGAGGTGATTGTTATTTTAATTAATAAAAAGTTGTCGTACAACAAAACAAACATTAACTTAAAGAATAGATGAATAAGACTATTATTTTGTTCGTCTGACTATTATTTTGTTGAATTCTGTCAAATTAAACTAGATAATAGTATATTTTATTTTTAACTATTATCGAATTGTAATTCTAACCCAGTATTAGTTCGCTGTACTGTTGTACTTGGTAGACAAACCAATATTATTGTCGTCTTCTAGAAGTTCTAAAAGAATTACCATAAAATTTGCTTGCCTACCACGTAGTCTGTTACAGAAATTATTCCCAGATGACGCCACATACAAATCACTAACAATAATCCATCATGCATTATCTTGCACTCTTATGAATTTATTGAAAATTAATAACATGATTGCAGTGTTCAAATTATCTCAGGGATCATCGATATATTTGGATGGATCTTATAAACGATCTCTAATCTTTGGTTTGGGTGGTCTGATGTCTCAATACTGAGATTTTGGCTAACCAAAAAAAACTTCATCATACAATAAAGTGTAGATCAACCTAGAAATTAGTTGGTGAACAAAAAACAAAGTCGTTGTACTATTTAATTGTAGACCAAATTGAAAATGGTTAGTGAACATAAAAAAATGTCATTGTACTATTTAATTTGTTACAAGAAGATATGATTATTAAACTATTTGTTTACGAAAACAGATAAAGTTGTATGATATTCTTTACTGATTGATTTAACTATGAAACTAGATAGGCGCGATTTCATATGCTCTTTTTGGTTGAATTTACCTATTATTTTCTTTGAGTGTAATAGAGCGCAATTCAGGGCTTGGGACTGGTAGCCCTGTTTCTTCTTTCGATTTGCAGCAATCTATTGATACACTACTTTGCTTTTAATTATGTCATTTCGATTATTTTGTAGAATTATTTATTTATTTTTAACTTAAAAATTTGAGTTTACTTATTTACTTGTTTATTTAACCAGTTATCCCCTAATTGGGGGAAATATTGTTGTTAAGATGTACTGTTCAAAAATAAAATTACTTTGTCTCGTTATAATATATCTATTTGATTATTTATTTCTAAATTATTATTGCTTTTATCTCGTTGGCTATCAGGACTTATGGTCCATCATACCTATAGCAGAAATGTACTTCATTCGATTTTTTGCTGTTTATTTGTCAGTAGGTGCAGGAGGAGGGGGTCGGAGCGTAAAATTCAAATTAAAATTTGACCATATCTACTAATCTAGAGTGCTAAATAACACAATATAAATGCGTCATTGAAAGTTCCAAAAAAATGTGGTGCTGATGAGACCAGAAAAGTGTGAAATTATAAGTATACAAGATAATTATAGTTGGAGTGCAACTGATGTAAGATGGTACCTATTTACATGTTTACCTATGGCTGGTCTATAGATTCCAACCGGTAGTCCAGATGCTCTGTTTTTTACCAGCGATTCTGCCAGAGCTTTCGTAAAAGTGTACGTGTTTGGCCATGGACTGATGATCCTAAAAAATATGGTATACTGAAGTAGATCACTCTTGCCAGGCCTGTAGCTAGGGGGGGGGGGGGGGCAGGACGGGCTACGCCCGTTCTGGAATAATTTTCGCCCGACCTACGACGATTGCAAGGGGGGCAATTTTAATTATCTTCGTGAAATTTTTTTTTTAGATTCTTGCTTCCGCTCATCAAAAAATTTTTCGGATAAAAGAAACTTTTGGATTTCTCCCCCCCGCTCATCAAAAAATTTTTGGCTCAGCCCCCCCTGAAAAATTATTTGCCCGACCTGAAAGCACTTTCTAGCTACGGGCCTGACTCTTGCACATTTTTTTAATGATATTAATCTGTCAATACAAGAATGTACATTGTAGAGAAGGGTGGTCCAAAAAAATAGGTTTAATTTTTTTTATCTCATCCTTCGAATTTGTTCGAAATCCTAAAAGATGATCTCCTTTGAGGATAATCGGTTGATATTAATACCTGCCTTCGAGACCAACAAGTTTTCCATGTACTCCTTACGGGAAGAAATACATTTTTTCCTAAAGTGATTATGTACAAATCTGGGGAGGCGAGACAAAAAAAATCGAAACTTTTCCCTGGTAATACCTTGCTAAACGGTGGGTATTTTTGATAAGCCTTTGTGGCATGATAAGATTTGTTTTAATGTTCGACAACCTTACCTTGGGGTTAAACGTTCAGCTTCATTCTTATTCATTTTCTCCAAAACAGAGCCAACATCCTCGTACAAATATGGACAGTCGTAGAACTTCTCTTCGATCTCATTTAAGTGACAGTTGGCGTACGCCGTAGACACGTGTATCAGTGACTGAAAAGCGGGAACAAAATGAAAAAACAAAAAAAAACATTCCAAGTAAGGTGGTTTTATCTAAAAGGTGGAGTAGTAATGATTTTGATGTTTGTTGTTATTGATGCGAAATACAAGTTTTCGACCTGGGGGAGGGGGGGGGGGCGAGCAGCCATCTTGTATTGAAACTAAAAAAATATTAAATTGACGGCTTAGTATTACAGTGGTTTATAGCATACCTCGAGAATAGGAAACAAATTATTAAATTTAGTGACAGCTTTACATCAGAAGATTGGCCATAAAATATGGAATACCTCAAGGGTCGGTACTGGCTCTACTCTTTTTATTATACATTAACGATATTTGTAATTATGATAAGAAATGTAACCCCAAATTGTTTGCGGATGATACAATGTTATATATGAAGGGTAAAGCAGAGTATATTGAAAGAGTGACCTAAAATTTCGTGCCTTTTGGGGACCTCATGAATTCGATTCAAAAGTGGTCTAAATGATAGCTTATGGTGATACTTTAAAGTAGGCAAAATTTCAAGTTGAGCATAGTTTTTGTAAGGCAAATGGATTAAGGTCTGTATTAATTTTTAGCTCTATCGATTTTTTTCCGAGGATGAATGTCTTTTCATTGTTACCTTCAAATTTTGCATCTGTCTCGCCATCTCCAGCACTTCTTTGGTTCCGTTCACATTGATACTATAGGCAAGTTTCAGGTTCTCGTCGAATCGTACAGTAGCCGCCACGTGGAAGACAACGTTTATGTTCGTGAGGAGCTTCTGTCTGTCTGTGATACTGAGCCCGAGGCCAGTCACGGAGCAGTCGCCGGGAATAGCCTCGATTCTGTGTTTGAATTTAGGGCATTCACTTTTCAGCCTGTCGAAGACCTAAAAAAGCGATACAGGATGAAATATTTGCATATAAGTTATTTTACTCTTCATTGGTTTATGTATTAAAAAAAAATAATGGTACAAAAAATAGTTTCAAATGCATAAAAATGCCTGTCTGGCTATGCTAAGAATAATATGATACACAACTATCATACCCGTACTGGTAATGATTTACTACTACTTTTTTTACGTTTAGCACTATCATAATCGTGTTTTAATCACTTCGTTAGAATATGTGGTAATATTGAGAGATTTAGAATTTTTTTAGTCAGTATTTTTTCAATATCTGAGAAAGAATGCATTTTATTATGTGGATCAATTTGTAAATTGTCATTTTAATGTGTCTTAACTTAACTTTTTAAATTCTTTAAAAAAAAAACAGGTCAATTTTACTGGCCTATGATATTTCGACGATTATGTAAATAATAACTAGCACTTACCACGTCGTCAAACAACTCATCTATCCTCGTGTGAACGTTTTTCCCTTTCTTCTCCCTGACCAGAACATACAGTGTGGACGCTTCTGTCGACCTCAACAATTTCTCTATAAGGATCTTCCCCATAAACCCCGTACCCCCTGTGATGAATACGTTGCAGGATTTGTAGAAATTTTGGACCTTTGATTCCTCCATTGTTTATATATAAAAATGCGTATCTGAAAGTATAAATTAATATAAAGCTTCAGATGATGTTAATGAAAATAGTAAATTCGGATCATTTTACCGCAAAATGCAAGCATAAATCTATCTACTCGTAATATATGGCTGTGACTCGTAATATATGTCAACGGTACGGACATGTACCCGTCTGAGTATCTCAGGAATCTTAGGAAAACTTTACTTAAACTCGAAAAAAAATTGTGCAGACCTTAAACTTTGGTTACTTATAGGTTCAAAATAGACCAAAGTTCACAAAACAAAAAAGTTTAGGAGTTTTACGGATCCGCGGGAATCTATAGGGGGTGAAAAGGGGTATTTTTAATTAAAAAATCGATTTTTCTCTATTTCTATGGAAATATGGCATTTACAAAAAAAATAGTTCAAATAATTATCTGCACCTCTTTTCAGGGGTGGCGCATCTATCCAGGGGGTAGCACCTAAAAAAAAAACATTGGTGCTGAGAGAGAATTAAATTTTAAGAAGAAAAGATTCTATGCAACTTTTCGTATAAATTGATAGATTTAAGTTATAATAACTACTAGAAAATTTGTAATTTTAGCTTGAAAAAGTGGTATTTCAAATACGTTTTCGTCAAATAACTCGAAAGGTATTACATTGAGCAAAAACATGCTAGAGACAAATAAGAAAGCTACTAAATTAAGGATGATTTCGTTTTTTTTTTCTAAGTTTTGTAGAGTTAATTGTTTCGGAGATCTGGTCTAACGGTGGCGTCTGAATGTTTATAAGATGAAGTATTTAGTTTAAATGTTAAATATCTCAGAAACTATGAGACTTGGACCAAAAAGGCTTAAAACCAAAACAAAAAACTATTATTTAGGCTTTCAAATGATTTTTTTCCTATTTTTATAGCATAAAAAAACAAAGAAGTTATGACAGAAACAATGTATTTTATCACATTTTTTTTTAATAAAAACGTCACGATTTTGTTAATGTAAGTAGTCAGTAATTTCCATATACTATTATTCGTTAATATATAGTGTGACCTAGATGCTAAAATTTTTTCATCGGCTTTCAGCTCTTACTTTAGAAAAAAAATTGCATTTTAAACTGTAAAGAGATTTTAGAAAAAACGTAACATTCTTGTTTCTCTGCAAATATCTCAATAAATATTAGTTTAAGAGAAAATATGGTGGATATCAAAAATGAAGCTTATAAACTGAGAATAAATTTATTTTATTTATACAGTGTGTCCCAGGATAGATGTAACAAGAGGTGTAATGGACCAAAAATTTTGGAATTTTGGAATGGTATTTGGGGATTGAGTCCTGCTTGTTCTAAAACTAAAGTATACCAAAAATGACTTGATTTGGTGTTCTACAGGTTGTTTTATAAGCAAAGTTGTAAAAATCACCACTAATGAAGTACCTTTATTTTTCAAAATATGAAAAAATTCCACTAAGAAAAGTTATTTAGAATGCAATTTTATACCCCTATGCCAAATTTCAGGAATATAAAATTATTTTTTTGAAATTTCCCATTTTTCGCGAATTAAGAGTTGAATTCATATTTAAAGTTTTGTAGGAGCAAATGTTAATCATCTCAAAAAGTAGGCTATTGGTAAATAAAAAATTGAATATACGAGATGTAAGAAGGTATAATGTTAATCGAACTAATTGTAAAACAAGAAACAATTACTAACAGAAGACTAATGAGGTTTAAAAATTATAACAAGTAATAAATGCCAAAAACATAACAGATTCACAAACAAATTAATTATTTACCAATACAAAACAATGTTTACAATTTTTTTATTATTCGACGTAGCTATCACCCACATCCACACACATTTCGATCCTTCGCCTGAAGTCCTTAAAACTGTTTCGAATATGATCTAACGGTACGGAGTTTAAGGCATTCGTAATTCTCTGCTTCAATACTGCTACATCGTTAGGAAGTGGTTCAGCTTAAACTAACTGCTTGAGGCGACCCCATAAAAGAAATCTAATATTGATAGGTCTGGGGATCTCGCCGGCCACTTGATCGGTCCATTCCTGGCAATCCAATTTTCTCCAAAATTTAAATTCAACCACCGATTAACCATTTCTGTGGAGTGGCCAGGGCAACCATCATGTTGAAAATGAACTAAAGGCATATCTCTTAAAATATTTAAATGTTCTTCAGAAAATCTTTCAAGAAGCTGTAAATAAGTGTGCTGGTTTAACCTTCCCTCAATGAAGTAAGGTCCAATAACTCCAACGTGATAAGAAACGGCACACCAAACATTCACTTTTTATAATATTGTCTTCTACAATGAATTCTAAAATTTGGATTTTCAGAAGCCCAAAACCGACAATTGTGATATTAAACAACACCATTGGTTGTGAATGTGGATTCATCTGAGAAAATTATGAAATGATGAAAAAATCTCTCTTCCATGATTTTTTCTCCAATGATCAAACAAAAATCCAACCTAGGGCCGTCATCTCCCTCTTCAAGCGTATTTTTATAATTTGCTTTATATGCCCTAATTTTCTTTGCCTTGTAAATTCTTTGGAGTTCAGACTTGCTAATATTAATAAGAGCTGATCTCTCTCTTAGTGGCATCCTAGGATTTTCTATAACAGAGGCATGAGCTATAATAGCCCCAACATTGTCTTCATCATATGCTTTTATTTTTCTTTTCATGTTAAGAACACTACCAGTAGCCAGAAACTTTTTAATTATTCTCATAGCCTGAGTACGTGACAAAGCAGTGTTTGGAAATTTCAAATTAAATTGGCTTACCACTTCTCTTAGCGAGTTTTCACCTCCAATTCCGTAGCATTGCACAATATAAATTTTTTCACGCACTGTGAGTGCCATTTTCACTTAATTTTTTTATGCTTGGTTCGTTAATTAGAAACAGAAATTAAGGATAATATTGACTACGTTTGACAGATATGTCAATAATAAAAGATAAATGTGTATCCACTGCTTTTCTCATAGCCTACTTTTAGCTTCTACATAACTTTAAATATTAATTCACATAAAATAATTTCTATGCAGTTTTAATTGAATGGTTCAAAATAAAATACTAATTTATTGAAAAAATGGGAAGTTTCAAAAAAATAATTTTATATTCCTGAAATTTGGTATAGAGGTATAAAATTGCATGCTAAATAACTTTTCTTAGTGGAATTTTTTCATATTTTGAAAAATAAAGGTACTTTATTAGTGGTGATTTTTACAACTTTGCTTATAAAACACCCTGTAGAACACCAAATCAAGTCATTTTTGGTATACTTTAGTTTTACAACAAGCAGGACTCAATCCCCAAATACCATTCCAAAATTTTTGGTCCATTACACCTCTTGTTGCATCTATCCTGGGACCTGGGACACACTGTATATTTGTGTAGGAGATATTTAATTTTATAGATAGCATCAGACCGTTTTTAGGATGAAGTATTTAGTTTAAAATGTTGAATATCTTAGAAATTGTGACACTTCCATCAAAAGTTCTAAGAAACAAAATTAAAGGTAATCAATCTTTAAAAGATTTTTTGTTTGTTTCTACATCACAAAATATAAAGAAGTTATGGCCGATTCAATGTGATTTTTCCCATTTTTTTTTAACAAAATGCCGGCATCTTGTTATTGTAATTGCTCAGTAATTAATTTTTCTTTCAAAAATGCTATTTTTCGTTAATGTGTAGCATCACTTAGATGCTTAATTTATATTGTCCCTTTAAAACACTTGTTTTAGAAAAAAATTCCATCCGCCACCGAAAAATTGACGTACCTATTTCGGTTAATTATTGCTATAAAATTAATTTAAAAACACCAAATTAAAGATAATTTTGCCAGAAAGAACTTTTGTTTGAACTATTTTTTTGTAAATGCTGTAATTCCCGAGAAAATAGAGAAAAACCAATTTTTTTACTAAAAATGATCCTTTTTACCCCCTATAGGTTTCCTCGGATCCGTAAAATTCCTAAACTTGTTTGTTTCGTGAACTTATTTTAAACTTATAACCAAAGTTTAAAATCTGCACAAACTTTTTCGAGTTACCATATAAAATGTTGCCTACCTTTTTAAATTTACTTGCAGTTTTACAGCCAAATATGTTTTTATCAGACTTTTCATGTTTGAAGATGTCTAACTACATCGTAATATAAATTGTTTAGATGAATGGCAAACGAATTGCCACCTATTCATAGAGGAATTTGTTTTCTCAGTGTGGTAGAACGCCAACAACGCTTCCGCTTCAATTAGTATACCTATTTCATTTCATAAAAATGCTATTTATTTTTTGCTACCCTGTCAACAATTTACATTCATACTGTAGAGGCCCATTTTTGCGTTGGAAACTTTAATAAGTTTAAAATTTTGATAAAACAATGCAATAGGTACCGAATCCCAAAATAAGACGAAAAATGCTTATTTTACATAAACACCCCACAGATAGTAGAGAACCCCCAAATCCAAAGTCAAGGCTGTCCGGAAGGGGATTACACATTTGGAAAAACGCAAAAATACGTCCATACCCACCGGTGTTGTCAATACCGGGACTGGGACTCGAACCCAGAACGCTACCGTGCCGGTATTAAAAACAATATTTTTACGTTGATATTTAAAGGGTTGTAAATCTCTTAGGAAGCATTTTGGGGGCCATGGTTAGAACAACCTTTTTCTTATTCTGATGTGTCCTATAGACCCTTTCATTTTCCCTAATTCTGGGACACTCTGTATAAGTAAAGGTCTAGGACCTGTATTCGTATTTATACAAGTAAATAAAATAACTGTAAGTTAATTTCAAAGGTGCAAATAACAAGAAAAGCGGTATATTTTTTAAGTGCTAGTGTAAATATTATTCCCGTTTTATTGTCTGTGTCCCAGCGACAATTTTTTATTTCAACACCATCAGCAGATCAGCTAAGCATCGACGAAATAAAATGACATCTGCATAAGAATTTGGAGAGGAAACCAAACTGTGTCTCAATTATTAAATATATTTTTTTGCTTTTCCGATCACGTACGTGTAAATGTGTGTCATACGAGGGCCTACGTAAACTAACCAGAATCGGTATACGTATCTTGACGTAAGACGCAAAGTCGTGATCAAAATAAAGCCTGTGTTCGGCGGGGCCTTCCAAACAAATAAATTTGGGATTTGCTCAGGTTTATGCACAGATAAATTCGAGGATGAATTCAAAAATATAATAGATAACTTAGTAGTACAGGGACCGTAGCTCGAAAAAAAATTGTGCAGATTTTAAACTTTGGTTATAAGTTTGAAATAGGCCAAAATTCACGAAACAAAAAGTTTAGTAGTTTTACGGATCCTATAGGGAGGTATATACTGAATAGATAGCTGTTATGTATCTAGTAATAAGTTCTTTGATCGGAGATAGAACACGAATCTGATTTTTTTTTCTAGACTGAAAATGACCTTTACCGAAAATTTGTTTTCTACGCAAAATTTGGCCTAAGACAATGATATACTAAAATTTCAAAGAGGCTGCATCTCCGTGATGTTTTTTACTAAGATTAAGTTCCAGTAATTTGACTGGTCTATCGCCGGGTTCAGGATTATCCATGGTTTTCCGAACACCCTGCTAGAACGTATCCTGTCCCTCTTGACTTTGCTAGGACGAACAGTTAACATGGTCGCATTGACATTGAATGACATTCACGAACAGAAAAATAGTATGAGACAAATTAATGCTTAATTTGATGTTAATCAAAAATCTATTAGTTGAAATTCTAGACGATGCTCCATCACCCAAATAATTAGCGATTCAAATTGACTTTTGATTGCATATGCAAAAATCATACGTAATTATCTCTGAGCGGTGCACCTCGAGAATGACAATTAAAAGGAAAACAAATGAATTAATATTTACAAACTATTACGCAAATGAAAACAACTAATCAGCGGTAATGCCAGACTTGATAATGAAACAAAAACTGACCTAAATACTCGGGTGTGAGTGCAGTTGTGGAAGAATTGGCTAGGTAGGTAGCTCTGACTAATTTGCTTCATGTCTTTATATTCTGGTAGACACTAGCATTTCGGATGGTCGAAAACCGTTCATTAAAAGAAAAAAAAAGTTCACACCTATGTTTTTAGCCACTCAGATGTTTTTATTTTTACTCGTTACCGGTACCATTCTCAACAGGAAAATTTCCTGCATTTTTTTCGTCCTGTTTACAGGGTGGACCAAATTAGATGAGATTTGAAGTTTTCTCTAAAACTATGGCAGATAGACAAAAACTATATTGGTTTTTGTCTATCTGAGCTCGATTTTCGAGAAACAAACAATGGCCAAACCGCTATCGTCTATCTTTTTCGACTACAGGGCTCCAGAGTGTTTTTGGAAAATTGGCATTTTTGAATGACCTCATATCTCAATTACCAAGTGTCGAATCGAAAATCGAGTAACACATTTTTAAGGCACTTTTTGTGTAGAATCCGTTGCTTATAAGAAGAAAATTATGCATGCCTCAGTTTTCGAGATATTGGGGTTTTTTAAATGAAACATCCTGTAAATTATTTCATTGTTCTATCACAACTTAAATTAGCTATCCAACAATATATCATATGTCAATCGAGTTCGGGTCACCTATATTGGTTTTTGTCTATCTGCCATAGTTTTAGAGAAAACCTTTGGGGTTTTCTAATCTAATTTGGTCCACCCTGTACACATATTAGAACGCAAATATAGTATCAATATTTTTTTCATTGTAAGAGACTTGGATAGGAAATCTGGATGTAGAAGTAGTGACCTCTTGAGCAACATACATCGTGGAAGTATGATAACGGTAAAAAAATGAATTTTTTTTATTCAAATAGGCTTAAGGATGATGCGTCAAGATTTTCAGTCTGTCTGTCGGTCTGTAACCATTTTTGTGCGCACGATTACTCTGAAACAGTTTATGATCTTCTTAACTTGTTTGATATGATAACGGAACTAGATCTGGAACCAGGGGTGTAGCTATGGGGGGAGGGGAGACTCCCCACGAATATCGTGGTCGAGTTGGGAAATTCAAGATTCAGTTGGGAGAATTTGGGAAAAATTTCAATTTTTAACCCTGGGAGGAATGACTTTATTGTCCAAAATATAATGCTAAAAATATTGAACAAAAATTTAGCTGGGACTCTACAAATAAGTTTTTCTACAAACAGCATTAAAAGTCGTTTTTTAACGTTTGTTGTCAGTGTCAAAATGCTATGGCACCAATATTTTAAAAGTGGTTCACTTTTAACATCAGTTTTAAAAGCGAATTTAATATTGAAAGTCAATAAAAGTTTCCAATATATTATTTTAAGGAATATTTTTACATTTAATTAGTATTCCGCGTGCCATTTCATTAGTATGCCGCACTCACACCGAACAGCTTTGTACCGAAAAAACTTTTGTTTCATAGGTTGCAAATTTAATGCACTAAGTGATGACATTAAGTTCACTCGAAGTCTACATGTCAAAATTGAAAAAAATATTACGTCGTTAAAAATGTTTATGAGGTTGATAACTTGTTCGATTAACTACTAAATAATGGAGTTCGATTCTATATTATGTATTTAGAGACAATTATATATAAGTTTTCTGTCATGTATTAGGTAGTATTAGTTGAAATGCTTACCTTGGATGTTATATTGTATGATATCTATATATATGTGTATAGATTTTACTTTATTGTGAACATGTATAGCAAAGTGCTAAATAAAGGACTATTATTATTATTACTCATTTTTTACTGTACGATACTTATATTTTATGTACGTATTTCCTATTTTATTGACTAAAATTGGCTAAAACTATTTTTACGCAAAATTTGTGTCTCTAATCAAACAACTTTTTAATACAATTTTATTTTGTAACTGCTTTATTGCCGTTGCATATTGCAGTAGATTGCAATGCTATATAATAATTATGTAGCAGACTCTGTAACAACAATTTACTTTCAATAGCAAAACTGTCCCAAAAGTCATGGCCGGGCCCAAGGGGAGGAGGGGTTCCAAACGCGGTTGGCAAAATCTACCTAACCATCACATACAAATATATAATTTGAATTTTACACTATAACTCCCACAATCGCAGAATTAACATAATAATAATTATTAAGCGATTGGCAACCCTGTAAATATTTTGTTTTATCAGTGGGGTGCTTTTCATGGAAGTTAGGGAAGCACAGCCTCCCTTACATGACACGGAATCCCCATGTTTAATATTAATTTTACATAAATTCATTTACTAGAAATACTAGAACTAGCAATGATTTTTAAATAGAATCTATATGATTCTACTGATCTAATATCAGAGCTGGGTCGGATACAGTTAAAATGTATTCGAATACCGGATACGGTACATCAAATGTATTCGAATACCAGAGACAAGATACGGATACTTTTTGCTTTAAAAAGTATCCGAATACCTTGTATTCGGATACGGATACCGGATAATTTTCTTTCGTTTGTGAAAAAAATATTTTATGAAATTCAGTATTTTTTAAAGCTGTCCGAGACGCAATCTGTTTCTTTTAAATAAATATATGTAATACCTTTGGGTATTTTATTTGTTTTTTTTTGAGCAAAACAAAGTCCACCAACAACAAAAAACTAATTTTTTCCGAAATCGGTCAAGAATGTACTTCAATGTATACTTTCTCGGCGCAATTTTAGATCCTAAAATACGCCATTCTGGTATTTTAGTCCGTTGCTAAGCAACTATTCGAAAACAGTCCGGGAAAGTTATTTTTTCCCGGCCTAAGCTGGGAAAGTAATTTTTCTGAAATCGATCGGCAATGTCTACATTTTCGGCGCGATTTCAGATCGAAAAATGCACAATTCTAGTGTTTTAGTCCGTTGCTAAGAAACTATCAGAAAACAGACCGGAAAAGATCCGTTGCCAAGCAACGATCAACAAAACCGTACGGGAATGTTACTTTCCCGGCCTAGGCCGTATATTTTAGAGAGTAAATAAATACACACAGACAAACCAATTCACATTAAAATTGCATTCCCGGACTTATTGGCCTCGGCTAGCGCCTCGGCCAACAATTTGCATCGTCGTCCGGGAATGTATTGCCTTCACACCTAATAGTATATTGTGTATCTAGGTGTGAAAGCGATACATTCCCGGACGACGATGCAATTGTTGGCCGAGGCGCTAGCCGAGGCCAACAAGCATCGAAGTCTGGGAATGTGCTTTCACACCGAAGTACACATACTATTTTTTCTGAAATCACAATAAATACTATTTTAAACGCATAAAAATCAAAAATATAAACATTTAAAAAAAAATTTCTGAAATCACAATCAATACTATTTTGAACGTATAAAAATAAAAAATATTAATATATTAAAATATATATAAAAAACCGTACGGGAATGTTACTTCCCGGCCTAGGCCGGGAAGTAACATTCCCGTACGGCTTTGTTGATCGTTGCTTGGCAACGGATCTTTTCCGGTCTCTTTTCTGATAGTTTCCTAGCAACGGACTAAAATTCTGAAATTGTGCATTTTTCGCTCTAAAATCGCGCCGAAAATGAACACATTCCCGATCGATTTCAGAAAAATACTATTCCCGGCCTAGTCCGGGTAAGTTACTTTCCCAGACTGTTTTTTTTTATATTTTAAACAGTAAATAATAAGCACTGAATTTCTGACTTTTTTCAAAACAATGAAAATTCCTTAATTTATAATAATATTGATTGCGATTTCAGAAAAAATAGTATGTGTACTTCGTAGTGAAAGCACATTCCCGGACTTCAATGCTTGTTGACCTCGGCTTAAAGCCTCGGCCAAAAATTGATATCGTCGTCCGGGAATGTATTGGTTTTACTACTAAATACACAATGTACATACTACTATTAAGTGCAAAAAATCGTCTAGAAAAAAAATTATTCAACATTTGAACAAAAACTAAAACATATGATATAAGGAGTCATTCTTTATAGAAAGTTTTGCTTATACTGAAAAATACTTAACTACTTTAACTAGAGTTGGAATGTTGCTATAACGTACAAGGTGGTTAAAAAATAAGAAAACTTGAAATTTTTGCGAGAATGAAATACCAGTTGTTGAGATTGAAGCAAAAGTTTAAAATCTCATAGGAAACATTTTTCCTAATGTCGATAGAAGGTCAGACATGACATTTGATTTAAATTATCTAGTTTTTTGACACAAATATTAAATTATTTTGCAAAAGTAACTAAAGAAAGTGCATGATTTACTAATTTGTTTAATAAAATAATCACAAAACAGTCACTTTTAAACTGTTCATGTTGTCAAATAAATTAGCCACTTTGCTACTTTGGTTAACTTTGCAAAATTACTTTAATCTTAAAGATGCCAAAAAAAAAATTGAGATAAGCTTTCAAATTTCATATCTGAACTTCTATCTCAACATTAGGAACAATTTTTCCTATATTTTCAACTTTTACTTGAAGAACTGGTACTTTACTCTTGTAACAATTTCAACTTTTCGTATTTTTTAACCATTCTGTACGTTATATCGACATTCCAACCATAGCTAAAAGGACTTTTCAGAATATATGTAAACCTTTTTATAAAGAATAACTAGAAAATAATATTTAATATGTATATATATTTTTTGTGGTATTCGGATATTTTCAGTATCCGAATACTTTTATTGTATTCGGATACTTATGTTGTATTCGGATACTTTTAGTGTATTCGGATACTTTCGGTGTATTCGGATACTTTTAATTGTATTCGAATACTTTTATCAGTATTCGAATACTCGCCTAATGTATTCGAATAACGGATATTTTATTAATTTGCGTCGGATACGGATAACGGATACAATTTTAAGAAAACATTCGAATACAGCTTTCGGATACAGAAAAAGTATCCGAATACTGTATTCGAATACAGATGTATTCGAATACTACCCATTGTTTGATACCCATATCAAGAGGTTTGTGAAGAAAAAGGCGATCCGCCAGCTTGGGACGTCCGCCATATTGAATTTAGAATGATGTCACATTGTTTATCGTATTTTACTCGTCAAACCCTTTCATTTAATACCCATATCAAGGGGGTTGTGACTAAAAAGCCGATCCGCCATCTTGGGACGTCCACCATATTGGATTTAGACCGATAATGGCTATACTATGTTGCATTTTCGCCGGATTTATACACGTGTGCCAAATTTCAAAGCTCTGGCCTAATTAGAACTAGTCGAAATTCAGCTTGCAAGATTTCACCTACACAAACAAACATATATTCATACATTCATACTTACATACAAACATTGCAAGTTAGATAAAAGCTTTTAAAAATAAATGTCCAGTTTCAGCAATATTTTATTAATTCGTGTAATAACTTTGATCTCAAGATTCAAGTGCTTACGTCATGAATATGTAATAAGAACTTCTACACTCAAAGAAAATGATAGGTAAATTCAACCAAAAAGAGCATATGAAATCGCGCCTATCTAGTTTCATAGTTAAATCAATCAGTAAAGAATAGTCATACAACTTTATTTGTTTTCGTAAACAAATAGTAGTTTAATAATCATATCTTCTTGTAACAAATTAAATAGTACAATGATATTTTTTTATGTTCACTAACCATTTTCAATTTGGTCTACAATTAAATAGTACAACGACTTTGTTTTTTTGTTCACCAACTAATTTTTAGGTTGATCTACACTTTATTGTATGAAGAAGTTTTTTTTGGTTAGCCAAAATCTCAGTATTGAGACATCAGACCACCCAAACCAAAGATTAGAGATCGTTTATAAGATCCATCCAAATATATCGATGATCCCTGAGAGAATTTGAACACTGCAATCATGTTATTAATTTTCTATAAATTCATAAGAGTGTAAGATAATGCATGATTGATTATTGTCAGTGATTTGTATGTGGCGTCATCTGGGAATAATTTCTGTAATAGACTACGTGGTAAGCAAGAAACTTTTATGGTAATTCTTTTAGAACTTCTAGAAGACGACAATAATATTGGTTTGTCTACCAAGTACAATAGTACAGCGAACTAATACTGGGTTAGAATTACAATTCGATAATAGTTAAAAATAAAATATACCATTATCTAGTTTAATTTGACAGAATTCAACAAAATAATAGTCAGACGAACAAAATAATAGTCAGACGAACAAAATAATAGTCTTATTCATCTATTTTTTAAGTTAATGTTTGTTTTGTTGTACGACAACTTTTTATTAATTAAAATAACAATCACCTCTTGTTTAAAAATACCATCAATATAGTTTGGTTTAACAAAATTAACGATATTGTTAGTTAACCATTTTTTTTTGTTGAATTTACCCATACTATTTCTTTGAGTGTATTCACGTCGTGTTCGTCCATCTAGACGAAGAAGTAACTCATGTAGAATCCCATGAATCAAAAATTCTGTTCTAAAATTACAAGCTTATTTTGTATGCTTTCAATAACAGTCAATAAATTATTTATTCACAGCATTCAGGATATAAGAATTTAATTATAAATGGCCGACGCAATGATACCTCAGTATGCCATGACGTCTTTCCAATACCCTGAAGAGGTGTAGGTCACGATTAATCATGGCTTGGCAACTGGTAACTAGAATGTCTCGACAAACTGTTGAATTAATCTTTATCTTTTTACCATTTTTTAAAGATTTAGGCGCTGCTAGCATTTAGTGTTGGCTAAATGTTTTCCTGCATCTCGTCATGTGCACAGAATATGTACACTGTAAAAAATGATGTAAATTTACCATCGTTGCGTGTAAAATTCCCATGTAATTTTACCCGCAAAGAGACACGAAAATTTCCATTTACCATGGAGAATTACCCCAAAATATAAGGTAAATAAAAATTTTCCACTCTCTTGACGGGTAAAATTCCATTGCCCCTTATCCAGACAGGATTTTTTTTCCTTAGTAAATTTACCCCCAATAGTACTGGAATTTTACCCGCCAAGAGAGTGGAAAATTTTTATTTACCTTATATTTGGGGTAATCCTCACTGGTAAATGGAAATTTTCCTGTCTCTTTGCGGGTAAAATTACATGGGAATTTTACACGCAACGATGGTAAATTTACATCATTTTTTGCAGTGTAAGCAAAGTATGCGTGAATCGCCCGATGAATGTGGAAGATTTAAAGGGAATAATTCGTCTAGGAATATCGGAAGGAATATCACCGGAAATTATCGAGAACGTTCAAAAAGAGTTTATTAACTGTCTTGACTATTGTCAGGCTGTGCATGGAGCGTAATTTGAAAATTTAATTTAGTTGTTTTTGAAATTTCTTCATTTCTAGTAAAGTTAGTTCTTAAATTTCAAGATAGTTTTTCTTGTCCTCATGCAACCTAAGTCAATATGTATGTATTGTATGTAAAAAATGCGGCATTTCAAATTCGGTAACAAAGAATGGGGGTTGCTAAGTAAAAAAAATGTATGACATCGTAGCTTGGTGAAAACTAGCCAATTACTTTTTTTAAATATATCAAAAGAGGGCTTTCAATATGAACTTTTTGACATGACAGAGCGATTTTTCCCAAAAAAAATTGTACTTTTTACTTCCACATCCAGTGGAAGTATAGTAACGACAAAATAATTTTAAAAATATTTTTATTATTCAAATAGGCTTAGAATGTCATGAAACGTCGAGATTTTAAGTTTGAGAAGAAAAAATTTCTGCCTGTCTGTCGGTCTAACTTTTTTTTGTCCGCACGATTACCCTGGAACTGTTTACCGTATTGACTTGAAATTTGGTACACATTTGGTATTTTAACGAGATCTGGAACTAGATTATATTTTCATCTTATTCCGTAATAATACACTCAAAGAAAATGATAGGTGAATTCAACCAAAAAGAGCATATGAAATCGCGCCTATCTAGTTTCATAGTTAAATCAATCAGAAAAGAATAGTCATACAACTTTGTTTTCGTAAACATAGTAGTTCATATCTTCTTGTAGAACAACAAATTAAATAGTACAATGACATTTTTTTATGTTCACTAACTATTGTCAATTTGGTCTACAATTAAATAGTACAACGACTTTGTTTTTTGTTCACCAACTAATTTTTAGGTTGATCTACACTTTATTGTATGATGAAGTTTTTTTGGTTGGCCAAAATCTCAGTATTGAGACATCAGACGACCCAAACCAAAGATTAGAGATCGTTTATAAGATCCATCCAAATATATCGATGATCCCTGAGAGAATTTGAACATTGCAATCATGTCATTAATTTTCTATAAATTCATAAGAGTATAAGATAATGCATGATTGATTATTGTCAGTGATTTGTATGTGGCGTCATCTAGGAATAATTTCTGTAATAGACTACGTGGTAAGCAAGCAAATCTTATGGTAATTTCCTTTTAGAACTTCTAGAAGACAACAATAATATTGGTTTGTCTACAAAGTACAATAATACAGCGAACTAATACTGGGTTAGAATTACAATTCGATAATACTTAATAAAGTCTACTATTTATCTAGTTTCATTTGACAAAATTCAACAAATTATTAGTAAGATGAATAAATTATAGTCTTTTGCACCTATTTTTTAAGTTAATGTTTATTTTGTTGTGTGACAATCACCTTTTGTTTAAAAGTACTATTAAATATACTTCAATTTAACAAAATGAACAATATATATACTATTTTTTTGATTGATTTAACTGCTATTTGCAAACAAAAGTGCTGATGCGACGTCTTAATTCATCAAAGTGGATGGCAGAACGATGTTATGTTTATATAAACAGAACTGCCGGTTAACTCTACAATAATATTGGTTTATCTGTCAACTATAATAGTAGAGCAACCTGCTACTGGGTTTACAATTACAATTCGACACTAGTTAAAAATAAAATATACTATTATCTAGTTTAATTTGACAGAATTCAACAAAATAATAGTCAGACGAAAAAAATAATAGTCTTATTCATCTATTTTTTAAGTTAATGTTTGTTTTGTTGTACGACAACTTTTTATTAATTAAAATAACAATCACCTTTTGTTTAAAAATACCATCAATATAATTTAGTTTAACAAAATTAACGATATTGTTAGTTAACCATTTTTTTTTGTTGAATTTACCCATACTATTTCTTTGAGTGTAGGTAAATCAAGCAGGTAAGAGTCCATAAAATTGGTATTTAGTATATACAAGAGAAGCTAATGTCTCAAAATAATTTTTGGCATTAACCACCCCCATTACTACCCCCGCCTCATTATAAATTGTGATTTAGTGTGTGTACAAGAACCAAAGGCCTCAAGATGTTCTTTTTACTTCATCCATCTCTACTATCACTCCCGCCTACCACTACCCCCCCTTAATTATCAGAGGAAAAGGGGGGGGGGGGCAATATATTTAATATATTGTGATATTTGTGGTTTATATGCATTATTTCCAAAATTTTTGCAAATTATGATAAAGTGGGTGACTTTTAATAACAATGTGGTAAATTTAAATACAAATTATTGTACTCAATTTAAACATACCTACAACCTACACGAACGGTATTAGCTAATAAGGTTCATTAAACTGGACAACTGCAACATTTTATTCCATAAATAGCGACATTTTTGGAGGCGGTTAAATTTTTTTTCAAATTTTTTTAAATATTTTTTTATGTAAAAACTGTCCCTTGTATGTTGACTTGTGTAAATATTTGTTGTATAATGCAGCAGTAAATATCAAACTTTACTTTAATAAGAAAAAAAGTGACTAAATTTTTCCTGTGGTAATTAAAAAAAAAACAAAGAATATTTAAATAATAAATCAGTACAAATCATTCTTTTTCTGTTACCACCACTATTACTTCAACATCCAGTGGAAGTATAGCGACGACAAAATTTTTTTAAAAAATTTGTATTGTTCAAATAGGCTTAAAATGTCATGAAACGTCGAGATTTTAAGTTTGAGCGAAAAAAAATTTCTGTCTGACTGTCGGTCTGTCTGTAACTTTTTTTGTGCGCACGTTTACTCTGGAACCGTTTAAGATATTGACTTGAAATTTGGTACACGTATGTACTTTAACGAGATCTGGAACTAGATTATATTTTCATGTTGTTGCGACGAAGGGTTGGGGGGTAAATTGGGGTAAATTTGGGGTAAGTGGGTAAATAAAGCAGGTAAGAGTCCATAAAATTGGTATTTAGTATATACAAGAGAAGCTAAGGTCTCAAAAAAATGTTTGATATTAACCACCCCCATTACCAACCCCACCCTCTTATTAAAGGGGATGAAAAAAAATGTGATTTAGTGTATGTACAAGATTCAGAAATTTCAAAATATTTTTTTACTTCATCCACCCCCACTACCACCCCCCTCTACTTCTCTTCTTTACTAGTTTCTTTCTCTTTTTTATTTTCTTTCTCTATTTCTTCTATAATGATAATGAACAATTTATCATTTGGAACAATCTTAGTAGGTACGACATAACTTGGTACAGTCAAGAAATTATTTAGTAACTGCCTTAGGCTGAGTTGGAATATTTAAACTGCTTTAATTTTTCGCAAAACAACCTGTCCAACGAATGAGATCACTAAACAAATGTTTAACTGTAAATTATAGTATGTTTACTCTCGATTTTATTGTTTCCAAGTTTCTTTAAGCTCAAATTAATAATATACACAATGCCCGAATTTACATAACGTCTACGCAAAACTAAGAACTGGGTTTTTCTTTTTACTTCCACGTCCAGTGGAAGTATAGTAACACAAAAAAAAATTTGAAGATTTTTATTGTTCAAATAGCCTTAAAATGTCATGAAACGTCGAGATTTTAAGTTTGAGCAAAAAAAATTCTGTCTGTCGTTCTTTCTGTCTGTCGGCCTGTCTGTAACTTTTTTTGTGCGCACGATTACTCTGGAACCGTTTAAGATATTAACTTTAAATTTGGTGCACATATGTATTTTAATGAGATCTGAAACTAGATTATATTTAGATCTTATTCCGTTGAAATGTTGGGGGGGGGGGGGTAAATTGGGGTAAATGGTAAATAGGTAAATCAAGCAGGTAAGAGTCCATAAAATTGGTATTTAGTATGTACAAGAGAAGCTAATGCCTAAAAAAAAATTTAGCATAAGCCACCCCTACTACTACCCCACCCCATTATAAAAGAGGGTGAAAAAAAAATGTGATTTAGGATGTGTACAAGAACCAAAGGCCTTATTTTTTTTACTTGAGGCATTTGGTTCCTGTACACATACTAAAACACAATTTTTTTGCCCCATTTTATAATGGAGTAATAATGGGCTAATGCCAAAATTTCTTTGAGACATTAGCTTCTCTTGTATATACTAAATACCCATTTTATGGACTCTTACCTGGTTGACTTACCTATTTACCACCATTTACCCCAATTTATCCCCCAACTCTTCAACGGAATAAGATGAAAATATAATCTAGTTCCAGATCTTGTTAAAAACATACGTGTACCAAATTTCAAGTCAATATCTCTAAAGTACAATATTTTAAGGGTACTTTTCATTTTTTTAAAATTTAAATTGATTAATATTTCTACTGTCGGCAGATTTTTGTCCATTTTTCCCACTGTCCGTCGGTCTAAGACATTTTGTATAACGATTTCATGTTACTGAAAAATTACACGCATTCGTTTACGATATATATTGTAATAATGAATTTATTTATTAGGTAAAATGAAGTATAAAAAAAACAATTAACAATGACACAGTTATACGCATAGTTCAAAATAAATATTTATCCCATTAATTCTCTCAAATATCAAAGAACTTTCACACCTGCGTCAAGAATCAGCAAAAAAATCTTTGAATTATAAGTAAAAGTAAACAAACGATTGATTTGGGGTTTTACACCAATTTATTTAGAGAGGAGAAATTTTATAGTGCTTTTTCCCATTTTGTCGATAATTATTAATTATAAACATTTGCTTTTATTTGATTTACGATAAAACCAATCTTTGTATAGGCATACATTTGTTAATGGTTGTTTATATATTTTATAACTTCTCTCAATCGATAGAAATCCAACTAATAAACATTAAAACGTAAATTCATGTCGATATATTAAAAAATGAGAACAATAGCACAGTTTACAACCAATTAATTTGATTAAAATCTGCGTCACACCTCCATCGGGTACAAAATTTTATAATCATTAACTGAAAATAAAATATTCACTCTGGAAAGTTGAAAAGAAAAGCAGTTATGTGTTTTGCTATTTGTAATAGCACTGAAAAATTTACCAAAGAATATACGTTACGAAAATACATGTCAAGATCCATGATAAACTTAAAGCTTGCACGGGTGCACCACAGGGATATATTTTAGGGCGACTTTTCTTTATATACACTTGTCTCACTATTTTTACGTGCCTAAACGAACGAGAGTAATTTTCCTAACATCCTAACATATGAAATTCAATCACTACTAGAGAGCACGCTTGGAAAGTTGACTACACAATTCTTAAGTGTGTAAGAAATATCGGCATCTATGGTGCGGTAAAGATTAAAGACGCCGGCATTTTTTACATGCCTAAGAATTGTGTAGTCAATTATATCTATGATATACAGCTGATGAAAAACGCAAGGTTTTAGAGATCGACGAGTTTTAAAAGAAGCTCTGTTTAAATTATAGTCATTGACGTTCTTAAAAATAAATAAGCTATTATTGTTATTTACCACTTTTTTTGAGCAGGGGAAACTACCACAGGCTGAGTGTCAGACTCTAACTGACTAAAACCTCTCCTCCCAGAGCTCGAAGGCACTGTAGCCTCCTGGGCGGCTATTCTGTAATTTCAGTGAATGAGAGCATTTATCGTGAGAGGAGAGAAAACTATTGTCTAAACGCGGTGATCATGCGCTGATGTGATGTGATCTCTCCAGAGTTGTCAGCATTTGCGCACTTTTTCTATAATGTGCATGCAATTCTTTAAAATTGTGTGTGGTGTGTTTTTTGTAAAAATGAAATAATTCGTGTTGGGCAAGGCATAATGCATAATGACACCAAAAATCTGCTCCAACCCGATGATTGGGACTCAAAAAAAAAAGTTATTTGATTGAATGGTTGAAGAAACTGCCTCAGCTTATAAGTGGACAATTTATAAAATAATTCACCGAGAGGATTGGTCGTGTGAAAAAGTTGGCGTTCTTCTGGAGCATCTTAAGCATTCTGAAGGACTCTAGTAGTACCTCTTTGGTAATAATATAATAATGTTTATTTGCAATTTTACAAACATGTATACGACAATAAGAGAGAGAGAGGATAAAAATGAGGCTTGTACTGGCCCTTGGGCTATCACCATGTATTCCTGCTTCAGCTCCTATTTCTATCCTGAACCCGTCAGTGTACTAGGCCATTAGGCCTTTGCGTAATGTATCAGGAGCTTCTGTCATTCTTTCCTATCTCCAATGGTGATAGTGACGGGGCTTGTTGAATGTAATTGTCATCAAACTAAAGCAGCGTATGTGATGGAGGGTCTCATTACACTGGTATGCAATATACCAAGTTTGAGCCCCCATGTCTTGTCATACCATCGTCGGCATGTTGCCAAAATGGCTACCGACTTATGCATTACTTTATCCAGATGTTGGTTCCAGGTAAGTTTGGAGTCTATAATGACTCCAAGGTACTTTACTTCTCCCCACATCTGTAGTTGTGTCTTGAAAAACTTGAGGATCCAGTCCCTATGGCTTCTCCTTCTGGTGAATGGAATGGTGTTGATCTTTAGAGGACTGACCTTCAGCCTTCCCTCACCGGTCCATTTTTTCATCATATTTGGGGGTTCAATGATCATTACAGTTTTCCTTCCACATCCAGATAGTGGAGTGGAAGTATAATAACCTTTAAAAAAATGTTTAGGCTTAGAATGTTATGAAACGTCGAAATTTTAAATTTGAGGGAAAAAAATCTGTTCGTCCGTTCGCCTATCTGTCTGTCTGTCTATTTGTAACTTTTATTTTGTGCGCACGATTAGTCTGGAACAGTTATCTTAAACTGTTCCAGACTAATCGTGCGCACAAAATAAAAGTTGAAAACAGACAGACAGAAGATAGGCATTAAGCCATTCTCAGTTCTAAGCCACCCGAATTGCAACGGATCTTTCTCAGAACCTAACAATTTTTTGGACTTGGAAATAAACTCTTAAACAGCGTTTTTCTATTACCTCTTCAGTAGGTGGAATTGCAGACAATTCTATTTTCATCAGAATGTTTGTCAGTTATTTTATTAATCTTAGGTTTGTAAAAATTGTTTTTTTTTATGACGATTCCATGCTAGTTGTACATAAAATTAACGTACAACCGAAAAAAAGTGACGTACAATGCCTCCTTGATATTTGACGAAGAATAAAAAATTTTATTTCGTTCGCCATCTTTAACCGTTCTATTTGACATACGATGTCCGGGATTGCTGCATTATATTTGACCATAAATGCGTTTTATTTTTGCTAACTTTGGTGAAATTACTCCTTCTTATAGAAAAGATATTCAATTTTGATTTTTTTGGCTATTCTTGCTGTTTTCTTGTTTTTTCCAAGATGGCGGATTGACCAATACATATCGGACAGGTCTATATTTTTTTAAAATTTTATTTCAAATAAGCCATTATTTTTAAAATTCTCATCCAGATAAGTTGAAAATCCGTGAAAGCGCGTCAAAAAGTGCATATAACTTTTGACGCACACGGAATTTTTGGGCACAAATATTTTTTTCGTAATCAGGAGGAAGACTCAACAATAAAATTTCAGGTGGAATGTTGTCGCCGAAAGAAATTAAATTAAATCAATTCGACTGTACTATATGTGGATTACGAAAATTAAGGTCTTGCAATTCCGTCAGTCTGTGTTTATTTGTATGTCTTTTGGTCTGGTGTCTGTCAGTCTGTTAGCGGTATATCTTCAAAATTATTTGACGGGTAAGGTAGATTTGGTAGGTAGTTGACGCTATTATCAAGGAAGAAACGGGATATACTTTTAGTGGAAAATTTACAGGATGGGCACTTTAAACAAAAAAATCGCTGCCCAAAGAATCACTACTTCCACATCCAGATTCTCTATCTAAGTCACTCACAACGAAAAAACTTTGTATGTGGAAATAATTGTTTATGGAACTTTAATAACACAGCCCCACAAAAAAATCGTACACCCCCAAAATCATTAGCTAGAGCCAAAAAACACCCCTGAAATGGGATAAAAGAAGATTAAGCTACGAGAATAGTTGTTACTTCTTAATCAATCGAATTATACAAATTAAGGTTAAACAGCAGCGTACATACAATAGATATGGAACACACCCCCAGGGAGGGGCGAAAACTAGCCCCCTTATATAAAAAAATCGATCCAAAACAGCAATGACTGCTGAAAAAGCACGAAATGTCTAAGTTTTGTTAAAGTGTTAAGAAACTACATCAGGTCCGACGTAATCTTCATAAACTGTCCCTATAGGGTTGAGAACAACCACCTTTAAGTTCAAAGGATACGAGAAAAACAAGAAAAACGTAAAATTCAACAGGATTTCTATTTTCATGGATGATATGATTGGCTGAAATTGCGTAGTACTCTAAAATAGAACCAGAAACTTAGTACCATCAACATCCTACACTGTCAACCCTCAGAGGGTGTGAAAACTACCGCCTATGTAAGATTTAGCTATAAAAAGTTACAGTGACTTCTATAAAAATTCGAAACACCTGCGTTGTGTGGAAGAGAGAAGACTATGTTCGACGATGTGCTTGAAAACCACCCCCACGGGGTTGCGAGATACTACCCTTATATCTGTAGGATGCTGGAAAAATAGAGAGAAACTAACCGAATTTACATTTTTATGGATGCTATGATTGGCAAAAATCGTGTTGCACACTCAGAGTTTGAAACTTATGTCCTATAAATGTTATTAAGTAACACCTCCAGAAAAGATGTAAACTACCGTAATTTAAGATGTAACGAAAAAGCTATACTGTTGCTTATTCGTTTCATTTCCATAGTTTTTTTTATATAGGGGTGGCGTCTCTCAACCCCGTGGGAGTGGTTTTTAAGCACAGCGTCGAACATAGTCTAGTTTTTTCTCTGTTCCATACAACGAGGGTGTTTCGAATTTTTATAGAAGTCACTGTAACTTTTTATAGTCAAAACTTACTACATAGGGAGTAGTTTTCACACCCTCTGAGGTTTGACACTCTAGAATGTTGATGGTACGTAAATTTCTAGTTCTATTTTAGAGTACTACGCAATTTCAGCCAAACATAGCATTCATGAAAATAGAAATCCTGTTGCATTTTACGTTTTTCTTGTTTTTCTCGTGTCCTTTAAACTTGGGGGTGGTTGTTCTCAACTCTATAGGGGCAGTTTATGAAGATTACATCGGACCTGATGCAGTTTCTTATCATTTTAACAAAACTTAGACATTTTGAGCTTTTTCAGCAGTCATTGCTGTTTTGGATGTCGATTTTTTTATAACACACCCTCCTCCCTGGGGGTGTGTTTCATATCTATTGTATGTACGCTGCTGTTTAACTTTAATTTGTATAATTCGATTGATTAAGATGTAACAACTATTCTCGTAGCTTAATATTCTTTTTACCCCATTTCAGGGGTGTTTCTTGGCTCTAGCTAATGATTTTGGGGGTGTACGATTTTTTTTGACCCCGGATTCGGATTCAGCGACCAAAAATACATAGGAATACATGGGTTTGGTTCGCTGCTTTGAACTTTTTTTTTTTGGGGCTTCGTAATATAATATTTGAAATCCTCTACCTCAAAAACCCATAAAACGATACCCCACATCGGTAGTGGGGTGGGGGTGGATGAAGTAAAAAAATATTTTGAGGTTTCTGGTTCTTGTACATACACTAAATCACAATTTTTTCACCCCCTTTAATAAGGGTGGTAATGGGGGTGGCTAATGCCAAAAATTTTTTTGAGACCTTAGCTTCTCTTGTATATACTAAATACCAATTTTATGGACACTCACTTGCTTTATTTACCCATTTACCCCAAATTTACTCCAATTTACCCCCCAACCCTTCGTCAGAACAACTTGAAAATATAATCTAGTTCCAGATCTCGTTAAAGTACATATGTTTACCAAATTTCAAGTCAATATCTTAAACGGTTCCAGAGTAAACGTGCACAAAAAAGTTACAGACAGACCGACAGACAGACAGATCGACAGACATGACATTTTAAGCCTATTTGAACAATAAAAATTTTTAAAAATTTTTTTGTCGTTACTATACTTCCACTGGATATTGATGCGGAGGTAATTAATGAAAAAATGTGACGAAGTACAAGAATATTTGGCATGTAGCTAACGAGGCTAATTACTGCACGTTTATATTGTAGAATGGTGTGTCTCATAATTATGATGCACTTTGAACATTTGTTGTGAAAATATTATTGTTGTTATTGCTCCAATTAATATTTATATTTATTTTATTGGTTTGTAAACGAAAATAAACAATAAATTTCCTGAAAAATTAATTTGAATTTGAAATTAATAAATGTGATATCGATTCAATTTTATTTAATTTGTTCGGTTCATCAACTTTTTCCGAGGCAAGTATGATTTAATCATCCAAAATGAGTGAAGTGTGATATATCGTTGAAACAGAATGTCATCTACTTTCGAACGGTGTAATAAAAAATGTATATTATGTTGAAAAATAAGAATGCCTATAGGTCACCAGAGAAAAATAAACGTCATCTGATCTACATCAACTCATGTACAGTACCAATATTTATTAAAATCGGTTAGTTCGTTTCACCATTTAGTATCGGAAAAGATTGAAAAAATGACTAACTCGAAAAAAATTTGTGCAGACTTTAAACTTTGGTTATAAGTTTAAAATAGGTCAAAGTTCACGAAACAAAAAAGTTTAGGAGTTTTACGGATCCGCGGGGACATATAGCGGGTATTTTTATTAAAAAAAAAATCTCTACTCTCGGGAAATATGGAATTTACAAAAAAATAGTTCAAATAAAAATTTTCTGGTAAAATTATCTTTAATGTGGTGTTTTAAATTAATTTTACAGCAATAATTAACCGAAATGGGGGTATGGCAGATGGAATTTTTTTCTAAAACAAGTGTTTAAAGGGACAAAATAAATTGAACATCTAGGTGATGCTATAGATAGATAGATAGATAGATAGATAGATAGATAGATAGATAGACGTTTATTTGACTACTTTACATATACAAATACATTTGTAGCAAGTCATTACTTTGTTATTATCTACAGATAATATACATATAACATTAAAAAATGAAGTGTAATAGTATATTGTGCATTTAGGTGTGAAAGCAATACATTCCCGGACGACGATGCAAATTGTTGGCCAAGGCGCTAGCCGAGGCCAACAAGCATCGAAGTCCGGGAATGTGTTTTCACACCGAAGTACACATACTATTTTTTCTGAAATCACAGTTAATATTATTATATATTAAGGAACTTGTATTAATGCATAACATTTCTTCATTACAATCTAACTGCTTACTAATAAATGCAATTTTAATGTGAGTTGGTTTGTTTGCGTGTATTTATTTACTGTTTAAAATATACATAAGAAACCGTACGGGAATGTTACTTTCCCGGCCTAGGCCGGGAAAGTAACATTCCCGTACGGTTTTGTTGATCGTTGCTTGGCAACGGATCTTTTCCGGTCTGTTTTTTGATAGTTTCTTAGCAACGGACTAAAATACTGGAATTGTGCATTTTTCGGTCTGAAATCGCGTCGAAAATGTAGACATTGCCGATAGATTTCAGAAAAAATATATTACAAGTTTAAAAAACAGTCATAAAATGTAAAAAACAAGGATAATATAATAAATAAAAAACTGCCTTAAAACAAACGACGTCAGTTACACGGTATATTACATAACAGTCATGGGGGTAGCCATAAAATCTTCAATTGTATAGAAACAAAATTTCAAAATATGGTTTCTAATGATAATTTTAAATTTCTGAAAATTTTGTTGTTTTAAATTTTCAGGTAATTTATTATATAAGTTCAAGTTTAATGAGTTTTTAATTGATTTTGTTAAGCGGTATTTAGGAGGTTTTAACAAATTGGCCGACCTCGTGTTGTAGTTATGTAGTTCAGATGGAGTTACATACACATTCTTATTTTTATGAATCTCTAAAAGAGAGTAGTAAATATATAGGCAAGGAATGGGCATTATACCATGTTTAATAAATAATGGTTGACAGTGATCTCTGAAACCTGTTCTTGTTATAATTCTTATACTCTTTCTGTTCGAAATATCTTTACAGCGCTGCTCGGGTTCCCCCGGAGTATAACGCCATAGCTTATTTGGGAGTGGATTAATGAATAGTACACTGAGAGCAAAGTGCGTAGTTGTAGAACAGTTCTTAATCTTCGCAAAAGAAATAAATAGCTTGATAGCTTATTGCTGAGTTGCTCAATATGATTGTTCCAACTTAAAGTATCATCAAGAACTATACCAAGAAAATTGACACTTTCTCCCTTCGTTACGTCATATCTAGTAGAAAAAAATAGTTTTTGTGTTTTGTCACGATTTAGTTTGAGTGCATTAGCGTTATACCAAAGTTCCGCTCGACTTTCAGATTCATCAATGGTATCTTGTAAACTATTAATATTCTTCGCACTAGCTGTGAGAGTTGCATCATCAGCAAACATAACAATACTACTAGGGAATAAGTAATAAAATAAATCATTTACATAAATTATGAACAGTAGAGGCCCCAGCACAGATCCCTGAGGCACTCCATGTTTTACTGTTCTAAAATAAGATGTCATATTGTTTTGTGAGACGCATTGTTGTCTATTCTCCAGGTATGACTTTAATAGAGACAACGGTATACCCCTGACTCCGTAAAAACTAAGTTTTTCGATAATGAGAGTATGAGAGACACAGTCGAAGGCCTTGCTGAGATCACACAGCGTAATTGCAGTGTGTTTACCTTCTTCAAGGCCTTCAACTATGTCACCCACAATCTTGCAGATTGCATCTATTGTGGAACATTTTTGTCTATTAACGAAAAACCGCTGCCCAAGGAATCACTACTTCCACATCCAGATTTTTTATCCAAGTCACTCACAACGAAAAAATTTTGTATGTGAAAATAATTGTTTACAGAACTTTAATAATATAATATTTGAAATCCTCTACCCCAAAAACCCATAAAACGATACCCCACATCGGTAGCGGGGTGGGGGTGGTGATAGGAGGTGGTAGTGGGGGTGGATGAAGTAAAAAAACATTTTGAGGTTTCTGGTTCTTGTACACACACTAAATCACATTTTTTTTTCATCGCCTTTAATAATGGGGTGGGGGTGGTAAGAGGGGTGGCTAATGCCAAAACTTTTTTTGAGACCTTAGCTTCTCGTGTATATACTAAATACCAATTTTATGGACTCTTACCTCCTTGGTTTACCTATTTTCCCCAAATTTACTCCATTTTACCCCCAACCCTTCGACGGAACAAAATGAAAATATAATCTAGTTCTAGATCTCATTAAAGTACATATGTGTACCAAATTTCAAGTCAATATCTCAAACGGTTCCAGAGTAAACGTGCGCACAAAAAAAATTACAGACAGACCGACAGACAGACCGACAGACAGACCGACAGACCGACAGACCGACAGACAGAATTTTTTTTTTTCGCTCAAATTTAAAATCTCGACGTTTCGTGACATTCTAAGCCTATTTGAACAATAAAAATTTTTAAAAATTTTTTTGTCGTTACTATACTTCCACTGGATGTAAAACAGTATTTTTGAAAGAAAAATTAATTACTGAGCAATTACAATAACAAAATGCCGACATTTACAAAAATGTGACAACGCAGATTGAATCGGCCATAACTTCTTTATTTTTTTGTGATTTGGAAACAAACAAAAAATCGTTTTAAAGATTGATTAACTACCTCTAATTTCGTATCTTAGAACTTAATGGAAGTGTCAGTTTCTAAGATATTCAACATTTTAAACTAAATACTTCATCCTAAAAATGCTCGTTATTTATAAAATTAAATATCTCCCAAACAATCAATCTTTCACAAATATATAAACAAAATAAAATTCTCAGTTTATAAGCTTAATTTTTGATGTCCATCATATTTTTTCTTAATATTTATTGAGATATTTGCAGAGATACAAGAATGTTACATTTTTTCTAAAATCCCTTTACAGTTTAAAATGCATTTCTTTTTTCTAAATAATAAAATTTTAACCAAAAGTAGATCTACAAATAAACTTTCTGATAATGTATTAGGTAACTTGCAAAAAATAAAAACCGTTAAAAAGATCAAAGTTTATAGGTCTAATTATTCGAAACTTTATTGCGAACAATTTGGTATTTTTATTTTTGCCATGCGATTACTCGAACCGGAGATAAGATAAATAGTAGAAAATTTTAATTTTGCAAAATAAATTGTACCAATATCGCTGCAGCAAATCAATTATATTCAAAATTTATTTTGAATCCACTAATACACTTTTGTACTTAGTTTAAGTTTTAGATTAACTTCCTTTTTGTTAGGGCCATTAGAAGACCACCATCTAGGTGAAATGGTACCTATTTACCATGTATATTCTATTTTTATGGTAAATAAAGATATTATTATTGTCTATACACGTTTTGGCCCCTATTTTGATTTTTTCAATTTCCCATGAAAACTTTAACTCGAAAAAAATTTGTGCAGACCCTAAACTTTGAGGTTCAAAATAGGCCAAAGTTCACGAAACAAAAAAGTTTAGGAGTTTTACGGATCCGCGGGAACCTATAAGGAGTAAAAAGGGATATTGTTAATTAAAAAAATTGATTTTTCTCTATTTTCTCAGGAAATATGGCATTTACAAAAAAATAGTTCAAATAAAAGTTGCTTCTGGCAAAATTATCTTTAAGTTGGTGTTTTTATTTCCACATCCAGTGGTGTCGGTCTGTCTGTCTGTAACTTTTTTTTTTGTCCGCACGATTACCCTGGAACCGTTTACCGTATTGACTTGAAATTTGGTACACATATGTACTTTAACGAGATCTGGAACTAGATTATATTTTCATCTTGTTCCATTGAATTTGGTTAAATAGGTAAATCAAGCAGGTAAGAGTCCATAAAATTGGTATTTAGTATATACAAGAGAAGCTAAGGTCTCAAGAAAATTTTTGGCATTAGCCACCCCCATTACCACCCTTATTGAAGGGGATGAAAAAAATTGTGATTTAGTGTGTGTACAAGAACCAGAAACGTCAAAATATTTTTTTACTTTATCCACCTCCACTACCACCCCCTATCACCACGCCCACCCCACTACCGATGTGGGGTATCGTTTTATGGGTTTTTGGGGTAGAGGATTTCAAATATTATATTGTGAATGACTTGGATAGAAAATCTGGATGTGGAAGTAGTGATTCCTTGGGCAGCGGTTTTTTTGTAGAGTTAATGGTTTTGGAGCTCTGGAAGTCTAAAGGTGGCGACCGAACGTTTATAAGACGAAGCATTTAGTTTAAATGTCAAATATCTCAGAAACTACGGCACTTAGGCCAAAAACGCTAATAACCAAAATGAAAAATTATTAATTAGGCTTTCAAATAATTTTTTAAATTTTTATAGCATAAAAAAACAGGGAAGTTATAACAGAAACCGCGCTTTTTCACATTTTTTTTTAATAAAAACGTTGCAATTTTGTTAATATAAGTAGTCAGTAATTAAAAAAATGTATTCCCATATACTGTTTTTCGTTAATATATAGTGTGACCTAGTCGCTCAAATTTTTTCAACGGCTTACAGCGCTTGCTTTGGAAAAAAAATGCATTTTAAACTGTAAAGGGATTTTAGAAAAAACATAACACTCTTGTTTGTAGGCCAATATCTCAATAAATATTAATTTAAGAGAAAATATGGTGGACATCAAAAATGAAGCTTATTATAAACTGAGAATAAATTTATTTTGTTTATATATTTGTGTAGGGTTGATTGTTTCGGAAATATTTAATTTTATAGCTGGCATCCGACCATTTTTAGGATGAAGTATTTAATTTAAAATGTTGAATATCTCAGAAACTGTGACACTTCCATCAAAAGTTCTAAGAAACAAAATTAAGGGTATTTAATCAGTCTTTAAAACTTGGTTTGTTTCTACATCACAAAAAATAAAGTTATGGCCAATTCAGTGTGCGGTTTCACATTTTCGTTAACGTAATTAATTTTTTTTTCAATAATACTGTTTTTCGTTAATATATAGCATCACCTAGTAGATGCTCAATTTATTTAGTTCCTTTAAAACACACGTTTTAGAAAAAAATTCCATCCGCCATCCCCTTAGCGAAAAATGGCCATATTTGGGTTAATTATTGCTATAGAATTAATTTAAAAACACCAAATTAAAGATAATTTTCCCAGAAACTACTTTCATTTGAACTATTTTTTTGTCAATGCCATATTTTCCGAGAAAAATGCCCCTTTTTAACCCCAACCTGTAGGTTCCCGCGGATCCGTAAAACTCCTAAACTTTTTTATTTCGAGAACTTTGGCCTATTTTAAACTTATAACCAAAGTTTAAAGTCTGCACAATTTTTTTTTGAGTTACGGTCATTGTTTTCAATCTTTTCCTGTACTATACATTTACAAAATAATTTCCATGTGAAATTTTTTTTTTAAATTTATAAACATAAAATTTACAGGCCACTTACCTTTTTTCAGTAAAAATGCATTAAACCCAAGAGGATATCACAGTCTTCAAAAATTATTCACTGATAGCCAAACCCCGGGTCGCGATCGGTTCTTAACACTAAACGGTCCGATATACAGTTGACAATGAAAAATCGTTCGATCAAGTGGGGAAAACACCGCATATACAGTAGTGTCCTCTTTTAACACCGTACAACCTCCCATGCATATTAATAGGGAGGGGCGTGCGTTTGTCCATATTCAGACACTAATTTCATTAGATTGTTGCTAATTTGTTAATATTAATTCATTTTGGAGCGGTATTGATATATTTTTGTTATTGCTTTACGTTTTGTTGTTGTGAAGATTGGCATGCAGGGTATATGGAACCTTGGTAGCCCAAATAAACATTCTGTGTTTTTACCGGTAGGTGTCCGAACTGTGTCTATGTCTGTGCACCCTATATTTGGCTTGTTAATGATCCCGGAAAACTAGGTGTTTCCTTTATGTACAAATTTTCTTTTTTGATGTTAAAATGAAGTACTTAATTAATATTATAGTGCACAGTACAGCGCCCTTTTTTTATGATTACTAACAGGCTGAATTTTCGTGGGTAGCTTCGTTTGGACGAGACGCCCAGCTTTTCTCTCTGCGAAAATTCTCGGTAGTCGTATATAAGCTGCGCTTGGGTATATATGTCGATTGGGTGATTGTTCAAATTCTATTACTAACAGTTAGTTTTTAGTTAAATCTTGGGATAATTTGATAAAAACCACGAAAAAACGTTTGTCCTACAAAATCGATGGTTTGGCCGAAACCTCCCCAACCCCAACATGTCCAAATAACGAAATCACAAAAAATGATTACTAACCAGCTGATTTTTTTACTATTGCTTAATAAATGTTTTTAAAATGAAATGGCTACATCTAATTTTCGTTTTTTTGTCTTGGGAATAAAGTGTGGAACACGATTTTACCAATGTCCTACAAAAAAGTGGTATACAGGGTGTCCCACTTAAAATTCCCGGCGCCATTTTCTAGATAACCAAAAGCGATATTTGAATTCTGTAAGAGGTATCTACTAGAATTTATAAATGATTTCAGTTATGAGTAAAAATGGTTATTTTACATATTGAGGTATAGATGGCGTTGCGATGCAAAGAAATTTTTCGATCCTAGGAACGATGAAATGAGTTGCATGAGATGGAGAATTATATTCTAAGCAACTTTTTTAATATGAACAATTTTCGAAAAATCATTGGTTTTCGAGATATTTGAACTTCAATGTAATTTTTCCCATTTTTTTTTCATATGTCTACAATTTATAGTGTAAAATTTAGTAGAACATACAACATAAACATGACGCAAAAATTAGACAATACACAATAAACAAAAATGTCAAAATCTTTAATTTCCAAATAGCAGTTGCAGCCCCTCCTTTGTTTTACTTGAAAAAAAAAATATATTTTGCGTTTTGAAATAAATGTTTCATTACCATCTAAATGAGCCTGATTCACTATGAACAATGTCCCAAAGAACTTATTGTCTAAAATGTATTTTAAAAAAGTTATGACGATTTTTATATTCAAACAAATTATATTGAAGTTCAAATATCTCAAGAACCAGTGATTTTTCGAAAATTGTTCGTATCATAAAAGTTGCTCAGAATATAGCATGCAACTCATTTCATCGTTCCCAGGGTCGAAAAATTTCTTTGCATCGCAACGCCATTTCTATCTCATGTGTAAAATAACCATTTTTACTCAAAACTGAAGTCATTTATTTATTCTAGTAGATACCTTTTACAGAATTCAAATATCGCTTTTGGTTATCGAGAAAATGGCGCCGGGAGTTTTAAGTGGGACACCCTTTATACTGACAAAAAATTTAAAAAACCTTATTTATAACACTACTGGATGTTGAATATTTTATTATATAAAAGATTAAATAAGTATATAGAAGGATATATATGCATGTATGTGCGCGCGCGCATACACACTCACACACATGCACTTAAGGAAAGAAAAAATTTCAAAACTGCCGCTTAAATTAGAATCATGCGGGCTACTGGTCCAAGCTAGTCTATGCCATATAAGCGTGCAAAGAGGTAATTCCATAGACATATCTATATATAGACCAAGCCACTAATAGAGTTTTTACATGCAGAGAGGCATGTTTCCGACCTATGAAAATGCTTTGCTTTTCTATCTTTGTCTTCAACCTGTATTTCTTGATACCCTCACTCTCTCCAAGAACGCCTGACTCAACTCTCCCACTACCTGAGATTTTGCTTCTGTTTCGTACGTCTTCACTTGACAACATAAACGATGAAAATGATAGTTGCCAAGAAGATAAAGATGAGGAGAATGATGTTCGTAGCGACGAAGATGAAGGGTCGACAGATGAATTTGACGAAGATTAATTTAGTTTTTTTTATATGCATAAATATGTATTTTTTATAATTTTTTATACAATAAAAAAGAATTATTCAAATGCATATTTCTTTTTTTTTAGCTATTCAAAAAATATATTTTCTTTCATACAATTTTTTAAAGTAATTTTCCCACTTTTTTCATAACTTTTCAGGTAAATTATGTTATTTTTGAATTAATCAAACAATTAAACATTAAAAATAATATTACATTAGAATTATAAAGAGAATTTTTTGGTCTTGCAATCGAACATTCAAAAATTCAAAAATTCAAAAATTCGCAATGAATGTAAATTTGCAGATTAGGGTTTAAAATCAAGGAAAATAATGTTTTTTGATAATCTGAATCTATATGCTTTTGGTAGATATCAGAATTCCGCTTAAGTAATAAAAGTATATTAATGAGTTAGTAATGAGAAAAGTGTTACCGTGGAACTGACAATTTCCGAGCGTAGAACTGGAAAAACATACCATTCAATTTGTAGGACAATGTGGCCATTTGATTTTAAAAGCATTTATTAAGCAATAGTAAAAAAGCTAGTTAGGATGAAGAAAAAAAATATTTTGAGGTTTCTGGTTCTTGTACACACACTAAATCACATTTTTTTTCATCCCCTTTAATAATGGTGTGGGGTGGTAATGGGGGTGGCTAATGCCAAATTTTTTTTTGAGACCTTAGCTTCTCTTGTATATACTAAATACCAATTTTATGGACTCTTACCTGCTTGATTTACCTCTTTACCCCAAATTTACCCCAATTTACCCCCCACCCTTCGACGGAACAAGATGAAAATATAATCTAGTTCTAGATCTCGTTAAAGTACATATTTGTACCAAATTTCAAGTCAATATCTTAAACGGTTCCAGAGTAAACGTGCGCACAAAAAAAGTTACAGACCGACAGACAGAAATTTTTTTTTGCTGAAACTTAAAATCTCGACGTTTCATGACATTCTAAGCCTACTTGAACAATAAAATTTTTTAAAAAAATTTTTGTCGTTACTATACTTCCACTGGATGTGGAAGTAAAATGTGGTAAATTGTGATTTGCTTAATACCAAATAATATTCTCTAATCGTGATGCCAGCAAATAAATAAAAAATAATTAATTGTAAATTAAAAGAGCAAAATTTTAACAAATATATAACATAAAATTTGAATAAGTTAACAGATGTCTCAATATTGTTGAATAATAAAAATGGATCGCTAATTATATATTGAGTGTCTACGGAAAAACTGGAAATTTACAGTTTTTCTGTAAATTATACAAAAATTTTGTTTAAGAAAAACTGTTACAGCTCAGCGATTCCGTAGATTTCCAACCTAGAAAAAGACCTTATTTTATTAGAACAAAGTATTTAAGACTAGATAAATATTACTTTGAACAAGAGGCAATTTTAATAATAGCGATATAAGTACTCGGAAATTTAAAAAAATACGTATATTTGAGGTTAGTTGTTTACCATCAATGCGACCGATGACGTCATCAGCACCCGTTGATGTAACGGAGTGATATTGGCGGTAACATTTTAATTCAAATTTAATTTTTTTTTTTTTTAATTGTACCCTAGTTGTAGAAATGTAAGTGTTTTTAATTATAACTAAGTATTACCTTCAAAGTCAAAAAGATTTTAAGATTTGTGAACACTTCAACGTCCGAACTAGTCTGTGTCTATGCACCTTATATTTGGTTTGTTAATGATCCCAGAAAACGTAAATGTAACAAGGTATTTATTAAAACAAAAAAAAAAGACAGTTGATAAAAAATTTGTTTACGGAAAAGTGCCTCACTACTTCATTAGTCTTTACATACGGTGCTTATTAAGTTTATATAAGTACAGGGTAGCCGATCAAATGCCATATAAGTACTCTTTGTTTTCGTATTGACGAGCAGTATAGTGATAATTTGACCAATGAACTGATGTTCACGCATAACATTTATTGGATAAACAGTTGTTGTTGTTATGTTATGTTATGTTATACGATTTATCTCGGCTAAGTTCCTAGATAAAAAAAATGCCGTCATGGCAAAAGTAGAGAGAGTTTACGATGCAGGGGAGGGAACCCCCAGTATCGGCGGCCGGTAAGGTTGGGAAAGCGGGCGTCGTCATCATGCAATCGCAACTCTAGTGAAGTGGGAAACTTGGCTTCCTATGAGTATAGGAAGAAATTTGCACAACTGTGTAAATAATGCGAATGTTTTGTTTTTAGTAAATTCGAGGTTCCGAAAAATCGAAAAAAAAATCAGCGATAAAATAAAAATATTTATTTAAAATCTATATGTATATCAACCCGTCTTCATTATGGCAATATAAAAGCAAGTGTTCTTTTCCTTGTGTAAAATATTTTCTGAAGTCTTTTTCTCTTTTTCTGTATGAGCTAGAACGAACATCACTTGATACTAAATTGTCTTTTTCCATAATCGCCGCTAAATATTCTTCCCTACCTTTAGATAGACCAAGATTTCTAATAACATTATTAAGTTTATCATTTCACCAAATATTGGGAGTTTTAGTTCTTATCGAACACTCATATTCACTATTTTCATATTCACTGTCATCTTCTTGACTTTTGGAACAATCAATTTCCATTAACTCTTTTTTAATATTAATTCCGAAAACATTTGTATTGCTAAAAAATAACACTCTTCACGGATTCCAGGCTCCTTCCATATTGTTGAATTTTTATATTTTGCTTTTTAATATTATGTTCTTTCCATTTGTCCAACATCTTATAACATATGATGCAAGGTACCATGGAAAACCTTTATCCACTATTTCCATACTATAACATTTTACATAAATATTTTTTATTTTATCGTTGGTTTTTTTTCGATATTTTGGAACATCGAATTTACTAAAAACAAGGCAAGAATTTTACACAAAGAACTTTAAACCGAGAACTCTAAATGTAACATATTCTAAGATAGGAGCTTTACCCAAAACCAAAAACTTTAAACCTTAATAGTTCTTGCCTTAGGAACTAACAGTCCTTGTCTTAATTTATAATAGGTTTAAGTTCTTGGTTTAAAGTTCTTGTCTTAGATTAAGTTAGTTTAAAGTTTTTGGTTTAAGCTTTTAATTTATTTGTTTTGGATTTTTGGGCATTTCTTAGGTGTTTATTGAGGTTATGTCAAAATTCCTAACTGATCGGCTAACATTATATTCAGTTTCAGCGCCCCAAATTACGTAAAGATATAGTGATCAGCTCATTTAAGCTTTTTATTTACTTATTTGGGATTTCTCGGGCATTTTTAAGGTGTTTTTTGAGGTTAGGGAAAATGCAAGAGCCAATCAGGCAAAACGGACATCGTATTCGTGTTCAGCGGGTTGAAATGCATGGGAATAAACAGGTCAGCCTTCTCGCACTCGTCTTTTTTTTATGTGCTGGTGTTATTATTTTAAACGTTTCTGTGTGTTTTTAGTATTGTTTTCTTTTTATTATCTCAATTTATTTTATTTGTACAAAATTGAAAAAAAAATCGAATTTTAAGAGAAATCGTAGTGTAAGAAAGGTCCTAGTTTATAAATATAAGTGACCAGTTACATAATGAAACAAGTTGCTTACATTGTAAAAGTATTATTTTTTATTTAAAACAATTTAAGCTTATTTTTCAAGAGGTTACAGAAAATAATGAAGATTTTTCAAATATTTGCTCAACTGTGTAATTAACCAGAACAAACATCACTTCCTGTTCGTCTTACAGGCCTACATGATCTTTGTTTAACATGAAGAAATAATGTTAAATATGATACTAAACCATTTGCGACGCAGAAATATTTTTATACATAAATTTTGCAGAGCTCGTACTGGCTTTAATTTTCTACACTGTGGAATAACATATTTTTTCTACTCCCATACTTTAACTCGTTTATTAGACATTCCCTACCTGTATTTTAATGAGATTCATTAAGAAAGGTAGTGGGGCTGGATAAAGTAAAAAAAAAGAAATTGATACCTTTGGTTCTTGTACACACACTAAATGATAATTTTACTTTTTTTACCCCCTTTAATAATGGAGTGGGGGTGGTAATGGGGATGACCAATGCAAAAAAAAAATTGATACCTTAGCTTCTCTTATATATACTAAATACCAATTTCATGGATTCTTACTTGCTTGATTTACCTATTTACCCATTTACTCCAATTTACCCCCAACCCTTTAACGGAATAAGATTAAAATATAATCTTGTTCCAGATCTCGTTGAAATACATATGCATACCAAATTTCAAGTCAATATCTTAAACGGTTCCAGAGTAATCGTGTGCACAAAAAAAAGTTAGTTTTTTTGCTCAAATTTAACATCTCGACGTTTCATGACATCCCAAGCCTATTTGAGCAATAAAAATTTTTTGTCGTGGATGTGGATGTGGAAGTAATTATCAGAAGCTCATCAGAAGCTCATCAAACCAATGAATATAGTTAACCCTGGCAATTAAAGTGTTTTCAAGTTTCGATGAAACCTCTCAACCACACCATTGCTTTGAGGATGATACGTGAATTCGGTGAAAATTTACAAAATCAATTTGATTCGAATTGGACATCTTGGTCAGTAGTGACACGTAGCGGAATGCCAAAGCGGCAGATATAATTTTGAAACAAGGTTCTAGCAACAGTTTCGGCAGAAATGTCTGATAAAGGGTAAGTTTCTGGCCAACGAGTGAAACGTTTAACAACAGTAAGAATATTAGAAAAACCATACGAAGGTGGCAGAGGGCCAACGAGATCAATATGGATATGCTCAAAACGACCTCTGGGAACTTCAAAATTACCAATTGGGGTTTTCGTATGTTTATTTACTTTAGAAGCTTGAGAACTTAAACAAGTCTTGGTCCACAAAGCGCGTTATTGGTTTCTTAGTAGGTAGAACGAATACGGTGGGGATCTAGCGATGGTCCTAGTGTTGTGGTAGGGAATCTAACGGGATCTAGTGTTTTATAATGGTCCTGAAATCTAGCCTTTTGTAAGTTCCTTCTATCAAATACCAATTTTTGACTTGAAGTCACAGGATCTCAGCATGAGATATAACTTGTTCTACGGATATCGCATCTTCTTTCGGAGCTTGACGTGTTAGTGACTGAAAATTATAATATTCTGGTATGTGAGTATCTAGTGCACATAACACTGATGCGCTTAAAGGCTCTCAACATCCCGTTTTTATCGTCATAGAAAATTTTAAGGTAAAATTTAAAAAGAAAATGTTTAATTGCAAATTTGACGAATTATAATGAAAAACGATGTATAACAATAATATTTCGTATAAACTATAGAGTATTATTGCTCACAAATAGTTCCATTGTAGTTTATTCATCAAGCTACGACCAGTGCACAGTGGCTGGCACTCCCAAAAACTGGACAATGATATAATTTAGTTGGAACTGTAGTAGCTCATATCTCATCTGTGTAAAGATAACACAATAAATTTTTAGATTAATAAATTATAGCCCCGATAAATGTAAATTGTGTACCTACTGATGATTTAAAATAATTATTTTAATTACTGAAGGCAATTAATTTCTTATTAAATGATAATTAACACTGCGGAAAATGATTGCTTATTTTTAATACCAGTATCCAGCTAAAAACTGTTTAATAATAATTGTAATTAATTAACATAAAAACAAATTATAGTGATTTTTTGTCAATGTAGCCCAGTCGATGAAGGTATTTACCCACAAAATTTTGCAAACTGTGTAAACTTTTTTTTTAAGGAGTTCGTGAAAGTGTGTAGAATAATATCCTGAAAAGTTTACGGATGCTCGGATGCAGAACATAAAAAAAAAATTTTTCATCCATTTTTTCAAAATTTTTAAATTAAATCAAGCTAGAATAAAATAAAAAATACAGATGGATAGATCACGTATTTATGAACAAAAATTGTTCCAACAAAATTTATCGTTAAAGCCACGGTTTTCCTGGAAAAAAATAGTCAAGTGTAACGTTATAACTCTGAGCGAGATCCATGCGTGTACTCGCTTGAATACGCATGACTGTGACACCGACGTACTGAATTACATGTCACTAAATCAGAATTTGTTCAATCTATATGAATGTTGGTTCATTTAAAAGATGGAAATTGTAGCTTTCTGATGCTTTTTTGTTTTAAACAATACAAGCAAAGGATGGATTGGAGAAATTAACTTATATATATTATCACGCCCGAACTCAATCGTCGCAATAAACAGTATAGAAAAAAAATAAAAGCACTTCAAAAAATGCTGTTCTTCATTGAGAACTGTTGAAAAGTTTGTACACTTCATGATTATTATGGTTTATTACGTTGTAGTAACGAGGATTAAAAAAAGTACATCTCAAATCATTTTAATTTCCTTGCTTGATGATTTCTTTTTGATAAATATGTATATTGGAGGCTGTAACTCGAGAAATTGACCCATTGGAAAAAATAAAATATCACTATTTCGGAAAAAATGTATATGTTTCGAATGTTCAAACACAAAATCGTTTACTTGTATGCATTTGTTCGAAAATATGATCAATCAGATCATGATAAGAAATTGCGATTTTCACGATCTTATCCTTGTAACTATGAAAATATCTGTGATTGTTTTGAATATAGATTTTGGAACTTTTCCAATACATTAACATATCAGTGACGTAGCCAGGGGAGGGTCCAGGGGGTCCGGACCCCCCCGAAATTAATTGACATTTGAATAATCGGCAGCCATATTTAAAATTAACAAATTAATTTCATTTACGGTTTTTATTGAAAATTTTTCTGGCTGATTTCAAATTTCTATTCCAGCCAGTCCCATTGTAAATCGTGGTTTCTTACAATTTTATTGCAGCCGTATGGGTAGAGCGGATAAGCCAATAGCATGCGGATTTGAAGCCACACAATCTAGCGCAATCTGAATCTGATTTAGTGTTAAGTAACCTGCTGCATATAAGTATGACGGATGTGATGTGATTGTATAAACCTAATTTCTTTTCATAATGAAACGGCTGCATGTTGCAGTTTATTAATTAGAAACTAATCCTTTGCTATAGTTAGTTCTTCTTCTGCAGTTAAAATGAGCCTTCTCATATCAGATGCACTCTTCAAAATGTTTGCCATCTACTGCATAGCTAATTAGATCACAACTTTTACTATCTAGTATGACATTATTGAGTTAATTCACGTACATGAGGAACAGCAAAGGTCTCACTATGCTACCTTGTGGTACACCCATATTAGTTGTTACTTCCCCAGATTTTCTCTCAATATTTTCTTTCTTAATTTTGACCACTTGTTTTCGATTGCTATGATTCGATTCGATTATTATTATATTTGAAATAATTCGGCTTTTAACAGAACTTTACAAACAGGGCTTTTTACTTAAAAACAAATGGAGATATTTTAATTATGTAAAAAGGGGCTTATAGATGGAGCTATTAGCATTTTTTCAAAGTGATGGAATTTCAACGTCTTCAACTAACTAGTCGTCGCGACGCCTAGAAAATTAAAGATTTTTTTCTCATATATTCTAACTCAACTACTCTATTCGTATCTGAGTAATACCTTCAAAACGTTCGGACCCCCCCCCGAATAAAAATCCTGGCTACGTCACTGAACAAATGTATAAAGAATCCATTGGATATAGCTGAAATGTGGATAGGTGTACCTGTAATAAACACAATACAGTAAAGGCACGTAAAAATTCATGCGAGCCATTCAGCGGCTATGTGTAGTGTCTGTGTACGTATTGATAATTATATATATTTTCTCTCCATACTCCCTATTTATCCTCCTATTCACTAAGAAAAATGTTTAAAACGTGTGATCAGAAAGAAAAAAAAGCTTTATTTTACTCGATAGAACACCTAAGAATTTTTGGAGGTTCCATAGTTTCCATAGGTTCCGTGCTCTGGCTGCGCAGAGTGACAAAGTTACTTCACTATTTTTTTTTTTTCAGAAATACCGTGGCTTTCGCGATAAATTTTATTAGAATATTTTTTGTTCAAAAATACGTGGTCTATCCACCTGTATTTTTTATTTTTTCCTACCCTGCCTTAATTTAAAAATTTTGAAAAAATGGTTAAAACGTTTTTTTTTCACTTTTTTTTATGTTCTGCATCCGAGCGAAATGTAAACTTTTCAGGATATTAATTCTATACACTTTCACGAACTCATTAAAAATAAAAAATTATTAATTTTGCAAATTTTTGTGGGTTTCACTATAAAATGTTCTCTGTCGTCTGGGCTAATGTCCATACATTGTTGCTAGTGTAATATTTAGACGTAATAGTTTTGGGGCATATGCTATGCCGTGAGGTTTTGAATGATGAAATTGAATGACCATCTGGAATAAATTCGTTTTGTCAACAAATCAACACTGCAAATAACATATAATTTTTGGAAAAAACAGTTGAACTGCCTTCAAAAGAGGTCGCTAAAATTATTTAATAAAATGTTACCGTCGCATATATGGCAATTTGACCTAGTTAGGATGACAAAAATATTTTATTCCTAATAATGAATATTTTGGCCTATATGAATACCCGTTTTTGACAACTATACATCAATCAAATGTTAGTGGTAAACTAACCTAGATCTGCTTTTGACAGTACCAACATGAAAAATTCATCGCTCTAATTTTTTATATCGACGCGTCGACAAATGTTATCGCGGTAATAATTTGAGATATGTCATGTTTTGTTTCGTGAAATGTTTGCCGCAAATGGGACCACTCGTGCTTTTAAATTTTACCTATACATTTCTTCTCCAGCTTATTGCTAATTATTAACGTAACTTGTAAATTGTAGTATTGTATTATACCGTGCGTGTAATTTCCCATTAGGCATGTACATTCACGTAGCGCGAGAGATCTGACAACACAGCTGCCGTAAAGTCCTCCGTCGGGCGGTGCATCCCAGCTCTGTTATTTCATTTCAGCCAGCTGGCACGCGCGATGTTGTAATTTTACTCCCTATGCCTAGCGCTCCGCTACACGCACGGTATACGTAGTAATATAATAATATAAACATAACATAAACACACCACATAAGTTGACAACTCAATTTCAAAGCCAAAGGCTATCTGGAATATATAAGCTAGAGACAGGTTAAGCACAGCTTTCAGTGGCTTATAATAACGTAATCACAAAATAATTATCACAAATAAAATTAAATACATATGCCTACCAAGCTGGCAAATTAATTATTTCATGTTAAAACACAAATGTACTTACGTACGGAATGCACCACAAAGTAACAACACGTTAATAATTCGGAAAATCAAAACTGTGCACTAGCACTATACATTATAATTCGGTGTACTTAAAGTTCTCTCTACTTAAACAAGCAAGCTTTAACTTAATTATTAAACTATTTAAATTAAAAATATGCATTAAATAGATAAATATATATATTAACAAACACTGTAATATAGTAATTCTTGAAAAATTCGTTGATTACACAATTAATTCTAATGCAGCGTTACTAGATGGCGGTAATATTTCATCTGATGTCGGCAACCTCAGAGCGTAAAGGCGGTAGATTGGTAAAATGCAGTAGTGCTCTCTGTCTCTGAATCTAGTGTGATTGGTCGAAGCGTGCCCGAGAACTCTTTGCAGTAAAGACGATGCATTACAATACCTATGGTTGAACGCAAATTGTTTTCTTGATTGTTATTACATTTAAAATATGGCGCTCTATTAGTTTTAATGTTATTATTAATGTTAATTATCTTAAAAACTATCCACTTACGTTAAAAATGCTGACAATCAAAGTGAAAGCTTTCAAATGATTTTAATGGAATGTTATTTCTATAGCATAAAAAACTAAAAAGTTATGACAGAAACAATGTACTTTTCACATTTTTCTAGTAATTAAAAAAAATCCAATATACTGTTTTTCGTTAATATTTATAGTATTATCTAGACGTTCAAATTTTTTCGTCCGCTTACACTTGAGAAAAAAATTACATTAACATTTTTGCTTCTTTGCAAATATCTCAATAAATATTGGTTTTAGCGAAAAAATGCTGGACATCAAAAACGAAGCTTATATACTGTAAATGATTTGGTTTTATTTGTATATTTGTATAGAATTGATAATTTCGGAGATATTTAATTATATAGATGGCATCCTACCGTTTTTAGAAAGTATTAGAAACTGTGACACTTTCATCAAAAATTCTAAGCAACAAAATTAAAGATAGTTAAGCAATCTTTAAAATGATTTTTTTTTGTTTCTGCATCACAGAAAATAAAGAAGTTATGGCCTATAAAGTGTGCGTTTTCACATTTTTTTAAATAAAATGTCTCTATTTTGTTATTGTAATTGCTGTGATTATTATTTTTTTCAAAAATGCTGTTTTTCGTTCATATATAGCATCACCTAGATGCTCAATTTTATTTGTCGCTTAAAACACTGGTTCAAATATCCATCCATCCATCCGCCATATTAGACCCGCCATTTTGAATTTTTCAATTTTGACTTCAGACTCGTAATCAGCAATCCCAAGAAATAACTATCCTACGTTTCAAAAATAAATCGGTAATACTTTTTCAAATATTGAATATTTAAATTTAGAGGTGGTTTTCACCCCTCGAGGATAGGAGCAAGTATCTGGTCCGTATAGAAACTGAAGACGATACCTTTTATTGCAATAATAACCCATAAAGAAAAATTATCATTACATATGAAATTATTCCGAAATGTTTTACCTCTAGGTACTGTACTATAGTATAGGTACATGTAAATACATTACAATGTTAACATAATTACATACCTTTTGCCCCTTGCACGTTGCAACCGCAGTTTTAAACGCAAATTGATTTTAAATTTGCGGTCATTTTGATAAACAATTAACACTAACACTTGCGCCTTTAATAGAAAACCGAGCCCTCTTTAAAATAACAGATAAGCCACCCTCGACCACAGAAAAACTACAGGTTGTTGACACACCTTTCGTTGTTTGCCCACGAAAGCTAGGTCATCGTTATTCTCACCTTGTCCCTAAGGGCCTTAGTTAATCTCCCATAGAGGAATTTTAATTCATGCCTATGATGATACTGCTCCAGTGGCGGCCCGTGGTGTACCTACTAGGAGCAGCGAGGAGATAATAGCCTGATCCGAAAATGACTAACCGAAAAAAATTGCTTCTTTGCATTTATTTATTATTATTTTATAATGTGTGCTATACAGGCTTTCTGATAAATCATTACTCCAGCTCTATATTAATTAATGGATCAAGATGAATTTTTAATCGCTTCGCCAACTATCAAATAACAAAACAAAAAAAAACGAAATTCTACCTAAAAATATTCAGTGAAATTGGCTAAAACTTTTTTACATAAAGTTTGTGTCCTCCTTATAATATTATCTGGCTGCAGGTTTTCGGGTCTTCTTCCACGTAGACGTTTCCACCATCTTGTCGTGGTCTTCTTCTGAAGCGAAGTCAGCTCTGCTGGACTGGGCTCCTCTATTTAAACAGGTTATAGCATGTTGTGGATCACTGGTCATACGGAACATTAACTTTCACGTTATTATACTCTTCGCAAAAACGAAGAGTATATTGTATTTGATCGGCGCATTTCTAAAATCGTAAATATCGCTCGTGGAGAAAAAATTTTCATATCATTGTGTTATTGAACAAATTCTGAACAACTTTCAAAATGTCCGTCTGTCCGTCCGTCCGTCACATTTCTTGTAAGCACAATAACTTAAGAATGAAAAGTCCGATTGTATTGAAATTTAGAAAGTGAGTTAGTGTTAGTTAGAGGAAGAACCCTATTTTTGAAGAAAATCGATCAGTAAATAAAAAAGTTATTAATTATTTAATTAAAAAAAATATTCTCTTAATTTTTGTCGCTTGTACTAAAATGGAAATCTTGCGAAATATTATTTCCATAATATATATTTTTTGTTTATGAATTTTACTTGTATAATAATAATAATGATATTTCATAGAAGTACGAGTTGAAATACCTATGTATGATTGTCGAAAGATATCACAGACAATTTCGTAGCAATAGCTGGTGGGGCAGCGGCTAAAATCCAAAGGTCCCGTGTTCGAATCTCACACAGGTTGGATTTTTTTTTCATTTTTTTTTTCATATAATTTTTTTCACAACAAAGATGGTATCACAAAATTTAGGATGTCCAAAAACTAACATTATTTACAAGAAAACTGTGAAGAGTATCCTATAGAATGTGAAACAATTATATAAAAAAAGCTCAGTAAATTGGCGAAGAGTACGTTTTTAGTTTGTTGGTAATTGTAGTCCATTGTCACGATTATAATTATTCGGATGTTTATTTATTTCAATGGCTTCTCTGTATCTTCATGGCGAATAATTCCTGGTGCTGGCTAATTTCTTTGTCTTGTCAAACTTTATCAAATGGTCGGTTTCTTCTGAGTGTTCGGCAACTGCTGATTTTGTAGACTTTTCATTTTTTGTATAGCTAATGTGTTCTCTGAGTCTGGTGTTTATATGTCGTTTGGTCTCTCCAATGTAAACTTGTCCGCATGAACATGTGGAATGCTATATACTCCTGGTGTTTCTAGTTCTTCTGGACTTTGGTACTTGGGAAAATGTTGTGTCATTTTCTGTTTCGTGTTATATATTACTTTGACATTCTTTTTCTCCAAAACTCTTCCGGTCCTATCCGTACATCCTTGTATATAATAAGCTGATGTTGCCGTGTATTTCTTTTCTTCTTCTGTTCTGGTTGTATTATGTCTCTTTATTGCGTTGTCTTTGTCCTTCGGTTTGTAACCATTTTTTGTCCGATATTCTTTTTGGAGATGGTCGGTCTCGCAAATTTGCTTTACTCTCTATACTAGTGTGTTAACGATGGCCTGTGTTGTGGGGAGAATTAGCGTGTAGGTGTCTGTCGGTGTGCATCGGTTTTCTATATACCTTTTGGTTTTATCATCGATTTTGATATGCTTAGTGAAATTAAAGACAATTTTCTTGAGGCTGATCTTTTAAACCATATAGAAACACTGTTGAACGGAAACTTAAAAAAAAGCTACCCCTACTAATAAGTATGAGATTAATTTTTACAGTGAATCGAAAAAAAAAAATTAAAAATAATAGTGTTGTTCCTAATCCCAAGTGTACAAATACACGATCAAAATTGTGGAACTATTATATTTTAGCGTTTTTGGTGTCAAAACTTTCGCGTATCTTTCAGAAATTTTATCACAGTCTTGTATTTTTTCTAACAAACGCTGTGCATTCGGTAGATCCTGAACACAAAAAACTACTAATTCATTTCAGCTTCGTAAGGACAGGTTACATAAGTCAACTTCAGATCTACTATCATATCACACACGCAGGTACAAGACCAATGAGAACGGATAGAGCTTCGCCATTGCCGTACTATGGCAACATAAAACTGATTTTAAAACCACTGCATAAGGAACCACTACTTCTACATTAAAATATCCGGTGAGGGAGGTAGTTAGGGTGACTAATGACAAAAATAATTTCTAGATCTTTGATTCTTGTACACTAAATCAAAATTTTATTTTTTTGCCCCCTTTAATAATGGGGTGAGGGTGGTAGTGGAAGTGGCTGATGTCAAAACAAATTTTGAGGCCTTTGGTTTTCGTACACACAGCAAAACACAATTTTATTTTTCTCACCTCCTTTAATAATGAGGTGGGGGTGGTAATGAGGGTAAGAGTGGGGATTGCTTATGCCAAAAAGAAATTGTGATCTTAGTCCAGACGACAGAGAACATTTTATAATGAAATCTCAAAAAACTTGCAAAATGAGTTCGTGAAAGTGTATAGAATAATATCCTGAAAAGTTTACATACCACACTCGGATGCAGAACATAAAAAGTGAAAAAAAAATGTTTCTTCCATTTTTTCAAAATTTTGAAATTAAGTAGGAAAAAATTAAAAATATGAACAAAAATGTACTAATAAAATTTATCGCTAAAGCCACTCTATTCCTAGAAAAATAATCAAGTAACGTTAACATACTAGTTAGGTAATAGTATTTTATATAACAAGTGGCTAAAATGGTGTTTTTTTACAAGTTTGGCGTTTATAGTGTGAGCCGAAGGCGAGTGCTATAAACCACACGAGTAAAAAAAACACATTTTAGTCTCGAGTTGTATACAAAATTTTTTGTATCGCCATTCGAAATCAGAAAACAATATAATTTTGTAAAAATAGACTAAATTCTATTGCTGTTTCCATTGAAACCAATAAGTTTTATATCACACTCTGAAATAAAATGTCTTTATCTACTCTTATTAGGTTATATACTAATTAATGAACTGCTTTTAATCAATTAATAGTATCCATAAACAAACAGCGTGAGTTATTATAACTCACTAGCAGAGCTGGGTAATTACTTGTAATTTAAAAATAATTACAATTACAAATTACTTTTTTAAAAAAGGAACTAATTACAATTACAAATTACTTTTTTAAAAAATGAACTAATTACAATTACAAAGTACATGTCTTTAAAAAAGGAATTAGCAATTACTTTTCTAATTACTTTTCTAATTACTTTTATGATAAAGTGAATTATAGTGACCAAACAGACAAAAAGGTAAGTTAAAAATTTTAATTAAAAGTGTTGTGTAATATTGCGTTTTAATATTTATTAGAATCGTTATTAGAATGTTTGACCTTAAGAGTAATCAGGAAAAATTAAATAAAGATATATAAAATGCAGCTTAATAGTGGAGTCGGTTTAGGAAAGGATTGGGAAAATTTTTAAGATGGACGCAGATCCTGCGGAAATTATTTGTAATGACGAGTATATAATAAAACCCTAAAATTTTAATTTCCAAAAAGGGGGGGAACCATGCCGAAAAGGGGTATTTTGGATATTTTAAGGGTCAAATTTGTTGTTTTAATTTTTTTTATCACTTAAACAACTAGTTAAGAAAAGAAAATGGTATCCTTTTATTTTAAATATTAAAGGAACCTTCAGTTTAAATTTGGGGAAGATATCTGACCATATATATATATATATGAAAGGTTGTTGTGCTTCCGGGTGTTTTCCCGCGTAGTTGACAGGCTCCTGCTGGGGCCACGGTTGTCTAAACGACGTTTCGGCAGAATCCCATCTGCCATCTTCAGGTTTTCACTGAAAGCTGCCTACTGCTGCTCCTCGTTGCTCGAACCGAACTAAGAAACAACATATATATATATATATATATATATATATATATATACGAAAAAAACTGAGAAAATCAAATTTCGGCTGTCTTGATCAGATCTCAACCGATTTGACTGAAATTTGGAATGGAAGTAGTCTTTATCACACAAACATTGTTAACCAAATTTCAGCCAAGAATGTTAAATAATTTGGCTGAAGTTGCAGTTTCAGTCAAATTTTCTGAAATTTTCAAATCGAAATAACTTCGGACCTAAAAGTCGGATAAAAATTTGCTTTGTGGCAAAAGGTAAGCGAGGTATAATATCAAAATACTCGTTTTGAAAAGTAAAAGATAGACTACGATTACCTTTCGATTATACATGAAGCGGCTACCTGAGTCACGTAAAAATAAAAAGAAAATAAAAATTGTAACACATTCACACACTTACAGAAATAAATACACGCACGCACATATATAATATAATATACATATATCTATACCTAATCAAAGTAGTAGGCTATACAAATAAAAAATATATATATTTTTTAAAGTTCCATAACTAATAAATACAATTGTTTTCTGCTTTATACCAGTGCGCGCACACATAGTCACTGAGTACATATACACTGCGTGTAATTGCGGACTAGGCATGTACTTCCACGTAGCGCGAGAGATATGACAACCACTCGCCCGTCGGCGGCATAGATTTAAGAGTCGGCACTAGACCACTCTGAAGCATCCCCGTTCTCAGTTATTTCATTTCAGCCAGCTGACACACGCGATGTTGCAATTCTAACTCCGTATGCCCAGCCCGCCACTACACACACTGTATATATATATATATATATATATATATATATATATATATATATATATATATATATATATATATATATATATATATATATATATATATATATATATATATATATATATATATATATATATATATATATATATATATATATATATATATATATATATATATATATATATATATATATATATATATATATATATATATAATGCAAATGACTAAAAAACGACCGATGTGATTCTTGACTTATATCATGTAAAAGTACATAAAATAACCATAAAGCAAAATTCGATCCGTCTTTTAGGGCCGGAGATAATTCAATTTGAACATTTCAGAAAATTTGACTGAAACTGCAATTTCAGCCAAACTATTTAATATTTTTGGCTGAAATCTGGTAAATAATTTTTGTGTGATAAAGGCTACTTCCATTCCAAATTTCAGCCCATTCGGTTGAGATCTGATCAAGATAGCCGAAATTTAATTTTTTCAATTTTTTTCGTATATATATAAGACTGCAAATTTGACCCTTAAATGTCCAAAAAACCCCCTTTTCGGCCAATAAAACACGGTTTCACCCAAGATTTGATAGAAAGGTCGTCCTAATAAAGCCATCTCCTGCGTCAGCGCAAGATTTTGAGGTTTTGGTATACTCGCCATGACAAACAATTTCCGCCAGGTCTGCATCCTTAAAAAATTTCCCAACCTCGCTATTTTATTGACTAAATCGACTCCTCTATAATAACAATGTCTAATAGTAATAAGAATGATAATAATAAACAGTAAACACATTTAGTTTTTAAAAGTTTATTGAACAAAAAAACAAAAGTTTGTGTACTTAATAAAAAAACATAAATGTGCAGCGGACCACCGCAAAAACTCGTTTGAACTTTTCAGATTCATTTTAAACTATGGAACTGTAAAATTCTGCTTTAATGCATTCTTGTTTGTTAAACCACATACGCATGTTCTTAAAGTAATTGTAATTGGAGAAAGTAATTGTAATTGCAGAAAGTAATTGTAATTGGAAAAATTAATTGTAATTGGAAAAAGTAATTGTAATTATAGAAGTAATTTGTAATTAGATAGTTCAAATGATATAATTACAAATTACAATTCCTTCAACAATTTTCCTGCAATTACAATTCCAAATTACTTTAATAAAAAAAAGTACTTAATTACAATTACAATTACACGAAAAAAAAAGGAATTGTAATTGCTAATTACTTTTTCACCAGGAATTACCCAGCTCTGCTCACTAGGTACAGAGCCAATCACCTTTCTCTTCATGCTTTGCCTGTCCAACCGACGTAACGCACAAAATGCTACTTTTGATTCGTTCGTCCCGAGCCTGATTTTCGAATTTCGCCGTGCAATTTATGATCAGGTTTATCTGGAAGACTTCCTCTTTACGTCGTGACATCGTACGGCCGTCCCAATGGTGTTTTTCGAAAAATATGAACGTGTCAAGATTCCATGTTTTTGCAATTTTTTCGACTCCGAAATGAAAGCTGTTTTTTGTTATTTTTCGCAGATATCTCTGAAACGGTGGGAGTTAGTTCAAAATGAAAAACAAGGTCAAACGAGTATTTTCCACTACGAATCTTTTGCTACTATCAGAATTTTCATTTTTTTTTTTCGTTTCGGAGATAGCAACTGAAATGTTGGCCATGTGCGGCAAAAAATCGCAAATTTTGAGCTTCTACAGTTGGCAACTTTTTAATCTTTAATCTTAACTGAAATAGAATTAAATTTGCTAAAACTCTTTTTTATTTTTTGAATTCCGACAAAAATGAAGGAATTAGAGGGGGCGGGATTTGGGACTTTTTTTTCGGTAAAATTTCTCCATTTTGTCACCGTAATTAATCCGTAATTAACTGAAATCGATCTCATATACGATGTTCACTTAATATCATGTACTACTTTGACGCGCCGTTTCTTGGCCCTTCGAAACGAAGGTTTCTGAGAAAAATTATTTTTTTAAGATTTACATACACTCTATAGGAAAACGTGTAATTTCCTACATTTCCTCGAATATCTCGATAATTATCGTTATTTTCGAAAAATTTGTAGACAGCTTATGTAAAGAGAATTGATTGAGCTTTCCGACGCTTTTTTAATTTTTTCTCTAACGTAAAAAACAAGACTTCTGACCGAATATGCGCTCCGGGCTATTGCAGTTCGCGGAGAAGTTTTGCATTTTCCGCCGCGTAATATTAATCTACAAAGCTGATTTTTTGTCTACAAGCAGTTTAGGTACTATTTCGATTAAAAATCACATTCTACCTCCGCTTAAAAGTGACCAAATCTTTGAAGACAAGAAATATAAAAGGGTGAACAAAAATTACATTTTACAGTTAATTTTATTAATAAACAAACTCAGTAATTTAAACAAAATTTCTCAATTTAATATTTATTGTTATAATCGTAGATAAAGTATAGTATTCAACTTGCGGTAATGGTAATAACTCACTTGATGAATTACAGCACGAGCCGTAGGCGTGAGTTATTACCTACATTACCGCTCGTTGAATAATATACTATTATTTCACTCTTTTTTCTTTATTTTACACTTGTCAATAATGACATTGTTTTGATTCACGGAAAGTGTCAAATAAATGCCATTTTAGGATATGGCGTTACAAAATTAGTATATTACATACTGAGATGGAAAGTGTTTCATTATTGTCGAGAGATGAGATAGTTGACCCAGGATGCGAAGCGGCGAGGTCAACTAATTCTCGAGACAGCAATGAAACTTTCCACCAAGGTCTGTATATTATTTTATTCACAATCATCTCCCTTAAAGGACAAAAAGCCAAAAAAATTGTTTACTAAATTTTTAAATAGAATTTTGTTTTTATTAAGCAGGCAATGAACAAAAAATTTTTACGTCAGACGACAAATGTCAAAGTAGTGTCGCGTCGTTTGTGGTTGGAAATCGAGTTCCACAGCTGAAGGTTATTTGAAAAATTCTCTGGAGGGTCAAATAAAAATTGCGCAAATGTTATCCGCAACAACTAAATCTCAGGTACAAGAATCATCGTCTTTACATGGTTTTAACATCACCATCAATAGTCATGAGTCATGAGAACTCCAATGTTTCAATTAATTTGAATCGCTAAAATTTTTAATATATAATTATTTATTTAATTTATTTTTTCAGCTATTTGTAGAATTAATTGCTCTGTATCGAGGTTTCTGTTAAAATAAATAAACGTACTCTCTCTGTCTTTCTTATAATTTATATTTCCTACAGCTAAAAAAAAAACAGTAAAAAACACAGGTTGGCAAACGCTCACTTTTCAACTCGAAAACTGGTAAGAAAGTGGCTACTTTCCAATTGTCGACTGAAGTAGAAATGTCATACTTTCCAACTTTTAACGTGCAAGACAATTTGATTATTTCTGTATGATTGTGAATAATAGTATATTATTCAATGAGCATATAATGATGGCTATTATTCACGAGGGTGAAGTTTACATTATTTGATAGTCGTTGACAAATACTTTTATTCAGTCATACAGAAATAACCAAATTGCCTTACATGTCAAAAGTTGGAAAGTATGACATTTCTACTTCATTCGACAATTGAACTGAATAGTCCAAGATCCCAGAGCTGCCAGACCTACGTCATTTTAGCAAAGCTAATATTTTGACAACAACTAGTGTAATATCTAATTAAGAACGTATGCGTATTTGCTAGTTTGAAAGCGGGGCCCTTTTGTAGAAAACAGGTACAAAAGGTACATACAAATTTTACTCAGTATGTTAAAATATGATAGCTGGTTTATTTTCAACGTGACACACTAACGACGTGGTGTAAGCGTCAACCTTCCAATCTTAAGGTCCGAGGTTCGATCCTGAGCGTTCTCAGCTTTTTTTTTTCAACAAATATTAACTTAAAATGGCGATTACCAAGAAAGAGACAACCGATAGGGAAATATTTATTATTTTTGGCCATAACTTTTTTCCTTGTACGTATATTTGAAAAAAAAAAACTGAGAACGCTCAGGGATCGAACCTCGGACCTTAAGTTCCGGAGAGAGAGAAGAGAGAAAACAAATTTATTTGACATTTCTTGTTACAAGAATGCACCTCATCGGATCCCGGCCCGGAGCCAACCAGACAACCACGGCGCGTAGCGTCGTGGAAAATGTGTGGTTGGACGAGGCGGGTCCGATTTGGTTTAACGATAATGCTTGTTGCAGCTAGGACACCTGTCCGCCTTAGGCAGACTTAAAACTAGGTTAATAAGTTCCGGAGGTTGACGCTTACACCATGTACTTAACGTGCCACTTGTAAAATAAGCCAGCTATCATACTTTAACTTACTGAGTAAAACTTTTATGTACCTTTTATACCTGTTTTCTGCAAAAGGGCCCCGCTTTCAAACTAGAAAATACGCATACGTTCTTAACTAAATATTACACTATTTGTTGTCAAAATATTAGCTTTGCTAAAATGACGTAGGTCTGGCGGCTCTGGGATCTCACTCTAGAAATGTGACATTTCAGGGTGGAAAGTAGCCACTTCAGGGCTCCCAGTTGGTCACTTTTTATGGACCTGGTCCTTATTTCCGGCAAAGTCCTTAAAAAGTCCATAATTTCAAAGTATGGTCCTTAAAGTCCTTATTTTCAACGAACTGCATCAATAATTACGTTTGAATATGGATTGTTTGTTAAGAAACCGTAATGAGCATTTTAAAAACGCACACGCTCACCTTAGCAAAACCCACATCTATGATGTCGCTCGAGCCCTTCCCATAAGTGTGCCCCTATACATGCTAGCGGATGAGTGGGGTCTTCTGCAGACTGAATTTAATATTGAAACGCAGGATAAAGTTGACGAGTATTGGGCCCAGCATTGGGAAAGGAAAACTCTTTCATGTGATTTAAAGTATCCTAGGTTACGCCAGATTGTAATCGCTGCTCTTGCCCTTTTTCATGGCAATGTTTTTGTCGAACGTGTGTTCTTTAGCTTCTGGCAGACGCTTACGGAAGGAAGGGCATCATTGGGTGCATCTATGCTGAATGCTACAAATGCAGTTAAATCAGTCCTTAAATTGTTCGACAATAAGCCACCCAATAACAACTCTTGACTTTGGCCTGTGGCGCCTACAGCTCTTATGGAATGTACTTAGAGGCCTAGAAAAAAAGGAAGGAAGATGATGCCCACAAGAGAAAAAGAGGAAAAAGAAAAGCACCAAGCAAAAATGTCGTGCAAAGCACGACAAAAATTGGAAAGTGATAGAAAATTCCTTTCCGAAGGTGAAGTGAAATTGCAGGCGCTAAGAAAAGAAGAGGAAGACAGCAGACAGCAACATCTAAGGATTACAAGGAGGTAGCATTGGTTCAAGCTATGGTTAAAGGAGCCGAATCACTTAGAAGAGAAGCCAATAAGAAGAGGATGAAATTAGGCAAGCTGCAGTCGTCAGTAAAAAAAAAGTCGGCAGCTACTGGAAGCGGCTGGAACCTCCCCACCTGGTGGATCCTTGAAGCGAAAAGAGCACTAAAAAATATGAACGATCTCATTTAATTATATTTGTTAAGTTGAAATATTTTTTTCAAATTAAAACAGAAAAGAAGTCTTGCATTCGGTGGGATTTGGACCCAAGAACTTAAGTGTTAAATTTATAGTCTGCACAACATTAATGCTTTATTCAATGTTTTAATACAAATATATGCTTCATCGGATCCTAGCCCGGAGCCAGCCAGACAACCAAGGTGAACACCGTCGAGGCGGGTGTGAGGCTGGACGGGGTAGATCCGGTTTGGCTTGGAGAAAAAGAGAAATGTGGGATAGTAGCTCCTGTCTTCTGTAGGCAGGCTTAAAAACTAAGTTAAAATTATGATGTGTCCACATTTTTTTTTTTTTTGGCATAAAGACCGAAGCCATACAGCCAGCCACAGAAAAGAAATTACAAACCTACATTTAACTTAAACAATAACTGATAAAAACTACATGACATACTGTCAGAAACACATGGACCTAAAATTAATATAAAAATAAACACAACACTATAAAAACTGAGTTCGTAGGCAAGAGCACTTAATAATTTTGATTTATTGATACAGGAAACACAACTAAACAAAAAACCCGTCCGTTGGTAATGGGTGGTAGGATGGCCATCTTTGGGAAAAGCCATATAACTGTTGGTGGACACCTTCCCTGCCAGATATGGCCGGGGTAGTGTTCATGGTGGATCGTGTAAGTTTGAGTTGATATATTTTGTTTTATCTTCTGGCCTCGACCGATTTTTCACTAAATCGTTCGGGGAAATGACAACTGTCAAATTTTTGGTTCCAATGATTTTCTACGGGAATTTAGTTTTTGACAGTTTTCGAAAAAAATTTTTAGGTTGGTACCAATGTCTTAAATTGTTTTTAGGTTATGTAGCACTATTTTTAAGTTATGTTTCCGGAAGAATGCCGGAAGTAGCGGAAATAGTTTTTAAAATATGTCACTGTCACTTTTAAAGCTTTATTGGAAGAAACTCACCGAAAGCGTTCCGGTGAGGTTGCTTACACTTGTGGGGCTTGTGAGCGGTTCGCGAAGGCCTTCACACCTTCCGTGGACTTTACAAACGTCGAAAAAACTTGGAATCTCTCGATGCACTTGACACGTAAAAAATACTCAGCATACTGACTGCACGCTTTAACACACTAGTCTATCGAACCTAGGTTAAACTATAAAATATACCTTACACAAGAATAGTATATTATTCAACGAGCATATAATTATGGCTATTATTCACGAGGGTGAAGTTTAAGACACGAGCCGTAGGCGAGTGACTTAAATCACCAGAGTGAATAGTAGCCATTATATGCGAGTAGAATACTATACTTTGTCCACGACAATTAAGTATTTTTGATTAAAGTATTTACTGAAGAAATTTGTAAGTCCCATTTATTTTTAACATTTTAATGTAAAATTATTGTAAATAACGTTGACATTTAAGTTCAATTTGATATGCCGTTCTTTTGACACATAACCGCCTACTCAATAAAATTTAAAAACAAAATTGTATGATAAAAAATTTTGTGGATGGTTCGGAAAAGTACACCAGTAGTTCTAAGAACGAATTAGTATTTTTGGCAATTCTCCAAGGCGTAAAAGATTTGTTTACTGAAATATACAGTTTTCCCAATTTTTTTATTTTAGACAACTAACAAACTTAAATGAACGAGATAAAGATGACGCACAAATTTTGACGTTTAAAATCAATAACAAAATTACGCTTTGACGCATTGTCATGGCTTACTTATAAAATAATACAGTTTGTAGGCGCGTAGGTAAATTGTTTCAGAAACAATGTTGGAGACTCGCGTGTTGCTAATACATGCTGCTTTGAAATAAACTTACTAATGTAGTTTTTGAGTGTTCATTAAAGTACCTCTTCGGCATGTACCATTTGAGTGCTTCCTAGAAACAACACTTGTCTTTTGGTTACTGCAATTTTGACATTTTAAATTTTTAGTAAAAAGTCACTAACGTGATTTCTTATAAACAACTGACTGTCCTCATTATTCACTAGTGAATAATGAAATCATTATTCACTGCAGGGAATAATGGATATCATTATCCTTGAGGAAACACACACATAATGAGTACATTATTTAATAGTCGTGGACAAACGTTATTTTCTCTTTTTTAGTTTTTTTCACGGAAACCAAATCGAAAGAGTACAAGTGTGATATATCGTTGAAATCGGAATTTTTACTGCTTTTCAATGGTACTATTACAAATTGTAAGTAATCATGAAATAAACAACTTGTTGCGCCAAAACGGCACTAAACGTAATCCGATCTCAACCAAAACCTTTTCAGATCTTCTGGAGCACTTTTTTGGGTTCCTGCTACCTCAAAACGTAAAGATTTGATGTTAGCTTAATTTTCGATTTTGGACTAATTGTAGTAACCTCCCACAATTTTATTGTGGGAAGGTTAAAAAGTCAGAAATGATTTCTAGACTTCTAAACAAGAAGTCCAAGACATGTCAGTAAAAGTCTGATGTACATTTCTTAGCCAAGAGACTATTTAAAGTCGTATTACACGTAAGGCAAATTTTCTTTTATGTTAATGACAAATAGAACTTAATTTTTTGTTTATTATGTTAAAGCATTAATGTACGTATTGCGTTTTTAAAATAAAACATGGAAAATTATACAAATCATACATCTTTGGTCCTTATTTGGTCTTTTTTTCGTTTTGATTCAGATCTCTAAGTCCTTAATTTGAGGGGCAATAGCCACTGGGAGCCCTGTAGCCACTTTCTTACCAATTGGAAAGGGAGCATTTGCCAACCTGTGTTTTTTTACTGGTTTTTTCCTGGCACCAGTATCTGTATATTTTATACGCCTTTTCATACCTATTTTTACTTTTTTTGGCAATAAATTTCAATAAACCTTTCTGTAGCTTGCCCGGCAACTTTACTGAGTTCAGGCGGATTACATCCCATTTCACTATCGGTATTATTATCCTGCATTTTCTATAAATAGAGGCAAGGGACAAACACAAAAGACGCGACGCTATTTTGACATTTATCGTCTGAGATTTTTTTGCCTTTTTGTTCTTTAGCCCCCTCCATACGGGGGGGGGGGGATAGAATGTAGGATTCAATATACAGAAATGAAATAGAATATAAAATTCAATAATCGTTGTGAATGACTGAATTTCAATAAATTATTGTCAAAATGCTAGGAATGCTATCATGTAATTCAATACTTCGTCAGTATTAGTTAGAAGAGTAGTTGTTTTGATTGGTTCTCCAATGGTGAGTGTTTTAAACTGTTTTCCTGTAGTATATAAGCGTGACCAGATTAAGGTACCAGTACAGAAAGTAGATAATTTCATATTAAATAAAAAAGTGTGAATGATTGAATTTAAATAAATGATTCAATTATTTTCAATGTATTTTTTTGACATCAAATATTTCCCAGGAATTCTTCGAACTCAGCACAGAAATACACGTCGCACATGATAACAGTTTTCCCAAGTTCCGTGTTTTCTATAGCGTGTGTGGTTTTTTTAACATCGCGGAACTTTGTACTTCGTAATATCCCAGGAAAAATAAATATTAAATATTTGCCAACTTAATAACATGCGTGTGTATGTTTTTTCTATTAAAAGTACGTCGATTTGCTTGAAATTACAGAAAATAAATTGTCGAAGTAATTATCACCTTAAAAGATGCGCTAAATTCCAAATTGAGACTTTCCTACTCTTTTGTCGCTAAAAATTAATACGTTTATTCATAAATTAAATATATTATTTATTACTTTGTAGTATAATTAAATTAGTATAATTCGAATATTCTATTCAGGAAGAAGAGCAGCAGAGTTGCCAGTGGGATCACTAGAATTGATCCCATGTAATCCTTTCTTGTCTGGTTGCCAAAAAAGCAAAATGCATGCCAATAAATGTAACGGGATTTCGATTACAAAGTTAAGCATGGGATTAGGTTCATTTAAAAGACACTGTTAACAATGTTGTGTGGCATATTGAATGTTCCTCGATTATTTTTTATCCTAATTGTAAAGAAAACCGCTGCCCAAGGAATCACTACTTCCACATCCAGATTTGCTCCCCAAGTCCCTCACAACGAAAAAATTTTGTATGTGGAAATAATTGTTTATAGACATTTAATAACATAGTATTTGAAATCGTTTAACCCAAAAACTCATAAAACGATATCCCACATCGGGGTACCCCCCACACAACCGATAGAGGATAGGGGGTGGTAGTGGGATGTAGTAAAAAAATATTTTGTTTCCTTTGGTTTTTGTACCCACACTAAATCACATTTTTTTCACCTCCTTTTATAATGGGGTGAGGGTAGAAATTAGTAATGCCCTCCGATTAAAGAACTTATATCTAGATACATAATGGCTACCTTTTCTTCATATACCTTATTTGCTCCTAACATAGTCACATTATATGTCCATTAAAATGGATAGATGAACATCACATCCCATAGGCAACAGAGGCGGGTATGTGTAGAAGGGAAAATGTACAATATTGTACCTATTTTATGTGATAATTATTGGTTAACTTCTAGGAATATTAACGCAAATTGAAAAAATACAATAGGTAAAGATGTTTTATTCAAGGGAAATATGCATTGGAAGGATATTATTTATAATATTATTATTAAAACTATAAACTGAACCTCATCATGTTACGACTATGACCTACTTACTTATGAAACGATCGATTTCTGCAAATGGCACAGCACTGTTGCATGTTGCACTAAATTGTCACTAAACTGTCTAAATATGAACAGAGAATATTATTTAGGTATTAGGCAAATCACAACTTAAAATAAAAAGACTTCTTCACCACATTTTGATCGAAAAAACACGAAAAACACTTATTAACATTAATGACGTATACTGTCAAAACTGTCAAACTGAAATTGTGATAGTCGAACTGAAGCCGACCGTGTACGAGCGGCCGCGAATACGCCGATGGGCCAATTAGCAACTTATGGGAAGAAGTGCCTTAGATTGGGAGTCTTTCGGGATCAGAAAATTCATGCCATTATGTATCTAGATATAAGTTCTTTAATCGGAGGTAATGCCAAATTTTTTTTTGAGACATTGGCTTCTCTTGTATATACTAAATACCAGTTTTATGTACTCTTACCTGCTTGATTTACCTATTTACCCCCATTTACCTCAATTTACCCCCAACCCTTCAACGGAATAAGATGAAAATGCTAGATTGCATTTTCATCTTATTCCGTTGAAGGGTTGGGGTTAAATTGAGGTAAATGGGGGTAAATAGGTAAATCAAGCAGGTAAGAGTACATAAAACTGGTATTTAGTATATACAAAACAAGCCAATGTCTCAAAAAAAATTTTGGCATTACTAATTTCTACCCTCACCCCATTATAAAAGGAGGTGAAAAAAAATGTGATTTAGTGTGGGTACAAAATTCAGATCTCATTAAAATACATACTTGCACCAAAAAAGACAATATCTTAAACGGTTCCAGAGTAATCGTGTGTACAAAAAAAAAGTTACAGACAGATCGACGGACAGAATTTTTTGCTCAAACTTAAAATCTCGACGTTTCATGACATTCTAAGACTATTTGAACAATAAAACTTTAGAAAAAATACTTCCACTGGATATAAAAATAATTATATAAACAAGGTGCCATTTTTATCTAAAATTTATGCTTCCGAGACATTGCCCACATGTTCTGGGACACTATGTGTATTTTAAAATATTACTTTATTAATAATAAATATAATATTTTTGAAAATATATTCATTTTCAGGTATTTTGTGAAATATTGCGCTCCCGCTGGGATCCCTCACGATTGGAGGAAATCCTGCATGAATCCCGCGAGGTTGAAAACGATGCAGTATTACAAATCCTACGTGCATCGTATGACATCCCAACATTTGCATAGCCAACTTGAATTCGTTTTCTTTGAACGTTTGTTAAGAAATTTGAGTAAAACCAAATAAACCCCTCAAGTATTGACCTTTGACACCATCAAATTCTTCAATATATACCTCTATTGAGGTTAGGGAAACAGTTAATAGCTTAAAAAATTTTAGTTGCACTGATGTATATGGTATAAATAGCTTAATCCTTAAAGAAACTATTGACATAACTATACACCCACTTACTCTTCTTATTAATGCCTGTATTCGCGAGGGGCAGTTCCCTGATGTATTAAAAGTTACCAAAGTTTTACCTCTTTTTAAGAAAGACAACATTAATGTTATCGACAACTACCGTCCTATCTCCATCATCCCCATGTTTGGAAAAATCATTGAAATTATTCTCAAAAAAGAGAAGAGGGCGAACATGTAGCTGTTAGCTTCTGCTACCTCCCCAAGGTCTTTGACTGTGTCTCACATGAAATACTTCTGGAAAAGGTTTTTATGGTATTCGAGGCCATGGCGCAGCCAGGGGGGAGCCATGGTGCCCCCCCCAAGCCGTCTTCCATGAGCCAAAAAATAAAGAAGCAGTACAAATTATCCCTTGAAACAAATATTTTGTAATTAATGCCAATACTATCTAATAGAGGAATCTACATACACATCCGTTTTCAACCATTTTCTGAAAAATTTTCCTCATCCTCTGGGGAGGCCGGTTCTATTGCCCCCCCAGGTGAATTTTCTGGCTGCGCCACTGTTCGAATCTTTTCTATTCCTATCTTAACAATAAACTTCAATGTGTCTCTATAGATCATTTAAACTCAGAGCTTCTTCCGGTTAAACATGGGGTTCCTCAAAGCTCTGTTTTAGGGCCCCTACTCTTTATATTATACGTCAATGATTTTTTCACTTTATGTCACCAAAAAAATGCATCGCTTATGCTGACGATACATCCATTATTCATTTTAATTTGGGTATTCCTGACCTAAGTGAGGATAGCTTTAATTCTATAAAACAAGCTGTTGCTTGGTTCTCCTCGAATAATCTTAAAATAAACGAAGAAAAAACCCAACAAATCGTTTTCTCAACAAATAATTCACTAATCAAGGTTAACAGTGTTGTTTTTGATGATACTCTAAACTGGTCCAATCATGTGGAGAAACTGTCACACAAATTATCAAGTTCAATATTCATGTTACGTAGGTTAAAAAAATCAAGTCTGTTCTAAAACTTTAAGAACGTGCTATTTTTCATTATTTCATTCTCATATTAATTATTTTATCCTCCTATGGGGTGGATCATCTCGGGCAGCTGTAATCTTCCGCCTGTAGAAGAAAGCAGTCAGGTTAGTTGTTAATGCAGGTTGGAGGGACCACTCACTTTTTACCAATATTTAAGTGTCTTGGTATAATGCCGGTTCCTTCTCTTTACATTTTTATGTTACTTTACTTGAAATTCACAAGAACATAAATTCTTTTTGTACTGTCTCAGGTTTTCGATCCTATAGCACTAGGTCTGCCAATCAACTTAGGCAGCCTCGTCTTAGATTAACAAAATCACAGAAAAACTCTCTAAACCTTCAATTATACAGTCACATTCCTAATGACATAAAATCTCTTAATTTTAAGTTTCAAGAACATAATAAAAAAAAACACATTTTTTAAAAAAAACACAGATAGTATACATATAACATTAAAAATGAAGTGTAAAATATATTACAAGTTTAAAAAACAGACATAAAATGTAAAAACCGCTGCCCAAGGAATCACTACTTCCACATCCGGATTTTCTATCCAAGTCACACAACGAAAAAATTTTGTATCTGGAAATAATTGTTTATGGAACTTTAATAATATAATATTTGAAATCCTCTACCCCAAAAACCCATAAAACAATACCCCACATCGGTAGTGGGGTGGGGGTGGTGACAGCGGGTGGGAGTGGGGGGAGGATAAAGTAAAAAAATATTTTGAGGTTTCTGGTTCTTACCCCCCAACCTTTCGACGGAACAAGATGAAAATATAATCTAGTTCTAGATCTCGTTAAAGTACATACGTGTACCAAATTTCAAGTCAATATCTCAAACGGTTCCAGAGTAAACGTGCGCACAAAAAAAGTTACAGACCGACAGACAGAAATTTTTTTTTCGCTCAAACTTGAAATCTCGACGTTTCATGACATTGTAAGCCTATTTGAACAATAAAAATTTTTAAAAATTTTTTTGTCGTTACTATACTTCCACTGGATGTGGAAGTAAAAACAAGGATAATATAATAAATAAAAAACTGCCATAAAACAAACGACGTCAGTTACACAGTATATTACATAACAGTCATGGGGGTAGCCATAAAATCTTCAATTGTATAGAAACAAAATTTCAAAATATGGTTTCTAATGATAATTTTAAATTTCTGAAAATTTTGTTGTTTTATATTTTCAGGTAATTTATTATATAAGTTCAAGTTTAATGAGTTTTTAATTGATTTTGTTAAGCGGTATTTAGGAGGTTTTAACAAATTGGCCGACCTCGTGTTGTAGTTATGTAGCTCAGATGGAGTTACATACACATTCTTATTTTTATGAATCTCTAAAAGAGAGTAGTAAATATATAGGCAAGGAATAGGCATTATACCATATTCAATAAACAATGGTTGACAGTGTTCTCTGAAGCCTGCTCTAGTTATAATTCTTATAGACTCTTTCCGTTGTCGAAATATTTTTATAGCGCTGCTCGAGTTACCCCAGAGTATAACCTCGTAGCTTATTTGGGAGTGGATTAATGAATAGTACACTGACAGCAAAGTGTGTAGTTGTAGAACAGTTCTTAATCTTCGCAAAAGAAATAAATAGCTTGATAGCTTATTGCTGAGTTGCTCAATATGATTGTTCTAACTTAAAGTATCATCAAGAACTATACCGAGTAAATTGACACTTTCTCCCTTCGTTACGTCATATCTGGTAGATAAAAATAGTTTTTGTGTTTTGTCACGATTTAGTTTAAGTGCATTAGCATTATACCAAAGTTCCGCTGGCCTTTCAGATTCATCAATGGTATCTTGTAAACTATTAATATTCTTTGCACTAGCTGTGAGAGTTGCATCATCAGCAAACATAATACTACTAGGGAATAAGTAATAAAATAAATCATTTACATAAATTATGAACAGTAGAGGCCCCAGCACAGATCCCCGAGGCACTCCATGTTTTACTGTTCTAAAATAAGATGTCATATTGTTTTGTGAGACGCATTGTTTTCTATTCTCCAGGTATGACTTTAATAAAGACAACGGTATACCCCTGACTCCGTAAAAACTAAGTTTTTCGATAATGAGAGTATGAGAGACACAGTCGAAGGCCTTGCTGAGATCACACAGATAATTGCAGTGTGTTTACCTTCTTCAAGGCCTTCAACTTGTTGGAAAAAAATCAACAAAGCTGTTAGGATCAACACTAGTATCAGTATTATTACTTTTCCGGCCACTATTACTTTCAAAATGAATTAATTTCCAGCTATCCCTGAATTTATTATCAGAGTTATTTATAAATAAATCGTAAGCTGTTTTTTTGGCTCTGATTATTTCATTTTTATATAAATTTTTATAAGTGATATAAGCAGCTTTATCATTAGGATCCCTTGTTGTACAATGGCTGTAAGTGTATCTCTCATATTACGTAACTCGTTGTTAAACCATTGAACTGGTGCCTTTTGTATATGTAATGATGTGTATTGTGTAGGTATACATTTTTATATTATGTATTTTCTATTTTTGATTTGCCAAAAACGTATTTTGTAACTTGGTCAAATAAAATATCTATCAATATAAACAATATATAAAAGAAATGACAGTTAAAAAATTATGAGGTTCATTTGTAAACATTTTTCAAATGAAATTTCCACACTCACTAACACTTTAGTAAAAGTAGCTTATTCTCGTAAGAAGTAAAAGTGACAGTTGAAAATAATCAATTGTTGTTTATTTAATAAGTTAAAACAATAAGTAGATATTCATTTTTTTGCGAATGTTGAACGTTCATACATGTTTTTATCTTCAAGTTTCAATCTCATGTCTAGAAACTGATCCAGTGATTTACTGATTATATAGGAAACGATATATCGCTAAAAAATAAATAATTACCTACTTATTGTTACATAACACTTTTATTTTGCATTTTATTTAAAACATTGTTGCAAATTATTTAACATAATATTTTGATAGATTGTGACCTTGAAAATTATGCCTGTAATGTTATTTTATTATTAATATTAATTAATATTTTATTTGGTGTTGGAGCTGTATGACAAATTGTGACATAAATATGTAAGTGTAGTACCTACTTGTACATACCGGGTGTTAACGGAATCATTAATCTAAATATTACACACATACAATTTTAATAAAATTAATTTTTAATGAGAAATCATACCAAGAACTATAACAAGAAGTTTTAAAATTTGATTGATTTTAGATTTTATTAATAGAGATCGAGGTTGGGGGGTCGCGAGAGGGTAAACTTGTTTTTTCTTTTCGTAAGGCTGTCGTGGTTCGAAAAAGGTTGAAAACCGCTGCTCTAGTAGAAGCAGTAGTATTCACTTCTACAAAAGCCAACATGTTAATTTCTGTCGCTTCATCAACGATAAACGCTGCACTTCCTCTCCTGATTTGTTTCTCCACAATTGCAAAATATTGAAAACAAGGATGATGTCTGTTTGGATAACTTTTTGCATACAAATCTGCGGCGTTTTTGGAATTTTCGTGGCATTGCCCAGAAATTAATGTCCACATTTTCATCCCTTGTACACATGTCAAACAATAATTACAATAATTAATAAACAACAACAAATTTAAAGATAAAGACCAAACTTATTAAGTTAGGGCCTTATTACTGATTAATAAAAATAGACTGCTAATTACAGGTTAGATTTCCAACCTACAAACCAGGCAGAAATTTTAATAATAGCTGCGCAATTATTATTGTCTATGTATTTATCTTTTTAAATATCTTACTCGTATCGGGGGGTAAACCACTGACGAAATTTGTACAAAAGATTACCCCTTTGGGATTGAGTTCCTCTGAGTTCCTTCTGAGTTCCTCAGAGTTCCTTGGAGTTCCCTGAGTTCCTCGAAATTCCTCCTAAGTTCCACGGAGTTCCCCTGAGTTCCTTCAGAGTTCATCGGAGTTCCCTGAGTTCCTCCCTTTCAACTTTCCTTGATCTGACCACTCTTTACCTACAGTTTTTTTTTAAATAAATTCAAGTTGCGATAATAAATTAGGAAATCATAAAATTAAAGAAATAATCTGGTCAATAAATAAAACAGTCAGCGATTTGATCGTGCCTCAACCCCACAACTGTACACTAACCGCTATAGAAGTTGCTCTTTCGAATTACAACAATTGAGTAGATTAGATCGTTGGTTTACAAAAAGCATTGGAAAGGTGAACCGAACTGTCGCTTAACGAGTTTCTAATAACCAAAATACAGAACACTTAAAAGATATGAGCGAAATTAGCACGTTCGTCGTACTTGTCATGTGAAACTATATGGGAACAGATGAGCGGTCGACCGCCGAGTGATGTGACGTCACACTGCGTTTTCGCGCACTCTATTTTCTATAAGGAATTGAAAAAAAAATGTAATATTTTGCACTTTACTAATTACAAGGTATACTTTCGAAATATAAATTTTAAAAAAACGCTAAATGAGCCCATTGTGTTCGCCGGACCACATCTCGTAGGCTTCAAAATACCTCAAATAGAGAAGTAATTATTATTGAATAGAATAAACTATCCTGGAAAATTATGTCCAAAGTCACTAATTAATAATAAAAAATCGCTGCCCAAAAGGAATCACTACTTCCACATCCAGATTTTATCCAAGTTTCTCACAACGAAAAAAATATTGATACTATATTTGCACTCCACTATGTGGCAATAATTGTTTATGGAACTTCAATAACATACCCTAAAAACCTAAAAAACGATATTCCACATCGATAATGACGGTAAGGGCTGCTACTGGGGTGGGTGAAGTAAAAAAATTTGAGGAATTTGGTTCTTGTATACACACTTAATCACAATTTCAATTTTTTCACCCCTTTAATAATGGGGTGGAGGTGCGGTAAAATGGAGGTGGCTAATACCAAAAAAATTGTTGAGACCTTAGCTTCTCTTATAAGTTCTAAATACCAATTTCGTGGACTCTTGCTTGATTTACCTATTTACCCCACATTTACCCCTATATACCCCCCAACCCTTCAACGGAATAAGATCAATAAAATATAAATACGTACCAAATTTCAAGTCAATATCTTAAACGGTTCCAGAGTAATCGTGCACACAAAAAGAAAGTTACAGACAGACAGCCAGAATTTTTTTTTTGTGCACAACCTTAAAATCTCGACGTTTCATTCTAAGCCTATTTGAACAATAAAAATTTTCAATTTTTTTTTGCGTTACTATATTCCACTAGATGTAGAAGTAAATGTAGCAAAATCTCGTGCAAAATAGAATGTCTAAATTGGTACTTTTGTAATTTGACTTTCAAAACGAGTAGGTTCAAAAGATATTGAGAAAACTACAGATAATTTTTTTAGAACTGGAGACGGGCATGGAAATTTCCTTTAAAAAATGTTATTATACGGTTATTAATGCGAGAGAATTGATAGTTTTCATGCTAAAGTTGGAAATTGTTGTTTCCTCATCATTTTACGGAGTTATGTTTTCGACTTTAAATATCGATCGAGATATCAATTAATTTCTAGTAATATTTTCAATTTTAACCCGACAACGACACTCAAAAGACTTCCGCTGCTTTCGAGGCTGTGTTCTTTCAATATAATATCAAAATGGATTTCAACGTTTTCCGAGACGTTTTCTCATTTTTAGTTCATTCTACTTCCACATCCAGTGGAACTATAGTAACGACAAAAAAATTTTTTAAAATTTTTGTTGTTCAAATAGGCTTAAAATGTCATGAAACGTCGAGATTTTAAGTTTGAGCGAAAAAAAAATTTCTGTCTGTCTGTAACTTTTTTGTGCGCACGTTTACTCTGGAACCATTTAAGATATTGACTTGAAATTTGGTACACACATGTACTTTAACGAGATTATATTTTCATCTTGTTCCGTCGAAGGATTGAGGGGTAAATTTGGTGTAAATGGGTAAATCAAGCAGGTAAGAGTCCATAAAATTGGTATTTAGCATATACAAGAGAAGTTAAGGTCTGATTTTTGGCATTAGCCACCCCCACCCAATTATTAAAGGGGATGAAAAAAAAATGTGATTTAGTGTATGTACAAGAACCAGAAGCCTCAAAATATTTTTTACTTCATCCACACCCACTACCACCACCCCCACCCCACAACCGATGTGGGGTATCGTTTTATGGGTTTTTGGGCTAGAGGATTTCAAATATTGTATTATTAAAGTTCCATAAACAATTATTTCCACATACAAAGTTTTTTCGGTGTGAGTGACTTGGATAAAGAATCTGGATGTGGAAGTAGTGATTCCTCGGGCAGCGGTTTTTCAGTTAGAATTTTGTTAATTATTCACTCTCGTATTCACTTATTTCGTCGTAATTTTTTTACTACTTACTACTACTATTAAATAATTAAAACGGCTTGCATTACATGTATGTTATTCGAGTTTGTTTTGATTTTAACTATTACACATGCTATGTAGTGATTTTATTGGGTAATAACTAGACGCGCATGCAAGCACGCATGCGTAAAATGACGTTAGTGTCACGCGTGTCGCAGGAGTTCCTTGGAGTTCCTCAAGAGTTCCTAGAGTTCCCCCAGAGTTCCTCCAGAGTTCCCCTGAGTTCCCCTGAGTTCCTCAGAGTTCCTCGGAGTTCCTTGGAGTTCCTCTGATTTCCTCTGAGTTCCCTTAGAGTTCCTGTAACTTGTACAAAAGATTTCCCCAGCGGTTTACCCCTGGACTCGTATTGACATTCTCGCCAATTTTTATACAATAAAGTGTAGTATCTACATTTTTTTTTAAATGTATCTTCTGTCTCTGATATGTTTATATTTTTTCCAATTTTGTAACTGACTTACCATATATACAACTTTGTATCATTAGTGGTTAATAAACATTATTATTATTATTATTATTACACTAGGCCGCCAGGCGGCGCAACCGGCTGTGACACCGGTGGCTCAGTTGGTGAATCTTGCCGGGCAACTGGTGGCGCAGCCAACAACTACGCTAGTTCCGGTTAGCTCCCAGCGAGCAGTCTGTTTTTTCTGTCTTCGAGTAAAAACACACTAGGCGTTTTTCGCCGAGTCGGCAGCCGACTCGGCAGCCGCCTGTAACAACACACACGAAGCGGTTTAACTAGTTGTCGCAGAAAGCATCAAAATACAACGTTGTCAGTTCAGTAGTACAGCTAGGAGGAAGAATTAATTCTGTTGGGTTTATTATATTGTCAATCAAAAAAAAGAAAAAATAGGCGTATGTGGGAACATCCAATTGTTAAGGAACGCCAGACAAAAAGTTTATATAATACCTATCACCCATTCTTGTCTGTTATTTCACGCAAAGTATTTGTAAACAGATTTGATTTGGCAAGCACGCATCAAATTTACGACTGAAACACGCAGCCTCGTGTGTGCGGTTACATGTAATACCTCAGATAAACAAAGAAATATATGGATAAATAATACTTTCCGTCTCCGCGTAAGATATATCACGTATTCATTGTTTACATGTCTATCGAGGCGTTCATTGGTTCTCTTCCGAAGGACGTTGACAATTGTTTACATTTTCTTGTGCCGCCATATTGTTTTATTGCTTTTAACGCTGTTTTTATCCAGTTATAAACAATTTTGTGTTGATTTTGCAGTTTAATCACGTTTTATACGGTTCAAAAATGACTAAGGATTGTTTAATTTACTAAAAGACCTACAAAAGGGAGTAATCTCGTTCGTTTTATATGCAAGCATAGTTGTGTACATAGTCGTAGGTTAGGGTTATAGTTAGGTTTATTGTCTTATTGTTTTGCTGATCTAGCAATAAATAATTTTTCCTTCGTCTTTACACTCAAGTAAAAAACGTAAAAAGACAGTTGTGTGATTATCAGATAGATAGATAGATTAATAGATTTAGATTTATTTCTCTAAATTTAAATGTTACATAAGTATACCTATTTAAATTTGGTACGAGTATTTCAAACTTTACAGAATGTTTACATTATTACATAATAATAGACTGTATTAACTTTTCAAAATAATAATGCACTGGGTTCGATCCCCAGCTTTAAAATTGGCAACGTTATATGTAATGGATGTATATCTGCGTTTTTCTAAATGTGTAACCCCCTTCTGAACAGTCTTGACTTTGAAATTGTTGGGGTTGCCAGATATATGTGGTACGTTATGTTGTTATTCCGTAGGCTCCCAGAAAATATTACGCTTAGAAAAAAGTGACTCGCTGTCCTACAGGTAACTGACCAAAATTTGAAGCATTTACAATTACGTATGATTTAATCGTTTCAAGTTTGATGACTTTTATGTAACCCGGACAGGAAAAAGATGTTTAAGAAAAATGTTTGTTTCCTAGTAGTTTTACCAAGAGACTCATTTCACTTCCGTTATCGTATCAAGTTATCGTTATCTCGTTATCTTCGTCGTTATCTCATATAATTTGCTTTCTAATACTAACAAGAGTCGAGTCGAGGCTACTCTCTGCTTTATCTTTGCATTTACTGGAATTAATTCAGAATCGATACCTACAGACCCGACGAGAGAGGAGGGGTGCGGGGGTGATGCCCCCGGGCTTGTCTAGGGGGCCCGGAAATTTTAAACTTTTTTGAGGGTCCATATTTTCTCTCCACGGCCCTGCCAAGATACCGATATAAATTAAATTTACTAAGTTAGAAAATTAACTGCAATTTATTATATTTTTTAATAGCCATATCAGATTGAAATAATTTGATGGGTTGTATCGAAAACAGATTTGATAAAGAATCTGTTATCTTTATCGTAACTATATTCAACAATATTAAAATTAAAAACTGGAAGTAATGGTGCGGGAGCTAAGTGGCTTTTTCGGGCACTCATCGTTACAAGCATTTTCTATGCGCTGATTAATTCTATCGAACTTGACAAAATAGACTTCTGGCTTATGTCAGCCCGTCGAGTTGGCCATGGTTCAAGATATAAAAATCAGTGAAATTATATCATCGTTACAAAGCCACGTTTTTTTGTGTGTACACATTTTATGTTTAGAATGAATAAAATAAGATCGCCAGAAAGTGTGGGCCATCAGAGGCGCAACCAGGAAAGTCAAAGAGGTAAAAAAACGAAGTTATATAACATCATCGTTACAAACCAGAAAAAATTCCCAGAAAGAAAATGTTTAGGATTTTTGAAGAAAATTGGATTTTTTTCCGCATATTTCATCTCAGAACTCTAAACTCATCGTTACAAGTTCTGGCTCCTTTTTAAAACGTAAATAAGCTCCTTCAACAATAGAATAGCCTCCCCGTAAAGTTCTTAGTGTCAACAAAAGTACTATAGGCTCTTAAATATACAGGAATTTAACACTTTCGGCTAATTTGCGCCTCCTGACGGCCCACACTTTCTGGCGATCATATTTTATTCATTCTAAACGTAAAATGTGTACACACAAAAAAAATGAGCCTTGTAACGATGACATAATTTCACTGATTTTTAAACAGTGTTCGTGACGCTCCTGACAGGAGGAGCCCCGCCAGAAGTCGATTTTATGAATTGTTTCATCTATTAAACCATAAAAATATCTCAAAGTTCATAAAGCGATGAGCTGCCGAAAAAGCCACTTAGCTCCTGCTCTATAAGGTAGTGCATTATGTAGAGTATATTTGTTTACAATATAGAGATTTAAAAGTAATATGTTATTTTTGTTTTATGTATATGGTACGGGTAGCGTATGACCAGATTCATTATACAGTATCGGAAAGTCTTGGATTAGGCATGCAAACAGAGCTGCCTACGCACATGTGGTGAGGAAAGCAGGTGGCACAAGTAGGATGTGTTATACGATAAAAAAAATAGCCTAGTTGTTTCGCTCTCGCTTGCTCTTATTGTCATACCTAATCAAACGCTTGCCGGTACTGTTGAGTGATAAGTATGTAAACTTTTAGATGAATATGTTATACTGTAATATGAAAAAATACTAGTTGGTTTCATTTATATGCTAACATATATAGATGTTTTTATATTTTCTTGACCGTTGATATCAAATTAACTTGATGCAGTTATATCCTAGGTTATTAGTCTTTATAATAAAATTACTCTTTTCTTACGTTTCGGATTATTCAACCATCGTCAGAGAACTACAATTAAGTGAAGACCAATATTTTTTTAAATGCTATTTTGTATACACATACAATTTAAATCCATGTGTATAAAAAATATTTGTCTTCATTTAATTGTAGTTCTCTGACGATGGTTGAATAAACCGAAATGTAGCAAAAATAATAATTTTATTATAAAGACCGCATAACCCCAGGATATACCTATATCAAGTTACTTTTATATCCTAACCAAAAGTTAATTTTTTTTTACTCAGAAAATGTAGAGTAACTTATCGTTTAAGAACCATTTAACTTTGAGAATTGACAGTTCAATACTTTCATTTCTCTTCAATAACACATTTTGTAAAAATTCTAACCAAACAGTACTCTTTTTGTCTCAATAGAGTCGTATTATTGTCAGATATAGTATTAAGTAATAGTCGAGAACATTAATCGATTATTTTAAAAATTTTAACCCCCTTATCTGTCTACGCCTCTGATTAGGCGACTCCATAAACATAAACATTCCTCTCCACTCTGCCCCTTTGAAGGTTATGCTCCCTACACACAACTTCTGTGTACTTCAAATGAGATTATTTATCCATATATCTTTGTTTATCTGAGTGTAATACCCATATACGAGAGGACGAGCGCCAACGCCCCTCAACGAGCGGCCCATGGTCCAGACGATGTGCCGAGGCGTGTCGCCTAAGATCAAAATCACGTGTGTGCGTTTCTATGATTTAGTATAGAACCATGTGCCGAGTCGTCTGCCGACTCGGCGAAAAACGCCTAGTGTGTTTTTACCCTTTCCTCGCATTCTGCACACTGTTTTATTTACGCGAATTGTGTACTTCAGTATGTCTGGTGAACTGCAAATTGTCACTGCGGAAAGGAGTGGAAGTGAAAGTATAGATAAGATAAAAAAAAAAGAAAAGCAAGAACCAGGAAGAAGCCCTGAAAGAGTGCCAGAAGTAATATCAACCTTTATTAACGACAGTAATTCAAAGAAAGACTATTTAGACATTCTTAAGTAATTAAAAAACTTGTCTAAACACAGTTCATCAAAAAGAGTATAGTACAACCCTTTAGATTCCCTTAACGATAGCATAGGGTGTACATGCATCTTTCTCTCCCTTCGTCTTCTCCTTTTCATTAAAAATACAAGGAGGAGCATATATGTATACTTGTTGTCCGACATGTTCTCTCATCACTTAATAATACGACTCTTTCCGATGATACGTATGGTACGAATCTTTGCAATGGATACGGTTTCGTATTCGTATCTAGTGTATACTGACTTAATGCGAACAATGCGATTCGATTTCGTATCGGTAGATACGTTTTATGGGTTAACCCTTTCCAACTTCTGTTCTCTTGTCGAGATTCACAATACATAACGACTAAAAAAAAAAAAAAACCTAGACTGTCATACATCTGTTTATATTTCTCAATAGTTTTAAGGATTTAAGACCAAAATGTTGTTGCATAGGCAAATATACGATATACCAATTCAATTGTACAATAGTATACAATTATGCGCAGTTTGATTTTCGCGCATACTACACGGGGGGGGGGGCAGTAGGGGCAATTGCCCTCCCCCAGAAAAGTATTTGTTACGTTTTCAAGGCGATAAATTTTTTTTGTATTTTTCATTTGCACCTCCTCCCATGAGGCGAAAAAAATTGTTGACATTTCGAGGCGAGCGAAAAATTTTTTTTGGATCTTTATTTGCACCCCCCCCCATGAGGCGAAAAAATGTTTTCAGATTCCGAGGGGAGCGAAAAATTTTTTTACATTGTCAATAGGATTCTCTGTATGAGGCGAAAAAATTTTTTTTTGGACTTTCATTTGCACACCCCCCCCCCCCCTATGTGGCGATAAAATTTTTTTAGATTCCGAGGTGAAAAATTTTTTTCAGATTCCGAGGGGAGCGAAAAATTTTTTTACATTGTTAATAGGATTCTCTGTATGAGGTGAAAAAATTTTTTTTACATTTTTAATAGGATTCTCTGTGAGGTGAAAAAAATTTTTTTTTTGGATTTTTATGTGCACCCCCCCCCCCCCCCCCCCCCCCCAGTAACCTTTCTGGATCCGCCCTTGGCATACTAGCATCTTGATATACGTTTAGTACGAAATACAAATACGAAACTTCTGATACGAATCTTTCTGCATACGATACGAATCTTTGAAAAGAGTCGTATTGCCCATCACTATTACAGACTGACGATGTGATGGCCAAACCGAGTGGTAGCGGGACTGGCTGCGCCACCTGGCCGCCCAGTGTAATAGGCTCGGTATGATTAGGGTTGCCAACCGTCCCGATATATCGGGAAGGTCGTCGGGACAGTCACCATTATTGACCTCTGTGTCTTGACGTCACGATAAAAACAATTAAATTTCTTAAAATAAGGAGCAGTTTTAATTTTATTAAAGAGACAATGATATATTTTTCTTTAACATATGCCTTTTTATTAGGGAAATACAGTGTCCCGATATAGTTTCCGGACATTTATGGCAACCCTAGGTATGATACAGTGCCCCGCCACGACTCTCCGCCACCCGTGGCTGCCGATGTGGTCGCGGGGCACGGCAGCCGGTCAGCCGCCAGTTTGTGGAAACGCCACCGGCTGCCCTAATCTAATAGGCTCCATAACAATCAATGCCCAATGACGAGCAGCGTCACCGGTGTCGCAGCCGGTTGCGCCGCCTGGCGGCCTAGTGTAAATAAGGCCCTTTAACAATACACTCGTACTTATTATTATCTGTCAAACTTCTTTTTATTTCCACAGCACACTTCTTTTGTTTGCAGCGTTGTTTTGTTGATAAAATGAATGTTTTGAACAGGGACGGATGGGAAGGGGGGGGCAAACGGACAAATGCCCGTCGGGCCGGTGGCTCTGGGGCCAGGCAAGGCCGGTCCGAGGTAAATAGGCATTTGTACCGGCGAATAAAAAAACCCGACGGCCAAAAGAAATTTAAAGGGCAGCTCTTTTCTCTCCTTAATCCTTACTTAGAACGAAATATTTTCAGGCTGCTATCTCGGCCACTCGCATAAATGCCAGATGTCATTTATCATTTATAAAAAGTTATTAACTTAATCACCTAATTTTGCATGTTCGTTCCAAATTCTTTCTTTTTCTTTTGACCTCTGAAACTTTTTTGTTTTTTTTTTAATGTTTCGAGATGTTTATATAGACAATATTAGTCGTAATTATTATTGATTTATTTATTATTCATACTGTTAAAATGTTTAAATTTTTTATTTCGTTCTTTGTCTTTCAATGTCAATAAATTTTAATAAAGAGTATGGATGTTTAGTGGCGTTTTTAAAAATGTTACCAAGATGGTAGCAGTCTGCTTTAGATCGTGGTTGTCAGATTACGTTTTAGTACTTTGAACCTTTAAGTAATTTTTGCAATTGCATGAAAAAAAAGAAAATGCGTTTGACGAAACCTATTTTTCGACGAAAATGTTTTTGCTACTCGAATTTCTAACTTTTCATTTTAGAGCGTTTGACCTTGAAAAATACAAAATTTTCGCCTCCGGCGCATTTTTCCCCTTATGCCTTGACCGACAAAAAAAATTATTTTTCCCTATCCTCCTCAAATTTGAGGTTCTAGTTCCACGCTTGATTGGGCCAGTTTCCTAAAATTGCCAGGGCCGGTTGGACTGACCTCATCCGCCCCTGGTTTTGAATCTAGTTTTTATTCGATTTCCACGGCATACTTGATAAGTGTATTTTCTCGATATTTTAATTATTATCCACCAAGGAACTTGTGTATTTGAGTTAATCTCAAACCGAATTAGTGATTTCGGAAATTTTGGTTTGTCATAGCTACTAAACCAATTCGAAAAATTTCACGTTTACATTTTTCTCTTATTGTTTTAGTCAATTTAATTGATTTTAGTGCATTCACTGTACTCTAGATGCAAAAATAAAAGTAGCCCTAAAAAAATCAAGTAGTCTAAAATGTATTTTTTTTTTAATTTCAAAGCTGGGGACATTTGTGGGGAAACCGGAAGTGATGGAAAAGTGTCAAATTATGAAAAATTTGCCGTTTTTGGTATATAATTACCCCTGCTAAATTTAAGATTGAAAACTCGGGAAACTATGGCTTGTCTAGTGATTCCGTTGACACCCGGTATAGCTTTTGCTGAAAATAAAAGTTCCTTGATAGAGTAGCAAAGTAGGAAAAAATATGGTGGCAACTGTTGGAAAAAATGATAAAAGAAGAAGACAATCCGATTTTGTCATTTCTGAAAAATAACACAATTTTCGAATTTTAAAAATAATTTCCACGAGTTTCACAGACTATTTTCGCAAGTATGTTTGAACTACTTGCGCGTTAATAATGATAATTGGAAAATTAACTGAATGAAGTCAGTGAAATATACATTAAATACCCAGGGCCGGTTTTGTGACTAGGCCTCATAGGCCAGGGCCTAGGGGCGCCACCTTGTGGGGGGCGCCATTGTCTTTCGTCTTTGTGGTTAGTACCCATAAACAGAAAAAAAAATTTTGGGACTAAAAAAAGTTTTTTTTGGATTTCTCCCCCCCCCCCCCCCGGCCCTTTAAAAAATTTTTTCGGGTATTAATACACAAGAGGTCGATTTTTTACCAGGGTAATTTTTTTTTACAAAAACCTGTTTTCCCATGAAAATTATTCGAGAATTAAGGGCATGGAAAAATCGCGACACGCAGTGGAGCGATTTTTCCTACGTCCCTTAATTCGAGCATAATTTTCATGGAAAACAGGTATGAGTCATTCAAAAAAACTTTACCCAAGTAGAAAATCAACCTCGTGTGTATTACAGAAGATTAATATATGATTAAAAGATATTATCTAGAATAATTAATAAAACGACAAAACTGTATAATTAATGTTTTAAAAATAACGATTTATAATAAAAAAATAAAAACATTAGAAAATGTTCTTTATGATGTTATAACCCCAGTCAGTCAAAATATTTGCAAGTTCATCATAGTAGTCATATCTTTTTCGAGGGAATAATACTCTTTGCAAAAAGCTTTAAATTGTTTCCATATAGAATTTTTAGTGTTTCTCGTTTTAACTGGGACACTTTCATTCATAGCTTCGTTAATATTTTCTTGTGCAACTTCACCAAATCGCTTTTTCTCATTCATTTTGTGTACAGAAATAAAGATAAAAACGTGAAATGTCAGATTTTAATAATTTCAATGACTTTTTTAGTTTGACACATGGCTACTATGAAAAAAGTAACATACATTTTTCTCGATTTTTTCCACTTATCGATAACCGTTTTTCTCACTTTAGACAAATCCTATTGGTCGATTTTTTTTGAAAATGTACGTTTTGATTGGTTAATAAAGTAAGAATATATTAATCGGGCTAAATTTTTTTTTTTTATTTCTCCCTCCCGCTCTTCAAAAAATTTTTTCATACTAAAAAAAGTTTTTCTTGGATTTCTACCTCCCCGCACTTTAGAAATTTTTCCAGACTAAAAAAAAGTTTTTGTCCCCTGCCCATAAACTAATAATAGCAAGCGGGAGGGGGGCGCAAAATTGACCTGGGCCTAGGGGCAATTTTTATCTAAAACCAGCACTGTAAATACCTACCATTTTTTAATTAAAAATAGTAGTAATTTATATGCAGCAAATGCCTAAAATGGTATTTTTTTTTCACGAATGGGAAGTTTGACGCACGAGGTGAGTCAATATTTGTAAAAGCTATGCAATTAAAAAAAAAGATAAACTTTACAAATTTATGGCAAAATATAATTGTTTAAATAAATTATGATTAGTTAAACACATTGAAAAACATTAAAATATTAATACAAACTAATCACTAATTAATAATAATTTGTGTAAATAAAATTTGCAAATAAATAATAATAAACGGAAAAAAAATACTTATCCTATTTTTGCAATTACACATGTTGTACATTTCCAAAATTCCAAAATTTTGAGAAAATGATAAAATTTGATATACAGTGTGTCCCAGGGTAGATGTAACAAGAGGTGTAATGGACCAAAAATTTTTCAATTTTGGAATGGTATTTGGGGATTGAGTCCTGCTTGTTGTAAAACTAAAGTATACCAAAAATGACTTGATTTGGTGTTCTACAGGGTGTTTTATAAGCAAAGTTGTAAAAATCACTACTAATCAAGTACCTTTTTTTCAAAATATGAAAAAATTCCACTAAGAAAAGTTATTTAGAATGCAATTTTATACCTCTATACCAAATTTCAGGAATGTAAAATTATTTTTTTGAACATACCAAAATTTTATGGACTCTTACATACTTGATTTACCCCCCAACCCTTTGACGGAACAAGATGAAAATATAATTCAGTTCCAGATCTCGTTAAAGTACATATGTGTACCAAATTTCAAGTCAATATTTTAAACGGTTCCAGAGTAAACGTGCGCACAAAAAAAGTTAGACAGACAGAATTTTTTTTTCGCTCAAACTTAAAATCTCGACGTTTCATGACATTCTAAGCCTATTTGAACAATAAAAATTAAAAAAAAAAATTGTCGTTACCATCCACTGGATGTGGAAGTAATTATAATTGAAATAATTGAAAATATTTTTTTACCGCCAAACGAACACTTACTAAAAGGTCAGGTAGATCAAAACAGTACAGAGGTAGTCAGTTTTTCTATATTCATCTTAAATGCACCAATTTTAAAAAAACACCCAGATTTTCTATCCAAGTCACTCACAATGAAAAATTTTGTATGTGGATATAATTGTTTATGGAACTTTAATAATATAATATTTGAAATCCTCTACCCCAAAATAGTGGGTGGTGATAGTGGGGTGGTAGTGGGGGTGGATGAAGTAAAAAAATATTTTGAGGTTTCTGGTTCTTGTACATACACTAAATCACAATTTTTTTTTCATCCCCTTTAATAAGGGGGTGGGGGTGGTAATGGGAGTGGCTAATGCCAAAAATTTTTTTGAGACCCTAGCTTCTCTTGTATATACTAAATACCAATTTTTTCGACTCTTACCTGCTTGATTTACCCATTTACCCCAAATTTACCCCAATTTACCCCCCAACCCTTCGTCGGAACAACATGAAAATATAATCTAGTTCCAGATCTCGTTAAAGTACATACGTGTACCAAATTTCAAGTCAATATCTTAAACGGTTTCAGAGTAAACGTTCGCACAAAAAAAAGTTACAGACAGACCGACAGACGGACAGAATTTTTTTTTTTTCGCTCAAACTTAAAATCTCTACGTTTCATGACATTTTAAGCCTATTTGAACAATAAAAGTTTTTTAAAATTTTTTTGTCGTTACTATCCCAACAAACACCGAAGATCGGGCCATCACTGGGCTAGAAGTTTCATTTCTGGCCCAGTGATGGCCCGCTACAGGGCCAACCTTCGGTGTTTGTAGGGATACTTCCACTGGATGTGGAAGTAAAAGGTGCGGACAGACAGACAGACAGAAATTTTTTTTACGCTCAAACTTAAGATCTCGACGTTTCTAAGCCTATCTGAACAATAAAAATTTTTAAAAATTTTTTTGTCGTTACTATACCACTGGATGTGGAAGTAAAACTTCAAACACTTCAATCTCCTAAGCTATCATCTTTATAAAAAAACCGCTGCCCAAGGAATCACTACTTCCACATCCAGATTTTCTATCCAAGTCACTCACAGCGAAAAAATTTTGTATGTGGAAATAATTGTTTATGGAACTTTAATAATATAATATTTGAAGTCCTGTACTCCAATAACCCATAAAACGATACCTCACATCGGTAGTGGGGTGGGGGTGGTGATAGGGGGTGGTTGTGGTGGTGGATGAAGTAAAAAAATATTTTGAGGTTTCTGGTTCTTGTACACACGCTAAATCACAAATTTTTATATACTTTGACAATGTGAATAAATAACAATTCAATGTGAGTAGAAACAAATTCTAAGTTCTTCAACGTTTTTAAGAAGCTTTACGAGCTTAGAAATCGCATTTTTTCCATTTGAAAGGAAAAAAAATATTTAAAATGAAATGAAAATTTTTCATCCATTCTATGCAATGTGAAACAACAATCCAATTTTTAGTAAACATATTTTAAGCATCTTAAAGTTAAAAAACAATTGGGTGCTTAATAGCAGCTTAAAATCAGCAGATATTTTTTTCAAACAAACTCAATTTTAGACATTTCAAAAAAAATCTTTTAAAATAATTAAAATAATTAATAATTTTTTTACTACTAAGTATACAATTGATAAAAAAATTAAAAAAAATTGATTAACATCCATTTTAATGTCCAATTTTTTTCATTATTAAATTATCTTAGGACTATCTTAAAATATGTTTTTTTTAACTTTGGATACTTGTTTTACAAGGAGTAGAATGTATGAAAAATTTAGATTTTTTTTTGAAATGTCTAAAATTGCTTTTAAGCACCTTTAGGATGCTTAAAATATGTTTACTAAAAATTGGATTGTTGTTTCACATTGCAGAGAATGGATGAAAAATTTTCATTTCATTTTAAATATTTTTTTTTCCTTTCAAATGGAAAAAATGCGATTTTTAACTTACGAGCTTCTTAAAAACGTTGAAGAACTTAGAGTTTGTTTCTACTCACATTGAATTGTTGTTTATTCACATTGTCAAAGTATACAAGAATTGATTAATTTAACCTTTAAAATAATTTTTATTTATCAAACAAGGTTCGGAGACTGATTTTAGTGAAAATATCGAAGAAGACGTGATTCTAAAATTTCAAAAAAATTCGAAACCTATTTTCAAATTCTACAGCCATTTAAGGGTGATTTTCACCCTTAAAGGGGGTTGAGATACACTCTCATAGTCACAATATACTCTCTTACCATTTTAAAGCAAAAACTAAAAAATAACCATTGTAACTATATTTTTTGTCGAAATGGGGGTTGTTTCTCTGATTAACCCTTAGGGTAAATGTTTACTGAATTATTATTTGAATAACTAAAGTTTTATATTTATCATATAAAACCGCTGCCCAAGGAATCACTACTTCCTCATCCAGATTTTCTATCCAAGTCACTCACAACGAAAAAATTTTGTATGTGGAAATAATTGCTTATGGAACTTTAATAATATAATATTTGAAATCCTCTACCCCAAAAACCTATAAAACGATACCCCACATCGGTAGTGGGGTGGGGGTGGTGCTGAGGTTTCTGGTTCTTGTACACACACACTAAATCACAATTTTTTTCATCCCCTTTAATAATGGGGGTGGCTAATGCCAAAAATTTTTTTGAGACCTTAGCTTCTCTTTAATATACTAAATACCAATTTTCTGGACTCTTACCTGCTTAATTTACCTATTTACCCCAAATTTACCCCAATTTACCCCCAACCCTTCGATGGAACAAGATGAAAATATAATCTAGTTCCAGATCACGATAAAATACATACGTGTACCAAATTTCAAGTCAATATCTTAAACGGTTCCAGAGTAAACGTGCGCACAAAAAAAAGTTACAGACCGACAGACAGACAGAAATTTTTTTTCGCTCAAACTTAAAATCTCGACGTTTCATGACATTCATTTGAACAATAAAAATTTTTAAAATTTTTTTTGTCGTTACTATACTTCCACTGGATGTGGAAGTAAAAATACACTTTACTATACTATTTTACATTTTTAATAAAAATATTTCGAGAAAATACCTATTAGGGTTGTTTTTCGGTATTTTAAGGGTGTTATATCAATTTCTGGTTAACGGGACCCCATTTTTCTTAATCAGCGACAGAAAAAACATGTAGTAAAGGATACCTATTTTCTGAGTAAAACTTTTAAAAAACAGAAATTCGCATTTTTACTTAAGTAAAATACACGAATTTCATATATTTATAGGATTTTTCGAAGTTATGTTGAACGTTTTTAACATGTGGGCAGTGCTCAAACATCGGGTGATACCTAACAATTATTAAAAAAAAAAAAAAATTTTCAAATCCATTAAGTTATAATTGCATTGTAGACGGATTTTTGTCCAAAAAAATGGAAAAATTTCCCACTGTGTGTCATTCCGAATCTAACGAGCCCTCACTCATATTTTTACGAGCTTTATCAAGAATTAACACGGCTTTGAACTTGTGAACTAGTCTATAAATTTCATTTCATTTTCTTATTTTTCGCTGGAATGTTGTAAATTTAGCTGCTCTTTGTCAAAGTTACAAAGAAAATCACCCTGTATAAAATCAATTAATGGTATTACAAAGGTTATGACTGCGGCAGCAGTCTTTTGTCAATCAAAATGTATTTAGGTATTTAGGCGATTTTATCCAGATTAGCTTCAAATAAATAGATGATCCCAAAATGTCTACCCTATAGAAAATTATCGAGATTTCATGCGAACGAACTACTCATAGTTCTGAAGTACACATAACCATGTCCTAAATAATTTTACCGCATTGCCGCCACAATTTCAAAATGGTGTATTGACGTATGTTGCGTCTCCATTAAAAATATTTTAAACTTTCACTGGAAAATGGCTGACGCACTATTAAACAAAGTGATAAACGAAGAAATTAAAGTGGATTTTTTCATCAAGTGGCTGCTGGACACAAGCTTACAGGTAGTTGTTTAAACCATTGTTTTTGTGTACTAACCTCACTTTTTCCAGGAGCAATATTTCGAGGAATTTGGCGGCTGTAAAAGTTCTCAAGCGGAATTCTTGACTTATTTTCTTAATTTCGTACATGAAGAGATTCCCTGGTAAGTTTAGCAATGGATTATAAGTTATGTTTCTTACGTAAATTGTTATTTCAGCCAAAACAGGTATGGGGATAAGGACACTCCAAGTAAAGTTAACTTGGCCAAGCGAAATGATTACTTGCCTAACGAAGAAACGCCTGTCAAAAAGGCACCTATTTTGTTTACAAATATTGACAAGGTAGATACAAAGAAACCTGCCACCAGTTCCCCGTTCTCGTTGAATAGAACTGATGTTTGTTTTGATAACGTTGGTGTAAATGTTTCTCATAACGCAAACTCCCCAAAAGTATTTAGGATAGAAGCTGAATATGGCTTTAATAATGGCTATCTTAGCCCTACATCTCCATTATATAGGACTCAAAATAGTTTCTCCACACCTAAAAACAAACGGTTAGGCATACCTCAGGAGTCAGCTGAGAAAGTCTCTCCTTTATGTTTAGGTGACTTTATTATAAATAGAAAAGTTTTGGACAAAAAGAAGGCAAGTCGAAAGGTGTTCAATTACGAACCTGTGGACGAATTAAGTAAAAGAATTAAACCGACTAGTCTGTGTACCGTTACAATGAATGGTGGGTTACGGAAAGCCGAAAATAGTTTCAATAATTTTCACAACACTAAAGAAGTATCTGTGGAGGGCTTGAATGGAAATAGAAATTTCCTAGCTGAGGAACGTCTGAAGATATTATCTAGAAAAAATTCCGGGGATGATCTAGCCGCAGCATCGAAACATATCTCCAGCCTGGTGAATTTTAAAGTAGAAGTAGAGCCTGACGTAAATTCTGTTAACAATAAATCGCAGTTGAATTACGTGGTAGACTTGTACGTCTGCGTTTTAAGAAACAATCTCGTTTTGAACATTACCAGTGAGATTTATTTTTTAATTTCATTGCTTCTTAATAAGCAATTTAGTAGTAAGGAAAGAGAAAGCGACGATTTTAACATGGATGTGGATTTTCTGAACGAAGAGGGTGGTAGTGAATTGCAAAGTGTGACGAGCAGTTCAAAGAGGAAAGTTTGCAGCTCCGATTTATTCGAAACGATACACAACGTTGTGTACTTTGCAACGAGGTGCTTGGAGTCGCAGATCGACGTTTTGAGGCACTACGACAAGCCAACATTAAAACTGTTGTCTCAAAATAAGCGACTGGGGTTGTTCGCCGGCGGCTTTTCCGAAAAGCTCCGTAAAATCTCCGAGAAGAAAACGGAAGTAGTATGGGAGCTTTACGACAGGGATCACACGCAGACGAACGTTTGTTTTAATTTGGATACCGACAACCGAGAGAATTTTCCCAGTGATGGTAGTTGTCATGCTTTCCGCAAGCAGCGTGATTTGTTTTACGAGATACTGCGGGTTTGGGAGAACAGCCACATGCTGCCCGGGTGGAATTTTGCGGTCAGCTTAGGTGGAAAGATCAGGTGCCTTTTCAGTCTGCATAACGAGCCGGCCAATTTCATGCATCTTTCTAGATTGTTCAAGGCGCAGCTGTTGAGTACTTGCGGAAAGTCCCAAAAGGTAAGGCTTATTTTATGTTGTGTGCTTTTGTAGACTCGAATCATTTTCAGTTTCTTTTATTATTGTACTCTTCACGAATACGAAAACGCAGAGTATATTACTTTTGATTGGCATATTTCTAAAACACTAAACGTTTCGCAAATCAAGATGGCATCACCAGGAGATGATTTAAATTACAGATATAGCAGGAGGCAGGTGCGACTTTTTTGTTTTCATTGAAATGGACTGTATTTGCAATCAAAATAGTTGTGCCGAATTTGAGATGATTTTATTATAAATAATTCCATTTTTGATCACTTGAAAAGTGACGATCGATGTGATGCTACAAAACATACATGTGCGCGAGGCTGGACCGTGTGATGTCAGCTACTAGGTGGACGCTTTGCTACCTAACGTAAAATATATGTCTAATATAAATCACGGTTGAGCTGCAAACCATTTGATTAAAATCACCATGAAAATCATGATTTTAATGAATCGATTTTTGTTTTAAAAGTTCATGATTTTATTTCTTTTCGAGTTTAAATGTTATAAAGAAAAAATACAAACTATTAGTAAAAATTTTAAATTAGTAAAAAAAAAAAGAAGTAATAGCACACAGAAAGGAAATTATCAGATCCAGTACTTTGTTAATTTGTGGAATATCTTTTTGAGATTTCCACCACTGCATTAGTTAACTTTTGTAATATTTCTTCTGAAAACATTGTTTCTTGGAATAGATCGGATTTCGTTTCCAACTTACCTAATTATTAACGGTAATAACCCTGTTCCAGAATTCTGTCAAATGTCACAGAAATTCGTTTCAGCAATTTAAAAAGTCTTGGGCCATTCTTTTAATTTGAATATTCGACACTTTTTAAAAAAATCAGGGATCAATGTCATCTTTGTGTTCTTTATGGGTGTTTCTCTACTAACGGGAAATCTGCCCATACAAGTTTGTCCGAGGACTTTTTTTTTAATTAATAGGGGATAACACTACTTTAATATAAAGGTACAGTCTAACTCTTCCTCTATTATGAAGGGCCAGTCAAGTTATCCAGCAGTATTCATTTTATTTACGATTTACTGAAATATGATTCCAGGGTACTGAGACCCTTGCCCATTAAATTGACTTTGTGGAACAAAAATTAAAGAAATTATAGTAGATTATTATGTTTAAAGTTTTCTATTATTCTCTAGAGTAACATAAATTAACGAAACTCTTTTGAAACAAAAATTAAAATTCTCAAAAAAGAAAACAATTCTAAATCAAAAAGAAGATGAAAATCTAATATCTGGTTCTTAAGAATTTAAGAATATCTTCAGAATATCAATTTTTGTGTCGATTTTTATATTAATTATTCTAAAAACTAGGTAATTATTAATTTATTATTATTTTTTGGCAGGGAGCTGACGACAGGGTACTGACAAATTCGTTGAGAATCGATCGTTATTAAAAAAGTTACAATAATTACGCAATCCACTAGTGGCAATACTAGTATATTTTTGTTTATAAAACGTATAATAACTGAACAATAATTCAAATCGAGAAAATTAAACCCAAAAAAGCTAACCAGAGGACTGATTTATTGAGTGGTCCAGACACGTCTGCTTAGTACCAAAGACCGATTCACTACTAAACAAAATAGCGCCAAAACGTCATGTTTCATTTGTACAAACTTCATGTTGGATGCGTTCAGTTTAGCATACCTACGTGGTTAATCCAAACGTAGATTCGCTCCCAATAGATTTTTAAATGTGGCTGGGGACTGACGTCAAAAAGTGTAGGACAATGTTTTATGCAGTATTTTGAGACGATAATTTTCAAAAAAGATCATATAATAATGTACATTGCCAACAACCATTATCATAAAATAGTTTGAATAATAATAATAATGAATAAAAAGAAAATGTAATATTTACAACAGTTGGTATCTTTGATTTCAGGTTTGGGACACACCAGGGTACTGACAATTTAACTTTATTTCCATAAAATTTTAAAATTTCGGTAACTTGTAGTTATACCTTAGAATATAGGGTCGACATAACCAATCATTTACTTTAATTTTAATGAAAAAAATATTAGTATTTTGTATTTTTTGACATTTAATTTCCTCTGGACACAAATTTTCCCATTAGTAGAGAAACACCCTTATAGATTTGCAACAACTTGGGCCATTCAGTGCCATAAACCTCAAGGTAGTCAGAAACTGTATTCCATCTAACATCTTGTGGTAATGTTAGTTTCTTACTCTCTTTTTCTTTTCATTTGGCAAATGTGTATTGCGAAAATATTTTGCAGTTTGAACTACGTGTGATTTTACTTTTGTAACTTCTAAATCTTTCGAAAGCAAATTCAGTATATGGGCAGAACATTAATTTGTTATAAAGAGGTAATCTAAGGCCTCGGCAGTTTTTTCCCTCATATTGTTCATGTTTTCTGCATTATCTGTGATCAAACTAGTAACCTTGCAGTTACACTCATTTTTGCACTTACTCATTACATCAGTGGCCAAGTTTGCAAGATAATTACCAGTGTGTGGATGTCCTTCTTTCCAGAAGAAAACTGTTTTCATTTTCTAGTATCAAAACTGCACATATTATCGGTTTATTATGAACATTTGACCAACCATTCAGAGACATACAAACTGATTGACCTGAAATTTTCAAAGCACTTCGATTTCTCCTCTTCAAATATTTCATTTAAAAGTGTTGATGATAACTGAAACCTAGAAGGTGAGATATACCCTGGTCTTAAAATGTCAATCGCATTTTGAACTTCTTTGTGTTCAAAAAAAGAACAATTTTTTACAATTAATTATTTTTTATTTATTTGCTTTTATCATGATTAGAGAATATTATTTAGGTATTATGCAAATCACAACTTACACACTTTTTTATTTATTATGAAAATACCTACTTTCTGTATATTGTTGCCCTAATCTGGGCACGCTAATATACTAGTTAGGTAAATACTTTAAAACACTTATTATTGGAGAACCAATCAAAACAACTACTCTCCTAGCTAATACTGACGAAGTATTGAATTACATGATAGGATTCTTAGCATTTTAAAGAAAAAAATATTGAAAATACTTAAATCATTTATTTACATTTAGTCATTCACACTTTTTTTATTTAATATGAAATTATCTACTTTCTGTATATTGGTACCTTAACCGGGTCACGCTAATATACTACTTAGGAAAACACTTTAAAACACTCATTATTGAAAAACCAATCAAAACAACTACTCTTCTAGCTAATACTGGCGAAGTATTGAATTACATGATAGGATTCCTGGCATTTTAAGGCAGAAAAATATATTGAAAATACTTAAATTATTTATTGAAATTCAGTCATTCACAACAATTATTACTGAACCTTACATTCTATTTCAACTCTAGAAAAGTTGTACAAGTTTTTTCGAACTCGTTAGTTCTCATCAGTAGAGTATAGAAACATTCATTCATTATTTACAAGCCTATTCTTGATTTATTTTTTACAATTAATTATTTTTTATTTATTTGCTTTTATCATGATTAGAGAATATTATTTAGGTATTATGCAAATCACAACTTACACACTTTTTTATTTATTATGAAAATACCTACTTTCTGTATATTGTTGCCCTAATCTGGGCACGCTAATATACTAGTTAGGTAAATACTTTAAAACACTTATTATTGGAGAACCAATCAAAACAACTACTCTCCTAGCTAATACTGACGAAGTATTGAATTACATGATAGGATTCTTAGCATTTTAAAGAAAAAAATATTGAAAATACTTAAATCATTTATTTACATTTAGTCATTCACACTTTTTTTATTTAATATGAAATTATCTACTTTCTGTATATTGGTACCTTAACCGGGTCACGCTAATATACTACTTAGGAAAACACTTTAAAACACTCATTATTGAAAAACCAATCAAAACAACTACTCTTCTAGCTAATACTGGCGAAGTATTGAATTACATGATAGGATTCCTGGCATTTTAAGGCAGAAAAATATATTGAAAATACTTAAATTATTTATTGAAATTCAGTCATTCACAACAATTATTACTGAACCTTACATTCTATTTCAACTCTAGAAAAGTTGTACAAGTTTTTTCGAACTCGTTAGTTCTCATCAGTAGAGTATAGAAACATTCATTCATTATTTACAAGCCTATTCTTGATTTATTTTTTACAATAATAAATAAAAAAGTGTGTAAGTTGTGATTTGCATAATACCTAAATAATATTCTCTAATTAAGAACAATTTGTTGCAAAAATGACTGTGGTTACCTATTTGTTTAATTATTTCTTTTTGTCTTGACATGTTCTTACAACAAAGGAGCTTAAACTAGTGCTATTGCAACTACTACCACTCAAATTTGTTGGGAATTTTTACTTTAGCTTGTACTGGCTTGGCACTCATTAATTTTTTCACCTGCACTTGACTGACTTTTACAGGTTTCCTAGTGGTTTTTAATCCTGTCAACAAGCACCTGAATTTCCGTATTGCATTTTTTACATAAGTTTGCCCATAACTTTTTTTTTAACAAAATGTTGCCAAACACTATTCTTTCCTGCCTCGACTAGACATTTATTTTTAGAATACGTCAATGTTCAGTCAGTACTAGATATTAAATGAAGTTGAAAACCCTCTCCTTGTCTTATATAATCGACCGGGATTTGCAAGTTTCAACAAGCTCGCAAGCGGCTTCCTGACTTGCGGAGCCAGATCGAAACAGTTTTTAAGCCAATTCTCAGTTTTAACATAATTATGTATAGAGATTTTTTATTATTTATTAAGAAAATACAATCCGGAAAGTTAAGAAGTCAAAGACCTTTTATGTAAAAAAATCAAAAAAATAATTTTTTGAAATAAATCAGCGATTTTTCATTTAAAAAAAAATGATGATTTTTATTAACACTGATTTCTGGGCATAAGATAATTGGAAAACTACAATTCGGCGATTACACATGTTAAAAATGTTTGTTTAAAAAAATTGTTCTACATGTATGTTGTATGATTCCTTAACTTGTAATCTTACAAAGAAAATTACTTTCTGCATTTTTGTTCAAATCCGCGTATTTTGGAATCTAATCATACATTTTCATTATACGACAATCTGATATCGCGAAAGCCTTTGCAATTTAACTGACCATGTTTATTATTACCGAACTTAATATTAATTCATATTGTTGAGAACCGTTGTCAAATTCATATAGAAAACTGTTAAAAAAAATTACATACCTGCACATAAACTCATTTACGATACCACCACCACCCCATCCGATGTCTGCGACTTCCCCTCCTTGGAGTTATAAAAAATTTGAAAGAAAAGCAGCTTGTAATGCAAGACAAAAACCTTTCACTGTCTCGCATGTTGATAATCAGTAAATGGTGAATTTTTAAAACGCATTAGGAAAATGACTATAAAAGGTGTCTATATTTGCTAAATATTGTTTCCTGCAATAAGGAATAAAACAATGTTTAGCTTTTGCCTGTAAATATTTATTTGTAAAAATAAACACTAACCCTAGGAATGAAATTGTAAAATTCCTAGTACTCTACAAATAGTTGTCAAGGTAACACATTTTTATTCATGTTTACAATACCCTGCAGGATACATTGTTGCATGCATACTGCATGCTTATGCAACCACGTCAAACAAGTGAGTTTACGGTTGCCTATATATCAGATATTGAATAATATTTCAAACTGTTGCAAAAAAGAGATCTTAAGATTTTTTTTTTAAATGTCTATATAATACTTTAAAGAACAATGCCTTAACTGAAATAACGCAATAGTAGAAAGTTTTATATGCTTTATTTGTTGAAATATAGTTTTTTCTACGACTGTTAAAAAACTGTACTTTGTTTATTATACAGGAACTGAATCGATCGATATAGAGAAAAGTACGCATCAGAAAATTTTGGGAGTTACTAAAGTCAGTGTGGCCAATCCAACTAAAATAATTACAAGCACTTCCGCTTATACCGGAAGTCAATATCAACTTGATTATTTTAAATGGAATACCCTATATATTTCAGGGTTTTCGAAATGAGCGTAAAATTCTGAGTCAAAAACATGTAGGATACCCTATGCCTAAATCCATCTGTTTCAGAGATATTTGACATTTTATAGAAAATTTGACAGGTGCAACGGTTTGCAAGAACCGTTATAATTTTCTTCGTGTAAAAGATCCTCATTTGCTTCTTGGCACATAAAAAGAATACAAGGAGAACTATGTTCTACAACTGAAATAAATTCAATATCATACCAAGTGTTCCGTTTTTCGCGTTACATTTTGTCAACTTCAAACCGCGAAAACTTGTTTAGGTCAAATGGAACACCCTGTATTTTTTTACGTCAAGTTGTGTAAAATTGAATTCCCTTTTTTCTGATATTAGCATTGTGGGGTTAAAGTTTTCAACTTTTTGAAATATTTGCGATTTTATTAGAAATTCATGAATTGTAATCATTTCATCAAAATAGCCATGATTTGAAACAATCAGTCATTATCTTATGTCAAAAAATGCCAGCACGTTTAAATTACACCCACGAAGACTTTTTAAATTTGTTTATTATTTATGGAGAATGTGATAAGGTAATAAGAAGAACTTGCAGCACATTTGCTAATCGATATCCAGAAAAACGGAAACCGTCACCAAGCACTGTAAAACGCATACTGGAAAATTTTAAAAATTATGGCTCTGTCAAGGCAAAAATGCAAAGAAGAAAGCCTATTGTTGATGACGAAAGCATTGAAATAGTCATTCTGGGATATTTTCATGCATTTCCAAGGATGTCATTAAGACAAGCTGCTCTGGAATCGGGACTATGCAAGGATTCAATTCACAGAATCTTATTAAAACATAAGTTTCACCCGTTTTCATTCCATATGGTTCAAGGATTAAAAGAAACAGATTTCCTAAGAAGACAGAATTTTTGTGAGTTTATTCTAATAAGGTCTGAGGGTGACGATTCTTATTTTAGAAATATTATATGGACAGATGAAGCAAAATTTACTAAAAATGGACTTTTTAATAAACATAATTCGCATTATTGGAGTGACTCAAATCCTCATATGTTCAGAGAGCGTAACTTTCAGGAAAGTTGGCAGTTCAATGTTTACTGTGCCATAAGAAACGATAGAGTGGTGGCATTACAATTTTATCAGGAAAATTTAAACGGTAAATTAAATTTATTCTTCTACTAATATGTATAGGTAAATTTTTGTTTTTTTTTTTAGGTGAAAGATATCTGAATATCTTATAAAATTTGAATAATGACTATTTAGAAAATTTACCTCTCGCCGAACATAGAAACATTTTTTATCAGCACGACGGTGCCCCCCCCACATAACGCATATTTAATTAATAATTATTTACAAGAAACTTTTTATGATCAATGGATTGCCAATAATGGACCTTTCTTATGGCCTCCTCGCTCGCCCGACTTATCAGTTCTGGATTATTTTATTTGGGGAACTATTAAAAATAAAGTTTATGAGATCCTATTAACAACCATTGAAGATTGTATGCAGAGAGTAAGAAATGCATTTCAAAACATATCACAGGATTCAATTAGAAGAGCTACCCATGAGGAACTAATCCGAAGGTGCGAAAAATGTGTCGGGGTTCGAGGGCGGAATTTTGAGCAATTATTAAATTAAAATGGAATCATGTTTTAAATTGATCTTATCTCTACTATTTTAGTTCATGCTGTATCTTCAATTCGATTAATACGCATGTTACAGTATTAGTGTTATTTTCCGTTTTTCTGGATATCGATTAGCAAATGTGCTGCAAGTTTTTGATAGTACCTTATCACATTCTCCATAAATAATAAACAAATTTAAAAAGTCTTCGTGGGTGTAATTTAAACGTGCTAGCATTTTTTGACATAAGATAATGACTGATTGTTTCTAATCATGGCTATTTTGATGAAATGATTACAACAATTCATGAATTTCTAATAAAATCGCAAATATTTCAAAAAGTTGAAAACTTTAACCCCACAATGCTAATATCAGAAAAAAGGGAATTCAATTTTACACAACTTGACGTAAAAAAATACAGGGTGTTCCATTTGTCCTAAACAAGTTTTTGCGGTTTGAAGTTGACAAAATGTATCACGAAAAACGGAACACTTGGTATGATATTATTGAATTTATTTCAGTTGTAGAACGTAGTTCTCCTTGTGTTCTTTTTATATGCCAAGAAGCAAATGAATCTTTTACACGAAGAAAGTTATAACGGTTCTTGCAAACCATTGCACCTGTCAAATTTTCTATAAAATGTCAAATATCTCTGAAACGGATGGATTTAGGCATAGGGTATCCTCCATGTTTTTGACTCAGCATTTTACGCTCTTTTCGAAAACCCTGAAATATATAGGGTGTTCCATTTAAAGTAAGCAAGTTGGTATCGACTTCCGGTATAAGCGGAAGTGCCAGCTGCTTGTAATTATTTTAGTTGGATTGGCCACACTGACTTTAGTAACTCCCAAAATTTTCAAAATTTTCTGATGCGTACTTTTCTCTATATCGATCGATTCATTTCCCGGTACATTTCATGTATTTAATGTGTAAAACATATGTTTATGGTAATAATGAAAAAAAGTAAAAATCGTTAAAAAAGGCAACATTATTTCACTTTTATATACAGGGTGGACCAAATTAGATAGGATTTGAGGTTTTCTCTAAAACTATGGTAGATAGACAAAAACCAATATGGGTGTCCTGAGCTCGATTTTCGAGAAACAAACATTGGGGCAAACCGTGATCGTCTATCTTTTTCAACTACCAAGCTACATAGCTTTTTTGGAAAATTGGCATTTTTGGAAAACCTCTATATCTCAATTACCATTTTTTTAACAAAAGATAAAATATTTATTGTGGACGATTGTACTAAGAACCAAATTGTAAGGAGTTGAATTACCATTCAACTTTGTAAGGGGCCAAAATATTTCGAGAAGTACTATTTTCAATATTTTCAAAATTTTGAATTTTTTTTAAGCTTATAGAAGAACATTTAAAAATGTTTTTTTTTTCACAAAAAACGGTTCTGTATAAAATTGGGTTTTATAAAGTCGAGAGCTTATATAATTTGCTTTAATGCAGACATTATTTATGAAAAAATTTTTGGTTAGAAACAAATCCTTTTTTCTGTTTTTTGTCATCAGAAAACATGTTTAAACCAATTAAATGTCGAAAATTATACCCCATGAATTATAGATATAGGTGTTATGTGACATTTTTGAAAATTTTGAGATTTCTACACAGACAACTATTTTAACTTATAATCTACCATTTCAATAAGTTTTTGGGATAATAAACCTTTCCTAAATGCATTTTAATGTTTGAAAAAGGTGTTATGTACATAAGGTTTTTATATAATTTAATGGATAAAGGTGTCATGATCACATACCACCTTTATCCATTACTGAGCGATATTAAATTATTTTAATCCAAAACACTTTGCTTTTAAAGTTATGTTATATTGACATTAATGTGACAAGTTGTGTTAAGTGTTTCTTACTATTATAGTGAAAATGGCCAGTCGTAATAAACTGATATTACAAATGGCAATGAATAAACGATTTCATGAATCATGTAAGATGTTTATAAATTAGCTGATATTTGGAAATAGTGCTTATAGTGTTTTAATCCATATATTCATTTCATTCAATTTCGAAATGGTATGAGATGGTACAAGAGTCGAGATGGTACTTGAGTATCTAATTGCTGTAAACACATTTATACCTTTTGGCAATTCAGCAGAAATCAGTCACATAGTGGCAATTTCTTCCCAGGCAAGTTTTAATAATGTTTTAAAAACAAAACATTATCAATATAAAATGCAATAATAAAATACGAATTTACCAAAATATTCTAGCAAATTAGTCTGTAAATCAGAAATACTGGAAAGTGACGCCTTGCGGTGTTGATTTTTGTACAAACATTTTTATGCTGACAAGTAGAAGAGGGCTGGACCGTAGAAATTTTTATGACAAGAACAAAACTGATATCTGGTATGGCTTCTGCCCACCCAATATTTTGAAAGAGCATTAAATTGTTTAAGGCAAATCTGGTGAATTCCAAAATTCTTGCGGAAAAAATAATAAGTATGATAATTACGCCAATCAAGTCAAAGGTCATTTGGGTTTATAAGGTTATCGTTTAAGAATTACAGGGTTTTCGCTATGCTTACATCTATTGGCTTATCTGTGAAAAATCCCTGCCTACCCAATAAAAATGCTGAAATTACTTCCATGGTATTCAAAATTGTTTAATTGAGATCATGAAATGACCCCCTTTTTTCCCAAATGTGATGCTGGAAATAATACTAAAGAATACGGAGAAAATTACAAAATAGCTTTCGAACAACAAAAGCGTGACGGAGCAAAAGTTACAGAATATAGAACGATTTGCTTTCTTACTTTAGATCTTCAGCAAACCAAGCCGCTGCCAAAATTAAGTACATCGAAAGCATTTTACCTTCGTCAAATGTGGTTTTACAACCTTGGCATACATACATTCAGGAATACTGAAAAGAAACCGTTCTTTTTCACATGGACTGAAGATATGGCCAGACGTGAAAGCCTAGAAATTGCTAGTTGCTTACACACCTTTTCACCAATTTACAATGAATATTTCCAAGAAAAGATCGATCACATTATATGACCCGATTCCTGTGGTGGACAAAATAAAAACTTCAATATCATTACACTTTACCAGTTGTTGATTTTAAAGAGAGAATTTAAAGTTATCGACCATAAATTTTCGGAGGTGGGACATTCATATTTAGATTCAGACAGAGACTTTGGCAGAGTCGAGAAAATTTTAAGGAAACATCAAAACATCTATGTCCCGGACCAGTAACGAGAAATTTTAAGAACTCCCAAAGACGCCGTTGTCATAGATATGAAGAATCATTTCAAGGATATTGATGGAATTGCCTCAAAACTCAATTTGTACAACACGAAGAAAAACTTGAACAATGAAAAGGTTTATTTTCGCGACTGTATAAAATGGCACCTATGGGTGCTACTATTACATCACTAGATGAGATGACATTTTAAAAAGTCGATATTTTAAAGAAAAGGAATATGCATAAGATAAATTCCGACGGTATTGCTCTAACGGAGTTTAATGAAAACAAGGGCAGCCTAAGTGTAGAAAAACTGGCCAATCTTAAAGAACAATTACCATTCATAAATGAAGAATACAGGCCGTATTATCACAACATACTTGGAAATGACCAAACTGTGGCTCAAAACCGTAGAACTGTCCGACTACCTAAAAATTGTACAATGTTTTAATAATAATAAAATATGTTTAATTTCTTAACACTTTTATTCACTAATTCCTTATTCATTTCAGAGAAACTTATGAACGGATAAAGGTGTTTAAATTTTCGAAAATAATGACAACTGACAACTTTAGTTATTTGTCTCTGAAAAGTTCATCAAATGTCAATATCATCGCAAAATGCAAGCTATATAGTCGTTATAACAAAAAAAGTTCTCGCCTAAAAACTTTCGAGTTAAATTACTCAATAACATGTTTTTGTGACATAACACCTTTATCCACTTAGCTCTTCAAATTTCCTTTAAAATGTTGCTTGATTTGTCCATTTATCACCATTATTACGTTTTCTATAGCTGTTTGTATGATGGGATAGAAATTTCGTCATTTAATATGTATTGCAGAAATAAAGGTGTTTTAGATTTTTTTTAATGTAAAGTACAATACCGTAGCCAAAATAATGTAAAATATAAATAAGGTTTTATATGTTTTATTTGTTGAAATATACTTTTGTGAAAGTGGCATATTTTTGACAACTTCTGAGAAATATTAGTAATTTTTTTTCTGAATCTACATATGATCCTCCAAAATTTCAGTTACGAATCTTGTTCTTTATTTAGCAGTTTTTTTTTTCCATTTTTACCCCGATTTTTACTATATTAATAATGAAACAGTTCCGAAATTCGAAATTATGAAGTGACTGAATTTATGGGTAATGTCTCTTTTAGGAAGAGGGCTTGACAGAAAACCAAATGCCCTTCCTGTCGTCGTTACCCAACGTCGATGCCGACAAGCTAAACAGGTTGAAAAGTCGCCTGGTTACCAAACAATCCTCAAACGGCATCAACTCACTACCGTCCTTCACTGGACCCCAAGAATTTTACAAAGAGTTCATAATCGTAGCAGCGAGCTGCGCCTTCAACAAACATTTATGCGACACGCTTATAGCGGAAATCATTGAGTTGAACGACACCAAATTCTCCTGCACCGGCTGGGAAGAATCAGGTATGGCAAAGAAATAAAAATATTGTTATAAGTTTGTCAGTGCCTATTTTTTAGAAGGTGATGTCGACCCTTCCACACGCAAAGCCTACCTAGCCTGCTTAAAGTCACTGAGAGTCTTGGCAAAGTTCTTAGGATTTGTAGAATCCCTGCCTTATAAATCTGACTATGTTACTTACTCGGAAAAAATGCTCACGGCTCATTTAAATGTCCGCAGACAGGTAAGTATTTATAATCGAGCACAACTTTATATTTAAATTACTCGTCTTTTTCAGACCATTCCATCTTTTAACATAAAACAATTGCTAGCCGACTCCATCAAACAGAATCAAGTCGTTCTAACCATACCTTGGGTCACAGAGTACCTGGCGATGCTCGACTATGTCACGCTACGTTTACCACACTACGTTTCGGTATACAAGATTCTGTTCGACTTGTCTAAAAACTGTGAAGCAATCGTCAAGGCTAGCAAAAGCGACTGCAGCTACAATGTTTCTCTTGTTAGATTTTGTTTAGGCTGGCTGTTCGAGCTACCTCACTTCCCTGATTCGGAGTACTTCAATTTTTGTACCGGTCTTCTCGATGATGGCGTCAAACAAGTCGACAGGCAGAAACATCAGAAAACGAAGTCCAAGGAAAGTAAAATCAAAGCTGTGGATAGCATGAACGTTGTCGACCAAAATATTTTGTATGTTTGTTGTCCATACTTGGAAGAAATTAAAAGGTTGTTGTCCAGTAACGCCTTGAATGGTAACGTCACTGTTAAGCACATTACGCCAGTCACTGCTGTGAGGTCGTCGAATGAGATTGCCAAGAAAAGAATAGAGGTAAAATCGCTTCTGTGACTTGCTGACCTCAAGATACAGTGAGACGAGACATTTCCTAGACCTAGCATATGTTCTCATGAGAAATGAACCTTCATTTTGAATTTCTTGTACACTTTTTCTGAAACTTAAAAAGCCAAAGTGTTTTCCAAAAATTAATCATAAATTTGGAATTACTAACGCGTCAAGGTAGAAGATAGTACCAGTTTCATTTCACTGTATGTCAAGGTCATTCAGGTGTAAATTTCATGTCTATACATATAGCTCATCGATATTGGCTCAGTTATCTGTTTTATCTTTTAAAACATCGTTTCATGTGTTAACACTTAAATGGCCTCCATTTTTCTAAGATGGCGCAGACTTCGCGCCCGTATCGATGGACAGTTCTGTAGATATTATCCTGATACTCTTTCAGCACCAACTGGAAGAGTCATTTTTCAATGGTCAGCCGATATCCGTAAAGAAAACGGTGGAATTTGTGAGCGAGCGCGTCGCATCGTCGTGTGTCAAGTATATTTGCAGTATGATCGTTCCCTCCGTTAAGAAGACCGCTCTGGAAGAGCTGAAAGGTTACCTAGCCGCCTGGAAGAAGAACTTTGACGGCATGACGCCTAAAAAACAAAAATACCACAAGGTAAATTGATTTTCAGTTGTAAACAAGCCGGCTTTCTACAAAGCACGTTTTTTTAGGCGACTCTAAGAACGAAGGTGAATCAAATGACACAAACCAATCTCGCGAATCTTCGAGACGCATGCGAAAGAGAAGTGCACAACATAACGAAAGAGAAAATCCCAGTGTCTGTAGACGGTTTGTTAGCGATAGATGTTCTGCCTCAAGTTAAAGAGGTATGCGTGGGAATAGCAACTAAAATGTGCGTTGAGAGGGTGAGGCAGTGGATGAATTCGCATGTCACTCTTTCTGTTTTCACGAAAGATTTCGATAGTGAGGTGCAAAAGGTGGTGAATCCGGAGAATAAGAAAATTGTTAAAGAGAAAGCTATTTTTGCACTGCCACCAGAGGGCAGCTCAAAGAAACATGATGAAAACACTACCAGCGCATTCCATGTATTGGAGAAAATTAAGGTAAACTTTAGACATGATTAGCGATTTTGCAATAATTAATTTTTTAGGAGCTGGCAATAGAGGTTTTAGAAAATAGTATGGGTGTTACAGAAGAAGTTGTGCTAGACATTTTGAACGAGACCTATAGAACTTTTACTGCACGGTGTGATGTAAATGAGTGTATCACGAACAGCACCTGCGCTCTTCTATTTGACTTGTCTTTGTTGTTAAGTAAGTTCTAGGTATAAGTAGATGTTCGGAGGCTGTAATACCAGACATAAACCTAGAATTTTTATCAAAGAATAGTAATAGTTATGGATATAAATCAGTACAATTATAATAATTATATAATCTTTTATATATACATAACGTATTTTACATTTTTTAATATTTAATTTTTTTTTTTAACAAGTGTATTCATCATATTTATCTTGCATGAATAAAGTGGCGTAAAATTCGTGTCAGGAATTTATCACTGCCTCCTAAACTATAGTTATAAACCACTTTTTATTATCGTTTGGTTCTTTTCAGTCACGCATAAGCCTCATATAATGGCCCATCCAGAACTGCCAGAGAAGTTAGTTCGAGTATGGAAGTGTTATTGTGGAAGAAAGCAAGATTTATTTAAAAATTTGTTGTGTGTGCGAAACGTCATGGCTTTTTCGCAATCATGTGATGAGACCGCTGTTTGGAGGCGGTACGCTAGTTTTGTAGCGTTCTTAATCAAGGAGCAAATGTTGACTTGTGACAATTTCGAGTCTCAGTGTACCGGATTTTTTAACAGGGAATGGGATGAGGTAAAAGTCAAGTATTTCGGTTTAACGAAAGATTCATAGATTTTATTCTGCTTTTAGGATTCGCTGAGGAACTTAAAGATTTTTCTGCGTACATTTGTTGACTGCTACAAAAGTAACGGGGGAACCGTAGATAAATTTGTTTCTCTATTGGAATTCCTGTCCGATTTCTGTACGGACTTGTAAGTTTTAATTTGTGATTTTAATCTTTATTTATTTGACTTTTTTTTATTGTAAAATAAAGCATATTTTATATATCTCACTCTTTTATTTTAATAAAATGTTACAAAAATAAATACCTATGTAATACTGATTCATTACGTATTTATATTTCCACCGTTCTGGAAAACAGTTTTCCCCTCGCTGGTAGATTTTTCTTAAGTTTGGCACCCTTCCGGTTCGTCGGACTCATCCATGCAATCGTATTTCCTGTCGCAAAAATGATTCCTCGGAATGCACTGACCGTTAAAGCACGGAATCTCCCCCATTGTGCAGTTGGAGGCTGGAATTTTTTAAAACAAATTAACCAACTCATTATGACAATTTTTTGAATTCATCCACATAGCTTTGTACAAGTATACACGGTACACGTCTACTGATTCATTATTTTAATTGCATCCTAACCTAGAACATGTGACTTGTATGTATAATGGTTACATTTCTGAACCACTTTAAGCATTTTAAGGGCTCTAACCTTGAACTACTCCTTTCTCTACATTTTATCAATGATATTGCCTTGTTGATAAGGAAAGCTCAAAAGCAACAATCTGCCAATAGGCATTCCAGCATTACGTCATTTGACAAATAAAATGGTGTCTGGATGGTTTATTTATTTTGTTTAGTTAATTATCAGAAAAATCCGAATAAATAAGTATACTTTTTTAAATAAATTTAAACGATAAAGGTGTATATTGGCGTTTATTTCCTAAATAGCAGTTACCGAATGTCAGGTCAAAATCGAAAAAATTCATATGCCATCCAGCAGATCACAATTTTAATACTCGACGATCTGTTTATACCTTTTCCGCAGTACATTTCGTCAGACTTGTCCCAGCAGTCAACTTTTCGGTCGCATCTTTTCGATTTTTCCAAGCAGGAGGTCGAATCGCCGCAGTGGAAATGGCTTTCTAGATTGCAAGCTAAAAAAAAAAATCAAAAACACTGATCAGTGATTACTCCTTGGTATTTGGCCAAGAAAAATTGGACCAAATTTTTTATAATAAAGCTTTTACTGTCTTAAAATACATAATTGATAGCTTGCCGATTGAGACGTCATTTTAGAAGAATGGCTGCACAAAAATTATCGAAGCTATCAAAAAACTCAATGTACCAGAATATAAATATATACATACTATTTTTTTATTTCTGTGTGATAAATATTGACAAAGACCTTTTAAAAAATAATGTTATTAATGATGTCATTTTGTCACAGCCCAGCGACGTCATTTGTGACCAAAAAATTACGTCACCAATACGTCACAGCGACATCTCAATATGTCATAATATCGTCACAATATGACATTACTGAGACGTTATTTTTTCGTCGCCTGTCAAAAACCAATTATATTAGCAAAAAGCGTAAGATCTCTCTAATAGCCAACAAAAGATCATATGAGTTTTTATAAAGAGATTTGACAAAAAGTTTATTTATTAACTGCATTTTTTCTGTTTTTGCTATTATGACTTGGTCAGTTTTAGTTACACAAAAATTTAAAGAAAGTTCAAAATCTCCCAAGCTGGAAACTATATTATTTTTCAAACGGCGATTTTTGTAATTCGCTTTTAAATACAGTTTGTAGAACAAAAAGCAGAGGGTATCGTGAATGGTTTCTACAAGAATTGTTTTTATATAATGTAAGGAGGAAACCATAATCATGAATTAATGTTTGCCACAAAAATATCGTCGCCACGGCTACCATGTTGGAAAAATGGCGGTTAAAATATGTTTTCTCGATTCTCTTTCCTGTTAATTTCATTCCACCATTAGGTATTACCAACATTGTAGAGAACAAGAAAGCTACAATTTTTTCTCAACTGTTAATACTCTACGATTTACAGCCTCCAGAAAGGTGAAAATTTGTGCTTCACTGCAAATTTTTGAAATTATCTCTGTCCCCGTTACTCCTACAATAGTAGGTAGTTAGTTACTATCAATATTGTAGACTAAAATTTCCTAAAACTTTAAACAATTTTATTCCATGGTTAACTGTTAACTGAATATATTTTTAAACTATCAGGTTTTCCTGAAATACAATCTGTGAAAGAATCTCCAAATATACTTAAATTTGAAGTTAAATCACAGCAGTCAGTTTTATTGTTCATATTAAGTTGATTATGTTCTCCACGATAAGAGCTACACCAGTATCAAGCGCTATATTTGTGATTGCCCTTAATGACAACAGAACTGTAGACTGCTGCTCACATGTAGTAGCAGTGATAAATTATTTATCGATATCATCTCTGGAATAATTAAGCCAGCACAAATTTTGTCCAAATATTGTAATAAATCGTGATAGTGATGATGTTTAACAAAAAATATAAATAAAGCTAGTATTTATTATTTGAATTGAATAATAATAATTATAAGCTATAGAGTATGGGCGAAACCCCGGACCAACTGGACATTGATTTATTTATTTTTCACTATGTTTAGCAGTCGGATTTTTATGAAACTTTACCAGTTTTCTTTACATATGTATGGCTATATTCATGAATTTTCCTATAAGGTGGTCACTCTGATGAAGCCCTATAAAAATCACCTTTGAAAAATATTTTTATTAAATAAAAATATTAATAGTTATGCGAGATAATTGAAAAAATATATTTAATTTTCTTCTTGATAATATTCCCTACAATAACGATGTTAATTCTATCTTCATTGATTCAGAAAAAAAAGTTCAAAAAATCCATCTTAAAATACATACTTTTCAACGTTATTAAGAGATAGGTGAGTAAAAACTATATAAATAATAGTAGGGATAAATGGATAACCCATTAAACAAAATAGCAGTTTTCATATTGAGTTCTGGGGTCAAATTTCATATGACTATCATGCTACTGCAGAGGCGGATCTAGAAATTTCAATAATTTTTTCTCGTCTGTGGCGCATGGGACCCATACGAAATATGGGAAATAACATCTAGAGAAGCACTCCTCTAACAACCCCTAAAATATTTTGAAAAAGCAGTTTGCGAAAAAAAATTTCAATATTCGGGTGCCCCCCCCCCCCTGGTCTACGGACTCTCGTTTAAAATTATTCTTTTTTGTCATATACATTTTACTTTTCATAAAAATGCAACAATAGGTTTTGGAGTTTATGAAAATATTTTCATTATTAACTGAAATAAAACGAAATGAAATTTTGTAATTTGTTAAATTGTAAATTACAAAATTTCAGTTCATTGTATTTCAGTTAATAATGCAAACATTTTCATAAACTCCCAAACCTATTGTTGCATTTTTGTAAAAAGTAAAATGTATATGACAAAAAAGAATAATTTTAAACGGGAGTCCGTAGATCGGGGGCACCCGAATCTTGAAAAATTTTTTCGCAAACTGCTTTTTCAAAATTGTTTATGGGTCGTTAGAGGAGTGCTTCTCTAGATGTTATTTCCTTATTTCGTATGGGTCCCATGCGCCACATACGAGAAAAAAAATTATTGAAATTTCTAGATCCGCCACTGCGATACTAGGACCTTTTTTACCTTTTTAGGCGAGTGTAAATCGGTAAATTAAAAAAATTGTTTAAATAAAAGTTGCAGCTTTTTTATTCCCTACAATATTGGCAATACCTAATTTTAGAGTAGAAGTAACAGTAAAGGAAGGGGATCATCGAGAAAAATCTATTTTAACCGCCATTTTTTCAAAATGGCGGCCAACGCAACACAAAAAAAACATCTTGTAGGAATTATTCGTGGATCAAATGACAGATTGACTGTATTAATTAATAAAACCTTGTAGGTATTTTGTTTACCGCAGTTTTCCTCGTCTGAGCGATTAGAACAGTGCACCACTCCGTCGCACCGTTTCTCCTCGGAAATACACCTATTTCCGCAATTGAACGTGCCATTTGGGCAGCTCAAAGTACTCTTCAATGGAGAGCACTGGTATATTCTATGCTTTAAATCTAAAATTTGGCAGAAGTGAGTGTTGATTTGGCACAATCCGCCACACCCGGTTGGATCGTTCTTATCTAAGATTTTGACGCACTTTGGTTGCTCAGTTTCTTGAAGCTTTAAACAGACTTCTTGGCTAGCACTGCACTGGTTACAGATTGTGGCGGTCTGAGCAATCCTGGAAGATGTCTGAAAATAGCAAGTTTTTAATTAAAAAATATTAATAAAACATACAAATAAAAGTTTGATCCATATTACTCTATTGTTATTGTGACGATTTTTAGATTGAGCCAGCATTTTATCCTATAATTTGTTTTTATCTCATCACTTACCCTACATACTAGTTGAAAACAAAAAATTATTTAGTATCTAATTCATTTAGATTTTGACGAGTTTTATTTGGAAAATGTACTACCACTTGAACTATAATTTCCCAATCACTGTACCTTGTGTCAGTGGCGAAGCTTTAAAGGGGGCTAGAGGCACTCTGCTCCCTCCACCCTTATCATGTAACGCCCCTGATGTAGGTAAACATTTATTTTATTTATTCGTGCAACATTTTTATGCCGCCCCTGTAATCGACTGCCCCCACCACCCCAAACAGCTGGCTACGCCACAGTGGTGCTTTTTTTTTTCAAAACAGGTAAGCTAGCCAATTTTCGATAAAAATTTACGAATCTTGGTAGAGTTAAGTATTTGGATATGCTAAATTCAGTTTTGCTGCAGAATGTTTTTTTCAATATGGCGGCTTCAAAATTTGGTTAGAAGAAGCAAACAAAAAAAGTTCTGATCCTGGAACTCGACCCGAGTAGTCCAATGTATTTTTCGACGCTGAATTCGAATCGGACCTCAGAGAAGCCCAAACACCCTCAAAATTTCAAGCTAGAGTGAAAAAACAGCCTTAGAATAGGGTAAAATCGCCCCTCATATATGGTGACAAAAAGTACATGCAAAAAGTACTCCCAATGTTGGTACAATCCTAGGGTTTTTGAGGTTGCTGATTTCAAATTTCAACATGCCAAAAGCCAAAAATTGATTCTTAAGGTGAAAATAGTGTAAAAAAATAGTGTAAAAATGAAAATATATATTCTAATAGTACATTATATTACTAGGAGTAGAATGCACTCTTTTTTTGTGTTGAGCCCAGGATTGGGCGAAACACAAAAAAAGGCGTTCTACTCCGTGTAATATATACTATTTTTTCTTCAAGCGTATTAAAATGCAAAAATTCATTTTTCTTCAAGCGTATTAAAATGTTTAAATTATGTCACCAAAAACAGAAGTAGAAGTAGGACATTGTTTTACTAGTAACAAAATGTTAGTACCGAACGCCACCGTAGTGGACATTGTTTTACTAGTAACATAATGTTAGTTCCGAAAGCGCCACCGCAGTGGGTATTGTTTTACTAGTAACATAATGTTAATACCGAAAGCCACCGGTGGCGCGCTATCCACTAGCCACTTGTCATATTGTGTCAACATGTAAGACTGTAGTTTGAATATTTGTACATTTATGATAAATAAAATATATTTCTATTTTGGGCTTAGTAAAAAATCCTTTGCAATATAACAATAATCTATATTTAAATACAATACTTTTGCACTTGTTAACTACTTTTTGCAAGTATTTATTGTTACCACAAACCAGGAATGATTTACCTTAAAGGCTCAAAATTTTGAGGGCACATAGAAATTTCTGAGATCGGATTCGAACTTGAACTCAACAAGTTCAAAACCTCTAAAAATATAATTTCAGAATCTAAATTACGTGTTTTTTCAATTTTTTATTTCTACACCCCTTTCAACCACTAATTTACACTATTTTCAACCTCAGAATAAATTCTAGGCTTTTGGCATGCTGAAATTTGAAATCAGCAACCTCAAAAATCCCTAGAAATATACTTTTGGAATGAAAATTACGTATTTTGTCAAATTTTCATTTTTCACCCGTTTTACTCAATTTTCACCATGAGAATAAATTTTTGGCTTCTGGCATGTCAAGGGCAGATCTAGAAATTTCAATAATTTTTTTCTCGTCTGTGGCGCATGGGACCCATACGAAATATGGGAAATAACATCTCGAGAAGCACTTCTCTAACTTCTCTAAACAATTTTGAAAAAGCAGTTTGCGAAAAATGTTTTCAAAATTCGGTTACCCCCCCCCCCCAGGGGGGGTGGAAGGTTTTTTTTTGGCATGCATTTTACTTTTCATAAAAATCGTTGAGTGAAAAGTGTACCCTTCAATCAACGATAAAAATACAACAATACATTTTGAAGTTTATGAAAATGCATATGACAAAAAAAATAATTTTAAACAGGAGTCCCTAGACCTGGGGGGTAACCGAATTTTGAAAAAAATTTTCGCAAACTGCTTTTTCAAAATTTTTTAGGGGTCGTTAGAGAAGTGTTTCTCGAGATGTTATTTCCCATATTTCGTATGGGTCCCATGCGCCACAGACGAGCAAAAAATTATTGAAATTTCTAGATCCGCCCTTGTGGCATGTTGAAATTTTAAATCATCAATCTCAAAAGCCCCTAGAAATATAAGTTTAGAATGAAAATTACGTATTTTGTCAATTTTCCATTTTTCACCTCTTTTTAACCTAAGAATAAATTTATGGCTTCTGGCATGTTGAAATTCGAAATCATCGACCTCAAAAACCCCTAGAAATATAAGTTCAGAATGAAAATTACATGTTTTGTCAAATTTTTTACACCCCTTTTAACCCCTATTTTACTCGACTTTCACCCTGAGAATCAATTTTTGGCTTTTGGCTTGTTGAAACTTGAAATCAAAAACCCTAGGATTGTACATAAGAAGTACTTTTTGCATATACTCATTGTCACCATACTTTATTCTTCGCTCTAGGGTGTTTGGGCTTTTTTGAGGTCGGATTCGAATTCAGCGTCGAAAAATTCATTGGACTACTCGGGTCGAGTTCCAGGATCAGGAATTTTTTTTGTTTGCTTCTTCTGGCCCAAATTTTGAAGCCGCCATATTGAAAAAAAAAATGTCTGTATCAAAACTGAATTTAGGATATCCAAATACTTAACTCTGCCAAGTTTCGCAAATTTTTATCGAAAACCGATTTTTTACGCCTGTTTTCAAAAAGCACCACTGTGCGCCACTGGCTTGTGTGCTTCTTTTAAACGTTTGTTTTTTTTAGTTTCAGATTTTAGAGAATAAGCGGTGTAGAAAGGTGAGTGTACTTACAATGTCCTGGTCAGTGGTGGTGGTGGTTTGTTTTTCATTTGGTTTGCTTTCTGCCTTTAATATTTGGTTCTCGTGAGTCCTGTAGAAATATGGGTTTTCTATGCTATTATTCAGAGAAATCAACTCGATTACTTTATGGTCCGTTGTTTTAAACAAATTTTTATCTAAAACGAGAAAAAACAAAATAGTTTTTATCACATGTTAAGCATTACGAGGATTTTTAATATCTTAGTGGAAAATATTCAACATCCGACAAGGTTTAAAAATATATTATTCAGAAGTGGGATTTGCTATTAGTAGAAGTGGGATTTGAATTTATAACAAAAATTGTTTATGATATTTTTCGCATAATGAAAATTATCTACCCACTTTTCCATAAACATTTATGTACTTCCCTTCCCATTTTTCATTCCACCATACACTGTCGTCAAATACTAACGGTACATATTTTTGTCAATACCTTATTTGAGGAGCTTTTTATACTCTTTTTCAAAATGCCATCCATATGTTAAAAAATGTAGTTACCTGAAAACTGCAAATTTTATTTTTCACATTTTTGTCACATTTGTTATATGATTTTCTTTTTTTCGGTAAATAGTATGGGATATGGCAAAATTTTGGTATACATTTGACAAATCTATGATAGGCATTTTATTTAGAAAATCACAAAACCTATGGATTTTTTTCATCTGGTTTCCATTTTGGACATGTTGCGTTTTAGTCTATTTAATGTGACAAATTTTGCGTCAACTTTCAGGATCTCAATATTAGGCTAGTGCCAATACCTTTTTTGAAAAAAAAAAATTATTAACAGGCAAGGATCAGCCAGAAAATTTAGTTAAAGTTATAAAGAAGAGAAAAACAATTAAACACAAGATAATGGAAATCGTGAAATGGGGGTGCTATTTAGGGATTGCGTTGCTTAAAAAAAAACCGCTGCCCAAGGAATCACTACTTCCACATCCAAATTTTTTATCCAAGTCACTCACAACGAAAAAAATTTGTATGTGGAAATAATTGTTTATAGAACTTTAATAATATAATATTTGAAATCCTCTACCCCAAAAACACATAAAACGATACTCCACATCGGTAGCGGGGTGGGGGTGGTGATGGGGGGTGGTAGTGGGGGTGGATGAAGTAAAAAAATATTTTGAGGTTTCTGGTTCTTGTACACACACTAAATCACAATTTTTTTTCATCCCGTTTAATAATGGGGTGGAGGTGGTAATGGGGGTGGCTAATGCCAAAACTTTCTTTGGGACCTTAGCTTCTCTTGTATATACTAAATACCAATTTTATGGACTCTTCCCTGCTTGATTTACCTATTTTCCCCAAATCTACCCCAATTTACCCCCCAACCCTTCGACGGAACAAGATGAAAATATAATCTAGTTCTAGATCTCGTTAAAGTACATATGTGTGCCAAATTTCAAGTCAATATCTCAAACGGTTCCAGAGTAAACGTGCGCACAAAAAAAGTTACAGACAGACAGACAGACAGACCGACAGACAGACAGACAGACAGACAGAAATTTTTTTTCGTTCAAACTTAAAATCGTTCAAATGTTTCGTGATATTCTAAGCCTATTTGAACAATAAAAATTTTTTAAAAATTTTTTGTCGTTACTATACTTCCACTGGATGTGGAAGTAATAAATTCAAACCCTACAAAATTAGAATTAGTCACCATCTATACCCGAACGACTTTCAAAAGGCGTCTCGATTTTTGCCAGTGGTTTTTGCGTCGTGCAATGAAGTGCCAGGATTTGAAGGAACAATTATATGGATAGAAATTATGTAAATGCTCAACTTGGGGAGGATTGGATAGATATCTATATATCATTTAGAACTAGTTTATCAATGTCTAGTTAGCTAATGTAACAAAATTGATAACTAACAATTAATTTAGCTAACTGGACATTAATAAACAACAAAGTAGTTTAGATATTGTTTAATTTTTAGGAAATAATGGTCCTATTTTGTGGCCAGCTAGATCTTCCGATATATAAACTCTGCCGATTTGTGGCTTTGGGGTTATTATACTCTTCGCAAAAACGACGAGTATATTGTATTTGATCGGCACATTTCTAAATCAGTAAATATCGCTCGTAGAGAAAAAATTTTTATATCGTTATGTTAGTGAACGAATTCTGAACAACTTTCAAAATGTCCGTTTGTCCGTCCGTCACGTTTCTTGTAAGCACGATAACTCAAGAAAGAAAAATCCGATTGTATTGAAATTTGGAGAGTAAGTTAGTGTTTGCTAGAGGAAGAACCCTATTGGTTTTTAACAAAATAGATTGGTAAATAAAAAAGTTATTAGTAATTTAAAATTAAAAAAAATATTTTTTACATTTTTTTATGGTTGGTAATAAATAGAAATCTTGCGAAATGTTATTTCCTATCACAATTTTTTTTATACATTTTACTAATGTGTGTTTCCTAATAATCACAATGAATTTACTAATGGTATATATTACACTCATTAACAATTTTAGTAATAAGAAATGGTGGTGTAGTGGCAAGAGTTTCGTCTCGCAATCCAAGGACCTACTAGGACTCACACTCGACACAAGACTATCATTTACACCCCATGTAACTAAAGTTATTAATAAAGCCTATGCAGCACTTAGCAAATTATACACTCAAAGAAAATGATAGGTAAATTCAACCAAAAAGCATATTAAATCGCGCCTATCTAGTTTCATAGTTAAATCAATCAGAAAAGAATAGTCATACAACTTTATTTGTTTTCGTAAACAAATAGTAGTTTAATAATCATATCTTCTTGTCACAAATTAAATAGTACAATGACATTTTTTTATGTTCACTAACTATTTTCAATTTGGTCTACAATTAAATAGTACAACGACTTTGTTTTTTGTTCACCAACTAATTTTACTTCCACATCCAGTGGAAGTATAGTAACGACAAAAAAATTTTTTAAAAATTTTTATTGTTCAAATAGGCTTAGAATGTCACGAAACGTCGAGATTTTAAGTTTGAACGAAAAAAAAATTTCTGTCTGTCGGTCTGTCTGTAACTTTTTTTGTGTACACATTTACTCTGGAACCGTTTGAGATATTGACTTGAAATTTGGTACACATATGTACTTTAACGAGACTTAGAACTAGATTATATTTTCATCTTGTTCCGTCGAAGAGTTGGGGGGTAAATTGGGGTAAATTTGGGGAAAATAGGTAAATCAAGCAGGTAAGAGTCCATAAAATTGGTATTTAGTATATACAAGAGAAGCTAAGGTCCCAAAAAAAGTTTTGGCATTAGCCACCCTGCATTACCACCCCCACCCCATTATTAAAGGGGATGAAAAAAAATTGTGATTTAGTGTGTGTACAAGAACCAGAAACCTCAAAAATATTTTTTTACTTCATTCACCCCCACTACCACCCCCACCCCGCTACCGATGTGGGGTATCGTTTTAGGGGTTTTTGGGGTAGAGGATTTCAAATATTATATTATTAAAGTTCCATAAACAATTATTTCCATATGCAAATTTTTTTCGTTGTGAGTGACTTGGATAAAAAATTTGGATGTGGAAGTAGTGAGTCCTTGGGCAGCGGTTTTAGGTTGATCTACACTTTATTGTATGATGAAGTTTTTTTTGGTTAGCCAAAATCTCAGTATTGAGACATCAGACCACCCAAACCAAAGATTAGAGATCGTTTATAAGATCCATCCAAATATATCGATGATCCCTGAGAGAATTTGAACATTGCAATCATGTTATTAATTTTCTATAAATTCATAAGAATATAAGATAATGCATGATTGATTATTGTCAGTGATTTGTATGTGGCGTCATCTGGGAATAATTTCTGTAATAGACTACGTGGTAAGCAAGCAAATTTTATGGTAATTCTTTTAGAACTTCTAGAAGACGACAATAATATTGGTTTGTCTACCAAGTACAATAGTACAGCGAACTAATACTGGGTTAGAATTACAATTCGATAACAGTAAAAAATAAAATATACTATTATCTAGTTTAATTTGACAGAATTCAACAAAATAATAGTCAGATGAACAAAATAATAGTCTTATTCATCTATTTTTTAAGTTAATGTTTGTTTTGTTCTACGACAACTTTTTATTAATTAAAATAACAATCACCTCTTGTTTAAAAATACCATCAATATAGTTTGGTTTAACAAAATTAACGATATTGTTAGTTAACCATTTTTTTTTTGTTGAATTTACCCATACTATTTTTTTGAGTGTATCCGCTGGTTAATAGACGCAGCAAATTATCCATTGATAACAAAATTTGCTTATATAAGGTCATATTCAGACCTATTCTTACATATGCCTGCGCACCTTGGAATATAATTTCAGATGCGCAGTGCTTACGTCTGCAAAGGACGCAAAATAAATTGCTGCGTCTATTAACTAATTCACCTAGGTACATAACCATTGCGGAACTGCTTAGGCTAACGGGGGTGCAAATGATAAGAGAATATATTGACGAAACTGCCCAACAATTCTTTATGTACAAAATATCCAACTCCCAACTTACACAAAACATAACAAACATAAGACGAAGATACAACGTACAACACACACATAAATACATTTACGAAAGACTTCCAATTTACGATACCCCACTGGCTGACTGACGTAATCCCAACCCTTAAAACTCACCGTCCGTATAAAAACCACATCCCCTAAAACATGCCTAAAACCTTTCCTTATAACAGTGTTGTTAACAGTTTTCCATGGCCTCCTCACAAATAAGTATATTAGATTTTTTGAAAATTAACCGCTTTTTCTAGAGATAAATATGACATACGTTTATCGTTGGATAGCTAATTAAAACAAACACTTAAAAAAACACAAATTATGTCTATATCTCGAAAACTGAGGCATAATTTTTTTTATCGCCTTATTTGGATTAATGTCCTGGCGGAGTTTAGCCGTAGGCTATTCTACCACTCAACCAGGACGGACCGACACACATAGACAACATCACAACACCCATTCCCTGCGACATTGCCATCTGCCGCAGCTGAGACCCGAACTCAGGAGAGGAGATGAGCGACTAGACCGTATTGTCTCTCACACAACCGCAGTCTAGCCCTCTGCTACCATCTCGGCAACACGTGAAAAACGCCACTACACATCCATACCCTAGCCAGGATTCGAACCCGGGACCCCGTGGTCGCAAGCCTAACATCTTAAGCATTGCGCGACCAAGCTGCGGTGGCGCAATGCTTCTTATCAACAACAGATTCCACTCAAAAAAGTGCCTTAAGAATGTGTTATTCGATGCGACACTTGATAATTGAGATACAGAGGTCATCCAAAAATGCCAATTTTTCAAAAACGCCCTGCAGCTCGGTAGTCGAAAAAGATAGACGATCGCGGTTTGCGCCGTTGTTTGTTTCTCGAAAATCGAGCTCGCTACATTGGTTTTTGTCTCTCTGCCATAGTTTTAGAGAAAACCTCTAAAATCATCTAATTTGGTCCACTCTGTATATTGATTCTGACTGATGGAGTTTTAATTTTGTAATTTTTCGTCCTAAAATTGGAAAATTGACCACTGCGCGACGGTGAAATTATATTTCATAATTTTTAGCGACCTTTCTTGAAAGCAGTCAAACGAGTCAAACTTTTTTTTGAAACGGCAAAATAAACGCCGATTGTTACATTTTTGGAGTTAAAAATACTCTCCTACTTATTCCTCAATATATACATCCCATTTATACAACTTGCAACTCACCTATCGAGAAGAATATCCCGAAACAGACAGCCACCACAATCGAACAGAACACCAACACATAAACCACCACCTTCAGCTTGGAGCTTTTCCTCACATCGCCCTCATTCTCGTTTATTTTCAGCACCCACCGGTGTCCGAAGACGTTCTTCTTTATAATCACATTCCTGTTGAAGTTATTCTCGCACACCTCCCTCGATATGGTGGATATCTCCAGATTCCCACCTCTCTTCGTCTTGTCATAATAGTGGATCTTCGTCAGCTCCACATTGCACGGTTGCAGGATCATTTTTTTCGACTGGCTCGCGAGATTTCTGGGCTAGATCGGTCTGGTTAGTTACGATACAAATACAAACATTGTTGGAAAGTGTGTGTGCCTCCAATCGTGACCGCAGGGACATGTGGTCTTTTATGAAAATATCGCGCTCGCTGGTAGCGCGTGGCACAAGGTACGAAATCGAGGTGAGGTAGAAATCTTCGCGGTACGTTGATCGTTTGTACCGGGTAGCACATAGTCACGGAGTTTTCTCTTAATGTAATCCATTATGTGGATTTTTTTTATAGGAGTCTCTGTCATTGGATAAAAATGGTCTTTTCAACACGTGGCTGAAGACAGCAACGAAATCAGAAATGAGAAACGACTATTTAGAGTCGACCAACGAAATAATGCACATGCAGTTAAAATCTTCGTAATTACAGAATTGAAAAGTATTTTCCTATAAAACCAAACATGTATGTTGACAAGAGTTGAGCAGCTTAAGTTATCTAAAGCAAAACACGGATTTTAAGAGGGCGAAACACCCCAAAAAGTGTAAACTGTAAAAATAAGATAACTATAAGATAACTATTGTAAAAAAGTTTTTAAGACTTTCATATTTTAGGGTGTGATAGAAAAGAGCATTTCCAATATTGCATAATTTTGATTTAATAAAAAACAGAGTTTAAGAGGGTAGAACACCCCAAAAACTATCTAAAAATAATGTAACTATTGCAAAAAAGTTTTTAGCACTTTCTTATTTTAAGGTATGTTAGAAAAGAGCATTTCCAATATTGCATAATTTTGATTTAATAAAAAACAGAGTTTAAGAGGGTAGAACACCCCAAAAACTATCTAAAAATAATGTAACTATTGCAAAAAAGTTTTTAGCACTTTCTTATTTTAAGGTATGTTAGAAAAGAGCATTTCCAATATTGCATAATTTTTATTTAACAAAAAACAGGGGATAAGGGGGTGATACACCCCAAAAACTATATAAAAGTTGTAAAATTTTTTAGCGCTTTCAGATTTTGGAGGGTGATAGAAAAGACTATTTCCAAGATAGCATAATTGAGATTTAATAAAAAACAAAGTTTAAGGGGGTAAAACACCCCAAAAACCATCTATAAATAATGTAACTATTGCAAAAAAGTTTCTTACACTTTCCTATTTTAGGGTATGTTAGAAAAGAGCATTTCCAATATTGGATAATTTTTATTTAACAAAAAACAGGGGATAAGGGGGTGATACACCGCCCAAAAACTATATAAAATTTGTAAAATTTTTTAGCGCTTTCAGATTTTGGAGGGTGATAGAAAAGACTATTTCCAAGATAGCATAATTGAGATTTAATAAAAAACAAAGTTTAAGGGGGTAAAACACCCCAAAAACTATCTATAAATAATGTAACTATTGCAAAAAAGTTTCTTACACTTTCCTATTTTAGGGTATGTTAGAAAAGAGCATTTCCAATATTGGATAATTTTTATTTAACAAAAAACAGGGAATAAGGGGGTGTACCTCAAAACTCTTTAAAAATAATATAAAAATTGTAAAATTTTTTCACGCTTTTAGACATTTGAGAGTGATAGAAAAGACTATTTCCAAGATAGCATAATTGGGATTTAATAAAAAACAAGAGTTTAAGAGGGTAAAACACCCCAAAAGCTAACTAAAAATAATGTAACTTTTGCAAAAAAGTTTCTAACACTTTCCCATTTTAGGGTATGTTAGAAAAAAGCATAATTTTTATTTAACGATTTTTTGAGATGTATCACCCTTTTATCCCCCTGTCTTTCGTTAAATAAAAATTATGCAATATTGGAAATGCTTTTTTCTAACCTACCCTAAAATGGGAGAGTGTTGAAAACTTTTTTGCAAAAGTTACATTATTTTTAGATAGTTTTGGGGTGTTTTACCCTCTTAAACTCTATTCTTTATTAAATCCCAATTATGCTATCTTGGAAATAGTCTTTTCTATCACCATTCAATATCTAAAAGCGTGAAGAAATTTTACAATTTTTATATTATTTTTAAATAATTTTGGGGTGTATCACCCCCTTATCCCCTGTTTTTCGTTAAATAAAAATTATGCAATATTGGAAATGCTTTTTTCTAACCTACCCTAAAATGGGAGAGTGTTGAAAACTTTTTTGCAAAAGTTACATTATTTCAAGATATGGGGTATTTTACCCTTTTAAACTCTTGTTTTTTATTAAATCCCAATTATGCTATCTTTGAAATAGTCTTTTCTATCACCCTCCAATGTCTAAAAGCGTGAAAAAATTTTACAATTTTTATATTATTTTTAAAGAGTTTTGGGGTATACCACCCCCTTATCCCCTGTTTTTTGTTAAATAAAAATTATCCAATATTGAAAATGCTCTTTTCTAACATACCCTAAAATAGGAAAGTGTAAGAAACTTTTTTGCAATAGTTACATTATTTATAGATAGTTTTTGGGGTGTTTTACCCCCTTAAACTTTGTTTTTTATTAAATCTCAATTATGCTATCTTGGAAATAGTCTTTTCTATCACCCTCCAAAATCTGAAAGCGCTAAAAAATTTTACAACTTTTATATAGTTTTTGGGGTGTATCACCCCCTTATCCCCTGTTTTTTGTTAAATAAAAATTATCCAATATTGGAAATGCTCTTTTCTAACATACCCTAAAATAGGAAAGTGTAAGAAACTTTTTTGCAATAGTTACATTATTTATAGATAGTTTTTGGGGTGTTTTACCCTCTTAAACTCTTGTTTTTTATTAAATCCCAATTATGCTATCTTGGAAATAGTCTTTTCTATCTCCCTTCAATGTCTAAAAGCGTGAAAAATTTTTACAATTTTTATATTATTTTTAAAGAGTTTTGGGGTATACCACCCCCTTATCCCCTGTTTTTTGTTAAATAAAAATTATCCAATATTGGAAATGCTCTTTTCTAACATACCCTAAAATAGGAAAGTGTAAGAAACTTTTTTGCAATAGTTACATTATTTATAGATAGTTTTTGGGGTGTTTTACCCCCTTAAACTCTTGTTTTTTATTAAATCCCAATTATGCTATCTTGGAAATAGTCTTTTCTATCACCCTCCAATGTCTAAAAGCGTGAAAAAAAATTTTACAGTTTTTATATTATTTTTAAAGCGTTTTGGGGTATACCACCCCCTTATCCCCTGTTTTTTGTTAAATAAAAATTATCCAATATTGGAAATGCTCTTTTCTAACATACCCTATAATAGGAAAGTGTAAGAAACTTTTTTGCAATAGTTACATTATTTATAGATAGTTTTTGGGGTGTTTTACCCTCTTAAACTCTGTTTTTTATTAAATTTCAATTATGCTATCTTGGAAATAGTCTTTTCTATCACCCTCCAAAATCTGAAAGCGCTAAACATTTTTACAATTTTTAAATAGTTTTTGGGGTGTATCACCCCCTTATCCCCTGTTTTTTGTTAAATAAAAATTATCCAATATTGGAAATGCTCTTTTCTAACATACCCTAAAATAGGAAAGTGTAAGAAACTTTTTTGCAATAGTTACATTATTTATAGATAGTTTTTGGGGTGTTTTACCCCCTTAAACTCTTGTTTTTTATTAAATCCCAATTATGCTATCTTGGAAATAGTCTTTTCTATCACCCTCCAATGTCTAAAAGCGTGAAAAAAATTTTTACAATTTTTATATTATTTTTAAAGCGTTTTGGGGTATACCACCCCCTTATCCCCTGTTTTTTGTTAAATAAAAATTATCCAATATTGGAAATGCTCTTTTCTAACATACCCTATAATAGGAAAGTGTAAGAAACTTTTTTGCAATAGTTACATTATTTATAGATAGTTTTTGAGGTGTTTTACCCCCTTAAACTTTGTTTTTTATTAAATCTCAATTATGCCATCTTGGAAATAGTCTTTTCTATCGCCCTCCAAAATCTGAAAGCGCTAAAAAATTTTACATCTTTTATATAGTTTTTGGGGTGTATCACCCCGTTATCCCCTGTTTCTTGTTAAATAAAAATTATCCAATATTGGAAATGCTCTTTTCTAACATACCCTAAAATAGGAAAGTGTAAGAAACTTTTTTGCAATAGTTACATTATTTATAGATAGTTTTTGGGGTCTTTTACCCCCTTAAACTTTGTTTTTTATTAAATCTCAATTATGCTATCTTGGAAATAGTCTTTTCTATCACCCTCCAAAATCTGAAAGCGCTAAAAAATTTTACAATTTTTATATAGTTTTTGGGGTGTATCACCCCCTTATCCCCTGTTTTTTGTTAAATAAAAATTATGCAATATTGGAAATGTTCTTTTCTAACATACCTTAAAATAAGAAAGTGTTAAAAACTTTTTTGCAATAGTTACATTATTTTTAGATAGTTTTTGGGGTGTTTTACCCTCTTAAACTCTGTTTTTTATTAAATCAAAATTATGCAATATTGGAAATGCTCTTTTCTATCACACCCTAAAATATGAAAGTCTTAAAAACTTTTTTACAATAGTTATCTTATTGTTATCTTATTTTTACAGTTTACACTTTTTGGGGTGTTTCGCCCTCTTAAAATCCGTGTTTTGCTTTAGATAACTTTAGCTGCTCAACCCTTGTCAACATACATGTTTGGTTTTATAGGAAAATACTTTTCAATTCTGTAATTACGAAATTTTAACTTCATGTGCATTATTTCGTTGGTCGACTCTAAATAATCGTTTCTCATTTCTGATTTCGTTGCTGTCTTCAGCCACATCTTTTCAACCACATATAGATAAGATGTTCAATGCGACTAACAATGCTGGAATTTATTATCAGAAATTGTAGGAACTTCAAGAATTCAAATTCAATTATATCTGTCTATTATGCATTTGTACATAGTAAACTAATATTGTCTCATCGGTTTGGAACCCACAATATGTACAGGGTGGATCAAATTAGATCGGATTTGGGGTTTTCTCTAAAACTACCCAAGCATTCAAAGTGATGGGAACTGGCATCTGAGGCATCGGAACTTTAATATAGTAGGAATGACATAACTGTTACTAATTTTGCGACTTCAGGGTAATATTCACTTTGTGGTATGCATTTGTAGTGACAATTATGTAGATTCTATTGAATTTAGGCATTGTATAGTTATAACACTTTCAAGTAACTGCTGGAGAATCTGCAACGTCGCGGATACTACTCTGCATTACTTTGAAGCATCCTCAACTGCAAAGTGAAAATTGGTAGTAATGCCGACTGCACAGCTTTACCAAAGGACCACTTCAAAGTTGTCTAACTTATTAGTGACATCTCGAGTAAAAATTAGGTTATTTCTACGAAGATGAGGGCTTTGAAGTTATTTTTACTACTCCACACTAATTGAAAATGACTTAAAAGTTACATATACCTTGAAAATCTACTATGAAGTAATATTAACTTTTAAGACAATTTATATAATTATTGGCATTGAATAAAATGGCGCCATCTGAAATGCTCAGTAAAAGCGAAATAAAGTTTATCGGCACTCATCCACGTTTTATAGAAAACTGAAGAAACAGTTAAACAGTAGTAGAAATAGTGATTCTTCAGAATATGATGCAAACATGAAAGATTATTTCGCCACAGCAAAACCATCATCTTTGGCAAAAAGTGCAAAAGTGTTCCCATCAACACAAGGCGAAAAGTAATCGAAAACTATAACAGTCTGCAGTGATATTAGTGATACTGTGTACTGCACGAAAGTTACAACTTGTCTTTAAAACACAGATTGATCCATAGTTCGGTTAGTGATCCACTGAGCATATTAAATGAATTTGCCGATTAAAAACTCCAAATTTAATAAATATTGTGTCGATGGGGAACGGACAATTTCGGTATACACGACATAAGACATTGTTTGTGTACAATAAATTGAACTGAATATATATACAAAAAAAAATAGCAAAAAAGCTATATTTCTTTTCTAGAATATCTCAAAAGTGATCAGTGAGGACAAAAATAACAGTTTACAACACCATTATCCAACCTCATTTCGATTACTGTGCCAGTCTATTATATTCCTTCGATTTAAATAAAATAACTTCCCTTCAAAAACTACAGAATAGAGGAATGAGAGTGATTTTGAAATGCAGCCGATATACCTCAATCCAACATATACTTCTTCTCTTCGGTGACTGTCTGTAAAAGATAGATTGCTTTCCATGGCTATGGTATTTATTTTCAAAATTTTAAATAACTTAATACCCAAGTATTTAAATAAGTTTATATTTTATGCAAATCAAATACGTCAACACCACACAAGAAATAACAACAAATTTTATATACCAAGGCAAAATCTAAGTCAAACTAGGAAAATTGTTATATAAAAGCCTCGATCAATATAACAAGTTGCCAGAGGATGAAAGGAATCTATCTCTCTACCTGTATTCAAACGTAAAATTGTAAGCTACATAAAGTCGATTGATTAACTCCACTGTTTTATATAGGTATTTTTTCCTCGTTATTTTTTAATTTATTTGTATATGTATTAGTCTGAGTGTGTAAGTGCGTGTATTATTTATTTATGTATAAATTATGATTCTGTGTAATTACATTAGAAAAGTGGATTTGTATATTAGGATTTTCCTATTCAAATAAATACTTTAACTTAATTAATATCAGATAATAAAAAGTACTTGGTAAAAATATAATAATTGAAGACCTAAGTGGATAAAGGTGTTATGTCGCATTTTTTAAAAAAATTACTTTATGCAATTTTTGAACACCCTGATATAGATTTAACACCCAATAAACGGTGAATTCTAAATTTGTAATATTTTATAGAAACTTTTTAATTATAAAGGCGCCATGTCATACATACAACCAATAATTTTAGTGGATGTACACAGTTTTGGACAGAAAAATCTAGTTTCATAACAGCTTGATATTGTTCTTTAATATTAGTGTAAACAAAAGAACATAACCCAAAATTATCTATTTTATGAGGTATTATTCATTTGAATCGAAGACAAAATAAATAAGTTCCAACTCAAAACCATTTTGTTTAATTTACTCAAAACTTTAAAAGTGTGACATAACACCTTTATCCACTTAGGTCTTCAATTGTTATTTTTAATCCACATTCGCGTCCTTGTCCACATCATTCACAGTGACACTCCGTGTTGCCAATTAAAAAAAAAACTTACCTATCTCGTATCTGCCAATTGTACCAACATGAAAATAAGTTGATAGCAATAGTTACCAAGATCGTATACCGTCATTGGTACCATTTGCTACATCTAGGTAAATATAACTACACAGTGAAATTGTTGTAGTTCCGTTCCCATCACCACTTTTAAAGAAGCAACAACTATAACGTTGGTGGCATCTGCTACTTTATGGGAAATGTAACTTGTAGGGAAATAATTATGGTTTTTGCAACCTCTAAGTTACTGCAATTAAAGTCGTCATTTTTCTGTTGTTGAATGAAGACGCCATACTGACACAGATAAAAATATAATTCAATAAATAATTTCTATACAAATATGTTTTCTAAATAGATTATTACTTCATAATACATAAAATTAAAAAAAAAAAACGTTTTCCATAAAAAATTTTGCAGTTTTGCTTGTACACATAATTTTTGCAAAAAAATTTTTTTCCGAAAAAACCATTTTCTCGAGGGGGCGTCTACTTTATCGACGCATCATGATAACATTTTACAGAAAACAAGTGGTGGTTTTAATATCCACACCCAGGGTAAATGCAAAACATCATGATTTACAATATATGCTTATGCATGTTGTATATAATCACCTTAATTTGGACCTTGGACATATCATGTGCTCAAACTCAGTAAGTCATTAATTTGCTATTCGAATAACAGAGAGCCAAATATATACTTTGCGCGCTCATTCCGGTCAGCTTAGCTGTTCCAAAAGTTAGTCATTTCTACTACTTGGTTACATTCCGTTTACGTAATAACCTAGTCCTCGACACGGTAACGGTAGAAGTACCGGAATAGTAATTTTCCACGTAATTATTATTCCCCATTTTGGTGAATACTTGGTAGAAGGATGGTTTCCATTACGTAACAGTCCTTAGTTGCGGAAACCTTTAAAGTTCCCCTAATGATAACTATTACGTAGAAACTACTAAAATTGCTGCTTGGCAGTGCAATGAAGTGCCAGGATTTGAAGGAACAATTAAATGGACAGACGAGGTCCGTAATCAGTGCCGGAATTTTTAATCGGCATAATAACCACCATTGGGCTCATGAAAATCTGCACATAACCGCTACAGTTAATCGTCAAGGACGATTTGGATTTGGTGTATGGTGTGGTTTTATTGGATACCAAATAATAGGTCTTCATTTTTTTTCACGGTAATTTGAATACCGAAAATTTTATTAATATTCTACGACAAGAAATAGACAATATGCCTGTAACATAGAAGAATTGGAAAACAAAACATTAGCTGAGTTTCGGTCAATAACTCCTGTCATGATTGGAAATGCAACAAATGTTGTACGGAGAAGGTCTCAAAAATGCATAGATGTCAATGGAAGACAATTCGAACATTTATTGTAGTTTATTGGCAAATTAAGTTGTGATCGAATAATAAAATAATTTACAGGGTGTTCCATTTAAAAAAAAAAACACAAGTTATGTCTATATCTCGAAAACTGAGGCATGCATAATTTTCTTCTTATCAGCAACGGATTCTTCTCAAAAAAGTAACAAAAAAAACTAGAAATGTGCATGTTTGCAAGCAGGTCGCCCTTGCCTCAAAGGGCTGCCTGAAAACCTTGACGACCGGAAAGTCCTAGGCGATTCTTTTTCCTGTTTTATTTTTCAGCATTTTATTTATTTTTCCAAAAGGTGGTGGCGGCACAAAACACCTCCAAAATTGATGCAGGCACATATAATCTTTTACACTGTTGCTATTTCAACAGATTGTAATGAAAAAACGGATTATGATGAAAAATCTTCAACAATAATGTTTATTTTTTTAGCGTCCGTTTAGTTTTCTGCCTCACCTACGTTATTTGTCAGTCTACACCGACCCTTCGAAGGTTAATTATTATTATACTATTTCAGGTTGGTGCAGCGCTATTATTGCAAGTTGTTTGGAAAATGCACCTGTTCTCGTTCATGACTAATGATTTAGCCATATAATGTGATTGTAAAGTAAACTTTATTTTTCTCGATTTGTTCTTCTTTTCTTGTCTTGTTCTCTCAATACGGACCCTGATAGATGTACCAGTTTCACGATTCACTTCACAAACAATGGGAATATGTAATATCACCGTACTAACCTAATCTTAACTGATGTAGATATTATTGTAGATACTTTAATAATATGCTTCAAAAGACATCTTCGCCTCACGAAATTATGTGCAAACAACACATTCTATCCCCATCGCGTCTTACGTCATGATGGGGAAATCGTAGTTTCTCAACTTAACACCAGGGAACGTTTAGCTAGAATTACCAATGAAATTTTCACCGAATTGCAGGGACACTTTTGTGCTATTTTGTCGAAAATTTTATACCAATCATTATTAGCCAATCGGACACGTTTATTTTGTCATTGTCCCTGTGACAACCATCAAATTTTTTGGAAATCTTACTTACCCATGAGCACCTACCTATGTGATTAATAAGTGGAAATTTCCCTGGTTTGACAGCAATGATTAGACAATGGCGTTTATATTATGAAAAATATTTTTATATTTATTTTAAATTAAATTAGTACAATTCTGGTCTACTATGTTTCCTTACATAATTAACTAATTCCAAATGCTTTAAAAATTCCACTTGTACATCCTTTTTCTTCAGAAAATAAAGCACAGAGCCGTTTTATGACATATTCCAAGACACTTGTGATTCCATGGCTAACTATTAGCGGTTTTTTTAGGGGATATTATTTGTCACCACTTTAAATCAGAGCAAATATCATTTCATTTTGGTTTTCCTTTACTGCAGTATAAAGATTGCATACGAAATAAATTATTATTAGTAGCGTGTGTGAGTCGGAAAAAAAACCGAAAATTGTAAATATTTTGAGCCGGAACAAGATTACCTCCCCCCCCGTTTTCGAGGATGCTGAACACGATGGCGGTGTAAGAATTTCTCTTCCCTCAAAACGGCCAAAAACCACCCCCCCGAGGGGTAAAACGCGCTTCACTCGATTTCCCTCCAGAAAATAACCTTCCCCCCGTTTTCGAGGATGCTGAGCACGATGGTGGTGCTAGATATCGCCTTCGACCCCAACCAACCCCTCCACCGGCCAATACTCGCCCCCGAAAGGGGTGAATTTTTTTTTTTTTCGTAATATCAGGCAAATTGCATTTCTATCCGTTTTCGAGGATGCTGAGCACGATGGTGGTGCTGGATATCGCATTCGACCCCGACCAACCCCTCCACCGGCCAATACTCGCCCCCGAAACGGGTGAATTTTTTATATATATATGTATAATATATATGCTATATATACATGTGTATGGGTGCATATTAATACATGTATGCATATGTTTGCATATATATATATATATATATATATATATATATATATATATATACATATATATATATATATATATATATATATATATATATATATATATATATATATATATATATATATATATATATATATATATATATATATATATATATACGTATATATACATATATATATATACACACAATAATACCTTCAATCTCTGAAATTCTCAACAACAACGATAATTTTTTTTACTCAATGCTGACAGCATATTTAAATTTACGCGCGTCGAGAGGGAAGAATTTACAGCACCCCGCGCAGCCACCATTAATCTGTGGGCTCCAAGAAATGGCAACCGCGCCTCTACTTTATCTGTAGCTTCTCCACGTGCATCGCTGATATTACAAAAAAAAAAAATTCACCCCTTTCGGGGGCGAGTATTGACCGGTGGAGGGGTTGGTCGGGGTCGAACGCGATATCCAGCACCACCATCGTGCTCAGCATCCTCGAAAACGGGGGGAAGGTTATTTTCTGCAGGGAAATCGAGTGAAGCGCGTTTTACCCCTCTCGGGGGTGGTTTTTGGCCGTTTTGAGAGGTTGCGCAACCCCAAAGAGAAATTCTGACACCGCCATCGTGTTCAGCATCCTCGAAAACGGGGGGTGGGAGGTAATCTTGTTCCGGCTCAAAATATTTACATGTTCGTCCGACTCACACACGCCACTATATGACTAATATTAATTCGCTATATTATTTTTATGCGACTAGAGCGTAGGGAATATAAGAAATAAGCATATTAAACTTGTTTAAATTTTACTTCACTCTCATTATTCCATATTTTATCTACTATTAAATATTTAATTTTACTAAGATATGAGGAAACCACATAAAAAAACCAAAAAAATTAATCTAACACCGGCACCAGCCTACAAGATTTTGCAAACATTTCTAAAGTTTTTTTTTTGTCAAGTAATTTTGGTCTAAAATTTTCTTACCGAATCTCCCTCGCTCTTGAATTAAAATCCGGACATTTTTTTTCGCTCACGAATTTTTAAAGAAAAGAAAGATTTTCAAAAAATTCGGACCTCAAAAAAATTGCCGGAAATAATTCAAGCACCAGGGAGATTACAAGTGATAATTGCACTCCTGTCTTTTACCTACTATTTTACGTTTCCCTAGCAACGCGTTATTTGTTTTCTATTGAAAATTGAATTGTCAAATAATTAAATTAGTCTGACGTTTGGGACTGACAAATGTTGAAAAATAAAATACATAACCTAATTAGTTTATCTGTTTTCAATCTTAATATATTTTGAATAAACCTACATATTTCATTTTGATTTAAAAATAAAATTATATAAAAAAGTATTTTTAAGAAAAAGCTTTTATCTGAAAAAACTACTACAAAGTAAAAATAATTTTTTTTAAATTCATACACATGGAAACCAAAAGCTTTGGGGCGGTCATATAGTGATATTGCATAGTTACTTTGCTCAATTGACCACCCCCAAAGCTTTTGGTTTCCATGTGTATGAATTTAAATAAAATTATTTTTACTTTTTAGTAGTTTTTTCAGATAAAAGCTTTTTCTTAAAAATACTTTTTTTATATAATTTTATTTTTTACTTTTTAGTCCACTTATTTTACAAACAGACAGACAAAACCCTTTCATTTGCCACCGCCATCCACCCCTCCCCTCTCCCGTCTTCTCACCCCTCTAACACTACTTCCCACTTCTTCCCTCTTTCCACCCTATTCCCACCTTTTCTCACCTTTTCCCACCTCTTCCCGTCCCTTCCCACCTCTTCCCACCTTTTTCCTACCTCGTCCCATCCCTTCCTCATCTCTTCCCACCCCTTCCTCACCTCTTCCCACCCCTTCCCCACCTCTTCCCACCCTTTCCCCACCTCTTCCCACCCCTTCCCCACTTCTTCCCACCTCTTCCCCACTTCTTCCCACCCCTTTCCCACCTCTTTCCCACCTCTTCCCACCTCTTCCCCACCTCTTCCCGCCCCTTCCCACCCCTTCCTCACCTCTTCCCACCGCTTCCCCACCTCTTCCCATCCCTTTCCCACCCTTCCCACCTCTTTTCCACCTCTTCCCACCCCTTTCCCTCTTCTTCCCACCCCTTCCCAACCCCTTTCCCACAATTCCCACCTCTTTCTACCCCTTCCCCACCTCTCCCACGCCCGCCATATTGAATTTAGAATGACGTCACACACTTTATCGTATTTTACTCATCAAAACCCTTCATTTGACACCCATATCAACGGGGTTGTGACTAAAAAGCAGATCCGCCATCTTGGAACGTCCGCCATATTGGATTTAAAATGACGTCACATTGTTTATCGTATTTTACTCGTCAAACCCTTTCATTTGATACCCATATCAGGGGGGTTGTGACTAAAAAGCCGATCCGCCATCTTGGGACGTCCTCCATATTGGATTTAGAATGACGTCACATTGTTTATCGTATTTTACTCGTCAAACTCTTTCATTTGATACCCATATCAGGGGGGTTATGACTAAAATGCCGATCCGCCATCTTGGGACGTCCGCCATATTGGATTTAGACCGATAATGGCTATGCTATGTTGCATTGTCACCGGACTTATACACGTGTGCCAAATTTCAAAGCTCTAGCTTAATTAGAACTAGTCGAAATTCAGCTTGCAAGATTTGACCTAAACCAACAAACAGACAAACATTGCAAGTTAAATAAAAGCTTTTAATAATTTAATTTACTTATGAAATTTTCTCAGCAAGTACCAGTCGAGGTTCGATTTTTAGATTTTAGCGGAATATTTTTCTACTTTTAACTGAAACTCGATGATTTATTAATGTTTCTTGAAAATGAATAAATTGTCTTCTGAATACCATTCGAGTTCAAATTTATTGTAGGCTATTTTTGAGACAGTGTCGCTTATGTTAATTTTGATTGGCACTAGACGTTTGTGATACTGACTCAAAAATTTTCGTAATAGATTATTTTTCTTTTAACTACTTGTAATGGAACAGACTCTCTGCTAAAAAAGGCATAGAGGGTAGTTTATTTCGCTTGTTTCTTAAGGAGAGAGGAGGTACCTAAATGATAATATCTATACCCATGGAAGAAAGATTGTTTTCGTCAAATAATCTACCAGCCAATTTCTGGGAAGTCCAGTATATTAAACGAACATTGATAAAGTATTCAGATTCGCTAGATGGAATGTACAGGTTTCAATTTGTTATCCGGTCCAAAGTGACCAAAAATTTTTGTAAGGTAATTTGCATAAAAACGTTAACGTAATATCTCAGTCCGGTATACTTGACATAATGTTACATAATAGCAAAAACTTCTGATCGATGTAAAGTTCACTCTAAACATTATATATTTATTTATTCAATGAGGATATCAACTTAACGTAAGCGGTACGGTGCGGCATCGGTCTATATACCCAAAACATATGCCGTTTGATCAATTCATTCAGTATCAACTTCCGTTGTTTATGTTTACTTCCTGTTGGTACTCGATGTCACACTATCTTCATCTCGGTTTAGGTTGTGACCGTCACCTGGTTGATTGAAAATCGATATGCGATATCAAGATACGAACGATATTGTCGAGAGGTCACATCACGTTAAAAGACAAAGAATAGCAGGACAAAATTGTGAGACTTATGTACAGGGTGGACAAATTCTACGGGATTGGAGGATGGTGTAGGAAGTGATCATACCGAAGAAGCTAAGGATATGTGTTTCGAAATTATTTGTCCTCATCAGCGTAGCTTAACTTAAGGAACAGCATCTGGAAAGAATGGTTCAGGAACCACAATTGAATATGTTTAAAGTACAGTTTACAGTACGTGTCCGTAGCCGCTTCGTTATTTCCTCTTTATAGTATATTAAAAAAATGTCGTTAAAAATTTACTCGTTAATTAAGCGTTATTTTATCTAGGGGGTTATACTGGAGTCAAATTAGGACTAAAAAATTCGCAATGTGAATTGTCTGGTCAGGGCAGTTTTTTTAACCCCCGACCCCAAAAGAGTTTAACGCGTATGTTTGTATGTTTGTCTCTCTGTCTGTGGCTTCATATCTCTTCAACGGGTGATCCGATTTTGATTTAGTTTATTTTTTTTTTATTTGAAAGAGTATTTTGTCGAGAAGGTTATAGATTTTGATGTTCGGTCGCCATCTTGAATTCGCCATGTTGAACTTCTCTAGAAATTGTCCGATTAAAGTAAAATTGAAAATGTGCAGACAATTATGGTAGCCGAACATGATTTAGGCCTCATTTTGATTCGGTCATATGAAACTGGTACGATTAGATACATTGATCGGTGGTTTTTAAAAATTTCAATTTTACTTGTTTTAACGTGTTCAGGGGATCAACTTAAATTCACAGTTCAGTTTTGCAGTTTCTGCGAGGTTGGCGTATTGTTTATTATTGTTTATTTAAACAATTTAATTTCTAAGACCGTGTTTTCCGTCGGATTTCTTTGAATATCTATGGAAAACAACAAAAAGATGGAGAATGTGCGTTATGAGCTGTACAATAAAAGTACATAAACTATAATTCATTCCAAATTTGAATGTTGAAAAATTATGCGTTTCTAAACAACTCACTGTTCTTTAAAAAATAACGAATAATATTCAATGAAATTTTGGAGAAGTATAGCTCTTATAAAGTACAATCTCCACTTAAAATTTCATATCAAAATGTTTACTGAAACTTTGCATCCTTGTGAAATCCTGCCATCAAGACCAAGAAATGTGTACGATGGCTCAAATTGTAGCTTTTTATAAGTACTTTAAAATCACGGAGAGAGATTTTTTTTTTCAAAATTTAAACCCTTTTCATTGCAGTTGTTTATAACTTCCGAAATTTTAGTTATAAACAAATTCAAATAACTCTCTGGTTTTTTTGTAATATCAAAAACGGTAGAGTAGTAATGAAAGTAAATTAAAAAAGTCAACTTTAAAAATAGATTTAATGCTCTACTTGCATTTGGAGCCCAGATACGTTAGTTTTACGTTTAGGTCACTTATAAATAAACAAATCGATATTTCTTATTGAAATTTAGACTGTTTATTATTTTGTCTCTACTACTTAAAAATAATCCAAAGCTGCAATTGTTAAAAGATACTGTATAGAGGCCCGAAAGTGGGGTCTTTAGCGATTTTGTTAGAGATCCGAAAATCACCAAATGTGTCTAAATGATATAATAATTACAAACTGAGCTTTAGTCGCTAGATAGACCAGTGGATAAGGCGACTAGCACTTTTTATTCAGGATGCGGACGTCTCAGGTTCAAATCCTGCTCGCGAAATATATATTTTTTTATTGTATCAGTAATATTAAAAGTTTTACAAAGCTGTGTACATAAACATAATAGTCCACAGTACATCGCCCCTTTTTTTTAATGATTAGTAACATGCTGAATTTTCGTGAGTAGCTTCGTTTTGACGAGACACCCAACTTTTCTCTCTGCGAAAATTCTCGGTAGTGGTAGCTAATAGCAAAAATTATTTTTTCTATTTCACACGAATTAGACAATTCGACAACCTGTCAAATTATTTTGGCAATATGTTTTTCATTCATTGAAAGAGTTTGTTTTTCGATTGCCTTGGTTATGTTTGCGCGAGTTAATTTTAATAAGCCCCGTGTTTGTCCACAACAACATGATTTGAAGGGTTGTCGAATTGTCTACTATTAGAACAGATAAAGCCATGAAAACATGCAAATTTGCTTCTACTTTGTTTCTTTCATATTGACCATAGAGCGTCAGAAGTGGGATTGTCTCCTTGTCGTGATAAAAAAAGATACCACAAAAATATTGTGCAAATTTATTTTATTTATCACAATAGTATTTACAAGCACTTACACATAAACTATGTTCATTTTAATTTATTTATATATAAAATAATTCACCATTAACACTAACATACGCCTGTGCTAAACAAAACAATAATAATAGTAATAATAAATAACTTAAACAAGTAACATATTATTTAATAAATAGGTAATAAAATCTCATTTACGCGAGAAATATTTTTATTTACAAAGGTACAACTTTTTCACTTTTGGTAAAATTATTATCGGAAAAATCTCAGTTTCTACACAATACTGTATATGTATGCAGCGAAAAATAGAATTACTATCAAACACGATTGTTTATATTCAAATAAGAGGTAAGCTTTTGTTTTTGCTAATTTTTTGTGATCGGAATACGCATATACGGGGTGTTAATAAATTTTTAGGCTCAGAATAATTCCCTCTCATCAAAATCAAACAAAAAATGAATAAATATGGCTCTGAAAAAATGCACGATTACTGAGGTAAGGAGCATTAACAAAATATTCTGTTTTGACTGACAACGTCCTCTGGTACTAAATTTATTATTCAAAAACTAGTTACCAACCCCCCACTTTTTAATAAAAATATCCAACACCAAAATATCTATTTCTAAATTGTCTGTTGGTTTTAGTACAAGAAAAATACTTTTTAGTGACATAAAAGAACATGTTTGGCTATAACTTTACTCTCGTATAAGTAATAACGTATACTTTACAATTGTCTCATACTAACTGAAAACCGAAAAAGGTGGGGAAAAATGTCATACTTATATTGCAAAATCTAAAAATCTATTTGGTACTAGTTATTTAAGCAATGCGTTTGATTGTATAGTAGGTTCCGTATATAATTCAGCGATATAAAAAAGCTCACAAAAAACCGTAAAGGGTACCGACCGCATAATACTTTCAGTTTATTTACAAAAAAGGCCATAAAGGTGTTCGGCTTGTTTATTATCATCACAAAAATTGGTCATACATATTTACTAACAAGAATGTAGGCCAATCCCACTGAATATATTTGGTTGAAATTTTCTCTAGCCGATTGATGATAGGTTGAAATAAACTATGTAGGCAACGTGGACTATCAGAGGTGGACTAACTGTTTCTTCGTCTTAGAAATTTAATGAAAAGTTTTATTAAACATTTCTGTTGAAATAAATGTTTATCTTTACAAATAGCGGAAATAAACTCATCATCGATGTGGGAGGGGAGAGTGATAATGGTGAAGAATTCGAATAACGAAAAAGATTTCTATATTTTATTTACTTTGCTGGTTATATTTTACGTTCCGTGGGTACATTTATGACAGTGACAATGACAGTGATAGTAAGTGAGTGGTATTCTGTGATAGAGTTAGTGATTGTGATAAGGTTCGTTATTTTTTATTTTGGAAAAGTGTTATTATTTCTGGTAAGTTTAAAACATGTTTTATTTGCAACATTTTAAGAAATGTTTTTATTTTATATATTTTACTGTAGGAAAATGCTATTAATTTTCTTATTAATTTAATGGTTTTTTATATTGTGTTGTTGTTGAGTTTAGCAATTTATTTATTTATTTATTTTTATTCAATTTTTACTTTGAAACTTTATTATGTTATTTTAATAAGAAAGTTTATTACGTTGTTATTTTGTAGAATAGTTAGTTACTTTTAACTGAAAAATGCTGGTTTATTTATTTATTTTTATTTATTTATTTTTTAACCTCTTACTCTCTCTAATTAACCTCTTACTCTCTAATTAACAATGCTGTTACCATCCTATCCTGGCAAGGTAATATGCTTATACCTCCTATTTGGATCTTGCAGGGCAATAAGAAAAACTGGCATCGTTGAAGTTTGTGTACTTTTTTGTAAACATTTTACAGTTCTGATGTCAGATATCGTATTATTCACTGTTAAAAAAAATTATATCCTTAAAAGAACACCAGTTTTTGTTTTTGGCTAAGATGAGCATAAAAACGTGGATTTAATTGTATCTTTTAATTCATTGTTTGAAACTAAAAATACATTTTAAGTCCGGTCCTGCGTACTGCTCAACCTAACGCCGGCGAACACTAACCAAAAGGGGTTGGTGTTCTTTACGCTTTTTTGCGAGCTTTTTTATATCGCTGATTTATATACAGAACCTACTATATGTGTTATCTTTATTACTTGCAATAAAAAAAAAATCATTTTTTTTAAGAAAAATTATAAATTGTTTAAAAATCATTGTTTAAATATTTTTATTAAATTTTAAAGCTACACGTTATGTTAACTGTAAATTAATGCCAAAATTTTGACAACAGTAGTCAAAATTGACGTTGTTGTCAACAAGGTATACATGTCCAATTTTCATATATTTTCAAATGGGTATATTTGGAACAAATTATAGCTTACCTTTAAATCAACTATATTAACTGAAATATCATAGAATACTGACTTTATTAAACTCTAACACAAAAAAGAGCGTCAACTTAGACAAAACACTTATTTTTGGGTGATTTAATAGGTTATAAAATCTCATTCCCATATATCCATATATTTATATGACTTTTTTTGTCTTATTTTAATGAGAGGCATTCATCCTGAAAGTGATGTCTAGCAGTTAATTATCACCCTGTATGCTTACATGCATAAGTGTGTTATACATTTCCTGGATTGTCCCCTAGCCTCCTTCGATGTGTGTTTATTACTACCTGTCAATATGACAGTTCTGTTACGAATGATAACAAGTAAAAAAAAAAACTACAAAAAGCTCTTTTATCCAGGCTAGAAAGGAGGTTTCCTTTTGCGTGTGGCTTGGGGAATTTGGTAATTTTGCGGTGGTGCGTAGAAAATGAGATTTTTCCTCGTAGTTTGATTGTTTATTATGGAAAATATGCAGTCTCAGCAAATTATCGGAAAGCGAAAATAGAGATGAGAAATTGTCAAACAAGTTACGTATTGGTATGCGCAGACATAAGTTCTCATAAACAATTTGAGCTCAATAAATTTTGATATGTTGACTTAAAGTCAAGAGAAAATGTGCAAAGTGATATTTTCTTAGTTAGAGTTGGAAATTCGAATCTACTCCTAAAAAATCAGCATTGTGGAAAGGAGATTGGAATAATCAGAAAATAGGTTTGTGTTAGAAAAATCGTAGTTTATCAAAAAATCGAAATAAATAGGCCTTTTGGGCAACGATGAGTGAAAAAATGTTGTTATAGACCTTAAGAGCTGGCTGAAACATATTTAAAAAAAATGCCGTATTCGGTATGTCAACGTCAATGATGTTATAATTGTGAACTTGGAGGTTATGTTCCATTATTTTTACGTCATTACAAGCTCACTTCACTCACGTGGCTTCAGTGCATGCTTACTCTGCTTCACGACTTGTAACTGACAACAGATACCTTAAATACAGAACCTTAAAATACCAATCAGAAGTCGATTTGCCAGATGCTATATCCTCCATAATATCATGAAATGGATACATTGAGGGGAATTAATCATGGAACTTAAAATGATCGCTGATCGATCAAATGATGTCAGTTGATTAGTGGAGTCAAATTAGGACTAAAAAATTCGCAATGTGCATTGTCTTGTCAGGGCAGTTCTTTTGTTTTAACATGTTCAGAGGATCAACTTAAGTTCACAGTTCAGTTTTGCAGTTTCTGCGAGGTCAGCGTATTGTTTATTTAAACAATTTAATTTTTTAGATCATGTTTTCCATCGATTTTCTTTGAATATCTCGAAATTTATAAGTCCTATGGAAAACAACAAAAAAGTGGAAAATACCCGTTATGAGTTGTACAATAAAAGTACATAAACTATAATTTATTCCAATTGTTATTATTATTTTAAAAAAATTGAATATTGCAAAATTATGCGTTTCTAAACAAATCACTGTTCTTTCAAAAATAATGGATAATGTTCAGTGAGATTTTGAAGAAAAATAGCTCTTATAAAGTACAATCACCACATAAAATTTTAAATCAAAATTATTATTAAAACGACTCAAATATGCAATTGTTGCTAAAACATTGCACCCTTGTGAAATCCTGCCATCAAAACCAACCAGTGGTCTAGCACTTTTTATTCAGGATGCGGACGTCTCGGGTTCAAATCCTGCTCGCGAATTTTTTTTTTATTTATCAGTGATATTAAAAATTTTACAAAGCTATATACATGAACATAAGGGTAGTTGTTCAAGTTAGGTTGGTTTACCATTTTCGTAACAAAAATTAAAAAAATTATAAAAAAAAATTGAAAATGTGCATTATGTGCCGCTTTATTCGATGTTTTTTTAACAATTGTAGCTATGGATTATCTTCAAATAGCAGAAACAATATGATAGGCATTCAATTCAATTCAATTCAATTTTTTATTCGCGTTAATACAATAAACTGTTTACACATGTCAAATTAGTAAGTAAAGTAATAAAAGTAATAAACTACAATAACGATGATGTGAACAAACTAACAATAAACAATTAATGTAAAATATAAAATGGAAATAGTTGGATCTTTTAAGTTCCTATTACAAAATCTGAAAAGTTGTTATTACAAAATTCATTTAGTGAATAAGAACATTTATTGAGCAAATACTTGATTTTATTTTTAAATAATCTTGGTTGCAGGTTTTTGATATTACTTGGGAGGAGATTGAAAAATTTAGGTCCAAAATAGGAAATGCTTGTACGTGATTTATATACTCTATGATACTAAGTAAATACTGGAATTATTTCTAGTTTCATAATTATGTACATCATTATGCATTAAATACCGCTCGCTGTTATTTTTTACGTACATAAGGCATTCAAGTATAAATAAACATGGAAAGGACAGAATCTTTAACTCAATGAAACTCTTTTTACAGTCTTCCCTATATCCTAGCCCATCAATTAAACGTACAGCTCTGCGTTGAAGACTGAATAATCTTGAGGCCGAAGGTGCATGGCCCCAGGCTAAAATTGCGTAACTTAGCTTAGTTTGGATTAGTGCATAAAACTAGTCAGTTTTAAGTACTGGCTGCTCTACAATTCCTATCAAGTTTCTTATGACAAAGATATTAGTTGTCAGGCTTTTTGCTACATGATTCACATGTGCCTCCCATGTAGATTTAGGATCTAAGTGTACACCCAAAAAGCGAACTGACTGAGGGTTATTCCAGTCCTTAGCCTCTCGAAGTGTAAAGATAATGGTCTCAGATTTACTGGTGTTGAGACTGAGTTTATTAGTTGCAAACCAGTTTGTCACCTTCGACTGTGCATCCTCCATATTTTTAAACAGTAAGGAAAGCTGTTTATTTCTGGATACTACAGTGGTATCATCCGCGAATAGTATAAGGTCATTGTTGGGTGCGCTTGATGTTATATCGTTGACGTATATTATAAACAGGATAGAACCCAACACCGAACCCTGAGGAACACCATGTTCGATGATATCAACATTGGAATGTATGTCATTAACAATTACTTGTTGTTTCCTATTGGAGAGATAAGAGCATTGGAGAATAACCAGCCCAAATTTCAAGAAAAAATATCGATTTGTTTATTTATAAGTGACCTAAACGTAGAAACTAACGAATCTCAGCTCCAAATTCAAGTAGAGCGTCAATTTTTTTTTCAAAATTTGGTTTTTTAATCTACTTTGATTACTCGTTTGCCATTTTTGATTTCATAAAAAAACCAGAGAGCTACTTGAATTTGTTTATAACTAAAATTTCAAAAACTATAAACAACTGCAATAAAACGGGTTTAAATTTTGAAAAAAAATGTTTGCTCCGTGACCTTATACATATAGAATGCTACAATTTGAGCCATCGTACACATTTCTTGGTCCTGATGGCAGGATTTCACAAGGGTGCAAAGTTTTAGCAACAATTATATATTTGAGCCGTTTTAGTAATCATTTTGATTTGAAATTTTAAGTGGTGATTGTACTTTATAAGAGCTATATTTTTTCAAAATTTCATTGAATGTTGTCTATTATTTTGAAAGAACAGTGATTTGTTTAAGAATACATAATTTTGCAATGTTCATTTTTTTTTAAAATAATAATAACAATTGAAATTAATTATAGTTTATGTACTTTTATTGTACAACTCAAAACGAACATTTTCCTTCCTTTTATTGTTTTCAATAGGACTTATAGATGGAAAACACGGCCTAAAAGATTAAATTGTTTAAATAAACAATACACAGAACTCGCAGAAACTGCAAAACTGAGCTGTGAACTTAAGTTGACCTCCTGTACACGTTAACAGAAAAACTGCCCAGATCAGACAATTTACATTAAAATTCTAATTTGACTCCACCATAGTGAGAATTTGAATTTCTAAAATCAGCTTCAACGAGGATCAAGAGGTTGCGACCGTTGTAACAGTCGTCACCTTGGATTTTTATCTTTGTTCAAGCTGAAAATATCCCAAATTTGTGGAAACATCTATTGTGGTACAATGTGGATACCTTAGTTCAGCGAAAATCGGATGGCAAGAGGGGAAAAGGACGCCCTGCGAAACGTTCATCAAGAAGCTGGTGTGAAAGAGCATTGTTGAGCCTGTGCGCTCAACAGGCAACCGCGGCAGTTGACGTAATGCTGCCAGACGTGCTATACAGTAAAGAGAGGCCAACTAGAATAATTCATGAATCATAAAATGTCTACCAAGTGAATAAGAAGGAGACTATATATTTGTGATCATACCTCTTTAAAAAATGTAATTTTCCATCAAATGTCGTTAATAATAATTGTTGGCGACTCCTCTGCCATTATGTTAAGTCAAAAATTTTTAATGATATTTGTCTGGTTTTGTATTGAATAAACAAAGCGTTGAGTTATGACCATTTCAATACTAACAAATAAACGCCATGTTGAAACTGTTGCAAAACTTTAATCATTGAAGTTTCAGACAGTGCTATTTACTTAAACAAACTTTTGTCATTATCACTAACTCGTTTAAGTTTCAAGAGAGAATTCGGCACGCCTTGGTGTTTAAAACTATGATAAATAATGAGGCTAGATTATATATCATCTTTGCACATTTTCCTGGATGAAATAATGTCTATATTTATTATTAATATCTAAATATCTTGACAGTATTATATATGGCCGGCAATTTTCTAATATACTGTTTATTATTATTATAATTAATTATAGTCCAAACCCTTATACAGATTTATTCAATATTATCATGCTGGGTCGCGCACCGATCAATTTCTTACATGGTTAGCCGCTTTTTTGTGTTGTAGTCAGCTCCATTGTCATATAAGGCAAATTTTTTAAAACCCTTTCTCTAAATCAAATCTAACAGCAAAGCACCTCGTATCTGAACCTGTGTAAAAAGTTGTTTCAGTCAAATGTCACAAAGCTGGAGTATGCTGTACTTCAAAGTCTCAATGAGCCCAAGGTCAGGTAAAGTCAAGGGTTTAAAAGATATTAAGTATAAAGTTTGAAAAATGCAGTTACGTTTCCACCAACTATACAGGGTACGTAATAAAATTCAGGAGGTGATTATATGGCTAATTTCAAGCATAAAAGTTCTAATGAAGATATGCCCTAAAATGCTTCGTAAGAAAGCTACAGCTCTATAAATAAAGCTCTACAAAAATAAAGAAAGTAGACTTTTCATGACAATGACATAATTGCCTAATAGCGCACGATGCCTGCCGGACGTCCGTTTTATGTCCATTTAATGTACTGACGCCCATGGACATAAATTGGATGACCACCGGACGTCTATCATCAGATATACTTTGAAATTGTACGGAGTGGACGTTCTCTGAATGTCCATTTTATCTACGGGAAGAAGGTACATTTTATGTTCATATCGGGACAGGAGATGGACGTCCATTTCGTGTCCGTTGATTTAAGACGTCATAATTACACGATGTCAATGTTAGTATTATCCAACAAAAACAAAATAACGTTAACAAAACTGTTTTTTCAATTTTACAATGTTTTTGTTTAATTTTAACCTTTTTTGTACATTATTAATGATATTATTTGATACTAAACATTTATTAAACATCCAAATACTTTCTACATTTTGAAATAAATAGCTATATTAGTGTAAGATCCGGCAGCTCATTTGTGCAGGTATCGAGTTCTTTTAGGGATGTACAAATATTGTTCAAAGTTGTGACAGTTGAACGTCCCTCGACTGCCCGTCCAAAAACGAACGTCCATCTGATGTCCTGTATGTTCGTCGAGGACGTCCTTCAGATATCCATAGGACAATGTTGTGCTATTAGGATTGTTTGAAACTGTCAAAATACATTGTATTGAATTATTATTTTTAGATAAAAGTTAGAGTTAGTTGCTGAGATATTATCTGAAAATTGCCTCTTGGACGCCATGTTTATAGAGCTGTAGCTGTAGAGAAGTGTGAAACCTTAAAAAACTGCACGACTTGTACACGAACTGTAAAGGAGAATAGTGGCACGCTAGATAACACTATTGTAGTCAATATATGAAAGGAGGGATCTAGAAAAACCTACACTGACCGCCATTTTTCTAACATGGCGGCCGTAGCGGCAGTGATATTTTTGAAGAAAACATTAATTAATGATTGTGGTAACCCTCTCTACATTATACAAACAAAAAATTCCTTGTAGGAATTATTCTTGGGTCAAATGTCAGACTGACTATAATATTACTTGTTAGTTTGGTTGTCAAATCAGATAAAAAATTGTCCGGTGGACGACCCCGATGGAAAATTAAGAATGTATGACTTCTGTAGTGGTAAATATTAGATTATTTACATGACTCCTACCTACTCATTTCATGGGGTTCTGGCTTGTTTTATTATTAATTGTAAATGATTTTTTAACGCGCCTGGAATTAATGATCACTTTTCAACAATTTTTATATATCATACATGTACACTGATGAACAATATTCAAAAATCACATAAGCTTTGTTTTGGCCTATATACAAAAGCATAACAATATTTTTAATAGTAATATGGAGGAACACAATTCAAAATGTTTCGAATTCGAATACGTTGCCATCATCTTTTTAAATTTATGTACCTAACAACATACGTTTTAAGTCTAGAGTTATATAATACCTGAAAATAGCTGTTTCGTACTTATTTCGGGATATTTTGAATCGGAGGTGTCCAAGAGCCCAACAGTCGTTTTGGACAACCCTGCACCGAAAAGCAACATGGTGGCTACTTTTAGGAGGTAAAAGTACTGTTTGCTTTATGAAAATAAATTCAAGTTTCTCTTTTTGCGTTTTGTCTTTGGTAACGTGAAAAAACTAATAGTCAGAGTGGGACTCGTTTAAAAAATCTATATCTCACGCGCTGCGCACAATTTTAAGTTCTTCTTGGCCAATAATTTCAACTAATATATACATGACCCGAACTTGAGAAAATATCAGTGACGTAGGAACTTTTGTATCCCTCCTCTGCTTCTCTCGTACGCCACTGTGACTAATCAACCACAACCTCATATAACACGGACTGGTCCTGAACGTAGTTTTTCTCTGTTTGATGAATTAGTGGATAGTAGCCAAATATTGATCAATGACTTATTTGATTGTATAGCTACGTTGAAAAGCTTCAAGAAAGCCGCACGTTCAGCAGAAGAAAAATTTAGTGTAAAATACGAGATATATAATACATATAGTGTGCTCTACTTAACAAACAATGCATATTGGTAGCCCAAAATATTGTTTATTGCAGTTTATATAAAAATTATATAACAATGTTCTATAAATCTTCCAAAATAAATATTCTTTCTGAATGTTGTTAGAATGTTCTATGAATATCTGTCGGCAGAATTAATATTCGAGGAATATTCTGTTAAGAATTAGATGTTTCTGTAATATTCATTTTTACAATATTCTAAGAATACTGGATATTTTTTCGATCTTTCACAAATAAGTTGGCAACTGATTATTTAAAGTCGCATGCTCCCAAAAATGCATTGTTAATTATCTGGACCACACTGCACATATTAAGACCCACATCTCTCACTTCGCCTTTTGCTTTGAATGGCAAACAGAGAAAACATACTTTCAGACCGGTCTCTATTAACTAACGAAAACTAATAAATAATATTCTGTGGGTGTTTTGAAAATATTACGCGATCGAAGTACCCGACATGGTGGTGATACATTTTTTTTCGCACGAGTCGGTGTTTTCGGAATTCGATCTGACAGCTTTCGGTGTACCGGGGGTGGTTTGTTCGCAAGTCTCCGTGTTGTTGTTCGTGGACGCCCTCCTGGCGACCTCCCTGGTCGCCGTCCTCACGTCGAATACGCTGCACTCGCTCTCCAGATCGCTACCCTCTAACTGAAGCACATTCAACTGAAAGAAGATAAATATATACTAGTAAGCATGCAGTTTTGTAGATGATTTACCTAGTTTATTTGCTTGACTTACTTGTCTAGCATTCAGATACAGCTCGCTAGAGTCCGAGCCGCAGCTGGAGCTCTCGCTCAGCTCTGTCGTGAATTTTCTCTGCGCCCTTGGACTAGGCGGAGGTCTTCTTGTACACACTTGCGCCTGGATGTGCTCGCATACCCTTCTAAATCTTCTAATATTACCTACAATAAAAGATATTTAGAAAATGGACGCCTCGGGGTACCTATCTGGGGCCGTTACATATTAACATGTACATAAATGTCTTTAATAATTTGGTCTTACCCGATAATAACGTAAAGGTAATCGCGTAGAGATGTTCTTTGGTGTTATCTCCTGATTGTTTTGTTATTGTTGAGATATCCACCTGAAATCTGACGTGCCTTTGGAACATTGCAGGTCCCGTAGTACCTCTTTTATATTCTACCCTAAATGACATTGGACTTGACACCGAATGGCTTAATTCCGCTATCTGAAATTCAAAAAGTACAAATTAGATAAACAGTGGAGAAGTTTTTACGATGCGTTTTTCGTAGTTGCTTCCAAATTAAAAAAAAAAATCAGCAAAAACATTACTTACAGATAAGAAGGCATGTATTAAGTCCGCTTTAACTGTGGCTAGAGGCTTTCCTTTAACTAGGATTGTAAACGTTTCGTCCTTTTCCGTCGTCATCAGACTTCCGAACCAAGATTTTTTCGTTAATTCAGGCGAAGATTCAGGTGTCAAATGAACTTCTTCAGAAGACGCTGAAAAAAACAATTTAGTATAGTTTCAAAATAATTTTTGTTGTCTGCTGCTACGTACCTTGCAATTTCCTCCTGTGGAACCGCGGAGAACCTAAAAAACTATTTTTTATTGTTGTTAGTCTTGATCGCCAGTGGTGGCTCGTCGTGCTCGAATGGGGCGAACCTGGAGGGGTCATCGGTGTTAAAATCGTAGGGCCTAGAATCATATTACCTAAATTTTACTATTGTTGGCAAGTTCAAGATCGAAGACGTTTTCACAGACCTGTAACTAAACTAGTAGTATCACTTTCTGGGGATGTCAGGGATATGACAGAAGACACGGACGTTCCTCCACTGCTGTTTGCCCTGTGATGGGTTGGCGTAGGTGGGGGTGGTGTGACGGTTACGTGGGTATTCGAGGTTACGTGGGTGGAACTCCTATGCGCGTGGTGGGACGGAGTTCTTTGACCCACTGGCGAGGACATACCGGCTGGAAATATGTCTATTAATAATTTTGGAACAAAAATATTTATGATAGTTGGAGAAAGGTGGCTTGGTCGGATATATTCAGATCAGTAGTAAGAATAGTTTGTGCAAATAAAAACAACTCTAAAATTTGGTGTGCCTATTGGAGATGTCTCAAACTGGAAAACTATTTCGGCATTGTTTCTCTCTCCTGATTAAAGGGGAATCGAGATCAAATGAGGATCCAATCTTAATGTATCAGATACAAATTTTGAATAAAATTATTTTCGAAAATGTATGCACATTTTTTGACCCGTAACTGTTTGGTGAACTTACAGTGAGTATTAGTAGGTGTCATGGTGCTATTGAACATAACTGGACTTGATGCCCCAGAAGATCTCGTTGGTGAGTGGATGCTAAGGCTACTATGAGTGCTTCCTGTAGAGGGGCTTCTCCGCGCATGGTGTCGTCTGAAATTCAAGAAAAACATGTATCAGTGGTTCAGTTTTTCAGCCCAAATAAACTGTTTCCTAGACGTGAAAAATATACATAAAATGTGACCGCCATGTTTCCAATAAAGCGACGGAAACTTTATTTAACTATTTCGTCTTTTTTTTTTAATATGAAGCGAATGCCAAAAATATTAGAAGGGTAACATTTAAATCTATATATGACTTGGTACTCACTTATAGTGCGATCTTCTAGGGGTTAGGGGCGATCCTTCACTAATTTGGCCAAACTGTATAGCGCTCTGGCCGTTTACCCTACAAGTGTCTATCCTCTTTTTCGGTGGGTCCTGACTCTCGGTGTTCCTGATTCGCAACATAGAATCTGATTCGTCTTCGCACGCTGGTCGCCTCCTTTTCCGTTCCAGTAATAAAAAATAAATAACTTTTTCCGTATTATGACTGAAATAAGCAGAAACATTATTAGAGTTCTCCTTGCAATCGTCAGTGTACAGAATATTACTTTGATGTCCCATTTATGAATATTTAAGATAATAGAGGTCCAAGAAGAGACCCCCGAGGTACTTCAATTTTTTTTCTAATAAGTTCAGAGACACGAATAAATACTTCGATAGTTCTTTACAACTGTCGAGGGTTTCATTTGTGTTTGGTTTAAAGAGTGTGGTACCTTGGACTAAGTAAATGTTGAATTAGTTTTTCTTTTTCCTTAAAACAGCCTAAACTACATATTGCTTGCAGAACGTCAGGATCCACTGCTTCAATGGACGGTAAAACATGGGTCTGGACCACCTCCATCATGGGCAATTCTAACTCTAACTCCCCCTTGCCACCGGCGGTGACCCATTGGTGCTTATTTATATCGGTTAACTAATAAAAAAAAGGGAGCAGTTTAATCATTAATAATTGAACCTGGATGCGTTCATTTGACTTACGGTTAGTCTTTTATCTGGATTCACTTCTATCATACCCCGCAGTAGAGTTTGGCAGTCTGGTGGCACAAAATGAGGGATGTGGAATACCCCTCTCTTTACTTTTTCTAATAACTGTCTTAAATTGTCGTCGTCGAAGGGTAGGGCTCCAACTAAGAGGGCGTAAAGGATAACCCCACACGACCATACATCTGCTTTCCTCCCGTCGTACTTTTCTCCCTAAAATGCATAAACAGATGAATATTTTGAATCTCCTGGAGATGACTGGAACCATCGGCATGACCGAGGGACAAACTTCGAAGGAAATTTGCTGTACACCCAGAAGTAAATCCGAGGAAATCTTCGTCAAAGAGGAAATCTGGTATACACAATTTTGGGCGCGGTATGACGCTGCCTCTGAAGTAGGTTCCACAAACACTTGAATACTACACTCGAATATTGTCACTCAACTAGCGTTTCGCCAACCATGTTGACATCATCTGGAGATGATTGAAGCTGTCCGCTGATGATGCCAACATGTATGGCGAAACGCGCGTCTGCTTATTCAAGTGTTTTGGTGTCTGTGGGGGTGTGTTATGAATTTTATCTTTATCACAATGTACAATCTAAAACCTACACTTACCCTGATAACTTCTGGACAAGCATAATGAGGGGACCCACAGCTGGTTTCTAACATAGATCCCATTGGTTGTAGGGAGGCCATTCCGAAATCAGCTATTTTTATATTATTTTTTTCGTCTAGTAGAAGGTTTTCGGGCTTCAGGTCTCTGTGGCTAAAATATTTCGAAAAATTAAAATCTGCTTATGCAAATCTGATGAGAACATAGTTAATAATACAGGAAAACTTTATTTTAACTCGAAAAAAATTTGTGCGGACCTTAAGCTTTGGTTATAGGTTCACAATAGACCAAAGTTCACGAAACAAAAAAGTTTAGAAGTTTTACAGATCTTTACAGATCCGCGGCAACCTATAGGGGGTGAAAAGGTATTTTTAATTGAAAAATTGATTTTTCTCTATTTTCTCGGGAAATATGGGATTTACAAAAAAAAAGTTCAAATAAAAGTTGTTTTTGACAAAATTATCTTCAATTTGGTGTTTTCAAATTTAATTTTATAGCAATAATTAACCGAAATACTAAAAGTTTTAACTTCGGAATTATGTCAAGAATTAGATTTCGTTCATTTTTGGCAGCTTAAAAAAAGAAGTTTCTATGCAACTTTCCATATAAATTAATAGGTTTAAGTTATAACTACTAGAAAATTTGGGATTTTAGCTTGAAAAAGTGGTATTTCAAATACGTCTTCGTTAAATAACTCGAAAGGTATTACATTGAGAAAAAACATGCTAAAAACAAATAATTTAATTTAAAAGTTAAATATCTCAGAAACTACGGCACTTAGGCCCAAAAACGCTAATAATCAAAATGAAAAACTATTAATAAGGCTTTCAAATGATTTTTCCTATTTTTATAGCATAAAAAACAAAGGAGTTTTGATGGAAACAATGTACTTTTTCACATTTTTTTTTTTATAAAAATGTCGCAATTTTGTTAATGTATGTAACTAGGCAGTAATTAAAAATATACCGGGTGTAAACAAATAGTAGGCCACCCCTGTAACTTCCTTGTTTTTAAAGATATCGGGATGAAATTTTGTATGGTGAAATTAGGTAAGATTTCCAACTTTTTGAGACCTATCCGCTATATTTATCACTTCCGGTTTCACCGGAAATGGCCCCAATAGTCTTTTCTAAATGGACCACCCTGTATGTTTTTACATTTTTGAAATAAAGATCACATTTTGGATAAATTTATACTATTTTGAACAATTTATACAGTGTTGCACGAAAAATAGTTCGAATTTTAGTTTTCAATCTAGATGGCTGCGAATATGTTAAAATTAATTTTGTTCCAATGTAATTCATATAAAAAATACGAAAACGTAAATATGTCCAATAATACATCATACAGGGTGCTGTAAACTCATTAAAATCACATTTTTCAAAATGACTCATTTGTTTTAAACATTATGATATTGACCACCCGGATATTCAGAAAGCTCTGTTTAGTAGGGATTAAAGGGTACCAAAAGTTCCGTAATGTGTAATCGTTACCGGCAGGAGTGACAATTTTTCTTAAGAAATTTATAATTTATATCTAACTTCATTTAAATCTTGATCAACCCTGTATATTTGTGTTAATATTTTATGATATGCCACCCTCCGCAGGAGACAGAATGGGCCTCTGGCTCATTCTTGTTGCATATCATAAAATATTAACACAAATATACAGGGTTGATAAAATTTTAATTGAAGTTAGATATAAATCATAAATTTCTTAAGAAAAATTGTCATTCCTGCCGGTAACGATTACACATTACTGAACTTTTGGTACCGTTTAACCCCTACCAAATAGAACTTTCTAAATATCCAGGTGTCCCATATCATAATGTTTAAAACAAACATCATTTTGAAAAATGTGATTTTAATGAGTTTACAGCACCCTGTATGATGTATTATTGGACATATTGACGTTTTCGTATTGTTCAAAATAGTATAAATGTATCCAAAATGTGATCTTTATTTCAAAAATGTAAAAACATACAGGGTGGTCCATTTAGAAAAGACTATTGGGGCCATTTCCGGTGAAACCGGAAGTCATAAATATGGCGGATAGGTCTCAAAAAGTTGGAAATCTTACCTAATTTCACCATACAAAATTTCATCCCGATATCTTCAAAAACAAGGAAGTTACAGGGGTGGCCCACTATTCGTTTACACCCGGTATATTCCTGTATACTGTTTTCCGTTAATATATTGTGTGACCTAGATGCTCAAATTTTTTCATCGGCTTACAGCGCTTGCTTTAGAAAAAAAATGCATTTTAAACTGTAAAGGTATTTAAAAAAAAAACAAACGTAAAACGTTAAAATAGAGAAAAATCGATTTATTTTTTATTAAAAATACCTCTTTTTACCCCCTATAGGTTCTCGCGGATGCGTAAAACTGCTAAACTTTTTTGTTTCGTGAACTTTGGCCTATGGTAAGTTTAAAGTCTGCACAAATTTTTTTCGAGTTACGGTCATTTTTTTCAATCTTTTCCTGTACTATAAATGAATGTCTCCACACTGAAAAATATATGTTAGTAATATTAATGAATCGGTTCACCGGCTGAAAATTAATGAATCCGTTTACTAATATAATGTACATTTACATAGTATTAATAATTGTGTGCATTGTATTTATGAACGTACATTATATTACTAAAATTCATAAATTCTCAGCCAATGAATATTACGAACATTTTTTTTTTCAGTGCACAAGTAGATTATATGTAAATCGATCATTAGTTGGGTAGTCACCAAAATTATCGGATCTTAGCAACATTGACTTTAAAAAAATTAGGGCTTATATTTAAAACATGTACAGTGCGTGTAATTGTCCATTAAGCATGTACATTCACGTAGCGCGAGAGATATGACAACGCGAGCAAACTCGCCCGTCCGTGAAGATCTCAGCTCTCAGTTATTTCATTTCAGCCAGCTGGTACACGCGATGTAGTAATTCTTACTTCCTATACCTAGCCCGCCACTACACACACTGTATAACAAACAGTTGTCGCAATTTAAAAAAATAAAACAATTAAAAACTGCATTACATAAATTTTGTTAGTTCGATTTATTCCAAAATGACTAAGGCATATTGTTTTCACAAAAGTGACAACCTGATCCTTATTAATCTCCAGAAAATGTATAATTTATGATTTATATATTGCCAATATATCTTGTGATGCATTAATGTCCCACTTCTGATCTGCCTCCGTACGGGCGCAGCCTATTGGCATCCTGCTGGAATCCATTAATCAAATAAAAATCTTGACACTTACCATATTGAGTGGCTATGGCAGAAATCCAGTGCTGATATAATTTGTCTGAAGAATCGCCTGGCTTCTTTCGGTGTTAATCGGCCTTTTTTTACTAGGTAGTCGAATAATTCGCCACCTGACACATGCTCCAACACTAAATAACTGAAAAATTAAACAGTATTATAGGATGCCACATAATGTTGAACGAGGTAATAAACACATTTATAAATAGTTTGATATTCAAGTTACGTTATGTTCTTTGGGAGGATCATCAACAATGTCAGCTCAAGAAATAATAACAACATTTATTCTAAACCATATAAATTTCTAGTGGGGCTAGTGCCAGCTTTCCCCAGCTCTGATGTCCCTCCTGAATTCATTGAGTTTTATTTCACATATTTAATGAACAAACTGTCAGTGTTTTTAAACTTACATTTTGCCGTAGTTAGTTTATTGGAGCAAGGAAGATCCGGTTAGGGATGATAATATTCGGATCGTGTCGACACCTAGTTTGAAATTTCGAATTAGTTTGAGCCAGTTGTCGCAGTCAGAATAGCAACTTTGATATCCATAGGTCTATTTATAAGTGATGCTTATTTGCAATATACAGGGTGGACCAAATTAAATGGGATTTGGGGCTTTCTCTAAAACTATGGCAAATAGACAAAAACCAATATAGGTTTTCTAGAAACAAACAATGGCGAAACCGCGATCGTATATCTTTTTCGACTACCGAGCTACAGTGCAGTTTTGGAAAATTGGCATTTTTGGATGACCTCTATATTTCAATTAACAAGTGTCGTATCGAAAAGCGAGTAACACATTCCTAAGGTACTTGTAAACTGATAAGAACGAATCTAGCGGTGGATTTGATAAATTAAAGAGCGAGAGAGACAGACTAAAAGGATTTGGCAACACTGTAGTAAATAAGATTGTCATAACGGTCATATACTAAGCTGCTACATTTAATCTGGCCATATTTTGTTCGTACCGAGCCGAATTTTCGATATGCAATTTGCGATGAGGTTTAACTGGAAGTCTTCCTCTTTACGTCGCGACATCGTACGGCCGTCCCGTGGGTGTTTTTCGAAAAATATGGACCTGTCAAGATCGCATGTTTTTGTAATTTTTTCGTCTCCGAAATTCCAGCTGTTTTTTTATTATTTTTCGCAGATATCTCCGAAACGGTAGTCCAAGGGCGGATCTGGACCTTGTGCTCGGGGGGGGGGGGGGGGGCAACACTGAACCCAAAATTTTTTGATGAACGGGGGGGAGAAATCCGAAAAACATTTTTTCTTCCCAAAAATTTTTTGAAGAGCGGGGGAAAAAAACCAAAAAAAATTTTTTCCCTCCCAATTTTTTTTAGAAAGCGGGGGCGAGAAATCCGAAAAAATTTTTTCATCCTAAAATTAAAAAATAAAATTTTTAAATGAAAGTTATTGACTTACACAATCTTGGAGGGGGGTCATTACCCCGTTAAAATTTTTTTTCTTCCCAAAATTAACAAAAATCATAACATTTTAAAACAAAACTTGATGGTTTACAGAATCTTGGGGGGGGGGTAATTACCCCGTTACCCCCCCATAAATCCGCGCTTGAACGGTACGAGCTAGCTGGGAATTAAAAATTGGTCAAATAAGTATTTTTCACTGCGAATCTTTTACTATCATCAGAATTTTGATTTTTCTTTTCGTTACGGAGATATTTACTGAAATGTCGACGATGTAGTGTAAAAAATCGCAAATTTTATGCTTCAAAAGTTGACAACTTCTTAATCTTAGCCAAAAGAATACTCTAGCTAATTTAAATAGAATTAAATTTGCTAAACTCATTTTTTTATTTTTTGGATTCCAAAAAAAATTAGGGAATTAAGAGGGGGCGGAAATTGGGACATTTTTTTTTTCGATAAAATGTCATTTTGTCACCGTAATTAATCGGTAATTAATATCATGTATTACCTAGATGCTTCATTAATCTCGGCCATTCAAAACAAAGGTTTCTGACAAAATTGTTTTTTTAAGATTTACATGCATTTTCTAGGAAAACGTGAAATTTTCTCCATTTACTCGAATATCTCCATATTTATCGGTTTTTCCGAAAAATTTGTAGGCAACAAATTTAAATATTCGCGCCTTAATATGCTACGTTGCCAATCAATTTCAACAGCAGTTTTATTTACACAAATGTAAGACTTAAAATTGATTAAAGTTCTAATAACTAGAAGATAGAACCGGCCCCTCCAGAGGATGAGGAAAACTTTTCATAAAATTGTTGTAAACGGATGTGTATAGATTCCTCTACTAGATAATATTAGCATTAGTTACAAAATATTTATTTCAAAGGATAGTTTGAATACTGCTTTGTACTAATAGAGATTATGCGTCTTTATTTTTGGTTCATGGAGGACGGCTTGGGGGGGGGGGCGCATGGCTCACCCCCCTGGCTGCGCCCCTGAAATCCGTTGCTGATACACAGCAGATTCACAGCCAGCTAGATCTTGACAGGATGATCATCCTTTTTAATGAAGCCATCTCTTGCGTCAACGCTACATTTTTTTACATGTTTCAGTCACAAGTTTGACACACCGTTCTACAGTCTGGGTGCGACAAGGAAAGCTTTGGAAATTCGGTTGCTGCGGTGTGTCAATCTGTATTAGATTTTTGATGTACTCATCCGTGATGTTCCTAATGGTGGAGGAGATATTGCAACTATCCCACCATGTTGACGTAGTCTGTTTCTTCGAAGTTGAATTTTGACGTGGTGAAGTTTCGACTAGTCTTTCCCTTGGAAAGTGATCGAGCTTTCAACACTCGACGCAGCTCCAGTTCTCTGATATGTCTTCTTTCAACCACAATCATTGCAAGATCTCGGGGTGAGAAAAGAAAGCGTCTCGCTCAATTACTCGCTGGGTTGATGACTTCCAGTAAATTTTGAGTTAGGTACCGTGATGTTCTAATGGCTTCAAAAACTATATTTGGACCATCTGTGAAATTTTTGCTGGTTTTAATTTTGAACCAGAGAGGCATGTAACATTTCAAAATAAAATGTATCAACTGCCTAATTTTATCAGTAGGTTTTTCTAAGCTCACGTATAATCTGTTTACTGTCGTCAACAATCTTGAGTGTGAAAGTTGATCAGAATCACTGGCTGCTAAATCTTCTAAAATAGTACCTGACTTCATGGCAGCACTTTTCTGTCAACTTGAGGAATGGGGCTTCAATACGTTCAAAGCGAACCAGTGGAAGTTTTTCACAGCCACCCAGTTTTTTCCACTGAAGGATTTAGGTCCTGTGGTAACACCATCCAAGTGATGAAATAGGTGATGGAACGACAGTTCATTGAAGTGTAGGAGACATATAGCCCACTGCAGTGGTCTTCTAACGTACAATTCGATCTGATGATAACACCTATTTTCCAACCTAATACACAGCTGGCACACTGCTCCAACCGGACTTCCAAAGCTTCCCTTGTCACATAGCGATAGAAAAAGAAAAGTGTTTTTTCGGCCTACCCTTTTGCCCAGTTTTGATACTCATGAAATATCCCCACACCATGGGCGTACCTTTTCTACGCCCGTGGTATGATTGTCATAGAATTAATTATCTCTCTCCCTTCCACTCTGCTTCTCCCTCTCCTTCCTTCTCGTTCGCTCTTCCCTTTGCTCTTTCCCTCTCTGTCCCTTACTTCATCCTTTCTCTCTCTTCCCGCCCCTCCTTCACCCTCATCTGCCCGTCCCTCCTTCTCCTCCTCTCAATCAGAAACAGACTATACCTATTTTAACGTGCACTGTGAACCAAACAAGCCAAGCTTGACTTTAGACTAATGAATTTCGTTTATTATTTACATTTTTTATTTCTATCACTATCTGTTCATCCTCTTTTATGAATAGTATCATTCTGTGTTTAATGTTAATGTCAGAAAAAAACATAATTTTCAACATTCCGAGACAATAGAATATTTATACTAGAAGAACAGTCGGTATATAAGAAAACAGCCAAATACTCATTCTTGATACTTTTTCTTACTTTGTATCCTAATCCCTGTCTTTTACTTTTAAGCAATTGTCTGGGGACCTGTACAGAAAGAAAACACATTAAACTTAATACTTACAGATATTTTTTGTTTTCGTAAACATCAGTCAGCCCGAGCACATGTGGGTGATCTATTAGTTTCATTATGGCTATTTCTCTTTCGACCTGCAAAGGAAAAATCAGTGTCAGTGATCCCTACGAGAGCGTGCGTGATATGAACACCTATTAAATTAAAAAAAGCGAGAAATGTATAACTTATACTATTAAAACATATAATTTTCGCTAATATAAATTTGGAGATGTATTTTTTTTAACTTGTAGTTCACAAAACAAGGCGGTCATTTTTTTAAAATGACGATCGATTACCAAAACTCGTATATTTCTTCAAAATTAAATTTAATATTTTCCATCCTAACCTCTAGCTATACCATCAAAATATTTTACATAGTATACATTTCTGTTTCAGATTAGAAACCCTAGTATATACAGTATGTCCCCGGATTAAACTAGCGATATATGTAATACACCACAAAAAAATTAGTATGACCAAAAAATTAGTATGGCTTCCATTTTCTGCAGTCTCAGTCTGCTTGACCTAAAATGGAGTTAATCTAAGAAGAAAATAAGTCATTGTAAGTAAACTGGTCTTTCTGTTCATTTCACTGAAAAATTTTATTTGGATAAAATATTTTGCATTGAAAGTTAGAGTCAAAATGCCAACTTTCATTGCATTTGAACAAAAATAAAATAATACAGCAAATTAAAGTAAATAGCTTTTTATTTTTTAACACAATTAACAATTTCAAGGAATTCACTAAAAACCTATTACCACCTAAATTACTACATAATTCCACCCTTCTTCTAAATTCTTTGTAACTTCTTCTAATTTGTTCAAGATGGCTTTGATCATATCAGTAATTCTGTTTTTTAATCTTTCCAAATCATTGCCAAAGTTGTCGGTATAAACTTGTTGTTTTAGTTTGCCCCAAAAAGCAAAAATTGCCTTTTTCCTCTGACGTTTGCCAAAGCCAAAAGTATTACCGCATCGTCTTCGTCCAATCTTCTCTTCTCTTTCTTTCGATTTTTAATGGTCCCAGTTCTTGAAAATTTTGTCGCAATACCTTTAACGGTAACGTCGCTTATTGAAAATCTCTGGAAACTGTTGTTTCAACTGTCCGACCTTTGTAGCTAAGTTGCCCCAACAAGTATCTTTTACTCGAGGGTAAGCATTTCGATTGCTTTGCCGATTCACACTAACTAATAATGTCAAATCTTTGACATTTTATAGCCAGTTTAAAGTTTTTAATGCAAAACACACTTGTGTTAAAAAATAAAAAGCTATTTACTTTAATTTGTAGTATTCTTTTATTTTTGTTCGAATGCAGTGAAAGTTGGCATATGCATAACTTTCAATGCAAAATATTTTATCCAAATAGAATTTTTCCGTAAAATTAACAGAAAGACCAGTTTACCTACAATGATTTATTTTCTTCTGATTTTAACTCCGCGAGTTAGATCCCATTTGATCTGTAATTTGGTAAAAATCCATTTTAGGTCAAGCAGGCCGAGACTGCAGAAAATGAAAAGCGTACTAATTTGAACAGAAAAGAAATACATGTATGATTCACAACATAGTATCTTTAACAGTCTTTTAAAAGTAGCTCATCAGAATTCAATTGGTTATACTAATTATAAAAAATTGAGCGTTTAAGAACACTGACTTTTGTTTAGCTATTTTTTACGTATGTAATCAACATAGCTTTTAAAATTAAAACTTCTAGATATTTAATTTCTGAAACCAATAACACTTGAAGATCTAATGATTTCATATATTTGAACAATTTGAAATTCCTCCGGTTACTTATAAGCAGACCTTTTGTTTTTGCAATATTCAGTTTTAATTTATTTGTTTCTAACTATTTAGAAACGAGTTCAAATTCATAATTTATTTTTTCTATCAACTCTCCAGGATGGTTTTTATCAATGTAGATTATAGTGTCATCAGCAAAAAAGTGATATTTACAATATTTAAAGATTTTGGACATATCATTAATACACATCACAAATATTAGAGGCCCAAGTATGCTTCCCCGAGGCACTCCCTTATCACAGACAGCTCAATTGTTCGCTGTGAAACTTCTAATAGGATTGACTTTTACTGTGCGCTCCAAACTACCTCTCTGTTCGGGCGCGGTTAGCACGAAATAGGTAAGGATAAGCTACAAGGTTAATAGAACATTTTTTATGCAGAATTTAACTAACTTTTTTATTTCCTATGCTTTTTTCGCTTCCAACGAACGGTTTACAAGATGAAAGTGAAAAACCAGCCTAATAGGGACTCTATTAGGGTGGTTTTTTGCAAAAAAAGGGACGTTCCACCCCCAAATGGGGGGGAGGCAACTTTTCGGGTATCTATTTCTATCTCTATCTAGAGTACGCATCTCAAATATTATTACTTTATAAATTATTTCTACTATTACTGTTTTTAATCTAATTTGTGTGTACTATTTGCTTTTGTGAGGATACAGAGGATACTTAAATGGTCCCAATAATATAGATAATTTGGAAATGCGGGTGAGAGGCAAAACTTTCACAGTTGTTACTACTCTAATATTAGATATCTGAAATTTTAAATAAATTACGGAGTCTTGTTTTTTCTTATTCATGTGTCATAGTTTCTTTCAGAAATTTTCTAATTCTACTCTTAGTAAATAAAGAACTTCAAAAAAATTCCAAATTTTCTGATATTCTCGGGAAAAGTTATTTATGAAAGAATACGACGCTAATAAAAATGAAATGTTTGTAGTTGAGTAAAATAATTAAAATTATAGGGAATTGTTTTACAATTTCAATTTTATTGGTGATTGTAATGTTTCAAAGTATTTTACAATTATACGAATCGTATATTCATGTAGAAACTCATACTTTCCAATCACCATGTATAAAGCTAATTTAGAACTTACCTTCATGAGAACGCTCTCACTTAATTTTTCACGATTTATTATTTTTATAGCTACTTTCTTGCCAGTGACGCAGTGGACTCCTAATTTAACCAGACCTGAAACAAAGCAGAACATTGTAAGTAAGAAAACTACAATAAAAATAATAATAATAAAATTAATCAATGAGTCATCATCGGCATACAACAGTGACTCATAGCTAAGCTCCAGATTGATGTCATTAATAAAGATAATAATAAATAGAGGACACAGAACAGATCCCTGTGGAACCCCAGATGACGATGTGAAGGTAACAGACTGGAAGCCTTGGTACTGAATGAATTGTCGCCTATATAATAAGTAGCTAAAAGAAATTCTGTAGAATTATTTAAGAAACCACATTTTCTCAACTTATTCAGAAGTATACCATGGTCCAATCTATCAAAGGCTTTTGAGAAGCCGGTATAAATGACATCCACCTGTTCTCCAGAGTCACGAAATTCCGATAGATTCTGTGTAACACAGGTTAAGTTAGGAAAGGTAGAACGTCCAGATATAAAGCCTTGTTGGCTTTATGGCTATCTGAAATATTTGTTGAGAAACTTGAAGGTAAATCGAATTGTATAAGACAATTCAAATAGTTTGTTAAAATTATTTAATATTGTTATTCCACGATAATTTCCAATCTCTGATTTGCTTCTGTTTTTGTGGATGGGACAGATCTTTGAAATTTTCCACATAAGACAAATACTTTTGTTTCTAGATAAGTTTGTAATGAATGAATTTATTTACGAAAACTTTTTATTTCTTGCCACAAAATTATTCGATTTATCTGAAAAATGTATTTATTTGCGTGTATTGATTTAAAACATTATTTTTATCTGTATGCTTAAAGCCTTGAACGGCTATTTCTCAGATGATATATGAAAGAGATTTAAATGAAAAGTGGAATAAGCACATTTTTATATTATAAAAAATTTGGAAATGAAATGTTTATGGAAATAAAAACCAAGAAACCTAATTTTAACATACTTCAAGAAATTTAGGAGGTTCTCAGTTCGACCCGTATATATTTTTCTTTTACTTCCACATCGTAGAAGTATAGTAACAGTAAAAAAAATTTTTTTTGTTCAGGTAGGCTTAGAATGCCACGAAACGTCGAGATTATAAGTTTGAACAAAAAAAAAATTGTTTGTCGGTCGGTTTGTCTGTCTAACTTTTTTTGTAGGCACTATTACTCTGAAACGGTCTATGATATTGACTTGAAATTTGGTAGACGTATGTACCATAACGAGATCTGGAACTAGATTATATTTTAATCATATTCCGGTGAAGGGTTGGGGGGTAAATGAAGATAAATAGGTAAAGCAAGCAGGTAAAACTAAGGTTTCAAACTATTTTCGGCATCGGACACGCACACTCTCACCCCCATTACCACCTCCACCCCATTTTTAAAGAGCGTAAAAAGTAAAATTTTGATTTAATGTGTGTACAAGAACCAAAGGCCTCAATTTTTTTTACATCTGCCACTCCCACTACCACCGACAATTGTTAGAGCTCTTTTTTGAAGGCGGTTAAATTTTTTTTCAAAAATATTTTCTGTGTTCACTGCTGTTGAAGATTAATCACTTTGCTTTAAACGACATTATCTTCCCCGAAGTACCACATAGTTTTAAAAACCGCTGCCCAAGGAATCACTACTTCCACATCAAGATTTTCTATCCAAGTCTCTCACAACGGAAAAATTTTATATCTGGAAATAATTGTTTATGGAACTTTAATAATATAATATTTGAAATCGTCTACCCCAAAAACTCATAAAATGATATCCCACATCGGTAGTGGGGTGGGGTGGTGATAGTAGGGGGGTAGTGGGGGTGAATGAAAAAAAAATATTTGGAGGTTTTTGGTTCTTGTACACACACTAAATCACAATTTTTTCATCCCATTTAATAATGGGGTGGGGGTGGCTAATGCCAAAAAATTTTTTGAGATCTTAACTTCTCTTATATATACTAAATAACAATTTTATGGACCCTTGTTTGCGTGATTTACCTTCCATTTACCCCAATTTACCCTACAACCCTTCGACGGAATAAGATGAAAATATAATTTAGTTCCAGATCCCATTAAGGTACATATGTGTACCAAATTTCAAGTCAATATCTTAAGCGGTACCAGAGTAATCGTGCTCACAAAAGTAGACAGACATACCGGCAGACAGACAGACATTTTTTTTCGCTCAAACTTAAAATATCGCTTTTTCATGACTTTCTAAGCCTATTTGAACAATACAAATTTTCAAAAAATTTTTTGCCGTTACTATACCACTGGATGTGAAGTAAAAGTACATTCTTTATAAAATGTACGCCATATTTTAATGAAATTAAATCTGTACTTTAGTTACCGTTGGAATCCATTTACTGGTTCATTTAATCGGAATTTTGACCTATCAAAAAAACCATTTTATTAATTACCTTTTCAGCATTATCGCGCATTTCCATTATTACTCTGCAAAATGGCAGTTTCTTATCAGAATCGACTTCGTTTGTTACTTCAACTAATAACATTAACTGATATTTCATTTTGTTTGCAAGAATGGTATAGTTTACCACATCCACAAGGAAATCATGCAAAAAAATTTCAGTAATGCAGCCCTCTGCTTATATCAAGAAAGAGGGCTGGCTTTAGTTTTACTTCCATATCCAGTGGAAGTATAGTAACGACAAAAAAATTTTTAAAAATTTTTATTGTTCAAATAGGCTTAGAATGTCATGAAACGTCGAGATTTTAAGTTTGAGCGAAAAAAATTCTGTCTGTCTGTCCGACTGTCATCTTTTTTTTGTGCACACGTTTACTCTGGAACCGTTTGAGATATTGACTTGAAATTTGGTACACATATGTACTTTAACGAGATCTAGAACAAGATTATATTTTCATCTTGTTCCGTCGAAGGGTTGTGGGGTAAATTGGGGTAAATAATGGGGTATCGTTTTATGGGTAGAGGATTTCAAATATTATATTGTTTTAGTTAGTTTTTTGGTCAGTAACAAAATATCCAAAGAATTTTCTTTGCAATTATGCAGTTTGTTTGATAGTTTCCCATGTAACGGTCAACTTTTTAAGTATTCATAAATTTCTATTAAAATCCGTTAAATTACATTATTTTATATCTTCATTACCAAAAATTACCTATTTTGTTAGTTTTACTAGAAACTAGATTTAACTCCGACTCTGTCGGACGGTAATTGTTTACGAGTTAGCATTCTAGAAATTCCATAAAATGCGCGGTTAAATGGTCACGCTGGAAATTTTCCTCCAATAAGCGAGCGCAATTATGACATAATGTCTAGTTGCCTTGGTAACAGGCCTAGAAAGAAGGGTACGAGCGGGGAAAAAACCGCAAATGAGTGTGATGTAGGGGTTTTTCTTTGGGCGTTGGAGGTCGTTAAAATTATGACTGAAATTTTAGCCATTTAAGTGTTTATTAGTTTTGAAATTTAACTGTACCGAGTAGTTGAGAAGTTAACAGCAAAATCTGTTCAGTATAGACGTCCCGAATTAAAGTACCATTTAATAAGTGTAATGCTAGCTGCTTTAAGTAAGTTAATAAGGCAGTTAAGTTTAAAGTCAGTGCTTAATATACGTGTAATGGTATAGTTATGCAGTTTGTTGACGTTACACTCTTAATTTTTACCGTCGTTGCATGTAAAATTACATTTTACCAATTTTATTGTAACTTTACCCACAAAAAAATGTAAAAGTTTATTTACCAGGGAGGATTACCCAAAATATAATTTTCTCTTTTTGCAGGTAAAGTTACATTAAGATTGGATGTAACTTTACACGCAACGACGGTAAATTTACCCTCATTTTTTACAATGTACAACTGGTACCGACCTATAAATTTGAGTTGTAACCAATATAAACCAGTGCCTTCGTCCATTTTGCTGCAGTTCTGTAAGTACAGAAATATTTACACATCTCCCTTGTGTGTATGGGCAACTGATAATGGTCCCTTGCTAAATTCCGGTAACTTTGTTTTACATTGTGGTCAAAGACGCTACTTTGGTGCAACTTTCAGTGTTATGTGCGGGCATTTCATTACATCCTTTCGCGAGCGCTCGTCCCGTCTCTTAAAGACTGTTAATAAGATTTCTTGCTTAATACCTGTCAATAATTTTCTGTGCAGAGCACATTACGTTTTTTGTATGTATCTTGTAGCTTAAAATGCTACTATGTATTTCATTTCCTATGTTATTACCTTTATTTGCGCGTAGAGATTTGTTTATGTTATAAAATATCAAAATTTATTTATTAGTAAAATATTATCTAATCTTTTCATTTAATAAAAACTACGTTGGCCAACTAATAATTTAGTTATCTATCTTTTTGAAGTATTTACTTTTTGTCGCTTTTTGGGGACTGTAATAAAGATAATTCCTTTTTAGAAAATAAGGACGTTATACCCATTATTAATTTGGAATACATTGCATTATAATGAGTTTTTTCTTTTAAAATTAAATCTCAACACGTATCTTGATAGTAAATGCTCACCTCTTTTTTCCCTGTAGATTCTGCCATTGAAAATTGGCGCTCCTTTCAGCGACACCCTGTAAAATTTCCCCCGCTGTTTAGTTTTGAGCTTAACTTCACCGTCTAATACGTTTTTTATTGCGCAATTCCCACCCTTCGCCCAGCTCATTACTTGCAGTTTTACACTTTTTCTCGATGATAGGTACAGGGTTTATATTTAAATTTTCAGTCCTCGCCGGGTGCCCGAGAGACACTTGCTGCATAACGAAATGCATTTTCCGAGTATAATTTGGAAGATGAAAAGAATATTTAATAGCAAGGCCGGGGAGAATATCGAAATGGATATGCCTAGTGTACCGCTCCCCTTGCTGGCCGCCCAGGGCGCAATTAGGGGACCATTATTATAAATAAACAAGGGGTGAACTTGAATAGCGAGATGTATATACCTACAGAGTTTTCTCTACCTTCTTGTAGAGGTAAAATAGGAGAATATATTTCTAATAAATTCAGTAAAATCATCGGTAAAACCAAAATTGCATACCCAAACAATATTTCATAGAGTAAAAGCATCTGGATAATCAGAATAACGATGAGGTATACCTCTTAAACCTAGAAAATGTGGGAAAAATGTCAAATTTACTCAAATAAATATAACAAAAAGTTGTCTTATACTTTTTACAATTAATTATTTTTATTTATTTGCTTTTATCATGATTAGAGAATATTATTTAGGTATTATGCAAATCACAACTTACACACTTTTTTATTTATTATGAAAATACCTACTTTCTGTATATTGTTGCCCTAATCTGGGCACGCTAATATACTAGTCAGGTAAATACTTTAAAACACTCATGATTGGAGAACCAATCAAAACAACTACTCTTCTAGCTAATACTGACGAAGTATTGAATTACATGATAGGATTCTTAGCATTTTAAAGAAAAAAAAAATATATTAGAAATACTTAAATCATTTATTTACATTTAGTCATTCACACTTTTTTTATTTCATATGAAATTATCTACTTTCTGTATATTGGGACCTTAATCGGGTCACGCTAATATACTACTTATGAAAACACTTTAAAACACTCATTATTGGAAAACCAATCAAAACAACTACTCTTCTAGCTAATACTGACGAAGTATTGAATTACATGATAGGATTCCTGGCATTTTAAGGCAAAAGAATATTGAAGATACTTAAATTATTTATTGAAATTCAGTCATTCACAAGAATTATTGAACCTTACATTCTATTTCAACTCTAGAAAAGTTGTACAAGTTTTTTCGAACTCGTTAGTTCTCATCAGTAGAGTATAGAAATATTCACTCATTATTTACAAGCCTATTCTTGATTTATTTTTTACAATTAGTTATTTTTATTTATTTGCTTTTATCATGATTAGAGAATATTATTTAGGTATTATGCAAATCACAACTTACACACTTTTTTATTTATTATGAAAATACCTACTTTCTGTATATTGTTGCCCTAATCTGGGCACGCTAATATACTAGTCAGGTAAATACTTTAAAACACTCATTATTGGAGAACCAATCAAAACAACTACTCTTCTAGCTAATACTGACGAAGTATTGAATTACATGATAGGATTCTTAGCATTTTAAAGAAAAAAAAATATATTAGAAATACTTAAATCATTTATTTACATTTAGTCATTCACACTTTTTTTATTTCATATGAAATTATCTACTTTCTGTATATTGGGACCTTTTTTGGCCCATTCGTGGTAAAGTGTGGAAGCCATCTTTTTTTACTAACTTTAGGGTGCTGAAAATGAATCCGTCACCCGTTTTTGCGAAAAATCTCGGGAACACATTAAAAACAACCCTTATTTGGGGGTGACATTGGAATTGATATTAGAACTTGCAGGAAATTCTCTTAAAATACTAAGTTTCGTTAACTAAGTAGAAAAAGAAGTAAAAAAATGAAATTCACCCCTCGCCAAAAGTCATTTAAATAATTAAAAAAGTTTTTAGTATAAAAAAAACAAATAATATTTTTTGGATAGTGATATGTACACCTAGCCCAATAATGTGAGAAATATTTATCTGAATTGACTAAATCATCTTATTATGATAAAAAAAACATCAAACTGGGTGATTAGGGATTCTTTTGCAATTAAAACCAATAAAAACTCTAAATAGATAAAATCCACCACCTTAATTGGTGGGGATGGGTGTAAGAGTATTCGGAAGTAATCACATTATAACCTGATAATAGCCATTTAACGAGGAATTTTGTTTTTTTTTTAAATAAATAAATAACTGTATATTAGATATTGTAACTTACACCTATAGGTGGGGAAGGGTGAGGGAAACAAGGGGGAAGGGGGTGAATTTAGAATTTTTGCTTATTTTCTACTTACCTAACGAAACTGAGTATTTTGAAAGAAGTTTGAAGACATTTGAAAAAAAAATTTGCCAAAATCTCTGGCGGGCCCCCACTACGGGCCCTTTCAAAGCCAACGGGCCCTCACGCTTAATAATTGATGAGCGGAGCGGAGAAATTTGAAAAAAAATTGCCAAAATCTCTGGCGGCCCCCACTACGGGCCAATCTGAAGCCCGGGCCCCTAAACTCAGTACCCAATACGCGCAGGCCCCCAATCAAACTTTTCTTGCGGACCTTTTGAGAAGCTCCTGTAAAACATATTTTTTTGCTTGTTTGACTACTAAATATATGTGCATGTATTGTATGGAACTTTATTATGTGATTAATTTGACTTGACTTTCGTTTTGTGAAGTGTCAGGTGTTGAAGTATCTGAGCTGCTTCGTTCCGGGCCCCTAAAGCTCCCGGGCCCGGGTTCTATTAGGTTGGGCTTCTTGTAAGAAGCAAGAAATAGGCTATCCGTTATATCCACATTTACTGCAAGATCATTGATGTATATTAAAAAGAGTAAGGGTTCTATTACAGATCCTTGAGGGACTTTCTCCGCAGAATGTATTATTTGATTTAAATATTTGTGTCCTGTATAAGACATTATTAGATTTAAACTGCTGCTTACTATCAACTCATAAACTGGTGTTTCCAAAAAATTACATACATAGAAATAAACGCGAAATATCTAACAACATTGACTGTTTTCCACTTAGCATTTCAGAAGACACAATACAATTGTAAGACTTAACAACCTATTCACGCTCCCAAATGCCATATTTTCACAAACAATTTCAAACAAAAAAACCCGCTATTTTATTTACGCCGTCCACGGCCTTATCGCACCGGGGGAGTAGTTGCTCTGAATATTAAATCGTTTATATTCATTGCATAACAACAAAGCCCTAAATGACTACAAAACTAACCATCGATTTGGGAAATTAAACGGGCATTACGTCACGCCGCTACTATGTTCAGATATTAATATCGGTTATAAATGATCCTGTTGCAGTGGGTACGTGATACGGCCAAGAACTGGCGACGAAATCAATGGCATACGGTTTTTGTAACATATTTTAGACCAGACCAGTTCAGTCGTGTACAATAGGGCATTCTCACGGAATTTAATAATGTCCTTTGGATATGTTGAAGTTCTCACAATAGAAAGAACCTTTACTGAATATCGGTCCTCTAATCCCAATCATTGCTGAGATACAGTTATTTGAAGAAATCTACATTTGACATATACAGGGTGTAATTAGTTTCATGTCATTAAAAGAAACTGGTGGTGGGGAACGACTAAATAAACAAAAAACCTTACATAACATGGGGTCTAAAGCGCATAGTTTTGGAGGAAAAAAAATGTCGAAAATTTAAAAAAATATTGTTTGAGAACTACTGGAATATTAGGATGGGTTTTATATCGTCGTGTCTGGTCGCGAATGATACCCTGACATTTGTGCAGATAGGTATAAAATGTCGGCGTATTTGGCGGTGCGGTACAGATTAAAGACGCCGACATTTTTTGAGTGCTTAGTAGATCTGAAGACAACTATACTATCCCTTGTGATATTCTCAAGCGATATTTTAGTTTATGTCGTTATTTGGTTAAGTACGTACACACGGCCTACCCGTTCGTTGTTTTTGTTATGTTGCTTTGTTCTTTTTGAATTTTAGGCCACTATATTTTAATTAAGATTTACTTTATTGACTTACCGTTCAAGTTGTTAAGTACTTGGTTACGTACAGACGCAACTTATTTGTTCGTGCTTTTCGTGCTGCTTTTTGGATTTTGAACAAAGTTTTTCTTTTTCTTTTTCTCTATTGACAACGTTAGTTGACAGTTTAGCGTGTTTAGTGTTAAACGGAGTGCGTATGTCCTTAGTTCGACCTACCGAAATGTGTATTGATTTGAGGTCATTTCGAACAATTTATGTAAACTAACGATCGTTTATTGGTAAGTTCTAGATTTTTCGAATAGGCCCTGTCCACCACGTTGTCATATTGCCGTCACTTTTAAATCAAAGTCTCTGCTAGGTTAGATATAAACATTACACAGGCCTGCGCCCAAAAAACTTATTTGAAACTAATAGGTGATCTTTATAGATTTTTGGGTGCTGAATCCGGAAAAATAATGAAAAAATTCCATCACCCTCACCCTCAGTTTTTTTGCAAATTTCATTTTTTTGGAGTGTCGGTATGAATAAATGTCATGGAGAAGAGATATCAGGGTAGATGGAACGCCAGTATGATGGGAAACTACTGCTGGTCACTTCATCGAGAGAATCCAGGTGTTACTAACAAGAGGAAAGTAACAATTGGAGCTTTTCCATGAAGAGGGAAAGGAAGTACAGGGCCATCAATGTGGATTAAATTAATTGAAAATATATTAACAGGGTCTTTCGTTGTAAATAATTTAATTTGGCATAATAAAACCTTTTTTAAATTCTTTAAACACATCTCTACATTCCAAAATAGCCATATTCATACCTATTAGGTTCAAAATATTGGGTCGAGTGGGTGATGGAGAAAAACTGATGTCATTTTCGGATTCAGCATCCTTCAAAACTTTTAGATCACCCTAAATAATAAAAAAAGTTTTCATAAACTTTTTTTTGCAGGCCTGTGTTATTTTTATGAGCAATTTTTGTGGGAGATAGTTTTGCACCATACTGTGAAGTTAACTTTTAACGTTTTTGTTTTTTATTTTAATTGACGCATTTAAGATGAATATAGAAAAACTGACAGCATCTGTACTATTTGACTCACCTCAAAGAAGATTAAGAGACCTTCAAAATGGTTTTTTTTTTTAATGATTTTTAGCGTTAATTGCAAAGGAGATATTACTGAAATAAGGAGCGCGCCTTGTTTTAGCAAATTACGATACTGCTCGTTTGGCGGTAAAATCTCACAATATTTTCGATCACAAAGGAATAACCATAATTACTTCCACATCCAGTGGAAGTATAGTAACGACAAAAAAATTTTAAAAAATTTTTATTGTTCAAATAGGCTTAGAATGTCATGAAACGTCAAGATTTCAAGTTTGAGCGAAAAAAAAATTCTGTCTGTCGGTCTGTCTGTCGGTCTGTAACTTTTTTTGTGCGCACGTTTACTCTGGAACCGTTTGAGATATTGACTTGAAATTTGGTACACATATGTACTTTAACGAGATCTAGAACTAGATTATATTTTCATCTTGTTCCGTCGAAGGGTTGGGGGGTAAATTGGGATAAATTTGGAGTAAATAGGTAAATCAAGCAGGTAAGAGTTCATAAAATTGATATTTAGTATAGACAAGAGAAGCTAAGGTCTCAAAAAAAATTTTGGTATTAGCCACCCCCATTACCACCCCCACCCCATTATTAAAGGGGATGAAAAAAAAAATGTGATTTAGTGTGTATACAAGAACCAGAAACCTCAAAATATTTTTTTACTTTATCCACCCTCCACTCCAAACCTCTGTCACCACCCCCACCCCATTACTGATGTGGGGTATCGTTTTATGGGTTTTTGGGGTAGAGGATTTCAAATATTATATTATTAAAGTTCCATAAACAATTATTTCCAGATACAAAATATTTTCGTTGTGAGACTTGGATAGAAAATCTGGATGTGGAAGTGGTGATTCCTTGGGCAGCGGTTTTTTTATACTTTTTTGATATTGACACACATTTCGTAAGTCGTTGGACATCGCATGCATGTATGAGTCTTTTAACTTTAGGAGTGGTTTTCACCCTCTTAGGAGTAAGAGCAATTATTTTTCTTATTAGGGGATGAGTTTTATGTCTCAAAATTTAACAATCTCCTAAGAAAGTCCTAATTTCTCAAAATAAACAAAAATAATTAATTCATCCATTTTATTCCTTTTATATCGGCCACATTGAGGGTGCAACATAAAATTTTTAATTTCTGATTTCACATTCGTGATCAGCAACCCCAAAAACATAGATAATAGTATAGGGAAAGATCGAAAACAAATGACCGCAGCTCCAAAAAATTTGTGCAGACTTTAAACTTTGGTTATAAGTTTAAAATAAGCCAAAGTTCACAAAACAAAAAAGTTTAGGAGTTTTACGGATCCGCGGGAACCTATAAGAAGTAAAAGCAAGGGTATTTTTAATTAAAAAAATCGATTTTTCTCTATTTTCTCGGGAAATACGGCATTTACAAAAAAATTGAACAAATAATACTTGTTTCTGGCAAAATTATCTTTAATTTGGTGTTTTTAAATTAATTTTATAGCAATAATTAACCGAAATACGCCCATTTTTCGATGGTGGGGTGGCGGATGGAATTTTTCTCTAAAACAAGTGTTTTAAAGGGACAAAACAAATTAAAATTAAGCATCTAGTTGATGCTATATATTAACGAAAAGCAGCATTTTTGAAAGAAAAATTAATAACTGAGCAATTACAATAACAATATGCCGACATTTTGTTAATAAAAATGTGAAACCGCACATTGAATCGACCATAACTTCTTTATTTTTTGTGATGTAGAAACAAACAAAAAATCATTTTATAGATTGATTAATTACCTTTAATTTTGTTTCTTAGAACTTTTGATGGATGTGTCACAATTTATAAGATATTCAACATTTTAAACTAAATACTTCATCCGAAAAACGATCGGATGCTGTCTATAAAATTAAATATCTCCGAAACAATCAACCCTACATAAATATATAAACAAAATAAATGTATTCTCAGTTTCTAAGCTTCAATCTTGATGTCCACCATATTTTTTCTTAAACTAATATTTATTGAGATATTTGCAGAGAAACAAGAATGTTACGTTTTTTCTAAAATCCCTTTACAGTTTAAAATGCAATTTTTTTTTCTAAAGCAAGCTCTGTAAGCCGAATTTGAGCGTCTGGGTCACACTCCCAAGGAACAATTTTAGTTTCTTAAATGTATACAAGGGTGCTATAAAACTATTTATAAAATGCCTTGAAAAATCTATTTTGCTGTAACAATATCCTTAATGCCATCATAAAGCGACTTGTAGACTAAAAGGGCCCACCCTTATGAAGGTTGTTAAGGGCCTTTTTAAATTCCATCATAAAACTCCTTAGTGAGGCATAGTGCTGCTCTTGAAAACCTCGTTCGGGCCGTTTTAAAACCTTTCTTAAAACCTATTTGAAAGCTGTCAGAAGCTTTTCTATTAGCTTCCTGCATTTCTAGAAAACACCTAGAAGGCTACCTTAAAACTGGTTTTTAAAACCATATTAGAACTGAGAAGCTATAAGAATGTCCACGAAGGAATCCAAATAATTTTATTATTGCATTTATTTTTTCTAAACTGATTTAAGCAAACACACCATCAGACTTATTGAAGATAAAGTGGAATTTGAAATGTATAAAGCGTAGAGCACTATAACCTCTCTAAGGCCGATTTAAAAGGTAATAAAAAGCCATCAGGTATGGCAAAAAAATTAAAACCGACGGCAGTTTATCGTTAAAACTACATAAGAAAGGCCCAAAAACAAGAGCCCCTCAGAAATAATAATGATTTTAATATCCATACAAAATTTGCATAGACACACGTAATCAGCAAAAAAGTGGGCTGCTTCTCGGTTCCCACGGTAATTTTCAGTCGTTTCTTGTAATTCTACCTTAATTTGCTAACGAAAAAATGATAATTATTGATAATTATAATTGTGAGATTGACCTTGAATATTTTTATATAACAAAAAAAACATGGCCGGCCAACTAAAAACCTAATTGTCATTTTACAGTTCTCTCCAGTGTTGCCAGATCTAGTGAAATTTCACTAGATCTGGTGATTTTTTTTTAATCTAGTGATTTAGTGAAAACTTTTATGAAAATGCCCATTTTTAATGATTTTTGAGTCATCCAATTTATTGCCCTCTACTGGTAGGTAGACAAACATTAAATTCGAGTTGCGATCCATTTAATACAGAACTGTTCACGTTAATCGCTACCACGGCCAGAAAACTCTATGGTTACCTTGATCAGCAGCTCTTAGATGAGAGAGACGCGCGGAGCGGGGAATCTAATGAAAGAGACAGACATATCTGATTTCCGTGCAAAAGACACAGACAAAGATGTCTGTATTGTCTACAGCTGACGTAGGCTGTAGACCCTAACAGAATATCTTTCATTCGATTCCCCGCTCCGCGCGTCTCTCGTCTAAAAGCTGCTAATTGAGGTAACCGTATAGTTTATTGGGCTCGTTGCCCTCTAGCGTCTCGTAGACAAACAGTACTTTCTAGTTACAAACCATTTAATACAATACAGAGTACGAAGTCTGGCAAAGAAATAATCAGAGAGAGGACGCTCAAAGCTATGCTGTGCTCAGAGAGCTTAAGAAAATTACGTGTCCTACAGACACTGCAACTTTTGAAAATTAAAGATGAGAGCTTTAATTTCAAATCTAGTGAAATTTTAGTAAGATTTAGTAACTTTTTAAAGCGTCGTCTGATAACTTTTAAAATTTTGATCTGGCAACACTGGTCCTCTCATTAAACTATATATTCTAATAATGGTAATGACCTAGAAGATTTACTCTAAATGAAGCTCTTTTAGTCTTTTTGTATACTATCACAAATAATCCCTTCCTTACAAAAATGCAAATGCACTTGGCGAAGATCACATGGACTTGATAAAAGCTGTAATAAAACATTTGGGACGTTGACATTTGATACAAAAAACTTAAAACTTAACCTCAAAATAATTTGTATGTGTGTGTGTTTTAACAGTCCTTTTAAAATGGCCACTCTTTTTTATTTTCTTCTACCTTTCCAAAAAAGACTTAATTACACATCAGTAAGTCGTGAAATGCTTTTAATTAACACACACACATGCATCAACGACACTTATTCAGGCAGACATATTGTTTATTATTTTTATAATAAATGTTTTATTGAGGTTTTGGAAAGTGTTTTATGGAATTAAAATTTGCCTTTTAGATTTATAGAGGCCTTTTTTTCTTCATAACGGTCTCATCACAACATTTATCAAGGATGTTTCAAGAGTCTAGTTTTGTAATGGCCTTTAATAAGTACTAATAGGCATTGAAAATATCTAGTTTTAAAAAGGATTTAAAATGCATTTATTGCAAATATGTTAAAACCATAAAGAATAATTTAAAGCCTCTTTAAATCTAAATGGAATTTAAGACGTTCATAAAACTAATTAGCTTTATGGAGAGTTCTATGTAGGTTATGATAAATCCATTACAAATACATATTATCCTAGAAGCAAATTAGCTTTATAATTAGGTCTTACAGAATGCTTTAAAACTTACTATTAAGAGCAAGTATACTTGAAGCCTAAAAGGCCTTAACTACAACATCAATAAAGCACATGACTATTTTCTACCCCTGACAAACCTTTCTTAAAACCTCCTCAAGTCCAAATGACTTTTAAATTGTTCCTTGGGACTATATATTAACGAAAAACAGTATATGGGAATTTTTTTTTTAATTACTCACTACTTACATTAACAAAATTGTGACGTTTTTATAAAAAAAAATGTGAAAAAGTACATTGTTTCTGTCATAACTTCTTTGTTTTTTATGCTATAAAAATAGGAAGAAAATCATTTGAATACCTAATTAATAGTTTTTCATTTTGGTTATTAGCGTTTTTGGCTTAAGTGCCATAGCTTCTGAGATATTTAACATTTAAACTAAATACTTCGTATTATAAACATTCGGACGCCACCTTTAGACTTCCAGATCTCCGAAACCATTAACTCTACAAAAATTAGAAAAAAACGAAATTCATCCTTAATTTAGTAGCTTTCTTATTTGTCTCTAGTCTCTAGCATGTTTTTGCTCAGTGGAATACCTTTCGAGTTATTTGACGAAAACTTATTTGAAATACCACTTCTTCAAGCTAAAATCCCAAGTTTTCTAGTGGTTTTAACTTAAATCTATCAATTTATATGAAAAGTTGCATAGAACCTTTTCTTCTTGAAATTTAATTCTCTCTCAGCTCCAATGTTTTTCTTTTTTTTTTTTTTTTTAGTTGCCACGTCCCATATCTAAATTAGCAAGCCCTCGCATAATATAGAACCTTCTTTTTTTTATGCATTTACTGTTAAGCTGCTAAAAATGAACGAGATCTAATTTATATGACATTGTTCCGAAGTTAAAAGCCCTACCTAGTATTTCGGTTAATTATTGCTATAAAATTAAATTTAAAAAACCAAATTAAAGATAATTTTTTCAGAAACAACTTTTATTTGAACTATTTAGTTTTGGTACTTTTTGACACTAAGTGGCTGTACTGCAATTATATTATTATTATCAGTTCAATATCTCCTAGGCAGTAATTTTTTAAATATTTGGTGGATGCGCAAGTATTACTTCAGCAAATGTTTGTTTATTTATCCGGCCCGGGTATCAATGCTTCTTGTCCGCCACTGCTCCTTGGTGAACGAAAATAGAACCATATATTGCATAGTTTAAATTGTTACATCACTAAGAAGCAGCATCACTGTGGCTGGTATTTTAATTTCCTTCAAATAAAAATCCAGCAGAAGAACAATTACGAAAGGCTTTGAGTTTTTCAGAAGCACTTTACGGAAAATCTCGGCATGCCAGAGATTGCGGCATAGGTACTAATTATAAAACTCGTACAACCTAGACTTTAAATGCAATTAACACACTCCATAATTGGGTACTTGTAGCGCATCTATAGTGGCTGAAGAGAGTTTAATATGGGGCTTAATTTAAAGGCAATTAGAGCGCGGTTGCGATTGGGAAAGGTTGCCCGCAATCAGTGGTGTATCGTTAGTTAGTTTAGCGGGAGGTGATTTACCTAGGCAAAGTATTAGAACGTGATTGGTTAATGCTGGTCCGTGTTCGTTAATAATTGGTTATGGATTAGCTCTTATTTAAACGTAACTTCATAGGAATAATATAGGATATGCTAGTCCAGTCGAATTGTCATGATAATTTTTTACTAAATGTATTAACCAATCAAAATTTTGCATTTCATCTCATGTGACAACATTCATCCAATCAGTAAAAGATTACAGCAATAACATGCATACATGTGGTGTTATCAGCCAATTATTTGTTCAAATGTCACATTGAAATTCAACAAATGCCAAATTGGAGATCAATTTAGAAAAATGTCACAAGGTTTGGTAATGTTTCAAACGATTCAATTAATCGAACTGTATTAGAAAATAACCCAAAAACACCATTAAAAGTAAAAAGTGTACATGGAAAATGTTTTTAGAATTTTGTTCGATCAGAAAATACGAATTGAATGGAGAGTAGAAAAATTATCTTACTGAATACACCTCGAACATTGATAAATACTCAAAATTTTGTCGCAGAGAATGCTTCAAGCGTGTTGCTTATAGGTAATAGCCAACCAACACGCTTTCAGCAGTCTCTATGACAAAATTATCTCGGTATTATCAATGCTCTAGGTGTATTATAGGTCAAAAGTATCAAAATGTGGCCAAAATAGGTAACTACAATTTTATTATTTTAAGTTGATGGGTTGGGCATCCAAAACAAGCCCTTATAGCGTGTCAAGTGATGTCATACCTGATAAGGGAGGTGGGGGGTGGTAAAGTTGAAAAATTGATTTTTCGCATTTAAATAGAAGCCTAATAATCTGAGAAAAAAAGTTCAAATGAGAGTTATGGTATTAAAAAAACCTACAAAATGAGCCCCCGAACGTATAAAAAATGGTTTTTTGAAAGATGGATATAAATACTTCACTTTCTGTCAGTTTTTGATATGAGAAAAAGAATTTGTTCTTCGAGAGTTGTTCAACAATTACAAATGTTTTCCATATGGTCATTATTCAGAAAAAAGTGGTGAAAATTGAATTTGAAAAATAATATATTATATTACTAGGAGTAGAACGCCCAGTTTGCGGCTTCGGCTTCGCCTCAGCAAATCCTGGGCTCAACACAAAACAGGCGTTCTACTCCGTGTAATATATACTATTTTTTCTTCAAGCGTATTAAAATTCAAAAATTCATTTATTTATCATAAATGTACAAATATTCAAACTACAGTCTTACATGTTGACACAATATGACAAGTGGCTAGTGGATAGCGCGCCACCGGTGGCTTTCGGTATTAACATTATGTTACTAGTAAAACAATACCCACTACGGTGGCGCTTTCGGAACTAACATTATGTTACTAGTAAAACAATGTCCACTACGGTGGCGTTCGGTACTAACATTTTGTTACTAGTAAAACAATGTCCTACTTCTACTTCTGTTTTTGGTGACATAATTTAAACATTTTAATACGCTTGAAGAAAAAAAGATTTTTTTGCATAGAAAATTACAATTAAAGTTGCCTGAACGCATTTTATGACTGCCCAATCCGCGCATCGTTACGCTCGCGTAGGTATACTACTTTTTCATATTTTTCGTAAATCAATTATCAGAGTAATTTTTTTTAAGTGAACTAAAAAAATATCTCCGGTATCAATGGTAGACATTATTTTTCGACACTGCCTTTCATTCAAAAGATATTTAACCTCAAAATAATTTGACAGTGTGACGCGCGCGTATGTGTTCTAAATATACGTGCTATGTATACGTGTACACACGTGCATCAACGACACTTCAGGCAGACATATTGTTTATTATTTTTATAATAACGACACTGCCTTTCATTGAAAAGATATTTAACTTTAATTGGAATGTTTTATGGAAAAAAAACTTTTTTTCAAATTCAATTTTCAACACTTTTTCCTGAATAATGATAAAAACACTTGTAATTTTTGAACAACTCTCGAAGAATAGAATTTTTTTTCTCATAGCTGACAGAAAGTGAAGTACTTTAGCCAAGTTGAATCTATCGAAAAATAATGCAGATATCGATCTGAAATTTTTACCAGATATTCCCTCCTCTATAACACGCTTTTCAGCAGAATTTAAAAAATGTTGCTACAATTTTGCTAAAATTAAAAAAAAATTGTCAATATTTCCGTTTTTTTGAATTTACTTCTGACCTGAGAAAGCTATCTTAACGTTCGGGGCTCATTTTATAAGTTTTTTTAATACCATAACTTTCTTATTGGAACTTTTCCTCGGATTATTAGCCTTCAATTTAAACGCGAAAAACCGATTTTTCAACTTTACACAAATAAGCTCACTTTGGAACATAGTTATTCAAATAATTTTTTTCTGACAGGATGGATAGGAAGAGAAAAATAATATGGTGACCACTGCGGTCACCAGATTTAACTCCCCTTGATTTTTTATGTGGGATTGTCTAAAAATTAAGTTCTATGTCTACATCATTACTTAACAGTATTTTAAACGACTGAAAACTATAGATTTAAGTATTTGTTTTAGAAAAAATAGCAGGGACTTTAAAAAAAATCGTAACGATTTTAATGAATTTGTTCCAACTTTACACTCCTACAGAATTTAACTTCAAGTAAAACATAAAATCGGTTTTCATATTTTACATTCATGATGTTTTGAGGGTCGATGCCATTTATCATCCGTTGAAAGAGCAACTCACAATGCATACGAAATTGGGAAAAATATATAGATAGATATACATATAAAAAAATTCTCCGTCTGCATTGAAAACCGATTCAGTGATATTCATGAACTAGCTGAAACATATTTTAACTTTTATTTCACCTTTTCTATACATGTGGGATGCTGTTGGAAATATCAATTGAATTTCGTCTCTTTGACGATCAAATATCAATATATCTTCGTCGTTTATTTTTTTAGTTGTATTGATATGTGCCTCACAACGGTCTCACTAGGGCAATTAATTATACATATAAATGTAATAGCCTTGTGTTCCAATAGAATAAGAAAAAATAAATGTAATTATGCTCTTTGCTGGTTTATTGAACTTTCTTTATAATTGCTGAATATCCTTATTCCCTTTTATATTTTTATTTAAATCATCTACCGATGATGGACGCATGGTTGGCGAAACGCATATGCAATGTTTTTGTTTTCTAAGAATTTTATCAGGGTTCCTGACATGGCGGACGGCTAGATCCAATTATGAAAACCGCTGCCCAAGGAATCACTACTTCCACATCCAGATTCTCTATCCAAGTCACTCACAACGAAAAAACTTTGTATGTGAAAATAATTGTTTATGGAACTTTAATAATATTATATTTGAAATCCTCTACCCCAAAAACCCATAAAACGATACCCCACATCGGTAGTGGGGTGGGGGTGGTAGTGGGGGGGTGGATGAAGTAAAAAAATATTTTGAGATTTCTGGTTCCTGTACATGCACTAAATCACATTTTTTTTTCATCCCCTTTAATAAGGAAGTGGGGGTGGTAATGGGGGTGGCTAATGCCAAAATTTTTTTTGAGACCTCAGCTTCTCTTGTGTATACTAAATACGAATTTTATTGACTCTTACCTGCTTGATTTACCCATTTACCCCAAATTTACCCCAATTTACCCCCCAACCCTTCGACGGAACAAGATGAAAATATAATCTAGTTCTAGATCTCGTTAAAGTACATATGTGTACCAAATTTCAAGTCAATATCTCAAACGGTTCCAGAGTAAACGTGCGCACAAAAAAAAGTTACAGACAGACAGACCGACAGACAGAAATTTTTTTTCGCTCAAACTTAAAATCTCGACGTTTCATGACATTTTAAGCCTATTTGGGCAATAAAAATTTTTAAAAATTTTTTTGTCGTTACTATACTTCCACTGGACGTGGAAGTAAAAAATGACTCCAAAAATATGATGATCTTTCGAAAAATAACCTAATAGGCCCCTTGCTTGTGCCATATATTTTAAATTAATTTATATACAGTGTGTTTCACTTGAAATGGTAACACCTCAATAACTTTTTTATTTTTTTTCCGATTTGAATCAAATTACTTCCACGTCCAGTAGAAGTATAGTAACGACAAAAAAAATTTTAAAAATTTTTATTGTTCAGATAGGCTTAGAATGTCACGAAACGTCGAGATTTTAAGTTTGAGAGAAAAAAATTTCTGTCTGTCTGTCGGTCTGTCTGTAACTTTTTTTATGCGCACGTTTACTCTGGAACCGTTTAAGATACTGACTTGAAATTTGGTACACGTATGTATTTTAACGAGATCTGGAACTAGATTATATTTTCATCTTGTTCCGTCGAAGGGTTGGGGGTAAATTGGGGTAAATGGTGGTAAATAGGTAAATGAAGGAGGTAGGAGTCAATGAAATTGGTATTTAGTATATACAAGAGAAGCTAAGGTCTCAAAAAAAATTTTGGCATTAGCCTATTACCACCCCCACCCCATTATTAAAGGGGATGAGAAAAAATTGTGATTTAGTGTGTGTACTGTGTACAAGAACCAAAAACCTCAAAATATTTTTTTACTTCATCCACCCCCACTACCCCCTATCACCACCCCCACCCCTACCGATGTGAGATATTGTTTTATGGGTTTTTGGGGTAGAGGATTTCAAATATTATATTATTAAAGTTCCATAAACAATTATTTCCGCATACAAATTTTTTTCGTTGTGAGAGACTTGGATAGAAAATCTATAGAACAAATTAGAATCTACTTATGGCCAGAAAAACGTTCGCCTCCTACAAATGCAAAGCTACCTGCGGTACCAAAATGTACGGAGAAAATTAAAAAATTGCACGTACAGCTAAGGAGGGCTCCCCGAGTATATTATATAACTTTAGAGAAAATCGACTTTCACTGCAATTTGGCTTTAGCTTTGAAAAATTCCTCATTGGTCATTCACCATACTGCAGATAGTGAAATTCCATTCAAAATTACTTTTTCTCACGATACTTTCTAAGGTTTTACTTCGCAAGCAAATTTTCCTTGGGAGAAAAATTAATAGTAATAATTCAAAAACATTCATTTTTAAAATTCATCCTAATATATAAACCTCAAACATCTCTACGGTACTTAAACGATGATTTACTCAGCTTGTTGTAGCCGGCGACATTTTGTTCGGAAAACTGTAATGTGCATGGCTTCGATACGATTTTATCAAATATTCTAATCGACAGTCAACAAATAACATTTTCCTTTGGTAACTTTTAAACCATGCTAAGCATGAGAACACGAGAAAGTTCTACGAACGGTCTATATTAATAAGGAAAAATGTGACATCAAAGCGATCAGCAGATAACGCACGATATTGTAAAATTCATCAACTGCGATAACGTTAAGTTAATAAAAAAAAAACAAGATGTCAAGCCGATATTTCGGAAGCGTATAGCTCAAAATAACACTAAAAGTATCTGTCAATGTTTTTCCTGAGACATGCTATTTTCGAGGCGATTCATCCTTAAAGGTTAAATATTGAAGGAGGTTTTGCTCATGACACTCAAATTACTATCAAATAATTTAAAATATTTACATGTTTAATTATATAGAAATATTATGGCCATACTTTAATAATTTAGTGCCCTGCCAAAAATTTGTCGACAGCTATTGACTTTTCAAGGGTTTGATGGACCTAAACACTTCTCGGTTTATATTTTTGAGAAACAAGTTAGCTGAACTAATTTTTCAATATTTATAACACAAAAGAACAGTCAATACTGCAGAATATTTTCTTATTATTGATACAAAATACAAATAATACGTTAAAAGTGAATAAGATTTATCCGCGATACGTTATTACTTCTCTTATTTTCCTCTTCTTTTCTGGTTTAGTTTTATTACATTGCACTAAAAACACTGTGAGTTCTGGATTATGTGCGTAATTAATCACTAACTATTATTTCTCACAAGACCACTAATCGCAAGTACCGAGATATGTATTCCTTTCCAAACACCTGACACCCACTTAAACTTAAAATTATGTCTTTTACACCTTGTGTTTATCTCCAGTATACTTTTTGTTCTTGTTATATATTTATTCATATGACACAGACTTTTTTTTACTACTTTGAAGAGCTGTCAATTGACAATGCAGCAATAAGGGGATTTATTACATAGATTTTTCTGAACAACATAACATACAATACGATACTTATATATCCAAGGAACAATTTTGGTTTCTTAAATGTATATACAAGGGTGCTATAAAACTATTTATAAAATGCATTGAAAAAATCTATTTTGCTGTAACAATATCCTTAATACCATCATAAAGCGACTTGTAGACTAACCTATAAAGGTTGTTAAGGTCTTTTTAAATCCCATCATAAAACTCCTTAATGAGGCATAGTGCGGCTCTTGAAAACCTTGTTCGGGCCGTTTTAAAACCTTTCTTAAAACCTATTTTAAAGCTGTCGGAAGCTTTTTTATTAGCTTCCTGCATTTCTAGAAAACACCTATAAGGCTACCTTAAAACTGGTTTTTAAAACTCTTATAAGTCCATATTAGAACTGAGAAGCTATAAGAATGTCCACGAAGGAATCCAAATAATTTTATTATTGCATTTATTTTTTCTAAACTGATTTAAGCAACACACCATCAGATTTATTGAAGATAAAATGGAATTTATAAAGCGTAGAGTGGCACTATAACCTCTCTAGGGCCGATTTAAAAGGTAATAAAAAGACATCAGGTATGACAAAATATTAAAACCAACGGCAGTTTATCGTTAAAACTATAAAAACAAGGGGGCCATAAAGAATAATTTAAAGCCTCTTTAAATCTAAATGGAATTTAAGACGTTAATAAACCTAATTAGCTTTATGGAGAGTTTTATGTAGGTATGGTAAACCTATTACAAGTACATATTATCCTAGAAGCAAATTAGCTCTATAATTAGGTCTTTAGAGAGAATGCTTTAAAACTTACCATATAAGAGCAAGTATACTTGAAGCCTAAAAGGCCTTAACTACAACATCAATAAAGCACAAGACGATTTCCTAACCCTGACAAACCTTTCTTAAAACCTCCTCAAGTCCAAATGACTTTTAAATTGTTCCTTGGGTAGTGTAAAACACGATCAGATCATATGCGAAAAATGTTACAAGCCCAAAGGCTATAATCCCTAGCGATTAATTAACACCCCGTATATGTTAATTTTAAACCCATCTCGACATTTTTTTTGCCAACGGAAAACAAGACCAGCGTCTCACTCTCGTCTCTTGTGTATTACTTGGCTCATTACTGATTTCAACCAGATCGATTGACGACTGTGTTTTTTGTATAAGTGTGTCAATGCCCTTTGCGTATAATGCCAGGATACGTTTTGTTGAATTATGTATCGAATGGATTATGAGAAATGCCAGTCTGATGCTCGTAAAGCAAAGCTGATAAAAAATGTATGTGTATTTGTTATTGGAAAACGGAAAAGCTGAAAAGCTGCCGTGAAAATACGATGCACAGAACTGTCGTTCAGCCTCGTGTGCATGGGCTCGTATCCTGATAACGCCCACTGCGGGAAGAAAGAACACCCAACTATACAGTGCGTTTTGAATTTCATATCAAAACCAACGTGTCGCCTAGAAGTCCAATAGAACTGTGCCTTTTCATAGATTCCTTTGGGAGAAATGTAATCTGTATGTTATCAGGAAGTTGCAGTAAAGTTTTGTCTAATCTGGGAGGTAGCGTTTTTGAAAATTAAGTTTTAATTTTGAAAAATGTGCGTTTGTTTCGTTTTTTTTTAATATCTTTTGTTCTGAACATCAGCCAAAAAAACACAAAAATGTTTGTAAATAAATTGTGAATAAAACTACATAGCTCCAAATCCGATCTGCCATTTTGTAAAAGATAATGTACAATGATAACTAGAAACAGTTATAGAGAATTGGCCAGTACGTACCGATTTAATATAAACTAAATGAATCCAGCCGAATTACTATACTTTAAACATTATACAAATCATTGCAAAGCTATTAACAATATTTAAACTACAAAATACATAAGAAAAACACGACAATCAAAATACAGAAAAACAGTTTACAAATATAGAACATGACATTTTACATTCCTTAACAACAAGAAAGAAAACAGGGCGAGCACTAGCCGCTTGCAATTCCGCACGACAAGCAAGTCAGAAGAACTTATTATCGGATGGTCAATTCCAAAACCGATAAAGAAAGTATTCATCAGCAATGTAGCATTTTACATAAAAATTAACAGCTACGTAGAAGGTAACCCCATAAATTTGGGTTGGGATTAAAATGGGACTTCCAAACTTGGCGGCCATGAAGACACAGAAACGACGTAAAATAAAGTTCCATTACTTACAGTTTTTATCGAGAACTTCGATGCATTCAATTATTATTCTTATAACTAAGACAGATTAATTAAAAATATATATTTTTTTGAAATTTATTTATAATCAAAATTATACTTATAAATAAATTTAAATAACTCTATGTATCAAACCAAAAACGGCAAGCGAATTATTGAAGTAGATGAAAAAACCGATATTTTTGTAAAAAAAAAATCTACTTTCATTTGGAGTCAAGATACGTTAATTTTTGCGTTTAGGTCACTTATAAATAACAAATCGATATTTTTTCTTAAAATTTGGACTGGTTGTTCTCCAATGTGTATATTTTTGTCTCTGTTAGTTAAAAACAATCGAAAACTACAATTATTAAAATTACATTGAATAAAGCGGCTTTGAGAACATAAAGTACATTTTCAATGTTTTTATAATTTTCTTCATTTTTGTTGCGAAAAGGGAAAACCAACCTAACCTGAACAACTATTCTTATCTTTATGTATGCAGCGATCAGGATTTGAACCTTAGACAACAGCAACCTGGACCAAAAAGGGCTAATCATACTGGGCTATCTGCCGACTAATGCCAGGTCTGCAAAACCATAATATAGCATATAGATGACTTTTGGATCTCTAACATAATCGCTAAAGACCTCACCTTCAGGCTTCTATACACTATCTTGTAACAATTGTGCTTCTGGATTGTTTTCAACTAGCTGAGACAAAAATATGTGTATTTTAGAATAAAATCAGTTCAAATTTTAAGAAGAAATATCAATTTGTTTATTTATTAGCGACTTAAACGCAAAAACTAACGTATCTCGGCTCCAAATGCAAGTGTATCATTAGTTTTTTAGAAAAATGTTGGGTATTTCATCTATTTCTATAATTCGTTTGCCGTTTTTGGTTTGATTTAAAATCCATAGAATTATCTGAATTTGTTTATAACCACGAATTCGAAAATTGTAAACAAATTTCAAAAAAACGGTTTAAATGAAGATATTTTTTCTTAATACCATTGTAAGATAAGTATATGTAAAAATCTACATTTTGAAAAAAAAATGTCGAGTCGATGCACTTAAATAAATCGCACGCCTACAAATTTTAACTTTTATTTTGTATCGTTAACCAAAACCACTTATTTGCATTGTTTTGGTCCCAGCTACGTCTAACATAGTCATAAAAAGAATTTGTTGGCTCTAAAAATTGTAATAACTGACCTAACTCACATATTAGGGTATAATTTTAATAAAAAAAGCAATTAATTACATCATGCGAAAAAATATTTGCCATTTTGATATATATTTCAAATACATGTTATATAAGTATTATATATTTAATTAGAATATAAGCCCTTTATCAGAAAAGTAATTATTCTTCTTGCGCTTCTTAGCCCGTCTCTTAAGTTACTTCTGGAGCATCTCTTATACATGTCCAACAGTAGTCTGCCAACATCGCAGAAGTCCATTTGCCCTGATATCTTTTTTCCATATTTTGAATATCCTGGTGGAATCTCTCTCCATGCTCATCACTTACTGCACCACAGTTTCTGGGAATTAATCTAGGTGTGAATGTAGAAAGTGGACTTTTAATGACATATTGCATCCTAATTTCTGGTAGCAAGAAAGAAGATTCCCAACAAGGCCTCTGTTTTCTGCTTTTTTGTTACCGAGAAAGTGTGTTGCTACCATTTTAAAGGAATTCCAAGCAGCCTTTTCATTACCTTCTAGAATGTTGTCAAATTCAGCATCTTTGAAAAGGTTCTTGATTTGAGGACCCACAAAAATTCCCTCTTTAATTTTCGCATTACTAAGTCTGGGAAATTTTTGTTTTAAATAACTGAAAGCACGTCCTTCTTTGTCCATAGCTTTTACCAAGTTTTTCATAAGCCCCAGTTTTATGTGGAGTGGTGGCAGTATTACCTTTTGTGAATCAACTAATGGAATGTTAGCAACATTTTTTTCTCCTGGTTCAATACCCAGTCTTGGCGGCCAAATTTTTTTTTGTAATGTTCTAATCACGCCCGACTGTCCCACTCACAAATAAAACAGCAATATTTGGTATACCCTTGCTGCATACCAAGTAAGATAGCTATCACTTATAAGTCTGCACAAATCTGCCACATACTTGTTATATTCTATAGTTTGTTGCAATATATTCATGTTACTGTAATTTTCCTTCATGTGGACAGCATGGGCGATTAGAATTGATGGCAATTTATTTCCGTTGTGGAGTATCACAGCTTTTAGACTATGTTTAGAGGCGTCAATAAAAAGTCTCCAGTCACTAGGATCATGGGGAATGTGTAAAGCACTCATTAAACCGTCAATGTCCTTGCAGGCAACCAAGTCATTTTCCATTTTGAAAAAATGTATAAAATCTTTTTGGCGACTTCGATACATGGAAACTTTAACATTTTCTTGTAGTAAATTCCATTGTTGTAATCGAGATGCCAAAAGCTCCGCTTTTGCCTTGGACAGATCAAGGTCTCTTATAAGATCACTTAATTCGCGTTGATCAATTTTGTGTGGTTCACCACCGGACACTTCGGCAGAGAAATCGGGATCTTGTGATGTTGATGGCTGGACTAAGTCGTCATCTACATTATCACCCGATTCTTCGTCAGAATCAAGGCTGTATTCTTGAGGTGGATTAGGAATAGGTAGTTCATCACTATGGAGAACCGGACGAATGGCAGATGGTAAATTGGGGTATTGTATTACCATCCTTTTTTTTGCTAATACCCTGTCTAATAGGAGGTATCACGCAAAAATAACAATCGGTAACATAATCTGTAGGTTCTCGCCAGATCAAGGGCACAGCCATTGAACGTCTTCTTCCACTTAGTCAACTGCAAAGATTGTTCGCACAATTGCTGCAACATATATGAGGTGCCCATTTTTTGTCTTAATCTCCAATTGTACAACCAAAATACAACTGGTACGCCTTCTTAATTTTGGGAGTAAAATTTCGTTTTTGATGCACAAAAGTCACTTCACCACAAATAGTTGTTTGGTGTATTTACACAATCTCGTGGCATATTTTCAAAATAGCACTATTTACTTTTGAAAATGAACGCTTATCATGCACAAGGTACAAATACGACTACCTAAGAATGAATATTAGTTTTAGTGACAAATAAAGAGGTAAGTAGTTAGTATATCTATTTTTCGTAGAATTCTAATTCTACCTGTTATTTGTGATAGGACCGCCCATAAACTAGGGTTTATAAGCGGTCTACACACACATTCGTGAAAGTGATACTGGTCCGCTGGAATTCCAATTATCTTCAAAGCGTACCGACAATGTCGGGTCCCAGCAGCTGGATTGTCTGTAGACCCCTTACACTTTATTACCTGTATTGGGAAAACCAGAGCCAACTTGAACTCTTGCCTTTTATATTGTTATTTAGCATGACGAAGTTACTAAGAATTTGCTATTTTTACTTCCAGTACGTGTAGGCTGTAGAATAGTGCAATAAGCGATTAAAATTTCGAAATCTTTTTTATCTTTAGTCGTTTAAATTAATATTTTGGACCAAAGGAAGTGGGCCAATAAGGGTGGTTTTCGGCCCTATCAGAAAATGAACCAAAACACATGGAATACGTTTCTTGAGCCCTAGTAGCAATATTCAGTTTATTCCAGTCTAAAGGGATGCACAACCTCCTCCCCAACACTACAGTGTACATACTGTACATACACAGATATAATGTACTAGACTTATGCTTATGCCCGGGTTCATTTTTTATTTTTTACAAATTATTAAATTTTCAAAAAGTTTCTTCATATGCTTAGTTTTATTCGAAATTATATTTGGTATGTTTATTTTTGCGATGTGATTACTAGGACCGGAGATAATAAGGAAAATAGCAGAAAAGGGCATAGCAGGATAAGCATGTAAAATCTGCCCCCAAACAAAATTTTGAAGAAATATGGATTTGTTTATTTATAATATAAGTGACCTAAACGTAAATACTAACGTACCTCAGCTCCAAATGGAAGTATAGCATTAATTTTTTTTTTTCAAAAGTTGGCTCTCTTAATCTACTTTCATTACTCGTTCACCGTTTTTGATTTCATAAAAAACCCAGAGAGTTACTTGACTTTGTTTATAACTAAAATTTCGAAAACTATAAACAACTGCAATAAAACGGGTTTAAATTTTGAAAAAAAAAATGTTTTTCTCCGTGATCTTAAAGTACTTATACAATGCTACAATTTGAGTACACATTTCTTGGTCTTGATGGCAGGATTTCACAAGGGTGCAAAGTTTTAGCAATAATTGTATATTTGAGCCGTTTTAGCAAGCATATTGATTTGAAATTTTAAGTTGTGATTGTACTTTATAAGAGCTATATTTTTCCAAAATTTCATTGAATATTATCCATTATTTTTGAAAGAATAGTGTTTTATTTAAAAACGCATAATATTGCAATGCTCGATTTTCTTTAAGTAATAACAACAATTGGAATCAATTATAGTTTATGTACTTTTACTATACAGCTCAAAACGAACGTTTTCCTTCTTTTTATTGTTTTCAATAGGACTTACAGATTTCGAGAAATTTAAAGAAAACCGATTGTTTAAATAAACAACACGCCGACATCGCAAAAACTGCAAAACTGAGCTGTGAACTTAAGTTGATCCCCTGAACACTTTAAAACAGAAAAACTGCCCTGGCCAGACAATTCACATTAAAATCCTAATTTGACTCCACCTAGTGGACCGATTTAATCCAAAACTTCTCATAGCACTTGTTATTACACCTAAACCAAATTAAAATATGAAAATTGCTGCAGCCAGAGACTTCCTTATTCGTCAATTTTGAAGCTTGATTTGACTCCACTATATTATTGTTAATAACTCTTTAACCCACAGAAAAGGGGGCATGCATACCTCATATTAAGTATGGTACTCTAAAACAATTCCATTTCTATGACGACTTGATTAATGTGCTTGGGCCACTATAATGTGAAATAGAAAAAACTAAACATCTTCATTGCCAAATGAAAAAATGTGAGAAATCACAGTTGTCTTTTCGATTCTCATTTGTTTTGAGATGACGTAACAACTCGCTATAATATTTCGACTGAAAATGTTTTTAATGCCCTGCACTTTCGAATTGATTTAGGCTTCCTATTTTTTAGTAATTAGGGACTATATTCCTGACAACACACCCTCTTCCAACTTAGAAAAACTGCAGACTCACTTTCTAGAGCCCCGTCCCGTTTAATTTCAATAAGGATTTAAAATCGCGGTTGAACATGGGAACGGTAAGCTTACCAATGACAATAACACAGTTAGCACTCTATATTTTCAAAATCCTTACCTGTCTGGCCTTTTCCTAAAGTTTTTTCGAGCCTGTAAGGCCCAACATATTGGTGCACCTCCGGGGAGGGGTTCGAGTTTTCCTTCTGCATTTTCCCCGGCAGCCTTTTAGATCATTCCATGTCACAATTTTGAAATTTTTTTATGAACCTCTCCGAAGCCCATAACAATTGGGTACACGTTCAGCCTTGCCATTTTATTTTATTTTTTTTTTTTAAAGATTATAATTACGGTCAATTTCTTAACGAACACCCACTACTTTTTATTTATTTTTATTTAAGGATGTGGTTATGTTGTAACTTAGAACCCTAGCACAATTATCTCGGTACTTTGTTCGCGAAAAATTCTTTATTATTATTGTATTTCCTATAATAGCCGCATTGGTAATTATTTTACTTTATTTTGGTATTTTTTCCTTCCGAATTACTCGACCAAACACATTTTAGCACTTGCACTGGTTGTAGTTTTGCGTGTATCGCGGCCGCACCATCGCCGACGAATTTTCCAACATTTTCTCTCGTTTTTCCCGTATTATAAACTGAAAATGTACAGAACGATACTAAGGGGTGGCTAAAATAATCAATAGATCTGTTAGGAACATTTGCAGGGTGAAATTTCCCTAGGCGCGGGGAAATTTTTGAAATACCACGTCGACTTGAGGATATAAATTCAACATAAGCGTTGTTGTACACTTGCAGGTGATTTCTTTTGTGTCTTTTGAACTAATGATTTAATAGAAGGGTTGTGTGTACGTATTTGTCAGTAATTCGGCTGATTCGTCATGAAGGGTAGTGTTACAGTGGGGAAGCACTTGACTGATCCACTGAAGTGATATGCCTTGTTCCAATGAGGCTTTTGAACGGTTTATACGTTATGGTGGCTTTGTTCAGACGGTTGGGTATTGCGTAATTTTCTAGGGAGGTCAGTCAGGACGCCGCATAGTGGTCCGAATCATTAACTTTTTGGCTAAAATTGTGAGAAATACATTTCCATAACGTCTGCTCCAATAATATAACAGACCGAACTTGCGCATAATTTTATGATAAATAACATGCAATTTGCGGTTTATAATTCTTTAAAGCCCGGTAGTTTCATCTATGTTTAATCTGCAAAATAAATTTTATCCCGGAGATGTGCAGAAAATCGGTATTTTCACCTAAAAATAGTGATAAATGATAAATATGCCTTATTCCTAAGACAACCTATCCGGGGGCACGTAGACCTTCGGATAGCGCTTTTATCTACCGGATAAAAATAGTCATGTTCACTCGGTTTGGCTGTGATTGACAGAAGGGATGTCTTATCTTCTAACCCAACTTTTTAAAAGTTTTGTTTGTTTTATATTAGGGAATCCAACGACCTGTCAAAATTGTTTTTCAATATGGCGTGGAGATCAAACACGGGTTTATTTCTATTGTTTAGGTTGTGACCAGTGCAGCATTTTTTCATGTAGTTTTTACGTTTTAAAGGTTTTTCATTTGAGTTTTTTGTAAAGAATTGTTTAATGTGTCATTAGATTTTTTCGTGATAATATTATTGGCTATAATTGGAAAAAATGCCTGATATGTGCATAGTAGTGGGTTGTGGACATTATGAAAATCGTGTCAAGGTTAGCTTTTACCGTGTACCCGACGTCGTGAGTTCTAAATATTTCCCTCATATAAATGAACTGTCGAGAAAACGACGTCAAAGATGGATAGGGATGATCTAACACCTTCCATCTCGATTTTCTAACATCAACTTCTTGAAATACTCACTCTGCATAATTAAATAAAGTTTATTACTTGAAAACAATCAAAAACGCCTTGCCACAATCCACAAAAAACACTATATTGTGAAAATTTCAAGATACTTAGCCAGGCCAACGGAAAAACACAAACTGTTTTGACAAACGTTTAACGACTGTCAACAAATGTTTGACCGCCACGCCATGTTGGATGTCACGTGGTTTGGATTGCCTAATTCGGTGTTTTCACAAATTTTAAAATCTCATTGACTGTGAAGGTAATACTTAATTAAAACTAAAAACATTTGAATTTCCACGATCAGTTGAGTAATATCCAAAAAAAGGTATTTTTAAATTTGAATTAAAATTTTACCGCAAAAAACACTAAGCCGTATTATTGACGTCATCGGTTTTATATCTAACCTCAAAAATACATATCTTTTAAAAATTTCCGAGTAATATGTCACTATTATGAAAATTTCCGCTTGGTTCTCGTACTTTCAACTAAAATCTCGTTTAATGTAATGTTCATAAAGTTTAAAATATCTTCTCCCAATAAAATAAGGCGATTTTTGTGGGTTGGAAATCCAACCTATAATTAGCAGCCCATTTTTAGTAATCAACAATATTGAGACATTATTTGCGTCAATTTTTAAATGTTTGCTTGAAGCCATACTGGTTTCAAATGAGAAGTGCGGATAAAATCATTAAAAATGACAATAAACTTTAAAAACCTAAAATTTGAGGTTATATTGGTTATATTAATGCAACCGATGATGTCACATCTCGTTTTGCATAATACCCGTTCAGTTATTCACTTTTGTTATTTATTTGTTTAAATTTTAAATTGATGGATGAAAGAATAGTGCTTAAATATTGGTAAGTGCTTTAATCCACGGAGTACTTAATTTTAATAATATCAAAAAAGCAAATTTGCATACAGTAAAAACAGCAGCAGTGTTTTAACTTTAAATTTATAATTAGATGTAAATAATATTTACTAAAAAGTCGTTAGTAAAGTAATTTCATAGGTCGCTTATTGTAAAATGCATATTTTAAATACTTTGTTCTAATAAAATAAGACTATTTTTATAATAATAAATGGTCTATACAGGGTGTAACGCAACTTACCCGAAAAATTTTAACCATAATAAGAAGTCGACTTCTTAAAAAAAATTTAATAAAAGTCCAACACAGAAAAAGATACACATTGTTAAAGTTACAAATTAATGGAAATGTTAAAATAACTTATTTAGAATTAAAATTTTTTATTTATTTTTTTAAATTTTTTTTTTGGTAGGTAAATTTTTTTTAAGAAGTCGATTTCTTATTCAAAGGTGCATGTATGGGTAAAATTTTTCGGGTAAGTTGCGTTACACCCTGTATAATAATTTATAGAGGATAATTCGAACATTTATTGTAGTTTAATTTTTCCTATTTTTGGCAAAATTATTTTATATTATAAGAAGTGTTTTTCATGGCCTCCTCACAAATATATTAAATTTTTCGAAAATTAACCACTTTTTCTAGAGATAAATAAGACATATGATATATCATTGGATAGCTAATTTAAGCTGTGATCGAATAATGAAATAATTTACAGGGTGTTCCATTTAAAAAAACAAAAGTTATGGGAATGAATTCCGTACGGGAATGTTACTTTCCCGGCCTAGGCCGGGAAAGTAACATTCCCGTACGGTTTTTTTTATGTATATTTCAGACAGTAAATAAATACACGCAGACAACCAACTCACATTAAAATTGCATTTATTAGTAAGCAGTTAGATTGTAATGAAGAAATGTTATGCCTTAATACAAATTTCTTAATTTATAATAATATTGATTGTGATTTCAGAAAAAATAGTATGTGTACTTCGGTGTGAAAGCACATTCCCGGACTTCGATGCTTGTTGGCCTCGGCTAGCGCCTCGGCCGACAATTTGCATCGTCGTCCGGGAATGTATTGCTTTCACACCTAAATACACAATATACTATTCCCGGCCTAGGCCGGGAATGTAACATTCCCGTATGGTTTTTTATGTATTATTTAGACAGTTAATAAATACACGCAAACAAATCAACTCACATTAAAATTGCATTTATTAGTAAGCAGTTAGATTGTAATGAAGAAATGTTATGCATTAATACAAATTCCTTAATTTATTTTAATATTGATTGTGATTTCAGAAAAAATAGTAAGTGTACTTCGGTGTGAAAGCACATTCCCGGACGACGATGCAAAATTGTTAAGCATCGAAGTCCGGGAATGTGCTTTCACACCGAAGTACACATACTATTTTTTCTGAAATCACAATCAATATTATAATAAATTAAGGAATTTGTATTAATGCATAATGTATTGCTTTCACACCTAAATACACAATATACTATTCATGACATAGCAGATTTTTTAGACCTTTTTCGTTCATCTTGTTATATAAATAAAAAATATTTTTTTTTGCGATTTTCGGGTCTTAAATATCTTCTCAGTCAATTTTCGTGATATGGATCTTTTTTATAACGATATTTTAGAGTAAAGGTATTCATTATTTTTTTATGTACAGGGTTATCCATTATATATTGACCACCCCTTTATTTCTATTACTGGAAATTAAAAAAAAGTTTCGTATAAAAGTTGTAGGGTTGTATATAATCTATTTTTTGAATGCAATTAAAAAACAATTGCATGCATAGGTCCACGTGATAATAACAATGAAGGTTGTTTTGTTAAATGGAAAACCCTGTATGTTTTTACATATTCTTTTAGGTCTTTTTTCCGATTTCAAATATAAAAGGGTTGATAGGTCTCGCTGTAATATTTCTTGACATATCACATATTAAATATGCTTCAAACGTGCATATAGGTATTTTATGGTTATTGAAGGAAGCGCAGTAATTACTCTTACGCACTAGGCCGTGACTGATGATACTATGACAATATTGTTACTTTTTGTCATTTCATATTATTATTTGATCAAAATGGGTTACACAGAAGCAGAAAAGTTTGATATATTATAAGAATAAAAATAAAATCCTGAGATGAACAATATTTTATAACATAAAATAACGGACATTTTACAACAGCTTCAGCATTAGGTTCATCAACTATTAAAATTGTTGAAAATGGCCACCATTATTTAAAATATAAAGCTCATACCTTTTTATAAAATTATTTAAACAATTAGAAAAAGAGCTATTATTGTCCCTGTTTAATTCGTAAATTGTTTCCCTAATCTTAGTTTTAATTATTTCAAACATTCTGATTAAAATCATAATCCACTTTGTTCTTTAAATACCCCCACAAAAATGCATCCAAAAGTGTTAAATCAGAGCTGTTTGGTGGCCATTATCCAATCATCCATTATCCAATCCAACTGTTAAATTGACCATTTAATCCTCCCTAACTTCCAAAACATTGGGTGGGGTCTCTCCGTTCTGCTGCCAAATTACTTCATTAAGTTCCTCATCAGAAAAGTGTTTGGATTATCTTCAAATAGCAGAAACAAAATAATAGGCATTGAAGAATAACCCGCCCAAATTTCAAGAAATATCAATTTGTTTATTTATAAGTGATCTACATAAAAACTAACGTATCTCAGCTCCAGATGCAAGTAGTGCATTATTCTTTTACTTCCACGTCCAGTGGAAGTATAGTAACGACAAAAATTTTCAAAAGTTGGCTTTTTTAATCTACTGTCATAATTCGTTCACCGTTTTTGACTTCATAAAAAAACCAGAGAGTTACTTGAATTTGTTTATACCTAAAATTTCGAAAATTAGAAACAACTGCAATAAAACGGGTTTAAATTTTGAAAAAAAAAATGTCTTTCTCCGTGATCTTCAAGTACTTATAGAATGCTACAATTTGAGCCATCGTACAGGGGCGTAGCGAAAGGGGGATATGGGGGGTACGTTACCCTCTCAACTTTGTTAGACTTGGCAAAAGTTGGAAATTTGAGACGCTTTTATTGTAAATTTATTTAGATTTTCTCCCACACCGCTCATCAATTTTTTTTTTTGAGGAGTTATTATTTAATTAATTACAGAGTTGGCTTTTTAAGTCTTATGAAGTTGGCAAATTTGAAAAATAACCCCCCAAAAAAGTTGGCTCGCTACGCCCCTGCTATCGTACACATTTCTTGCTCTTGGTAGCAGGATTTCATAAGGGTGCAAAGTTTTAGCGACAATTGTATGTTGTTTTAGTAATCATTATATACTCTTCGCAAAAAACGAAGAGTATATTGTATTTGATCGGCACATTTATAAAACCGTAAATATCGCTCGTAGAGAAAAAATTTTCAGATCATTGTGTTAGTGAACGAATTCTGAACGGCTTTCAAAATGTCCGTCTGTTCGTCCGTCCGTCACGTTTCTTGTAAGCACGATGACTTAATATTGTAAAAATATATATTTTTTTAATTTTTAGTAGCATTGTGCCCATGAGGTGACAAACATTTTTTTTGGATTTTTACTAGCACCCCCCCCCCATGAGGCGAAAAATACCGTGAATAATAAATAACAGAACCGAAAAAAACATGAGGGGGGGGGGTCCTCTATAAGCGTAACGTAATTTTTTGGGGGGTCTAACTTAGCGTGACAAAACGTGACAATGGGGAGGAGGGAGTCTAAAATCTCAAAAATTGGCGTGACGTCATTTGTGGATGGCCCCTTACGTTTTTAGCTTGTTTTAATTTGAAATTTTAAGTGGTGAGTGGACTTTATAAGAGCCATATTTTTCCAACATTTCATAAAATATTATCCATTATTTTTGAAAGAACAGTGATTTGTTTAAAAACGCATAATTTTGCAAGGTTCAGTTTTTTTTAAATACCTAATAATAACAATTTTGGAATGAATTATAGTTTATGTACTTTTATTGTACAGCTTAAAATGAACATTTTCCTTCTTTTTATTGTTTTCCATGGGACTTATAGATTTCGAAATATTCAAAGAAAACCGATGGAAAACAGGGTTAAAAAAATAAATTGTTTAAATAAACAATACGCCTACCTCGCAAAAACTGCAAAACTGAGCTGTGAACTTAAGTTGACCCCCTGAACACTTTAAAACAGAAAAACTGCCCTGACCAGACAATTCACATCAAAATCCTAATTTGATTCCACTATTGCAAGCAACTGTTGAGTGACTTTTTAGTTTTTACTGGGACACTCTTGACTTGCCAAGCATGGCAGTGGCGTAACAGACGCCCCCGCAGACCCCGCACCGCGGGGGGGCCCGGCCAGCTGGGGAGCCCACATTGACGGATGACCGACGGATGGCCCATTCAAAACTCTGCGGCCAGCTTTGCTTTTCACATACTTACATATATGTATTTCATTTCATAATTCAGTGAATTAAATTCATAAATAATGTTATTTATATTATAAATAATGTTATTTTTCGCTCGATCACTTCTACCCCCGCTACTAGCATACATTGTAAGCAACATTATACTGTTTTAAAATTTTGATTTTGTATCATGTTTGCTGAAATATTACTTATAATGACTTAATAACCATCTATATGTTATTATGTCTACCAGTCTACCTAAGATTATGCAATAAATTCGAATTGTTTGCTGTTTTATTATGTACTTATCACCTCTATAGTGTGGGTTTAACCCTAATTAAATTGTTACACGATTAACTAATTAAAAAATTCAAAACCTGATCCTAAGAGTAATGAAGATAAGAATTATCATTTTCCACTCGTTATAGAGAGGGGGGCCCCTGAGAACGTTTGCGGGGGGGGGGGGCACTCAGTTTCTGTTACGTCATTGGATCATGGATAAAATACTCTCTATTCAATTGCCAATTATGCGATGACAAAGCCCATAATACATCACAGAACAAAAGACCATCTTTTAGAAAAACAAACTTTCCAAATAAAAAATGATATGATTCCATTCCAAGCAAAACATAATGCTGTACACCAGTACACCAACTTATATGATCGTCTTAAGCTTAGGCATGTGTTTTACTGAAATTGTTTTGCATTATAATTTATACAAATAATGTGTACACATTGTACGTTGTACCTTGTATATAGCTAGATAAAAAGCCACAAATTATTTGTTCATAATTGCCTAAATACCTTTTTACCAAGATTTGTTATACAATACAAATCTTGCCCACAGCATTGCCTTTTTACATATGTACTGCAAGATTTATGATACGTCGCGACATCTGTGATTGACGTTCTATAACTAACAAATAGCCTCTTGGAAACTTACAGTACTCTATAAACACAACTGCATTATTTAATTTTATTTTCAGGAGTATAATTAATTCCAAACGGGAGATCTAATTTTAACATCATATTTTTTACAAAATTCTAATTGTTTATGCTATGTCGAATCAGATCCGACTGCCATAAAAGTCAACATTCGTGTGTCAAGTTACCACTTTATTCGAAAAGTGACATACAATCAATTCGAAATAAAACCATAGAAATAAAACGCACTTTAAAACCAAGAATGACTAAACTATACTGTTTATTCTTGCTATAAAATAGCTTTTTATATTTACAGTAAATTTACAGAATTATGTAAACGTCGGTTTAAACACTTAATAATTAATATGATATAGATAACTCCGTATAAACGTTTGATTTTGTTGCAACTTATTAAAAGATGTCTCTAGTTATAGCTCGTATTTCCTTTGTTGGCGAATGTTTTAGGGGTAAATTCAATGGAACTGGTTTGATCGAAGAGCTCGAGAGGAATAAGTTCATCGGTATGCTAACGATTTTTTAATAAATTTGTCGTGGAAGGGGCTGTTTGCTTTCAGCAATCGCCCCGCATAAGTTTCAAGAAATTAACATTTTATGTTTTATTAACGTTGTAAGCTGTATAGCTGTAATATATAACAAAACATTCTATTTTATGTTAGACGAGAAAACTGTAGATAAGCAAAAAAAAAGCTGTAGAAAACTGGGAATTTATTTTAGTGAAACTGTTAATCTACTGTTTTTTTTACTATACAGCCACTTAAAACTCCCCAGACTCGTAACTTCCTTATTTTTTAAGCTACGACCATGTTCGGTACATCAAATTGTAGATATTTTTAAGGCCTTTAAATATGCACACAGAGTGATTTAAAAATTTCTTTGTATTATTACGAAAAAAAAAATTTACTTAAATAATTTTTCCCTCACCCTGTACATGAACTGTGTTAATGTTTTCTTATAGAGGTTTTAATTAGCTTCAATTTATGTTATTTAAAAAAAAAATAATAAAAATTTTGCAATTTCCTATTATTTAGTACATTTTAATAAAGTTTGTTTTTAAAAATATTTATTTCTTTTGTTTCTTATTGCTGTTTTGTTACGTTGAGTATTGTTTGTGATATGTATTTTACAAATAAAGCATAAAATTATTATTTACATTTTTTCAGTTATTTAAAAAAAATCAGTTTGGAATCGGTAGGAGTGTTTTTAATTTTTTTTCTATAAAACGAAAGAGAATATCGAATATGACGTGATAACATAAATTGAAGCTAATTAAAACCTTTATAAGAAAACATTAACACAGTTCATGTACAGGGTGAGGGAAAAATTATATTCAAGGAAATTAGTTTTTTTCATAATAATTTTTTCAAATTTTTTTTTTTAAAATTACTCTGTATGCATATTTAAAGGCCTTAAAAATATCTACAATTTGATGTGCCGAACATGGTCGTGGCTTAAAAAATAAGGAAGTTACGAGTCTGTACCTTTCCCTCTCTTTTTTTACCATCTACTAAATCTTTCGTCATTTAGCCACGAATCAATAAATTTTTGTTCATATTTCGTATATATTTTTTTTTAAGGTGTACTATGACTAGTAGACGCTATATTATCGGAATTAGAATCACTGCTCATAATGAACAATATTTTATAAGAACTAAACGATAAGAAATATTCGAATTAAAACAGTATATCGGCCTGGGTTTCACTGGTCATAAACAACGAGTTCGAACAAGACTGCGTATCATCGTAATGGGTTTCCAAACTAGTGTGGATTTTACAAGTAGCTATAGCGCTAGCGGCATCTAGCGACTATTACAAAACCTACTTATTAGAAATCGTCAGGGATGTATCTACAATTATTTCAGTGGGTGCGGCATTTTTCCTTTTTGGTGGACTTTAAATAAACTAATTGATCCATATGCAAAAAAACTGTAGATTTAGCAGGTCTGACTAAAAACTGGGAAGGAAACCAAAAAACGGTAGATCTACTGAAAAAACAGTAGGGTTGGCAACTATGGTTCTGATTGTGTTTTGTTGAAATGTTGAATATTTGATCGATTTTGTTATATAAAAAATCCCTATCCGAGTTTGTGATATTGCGTTTGCGTGTAAAATGTTTTAAAAAGTATACAATTTATTATTTATGCTTAAATATTTGTAAAAATTGTATAATATCAAATATCACTTTCAATAATAGTATATATTATTCAACGATCGGTAATGTAATAACTCACGCAGATGAAAGTTTACAGCACGAGCCGTAGGCAAGTGCTGTAATTCATCAAGTGAGTTATTACCATTACCGCAAGTTGAATACTATACTTTATCTACGATTATAACATATATATAATATATTAAATTGATTTTGTTTAAATTACTCAGTTTGTTTATTAATAAAATTAACTGTAAAATTTAATTTTTGTTCACCCTTTTATATTTGTTGTCTTCAAAGATTTAGCCACCTTTAAGAGGAGGTTTTTTAATCGAAATAGTGCATAAACTGCTTGTAGATAAAAAATCAGCTTTGTAGATTAATATTACGAGGCGGAAAATGCAAAATTCTCCGCGATCTGCAATAGTCTGGAGCGCATATTCGGTCAAAAGTCTTGTTTTTTAAGTTGAGAAAAAATTAAAAAAGTGTCGGAAAGCTCAATCAATTCTCGTTACATAAGCTGTCTACAAATTTTTCGAAAAAAAAACGATAATTATCGAGATATTCGAGGAAATGTAAGAAATTATACGTTTTCCTATAGAGTGTATGTAAATCTTAAAAAAAATAATTTTTCTCAGAAACCTTTGTTTCGAAGGGCCAAGATTAACGGAGCGTCAAAGTAGTACATGATATTAAGTGAACATCGTATATGAGATCGATTTCAGTTAATTGCCGATTAATTACTGTGATAAAATGGAGAAATTTTATCGAAAAAAAAAACGTTCCAAATCCCACCCCCTCTAATTCCTTCATTTTTGTCGGAATTCAAAAAATTTTAAAAAAAGTTTTAGCAAATTTAATTCTATTTAAGTTAACTAGAGTGGTCTTTTGGCGTGTAGGAGCCAAGATTAAAAAGTTGCCAACTGTAGAAGCTCAATATTTGCGATTTTTTGCCGTACATGGCCAACATTTCAGTAATCTCCGAAACGAAAAAAAAAATCAAAATTCTGATAGTAGCAAAAGATTCGTAATGAAAAATACCCGTTTGACCTTTTTTTTTTTTTTTATTTCGAGCTAACTCCCACCGTTTCGGAGATATCTGCGAAAAATAACAAAAAACAGCTTACATTTCGGAGTCGAAAAAATTGCAAAAACATGCAATCTTGACACGTTCATATTTTTCTAAAAACACCATTGGGACGGCCGTACGATATCGGAAAGAGGAAGTCTTCTAGATAAACCTGATCATAAATTGCACGGCGAAATTCGAAAATTTGGCTCGGCACGAACGAATCAAAAGTAGCATTTTATGATATTTCAGAAAATTTTTGTAGATATTAACGCGAATAATCTGTCACTACCTCCTTCGTGTGTTGCGTGTTAACGTCGATTAGACAGGTTAATAATAACTCACGCTGTTTGTTTATGGATACTATTAATTGTTCAAAGGCAGTTACAGGCGTGGATTTATGGGGGGTGGTAACGTAATTACCCCCCAAGATTCTGTAAATCATCAACTTTTGTTTTAAAATGTTATGATGTTTGTTAATTTTGGGAAGAAAAATTTTTTTAACAGGGTAATTACCTCCCCCGCCGCCAAGAAACTTTCAGTATGAAAAATTTTTTTTGGATTTTTGCCCCCTGCTCTTCAAAAAAATTTAAAAAAAAAATTTTTTTCGGATTTCTCCCCCCCGCTCTTCAAAAAAATTTTGGGATCAAAAAATTTTTTTTCGGATTTCTCCCTCCTGCTCTTCAAAAAAACGTTGGGACGAAAAAATTTTTTTCTCGGATTTCTCCCCCCCCCCCTCCCCGCTCATCGAAAAATTTTGGGTTCAGCTCAAGGTCCAGATCCAGTTAAGTAATTAATATATAACCTAATAAGAGTAGATAAAATTCTCTTTTGACTCATCTCACTGTTATCAATGAAAACAATAATTAAATCCTGAAGAATATTTAATGTAAAATCGAGGTTATTTTTCGTTCCTGACTACTTAAGACCGTACGAACTCGATTATGAAAAAATTATAAAGTGGGTATGTCTATTCCATATATCTATTTAATTTTCTAAAAATACAAAATAATACCCTAATCTTGAGAAATGGACAATGGGCGCAGATCTACACTAGTAGATAACTAAATACCAATGAACTAGCTAAATCAGCGTTGCCACATTTTTTCGTGCGAATCTACTATTTTTTTTTTGCTTGAATCTACTAAAAATGTACTAAAGCAATTTTTAAGAAGTTGTTATTGAATTTTTTTATGTAATTATGTAATCTGATTTAATTTGCCACATCCAGTGGAAGTATATAGTAACGACAAAAAAATTTTTGAAAATTTTTATTGTTCAAATAGGCTTAGAATGTCATGAAACGTCGAGATTTTAAGTTTGAGCGAAAAAAAATTTCTAACTGCCTGTCTGTCGGTCTGTCTGTCTGTCGGTCTGTAACTTTTTTGTGCGCACGATTACTCTGGAACCATTTAAGATATTGACTTGAAATTTGGTACTTTAACGGGATCTGGAACTAGATTATATTTTCATCTTATTCCGTCGAAAGGTTGGGGGGTAAAATGGGGTAGGTAACTAGGTAAATCAAGCAGGTAAGAGTCAATAAAATTGGTATTTAGTGTATACAAGAGAAGCTATAAGGTCTCAAAAAATTTATTGGCATTTGCCATTATCTCGAAAAGTATCACTTTTTCGACAAAAATAGTCATTAGCAAAAATATTTTTTATAAAATTCTTCACAAAAAAGGGCATTAAACTTTTTTCGTAGGATCAATCGTTTCAAAGATATAGCGTGTTTGCTGGCCACTATAATATTATATATATTTATAGAAGATATACTTTTTGCAACTAAATTTCATTCACTCATTTAAATATTGCACGATAATAAAAAATGCAATACTTAAAAGAAATGTAAAAACTGTATTTATTCTTAAAATAAAGAGAAACAAACTAGACAACTTTTTTTTTTAAATTATTTGTCTCTTAACGGATGGACTTCATTAAAGTTACAAAAGAAATATATGGGTTAAATTGTAAATCACAAAATTTCAATTCGTTGTATTTCAGTTAGTAATGAAAATATTTTCATAAACTTCAAAACATGTATTTTTATGAAAAGTAAAATGCATATGACAAAAAAATTAATTTTAAACAGGAGTTCCCTAGATCTAGGGAGGTAACCGAAAACATTTTTCGCAAACTGCTTTTTCAGATTTTTTAGAGGTCGTTAGAGAAGTGCTTCTCTAGATGTTATTTCCCATATTTCGTATGGGTCCTATGCGCCACAGACGAGAAAGAAATTATTGAAATTTCTAGATCCGCCCCTGTCTCCGTATGGAAAACATGATATCAAACAACTTTTATTCTTGTTCCAGTTCAGCAATACCAAAACGCATATTTTATTGGTCCGTGCTATTAGCGGATGTGACACAACATCTGCGTTGTTTCATATTGGGGAAAAAAAGTCATGAAGTTGCTTCAAAATCGCGCGGACTTACAGGATTGTGCCGAAGTTTTCAAAAAGCCACACACATCGCGCGAATTAATTACGGAACATTTAATTAAATTACTTCTGGCAATGTACAGTGCTTCTCCGAATGAAAACTCTTTGATCAGTACAGGTATTACTCATTTGTAAAGGCAACCAGACTTGACAGACCAGTGAAATTGTCCAATCTACCACCCACATTCAGTGCAGCACAACAGCATTTATTTAGAGTGTATCTCCAGGTCCAAAAATGGCTTGATAATGAGTTAAATCCTGAAGACTGGGGATGGAAAATCATTAACAATCCCTGTCAAAAAATCCTATTTCAAACTTATCGAAACCATTTCAAACTTTTTCAAACTTATAGATAATTATACGTTTTTTATGGGTAATCAATGATTATCTATAAGTTTGAAATAGGATTTTTTGACAGGGATAGATTGTCTTGTCACCGGCTCCCGATCAGTTGATCAATACTATATTCTGCAACTGTACCAAAGGCTGTAACGCTAGTTGTAGCCATGCAGGGCCGGTTTTCTGACTAGGCCTCATAGGCCCGGGCCTAGGGGCGCCACTCTGCGGGAGGCGCCTTGGACTTTCATCTTAGTGGTTAGTGCCCATAAACTGATAGCAAACATAGATATTATAATACAGGACACTTAACTTGTTCCTATTCCGGGGAGGGGGGAGGGGCGCAAAATTGACCTGGGCCTAGGGCCAATTTATATCTAAAACCGGCACTGGTTGTAGCTACAGAAAACTAGGTCTCCGCTGTTCTGCAGTATGCGGGCCGTGGGGGCAATCTTCTTTGAACGCCGCGGCGGAAGAAATAGATAGTAACAACGGAGCTATACATGAAGATATAGTTGAAGATACGATATATACCATCAACTGATCAGCCAATTGGCGAAGCTCTTTATGAAGAGGACGATGAAGTTGACACGGAATTAGATCTGCTAGAAGAGAACGAATGATTTATGCAAAGGGTTGTTTTGAGTGTCAGATGCGGATTACTTAAGTGTACTGTTTGTTACTGTTAAAAAAATACATACATTGTATCTTTCCGTAACTTTTACTCAAAAACGATTGATCCTACGAAAAAAGTGTAATGACCTTTTTTGTGTATAATTTTATAATAAATATTTTTGCTCCTAACTATTTTTGTCGAAAAAGTGATACTTTTCGAGATAATGGCAAAGAACAAACTGAAAATATTCCCTTTAACCCCCCCTCTCCCCCCCAAAAAAAACCCATGGCTCAAATTGCTAGAACTTCTCAGGATGTACTAAGGGCACCTCAATGAAGGTCTCCATAAAAAATCAGCTTTCTCGTAATTTTTTCCAATCGAAATGTCTTCATTTACTGGGCTATATTACCAACGTGTGTATCTTAAAGCTAGCACAGAAAAAAAAAACAGAACCGATTCTGATATTAAAAACGTAATCATTAATAACATTTTTAACAAAACATATGTTAATGCTAAGCAAAACTCTTAACCATAATTTATACCAAATATGTATCAGAAATCTACCAGCAAATTTTACCTACCCGACTTTACAAGAAATCCTTAAAATTCTACTAAAAAAGTAGAAATCTACCAAATTTGGCAACGCTGACTTAATACTGACATTTGTTTTATAAATCCTTTAATTTGAATTCTAACTTATTTGAAAGATGTCTCTAGTTATATCTCACATTTCTAACTGTTACTAATGTGTTAGAGGTAAATTCAATACTAGTTTACCACAAATTGACACCTGACAAGGTGTTGACTTATCTGTTCGCATTAGCGAATTCTCTAAAATTTATTCTGAAAGGGGCTTGAATAGAATCCCACGTAAATTTTGTTAAAAGTAATTAATTAATTAATTCAGCCGATAAGTGATGGGTGATATCGAGATTTTCGTTTTTGAATCATTCATTGAATGGTAATCACGATAAATAAGAGTGAACGCAATTTGCACTGTTACTGTTTTATATCTTGCCGTCACTTTCTTTACGCTACGGCTGCCACAGCAAAAATTGGAAAACCTATAATACCTATACAAAATATATACATATGTTAAGATTTTTTTACAAAAATAAATAAAATTAAGAATGATTATTATCTAAGAATATATTGTTGCAAGACTGCAAAAGAAGTATTATAATTTATTTTTATCGACTTTGGTAAATTACATTGATAAAATCACCACGAATACCGGTAAAATGCGATCATATTATATCATTCAAAAATTACAAAAGCAGTAAGCAACAGTTATTTGCATGACTTTGTTCCTAGGTCTATGGTTATTTGATATTATTTTGTACATATCTACAGGAATGCTCCTAGCTTGTGTATTTAGTATCCCTGTCAAAAAAATCTCATCAATCCGTATTGAAAATTATCTAAAATTAATAAGTATCTATGAGAACCTATATGGTCAATAAGTTTCTATAAGAGTTAGGTAAAGTTGCTGTTGAAATTGTTATCAGTTTATATCCGAATGGACCAGCAAAATGAGTCAAGCCATATCCATTTGTAAATCCAAACATTTACTTATACCACATCAATGAGAATTTATGAGCACAGTATCTAATGTAATTCGTGCGGCTTTCCGTGATTAAAAGACAAGTGTTTCTTTAAGAAACGAGCTGCATTAGGTTAGAACAGTTTTGATTTGCAATTGAAGATTATAAATTATAATGTTTGAATAGGGATTTATGAGATCAGTTTCTATGAGTATTAATGTTTTTTTTCAGTAATATATTAAATGTGTTTTCATTTGTTTGAATGGGTAAAAAGAAAGGTCAGTTTTCAACTGTAATTACAAATACAAGTTTAATCGCTTCGAAGGGGTTATATGCGATCGATTTCTAAAAGTATTTATGCTGTTTTCCGAATATAGTTATGATGAGGTTTAATCAGTAACAAATTGTTAACTACTTGTTATGATATGGTCGGAAATTCCAAGTACACATTTAGTATTCCTTCAAGAGGATTGATGAGAGCAGTTTCTACGAGTATCTATTTGTTGTTCCTATAGTAAATTATATAAGTCTTTATCAGTACAGATTCGGATCTAATTTAAATATGAAAATTATATCAGAATAAAGCAACCAAATATTTTATACAGTATCTATTTGTAAATCCACATATTCACTTATACTATCTCAATGAGAATTTATGAGAACAGTATCTAATGTAAAACGTGCGCCTTTCCGTGGTTAAATGGCAAGAGTTTCTATAAGAAACGAGCTGCATTAGGTTAGAACAGTTTTGATTTGCAATTGAAGATTCAAAATTATAATGTTTGAATAGGGATTTATGAAATCAGTTTCTATGAGTATTAATGTTTTTTTTTCAGTAATATATTAAATGTGTTTTCATTTGTTTGAATGGGTAAAAAGAGTTTTCAACTGCAATTACAAATACAAGTTTAATCACTTCGAAAGGGGTTATATGCGATCAATTTCTAAAAGTATTTATGCTGTTTTCCGGATATAATTGTGATGAGGTTTAATCAGTAACAAATTGTTCACTACATGTTATGATATGATCGGAAATTCCAAGTACACATTTGGTATTCCTTCAAGAGGATTGATGAGAGCAGTTTCTACGAGTATCTATTTGTTGTTCCTCTAGTAAATTATATAAGTCTTTATCAGTAAAGATTCGGATCTAATTTAAATATGAAAATTATATCAGAATAAAGCAACCAAATATTTTAAACAGTATCTATTTGTAAATCCAGACATTTACTTATACTTTCTCAATGAGAATTTATGAGAACAGTATCTAATGTAAAACGTGCGGCTTTTTGTGGTTAAAGGGCAAGAGTTTCTATAAGAAACGAGCTGCATTAGGTTAGAACAGTTTTGATTTGCAATTGCAGATTACAAATTATAATGTTTAAATAGGGATTTATGAGATCAGTTTCTATGAGTATTAATGTTTTTTTTCAGTAATATATTAAATGTGTTTGCATTTGTTTGAATGGGTAAAAAGGAAGGTCAGTTTTAAACTGCAATTACAAATACAAGTTTAATCACTTCGAATGGGGTTATATGCGATCAATTTCTAACAGTATTTATGCTGTTTTCCGAATATAATTGTGATGAGGTTTAATCCGTAACAAATTGTTCACTACATGTTACGATATGGTCGGAAATTCCAGGTACATATTTAGTATTCCTTAAAGAGGATTGATGAGAGCAGTTTCTACGAGTATTTATTTGTTGTTCCTACAGTAAATTATATAAGTCTTTATCAGTATGCATTCGGATCTAATTTAAATACAAAAATCATATCAGAATGAAACCCCAAATATTTTAAACAGTGTCCACCTGTAAATCCAAACATTCAAAGATAATATTGTAATGAGAATCCATCAGAACAGTATCTAATGTAACGTGTGCGGTTTTCCGTGGCTAAATTTTAAAATTATTTGCAATAAATAAGCTTTAACGGATTCGAACAGTTTTCATTTGCATTTCCAGATGAATGGTTTTAATTGTTAGGGATCTATGAGGTCAGTGTAACGTTTTTTTTTTTCAATAAAATGTGTTTTTATTGGAAAAAAAACATTACACAAAGACACTGATCTCATAGATCCCTATTTAACAATTAAAATTATTCATCTAGAATTGCAAATTAAAACTGTTCAAATCCGTTAAAGCTATTTATTAAAAATACTTTTAAAATTTAGCCACGGAAAGCCGCACGCGTTACATTAGATACTGTTCTGATTGGTTCTCATTAAAATATATCTTTAAATGTTTGGATTTACAAGTGGATACTGTTTAAAATATTTGGTTGTGTCATTCTGATATAATTTTTGTATTTAAAGTAGATCCGAATGCATACTGATAAAGACAAATTTTCTATTGGAACAACAAATACATACTCATAGAAACTGCTATCATCAATCCTTTCGAAGGAATACTAAATATGTACCTGGAATTTCCACACGTAACATGTAGTGAACAATTTGTTACTGATCAAACCTCATCACAATTATATTCGGAAAACAGCATAAATACTGTTAGAAATTGATCGCATATAATCCCATTCGAAGTGGTTAAACTTGTATTTGTAATTGCAGTTGAAGACTGACCTTTCTTTTTACCCATTCAAACAAATGAAAACACATTTAATATATTACTAAAAAAAAACATTAATACTCATAGAAACTGATCTCATAAATCCCTATTCAAACATTATAATTTGTAATCTTCACTTGCAAATCAAAACTGTTCTAACCTAATGCAGCTCGTTTCTTATAGAAACTCTTGCCATTTAACCACAGAAAGCCGCACGTTTTACATTAGATACTGTCCTCATAAATTCTCATTGAGATAGTATAAGTAAATGTCTGGATTTACAAATAGATACTGTTTAAAATATTTGGTTGCTTTATTCTGATATAATTTTCATATTTAAATTAGATCCGAATGCATACTGATAAAGACTTATATAATTTACTATTGGCACAACAAATACATACTCGTAGAAACTGCTATCATCAATCCTTTCGAAGTAATACTAAATATGTACCTGGAATTTCCGACCATATCGTAACATGTAGTGAACAATTTGTTACTGATCAAACCTCATCACAATTATATTCGGAAAACAGCATAAATACTGTTAGAAATTGATCGCATATAACCCCATTCGAACTGATTAAATTTGTATTTGTAATTTCAGTTGAAAACTACCTTTCTTTTTACCCATTCAAACATATGAAAACACATTTAATATATTACTGAAAAAAAAAACATTAATACTCATAGAAACTGTTCTCATAAATCCCTATTCAAACATTATAATTTGTAATCTTCAATTGCAAATCAAAACTGTTCTAACCTAATGCAGCTCGTTTCTTATAGAAACACTTGCCATTTAACCACGGAAAGCCGTACGTTTTACATTAGATACTGTTCTCATAAATTCTCATTAAGTTAGTATAAGTAAATGTAAAGACTTATATAATTTACTAGAGGAACAACAAATAGATACTCGTAGAAACTGCTCTCATCAATCCTTTTGAAGGAATACTAAATGTGTACTTGGAATTTCCGACCATATCATAACAAGTAGTGAACAATTTGTTACTGATTAAACCTCATCACAATTATATTCGGAAAACAGCATAAATACTTTTAGAAATTAATCGCATATAACCCCATTCAAAGTGATTAAACTTGCATTCGTAATTGCAGTTGAAAACTGACCTTTCTTTTTACCCATTCAAATAAATGAAAACACATTTAATAATATATTACTGAAAAAAAACATTAATACTCATAGAAACTGATCTCATAAATCCCTATTCAAACATTATAATTAGTAATCTTCAATTGCAAGTCAAAACTGTCCTAACCTAATGCAGCTCGTTTCTTATAGAAACACTTGCCATTTAACCACGGAAAGCCGCACGTTTTACCTTAGATACTGTTCTCATAAATTCTCATTGATGTGGTATAAGTAAATGTTTGCTGCTCCATTCTGGTAGAAACTGATAGAAATTTCAGCAGCAACTTTAACTCCAGGCTCCAGTAGAGGGAGCTGTATACGTGTCGCTAATTCATATCTAATCTAATGTGACCTAAGGAACTGACGTGTGTTTTTGTTAAATTAAAAGTAAAGCAATCTCTTTCACTGGTAACTCATTCATTGCTTCTATGGTAGAACAAGAACACCCGAGGAAATGAGGACTTTGCAGTATTTTGTATTTACCACAATATTAGTATTTCTATTTGAAATATGCAATTTAAACTGTACATTTGTCGGCATGCATATCCAAATTAATACTAATAAAAAAGCAAAATGGAAGTTTACAATAAAAATACATCTGTAAAATATACAATTGAAACTGTACATTTGTTGACATGTATATCCACATTAATACTAATAAAAAGACAATGTTGAAATTTACAATAAAAACATGTTGATAAATGGTGTGTTACATACGATAGATACTGGAGAAAGGACGGACTGGAACTCTTATGATATTACTTATAGAAAAGTTTAGAATCTCTTTAAAGTTGTATCTGTAATTCCATATGTTTACAGATATAAGGGCAAGGGTGCATTTGCAGACACTAAACTGTAGATTTGTTGATGTATATTTCATATAAGTACTCATGAAAGGGCAACATGATAATTCCAAATAGCTCATTCGGAATTACTGTTTCATAACCGATTTAAAACTTAATAAAACAGATAAAATCCTGTCTGTATAATACTAATATAACTTATAGGAACGATAAAACCGCATCACTTTTTTTTTATAAGTTTCTATGTGGAATTTTTGGCAGGGATATGCAACCATTGTATATAGACTAATAATATACAATGATGCAACCGTCGCGACACATCGAAGAATCCACAACTTGCATAACATTAACGAGTAGTACGTCTATTCGTCTACAGATGGTAATAGCAGCAATTCGTGGCATTAGAACGGGTTACTTTTGACTTCTAGTAAAATTTTGTACTTTCTGGTTATCGCTTCTCGGCCTCTGGCTAAGATCAAAGTGTAGTATCTGTTCTTATCAGCTTAATATCTGATACGCCCCGCATGCGGGGCCAGTATATTAAACTGATTTTTGGAAATTGACGGAGGTTAGGGGCTTGCTCCACCTCCGTCGCGGGTTGGCCCGGTATTGCAGTACCGCCGGGATCGGCCCACCTTTATCAAATTTAAACAAAAATATTTTTTTATTTTTTTACCAATTATGAGAGAATCTAGTGATGGGTAAAAGCAATTATTTTTTAATAACAGTTTAGACTGCTACTGCTGTTTTGAAATAACAGTCTAAAAATAACAGATCGCTGAGAAGTACTGGCATGCGCATACCGCAGCGCGCAGTTTGCAAATGTTATTTCAGAGACGTTATTTTATACATCATGCTGCTGCCGCAGCTGCTTATCTGTTATTTTCTCACCTGTTATTTTCGAACAAAAATAACAGTCTGTTAATGTTATTTACAAATAACAGTTATAAAATAACAGGTTGTTAAATAGCAACTCATCTCTAAGAGAATCTTTGACACACCTTTATATTACATTTTTTCCATGTAGATAACTTTGTCGCATTATAAATAAATTCTTACAAATAACTCGTCCTGTTCCTTTCCTATCAACATTGATTTTTTTATGTTTAATATACAGTATATCCGTGGATGCATGGGATTTACAATAGGTGTAATGGCTAAAATTTTTAACTTTTCCAGAAATGTTATTCTTTACAAAAGTTTTTGCTTTCCAAAAAAATATTAATGACGTTGAGAAAAATTATATTTTTTATACGGGGTGCTCAAAAATTAAAAAAACCTAAAATTCTGGTTATATTTTTTATTTTGAAACAAAATATCAAGTAAAAAAGTTGTTTCAAATTATATGGTCCGTCCAAATTCAAGATTTCATTTGAATATTGCAATGTTTGGAAATAAGTGATTTTCTAGTAAAATACTTGTCGGTTTTGTCAAATTTTTATTTAGCTAATTACATTCGAACAAGGCGAGTAAATATCAGATAAACAATTCTGAATTTATAAAAACAAATATGTACATATTTAAAGGTTATGAATTTATTAAATATCACAATTGGGTTGTTGCACTAAGTTAAAATTTGAGGAGAATCTATGTTAAACAATAACAATTATTCATAAAAAATCATTAGAAACATGTAGAAGTTGAAAAGAAAGTCTTATAATATTATAATATTAATTACAAAAATACATGCATTTAAAACGGAGATGACATAATAACGGCAGTCTGTAGAGAAGTTAGATATAAAACGACCGAGAAACGGGTACTAATTTAGAAACTCGTTGATAGCGACGGAGAAAAAAGACAATCACGACAGTTTAATCTGACATTATATTTAACGTCAAATTCAACTGACATTCATAGGTTACAATTCGGTATAGTTTAACAGCATCTAGTTATGGATAAATATAAGTACAGATAGTGTTTTCTGCCGTACTGTGTAAATAATACCACCAATTCACCAGAAAAACTGTTGTACCTATTCCAGTAATAAACGCTGAACGTAATAATGAATGATTCAAAGCCACCAGAGAAGGACCAAGTATTCTTATTGTGGAGACCATTTCAATGTTAAGTAAAGTAATAAATTACAATGTATTCTAAGCGTTTTATTTGTGGTAAGTTGTATCTTAATGTAGGAATTTGATTTTTAATATGGGTTTATGTTGTAGGAAAAACGGCCGCATTACAAGACTTGTGTGGCGGTCTAGCTGTTACAAATTTAAATTACCCGCCAAACTGGTGGATAAAACAGGGTGTATTACTATATTAACGGCTCTAGATCAAAAAGGATAAGATAGAGTGGAAGGCTCGCGTACACATGCCATCTGTCGAGTTTTAGGCAGCAGCAACATATTTACAGGCATCGGCATCAATGAAAGAGATTGTCGTCTATACTATTGACCATCAACAGGTGCGTTTTTTTGCTACAATTCTGACACCGGAATATCAAATCTTGTCGTTTTTTGCTCGCCATTCTGATTCCATACACATGAATGTCGATGCCATTATTCGTTATTTAAGAATACTAAGAAATTTGTCGCCTCTCACCTAGGAATTTCAGTTTTATCGTTTTATTGGTAAATATCATTCTGGTAATTCTAACTCTACCGGTCGTGGACAAAAAAACGCACCTAACCTTACAATCATGCAATGGTAATGGTGATCATAATAAAATGTCACATGTAGAAAAAGCAAATGAGTATTATATGTGTAAAAAAATTATAGTTTTAATTATAGTTATAAAGGATATAATGGTTGTGGTCTGCAATTTTCCAAACTGTCGTAGAAGAAACGATAAAGATAAAGGGCATGGGTTTTTTATGGTCCCTAAGGAACCCGAAATGTGAGTAAGATCCCAGATGCCAGTTTGATTTGAAATTGTTATGAAAATATGCTACCAGCTTGGTACCCTCCGCCTTACGAAGTTCTTTATCATGTACTTAGCATACAAATCTTGCAAATTGCTAGCACTTAGGGCGAGTTGTACCAACTAAGTTCAAACTAAGTTCAGCTTGAGATGTTATTTCCCATATTTCGTATGGGTCCCACGCGCCACAGACGAGAAAAAAAAATTGAAATATCACCAGCCGCCACTGCATGATCAGACCTTGATCATCAGTATATAGAAAGAATATAATTTTCTTGTTTTTGATATTGATATTGTTAGATGAAAGCAGTTGATAAGATGTCTCGTAAGTCATTTTTTGTTGATATACTGGTATGATCAGACTTGGATCGATAGTATATGGAAAGAATGAATGGTTTCATTGAAAGTTATCTGCTGAATTAGTACACAAAATAATATTTTTCGATAATTTGTAATGGTTGTATTTTGAGCTACCACCAATTAGTGATTTTTGTTTTACCCATTAATTTATTTTTAGTATACGATATACGATTTTTTTTTTTATTGAAGCTGACATGTTTATATTTGTTATTTTTTCTGTCAGTTTTGTGTCCGTTTTATTTATTAATTTTGTATGAATAATTTTTTTCAATTGCACACGTTGAATTCATTACGGCTAGAATTTTTTTTTTCTGTTCAATACAACACTAGCATAAGTATTGATCAGTGTTATACAAATTTCTAGTTATAAGTTATTATACAGTGTCATTTGTAGAATATTTTATAAATTATTTATACTATTTACATTCACTTATTACTAGTAATATTTGTTTTGTTAAGGGTGCAGTGGCTATTTCTTAAAATAAAGTAATTTTTTTCACGTTTATCGCTTCTTTTTTCCTTAATTTTTAAGAAATCCAATGGCACGAGTGCGGTGCCTCGAGAGTTTAAATTTCCCGGTAATGGCGGTAGTGGGCAGTGAGGGATTTAGTTACGCATCTGACCTGCAGAGGGCGCCGGCTCAGTACTTCCGAATTTAAATTTCCCGCTAAAAATTGAAGGCTGAAAGTTCCTTTACGAGCCCGACCCGCGCAGGGTGCATGGATTGAGGACCTTGAGTTTCAGTTTCCCGCTATGTGTGGTAGTGGGGGGATTTTATGCTGCCTAGGACTCGCCCAGGTGGCGCAGGAAAACCTTGTACGGAAAAATACATTGTGGCCATATGGAACCTTCCACTCTATCTTATCCTTTTTGCTCTAGATTAGAATGTTATTCATGCTTTGACTTCCTAAAAGGAGGGAAATGACTTTAATCTGCTTTTATGTATTTTATCTAGTTTATGTTGGAATAAAGTGCAGTTGTTTTTGTTAGCTACTGATTATTTATGAAGCTCCCTAGACACCCCATAATACTAGGATGATCAATAAAGTAAGAAAGGAAATTTAAAAACTCGCCGTTGAAAAACTATATGAAACAAACTGTGAAAGTCGTCTAAAGTCGGTGAACACAATCAGTCGGAAATAGCTACGAATGCGTTGGATTGTAGTTATAAATGCCCTTTGAATTATGTGTGTTATAAATACATATCATTGTTTATTGCTTAGATAGATACTAGCATAAAGTACTTACCTATTTATTATTTTTTGTTATAATACAGACCTTTCGTGATATCTTCGTAAGTCTCATTCTGACTCTTCTTAGAAGTGAGTATCAATGGATAATAAATAATTTCTTTAGTAGATAAACTTATTTTGTTGTTTTCAGTTAGATACGCATGTATATAGTTAATAGGAAATAAAACAATGAAAAGGAAATATTTACTAAAATACAAAGTATAGTTAACAAATTAACAACTAAATTAAATAATAAAATACATATTAAACATATTATGTAATATTAATAAGATAAGATAAAGGAAGTTTTTGCAGAAATTACAATAGTTTGTACTGTCTATAGCAGCTGTAACGTAAGTGCCTTGCAGCTTTTGCACTTCCAACCATTGCAATGTCAAAACGATCGTCTCTTTTTAAAAATTCGCTGACCATAAATATATCTACCGCAAGTAGAATGTCAGAATTAGCTTTTACAGATATACTTACTGCCTTAGTCGTTTTGTAAAAAAATATTAACAATAACTGCAAACATCAATCACTGCTAGCTAAACGTCAAATTTACTTTTGACATATGAGGTTATTTTCTTTCTTGTCAGCAATGTCAACTTATTCGTCTTCATCTGTTCTGCTTATAAGTTCACATCTAACTGCCGTTATGATGTCACTACCGTTTTCCCGGCACATTCAAATAGTCGAAGTTTAACAATTTTTTTAAATATGTTGCGCTAAGAATTTTTCTTCCAAATTAAATATATAACTAAATTAAGTCCTCCACTACCATATTTCACCATTTTTGAAAATTCGTCAACAACCCAATTCAAAAATTCCTCCTCCAAATGGGGATGTGTCCACAAAAAAAATAATATCTATTAATATTAGAGCTCCTAGTACCAAAATTAGATTTTTTTTTGTTAATAAATATTTTAATTTTGTCAATTATTCGTACTTAAGCAGAGAAGCTAAAAAATGTTCCCAAGATGACGTCATCTCCTTTCAGGCATGCCGCCCTGTGTGTGTAATGCAGGCCCGTTGTTTTTTATCGAAAGACTAATATAATATCATTGATCAGCATGCCCATATCCAAAATTTAAAGACATTTTGATTTATGATTTTCGAATTACGGCCCTCTAAAATTATATTTTTTAAATATTAAATAATTAATAACTTTTAAACGAATTGTATTTCGAAAAAAAATCATTCTTCATTTTCTATTTAAATTCACTTTTTCTAAAACTCAGTGTCATCTGTACTTTCAAATTTCATAGGCCAAGAATTTTTATTGAAAAATTACCAAAAATAATACTTGGAAACGAATTTTTTTTCGAAAAAAGTAATTCCACACTTTCTATTTAAAATCACTTTTTCTACCACCCACTCTCATCCATGCTTTCAAATTCGGTAATCCTCAATGCACGAATAATTTACAGGGCAGCAGGTTCAAAATGTTTGGTAATTTTTCAATGAAAATTCTTAGTCTATGAAATTTGAAAGTAATGGATGAGGCAATGTTGTAGAAAAAGTGAATTTAAAAACAAACTGAAGAATGACTTTTTCGAAATACAATTCATTTAAAAGTTATTAATTATTTAATATTTAAAAAATATAATTTTAGGGGGCCGTAATTCGAAAATCATAAATCAAAATAACTTCAAAATTTGGATATAGAGGTTCTAAAGCATCGTCCAAATTTGCTATTAAGCTAAATTACGTACGACGCAGGCATAATATGCCGGACGTCCATCCTATTGAAAATACATTCTATTACGATATTCCAACGGCAAGTCGACTAACTGATCAGAAAAAAATGTACCTATTAAGCATATGTAAATAAAAGTTACTATTTACTTATTTCGGACAAGTATTTTACTAAAAATTCACTTATTTCGAAACATTGCAATATTCAAATGAAACTTTGAATTTGGACAGACCATATAATTTGAAACAACTTTTTTATTTCATATTTTGTTCCAAAACAAAATATAATCGGTTTACTTTTACGGAATTTTAAGTTTTTGTAATTTTTGAACACACCATACAAAAAATATAATTTTTCTTAACGTCATTACTATTTTTTAGGCAAGCAAAAACTTTTATAAAGAATAGCATTTTCTCGAAGTAAAAAATTTTAGCTATCGCACCTATTGTAAACCCCATCCGCAGATATACTGTATATAGAATTCAATGCCTATCAAAACCAACACTCACAGATCGGTATGAGCCCCAGACCTAGAAACCAAAATGGTGTAAGGTCCATTTTAAACTAGAATTTTTCCTTATCTGATGACAGTGTTCCTTCTTGTACAAAAAAATATAAAAATTTATCTCAGTAGATGAGTTGCACAATATAGACTACAGACTTTAAATCCTACCCAAATATCATGTATATGAAAATATCTGACACAACTGCTAGTTTTCTAATTTGAAACTTGATAAAAATGTTAGGAAAGTATCATCTTGTTTTACGACTCGTTCCAATAACTAGAGTCTGTAGTAGATCTGCCTACATCTGTCTGTAGAAAGATTATCTAGGTTGTCTTTATCTTACACTTAATACCGAACCTAGTGCAACTGTATGTACACTTCTGTGCAATAAAATCCCGTACACCTATTTTTCGCTATATTAAATCATTCTTTATTTATTTGTCAGTGTCAGTGTCATATTTTCGAAATGCCGAAATTAACTGAACATGGAAAAATTCTAATTCTCTCTAAAATTGAAGAGGGATGGTCTATCAGAGCAGTTGCTAACCATTATAACTTAAATAAAAGTACCGTTATGAGTGTGAAGAAAAGGTGGGAGAAGGAGGGTATCATAAAGAGAAAAGCCCTCCTCATTCTGTTTTGTTTAAATTATGTCTATCACCCGTTGGAATTTTGGAACAATGTTGTGTTTACCGATGAAAAAGTTTTTCAGTCTTGTAATGACGGACATATTCGGGTGTACCGTCCTGCAAATACCAGGTTTCATGAACAGGTCCGGGCGATTTTCTGTTAATGTTTGGGCATGGATAAGCGTGTATGGCCCTTTGTAGTGAGGCGTATCATGAGTAATGGTAGATTTAATGGACAGGTTTTTAGGGATATTTTGGAAAACGTTATGCTTCCTTCGGTGGAGCAATTATATCCAAACAACACATTCATGACATTCTAAAGCTATTTGAACAATAAAAATTTTCAATTTTTTTTTTGTCGTTAATATATTTCCACTGGATGTGGTATTAAAATTATCACAGGCAGACACGTGCAGAACAGCCATGCAGAAAACCGCTTTTTAATGTTTTGAGCTTTCAGAATCTGGCCTTATCTCGGACCAGGGTGTATTAAATAGGTGGTGCGACGACAACCCTCACAGTGGCTTCATAAGTGCTTACTTCGTACATAATGTAATAGATGGCAGGACCAATAAGTTCTCTCATTACTTACGCATAGATAGATAATTTTACAGGTTCTGTGCATACGTGCATACAGTGTTGCATACATTCCCGACCTTTTGTTTTTGTTTAGTGAAACAAGAGTCCACCCAAACAGCACGTCCAATTGTAATTACGTCTCTACAAGATATATACATGAGAAACAAAATATGTTAAGGTAGATCTAATTGTTAAGCTAGTACTGACGTACACATATGAGATACACTTATGAGATACACTTATGTTTATATTGACAGATTTATGTGATACAACGTTTAATAATTGTATACTGTATGCACTCAAGATTCTAAACATTTTTATATAACGTAAAGAAGGATCATTAGAATGTTGCAATTTGACGTCCGTAGAAGATGCCTACAAGGTTTAAGTCATATGTATGTGTGATGCTTTATATAATACTTGTGCCTACTGCATACACCACATAAAAGTGCGATATATATACAAATAACTATATATACACTTTTTAGTTGTGTCTTGTCGTGTCTACATTCGACTATTCGAGCATGGAACAGTGTGCACGCGCAAAGCGTCAGCGTGAGCATACCAGCCATGTGTATCTCATGTGTCCTCTTTCCTCTATAAGAGTGGTCATAGCCACACATACAGCAGGCATTTTTGTTTTTTAACAATATCCAAAACAATTTATATTCGAAAGAGTTTGTAAAGATTCGGCAGTTTTAAAGATATCGAGTTCTTTTAATAATAAAATTAGATTAAAATGCATTAAAAAGCAAAATCTAGTCGTTGCGTGTTCTACTATAAAGTCTTTAAGCAGGTATTCAAACAGAAGTCAGTGGTTGAGTGAGTTAAACATTAGGCGGCGAGGCAAGAGGTACGCGGTTCGATCCGTGCTCACACTCTGTCTTTTTTTTTTTTTTTGTTAAAATAGTTGCGAAAAAACTTTGAGTTGTTTTTTTCAAGGTAATAATTGCTTATAAAACCGATGTACGAATATACTTCTTTTCAATTTTAGGTCTGTTTTAGACCATTAAATATTCTATTTATGTTGTAAATGATATATTATACCTGACCGTTTTTTCTCCAACACGTTTCCCAGGTTTGTATAAGTACTTCAACTTAAAACTTTAATTCTTAACTCAGGTGACACTGGTGACAGTTTAATTAAATTAAATAAGTTCTTAATAATTATAAATAAATAAAAATACTAGTAACTCGAAAAATTCAGGTTTGGGAACACGTAAAAAATAGAAAAAAAAAAGAGAACTTGAAAGATTTTCATATATTTTAAATAAGGCTAGAAATTCAATTTCACACATAATAAAGACTTCATACACATCATAAATACTGCTTTTAGCATCCGAAATAACAATCACCACGATAGCTCAGTTGGTAGAAGCGTCAGTACTGTAATACGGACAACAGAAACGTGTAGGTTCGATCCCTACCCACCGCAATTGGCAAAGGTAAGTAAAAATGAATTTAATAACTTAATAAACATTATAATTTACAGGCAACCCTTGTGAGAAGAAATTGGAGTGATGGTAAACAATATTAGATAGTTAATGTAAATAAAATATACGGATGGCTAACAAATAAATTCATAGGACAAAACGTATATGCATTAATTACTTTATTTTTATCAAGTAGACTTACTAACTAGTATGTAGTTTTATATGTTCCCATTGCTAAAAACCTCCCATACAGCACACCAAATAACGATTACGATGTGTTCGCATTGTGACGATGTATCTAGATGCAGACACAATGTTACACAATTTGTGTAACCTTGTGTCTGCATCTAGATACATCGTCACAATGCGAACACATCGTAATCGTTATTTGGTGTGCTGTATGGGCTGTGGGGGGATTATCAAATATAACCTGAAAAAATTAACGTCTAGCATAAGACGTCATTCGTCTGACACATTAGGAAGTCAATCACTGTGCATCCGATAACACACTGTGGATCAAATTATTTGTGTGTATGTAAATGGTATACTGTGGCTACATTGTGAGGCGGACGTTTAACCTTTGTGCATACGTGTTTGCCTACAATGTGTAAACGTAGCACATTTACATCGTAGAATTGTGTAACCTTGTGTCTGCATCTAGATACATCGTCACAATGCGAACACTTCGTAATCGTTATTTGGTGTGCTGTATGGGCAGTGACATCTGACATTAAGTAGCTAAATTAAAACATTGAAAGAATATATGCAGCACTACATGCAGCATTGCACGTATTGCCACAGCTAACCTCAAAAATATGTATTTCTTAAGATTTACAAGTATTACGTAGCTGTTATTAAAATTTCTACCTGGTTCCTGTACTTTCAACCAAAATCAAGTTCAACGCAATGTTTATGAAGTTTTAGATAGTTTGTCACAATAAAATAAGACACTTTTTGCAGGTTAGGAATCTAACCTATAATTAGCAGCCTATTTTTATTAATCAACAATATTGAAAAATTATTTGCGTGAATTTTTAAATATTTGTTTGGAGCCAGTATGGCTTCAAGTTAAAAATGCCTATACAAACATTAAAAATGAGAATAAACGAAAAAACCTTAAAATTTGAGGTTATGTTAGTAATACGATGCACATGCCCAGGTAATTGTAGGACCTTATTGCTCGCGCCATCTACTAAAGTAAATAGTAACCTTGCACTTATGAAGCCATTATTATAATAGGAAAGTGCCGTACGTCGGACCACCTATTAAATACACCCTGTCTCGGACACAGTTTTTCAACGTCAATTTTTACATTTGTTATAAATTGAAATCATTAAATCATTAACATTTTTCCAAATAGGTACCTTACTTATGACATTTCACAATCAATGTCACTTTTTTATAACCTATATGATAATAAAAAATCTAAATTCCAGTAAAAACTGGATTACTTGATTTTTCAAGTGTACAGGATTTTATTGCACAGAAGTGTACATCTCGGCATTTGTAAAATTTTGTTTCGTTCCCTCAGTTAAAAAGTTAGGAGTAAGTTGCGGACACTGATAATACTACGAAGACTAAATAAGAGGTACAATATAATAAAAAATAAAATTTATTTGAGCCTTAAAACACTAAACACAAATATAGTAAGTAAAAAAATTGTGATTAAAACTATTTCTCAATGCCCTTGGCAGCCATACAGAGTCGGGACAGTAAACCAGACATTTGTAAAAGGGTACACAACCCATCCACGATTCTTAGGTGAGTTATGCCAATTTCCTGCGAAAAAAATGCATGTAATACATCGAAAAAAAGACCTAGAAAGTAGTATAAATTAAAATGGTAGATGTCCTAAAAAGAAATCCACTTGCCAATACAATACATATTAAAAACACACCTAACTTAGACAAGAGCACCCAAGTTGATGTACTTGACAGACCTGACCACGGTATATTGTTGTGTTAAAAATGTAAACAAAGTGGAATTGTAAAATATTCTATACCTTAATAAATGCCAGTTTCAAAGGTTCAGCCAAATCCATATTTTTGCACACTTTAAAAATATTCTTTATTATATCTTCTGCCGCATAGCCAAGGTTCCACAGATGTTCTACAACCTACAAATTTGAAATCAAAAATTTACATTGGTGGAATAAGAAATACCAGTTTTATATAGATAACATAGTATATGGTGTTTACCAAAACAAATTATGCATTTAGGAAGGATTTTTTAGTAAAAAGCTAACAGTGGCGGATCCAGAGAGGGGCGCTGGGGGCCATCTCCCCGAACCTTCGGAAGACTTTACCTGTCACCACACGTAAATAATAAGAGAGTATAATTTTGAATATAATATATTCCATTAGCTAATAGCTAATCCGAGTCGTGACTTCCTTTCATGGTATTTCTGTAATGCTTAAAAATCTCAAACTATTTTATGAACCCCAATGAATTTTCGAAGTTTAATAAATAATCTGGTTATTTATTTGTAACTGATAATTAATTGCCTCTCCTAAGTGTGTTTCTACGAATGGACGAATTCCGGTGGTCCCCAGCAAATTCTTTATGTGTCGTCTCCCGCAGCCTAATAAATCTAAGGTAAATAGTCAAGTACTTCAAATTTTACTTTTACCCAAACAGAATTTTAGAGTTCTTTTACATATTTTTCCAAATCAAGCAAGATGTTATGGTTATTAAGTAATATAGTAATAAAGGCCAAAACAAAAAACAAGATTGGAATTTTTATTATAAGTATTTTTGGTACTTTGATATATTGTTTTTTTCTTTTAATTAAGAATGCGTCTTTTTATGGTTTATTTCTTTTAGTTAAGGATAAGATTTTGCAGAGTGAGAGGGAAACATGCATTTATTTTCTGTTTATTACAAATATTTAAAAAATCATAAATAGTATAATGTTTAAAATAGTTTTAGATACTTCCTATTGCTCTAATACGGTTTTTATCATAAATTTTGTATATAGTTAAATGAAATTAGGAACTGTTCTCATTGACAAACTACGATATTCAAGTGCAACAGAAATATTTACAATAAAAAATGGTTAACTAACAATATCGTTAATTTTGTTAAACCAAACTATATTGATGGTATTTTTAAACAAGAGGTGATTGTTCTTTTAATTAATAAAAAGTTGTCGTACAACAAAACAGACATTAACTTAAAAAATAGATGAATAAAACTATTATTTTGTTCGTCTGACTATTATTTTGTTGAATTCTGTCAAATTAAACTAGATAATAGTATATTTTATATTTAACTATTATCGAATTGTAATTCTAACCCAGTATTAGTTCGCTGTATTATTGTACTTGGTAGACAAACCAATATTATTGTCGTCTTCTAGAAGTTCTAAAAGAATTACCATAAAATTTGATTGCTTGCAATTGCACTGACAATAATCAATCATGCATTATCTTATACTCTTATGAATTTATAGAAAATTAATAACATGATTGCAATGTTCAAATTCTCTCAGGGATCATCGATATATTTGGATGGATCTTATAAACGATCTCTAATCTTTGGTTTGGGTGGTCTGATGTCTCAATACCGAGATTTTGGCTAACCAAAAAAAACTTCATCATACAACAAAGTGTAGATCAACCTAAAAATTAGTTGGTGAACAAAAAACAAAGTCGTTGTACTATTTAATTGTAGACCAAATTGAAAATGGTTAGTGAACATAAAAAAATGTCATTGTACTATTTAATTTGTTACAAGAAGATATGATTATTAAACTACTATTTGTTTACGAAAACAAATAAAGTTGTATGACTATTCTTTTCTGATTGATTTAACTATGAAACTAGATAGGCGCAATTTCATATGCTCTTTTTGGTTGAATTTACCTATCATTTTCTTTGAGTGTATTCGTTAGAAAAATAGCAATTATTTAAAACAGTTTTAAAGATTATACTATGTTTGGTTTTTAAATATTTATAATAAATCGAAAATAAAGGCATATTTCCCTCTCACTCTGTAAAATCCTATCCTTAATAGCGCTTTTCTTATCTTTATACGGTCAAAAAATTCGCATCATACGGAATTTTTTTAATTTTTGTTTTGTACGTATTGAGTAAAGGTTATTTCCACAAATTTTTATTTATTGTTAATTAACGCCCCCCCCCCCCCCCCCCCCCGGAACTCTAGTCTGGATCCGCCACTGAGAGCTAACATATGGGACTGTGGAATTACTGTGGAGTGTAAAATTAAGAAAGACTACTCCAGAAGCTATGTATCATATTGACGTGTATTTTTAGGTTATATTGGCTCACGTCGTACAATGAATAAATAACATCTTTGTAACGTCATCTTTTTGATGTCATTTTGTTACATTAATGTCTTACAACATAATTTCTCGTGTTTGATGATTTTATGCATTACCACATAGTTTGTTGTGCCACTATAGTGGAAGACCAGACCCTCTGAATTCGACACCCTCTATACAACTCGCGAACACCCATCTAAAAAATAGATAATCTGATGTAAGATAACTTGCTAAACTTGATTTTTGAATTCGCCCATTGATTTGAGATTGCCAAAATGATCAAATTGGCAATTTTCTAAAAAAAATGATGTGTTATTTTTTGTTTTTCATATAACACGTCATATATTTTCTATTTTACTTCAGAATTTTTTAATTTTTTTACATAATATTCTCTAACTATTCTTTGATATGTTAAAAGTAAAAAACTTTACCTAAAAAATAATTTGTTGGCAAAAAAAAATAACAACTTTTCTTTGACGCAAAATTTTTAAATTTGCAGAGTAAAATGTCCGATCGAGGTATCTTTTTTATTTTTAAAGTTAGGTGCCTACTGTAACCGAAGAAAATGTTCCGAATTAACTAAATAAAATCTTTTATAAGAAGTTTTTTTTGAAATTTTGCTCCATTATCGAAATATTCATTAATTGTTTCAGCGTCCGAACGAATGCGCGCTACTATGAATCAGCCGCAATCGCATCTAGAGCTAAACGCAGACACGTGCTGGGTGATTATTATTTTCCAGTGTCCATTTATGTTAAGTTGAAAGTGCTTTTTGTCTCAGTTCTTATATTTAGTGCGTTATAAACACATAGTTTGGCATAATAAATTATAATTACTCGGATAGGAAATCAAAGGAAACAAGCTAAAAACGTACTCTTCGCCTGTTCACTGGATTTTTATATAACGGATTTTTATATAACAGACGGACATTTTGAAAGTTGTTCAGAATTCGTTCACTAACACAATGGTATCAACATTTTTTGTCTGCGAGCGATATTTACGGTTTTAGAAATGTACCGAGCAAATGCAAAATCCGATGACATTTCTGTGGCTCTAAAACAATATTTAGAACAGAAAAATTTATTTTTATCGCTAAATCCAGTTTATCATGCACAATGTAGAAGATCGTATACCCGAACTGCTTATAAAAGAAAATCAGAAATTGTAAATCCTAGTACAGAGAATACAAGTAAAAATGGCATTTCTGCAATGTGCTATTTACAAGACAGCCTACCAAATTAAGCCCAGAATTCCAAATGTTTTAGATTTTGGATGGTACCTAAAGGAGGAAACCTTATTTTCAAAGATGATTTCAAAAAGCCCAAAACCCAATTTTATTGAGTTAACTCCATTTTGTAAATGTAAATTATATAACTGTACTACAAGCTGCAAGTGTAGCAAAGCAAACGTGCAGTGTAACGTAAGTTGTTTATTTGAAGGAAAATGTAATCTTTAGTACCCACTGGCTGTTATAATTAATGAAAATATATTTTTTAATGTGTATGTTTCGAGATTATCTACATAATTTTATAACATTTAATTGCAAATAGAAACTAAATAATCCGTAGACTCACTTGATCGCTTAAACGACACCACAGATGGGCGACGTTAACAGAAGTTATGCTTTAAATTAATGCGGACGAGTTGCGCGGCCGCATTCAACAGCGTCATCTCGTTACATGAGCCGAATTTCAAAAAAATCTCTTTATAAAAAAGTTTGTTTAAAGTATATGGAACATCTTTCTCGTTTATACTATAACTCTCTCTTTAAAAATAAAAAAGTTACCTCGATCGGGTATTTTTCAATGCAAATTTTAAAAAACCGCTACAATAGAGGGTAATTATATATTTTTTAGGCACTATATTATTAGTTACACTATATTCTTTGCCGTCAGCCTGTCCAAGAATATTGGAGGGATAATGTATAAAATATTGGTCTAAATCGGAATTAAAATAAAAAAGATATGATGTGTTATGTGCAAAACAAAAATTAACACATAATTTTAAAATTTTTCAAAAAATTTGCGAATTGACCGATTTGGCAATCTCAAATTAACGGGCGAACTCAAAAATCAAATCCAGAAGGTCATTTTACATAATATCATCTGTTTTTATCATCTGTGTTCGCGAGTTGTATAGACTACTTTTAAAATGCTTCCTACAGATTGGCTGCTCTCCGACTACTATGTAAAGCATTGACAATAAGCAGTCATCTTATATTGTAATGAATTTATTTCTAATGTCTATATAACGTCACGAAATGACATCTCTGGGCTGTCACATAATCACATCATTTTTACATTACCGTTACATTTTTGCACAAGTTAGTGGCGTATTGTCTGCCTAAAAAATTACCACATGACGTCAGTCTGCCTGGGAACATGTGTTGCAACCAACAAAAGTTTACCTTATATGCCTTCCGAATATCCCCGGCTATGCAACTCTTCAGCATATCTTTGATCAGCATGGGATGTGGCTCATCACAAACCTTGAAAACATTCTGAGATGTCACTTCTCCAAAGCCATTGTGTGTAGATTGAAGGTTGTTTAACGCTTGTCTCATATCTCCCTGAGCGGTAAACACTATAGCTTCCAGTCCGTCATCGGTATATACAACCTAACAAAATACCAAAAGCTGATTTATCATATACTTGACAAAAAAACATACACACATTTTCCTTCTGACAAATCTGTATGACTCTTGCCAAAACTTGGGCATCTGTTAACCGGGAATATCGCAAAACGGCACACCTGGACTGAATGGCTTCTATCACTTTTTCACTGTAATTGCAAGCAAGAGCGAACCTTGTCGTGTTGCTGTATATTTCCATTGTCCGCCTAAGTGCTTGCTGTGCTCCTTCCGTCATGCTACAAGATAAAAAGCATAAGAATCTCAAATATTTCTCCCTCGTACTCGTAATATTTTACCTGTCAACTTCATCCAAAATTATAATCTTATGCCGGCCAGGAGGTAACGTAACTTTCTGTTGAGCAAACATTTTGACTTTATTTCGAACTATATCAATGCCTCGATCGTTGGAGGCGTTCAATTCTAAAACAGCATCCTTAAATGCAGGTCCTAGTAAAATTTTGGCGAGGCATAGGATTGTCGTTGTTTTACCAACACCTGGAGGACCCTAAAAACAAATGCAGTTATTTACTTGTGAACTGTCGAGAGTATAAATGTTACTTACGGCAATAATCACGTTTGGTACGTTTCCCTGTTTGGCAAAAATAGAAAGCCTGGTAATTGTGTCCTCATTTCCCACAATCTCCTGGAAAACTTGAGGTCTGTATTTCTCAATCCTTTAAAAGGAGCACTGTTAATAACGTTTATGAACTGAAGGTAAACACTTACCAGGGTAAATTGCAATGTTTCTTAGCTAAGGGCTCCTCTACCTTTTTCGATGGTCCAGGCTGAGATATCGCATCGTCCACTTCCATCGTTTCCATTTTTTTTAACTTAGCAGATCAATCAGAGTTAGTATTTATAAATATAAGTATTCTCATTTCCCTCCAAACTATTTAAAAGTAGGGTTAAATTCGAGGACAAGTGCTGCCAACTTTGCGAATAGTGAACTATACTACATAGTGCTGCCAACCCATTGCTCATTTTGTTGTCCTGATAACATTTTGCATATTACATTTTACCATTAAAAAAATTTCGTTTTTTTTATAATTAATCGCTCTAAACTAAGTATCTTCTAACGCATTACATTGTTTAATGACGATTAAGTAATTTTCAGAAGTTATTTCTATGTAACAGGTTTCTTCTTTATCACAAAGAAAAACAGAGTTCTTTTCTTTAACTACGTTTACTCGGTGGCATTTTCACCTGATTATTCCGATTAATAAATGTATAACTCCTCAATTTCGCACATCAAACTATTTCAACGTTACGTTTTAATTATTTTGTATATAAACATAAATTTCTAGCAACATACTTAATGTTTAAACTTAATTTTACAAGATTACATTAACACCTGTTCGATCTGCTTGGGATATACGTGGTAAACTGTAATCTTCTCTTTGAAAATTGACCAATCAAATTAAAGCAAATTTCAAACCATTTTTGTTTGTGCAACTGTCATTTAGGTTCTGGCGACATTTTGAATTCAATAAGTTTGGTTTTTAAGAGAGGTACATTTTGTGAAAATGGCACATATCAATTTTGTTATACCTGGCAATAAGGCAGAACTACTAAGGGACTGTGACAATTATTACGTAAAAAATGTTGTGGTAGCAAAAGACCTAGTAAACCAACTAAAAAGTTTGTTACGAGAGTTTTAATGTGGATGTTCACCTTAACAGCGTTTTATTTTTGTTGTAGATGCCAGAGTGTCCCTACGGGATGAAGGAGCTGAATTTATCATTGATGCTTTTGACGTATACTATTCCGTACTGCATCATGGAGATACACTTGGTATGGATATAATTTTTAAGGCGTACGAAGATTTGCATAAAGGTAAGCTTTACATGACTTAAGTGAAGACCTCTTGTATTCTCAAAGTACATTTTTAGCTACCATGGAGCTGAACAAAGCACTAGGCTTCCTCTTGGAGGACAAGGAGAGTTTAAACGATGAATTGAAAATGAAATATGTAACGATACTTAAAATGCAATTGTATGTGTACACACAGATTGTTGTGATGATAGAACACAAGGTTGAGACCAAGAACCAAGGTTTGCTAAAAGTGCGGAAGAAATCTAATAAGGATAATGAGCAATTTGCCATAGACAAGCGGAATGTATTGATAGTTCTGAATAATATTATCCAGAGAGAAATATGTCTGTTTTGGGACCCCCCAGTGGTTGAGGAAAGCTTCGTTAATATTGTATCGGAGGTTTGTTATAAGTTTTTACAAAATCCAACCATCAAGACCGAAAAGGAAGTTCGTCTTGAATTATTTAGTCTTATTGGATCCTTAATAAGGAGTTACAGCCATGGCACGACTTTCGTAATACGCATGGTACAGCTCATTAAGATGCACGAACATTTGATGCACTGCTTGCCAGAGGGAGTTCAGCAGTTGGTGCAGAATTTTAACTGCAAAGGCCTTGTGCATGATTTGATTCGGGAGGTGACGGAGTGGCAAACCGATGAAAAGTACCAAGACAGTCAGGTGAGATGTTATTTCCTAAATGACTCTTTTTTAAAATCCGTGGGGCGTAAATCTGGACTGTGAGGCGTTCATTAAGAAGTTGTTTTTTAGGGTGCCAGGTATTGCGCTACAGTTTTGTCCTCGATGGCCGTTCTGATGCCGGATTTGATGATTCCAGAAGTAATGTACCTCTCCAAGTATCTTGCCCACGAAGTATGAATTTGGTATGATATATTTTTGTAAAATGTGACTTATCGTATGTTTCTAGTCTGCCACTTTGCGTAACTCTGTGTTGACGGTAATAACCGAGGTGATTATAAATGTTTTGTCGAATCATGACTTATCGGAGGAGCAGAGAGAGTCACGTGACGAATTCCTGATAGTCTTAACAGAGCACATGGATGATGTGGCTGCTCTCGTCAGAGCCAAGGTTATACAGCACTGGGCTCGGCTGCAGAAAGAAAACGCCATTCCCCTTAAGTATCAGCACCAGATTTTAGAGAGAGTCATCGAACACTTGTGCGATAAAGGGGCGCTCGTTAGGAAGAGCGCTGCGAATTGCGTGACGACTTTTTTGGCGCATAACGCCTTTAGCGCCAACGTAAGTTTATTTTCCAATAACTTTTGTTTTTTGGCTTTTTATAATTTACACATTGTAATTTCAGTTATCGCTGTCTGTTATGCAAAAGGAACTAGATGACAAACAGAAAATGTTGGATATGGCCCAGGCCCAGTTTGAGGGTGTGAAGTTGAAGAGACTTGAGGAGATAGAGGTGCAATGGAACTCGAAAAAGCGTGACTTAAAAGCGGTTATCGACCAAGAACTGGAGAAGGAGACAGGTAGAATGCAATTATTTCCTGCTATCTTTATAGGTTTTTTAAACAATAGCTATAGCGATAACGATAACAGAACTGCAAAATGTTTCAGAAGTTTTAATGAAAATAACTTATAATAGTCGAATAAAACGTTTTTTTCAAAAATTTTTTGGGGGGGGGGCGGGTCAAATTTTTGTGGAAATGCAATGAGGATACTGCAGTAAATTTTTGTCCACTTTGGGAGTGGAGCATTTTTTGCAAATTAAGTTTTAATTTTGAACAACGTGTTTTGGTCTCGCTTTTCTTTAATATGTTGGGTTCTCTTTATCGTATCAGATCAAACAAAGATTTAAAATGTTTGTTAATAAATTATGGATAAAACTGCATGGATCCAAATCCGATCTGCCGTTTTGTTGTTTTGTAAAAAAATTAAAACCACGAAAACTTCTTATTTTACATAAACCGAAATTACTAAAGAAATAATTAATTTTTTTTTAATGAAACTTGGTGAAATTATAGGTGCTGTAGGTGTAAACTATTATGGAAAATTACAAATAAAAATATTTATTATTTTCCTTAAAAAACGAGATTTTAAAAAAAAATTTGAAGCTTCATAATTTTCTTTTAAATTGCAGCTTTTTGAACGAGCTTGGCAATGGTGATAAAAATTAATTTCTTATATTATTTGAAAGTTTCATTTCGTTCATTTTTGTAAAATGCATTTTTGTAATGCAATTTTTGTATCGCAAAAATGTATCCTGCCAAATACTTTCGTCATCTGTGAAAAATGCTTCAAAAAACGAACAATTGACCCTTTTACATTAATCAGAAGCTGAGGTATCATATCTTGTACGTTTCGTGCATTATTTTGAGCTGAAATTGACACTGCTTGTTCTATAATGTGTGAGAACTTTAGTGAATGCATGAAATAAATTTTAATTGTTAATATACCTACAATTACTTGGGTATACGCATGCTCGTTCATCAAACGCGACTGCTATGACAAGAATATTTCCCCCACTCTCATTACCAAAGCTTCGAGATTCTCGGAAAATGTGCGGAGATAATATCCTTACATTTTACTTACTCATCTAGAGTACTCAGATAAACTCAAACACGTTTTGCGAAACATCAGAAAATATAATTTTTCGTACATTCTTGCTGGATTTAATTTACATATAATATGGACGTTAAATAAAGATTATTTTTATTATTATTATTATTTGCCTTGTAGTTGTGTTTCGTTAGCTCACCCGCAAATAGGATATTAGCATATTTATTACTACCGAAATGCTGTTTTAATAATTAACGTTATGTAGTTGATTTTTCCTCGTTTGTCTTATTTGGAATTCTTTTTCATTAGATAAAGATGGTGGAGAAACCGCCGAAGATCAGGAGAACCAAATACCAAAAGACCAAGTGGCAGATATCATCAGGCTGTATTTAAGTGAGAATAAATACAAGGAGGCGTTCAAACTGTGTAAAACTGCGGGAGAACAGATAAATGAGTTTCAGCAGTTTAGGTGAGTATCGGTCACCTTGCAATCTGCCTTCCTTAACGCTCCTTATTACTCTAATCCCTTCTTAATTTCTTAATTACTTTTATAGAATTCTTCCCATTAATCTTTGAGATCTGATCGATGTTCTACAACAGACTTGAGGATCTAATGAGAATCCTATTTTACATTCATTTGTCACCTTATACACGAAAATGCCCGAAAGGTTAAACTTAAAGTTAATCATTCAAAATTCAAGAGTTCAATAATACACTTCTTTGTAAAAAGTTAAAAATGTGGTAAAGAGCCTTCCTAGTTAACCCTTTCACTGAGGGAACCGACTGAATCTGTATGTGAATGTGTTTATAATGTGTTCTAAACTTCAATTTGGCACACAAAAAAAAATGCTCTTTTATGTTTTTATATATTCACTGTTTTCTATTTTATGTTTTTATAATAAATAATTCATTCTAAAACAAAATTTGTTCAGAAATCTGTAAAATGTGACATTTTACAATATTTACAAGTAAGATTTTGAATACAATTGAAACTCACCAATGCGGGAAACGTACACATCCGCGAACGTGATCCATCTGTAGTTGCGGGAGATGTACAAATCCGCAAAGCCTTACCGCAGCCGCAGTGAAAGGGTTAATAATGAGATTTATGAAAATCTGCCTGCCAAACATGGCAAGGGTGGACGCCTCCCTCAAAGGGCTTTATCTTAACTACGTGGAATGGTGATAAAAAGACTCACAATTTCTTAGAAGTTTATTTTTTTCCATCCATATTAAAAATAGCTACTGTTATCCCTATATTTAAAAAAAATGATTCTTTGGAACCAGAAAATTACAGACCAATATCCATCTTAAGTGTTATTTCTAAAATAATGGAAAGAATTGCGTTTAATCGAATAATGGCATTTTTTAATTCTTTCAAAATACTAACAGATCGCCAACATGGTTTTCGCAAAAATCATTCTACTGACACTGCTACAATTCAGCTTTTGCAATTTGTTTATAATGAAATGGACAAAAGTAACTTCGTCATGGGATTGTTCTTTGACCTATCACGAGCGTTTGACTCCCTCAATCTGTCTTTTGTTAAGGAAAAATTATTTAAGGTAGGCATTTGTGGAGTTTTTCTACAGTGGATCATGTCATATTTAACGGACAGATCTCTTCAGGTAAAAATCAACCAAACGATTTCAAATAAACATGACGTTAGTCTTGGAGTGCCACAGGGCTCGGTGCTGGGCCCTTTGATTTTCTTGATTTTCGTAAACGACTTACCATCATTCATATCAAAATGTAACATCACCATATTTGCCGATGATAACTCCTTTGGCATATCTGCACCGAGCCTTGTTGAGCTCCTTGATAATGCTATGGTTGCTATGACAGAATTTGGTGACTATTGCTGCAGAAATAATCTCATATTAAACCTTGAGAAAACTGTGTGCATTATTTCTCATAAAGAAAATCATTACCTTCCAACACTCAGTTAAATTTCAACAACATGACCCTGCCATTTAGCTCGAATACAAGATTTTTAGGTATTTCAATAGACACAAAACTAAGCTGGGATATTCAAATCGAAGAAGTATGTAAAAAACTTAACAAAGCGTATTACTGCATAAGCAAGCTCAAGAACTCCCTAGATACTGAGGCTTTATTGCAACTGTACTATTCAATGGCTTATTGCCTTATATCCTACAATATTATAATGTGGGGACGTGTGAATAATTTGCAGCGAGTTTTTGTCTGCCAAAAGCGCATAATTAGATTAATTTTTAATCTTGATTTCACCACATCGTGTAAAAACTCTTAAAAGTCACAGAATATTAACGGTACCGTCCATATATCTTTTTTCTTTGCTAAAGTAAACATTGTCCTGTGGACATCTGAAGGACGTCCTCGACGGACATACAGTACATCCGATGGACGTTCGTTTTTGGTCCAAAGTATATCCGACGGGCAGCCGAAGGACGTGCAAATGTCACAACTTGGGACAATATTTGTACATTCTAATTATTTAGAAAAAAAAACTGGAATGAGCAGGGATTGAACCGTCGATCTCGTGACTTGTAACTCGATGTTCTCTCACTCGGCCACCAACTTAGCTTATTAGTGTTTACTTAAAAACTGTACAGTTGACTGATATAACTATTTATTTCAAAATGTAGAAGGTATTTGAATGTTTAATAAATATTTAGTGTCAAATAATATCATTAATAATTTACAAAAAAGATTAAAATTAAATTATTAATGATAAATTACAAATTACTATAAAAAATAAACTACAAATGTTACAGAAATAACGGTCAAATGTAAACAAAAACATTGTAAAATTGAAAAACCAGTTTTGTTAACGTTTTTTTGTTTTTATATTAAATAGACGTCCTGCTGCTGTTCCTATAGGGACCTAAAATGCGCGTACTTGCCGAAGGACGTCCGTTGCGGCACATATGTTGGACGTTAAGTGTGCTATTCGCTGGTATGTATACATATTTCTGAAACGTGTTGGAGAGAAAGCGGTATGGAGATATTATCATTTATTGCAAAAATATATTATTTAAATCAACGGACACGAAAAGGACATCCATCTCCTGTCCCTATATGGACATGAAATGTACATACTTCCCGTACATAAAATAGACATACAGAGGACGTCCATTCATTACAATTTCAAAGTAAATCCGATGATAAACATCCGGTAGGCGTCCAGTTTATGTCCATGGACGTCAGTACATTAAATGGACATAAGACGGACGTCCGGCGGACATCATGTGCTATTAGGAATACTCGTCATGACGACCTGTTAGCTCTTCCTCATCATAATATGTCTTATTTTGAAAAATCACGTTATTACTCGTATTAGTTTTTACAACAAATTACCTAGTGAGATTAAAGATGTCAACAATTTTAATAAATACAAATCTAGTCTCAAACAATTTTTACTTGAGAAATGTTTATATTCATACAAAGAATTTTAATCTGTATTTGTCATATGTTTTGTTTATTGTGTTTATTGTCTCACCTTGTAAACTAAATTATGTATTTTTTTTTTATCTTATTGACGTTCACATCTGTATTGTAACAGCCCAAGTGATTATATATATAAATAAATAAATAAATTTGTTTTTTTTTCTTGTACTTGCTCTAAAATTCAAAATGCGCCTTCCAACATGACGGTAGATTTTTCCAATGGCCATTCAGTGCTCTTGTCACATGGTCAAGCCGCCGGATGGCTTGTCATGAAATGCCATAAAATTCAAGTAAAACTTCGGCGCAGTTCCGAATTGCCAAGGATGTCGAAAAATTTAGAGTATCCAGTGTCGGTGTAGTTTTGAATTTTAAAATTTTGGAGTACTTTCGATTTTGCCTTTGGTGCCGTATGTTGTCGAAGTTCATCGTACTTATGGCTTTTTTATTTTTAGTACCATACATTGTCAAAGATCTTACAAATACAAAAATAAAAAATCTGCTTTAACCTGCTATAAAGCGACTCTTGAGATGAGAAATTAGTTAATTTTTGCCCTGTATCGACTTAGATTGATTTTCCTGGGGTAGTGTGCTTAGACTACAAGTTATATCTATAAATTTTAGGGAGAACAATGAACAAGACGAGACTGAACTATACATGCTGATTCTCCGCTCGGTATTCATCAACGTTAACAAATTAGTTGAAGAATTGAAAACTGGTAACGTTCTGGACACCTACAAGATGACCGAGGATGATTTAAAGAAACTGGAAACACTGGAGACTGCCGTGGATTTTCTACAGGATTGCGTGTCTTTTTTGAAACTCATCGACACTGCCATCGTTCCTATGACCGAGTTGCTGGAGACATCAGCGATAAGTGACATGCACGAAGCCATCGAATTCTTCATTTCTGCCTATCAGTTTAATATAGACAACGCTTCGGTGGGAATATTGGGTAAGTTAGATGATATTTCTCAGTTATTGGATATACAGGGTGAGTCAGTAGGGTGTGGACGGTAATATCTCCTCAACTGTTTGAAATTTGAAAGAGTGTCTCGAATAAAAGTTGTGAGAGATTGTTGTAGAACCTCCCAGAAGTTGAAGCCAAAATAAAAATTGGACTTAGGTAAAAAATTCATTTAGGGTCATTTTCGATCATAACATACAAATCTGAAGGGCTTCAAAGCCACACTCAAAGAAATAGTATGGGTAAATTCAACAAAAAAAAATGGTTAACTAATAATATCGTTAATTTTGTTAAACCAAACTATATTGATGGTATTTTTAAACAAGAGGTGATGGTTATTTTAATTAATAAAAAGTTGTCGTACAACAAAACAAACATTAACTTAAAAAATAGATGAATAAGACTATTATTTTGTTCGTCTGACTATTATTTTGTTGAATTCTGTCAAATTAAAGTAGATAATAGTATATTTTATTTTTAACTATTATCGAATTGTAATTCTAACCCAGTATTAGTTCGCTGTACTATTGTACTTGGTAGACAAACCAATATTATTGTCGTCTTCTAGAAGTTCTAAAAGAATTACCATAAAATTTGCTTGCTTACCACGTAGTCTATTACAGAAATTATTCCCAGATGACGCCACATACAAATCACTGACAATAATCTATCATGCATTATCTTACACTCTTATGGATTTATAGAAAATTAATAACATGATTGCAGTGTTCAAATTCTCTCAGGGATCATCGATATATTTGGATGGATCTTATAAACGATCTCTAATCTTTGGTTTGGGTGGTCTGATGTCTCAATACTGAGATTTTGGCTAACCAAAAAAAACTTCATTATACAATAAAGTGTAGATCAACCTAAAAATTAGTTGGTGAACAAAAAACAAAGTCGTTGTATTATTTAATTGTAGACCAAATTGAAAATGGTTAGTGAACATAAAAAAATGTCATTGTACTATTTAATTTGTTACAAGAAGATATGATTATTAACCTACTATTTGTTTACGAAAACAAATAAAGTTGTATGACTATTCTTTACTGATTGATTTAACTATGAAACTAGATAGGCGCGATTTCATATGCTCTTTTTGGTTGAATTTACCTGTCATTTTCTTTGAGTGCATAACACTAAAGTATACCAAAATGTTTTGATTTGGTGTTCTACAGGGTGTTTTATAAGCAAAGTTGTAAAAATCACCACTAATAAAGTACCTTTATTTTTCAAAATATGAAAAAATTCCACTAAGAAAAGTTATTTAGAATGCAATTTTATACCTCTATACCAAATTTCAGGAATATAAAATTATTTTTTTGAAACTTCCCATTTTTTCAATAAATTAGTATTTTATTTTGAACCATTCAATTAAAACTGCATATAAATTATTTTTTGTGAATTAATATTGAAATTTATGTAGAAGCTAAAAGTAAGCTATGAGAAAAGCAGTGGATACACATATATCATTTGAAGACCTAAGTGGATAAAGGTGTTATGTCACACTTTTAAAGTTTTGAGTAAATTAAATAAAACGGTTTTGAGTTGGAACTTATTTATTTTGTCTTCGATTCAAATAAATAATACCTCATAAAATAGATAATTTTGGGTTATGTTCTTTTGTTTACACTAATATTAAAGAACAATATCAAGCTGTTATGAAACTAGATTTTTCTGTCCAAAACTGTGTACATCCACTAAAATTACTGGTTGTATGTATGACATGGCGCCTTTATAATTAAAAAGTTTCTATAAAATATTACAAATTTAGAATTCACCATTTATTGGGTGTTAAATCTATATCAAGGGTGTTCAAAAATTGCATAAAGTAATTTTTTTTAAAAATGCGACATAACACCTTTATCCACTTAGGTCTTCATTTATTATTGACATATCTGTCAAACGTAGTCAATTTCTGTTTCAAATTAACGAACCAAGCATAAAAAATTAAGTGGAAATGGTACTCACAGTGCGTGAAAAAATTTATATTGTGCAATGCTACGGAATTGACTGTGAAAACTCGCTAAGAGAAGTAGTAAGCCAATTTAATTTGAAATTTTCAAACACTGCTTTGTCATGTACTCAGGCTATGAGAATAATTAAAAAGTTTCTGGCTACTGGTAGTGTTCTTAACATGAAAAGAAAAATAAAAGCATATGATGAAGACAATGTTGGGGCTATTATAGCTAATGCCTCTGTTATAGAAAATCCTAGGATGCCACTAAGAGAGAGATCAGCTCTTATTAATATTAGCAAGTCTGAACTCCAAAGAATTTACAAGGCAGAGAAAATTAGGATATATAAAGCAAATTATAAACATACACTTGAAGAGGGAGATGACGGCCGTAGGTTGGATTTTTGTTTGACAATTGGAGAAAAAATCATGGAAGAGAGATTTTTTCATCATTTCATAATTTTCTCAGATGAATCCACATTCACAACCAATGGTGTTGTTTCATCTCAGAATTGTGGGTTTTGGGCTTCTGAAAATCCAAATTTTAGAATTCATTGTAGAAGACAATATTATAAAAAAGTGAATGTGTGGTGTGCTGTTTCTTATCACGTTGGAGTTATTGGACCTTATTTCATTGAGGGAAGGTTAAACCAGCACACTTATTTACAGCTTCATGAAAGATTTTCTGAAGAACATTTAAATATTTTAAGAGATATGCCTTTAGTTCATTTTCAATATGATGGTTGCCCTGGCCACTCCACAGAAATGGTTAATCGGTGGTTTTTATGGGATCGCCTCAAGAAGTTGGTTTACGCTGAACCACTTCCTAATGATGTAGCAGTATTGAAGCAGAGAATTACAAATGCCGTGGTAGCTACGTCGAATAATAAAAAAATTGTAAACATTGTTTTGTATTGGTTAATAATTAGTTTGTGAATCTGTTATGTTTTTGACATTTATTACTTGTTATAATTTTTAAACCTCAATCTTCTGTTAGTAATTGTTTCTTGTTTTACAATTAGTTCGATTAACATTATACCTTCTTACATGTCGTATATTCAATTTTTTATTTACCGATAGCCTACTTTTTGAGATGATTAACATTTGCTCCTACACAACTTTAAATATGAATTCAACTCTTAATTGGCAAAAAATGGGAAGTTTCAAAAAAATAATTTTATATTCCTGAAATTTGGTGTAGAGGTATAAAATTTCATTCTAAATAACTTTTCTTAGTGGAATTTTTTCATATTTTGAAAAATAAAGGTACTTTATTAGTGGTGATTTTTACAACTTTGCTTATAAAACACCCTATAGAACACCAAATCAAGTCATTTTTGGTATACTTAAAGGTACGGTCAGACATAGCTACTTTTGCTGCGCAGTTTTAGGGTTGCAGCTGCAAAAGTTTCGTATCGTGTTCACACTGATCCTAAAAGTAGCGTGCAGCGGGCAGTTTTTTCTACTGCAGCTACCCGTCAAAACTTCAAGTTTGGAAAGAGGTTGCAGTGACGTTCACACACAACATGCTGTTTTTGCACCATGCAACCAGATGCTGTATGTTAGCCGTTAGCTATTGTTCCTTCACATCTCACTGTGTTCGTGCCGTAATATACGTAATAAAATCCGATTTCTGTACTGTGAAACATGGATGACGAGACACTAGCTACAGTTTACTTATTATCTGTACTATTAAAATGAAGAAGATGCCGATGCCAGACGAAAACTGGAATTTGGATGAAAGAATGGATAAGAAATAGATAAAATTTAAAACTTTCGGACGGTGACAGCCCGCCAAATTAATTTCAATATATATTGACTTTTAGGTGTCAAAACAATGTTTCTTAGCTATAAATATCAAATATTTAAAGATCTCTCCAAGATCAAACATGTATCTTATTAAAGAATAGATAAAAAAAAATCACTACAAGCTGCAGCTTTAATTCTATATTTAATTTTTTTTATACTATAAACAAATAAGAATGAATCATTTAAAAACATGAATAGTTTTGTCAAGTCGAAATTTATTCACAAATATATTATTTAAAATGTTAGGTACACAAATGGACACCAACTTTAGAAATATTGCACTCGCTGCTGCTGCAAAAGTTTCAACCAAATAGATATTTTTTGCAGCCATCGCTACTCTTTAAAATTCAATTCACACGTGGCTACTTTTGAGGCTGCACGCAGCATATAAATGTTGCACGCAACCAAACAGCACGCGCTACTTTTAAGGTACGGTCAGACATAGCTACTTTTTCTGCGCAGTTTTAGGGTTGCAGCTGCAAAAGTTTCGTATCGTGTTCACACTGATCCTAAAAGTAGCGTGCAGCGGGCAGTTTTTTCTACTGCAGCTACCCGTCAAAACTTCAAGTTTGGAAAAAGCTTGCAGTGACGTTCACACACAACACGCTATTTTTGCACCATGCAACCAGATGCTGTATGTTAGCCGTTAGCTATTGTTCCTACACATCTCGCTGTGTTCGTGCCGTAATATACGTAATAAATTCCGATTTGTGTACTGTAAAACATGGATGACGAGACACTAGCTACAGTTTGCTTATTATCTGTACTATTAAAATGAAGAAGATGCCGACGTCAGACGAAAACTGGAATTTGGATGAAAGTATCGATAAGAAATAGATAAAAGTTAGAACTTTCGGACGGTGACAGCCCGCCAAATTAATTTCAATATATATTGACTTTTAGGTGTCAAAACAATGTTCCTTAGCTATAAATATCAAATACTTAAATAAAGATTTCTCCAAGATCAATAATAAAGAATAGATAAAAAAAAATCACTACAAGCTGCAGCTTTAATTCTATATTTAATTTTTTTTATGCTATAAACAAACAAGAATGAATAATTTAAAAACATTAATAGTTTTGTCAAGTCCAAATTTATTCACAAATATATTATTTAAAATGGTAGGTACACAAATGGACACCAACTTTAAAAATACTGCACTAGCTGCCGCTGCAAAAGTTTCAACCAAATAGATATTTTTTGCAGCCATCGCTACTCTTTAAAATTCAATTCACACGTGGCTACTTTTGAGGCTGCACGCAGCATATAAATGTTGCACGCAACCAAACAGCACGCACTACTTTTAAGGTTGCACAGCTATTCACATGAAGATTCAGTTGAACTGCGCAGTTTTTTCGACTGCACCGCAGCAAAAGTAGCCGTGTCTGACCGTACCTTTAGTTTTACAACAAGCAGGACTCAATCCCCAAATACCATTCCAAAATTTTTGGTCCATTACACCTCGTTACATCTATCCTGGGACACACTGTATATATATAAATAAATCTTTCGAAAGACTGAATATAAAATTTTAACTATGTAACATATCAAAAAGGGTAAAATCGACAAATATGGCGAAGGCGCGTAGCATCTATAGGCAAATATTGGCAAAAAATCAGTGAAAATGAACAAGGCCACTTTCTCGCATAAAACAAGCTTGGATGTACCCAGCGACTCATAATTTGGAAGAGTGTGTTGGATGGTCATTACGAAGCGATGGTAGGAAAGCCAACTAGGGCTTTCCAAACAATAGGAGGCGACAGGATCGAGTTGGACCCATGTGGGCTTTTGGTCAGAAAGTCGAAAATGTATTTTTTGCATATTTTACTCTTGATCGCTACGAATGCAAAAGTGGAGTAATGTGCCAACGACGCAGTGTAAAGTCCAAAAATAATATGCCAGAATAGAAAATTAAGAGTCGAATAAAAATGTTGGACATTGCATTTAAAAAATCTTAGTATTGGGGTTCTTTCATAATTTGTATTTACATTGAATTTGCATTCTAGGACTATATAGCCCACAGAAATTAGTTAAAAAAACGAGGAAACCTAGCCAAAATTAGTAAAAATCTGAATTTTTGCAGACGTTCTTTGAGATATCCCAAACTCAAATCCACAAAAATCACAACATGATATTGAAGGTCAAAGTCTTTTGCATTTATCTCGCCTCCTATGCATCGGATGCCCATGAGATCAATGTGAAAGTTGTAGGGAATTAAATTATCTACAAGTTGTCTCTTTTAACCCCCGCCCTCCATTCATTTTCGAGATATTCAAGGTCAAAGTTTCAAAAACGTGGTTTTTCGCGAATATCTCCCACCAAAAAAATCGTTAAAAGTTAACACAAAAGCTGTAGAGAATTCAATTATCTACAAGATTGGTATTTTGCATTTTTTCCCAAAACCTCGCCCTTTTTGACATATTCAGGGTCGAAGTTTAAAAAAACGTTTTTTGCGTGTAGACTTCGTCGCGGTCTAATGCATAGGGAGCGAGATATTCACGGAGTCTACATGCAAGAAACAGTTTTTTTAAACTTCGTCCTTGAATATCTCGAAAAGGGCAAGGTTTTGGGAAAAAATTCAAAATACCAATCTTGTAGACAATTGGATTCTCTGCAACTTTATTGCTGCCCGATTTTTTTGGCGGGAAATATTATTATATAAAAACGTTCATACATTTTAAGATTGCATGTTTTTGCGGTATTTTCGGTTCCAAAATGCATGTATTTTTTTAACTATTTTTCGCCAATATCTCTGAGCTAGCCCAAAATTAAAAATACCGTAAAATGAGTTCATTTCATTACAAATATTTTGATTCATCAGAATTTTGATGTTTTTTTTTTTCGTTTCGGAGATCTCATGATTTACTGAAATATCCTGCAAAAATTGCACATTTCTTGTTTAAAAAGTTGATAACTCCTTAACCTTGGCTCCTGGGCCAAAAAACTACTGTAACGAATTTAAATAGGATTAAATTTGCTAAAACTCTTTTTTTTATTTTTTGTCTTGCGACAAAAATGAAGGAAATAGAAGGGGTGGAAGTGAGAACTTTTTTTTTTTTTTCGGTAAAATTTCGCCATTTTGTTATGGTAATTAACTGAAATTGATCTCAATTACGATGTACTCTTAATATCATGCATTACCTAGGCACTTCATTAATCTCGGCCCTTTAAAGCAAACGTTTCTGGAAAAAATTATTTTTTTAAGATTCACATGCATTTTCTAGGAAAACGTGAAATTCTTTTCATTTTCCCAAGAATCTCGCTAATTATCAGTTTTTTAAAAATATTTGTAGACACCAATTCTAAAGAAAATTGATCGAGCTTTCCGACGCTTTTTTAATTTTTTTCCCTAACATAAAAAACATCAAAGTTGTGGCCGAAAATATGCACCTCTTCGCACTTCCTAAAATTTATAAAACATTTATTTGCAAACTGGAAAACTAGAAGTTAAAATATTAGTATTACATTTGGTATTGACAGGGCAGCAATCTAACAACAATAAAATTACCTGTAACCATTGACGTCACGCGTTAAAAAAATTTAAAATGAATAGTATAGTTTGTGTGGATTTATGAATAATTAACAAATATCAGAGTGATTTTAATTGCTATTACATTAACCTCGTATATTTTACTGTTCAAATTAGTAGGCATTTTCAAGTTTTTTACAAACATTAAATGACCCCATTAGCTCTCCACCACTATGGGAAACACCTTGTAGATTTAAAAATAATTTCAGAATTGATATCCCACAATATTTATCTCAGACACTTTTTCAAATTTCAGCAGATATTTTCCATCTACACACTATTGACTTACCCTGTATACAGGGTGACGTAAAGAAATCCTGAAAAGTGTAATATTTTTCCCAATTTTAATTCTATTTTATAGCAATGTTAAAGATCATGCAACGTAACGAACAAGAGCGCAAGGAACACATCGTGAACGCATTTAAGACAATATATCTAATCACAGACACTAACAATATGGAGTGAGTTATTATCCGCCTTGTTTTCTATCTTCTCTATCGTGGATTTTTTTAGGGAACACTGCTCTACGATAGTCAGACGTCTGGTAACCCTTATCAAAACCGTCCCCATAAACAACTCCGACGATCTGCAGCTGATAATAGCCGAGTGGACCGCCAAGGGAATATTAGACAACAGCGTCATCGACATGTTGTGGCAGTACTTCACCAAGAAGGTCTCGGTCACGGACGAAGACGCCCGAGCGACCGTGGAGATCTTAAGGATGTGCGCTTTGGGTCGCAAAACGATCATAACGAGGAATACAATGCTCGTCGCGACGATAGCCTTCGGAGAGAGAGGCAACAAAGATATGTTACTGCTTGGCAGCGCGTGCGAGCTGTTGGCAGTGGCCGGCAAAGAAAGGATCGATATCACCAGCAAAAAGACGCCGTCCAAAATTAAGCCTGATGATGAGTCGTTTCAGAACCTGTTGGAGATTTTGCGGAAAAGGTTTTTCGAACCGGTGGAATACTACAACCAGGCGCTGGAAAGTGGCCTGAATTTTATTTTCAAGGTAAGGTTAAAGCTGTGTGCTGTACATGAGATATTCCAATCCCGTCGGAGAGACAAAAAATCCCTATTGAAGGGTAGGGATTTTTTTATGCAAAAATAGCAGAAATCAAAAGACGTCAGACCACTTATTACTGTATAAACAGATCAGAATCATGCCAAATTCCAATCCCGTCGGAGAGAAATCTTCAATAATTCAGAGATGTAAAAGTCCTTATTTGTCAGTAAATAATTGAAATCACGTCCTGAGAGAGCGTCGTTAATGATCTGAGGTAGTTACTCGTCAATCGAAGTATATCTTATCTCGAACCCGCTTGGGAGTGGAAGAACGGGGCAGAACGTGGCTGGCGCCCTTCTAAATATAAATTGGTGTCGCGTCACCTAGACGCTTGGTAGTGAGTTCTTCTACAAGCTCAATTAGCAACTCCTAATGATGACAAGATGATTTGTGTCGTTGGTTCTGCTCGGTCTAGGAACCTCACAAAATGTTCATCTGTTCATCAATTTGTAGCAAATCACCACACAAAACAATGTAGAATAACAATAACATTGACGCTAGCACCTCCGCCTCTATAAGAAAACGTGGGAGAATTGTTTCATCTAACTATTATTTTTTTTTTAAATATCTGTTGGTTTTGTTCTAGATGTGCTCCAAACCTGAAGTATTGTGTGAAGACCTAATGGGCAAGATAGTAAATAAACTTGCGCAGGACTTGGAAGAAGCGGAAGACAAGAACTTGGACAGGTTCATAATAGTTAGGTTATGTCAGCTGTTGGGATTTGTGGCCATCAAGCTCTTGGAGTTCCTCGATGAAACCATATATAAGGAATTGAAGAGGAGGAACAACATAAGAGAGGAGAGGAAGGAGGCCAAAAAATCGACAGGGGGAAATAAGAAGAAGAGAAGTAAGTCCAGGCCTTCAAACGTGACTGTTAACGAGTCGACATTGAACACGTCAGTTGTAAGGAATCGCAGAATTTTTTCGAAGCAGAATTTAGGATGTAATTTGTAAATTGGTTATAGGCTGAGGAAAGCACTCTTGAAGGAGCTCAAGCAGAGGACTCAGATGCCGAATTCATTTTAAACGTACTGGAAAACGATACAGTGACCGGATCAGGCGGGCTGGGAAAGTTGGCGTACATCATCAAGGGCATATGTGAACGTCCCAACATCTACGATGACGTTATGATCCAGGGGGCTGCCGTAATCGCCTTAATAAGGTAATTTTAACTCGTGTAATATTTATGTTGTGTTTAATGTATATTTTTTAGGTACATGTTGGTGTCTAGTAATTTTTGCGATCAAAACATTCAGCTGTTGTTCACGATTTTTGAGAAAACCCCGCATCCCGAGGTAAAATGCTCCATCCTGGTTCACCTGTCAGATCTGTTGACCAGATTTCCCAACATCATCGAACCATGGACACCCAGGATATACCAAAGGTACTGGGCGGTTCTTTCCTTACTAAACGAGTAATCCGTTTGCTTTTCTTTTTTTCAGACTGAAAGATCCGTTAGATTCGATACGGAAGGCGACATTCTTCACCCTCTCAAACCTGATCCTGCGAGACATGATCAGAGCACACAGCCACATCTCGGAAATGGTGTGTTGCATGATGGATAAGGACCAGGAACTGAGCGGGATGTGCAAGACGTTCATCGTTAACCTCTCCCACAAGGAGAACAATCTGTACAACGTCCTACCTGATATTTTCTCCCATCTCATGGATCTAGACTCGATGCCTGAGGATGACATACGGGGAATAATGAAGTGAGTCTTTGTAGTAGTCATTTGGGTATCGTTTAATTGACCGGTTTATTCTTGCAGGTTTTTGTTCGAGTTAATGGACAAAACGAAGCACATGGAGAACTTGGTGGACAGGTTTTGTTGCAAATTCAGGCTCTCGGAGGATATACGACATCATCGAAATATAACGTACTGCCTTACTCTTATACACTACAACGAGAAAGCCCTGAAGAAACTTTTGGAAAATTTCCCGACGTACAAGCACTTGGTGCACGATCCTGAGATCTATGCCAGCTTCAGAACTATCATGCAGAACTGCAGTAAAACGCAAGTTGGGAAGACCGACCTCAAGGTAATTTTTTTTTCAATTTCACAGAAATTCTGTATTTGCTGCACTATCGGCTGCGCCAAGTTTTTGTGCCAGTAGTGAATTTCAGGAAAAATGTATCTTTTTTTCTTTTAGCCGATTGTGGCAGACCTGGAGAAGAGCATCAGCTCCGTGTTTGAGCTGAATGAAGATGGAAATTTGATGAAACCTCCGCCGGTGCCAACTAAACACACACGGAAAGTGAGAACCAAATCGACTCCCTCCAAGAAGAAAACATCCGCGAGAAAGCGACAAGGTAGTGATAGCGATAGCGGTGAGGAAATGGAGGACCTTGAGAAAGAAAACGCCAGCAAAGAAACACCAATGAGGAAATCGGCTAGAAGTCGTAATAACAAGCGAGTGATAGAGGATTCAGATTCGGATTAGCACAAATTATTTTTTACGTTAGGGTTTTAAAAATTGTTTTTGTATATTTTCGTAATTGACAGATCTTGGCTTTCGGGATTTGTATATGTTGACAGGCCTACTACAATTGACCTTCGTGATGAACTGAGACCTAGTTGATTTGGCAGTTTATTTCCGAAAGTCACATAAAATAATGCACTGGTTATTTTTTTTGCATTGATTGTCAATTTTATCGATGGACCAACGAAATAGATAAATCTATTTTTTTTTATTACTTTGTGACAATTTTATTCTAAAATATTATAAAAATTGATTTTAAAAAGATGATTTTAATAAATATTTTTCTAAACTGCTTTTTTTCAATCTACTTCAATCCTCTTATTCATTTGCTAATATCCTGAAATTTTCTTAAAATTCTGTGTTTTTTAAGTTTTACTTTTTCCTTAATATATTTTTCCTTAATAAAAATTCGTTACGATGACTTTGTGTGTTCGTTACATACAGACATAATGTATTATAACATTATAACGTCATAACATGACATGGCACGTCATAAAATGGGCACAACCGGTCACAACATGGCATGACGTCAAAACCAGACATGTGTCACGTTATAACATAACGTTATAACATGGCATGACGGCATAACACGTCCCAACATGGCATGACGTCATAACCGGACATGTGACGTCATAACGTGTTATAACGTCATGACATGACACGTCATAACATGGAATGACGGCATAACACGTCACAACATGACATGACGTCATAACGTGTTATAACATGACACGTCACAACGTGTTATAACATATCATAACGTCATAACGTAACATGACATGTCATTACATGACATGCCATACATTGTTTGAAAGAACGTGATCCTGATCATAAATTACCAACGTAACCAAAACGTGACTAGACATACGTTGAATAGTAAAAATTCGGCCAAAAGTAACTAGCTAGAAATGATACAAATTCGACCAGAATTAACTATCACCTATTACCTGTTTAATTTTATGCGCTCCTGATCTAGCTTCATTTTAGATATCTGTGCTACCAAAGGTAGTTTTGACTGAATTTAATAATCTATCAGGAGTGCTTAGATAAGAAAATGAAGGGGGTATTTAATCATCAGGAGCACTAAAATTACACCTTTTTAAGTTTTATGCGCTTCTGGTATCGAAAACGCAATCTAGTTCCATTTTAAAGATCTATGCAACCCAAAGCAATATTACTTGAAACGCGAGGAGGTATTTAATGGACTATCAGGAGCATGGAATTTACACCTCTTCAGTTTTATGTGCTCCTGTTACAAAAAGCTCAATCTAACTCCATTTTACAGATCTATGCAACCCAAAGCAGTTTTGCTTAATTTTAGAATTCTGTCGGTATTAGGATAACAGAAACGCGAGGAGGTATTTAACGACCTATCAGGAGCACGGAAATTACACCTCTTAAATCTTATGCACTCCTGGTATCAAAAGCACAATCTAGCTCCATTTTCAAGATCTATCATGCAACCCAAAGCAGTTTTGCTTGATTTTAGAAATCTGTCGGGGAGGTATTAGGATAACAGAAACGCGAGGAGGTATTTAACGAATTATCAGGAGCACGGAAATTACACCTCTTCAATTTGATGCGCGCCTGCTACCAAAAAAGCGCAATCTAGCTCCATTTTAAAGATCTATGCAACCCAAAGCAGTGTTGCTTGATTTTAGAAATCTGTCGGGGGTATCAGGATAACAGAAACACGCGGAGGTATTTAACGAACTATCAGGAGCACGGAAATTACACTTCTTCAATTTGATGCGCGCCTGCTACCAAAAAAGCGCAATCTAGCTCCATTTTAAAGATCTATGCAACCCAAAGCAATTTTGCTTGATTTTAGAAATCTGTCGGGGGTATTAGGATAACAGAAACGCGAGGAGGTATTTAACGAACTATCAGGAGCACGGAAATTACACTTCTTCAATTTGATGCGCGCCTGCTACCAAAAAAGCGCAATCTAGCTCCATTTTAAAGATCTATGCAACCCAAAGCAGTTTTGCTTGATTTTAGAAATCTGTCGGGGGTATTAGGATAACAGAAACGCGAGGAGGTATTTAACGAACTATCAGGAGCACGGAAATTACACTTCTTCAATTTGATGCGCGCCTGCTACCAAAAAAGTGCAATCTAGCTCCATTTTAAAGATCTATGCAACCCAAAGCAGTTTTGCTTGATTTTAGAAATCTGTCGGGGGTATTACGATAACAGAAACGCGAGGAGGTATTTAACTAACTATCAGGAGCACGGAAATTACACTTCTTCAGTTTGATGCGCGCCTGCTACCCAAAAAGCTCAATCTAGCTCCATTTTAAAGATCTATGCAACCCAAAGCAGTGTTGCTTGATTTTAGAAATCTGTCGGGGGTATTAGGATAACAGAAACGCGAGGAGGTATTTAACGAGCTATCAGGAGCACGAAAATTACACCTCTTCAATTTGATGCGCGCCTGCTACCAAAAAAGCGCAATCTAGCTCCATTTTAAAGATCTATGCAACCCAAAGCAGTGTTGCTTGCTTTTAGAAATCTGTCGGGGGTATTAGGATAACAGAAACGCGAGGAGGTATTTAACGAGCTATCAGGAGCACGAAAATTACACCTCTTCAATTTGATGCGCGCCTGCTACCAAAAAAGCGCAATCTAGCTCCATTTTAAAGATCTATGCAACCCAAAGCAGTGTTGCTTGATTTTAGAAATCTGTCGGGGGTATCAGGATAACAGAAACACGCGGAGGTATTTAACGAACTATCAGGAGCACGGAAATTACACTTCTTCAATTTGATGCGCGCCTGCTACCAAAAAAGCGCAATCTAGCTCCATTTTAAAGATCTATGCAACCCAAAGCAATTTTGCTTGATTTTAGAAATCTGTCGGGGGTATTAGGATAACAGAAACGCGAGGAGGTATTTAACGAACTATCAGGAGCACGGAAATTACACTTCTTCAATTTGATGCGCGCCTGCTACCAAAAAAGCGCAATCTAGCTCCATTTTAAAGATCTATGCAACCCAAAGCAGTTTTGCTTGATTTTAGAAATCTGTCGGGGGTATTAGGATAACAGAAACGCGAGGAGGTATTTAACGAACTATCAGGAGCACGGAAATTACACTTCTTCAATTTGATGCGCGCCTGCTACCAAAAAAGTGCAATCTAGCTCCATTTTAAAGATCTATGCAACCCAAAGCAGTTTTGCTTGATTTTAGAAATCTGTCGGGGGTATTACGATAACAGAAACGCGAGGAGGTATTTAACTAACTATCAGGAGCACGGAAATTACACTTCTTCAGTTTGATGCGCGCCTGCTACCCAAAAAGCTCAATCTAGCTCCATTTTAAAGATCTATGCAACCCAAAGCAGTGTTGCTTGATTTTAGAAATCTGTCGGGGGTATTAGGATAACAGAAACGCGAGGAGGTATTTAACGAGCTATCAGGAGCACGAAAATTACACCTCTTCAATTTGATGCGCGCCTGCTACCAAAAAAGCGCAATCTAGCTCCATTTTAAAGATCTATGCAACCCAAAGCAGTGTTGCTTGCTTTTAGAAATCTGTCGGGGGTATTAGGATAACAGAAACGCGAGGAGGTATTTAACGAGCTATCAGGAGCACGAAAATTACACCTCTTCAATTTGATGCGCGCCTGCTACCAAAAAAGCGCAATCTAGCTCCATTTTAAAGATCTATGCAACCCAAAGCAGTGTTGCTTGCTTTTAGAAACCTGTCGGGGGTATTACGATAACAGAAACGCGAGGAGGTATTTAACTAACTATCAGGAGCACGGAAATTACACTTCTTCAGTTTGATGCGCGCCTGCTACCCAAAAAGCTCAATCTAGCTCCATTTTAAAGATCTATGCAACCCAAAGCAGTGTTGCTTGCTTTTAGAAACCTGTCGGGGGTATTACGATAACAGAAACGCGAGGAGGTATTTAACTAACTATCAGGAGCACGGAAATTACACTTCTTCAGTTTGATGCGCGCCTGCTACCCAAAAAGCTCAATCTAGCTCCATTTTAAAGATCTATGCAACCCAAAGCAGTGTTGCTTGATTTTAGAAATCTGTCGGGGGTATTAGGATAACAGAAACGCGAGGAGGTATTTAACGATCTATCAGGAGCACGAAAATTACACCTCTTCAATTTGATGCGCGCCTGCTACCAAAAAAGCGCAATCTAGCTCCATTTTAAAGATCTATGCAACCCAAAGCAGTGTTGCTTGCTTTTAGAAATCTGTCGGGGGTATTAGGATAACAGAAACGCGAGTAGGTATTTAACGAGCTATCAGGAGCACGAAAATTACACCTCTTCAATTTGATGCGCGCCTGCTACCAAAAAAGCGCAATCTAGCTCCATTTTAAAGATCTATGCAACCCAAAGCAGTGTTGCTTGCTTTTAGAAACCTGTCGGGGGTATTACGATAACAGAAACGCGAGGAGGTATTTAACTAACTATCAGGAGCACGGAAATTACACCTTTCAATTTGATGCGCGCCTGCTACCCAAAAAGCTCAATCTAGCTCCATTTTAAAGATCTATGCAACCCAAAGCAGTTTTGCTTGATTTTAGAAATCTGTCGGGGGTATTAGGATAACAGAAACGCGAGGAGGTATTTAACGAACTATCAGGAGTACGGAAATTACACCTCTTCAATTTGATGCGCGCCTGCTACCAAAAGCGCAATCTAGCTCCATTTTAAAGATCTATGCAACCCAAAGCAATTTTAATTTTAGAAATCTGTCTGGAGTATTAGGATAACAGAAACGCGAGGAGGTATTTAATGGCGTATCAGGAGCACTGAAATTACACCTCTTTAGTTCCATGTGTTCCTGATACTGAAAGCAATCTACATTTATTTTAGAAATCTATGCAACTAAAATCAATTTCACTTGAAATCAAGTGAAATCTATCAGAAGTATTAGGGATAACAGAAACACCAGGAGGTATTTAATTAATTACTGGGAGCATTGAAATTGCAGAAATATAAGGAGGTATTTTGTCAAATTACTATTAAATTTACTTTCCAACTTCCTAGCACAAATCCTGAATAAGGACTCGAACTTTTCATGACTAATACTAGAGTAGTTTGTACGTAGACACTCGATGCACATTTCACCGACCAAGTATGCAGTATCTGGAGATGAATTTGATGGTTTCAACAATCAAAACTAATAGATTTAATCATCTCCCGACGATGTAAACTTGGTTGGCGAAATGCTCGGCGATTTTCATCTGTGTAGCAGCAAGTATGGAAGAAAAAAAACTTTTACAGGTTTAATTTAATTTATTTATTAAAAATACATAGTAGCAATAGAACGAAAGTATATCGTGAAACAAAAATATTTGAGCACACAATCAAATACACTTTTGGACTGCAACTACCTTGGTAGCTGCAATTATAACAATTAATTAAATACATGTAGGCACATTCTCACTAACCAGCAACAGACCAGTTCTGGAAGGATTTAAATAGGAAATGTTTGGATGTATCTCAATGCAAATAAATTGTATCTAGATTTATAGAAACTAATTCGAGGTAGGATAGACTAAGAAACGCCACTTGAAAGCAATTGCTGCTTGACGATAATGAAGGGAACAGTAAATAATTTTATGGCCGTTACTTTCGGTCCCGATTAAACGTTAACGGTGGGTCAAACCAATTCAGTTACCATGGAAACAATTGTACTTAAAGGGCCGGTTTATCAGTGCGCGGTTAAGCACTTTATCCTACAGCTAAATTAACTAGAAGTTTAGAATGTGAAGTTGAATATTGAAATGTTTATAGAAGCACATTCTAAACTTCTAGTTAATTTAGCTGTAGAATAAAGTGCTTAACCGCGCACTGATAAACCGGTCCTCAGTGATTTGCCAGACGGTTAAAGTTTAATCGGGACCGAAAGTAACGGCCCTTAAAGTTACAAAGTACTGAATGGAAGTGAAGCGTCACTTTAAAGTCGCAGTACAGTCGTGACTACCACAAATTGCATGTTGTAACGACCCATTTTCAGCCAATGATTAAAAATTATTTATTTAACCTAATTTGTCGTATATATGTCCTTAATAAAAATACCTTACGGTGGCACTGTATGTTCATTACCAACACTAACATGTTTTGAATTGTATGCACTTGAGCACTGCATTTAAGGTTACAGGATTATATCATCTTCCGAATTTCAAGATTAACGGTTAAGTAATGATTCAGCGCACAAAGTAGGGATTCGAGATTAATCGGGACAATGGCAAGGAAGCGAGAAGGAGCGAGTGGCTTGGTGAATTTTACCAGCTGATATAATTTTCCTCCCATTAATTTCATGGTAAAGTGTAAAGTGCTTTGTTTGTTCGTAATTAACTTTCTTTTCTGTAATTTGAAAACAAGTAACGACTTCCTCGGCCCAAGGGATTGAAATCAACTGATGTCCATTTTGGTGTTACTTTTTTTTTTCTAGTAATAGCAAGGTCATTCCTAGGATGTCATAACATGTCAAAACACTATATGACATGTCATAACATGTCATCACATGACAACATGTCATAACACGACATGACATGTCATGACGTCATGCCGTGTTATGACGACATAATATGTCACATTTCGTAACATGTCAAGACATGACATAACTTGTCATAGCATGTCATGGCATGACAACATGTCATTACATGACGTGACATAACGCGTCATAACTTATTACGACGAGATCCCACGACCTGACATGTCATAACGTGTAATGACGTGTTATGTCGAGCATAATCACTATTAGTACAAATATTCCCTTCAAGTTAGGAAATATTTTTAGAAAGTTTTCCCACAGTTATGAGACCTGTAAAAAGTGAAGTATTTGGGTTGTCCAAACATGATTTTCACCTCCCGCAGTTCTAAAAAAGGGTGGTTTTTGAGAAATATATATATATATATATATATATATGAATTTTAGCGTTTTTTCGTCTTTTTCTCTATTTTGAGGAAAAACTATGCATTTTGGTGAAAAATATCAAAAGAGCAAAGTAGTAGAGCATACAATTTCCTATACATTTTGTCTCTACCTTTTTTTTTTTCGAATTCCGCTTTAGTTTCGCCGCTAGAGGGTGCGAGAGAAGTAAATATACATATAGACTTTTGCGCCTTTTGTTAGATTTTGAGCCAAAATTATGCATTTTTATGAAAAATTACATGAGATCAAAGTTGTAGAACATAAAATTCACTATTTTTGGGTGTTTTCTAGTTTTTTTTTTTTTTTCATAAAAACATATAGATATTTTATGTTCTACAATTTGGTCTCATGTAATTTTTCATAAAAATGCATAATTTTGGCTCAAAATCGAAAAAAAGTCCATATGTATATTTATTTCTTTCATGCCCTCTAGCGGCGAAACTAAGTGGAATTCGAAAAAAATTGTAGAAACAAAATTTTATGCTCTACAACTTTGCTCTCTTGCTATTTTTCACCAAAATGCATAGTTTTTCCTCAAAATAGAGAAAGACGAAAAAATTCATATACAATATGTATATATTTCTCAAAAACCACCCTTTTTTAGAACTGCGGGGGGTGATTAGATAACCCAAATACTTCTAGCAAAATGCCCATATTATCTAGTAGAGGAGTCTATACACATCCGTTTTCAACCATTTTCTGAAAAGTTTTCCTCAACCTTTGGGGAGGCCGGTTCTATTGGCCCCCCCCCAGATGAATTTTCTAGCTGCGCTACTGCTTTTTCATATTATTAATGTCAAAATTGACAAACGTTATTTAGTCAAGTTATAATATTATTTGAAGCCCTAATTTGACAGCATATATTTTTGTATTTTATACAAAAAAATGTCTGATTCCGGTTCAGATATACCAAGCGATATAGAAAAAGCTGCAAGAAATACTGTTTTGTCATTAATTCCTGAGAAATCAAAAGCGAAATATGATTTAGAACATGAAAAGTTTGAAAAGTGATGCAAAGAAAAGAAGGTAAATCGTGTTAATGAAAAACTTAAAACAAAACAAACTGTATTGTAAATATTTATAATTAAAAAAAAAATTCTATAAAGTTGAATTTTTAGTCGAATAAACATTGTTTCTTTTTCTTTTTGAGAGTAGTATATTTTTCTTAATTGATGATATAACGAACTTTTCCTCACCAGTTAGGTAAAGTTTAACTTTTCGTAACTGGTGATGAAAAGTTGGACGTTTTGGCACTTACGTCAGTTTTGAAAAGTGTCATTTTATAGGTCAAAATTAGAAAAATTATATTTTTTCTACTCCCATACTTTAATTCGTTTATTAGACATTCCCTACCTGTACTTTAATGAGATTCGTTAAGATACAAGTTTATAACCAATAGAAATACGACACACAGCAATATTCTGTCAATATCAACTATTTAGAGAATATTATTTAGGTATTATGCAAATCACAACTTACACACTTTTTTATTTATTATGAAAATACCTACTTTCTGTATATTGCCTTGAACATCTGATAGATCTAAAATTTATCAATTTTGACAAGTCACACTTGCTGTTTACCTAGCAAATTTTCGAACTTTGTGCTTCTTGCAAATAAAATCAGTGAACATGTGTGATAGTGAAAGTGAAATTGAAATAATAATCCATATTTCCTAAATTGTAATCTATAATTAATAAAATTTAGAAATAGTGTTAATTTCCTATTTTATTATGACGTCATAGAAAAATTAGTGTATGCAACTCACATTCAATGGCCATTAAGACACTCGCATTCATTATGACACGCTTGTGTCGTAATAGCCATCATTAAATGGTCATTACATAATATACTATTTAAATTAAATGAAATAAACAAATATAAAAATGATTGGCTATAAGTTGGGAGCATTTTTTCGCATTTTTTGCACCTTTTTACTTGATCACAATATCTCACGTAATAGTCGTGCAAAGTTCAATGGGTACTCGCTTCTTTCGCCATGAAATAGAAAAAAAAAAGAGTTGTACACTTTTTAGGGAATATTACATTGCTTATAACACAAAAAGTGAAGAAAACGACTTATTTTGCCATTTTCAATTGCTTTCCACCTTGAATTAGTTTCTGCAAATCTAAGTACATTTTACTTAAGTCAAAATACTCCTGAAAATGCAGAAAACACTTGCTAGTTCATTCGATTTTAAGCCTCCCAGAATTGGCCTTAGACTAATAAAAGAATAGATAAAATAATTTAAAATAAATACAAAATCGTAAAGTTAGTACCCGTCTATATCGATCAATCCACCGTTACGCCCACTCCACCCAAGTTAGTAACCGCCACTTGGAACCCCCTCAAGCTCAAAATTTCCATGACCTTTTCTATGACGGAAGCTTCAACATAAGGCGGAACCAGGCAAGTCGCATACCCTCCACCCCCGGCACCAGTCAGCTTCCCATGAAGACCGTTCTCCGCCAAGACATAAATTGCCTCGTCCAGTTTCAAGTGGGAAACACCCAGCGAGCAGAGCAGATTATGGTTTATCGACACCAGCCTGCCGAGCTCCTCGTAGTGGTCCCTCACCATGTCGATAACTCGATTATCTCCATCTGACAAGGCGCACAGCGACGAGATATGATGCAGGGCCATAAATGCAACGTCCTCCATCGCGTTCAGTATGTTGTTAGTCAAGTCAGGGTAGCGTTCGTGTAGGCGTATCACCTTCGACACTTGCTTCTTGGTCTCTCGGGGAACGTTAGTGTTTATCAGCATGATCCTGAACTGACAAGTGATTTCTAGCAGTTTCGGCGCTAAGCCCTTGCGGAATTCCACCATGGAGCCGTACGTGCAAATGGTGTTGTCTATACCTGAAAGAGAAAATGATTTATAGATATTTTCTTGGGCTGTTTTAGTGTTCATGAACAAACACAAAAATGAGCATGAAATGGAAATAACTCGACTCACCCGATGGTGTACCATGAACGACCTTCTCCGCACAAAACGCCCAATTGCAGATCATATCCAGCTCCCTCCTACTGAAAGTGCCCGTGTCGACGTCCCACTGGCACGGCATGTAGCCCGCCTTGGAAAAGTTCGAGGGGTTCCCCTTCAATTTGACGTACTGCACCAAAGCGGCAGCGAAACTAACCAAGAACGATGCCGAGCTACCTGTGCCAGCTCCGATATTCAATTCGGTATGACAGATGCACATCATCGAGCTTAAGTCGATGTTGACAGAGCCAAGGATGCCAGCCAAAAGATAAAACATGGATTTCAGCGACATCTGCTGGACAGAGTTGAGAGAAATGGTACCGGTGGTGTAACTTAGGAAATTTTCGGCTCTGTCCACCAGGGACTCGTGATGGATCAGGTCGATGCGCTCCCAGCTGAATTCCTGTGAGTTTTCTGTCAGAGGCAAGGGCTGGTCCAGGAGGTATTCTTTAAGTTTCTGCAAAAACACATTTAACAATTCAATGATCGAACGTCAATCGTATGTTTAATGTGTAAACTGTTAGTGTTAGATACTGTCATGTCATATACATCCATTTCATTATGTAATAGCAGCTTTTGCTCATTTATAACGCCATTTCATTCTTTTTAGATCTATGTAAGACTAAATTTTTTGAAATAAAGTGTTTTTCTATTCTATTCTATTCTATGGTTTAAATGTTATATAAAAATCAAAAAAATTGTTATTACATATAAAAAAAAATCATATTGTTTTTCATTATTAGAGTGAAATTACTTAGAAAAGATAACATCGTCATAGAATGCGCAGAGACCAATATTCGTTACCGCGTGCTCGTTACCTAGGTAACGATCTTATTTTTACAGCTGCATGGGCATCGCACTGAGTATTACCATTAATATTTAAATAAAAAATGGATGGCACGGCACTGAAATTATGCCAACTGTTATACGTAATGCGCGAAGCTGTGGCATATGTTATCTTCTCTAAGTAATTTCACTCTACAAAGATGCTCAAATTTCTTTTGTCCGCTTTAGAGAAAATTCCATCTGCCATATTAGTCCACGCAAATTAGACATTTTAGAAAAAATAATTTATAAAGTAATATTTAAGATGCGTACTCCAGATAGCCGGTTTTTCACTTTTATCTTGTAAACTATTCGTCGGAAGAGAAAAAAGCATAGAAAATAAAAAAATTGTCATTGAATTCTGCATAAAAAAATGTTCTATTAACCTTGTAGCTTATCCTCACCTATTTCGCGCTAACAGCGTCTGAACAAAGGGATAGTTTGAAGCGCACAGGTAAAAATCAATCCTATTCCAAGTTTCACAGCAAATATCTTAAAACCGGTTACTTTAACAAAAAAAAATGCTTAAAAATGAATTTATAGAGCAGAATTCTCTCTATAAGATGCATGAATAGCGAGTTTTGACGCAAGTGATTTTTATTTATTTTCCATTTTTTTTTCACAGATGCGTTTATAATTACGTAAAATATGTACAATAAATGGTTTATTATTGATTGTTTATAACAAAAAAAAAACAGTGATCGTACAGACTGAACAAATAGACTTTGCAGTTTTTAGTATAAAAAGCATGTTGCAAAAGGTTTCCGATGATTTAATTATCGTAGGTTCCCGGATTTTGCAGTTTTTAGGCGATACAAGGCGGGTTAGATAAAAGCATGTAGAAAAAATCAGTAAATTGCAATGCATGAAGTATTAAGTATATTATAATGTACTATCACGATACTAACCTGTAAGTCATAAGTATAAGAGAAATTTATGAGAGGCAATTCTATGACGACAAGATCTGGCGCACTGATTTCCAGCAATTTTAATTTAGTTCTAAGACCCAAACTGGCAGCCAAGGCCAGTTTTCCATACACGACTGAGTGTTCTCCATGTAAGATGACTTTGCCAGGGGCGGAAACGTTAACCTCTAAACCTACAATAAAGTAAAATGATAATCAAAGTGTTCTTAAGTCCAGCAAATAGTTCTGTTAGACAATAAAGTTTATTATTATTTTATATTAAATACAGTGTGCTTGTTTCTTTACCTGTTGGTGTAATGTTAGGCGGCAAGCAGCCTCCATTATGTATACCGTTGGACATCTTATTTTTGCTCCTCCCACTGCTCAGGGGTGAAGGTTTTTTGTGAAAAAGCGTGGATGGTCTTCAGCTCTTCTTGCAATACACTATTGACCAGCCTATGGTAAAAGAGAAAACAATTTGCATTAATGAGGGATATATGTATACACAGCAAAAATAAATATTTTGCTATAGGAAACCGCAAAACGTGAATTATGGTGAACAAACGCTCTTAGATCGGTATTTAACTCCCTTACCATTTACTTTAAAAAAAAACGTTTATTCAATGTTTAGTGTAATGTCACCCTCAAAGAACAATGCTGAAAAAAGGTATTTTTGCCCATTCTGACAAAACTGCAGAAATAGTGTTTTTCGACTAATTTTTGGTTGCTAACAATAATGCCATATTCTTGTATTGAAATGAGGGCAATATGGCCAAATAACAAAAACACCATTGGACGAGCTTATTTGTGCACCTACTTGAATTTAAAAAAAGAAAAAACAGATTGATACGATCAGATCGATTAGATTTGAAGATATGGCAGTGTAAATTTTAAAAAACACGATTTTTACAATCAATCAATTTCTCAAGTTTTTTCGAAACAAAAAATATCTGTACCACGAAAAACTATCGTAAATAGCCATTTCTTATGTAGAATTGTTCCTTTATAAAAACTATAAGGTCTGGTCTGGTTCTACGCTAATATTTTTTTTCTCGAGAACAGAGAGATTTTTTGGATTTAAAATGTATGCTAGCACTGTGGCGTCTCCTGATGTATGATGTCACGCATTGTTTGCGCGCCTAAGGAATTTATTCAAAATTTAATGTTGAATACCATCTGTAAAAGAAAAAGTAAGAAAAAATCCTTTACAAATTGTGTCTTGCATTAAGCAAAGATTCTAAAAATGCTAAAATTATATTTTGTGCAAGAAGCTTATTACTCATCACTACAAAGAATGATAAAGAGAATATTGTATCAGGAACTTTAATAAGCCCCAGTAGACAATTTTCAATATTTGCGTCTAAAATCAACTTACTATTAAACTATTTTCTATACTTTTATCTAATCTTACACGTAAAAAATATCTCTGAAGATTCTATTCTTGATAAGGCTATTGTAATCTGTGTCTATCGTAAAATTAATAACTTCTTACCTGTGACGTTGCAACAGGGGCTTCCCTTTGAATTTATCTGATACAATCACACAAGAGAACTTGCCACCACAACCATCTGATTCATCTACAACTTCCTGCAATGAAAGGGGACACAAAAATAAATTAAATGTTTACGTTATCACATATTTATTATAAATAGACAAGAGATAAAAAAAACAGCAGGAAAGGTATGGTAAATAATAAACACAAAAATATGCATAACAAAACCAGTACAGTATAAATAGTTACATAATATACACTCATATCTTGTATCTTTGAAATACAATCTTTGTTATTGTACAAAGATAAAAATTTATTTTGCAAATGTTTGTTTGTAGGTGGATTCATTGTTAAGATGGAATTTTCGATAAACTATCAGAAGATTGATACTGCCGAACTTATGCTTTACAAAAAAACCCTAGAGAGGTGGTGCACTTTGAGACTATTGTTGCATTGTCGAAATCAAATCAAAATATATGTTATTGTCAGGAAGAAAGCATTTTCTCATTGATAGAAAGAAGGGAACAAATAAATGAAATCCTTAACTATTGTCTGTTCACCATATAACGTGGTTATTTTCTGAAAGAGTCCCCAAAAAGAAACAAAAAGTATAGACTATTTTATAAAAAACTATATTTCAAAAGCAAAATTCGTAAATCAACTAGACTTTTGAAGAAAAAAAACTAACTATTTAACAATAAAATTTTTGAAAAGATAAATAAACCGGTAGAGCATTGAGATAGACAGGTGCGGACAAATAAAAATGTGCTAACGATAATAATATTCTACAAATAAATATTAGATAAAAGGTACATACATAGAGATAGATATAAACATAATACAATAACAAAATATAATTCGTAAAAACGTAAGAAATGGAAGATTGGAAATTGGCCAATTCCGAGTATTATAATTATATAAGATAAATTTAAACATTAAAAACGAATAATTCATCTGCCTAATATAAGAAAAACTATAAACAAACTGCTTAAGAATGAATAACTATAAAGTGTGTCCCCGGATGGAGTTGACGAGGAAAAACATCTCTATTATTGATTTTACGATGAAAAGTCATCCTTTATAAAAAAATCTGCTTGTGGAAAAAATGAATTTACCATATAAAAATCTTAGATCAGATGTACGTAGATGTACGGGTGTTAATAAATTAAGAAAACATCAAAATGCCACAAGAAAGAAGTACCTTTATTTATTATTTTGGACAAAATGTTTATAAAACAAAGTTGTTTATAATCCAAAATAAAGCCTAAATACAAATTATGAAGTCTAAATTTTGACTTTTACATTTATGTCAACTTACATTTTTTTTTCAAACATTAACATAACAATATAACATTAACTTCAACGATTGTGGAAAAACAATTTATTCTACATAGCCTCCTCCAACCTCAACACATTTCTCCATCCTTTTAATAAATCCACCATAGACCTTACGAATGACTGAGGATACATTCACTTCATTCACCACGTCTTGTATTCGCGCTTTTAGTGTTTCTCGATCATGCTGCTGGTCATCTGCATAAATTTTCTGTTTTAAAACACCCCACAGAAAAAATCCATTGGTGTAAGGTCTGGTGATCTTGCAGAAAAATTAATTGGAGCATATCTTCCCATCCATCTGGCTCCGGATCTGTCAACCACTGCTGTACCAAAACTGAGGAATGAGCTGGGCAACCATCTTGCTGCCAAAAAATGTTCCCCTTACTTCCAGTTGCAGAGTGTTTATAAATGGCAATAGTTTTCCAAGTTTTCCAAAAGGTCCAAATAAACATGCTGATTTAAATTTTCTTCTAAGAAATATGGACCAACGGTTCGATCATAAAAAATCCCACACCATACATTCACTTTTTTATAACGCTGACTTCGTTTGTGAATGACACTCTTTGAATTTTCAAAAGCCCAATAACGACTGTTTTGTGATGAAACGCGGCCATTGGTACAAAATGTTGCTTCGTCAGTAAAAAAAAAAAAAAACATTCTGTGAAAACTTCTATCTAGGTAATTCTCACCGACCCATAAACAAAAATCCAATCGCTTCTCTTCATCTCCATTTTCAAGCGTATGTCTGAACCTTGGCTTAAATGGTCGAATTTTGTTTTCCATATAAATTCTCTGTAAATTACTTTTACTTACTTCCAATCTTTGTGAGCGTTTCCGTAAAGATAATTTTGGGTTTTCTATTACTAAATTTATTGCCAAAAGTGTTGCCGCATCGTCTTCATTGTACTTTTTCTTGGGGTTTTTGACATCCAATACAGATCTAGTTTCATTGAATTTTTTTACAAGTTTGCGCAATGATTGGCGCGATACCGCTGTGTTAGGGAACTTTTGGTGGAAAAGGTTAATTGCATATTGATAAGAGATGTCTCCAATCCCATAACATTTGATCAAATAAATTCTTTCTTCACTAATAAATGCAGATGTAAGATAGTAGTAATATTTTACACAATGTCACAATGACGTCTGTCAGTTCAATATTATCGACAGCACACTCTGACAAACAAAAACATAAAAGTCAAAATACAGACTTCATAATTTGTATTTAGGCTTTATTTTGGATTATAAACAACTTTGTTTTATAAACATTTTGTCCAAAATAATAAGGTACTTCTCTCTTGAGGCATTTTGATGTTTTCTTAATTTATTAACACCCGGTACATCTGATCTAAGATTTTTGTATGGTAAATTCATTTTTTCGACAAGCAGAATTTTTTATAAAGAATGACTTTTCGTCGTAAAATCAATAATAGAGATGTTTTTCCTCTTGTCAACTCCATCCGGGGACACACTGTATATTACCAAGAATTATGCATTCCAAAGCAAGGTAATAAACGTAACTAAATCGTTCAAAATTTTGTGTTTCTATATGCACAGTATACATTTTACAAAAGTTATTTAAAGATATATTTACATGAGTATTAAACAACAAAAACATAGCACTCGCGAAAACTATTCCGTCTGTTTGTTTACTCAAACAATAGGTAGATAAAAGTTATAACCATTCCACAGTCTAGTGAGACTCAAAGTTAAAAGAAACACACTTCACTACTGGTGAAAATGTTGAGAAGCCGGCAACAAGATACTGTGAATCGTCGATAACCAAATGAAGGAAAATAAATATTCATGTACTTACAACAGCTGCTGAACACTATAGGAATTATTGCAGCACCATATAAATTGGCATCAGTTGTATTCACCATCAAATACAAAATTATACCCTTTTACGCATAGTAAACACCGACACTATAAGATCCTTTAGTATTAACTACTCATAAAGCAAACATAATTATTTTACCAGATTTTCATTAACTCAACTCGTATTTACGGAACAAATGATGTTAATATTTTATTTTAACTATTAGTTAAGATTCACCATTATTAGTTAAATAACACTATAAAACAAATGCAGGGCTCAAATTTTTAACCACTATTGCCACTTCGCGAGCACAAAGGTCGCTTCGGAAGTGAATACTAATTCTCGGTTTTATATTATCCCGATTCGCACACTACCTTCTAGGCCAAGCATCCACATTATGTCATAACCCTGCACGCTTGTTGGAGGAAAAACTCCACGTTGGTGCTTATACCTGTTATTTACCACGAGAATGTAGAATGTTAAAAATGTCACCTCATAAGCAAGAGGTCCGACAGGGCCGGCATTAAATCTTTTTGGTAAAAAAATAACAAATTAGATAATTTTGGTAATGAAGATATAAAATAATGTAATTTAACGGATTTTAATGAAAATTTACGAGTACTTAAAAAGTTGACCATTACAACCAAGCTCTGAGACCACGACAAAACAAATATATGTGATGTCACTGTTGTCAAATGCAAATAAATGTCAAATGCAACCAATGATAGTAGTGTCATCAGCAAATAAGGTGAACTCTTCTTTAAGACCAATTTCAGTCAAGTCGTTAATATATAATAAAAATATTATTGGGCCAAGAACAGAACCTTGAGGCACTCCATAACTTACAAAAAAACTTGTTGGATGTTAATGGTACAGTTTGACAAATAAGACCAAAACCAGTTCAAAATATTGCGTCTAAAACCATAGTGTTCAAGTTTCTGTAACAATACTTCGTGCTTGCAATCAAAGGACTTTGACAAGTCACAGAATATTGATGCAGCACACTCTCAATCATTGATTTCAGTGTATCCACCTTTAAAAATGAAAATATAGCATCATTAGTATTTTTACTTCTTTGGAAACCAAATTGGTGACTACAAACTTACAGGATATTTTACTAATTTTTCAATAATTATTAGCGAATTGGGACAAAAGTTAGTAGGATCGTTCTCATACAATTTAAGTTTTACATCTGCAATACCACCAAAACAAACACAGAAAAAGTGGTCAATAATAACTTTATTTACAAATACAACAAAATAACAATGAAATGGTCAAATACAATAATATTGCTTACTTTATTACATGACAATAATACTATTGTACAAATTGTATGCAAAATCTTAAAAGAATATTAACAAAAATAGAAAAACTAAGCAACTACGAGCTCTTCACTTTAACATTCTTAATATCCTCAAACTGTTGCGGTATCCGCAGCTGCTTGACGTTAAAATAAACGAAGAACCCAATGAAATGTGCGCAGGAATAGACTGAAATTAAAAGTGGGAACAAGTCTGGATACCTGGCTGGAGGATTGAAAACCAATGTAACCAAAAACAAAACCAGACACCCAAGCAGAGACAAAAACATGGCAAAGTGGAAAACGAGCGTTCTCAAGGCATCAGAGTTTTTGATAATTTGCTGATATGTCATTTTCAATATATCTTTCTTGTATTCCATATCCAACAGAGTAGCAAACAGGCTCCTGTAATACTCTGCTAACCCGTCTTGGGTGTTTAGAGAGCTACGATATGCGTGCTCTATAGATATCCTGAAAGACACCATATAAAACACTGACAGAGCGATAAACGCCACAGCTAGCCCTTCTTTCAAGAACAGGGGTATCATACTAAATACAGACATACACAAAAACCAGAAACATACAAATGGAGCGAAGGGGAAGTACATCAAAACTGGTATCGCTACGAGCAGAATACTCTTCTCGTGTGCCTGAAAACTAAACAAGAAAAATGCTAGGGAAGAATTGATCAAAGCTAGGACAAACTTCCTTAAATTAGGCCTTAAAAATAGATCGACAGAGGACGGAAACAGAGCCGACAAAGTTGTGAAAAGGCATATCCTCATCATCTGGTAATTGTCGAACCTTGTCTTAAACTTGAAAACAACATTTAAGGCACACCAGACATTAGCTACTTTGTCCTCAAAGACACCTCTGGCTATTGGAAACAGTCTTTGCAACACTTGTAGTAGATCGTCTAGATTAGAAGAAAAAGGATACCAAATAATTACAAACATTACGATGACAGTTACACCAATTTTCACTAGCCTTAAAATGCCCCAAAAGGAGCTCTGTCCTGGTTTGGGTACGCACGTACTGAGAAGGTATAAAAAGAAAGGCAATGCATGATAGAGCTCCATTTGCTTGTAATTCAACGCTAGGCAGAAGAAAATCGACGCAAGCACATTTTTCTCATTCAGCAAAAAAGTTGTGGCGAATATCGCAAAGGCTAACGATATACAATTGTACTGAAAGTGGCCGTGGTCGATTAAAATAATACCCGGATACAGCAATGCTAGAATAATCGACAGAGAAGTGCTCATAGGCTTGATTTCGTTTAGAGTCTTTGACAATTTTTGCTTTCTTTTCTTAATTTCATTGTCCTGGGTTTTTCCTAATTTAACAGTCGTTTGGTAATACAGAATAATGGCAGGAATGAATAAGAGAATATCACTAATAAGCACTGTGAACCGCATGAAGACCTTGTGGGTGTCACTCTCGTAGCCTCTTGAATCATGTAGCTTGGTAAAGTTTTCATTGATAAAGCTGGCCACTTTTCCACACAAGTACATGTGATACGCAGTTAGAGGAGGGTAGTCAAGACCCCAGTAGTTTAAATCATTATCCGAACTGTTGGTATACCATTGGTTTATTGGTAGGTTGGTAGTTACTTCCATCCAGTGTCGCTGTGCTTCATAATCACCATACATAGGTGGTGTGGCTTCACCCGAATAGGGGTGTAAACTAGTGCAGCTTCTCAGTAAAATAGCCAATAAAGTTCCCAATATAACCAGCCATGCTTCACAGCTTATTTTACAATTCATGTTTAACTTTATCAACTGTAGTAACGTCACAACTATTATTTATTTATTTTAGGCCTGAATAACACGATCTTTTAAAATACATGCTGTCTAAATCATTTACATCACAAAACTTCCCCAACTAACATCATATTTAAATAATTCTTGATTTCATTGATACACAATCATTTTAACTTTCAAAATGATTACATTCGTGGTTTATATGGTTTTTCGAGAACGTTAATCGAGGATTTAAGCTGTTTTTAAGGCTGATGTGGCAGCAAAATGCCGAATTTGTGAAATCGATTTTAACAGGTTAGGTTTTTTGACAGATTTACATCAACTCATCAAGTCTAGCAAAATTTTATTTACTTACCACATGCGAAGCCTGCAATTCTTTAATCAACTTGGATTTTATGTGGTCTTCTGTGTAGGTCATAGTATTAACGGTAATTTGTATTAGTTAATAACACCTCCCGAAATGCTGCATAAAAAATTGTAAATATTCACAATTTATAACATCTTTCCACATCGACATCTATTGGGCGATAGATGAACTAGGTACTCCATGTAATAACAGTAGTGAGAAGAAGTTTTCTCTACACCTCAGAATAAGGAAATAGTAGTAGTTCTCTTTTCTGTTTGATGAATTTTTTTAGCCAATTCATAAACCAGATTTTCTACGTTTATACCAATAATTTACATAGAATTCCAGCAGAATAATTAAATACTCATTTATTTTTTCAATTTTTGTTTAATTTCTTTTTTGTTTTATTTTAGAAGACAAACTTAACATTTTTAATTTCATAATATTTCATGTTGACTTTGAGGTGCTCTGTGCTCTGTCGGTAAGGTGTGACATGTGAAGTTAACATTTAATTTTAAAATTAATCGAAGAATAGTAAGAAATGTGACATAAATCAATTGTAAAACTGGAAAAGGAGAGATTAATTTGCATAAGAAGAGATAAATGTTTCTTTATTATTAGTAAAAAGTGTAATTTAGAGTAATTGGAGGTTATGTCAATTTCTCCAAACATGTCTGATCCGCAAGAAAGAAGACAATTTACAACCGAAGAGTGGTCATATTTAACTAAATACTTCGTGGGAAACAACTATAGGTATAGAGAAAATATAATAATTCCGAAAAGTTTGGGGCCGGTGCAAATTAAAACAAATGAGGAGAAAATGGTCGAGTCGTTCTTCGAGAGTTGTCTTTTTAAGTCTGTTATGAGCTGTGTTGTAGGTAAACAGCTATGTGATTTTTTAAAATCGAATAAAACTAACAGATTTAATCCTCAGGTTATGGTTTGGGGGCAGCGATAGGTCTTTTCTCGTCCAGTATGGGACCTGCATCGGTAACCGATACTGCAGAGCCGCAAACAGCACGGCAAGTTTTTAGAGAAATGAAAGCCACCACACTAGGATATGCCAAGAACTTTGCGCTTATTGGTGCTCTATTTTCAGGCGTAGAATGTACAATAGAATCGGTAATTGGGTTATGCTATATCTGTATATTTTGTATATCCATGTGTTTTTTTAGGCGAGAGGTAAATCAGACTGGAAAAATGGTACTTATGCGGGGGCAGTCACAGGAGGACTTATTGGTTTGAGAGGTACGAGTATAATGAGCAGAGCGCTACCTTCACTATATATTTTACACAAGTCAAATACACGGAAGCATAATGTGTAAAATTTGTAATAAATTATAAAATAAGGTAACAAATAGGTACGCAGATACACAAAAATAGCAATACATAATTAAATTATCTGTGACTCCAGCCATAGAGGAATGGCACGTATAAGTAGTAGGTCGTTCCTGCTCCTCCGTCATTCTCCGGTTTTTAATAATTCATTGTATATCCCTTTGTTATGCTCTAAAGCTTGTTGGATAGGGTTAGTGCGATGATCGTGGCGAACCGCGACCGGCTGGTAAAGTCACATTGTTTTGAGCCTTTCAACTCTTGGAACTCCAAGAGATATCGTTGCTACCTTCGACTAGAAAGGATACAGATAGAGATGTTCAGGCATAATCCCCCAGATGGTAGCTTTGCACCACTGCCCGCTCAAGCGAGTGCGGTGCGTGAACCAAATATCCAAACCTGCGGTTCCTCTCGTACTGAGCAGGATTACTATGGCAACGACGAGTCATCAGTAGAGTAAAACTAACCTGTCTCAACAGTCTAAACCTAGCTCACGTTCTCTATTAGCGAGTTCTTCTTGGTTTACTTTCGTTGTCACATTATATTGGCTTTGTGGAACAATGTTCTGGTTAACGACCTGTTCTGTTGTGGATGGTGGTGGGATGTAGTATGCAGGTAACAGTTGGTATGTGTTCCCTTTCTGTAGACTCCATGGGATAGCCTATCATTGCTTGATCGTTTCACCGATACACGTAAAAAAGTCAAAACTTCCTCTTGCTCGATCTCCTTCGTAAACTTGATATTTGCTGGCGTATCAAGTTCTAGCCAATTCATAGGTTGGTGATCCACGTGCTGAGGATTGCTCTCAAAGGATTTCCAGGTTTGTGTATCGTTGGCAGTCCATACAGTCGTAGTGGTGCAGTTTCACTCGGTAGCAGGCAACTTTGTTCTACTCGGATCAATGAATTCTTAATGGCTGCCCTCATTTGTCGTTCAGTTCTTGATGTTGGATCCCTTTCCAGCAGAGACATAACATTTTAAAAATTCGTTGATATCATAGAATGTCTCTTTTTTTATATAAAATCCTTCATTACACGTTTATCTCACCCCGGAGAAGTTTCTAACATGTAAAGAAAGTTAAAAAATAGGAAGTTATAAAATACGACCAAAATAGTTATAAGCCATTTTGAATTTTAATCTGTTACGTAGTTGAGTTTTATGTTAAACTCATTTCTAGTATTATAATTATGATTAGTGTCCTTTGTGCAGCCATGTCATGCAGAGTTCTATCTCTTTGCTACTGAGAAAAGTACCTACTGACATAAATTGTAGTACTTATATCTGTTTTGTAAATATAAATGAACGATTTTGTTAAGCTACTTACTAGTTATGTGGTGCAAGGATAGATATCACCACATCCTGAAATGTGAATTAAAGTAGGCTTGCACAAAAAAAATACACGTTCTAACACATGACGTGTTTGAAAAATTTGTGACCCAATATAGAAATGGCGCTTGAATCGCCAAATTTTTTCATGTAGTTTTAAATCTAAATCTTATTTTTTTTTTTTCAGCTGGTGTCAAAGCTGGTATCCTAGGGGCAGCTGGCTTTGCGGCATTCTCAACGGCCATAGACTACTACATGCACTCTAGATTTTAAATAGCTCTTAAATACGCAATCGTAGGGTGATTTTTTAAAGTAATATTTTGCGTACATTATGACGATTTTCGATTAATTCAAATTTCTGTTAGAATTGACGAGAGCTCCGTGGAAGGAAATTCAAGAAATTAGTTTGGTAAATTGGTTTCACGATTCGTTCCTCAAGTGTAATTGTACAATTCTCTTGCCTCAGTTTGCCACCAGGACATCCTGTTTAAAATTTAGTTTAAATGCCAGTGGCCTACAAGGTGTCATTATAATATTAGTTTCAATTAACGTAAATATATTGTAATTAATAGTAATTTTAGAAAGGCATCCTGTGTGTAATTTTTGTAAATAAATACAAAATAAGTAAATACTTGTGATAATTTTAGTGTTTTTTTTTTAGTTCAATATTTACATCTAGTACACGGAAATTAGGCAAATTTATGTGGAATAGAAGAAAAAAATTATTATAAGCTGAAATGTCTATAATAGTTAGCTTATGTGTGTAAGAATACATATCAAAAAAGTTCCCACCCCAAGGGGTAAGCTTCATCCCCATCTCACCCCCTCTAAGGACACCGCACTGGTTTTTTTACAATATCTTTTAAACGCTTTATCTTAGGGAAAAACATAAGTATAGGAAAAGATTTGTCACAAAATTCTCTACAAAAAAGGTCGTGTATTATGTATCGATATTTCTATTACTTTTTATGTTATTAAATCGTAAACTGTAGGGTATAGGGTTAAACAAAAATGAAAGTCTGATTATATTGAATACGGTACTTAATCGAACATAACACAGCCTGATAATATTTCAAATGATCCAACACAATCCTAACCGCCTTATTCATTTGATGGTTACAGTAATAATTCTACCAGCACAAAAAGTATTGAACGCCAATAGAAAATTTTAAGAAGAACATCTCCCAATTATTTTTGATATGCCAATTACAGACCCTAAAGAAAAATGATTAAGCAACCTTGCCAACAAAGAACGATTAATTTCTCAACTAGTTCAGACCTTTCAAAATGAAGAGATACCAACTGTAACTGCGGTGCATGATGCTGATACAGTTATAGTTCAAACTGCTATTCAAAAAAGTTTTAAATCCGAACCGGTCTTAATTGTAGGAGAAGATGTCGATCTTCTTACCTTAATTATTGCCCTAACGCCAACTGAAAAGGATATTAGACTACTAAGGGAGGCCCAAGGTAATATAAAAGCAAGAGTTTATAGCTTTAAAGATTTACAGTTGTCAAATTTCCTTAAGAACTCAACAAAAACAGTTCTTTTTGCTGATGCATTTAGTGGTAGTGATACAACGTCTGTTTTTTTGGAAAAGGCAAACTCCAAACTACATTTATTAAACTCGAAAACAAATTTACAAGAAGTCGTTAAAACCTTCAACAAACCAAATGCTACAAAACAGGATATTACTGAGGCTGGGGAAATATTTGCTCTTGCACTATATAAAGCACAAAAAAATGAAACGTCAATAAACCATCAGAGGTATGTTCTGTTTAACACCTCGGATGGCAATTCTAGTCAAACGGTTACTTTGGCAAGGCTACCCCCGACGTTTGCAGCTTTGCAACAACATTCGTTGCGGGTTTACCACCAAATTCAGGCTTGGCATGGAAATGTTTCAGAGCCAGAAGAATGGGGCTGGAATAAATCAGGTGATATTTTAATACCTGTTTTGACTACTGAAGCAGCAGCTCCCTCATCAATTTTAGAGTTAATTTTGTGTGCTTGCAAAAAGGGCTGTGGAAAGTAATGCGGATGTTTAAAGGTTGGTTTAAAATGTTCGGCTATGTGTATGAACTGTCACGGACAAGCATGCTTTAATGCGGAACGGACCGACGAAATTGAATTTGAGCAAGAATTTTAAAGCCTTTAGTGGATTTAGTTTAATTCAATTCTATATAATTTATAAACAGTTGTTGAAACCGAATGCTACAACACAGAATATTACAAGGCTGGATAAATATTGTGTTTCCATCCAAAAGCGTTTTTGTTACCTACACCTAAGTTTGCCGTCGATTAACGTAATCTGCAAACAACCTATAAGACATGTTTTATAGAAAATGTAATTCTCAATATTTTTCAATACCTCTAGTTTTGTCGTAGAACATCACATTTACAAAATATTGAAAAACCAGCACAGTGTCATTATAAGGGTGAAAAAGGGATGAAGCTAACCAGTTAGGGATGGGAACTTTTTGATCCTGTATTCCTACCCCCATCAAATGTCCTTCAAAAAATATCAGCTTATTATAATATTTTTTTTCTTCTATTTTTGCTAATTTCCGTGTACTAATACCAACAACTCTGTGGTTGGAATGCATCAATTTGTAAAAATGTTGGTTTGTTGATACACAAAATCAAAATATTTTTGACACCATTTAAAAAAATTGTTCAGAATTGTTTCAAAAAGGTATAAAATATTTATATCAACTGAACGTTTGAGTTTGAAGGTCATGATAAGTCTTTACTCGCTCTCCAAATATCTTTATATTTAAAATAAATTACTTTTATTTTATTCTAGTATGATAAACACTCAAAGAATGATTTATGCAATTAAAAGAGCATAGTGAAATATACTATATTTTTGTATATCAAAGAGTAAATAAACTTTAAAAAAGTTTTGAGGAAACCTTGTACAAAATTGAAGTTGTATAATAGTGTCGATCGTAAAAATATTTTATTTAATTATTATTGTTTGTAGTATTTATAAGAAAATTCATTATAAAAGTAATACAAAATTGATTTTGTATGACATTGTCAACTGAAAAAAAAATTGTACATTACATGACCGAAAAACTGTGTTTTGCAGGTCTCAAGTTTTCAGGGTTGCTGCTTGGGTTGACCTGCAAAACACCTTTTTCTGTCTTGTAACGTAAATGACTGTTGTCACGCCGTAATTATAATTTGTATAAAAGCAGGCCCCCCCCGCATCAAATCATGGGCCCCAGTACCAAATTCACTGGCGGGCCCCCGCGCCTAATAATTGATGAACGGAAAAAAAATTTTGTCAAAATCTCTGGCGGGCCCCCGCGCTTAGTAATTGATGAGTGGGGGAGAGAAATTTGAAAAAAAAATGTTTGCGAAAATCTGGCGGGCCCCGCTACGGCCCCCGCGCTTAATTGATGAGCGGGAGGGAAAAATTTTGAAAAGCGGGGCAGAAAGGACCCCGCACCAAATACATGGGAAAAGGGAGTTCTCGTTGTCCCGATCAAACTTTCAAATGTAACCTGAGTCTGAAAACCCGCCGTTTCCGAACTACAGACTGTCGAAAAATGTATAAAGTAGGGATTTTCACTTCTCGCGAATTGATCGACAGTGTGTAATAATAATTATAAGAACAAGGTCTATTTTATATAGTATTCTCGTAAGGGATGCTTCTCATTTACCCCCTTATTGCAATATATTTATGTGTCCACGGATAGACTTAACTATACTCGTAAACATTTTTATTTTCTGTATTTCGAAGAAAAAAGTCATTCTTCATAATTTCTTTTGTTTGTTTTATAAATACGATTCACGTTGAGAAACTTCAATTTTGTTGTACAGGGTGTGCAAAAAATATAAAAATATAGATTTTCAAAATTAATAATTTTTAAATCAAACTTTTTGAAGCATTAAAACTAAAGAATTTACAAGGTGTAATCGAAAGCCAAATAATTTGTTTTCATGGGAGTTATTGTTACTAAGATATTCGATATTAAAAATTATGTCGATTTTTTTTCCATCGATTATCGATTATTTTTTTAATACTATGTATTACTTGTAATGAAACGTTGTTTGTAACTATTATTAATAAGTTTAGATATAAAAGATGTTTTAAAGTTTTTCGATTGAGGTCCTATCTTAATTGAATTAACTTCATATTATATTTGGAAGTGGACCGCCATCTCATTTTGTGAATATAAATCAAGATCGTTACTGTGCAGTAATGCTTATTATTGTCTGTTAACATTTGTCAACTAATATCAGAACGGTGCTCACCTTACAGCGCATTTACCAAAATGATAATTGGTAATAAGATATGGAAAAAAATCGATTTAATTTTAAATATCACATATCTTAGTAACAATAACTAAGTAACATAACACTTTTCGATTACTCCTTTTAAGCGCTTTAGTTTTATTTAAAAATTATTAATTTTGAAAATCTCTATTTTTATATTTTTTGCGCACCCTGTACAACAAAATAGAAGTTTATCAACGCGAATCGTATTTATAAAAGAAGTAAAAGACATGAAGAATGACTTTTTTTCGAAAAGCAGAAAATAAAAATGTTTACGAGTATAGTTAAGTCCATCTGTGGACACACTGTATAAATATATCAGGAGCCTCCCCCCCCCCAAAGTTCGGGCAGTTGATTCCAAACGTGGTTGGCGTTATCAAAATTTAACTAATCATCACATACAAATATATAATTTGAATTTTACACTAACTCCCACAATCGCGAAATTATCAATAATTATTATTAAGCGATTGGCAACCCTGTAAATATTTTATTTTATCTAGAGGGCAGAATATTCACTAGTGAAATATTTTGTCAAACTCCTCTATATGTTTCCTTAAATATATAAGGAATAAGAAACCAGACTGCAACCAACAGCTATTCTCCGGACTAATGCCCCGCCGAGCGCTGAATTACGAGTTACAAGCCTGGCCGCGTTAAGTACAATAACTATTAGAGTGAGATCCCAGAGCCGCCAGACCTACGTCATTTTAGCAAAGCTAATATTTTGACAACAAATAGTGTAATATCTAGTTAAGAACGTATGCGTATTTGCTAGTTTGAAAACAGGTATAAAAGGTACATAAAAATTTTACTCAGTACGTTAAAGTATGATAGCTGGATTATTTTACAAGTGGCACGCTAACTACATGGTGTAAGCGTCAACCTCCGGAACTTAAGGTCCGAGGTTCGATCCCTGAGCGTTCTCAGTATTTTTTTTTCAAATATACGTACTAAGAAAAAACTTATGGCCAAAAATAATAAATATTTCCCTATTGGTTGTCTTTAAGTTAATATTTGTTGAAAAAAAAAAGCTGAGAATGCTCAGGATCGAACCTCGGATCTTAAGATTCGGAGGTTAACGCTTACACCACGTCGTTAGTGTGTCACGTGGAAAATAAACCAGTTATCATATTTTAACGTACTGAGTAAAATTTGTATGTACCTTTTTCTGCAAAAGGGCCCCGCTTTCAAACTAGCAAATACGCATACGTTCTTAATTAGATATTACACTAGTTGTTGTCAAAATATTAGCTTTGCTAAAATGACGTAGGTCTGGCAGCTCTGGGATCTTGGACTTTATGTATTGCCACAAAACGCTAAGTTTCGATTGTAATAGACACCAGCCGAAAGACTTATTCCCATTCAAAGGAGCTCTCGTGCCAGCCACCCCATACCACTTGAGAAAAGTTTCGAGCTATTGGCTCTCGTCAGTGCAAGGTAGGTCTGAGACGCAAGTGGTATGGGGAGTGGCTGGCACGAGAGCTCCTTTGAATTATTATTATTATTATTCTTTTTCTTTACTTTATTTAGTTTTATGTAATTGTTTTTTGTTTAACAGTTCTTATTTTTTAATTTTATTAAACCAAGGATTTTTTTAATTTCTTTTAAGTAGTAAGTATTAGGTTTAGGTACATGATGATCCAACAATGATTGAACAAGGCCATTTTTCAAATGATACAAAGGTTTATGTCGAAAACCAAAAAAGCCATTCGATATATTTTTTTCCGCAGAAACCAAAAATTATCATAAACGAAAACAAATAAATTGTGAAACCAAAAAAATTATGACACAAAAATACAGGGCTCATATGGAAAATCTGAAGAGCGTGGAAAATTCAGGGAATTTTAAAAATCCTAAGAAAATCATCTCAGTAAATTTTAAATATTTCGCAAAAATCATGGAATTTTGAGTCACAATATGAAAAAGAATAAACTACTTATGAGTTCCTACTGTTATTATACTCTTCGCAAATACGAAAACGAAGAGTATATTGTATTTGATCGGCACATTTCTAAAACCGTAAATATCGCCCGCAGCAGCGGCGGCTGGTGAAATTTCAATATTTTTTTTCTCGTCTGTGGCGCATGGGACCCATACGAAATTTGGGAAATAACATCTAGAGAAGCACTTCTCTAATGACCCCTAAAAAATTTTGAAAAAGCAGTTTGCGAAAAAATTTTTGAAAATTTGCTAGCCTCCCCTGGGTCTAGGGACCCCCGTTTACTTTTATTTTTTTTTGTCATATGCATTTGACTTTTCATAAAAATGCATCGACAGATTTTAGAGTTTGTGAAAATATTTTCATTACTAACTGAAATACAATGAACTGAAATTTTGTAATTTACAATTTAACAAATTACAATCTTTCAATTCGTTGTATCTCAGTTAGTAATGAAAATATTTTCACAAACTCCAAAATCTGTCGATGCATTTTTATGAAAAGTCAAATGCATATGACAAAAAAAAATAAAAGTAAACAGGGGTCCCGAGACCCAGGGGAGGCTAGCGAATTTTCAAAAATTTTTTCGCAAACTGCTTTTTCAAAATTTTTTAGGGGTCATTAGAGAAGTGCTTCTCTAGATGTTATTTCCCAAGTTTCGTATGGGTCCCATGCGCCACAGACGAGAAAAAAAATATTGAAATTTCACCAGCCGCCACTGGCCCGCAGACAAAAATTTTTCAGATAATTGTGTTAGTGAACGAATTCTGAACAACTTTCAAAATGTCCGTCTGCCCGTCCGTCCGTCCGTCACGTTTCTTGTAAGCACGATAACTCAAGAAACAAAAATCCGATTGTACTGAAATATGGAAAGTAAGTCAGTGTTAGTTAGAGGAAGAACCCCCATTGTTTTTGAACAAAATCGATCAGTAAAAAAAATGTTTTAATGTTTAAAATTTGATTTTTTTTTATTTCTATGTTTTTGTAATCGAATAGAAATCTGGTGAAATGATATTTCATTTTAATATTTAAATATTTATATATTTTACAAATATACATTTCATAATGTAATATACAACATACAACCGTGGAAATATGATTTTAGCTCGTCTCTTACAATGTAAAAATTTACGTTTTTTACGTGTTAAGTGGTGGTGTAGTTCTTACGCTTTTGACTTGGAATCCAAGGGTCCCGGGTTCGAAACCCGCCCTAACGACCACTACTTCATCTGCTGTTTTAGCCAAAGCTGGACCCACTCCACCTGATCACTCATCTACCGCATAGTAGCTTTTCCCATATAAAGTTTTTATTTTATTGAAATTATGCAATGTAAAGGAATATGTTGGCTTTTTTTTATCTTCTCCCCCCCCCCAAAGTAGTAGGCTTCGGTACGGCCCTGTGCGTGGCTCAACTCCCCTTCTAGGGGGTCACCCCCAGAGGGTAAAATAATTAATGTAAGTATACAAATTGTCCTATCTTGTTCTATTTTGTTTTGTTTTATTGTTGTTTTAATAAACTTGTACCTTGTTGTCTACTACTATGGTTCATTTATAAAGTATTCCAAATCCTCTCGTAAGCCAAGCGAGTAATTTGAAGCGACTCTGTATACATAACATGTGTTGGGAGTAATTATTAACCAACCCCAACCTGTACACGTAACACTATTCCTAAGAACGGAAACCAAAACGATCCTTCTCCATATCACCATATCTCAATTTTTTTTGCTTTACTTCAAAATATTTCCACATCTTTGTTAAAATTCCGGATTTCAGCTCCATTTCTATAAATCAAAATTATTTGGTAGGGTTGGCAACGCTGCAATGTACGTACGTACCTGCCGAGATTGGTAGACCGCGCGGTCAATAAACGATACGGTTGCATCAATCAGCAGCTTTAAGACGAGAGAGACGCGGGGGGGCGGGAAATCGAATGAAAGAGACAGACATATCTGATTTCCGTGCAGAAGACAGAGACAAAGATTCCGGTAGGGTCTACAGCCTACGTCACCTGTAGACACTACAAGCATCTTTGTCTCTGTCTTTTGCACGGAAATCAGATATGTCTATCTCTTTCATTCGATTTCCCGCCCCCCCGCGTCTCTCTCAGGGTTTCTAATCTGCGGGGAATTCCCCAAACTACGGGGAATTTGAAGCTCATTGGGGAATATTTGGGGAGAGCTGTTGTGAGGGGAAAATGCGGGGATTTTCGAATAAATACCATCAACTTAAGGCAAGACATATGCGCGTTTGTCGAGGAAAAATATATACCTTGACCTTATGTGATACGGTCATTGGGCAGCGGCAGCATCGAATCGCGCGTGAGTCCTTGCCTTGTGTGCGTGGGTGTAGGCGTGGGCCGTGCCGTAACTGCGAATGCGTATGCCCTTGACAGCTTAATTTTACAGTTGCAGTGTTGCGAGATGCTCGTTGCTCGTATTTCTTACTCTTCTTAACAGTCTTAAGGCGCAGTTAAACGGCGCGTGGTTCGCCGATCCACGAACCTGGTGCGTGGTTCGGCAAAACACGCTCCGTGTAGCGGATAGCAAGCCAGATGTGTCAATACGGCGCGTGACCAATGCAGATTTCGTGTGGGGTTGTGGATTGTAGGCTCGTCAAAACTGCATGGATCGACTAGCGGCTTTGACTCGCCAAACTTTACCGACACCTAGATGGAAGACGCAAGCCGACGCGAGCAACGTCTCCCGAGTCGCAAGCCATGCCAAGTTGCCTATGTCACACGGAGCTTGTTTCGTGACTCGCCGAGCCAGGCTCGCCTAATCACGCGCCGTGTAACTGCGCCTTTAACCGAGTTATATGATAATATATATGACAAGAAAAGATTTATGTAGCATATGCATGAGACAAATCGGAACTTGTGGTTGTGATTCAAGCTAATTATTTTTGTATCATTCGTTTCAATTAGGAGGACTTTTAGTGTAAAAGTGAACCTATTGTACTTAGTTTTAAATAAGAAATAACTCTTTTTTTATATTTTTCTTAATAAACATTGTACTATGTCTGCTTTTTATTTGATTTCTCTTTTATTATTTGTGGGGAAAACTGTGGGGAATAGGTTACTAAAATTCCCCGACTTTGGGGAATCTTGGCAACGTCTGTGAATATTTTCGAACGCAGCAATTGGCAACCCTGGTCTCTCTCGTCCTTAAGCTGCTGATTGATGCAATCGTATTGTTTATTGACCGTGGATAGACCCGTACCACAGAAAAGAGAACTACCAGAAACGACACTTAAGCTACCCGCCAAAATTCCATTGCCGCCATTTTGTTGTTAGTACATCCGTCAGTTCATTTATTGTTTTAGGTTAAAATAATAAAGTGCGGTAAATGACAGACTGTGACATAATACCGAAATAAATTCTTAAAAGGTTTTAGTATTATTGTGCTGTGTTAATAGTAATTTTTATTAGCGACATGAGTAAACGAGGTGGAACCGTTTGCGCTGTTAAGGAATGTACAAGTAGTACGACAGGAAAAGACATTAGTTTATTTGGGTTTCCTAAGGATTCCCAAAGGTATTTTATTATTGATGTAAATTATAAGATATTTCCAAGTAGTTGTGAACCTTTCTTCTTTTAAGGTCCGTATTGTGGTTGGAAGCATGCGATCGTGGGGATTTGGCAAGTAAAAGTTCAACCGAACTTTATAACAATTTTAAGTTGTGCGCACGACAAATATGTATCAGAATAGATTGCTACCAATAGCACTTACCTACTATTTTTCCTCAATTTGGTAGTTTAAACAGAAAAAAAATTAATATTTCCTCAGAACAACCTCCCAGTAAGAAATTACAGATTTTCTCGAGATATTGTATTGATTTTAATACATTTTGTGACTTTATTTATATTAAGAATACAATTGTTCGTAGAGACAAATTTATCCAGTTTACTTTAATAGCTTTAATGTCCATTATAAGTAGAATTCTTCGAATAAGGTGATTGTATTCAGCTTGTGTAGTTTGTTTATAAACATGCTGTTTAAATTTCCCGCCAAAATTACCAATAACAAAATGGCGAAGGTCACAAAAAAGATCAAAGGCGGTGCTGAGAGTGCCGCTTCTGGTAGTTCCTTCTTCTGTGCCCGTACCTGCGTGCAAGGTGGCTGAAGCCCTGACGGAAAAGTGAAATTTCTGTGCCTAGGCGTACGCGCTAGTCGAATAATAATTATTTTCAATTTATTTCTGAGGGGATTCTTGTCCCCCCTTTCAGGAAGAAATTCAGAAGAATTCGCAATACTGCTCATTCACAGTACCGAATACCATTAAAAGTCCCTAATCCTGTTAGTCATAAAACGTTGGTAATAAGTAAAATACGAACTATAACTAGGGACATCTTTGAGTTTAACTCGAAACTAAAATCCAATGCATTAATTCCGCAGTGTCCTCATACAGATTATACAAGGGTTCCATTCATAGACACGAACAAGGCGATAAAGAACTCCGAAAGCAACACTTGATCATTGCGAAATTGTTCTAATGCCGAATGACTTCTTCTCCTTTGCTCCCTTCTTTATATATGATTAGTCGTGTCAAGATAGATATTTCCTGGGAAATTTTTTGGCAAAGGATTAATCGGCCTATTTTTTTTTGCAAATTGTTTAATGAAGTCTAAGGAATATTGGTAAAAAAAAATACAGGCCGCTGGGACTTTTTTCATTTTGTTATTAATAAACAAACAATTTTAAGCACTAAACGAATTAACTAAAGGACCCCGCACCAAATAATAATAATAATAATGTTTATTTAGGAATGGAAAAGTAGTTTACATGAATGTACACGTTAAATAATAGTAACTACATAAATAAACATAGGAAGGTCCACTGAGAACAAGTCTGTGAGTGGACGATGCATGGGTAATTTTTGTTGTAGACACGGAATCGTTGCAAATTCAAGGCATAGCACAGTGGGCCAGAATCCGAAAAAGCTGGCCAAAAGTCGAAAAATGGAGTAATGGTTTTGAAAATTTTCACTTGGGGGTTTTTGAGGTCGCTGATTACGAATTTGGTAATAGTTTTTTCAAGAATAAAATGGTGGCTTCAATATGGCGACAAACGTTTAAGAAAAGTTAGTCATTTCAATTGGAAATTGGTATTCGGGGGTTTTCGAGGTCGCTGATTACGAATTTGATAATAGTTTCTCCAAGAAGAAAATGGCGGCTCCAATATGGCGACAAACGTTTGAGAAATTGGTATTCGGGGGGTTTCGAGGCCGCTGAATACGAATTTGGTAATGGTTTTTTCAAAAGCAAAATGGTGGCTCCAATATGGCGACAAACATTTGAGAAAAGTCAAACATTTTAATTGAAAATTGGTATTGGGGTTTTCGAGGTCGCTGATTACGAATTTCAATTCAAATTTAAAAAATTAAATTAACGAATTAATTTAAATTCAATTTTACATATTTTTAGGCATTTTATAAATTCCAACCAAAAAATAAATAATTTTTCAATAATTATTTTTGACATAAACAAAATGCTTTAATTTTTTCAAAAATTGTTTATAACACATAAATATTATAAATTGTTACGTTTAAATGGAATTTTTATGCTAAAACAACACTATAAACAGGGCCGGATTATCCATAAGGCTAAATAGGCTATAGCCTAGGGGCGCCGAAGCGCGAGGGGGCGCTAAGGCAATTCAGGTACTAGACATGGAGGCGAATTGCTAATCCCTAAACACAAAACTGCTACTTTTAAGAACTCACCAGCTTGTAGTTTTATATATGTTTACAACAAATTACCAGCAAATCTGAAAGAAATTACAACCTACTGCGCATTTAAAAAGCAAGTTAAATTATTTTTCATTGAAAAAACTTTTAATACCATTAATGAATTTCTAAATTAATTCATTGTTAACGTTTTAATTTTACACTACATGTTTTAGTACGTGCTATTTTATACATTTCTTACACATATGTTTATATACTTTGTACATTTTTGTCTATGCACCTTTATACAGTTTATACATTCCTATACACTTATACATTCTTGTACATTTATATATTTGTAAATTCTTTACTCTATACATTTTGTATGTTCTATTTTTTATTCTTGTACATTTTTGACAATTTTCAATGTGTATGCACTTTTTTCTTGTATACAATTATTTGACATATCATATGTACTCTTGAGGGGTCTACACACGATCCAGCGGCAGGGAGCCAGCCATGTCGGCATGCTTTGAACTCATTCGTAAAAGTGAACTGGTCCGCTGGAATTCCAATTATCTTCAAAGCGTACCGACAATGTCGGGTCCCTGCCGCTGGATCGTGTGTAGACCCCTTTACTGTACTTACAAATGATGAATAAACGTTATTATTATTATTATATTATATTAAAACTAACTAAATTTATCTCCCGGCGGCCGAAGTGACATGTACTGTTTACCACTGACTTTTGGAAAATAAATGCATTGTAACGTCGTATAATGCATAAGGGGCTAGCGAAAAAAATAGCCATAAAATCGAGTTGGGATAATGAGCGTAAAAAAATGTTTGTTTAAAGGGGTCTACAGACGATCCAGCCAACCAGCCAACCATCCTTCTCGGTACACTTTGAAAATTGCCATAACAACTCTCATAAAAGTGAATTGGTCTGCTGGAATTCCAGGTCTTCAAAGCGTACCGACAATCGAGCAGACCACTTCAATCCAATAACCTAGCTCACTTTTACGAGTTCGCATTGCAATCTTCAAAGAGTACCGAGAAGGTCGGTTGGTCTGCTCCCTGCCGCTGGGTCGTGTGTAGATCCCTTAAGGAAAGACAAGCATAAAAAGCTTTTGTGCCCGCCGTCTTATCTGGGCCGAAATTAATAAATTTGTGTAAGCCTATGTAAACCCATTCTATGTAACTATTTTGGTTACATTTTATAATTATATCCGTATTAAGAATTATGAATACCAAAATACCTAAATATTCGTTTACTTATATTTATTTTTAAGAGATATCAGGATCTGAGAGAAAAGTAAATAATATGAAATAGAAAATGTTATATAATTTAAAGTAGAGTCCTGTTCATACGTTTAAAGTAATTATCCATATCTGAAGTTTTTATTGCCGTAATCCTTCCCAGCCCCCCCGAATGGGGGGTTATTGGATTGAAGTGGTCTGCTCGGTACCCAATAGACCCCCCGAATGGGGGGTCTATTGGGTACCGAGGGGCCCCACTAGAGATTTTGGCTTTTTTTTTTTCAAATTTCTTCCCCCCCCCCCGCTTATTAATTATCAAGCGCGAGGGGTCCGTAGCGGGGGCCCGCCCGAGATTTTAGCAAAATTTTTATTTGCAAATTTCTCTCCTCCGCTCATCAATTATTAAGCACGGGGGCCGTTGTGTTTAAAAGGGCCCGTAGCGGGGGCCCGCCAGAGATTTTGGCAATTTTTTTTTCAAATTTCTTCCATTCGCTCATCAATTATTAAGCGCGAGGGCCCGTTGGCTTTGAAGGGCCCGTAGTGGGGGCCCGCCAGAGGTTTTGGCAAAATTATTTTTTTAAATTTCTCGCACCCGCTCATCAATTATTAAGCGCGGGGGTCCGTTTTCGGTTCCGAGGGGCCCGTAGCGAGGGCCTGCCAGAGATTTTGACAAAAAAAATTTCCCGCTCATCAATTATTAGGCGCGGGGGCTCGCCAGTGAATTTAGTACCGGGGCCCATGATTTGATACGGGGTGCCTGATCCTTCCGGGTATAGCCGAAGGCCTTCCTTATATCTACGTCGGTACTTTTTTTTATACAAGAAAATTATTTATTTGATTATTTTATTTTGATAAAATTGTCGAATTTATTACCTGTGTATTGTATAGTTCAGCGAAGAGATGTTTACCTAAACCCGCGGATAGTACAAAAAAACACCCGACCTGCTCTGTTCTTTTTATAGAGGTCTACAGACGATCCAACCAACCAACCTACCTTCTCGGTACACTTTGGATATTTCCATGCGAACTCGTAAAAGTGAGCTGGTCTGCTGTCGGTATGTTCTGAAGACGCTGGAATTCCAGCAGACCAGCTCACTATTACGAGTTGTCATAGAAATTTTCAAAGCGTACCGAGAAGGTTGGTTGGTTGGATCGTCTGTACACCTCTGTATACCTTCCGCGCCGGTCTCATTGTTCGTCCTAAAGCGCTAAAGCAAAAACGCTGCAATTTGACCGGCATGTGCCAGTTCAACATTTTGTGCCAATTAAGAAAATGTATACGTCTCCTATATGTTCCTTTTCAGTATATCAACATTTTACAGGATTATTTATAGGAAAATAAGAACGGAAAGAGATAGATATTATATCTTTCCGCTCCTATAGTAATGCTGCTGCCTTTATTGTAGCCGCTGGGCACACTCCTTGGTCATCAATGTTGATTAAACATTTTTTTTTTAGATTTCTTCCCCCCGCTCATCAACTTTGAAAGTGGGACAAACATTTTTTTTCATATATCTCCGCCCCCCTGCTCGTCAATTTTGAATCTGGACAAAAAATGTTTTTTTCAGATTTCACCTCCCAGCTCATTAATGTTCTTATTGTGAATAAGAGGGCGCAAATCCTTGATTAGCCTAGGGGCGCGCTAATCCTTAATCCGGCCCTGACTATAAACCAAAGTTAACGCGTCGCTGTATTTTGCACCGTGTCAGAAAAACGATCACAAAAACAATATAGTGACTCCTAGAGGCAGCCAATTTTTACATTTTTTTACATTTTAAAATTAAAATAGTAATTCGAAGCGGTTACCGAGCGAGGGCCCGTCGTCGTGTCGTACGTATATTTTCAATTTAAGACCTCGTACTTGACCAAATTATTACTCATTACTTCCAAACCGGGATGAACCGGGTTCTAAATTTTGTACTATAATTTGAAAAAACTATAAGAAATCGACCAGTAAAAGAATCATGCTTGGAACACATTGCGCTTTTTTTGTAGCTAAAAAAAAGGTACCAATTAATTTTTATTACTTTATCTTTGTAGAACCCCGTTTAACACAATTTTATGACCGAATGTATCACATTTCACAAACAATAAATGTATGCAAAGTAAAATACTTACTTTATAGATTATCTTCCTAAAATTTTACTATGTTTTTGTTGAAATTACACAAATTACAGGAATATCGAATAGTACGTTCGAATGTGGCAAGCAACTATTCACAACTGTACGCTAACAGAACGTTGTGTTTCTTAGGGTGTATCAGGTAAAAATGGGCAACAATACGATTGGAATTTGCGGTACGTAATGAACTGAACATTTCTGACTACAAAAATATTATTTTGAATACAATTAAACCTCTTTCGAATTTTGGACTTTTGGCCAGCTTTTTCGGATTCTGGCCCACTGTGCAATTAACCTTAGTTAATTTAAATAAAGTAACCATTTTTAAAAATATTAGGGTAAATCACTCAAAATTTTTTTAGTAAAAATATTTTAAATATATGTCATTTAATTACTAGTTACTGAATTAATTTTACTGTTAATTAGTTCAAAGGGCATACACATTTTAAACACAGCGTGCTTTCTTGATCCCAGGATTTACATACGGGAAAGACACCCTCCTTAGTACCTCCTTAATATTAGTACCAAACTTTTCAATAGGAAGAGATGAGATTTATCTCAGTAATATGTTGAATAAATTATTTTACGATAATGAAAATGAAATCTACGATGTTCAAGAAGAAGAAAGAAATGAAGATGAACAAGAGGAGCAATATTTTCATTTATCAACAACTCAAATGAAATTGAAAAAAAATATTTTAAAGAATGTATGTACTGTATGTACTTAATTACTTCCACATCCAGTGGAAGTATAGTAACGACAAAAATTTTTTAAAAATTTTTATTGTTCAAATAGGCTTAGCATGTCACGAAACGTCGAGATTTTAAGTTTGAGAGAAAAAATTTTTCTGTCTGTAACTTTTTTGTGCGCACGTTTACTCTGGAACCGTTTGAGATATTGACTTGAAATTTGGTACACATATGTACTTTAACGGGATCTAGAACTAGATTATATTTTCGTCTTGTTCCGTCGAAGGGTTGGGGGGTAAATTGGGGTAAATTTGGGAAAAATAGGTAAATCAAGCAGGTAAGAGGCCATAAAATTGGTATTTAGTACAGTGGCGGCTGGTGAAATTTCAATATTTTTTTTCTCGTCTATGGCGCATGGGACCCATACGAAATTTGGGAAATAACATCTAGAGAAGCACTTCTCTAATGACCCCTAAAATAGTTTGAAAAAGCAGTTTGCGAAAAAATTTTTGAAAATTCGTTAGCCTCCCCTGGGTCTAGGAGCTCCTGTTTATTTTTATTTTTTTTTGTCATATGCATTTAACTTTTCATAAAAATACAACAACAGATTTTGGAGTTTATGAAAATATTTTCATTACTAACTGAAATACAATGAACTGAAATTTTGTAATTTACAATTTAACAAATTACAATATTTTAATTCGTTGTATCTCAGTTAGTAATGAAAATATTTTCATAAACTCCAAAATCTGTTGTTGTATTTTTAAGAAAAAGTCAAATGCATATGACAAAAAAAAATAAAAATAAACAGGAGCTCCTAGACCCAAGGGAGGCTAACGAATTTTCAAAAATTTTTTCGCAAACTGCTTTTTCAAAATTTTTTAGGGGTCATTAGAGAAGTGCTTCTCTAGATGTTATTTCCCAAATTTCGTATGGGTCCCATGCGCCATAGACGAGAAAAAAAATATTGAAATTTCACCAGCCGCCGCTGATTTAGTATATACAAGAGTATATACAAGTTCTCAAAAAAAATTTTGGCATTAGCCACCTCCATTATTAAAGGGGATGAAAGAAAATTGTGATTTAGTGTGTGTACAAAAACCAGAAACCTCAAAATGTTTTTTTACTTCATCCACACCCACTACCACCCCCTATCACCACCCCCACCCCGCTACCGATGTGGGGTATCGTTTTATGGGTTTTTGGGGTAGACGATTTCAAATATATTATTAAAGTTCCATAAACAATTATTTCCACATACAAAATTTTTTCGTTGTGAGTGACTTGGATAGAAAATCTGGATGTGGAAGTAGTGATTCCTTGGACAGCGGTTTTTTCTTTTACTTCCACATCCAGTGGAAGTATAGTAACGACAAAAAAATTTTTAAAAACTTTTATTGTTCAAATAGACTTAGAATGTCATAAAACGTCGAGATTTTAAGTTTGAGGGACAAAAATTTCATCTGTCTGTCTGTTGGTCTGTCTGTCTAACTTTTCTTGTGCGCACGTTTACTCTGGAACCGTTTGAGATATTGAAGAGTCCATAAAATTGATATTTAGTATATACAAGAGAAACTAAGGTCTCAAAAAAAATTTTGGCATTAGCCACCCCTATTACCACCCCCACCCCATTATTAAAGGGGATGAAAAAAAATTGTGATTTAGTGTGTGTACAACAACCAAAAATCTCAAAATATTTTTTTACTTCATTGACCCCCATTACCACCCCCCATCACCACTCCCACCTCACTACCGATGTGGGGTATCATTTGATGGGTTTTGGGGGAAGAGGATTTCAAATATCTAATATATCCCTTTAACGCATACTGTGGCACGAAGCAGTTTTAATTCATTTGTAATTTGTTGGTATTTCTGATAGTAATGTAGACTGCATATATCATCACATGGGACATATTCTCATCATATTGCATTGTAGTAGCGACATCTAGTAGTGAATTTTGAGAGATTCAAAATATTTTTACTATGGCGGACAACAGCTGACGACAGACACACAAGTTTACATTCATCTGTTGTGTTTTCTAAATATTTAAACAATTTTATTGTCTGAAAAAAATATTAGTGATTCAAGTATGGTATTGACGATAGGTTATTGAGGTAAGTAGGCATTTTTTTATGTATCATATATTTTTTATTGTCAAAAATAGCTTTGTGCCATATATGGCACAGCATGCGTCTACGACATGGTTTTCTTTTGAATTTTCATAATCAAGAGTTTTTTAGTCTTCACACTATTCTAGCTGTCCAGGTGTTATGGATCCAAAAAGATTTTATGGAGGAATTTAAACCAACTATTCGAGAAATACCAGAGGATAGTGAAGATGAAGATCTGTCAGATTCTGATCAAGAAAATGTTGTACTGGCTCCGGACTTGGAATCAGATTATGATAGTAATGCATATTCCAACATCTGAGAATGGCTATGAAAGCGATAGCAAGGATGATATTCCGCTCAGTGAGTTACAAAAAAAATGAGAAAGAAAAATCCTTTAGAATGGAAGGAAGACAAAATGAATATTCTGGATGAAGATTCAAAATTTTTAGGATTTCCCAATTCGAGAACAGATGGTATTGACCATTGGGGACATTGGCAAAGTGAAAGAAAAAGGTGCAAGTATCCTGGGTGTACGGGAAAAAGTTACATAAAATGTGAGAAATGTGAAGCATTTCTTTGCTTAAACAAAGACAGAAATTGTTACTGTGCTTTTCAGAATATAAATCTTTAACACGTCTTAGTTGCATGTTGTGCCATATATGGCACAAACCCCATTTTCTTGTATAAGTTTTTTAAATTTTAAATATAATTTTTTTAAACATTTTTGCTGTCATCTCAACCATATTTACTGTCCATCATATTTTTTTTAAATGTAAATAAAAAATCATGCAGTAAAGGGATATAAAAATCTCGTGTCACAGTGTTTGTTATCGAACTCCTCCGAAACGGCTTGACCGATTTTTATGAAATTTTTGGTGTATATTTGGTAGGTTTGAGAATGGGTCGTAGGCTATAAGGGTGGCCCTAGCCAGAAATTTTATTTTTATTTTTTGGACAAAAATTTATAATTTATATGGCAAAAAACAACGTTTGCCGGGTCAGCTAGTTATATTATAAAAAATAAACAATTATTTCCACACACAATTTTTTTTTTCGTTGTGAGTGACTTGAATAGAGAATCTGGATGTGGAAGTAGTGATTCCTTGGGCAGCGGTTTTTTTTATGTTCTGCATCCGAGCGAAATGTAAACTTTTCAGGATATTATTCTATACACTTTCACGAACTCATAAAAAAAAAATTATTCATTTTGCAAGTTTTTGGAGTTAAATAAATACCTTCATCGACTGGGCTACTACTCCCATTGAGCTGATTTCAAAAAATAATTTTTTCGAGTACCATATTTGGAAATTAATAAAATATTACCCGATATACTGTCTAATTGTAGCGGTCTATCTTTTAAAATCTTAATCACCATTCATATTCCTCAGACCATCGCGGGCAACATTTTTTCCACGATTATCGCCGCCTTTCACTTCGCTTTTTTCAGCGAAACCAATCACCTACGCCAATGGACGTATTTCTATCAAGCTGCATTGCACGATGACTTGCCAATCGCCATGCGACTCTGGTCGCTTTAAAACGGTCTGTAGACCTTAAGAAATCAGTAAACCAGTCTTTGGCTCATTCACATCGCCACAAAAAAACTAGAACTAAAACCAAAGACCATTAAAAACATTTTAAGTACCGCGACCTGAAAAGTCCGATGTGAAAATCCGTAAAAATACTGATCGTTTTCTTCTTGCACTACTCGCGGGTAATCGGTCGTTAAAATCCACAAGCCTATTTATTAATTAACCACATAGATGTAAAGTCGGTCGATTTACTTTGCGAGGTCTGATGTGACAAAAAAAGCAAATATTAAAAAATACACAAGCAGTAAATCATGCGAAAGGCTGTATAAAAAATCCAGGCGCGTGGATGCGAGGTTCATATTACTTTTATCGTGTAGTAAGCGAAAACGCTTTGGGGAAAAAATCATTCATTTAATATAAGTGAGGATTTAGTGCGGGTTTAAAAAATATTGGTAACAGTTGAGTGTTGTAGTGCCTTTCCTCCGCATTGGCTGTACTTTAACCGTTCCCCGTAAAATATTGTTTAACATTTGTTATTGTTTATTGTGTTGTGCGACCCAGGCGACCCTAGTTTATATGTGCAAGGTAATTTTTTGAACTCTTTTGTCGTACGTTTGTGCTATAGTAGTATAGTATGCCAAGAGATATCTGGCTGTAGAAGAAATTGCAAAAAAGTCATAATACAAGAGGTATTTATAGGCACATTCGTAAATTTCGATTTTGATACCGGTTGTCCCATTATATTTTCACCCACTATAAGATATCTTTAATTAACCAAATTAAAAATGTTGATGATTTTGGTAAGTCAAAAATAAGAATATAAAAAAAAATCGGAATAATCTCATTTGTCAGAATTTTTCACGAATATCGTCCACTGTCTAAATCCTCAGAATTGTAGGTACTGCCGTGCGCAAAAAAATGGGACAAGTCTTATAATGCATTTTTGCTAAAATCTAGTTGTGTACATTTAACTTTAATTTTTGTGACATTGTCAGTTATTTGTCAAAATTCATTGCAAGTGTGCAAATAGAGACAGATTTAGAAAAAAATAGTGCCCCGAAAACTACCCTTAAATCAAAAAATGTAAATTCTTCAGGGAATTGACCCTTTTGAGCACTTTATTTTCGTATTTTCTTCAAAAATTATTACTGTTGGTCTAGTGGAATGTTTATCAACATTTTTTAGTCAAGTTTCATTTATTTGAACAAATTCCATTTGTTTAAATTTTTTTTCTCGAAAATTCGTCTGAAGACCTGTTTTCTGACTGATAGTCTATTATTTTTAAATGACATCAATTTATTTTCAAATATTTTCCAATTGTTTAAACAATCAATTATTATTTATTTTCAACTTTTTTTCAAATTATGCTAGAAAGGTCAGCTTTCTTTGTAATAGACCAATAACATTTTATGTTTTAGATATCTTACCTATATTATCTAATAAACCCTCATTTATGTAAACAAATTTACTTTTTTTAAATAAATTATGGTTTGTTAAATATAGACCTAAGATATGAAAAACATAAAATTGATTAATATACCATTATGACTCTATTACAAAAAAAAGTTGACTTTTCTAGCATAATTTGATGAAAAGTTGAAAATAAATATGAATTTATTATTTAAACAATGGAAATTGTTTCAAAAAAAATCGATGTCACTTATTTTTAATAACAGACTGCCAGTCAGATCTCAGAAAACAGGATTTTTGACGAATTTTCGAGGAAAAAAATTACTTAAGCAAATGGAATTTCTTTAAATAAATGAGGGTTTATTAGATAATATAAGATATCTAACACATAAAATGTTATGGGTCTATTACAAAGAAATCTGACTTTTTAGCATAATCGATTTTCGAGAAAGAAAATTATTTAAACAAATGCAATTTGTTTAAATAAATGAAAATTGACTAGAAAATGTTGATACATATTCCACTAGCCCAATAGTAATAAGTTTTTAGGAAAAGAACTAGAATGAAATGGTCAAAAGGGTCAATTGCCTGCAGAATTTACATTTTTTGATTTGAGGGTAGCTTTCGGGGCACCGTGGATGTGTGTTAGGGGCGACAAATCCCTATGTATATACATCGAATTCTTCGTTGGATAGTCCTCTCCAAGTCCTATAATGCAATATTTTTCTTAACCCTGAACAATTATTAAAAGAATTCCAAAAAGTGATTTTTCCCCATGCAATTTAAATGGCAAACTTCAGGTCTCCATAGGCACCATTTAGAATCAAAATTTTGAAAAACCAAAAAATACGTACTTACTTTTTTCGTATTTGGAAACAAATTGGGGGATCGGGACCCTCTATAAAAAATTGAGTAATTTTTGCACCACCCTAGTGTCCACGCTGTATATTTTTCACTAAAAGCATATCCCATTTCTTCGGTGGCAATAGAGTCCACCAAATATTATTTTCTCCCGTCAAATAGTTTTGCAGATGTAGCCCCAACAGACGGACAGACAGGCATCAGACTATTACTTCACTATTTGTTATTTTGAAAGCTTTTTCATCTAGACTAACTTTTTCGTAGCAACAAGAATACAAAAGTTCTCCTCTTCAAATTCATTCAAGAAACACATTTTAGATATTTCGGGGCAAATATTTCGTTTATTTAAATTTCTTAAGGAAGCACAAAACGATGGCAGGCGTATTTAATTTAATTAACTAGACAATTGCCGGTTTCCTTTTTAACTGAAGTCATTGCCAAAATTTAAGATAATGTTGATTTAAATTATTTCTAACATAATTATTTTTCGTCGAGTTGTCCTGCTGAATGCGCACTTTATTTTGCTGGTATCCGAATTGACATTTCCAACGTTTCCGTACAAGAATCATTTCAGATGTAATATTTAAATTCAAACTAAGGAATTTTATTCAGAGATATACCGATATAACCAAATCATTAGACAGCCACAGTTTCCAGGATTTTATAAGATTCAAATTTGGCAGGCACAATATACAGTGTGGCCCATTTCTATTGGTGTCAATATTTATTTATTGTGCAATTTTAACTTTTTTTTTAAATTGTAGAACTTGTTGAACCGCATTTTTAGAGTAAAAAACGTCACATTCCTCCAAAATCCAAGGCACACTACATCAGTTTTTAGGGGTAAAATTTTAATAATTCATATTAGCCATTTTTTTTTTAGAAAAAATATATGCATGCCACTGAATTCACCACCCCTCAAAACGAGCCCGTACTAAATTTTGTCGAGAAATTTTAAGTAACAACGTTTTTGCAGATATTATTAAAATATAATACATAATACATCATTTTCATAAATTTATTCTAAAAATCAATTTATTCATGAGAAAGAAATTAAAATAAAATTAAACTCTTATTATTACATATTCTGAAAGAGCTTGGTGAGTATAGTAAGTATGCCAAAAATTAGAATTTACTGACGCCGCCTTCATGTATAAAAAAATTATTAAAGTCGGCACGCTTAAAAACGCTTGGGATAACCATGTAGTCGAGTTGTGACGTCAGATGGCTGAACCGCCCAGTGAACACGGCTGTGAATGCAAGTTAGTAGAGTAAAATCTGGAAGTAAAGTCGCTTAGTTTTCGAGAAAAAAGAAACCGGCGTAGAACCAAACCAGACTTTGTGGGATTCTTTAGTAAGATAATCGTGTACACGAAATCATTTTTTACACATTTTTTGGTGGTCGAGAACTTTTTTATTTCGGAAAAACTCAAAAAAATAGATTTTTTATGAAATATGTTTTTTAACGTCTCCACCGCTATATCTCTGAAAATATTTGTGCTATCAAGCTATTTTTTTTTTTTTTAGATTAAAGTAGACACAATAGCGCTTCGAACATCGTCCCACGTAAACCCGATTTATTTTTTTTTAAGTTGGAAAAATAATAGGAAACTCAAACTTGTTATTTTCAGTAGCGTAATTTTAGACAATCGAGAAAAAAATTTATGTATGAAAATTTGTATATACATGCTGCGTACAAATTGAAGCCAATAGTTGAAAAAAGTTTTTATGATAAAAATTTTTCATGTTCCGTTCATAGTATTGAGTCAGCGATTTTTTTTAACGGGCCAAAGTCATATTCTTGTGCGCTCGGCTGTAGCAAGCCTGCCGACTGCAACGATCTGACGGTCCCGGTCGGCGTGTATGTAGTAGTTTAACTTATATCAATAGATACAAAATCAGTAGTGATCAAAAGCATCTAGGGGATCAATATTATTGTTCAATATTTCATATATTGTACAGTAGTATTGATCATATGTTGTTAATATTAAGAAATTGTACAATAAATATAAAATAGTCTACTTTTAATAATAAAAAGACAGGTAGGTAGATATAAATACCTAATCTATAAATATCAATCAGTGTTACTAACTACCCACCTAATTAGTAAGTTTATTAGACATTTTTAAATGAATGAAAGTAAAAACGTACGCATAAAATAAGTTTTATTGTTGAAATAAATTTTCTATTTGGATAGATAAATATGTAGTACTAGCTGACCCGGCAAACGTTGTTTTGCCATATAAATTATAAATTTTTGTCCAAAAAATAAAAATAAAATTTCTGGATAGGGCCACCCTTATCACCTAGGGATATAAAAAATAGCCTACGACCTATTCTCAGACCTACCAAATATACACCAAAAATTTCATAAAAATCGGTCAAGCCGTTTCGGAGGAGTTCGATAACAAACACTGTGACACGAGATTTTTATATATTAGATGGATGTAGTTTATGTAGGCCTACATTAATAGCATTCTAATTCGTTCATATCTGCCTCGAAATCTTTAATAATGTTGTTACAGAAACGACATTTGCACTCGTTGCAACATTTTAGGCCTTCCTTAAAACAAGCACATTTTCGATTGTCACAATTTTTATCCGAACAATGAATACTTAATGATTTTCGACAACCTCCTCTTCCACGCGACTAATCTGACCAACCCTGTATGCGAGGTGTATTAATTGCGTCCCAATGTCGCATTTAGCGCTGATAAAAAAAATCGCTGTTGCTACACGGTACATTTTAGGAATAAATATATTGTTTCAAAAATTTTTGTGATTATTAGGCTTTATTTTCTTCGCTGCATGTATGTAAATATTTTCAAAAATAAAAAAGTTTATCGGTTGGTGAAGATTTCAATACATAAAATATATATTTTTAGTTTATCTGATTTTTAGAGAAATGAAAGTGCGAATTGTGCCCAAACCGTTTATATTGGTAAAAGCGCTACAGTGTGTGCTTTAATTTGACACAAAACAAATTTCGGTACCTTTAATAGTTTTAAAGATATGGCGGTGGAAACAAAAAAAAAACAATTTTATTTAAAAATACATTTTTTTCAGTTTTTATTGATTTAAAAAGTTCGAGACCACAAAAAAATGTCGTAAAATATGATTTCATATGCCCGGTGACATACTCAAAGGAACCTAACATGTTTGACCTGGTTCTACGCCAAAAAAAAAAAAAACGACACGATAGACTTACGAAATCGCTGCTCTAATATAGGTATCGGCGCACGCCAAGTGACGTCACTCTACGGACTGTTGGCCGGCCGAGCGTGTTTCTATTCAAATGCGAATATCTCTGTGGCTATTGATTCAATTGAGCTGAAATTTTTTTCTGAGGCTATTGGTTTGTTATACTTTAAAATGAGAAAGAAAAAGTAGGAAACTGCCATATCACTAAATGACCCTATTCCTTTACAAAAACTACTAGATTATCGTCACTTCTACCAATCCACCATTTATTTCTATACACTTGTCAATCCTTTTACGCACATTCATAGTAACCTTTCCGGCAATTTAGATAATTCTTTCACTAAAAATGTCTCCATTCTGTTCTGCGGATTTCATATCATAGAAGTATGCATCTATCTGCAGTAGTTTTTAAAATGCCTCGATGCTGAAATTTACACTGCACTATTCTGGTACACCTTGTTTAAACAATTTCCGTAGCATTTATTAACAATTTCCAGCATAATTTGGCAGCACTTGAATCTAGAAAGAATAAGCTTTCCTTTTCAGTAATACCAAAATTTTCGGAAAAAAATTTTTTACGCCTTTTTTGCAATCGCAGCCATGCCAGCGCCCTCCAGATTTAAATCCGCAAGGTGTTTCCAGATAATGTACGAATTTTTTCAAAACTATATCTTCTGATCCAATTTGGCTCTCGTGATTCCCGGACTAATAATAGTCGAGTCTGTCGACGCGGCGTTCATTCGCCTTATCGCGTCGGCATTTTTAATTATAGATATATTTTCATGTCAGGAACCTCCTTCTATGCGGTGCACTATTTTTGAAAACCATGTATAAGAGGCAATCATTCACGTAATAATGGAACAGTTTTTCATGCATTTTTAACTTTTTACCCAACATTGTATCGTACACTAAAATAAAACACGAACTAAAATAACCTAGCGTGATTCTAATATTCAAAGTAATTAAAATTATCTTTACTTGTCAATGCGTTGGACTGGAGGTTACGCAAAATCTAAAAATAATGAAAAAGTATGAGAAAAAGGCCAAATTAGTTGTGACAAAATTATCGAGATGTGCATAAGAACGAGTTCGCGGTCTACAGAGACAACTAGCCAACTGAACCAAAGTTTTTTGTGTCAAAAAGTTTAAAAGTAAGCTGTTCGTGGTACAGTATACAATTGTTTGTTTTCTTCGGTAAGCATCACACATTTTTTTTCTTTTGTAGAAAAAGCATAATTGTTGAATCGAATGTAATTTTTTTGTATAGGGTCTGTATTTCAAATGGACCATTTCGAAAATATCTACCTTTTTGTGTAAATTATTAAGTCGAAAACATTTGCTTAAAAGCAAAATTTTACAAAAAATATAGCAGTTTGTGTGATAAGAATTAGAGCTCGAGAGGTATATGTCAAGATTATGTCCCAAATGATCAAATTCCTTACGTACTTTTTACTTTGTTAATTTTAACAAATTCTATCTTCCCAAAACGATTCATTTTTGATTTGGAAAACACAGTTCCTTATTAATTAATTAACGGCGATGCGTTCTATAAACGACTTTTGTTTCGTAGTCATGGAAACGGGTGCGCTAAATGCTTATTTGACTTTTGTTACGTGATCATTGTGAATCTGACACAAAAATAATAATTCTTGAATTTGTAATTGTTTTATTCTGTTTTTAGTCCAATTGAGAGTATAAATTAAATCAATTATATGCATTTAAAAGCTGGAGTTAACTTATTCGCTGGTAAATTAAAAAAAAAGCTAGCTAGCGTTTATTCAGTGTAAAACTGTTGTCATTGGTTGAAATTTAAAAATTCACAAAATGTCATTGGTCTATAATTTATGAGGGAAATATAATCAATCGTCAATATTAACATCTAGATACAAAATTTTGCCACTCAAGAATGCCAGACTTTTTACAAAAAAACAGCATTTAAATTAATTTAATTGATCTACTAGTAAATTTTTGACGAAGAACAAAAAAAAACTTGTTGGTTTTAAAAGTGGAGGTGGATGAAGTAAAAGAAATTGAGGCCTTGTACACACACTAAATCACAATTTTATTTTTTTCACCCCCTTTAATAATAAGGCCGACAGACAGCCAGCCAGATAGACCGACAGACAGAAATTTTTTTTTGCTCAAACTTAAAATCTCGACGTTTCATGGCATTCTAAGCCTATTTTAACAATACAAATATTCAAATTTTTTTTTGCCTTATATTTTCACTGGATGTGGAAGTAATAAGGAGATTATCTGGAATTACTTTGTGGATCTAAATGTGGAGGGCGCGATTCTCCCCGCGATTTTAAAAAAGACAATAATTTTTGTGTGGGATACTGAAAATTGATTAAATTTATGTCCCATTCACATTGGGCTTGTTTTTTAACATTTTTTAATGATTTTCAAACCAGTGGAAAGCTTATTCCTTTTAGATTAACGTACTGTCAAATCATTAACGAAATTGTTGTTATAGTACAGTAAGTGAAGCTTTTAAATCCCAGTCCGAAAACGATGTTAACGAATTTCCAATTTTTTTTTTCAAAATGCTTCATAAAGTATGTACATAAGAATCATATTGGGGGAGGTTCCCTTCTTAGCGGTTGTCGCAAAAAAAAACAAAAAATACACATAATCTGATAGATAATCAAGTTATAAGAAAGAAAAGTCTTATACACTTTTTTGCTAAAATGCATATTTTTCGAGATATTGCGAACTGAAAATTGCAATTTTTACCCCCTAAAATCAGTATTTCTAGACATTATTTTTTAAGTTACTCGAAAAATGTGGACTACTCAAAATCTCTAAACTATGAAAAAAAAGCTATTCTTGTAAAAATGGAAGGTATTAAAATTTTCTTTCGATTGAGACGTATTACTTTTTATAATGAAAACTAAAAAAGGATAAACAAGAAAGTAGCGCATTTAAAAATTTAGGCGCCATTTTTGTTTTAGTCTTATTGCTCTAATTTCTTATGAATTCAAATTTCTTAAAAATCCTTCTAGATGTTGTTAATGCATATTATTACTAACATGCTCAAATTTTTTAGAATTTTTAAAACAATTATTTTTCATTCTGTACCCATTTTCGATTATGAAAATTTTCATAATTTAAAAAAAAAATAATGGGTTTTTGGAAATTGCTCAGAAAATATATTTTTTTTAAATATTGTAAGAGTACAAAATGAAGCTTATAAAAAAACGAATAGGTTGGTTATTTTTATTATTTTTATTATTATTATTAAAATGGCGCTTGAGCGCATACGCAAGAAAATTATGTATTTAAAATTGAAATATTTTAAAAACATGTATATAAGAATGAAATGAAGGTTATAAAAAAACAAAGAATTTGGGTTTTTATTTTTTTTTCCTACGACAAACTGTTCCAAAGATATGACAGTTTGAAATAATGTTGAAACTCTTGAGTTTGTACGCGCATTTTAAATGTCTATAGTAGGTAGAGAAACGAGCAGTAGCCGTCTATTTTTTGAAGAATACGCAGAAAAAGCGAGTTGCATTGAACATTAGCATTGTGATGCTCTAATACAAAGGCGGATCTGGACCTTGAGTTTGGGGGGGGGTAACCCAAAATTTTTTGGTGAGCGGGGGAGAAATCTGAAAATTTTCACCCTAAAATTTTTTGAAGAGCGGGGGGGAGAAATAAAAAAAAAAAATTTTTGTCTCAAAATTTTTTCATCCTAAAAAATTTAAAATGAAAATTTCTTGGGGGGTAATTACCCTATTAAAATTTTTTTTCTTCCCAAAATTAACAAAAATCATACCATTTTAAAACAAAAATTGATGATTTACAGAATCTTGGGGGGGTAATTACCCCATTACCCCCCCATAAATCCGCGCCTGCTCTAATATAATTAATTATTTTATTGTAAATTATACTTTTAGGACACCCTGTAAGTTAGTTGTTTAAGCTTCATTGTTATTGTTCTATTTAATTTACCATTAATAACAACAACATGGCAAATCTGCCGACTGGCAATTTGATTTGGACTGGAAACAATCGTTTCGACAAAATAAAGATTAATATAATTTAGAACGTGAATCAAGAGAGAAATGTATATTAAGAAAACGTAATATAATTAGATTATAGATGTGTGGTAGGTATTTTATTTTGACTCCCTATACTGGAACCTGGACAGCGACTAGTAAGAACATCATAGCATGTTTAGAGTGCAGATTAAAAATATTATTTAATTAGTTTACTTAATTTTATTTATTTAACAATCTGTATTTTTAATAAAATTAGATATTACTATATTCTTTTGTGACCATTTTCAATCCACATTTTTTTTATAAAGTTAGACTTCATAATCATATTCAGCAGTGGCGCAGCCAGAAAATTCATCTGGGGGGGGGGGGGGGGGGGGCAATAGAACCGGCCTCCCCAGAGGATGAGGAAGATTTTTCAGAAAATGGTTGAAAACGGATGTGCATGTAGATTCCTCTACTAGATAATATTGGCATTAATTACAAAATGTTTACTTCAAGGGATAATTTAGATACTGCTTTGTACTGCTTTGTACTGCTTCTTTATTTTTTTGACTCATGGAAGACGGCTTGGGGGGGGGGGCATGGCTCCCCCCCTGGCTGCGCTCATGATATTCAGTGACCTAAAAAACATAAGTATATGAATTTTAGTGAATTTATTTGTAATATTAGAAGAGTTATTAATTTTTCAGTATTTAATTTTTCGTCTTTCCTGTTGTTTGACCTCATAATGATATTCAGCGACCTCAAAAACATAAGTATATGGATCTTCGTGATTTTGTTCGTAAAATTAGAAGACATTAATTTTTCAGTATTTAGTAGTCAGTATTTAAGGGTGATTTCAACCCTTAATATTTTCGTCTCATAAGTTTTGACCTCAGTCATATTCAGCGACCACTAAAACATAAGTACATGGATTTTCTTTAATTTATTCGTAAAATTAGAAGTTATCAATTTTTCAGTTTCTAGGGGTGGTTTCCACCCTTAAAAATAAAAAGCAGGTAATGCGACAATATAAATTTTGATGTACGTATTTTATAAATCATATTGCAAAAAAATTAAGGAAATTCCTTTCATCGTTTTCGGGCCGGAAATTTTTCCATTTTTACAGCTTCGCTGACTGTACTATGATATGAAATCTGCAAAGAATAAAGCATTTTTTTAAAGAGTTATCTGCATTGCTATTGTAAAAGATACGATTATTACAGTGTATAGTGTATAATGTAAATACATATCTCACGCGCCCTAGCCGAGTTGGCTACCTACTTAGACACAGACGAAAATATACTTCTACCTCCGCATCCGTAGAAAATACAAAAATAATACCAGAGTTGCATTTTTCTGATCACAACGAAGCCGACACTAGCATATTTGTCATAATTCAATATTTATGAAACCTGCAATACGATCGTAGAAAAGAAGCTACATAGTTGAATGAAACTGAGAAATAAAAATACCATTTCAACAAGAGCCGTAATAAGCCAACTTTTTTGAGGGGTTATTTTTCAAATTTGTCAACTTCATAAACTTAAGAAGCCAACTCTGTAAATAAATAAATAATAATTTCTCCAAAAAATTAATGGGCAGGGGGGGGGGGGGGAGAAAATCTGAAAAAAAATTCCTTACCTTGCCAACTTATGTCAGTTTTTCAACTTTTGCCAAGTCTGACAAAGTACCTCATATCCCCTCTTGGCTACGGCCCTGATTTCAACGACTTTTGGGGGAGGGGATCAATTTTCATGTTGTCAAGAAGCTACAGTAAAGTTTTGTACAATCTGGAAACAATTATTTTTAAAAGTTTGAAAAACGTGTTTTTGTATCTTGAGCTCTGTTCTTCGGGTCGGGCCAAACAAAAAATCAAAATGTTTGTAGATAAATTATGAATAAAACTGCATGGGTTCAAATCTGATCTGCCATTTTGTTTTTTTTGCAAAAAAAAATAAAAACCACTAAAATTTCTAATTTTGCATAAACCGAAATTACTAAAGAAATAATTCATCTTTTTTAATGAAACTTGGTGAAATTATAGGTCCTGTAGGCAGACCCCCCCATATGGGGGAGGTCTATTGGGTACTGAGTTTGGGCTTCCGAGGGGCCCGTAGCGGGGGCCCGCCAGAGATTTTGACAAAAAAAAATTTTTCCCGCTTCTCAATTATTAGGCGCGGGGGCCCGCCAGTGAATTTGGTACCGGGGCCTATGATTTGATGTGGAGGACCTGCCTGTAGGAGTAAAGTATTATGGAAAATTACAAATAAAAATATTTATTATTTTCTCTAAATAACGAGATATCTGAAAAATTTTTGAAGCTTCATAAAAAACTGCCATCTCGCCACACTAAGACTTTTCTTTATTAAATTGTAGCTTTTTGAACGTGCTTTACAACGATAATAAAAATACTTTTTATATTATTTTGAATACAAAAAAAAAATTATATGTTCATGATTTGAATCGCGGATTTCCGCATGGGAAACCTCACTTGAGCTAGAGGGCTATGAAACATTTGCGAATTCGATGAATTATGGTAGAGAAAGCAAAACACGAAATTTTTAAAAGATCATCGTTAATACATGAGTGGGAAGGCCGTGCGTTACCGATACCGAAAGAATCAGAATGACATTTTAACCTCATCGTGAGCTGCATACTCCAAATCGAAAATTAGATCCAGCAGGAACGTACGAAAATCGTATATTGTGTATTTAGATGCGAAAGCAATGCATTCCCGGACGACGATGGAAATTGCGTCGCTCGGCTAGCGCCTCGGCCAACAAGCATCGAAGTCCGGGAATGTGCTTTCACACCAAAGTACATATACTATTTTTTCTGAAATCACAATCAATATTATTATAAATTAAGGAATTTGTATTAATGCATAACATTTCTTCATTACAATCTAACTGCTTACTAATAAATGCAATTTTAATATGAGTTGGTTTGTCTGCGTATATTTATTTACTGTCTAAAATATACATAAAAAACCGTACGGGAATGTTACTTGTAACATTCCCGTACGGTTTTGTTGATCGCTGCTTGGCAACGGATCTTTTCCGGTTTGTTTTCTGGTAGTTTCTTAGCAACGGACTAAAATACTGGAGTTGTGCATTTTTCGATCTGAAATCGCGCCGAAAATGTAGACATTGCCGATCGATTTCAGAAAAATGACATTCTGACGAAACGCGTTTGACTTTGTCTGAGCACTCTAGATGAGTAAGTAGCATGCATGGATATCATCTCCACACGTTTTAATAGAATCTCGAAGTTTTGGTAACGGGCGTGGGGGAAATATTCTTGTCGTAGCAGTTGGGGTTTTGATGAACGAGTGCGCCTATACCTGCGTAATTATAGGTATATTAATTAAAATTCATTTTACGTATTCACTAAAGTTCTCACACATTAGAGAATAAGTAGTACCAATTTCAGCCCAAAAAAGAAACCGCTCAAACATATTAGAATTTGTTCGTTCTATTTCTGTTCACAATGTTTCTATATCAGATGCAAATCCCAGAACACTGGTACTATTCGCAAACATGACAATTTTACCAAAATTTAAGAATGTATTTAGATCATTGATATAAACGAGAAATAGCAGAGAGCCTAGAATAGACCTTTGTGGTACACCCATTGATGATTTTAAGGTCGATGTATGATATTTATCTTTTCAGTAACTTCTGAATCAAATCAAATGCTTTATTGAGGTCCAGAAATACACCAAGTGTATTATTACCACTATTTAAGCCCTCATATAACTCATTTAGATAACATATAATTGCGTCAGAAGTAGACAATCCTTGTCGAAATTCAAATTGTTGTGGGGGGAGGGAATATTCGATTTTAATAAAAATGATATTAGCATTTTCGCTATATTTTTTCAAGGTTTATTAAAAATGAGGAGAGTAGTGAAACTGGTCTGTAGTTTTCCATATAAGTTTGTTCCCTTTTTTATAAAGAGATTTATAAAGAAATAATATATAAAGAAAAGATAAAGAAATTTTAGCTGTTTTTAATTTCGCTGGAAATTTTCCTTTTTCTATTAAGCTAATAAAAATATAAGTCAATTAGATTATTATCCATGGTTACGATTGTTGTAACAATCATAAAATAAATAAATAATAAAAATAAATTTTGTTTTACTCAAAAAAAACATACCGATATAAATTTTGGGGGGGGGGGCATCAAAAGTGGAACACGCACTCACTTATCATCCTAGCTTAACCTAAATATGATTATTATTATTATTGTAATTATTATAAATGAACCGTTTGCTATTAATTGAGTAATTTAGATAAGTATTTTCTATTCTGTATTTTTTATAATGTTCAAAGCTTCCTCTGTTATTGCAATTAATATATTAACTGCGCCTGAAGTCGAATGATATTAATAAACTGCAATAGTAATTAATTTTGTAATTACTAGTTAACGCTGTTAATGATGCAACTGGGTCTCGTTATTTTATGAGCAATTAGTAGTTGCACTTTTTCGCAAGGAAAATTTACAGACAAAAAAATGTTTTATTGCATGAATAAACTTTTTCCTTCGCAAATTACTTGAGTGTTTGCGAAAAAATATTCAAAGAAAGATAATGCATATTTGAACAGTAACCAGTAACGTACACGGAGAAACGGAAACGAATACAACCGAGAATATTATATCTGGTTTGTTTCAAATTCTCTTAACATATTTTTTCTTTTAAACATTACACAGGCCTGCGACCAAACAACTTCTTTGAAACTACTAAGTCTGGGAAATTTTTGTTTTAAATAACTGAAAGCACGTCCTTCTTTGTCCATAGCTTTTACCAAGTCTTTCATAAGCCCCAGTTTTATGTGGAGTGGTGGCAGTATTACCTTTTGTGAATCAATTAATGGAATGTTAGCAACATTTTTTTCTCCTGGTTCAAAACCCAGTCTTGGCGGCCAAATTTTTCTTTTGTAATGTTCTAATCGCGCTCGACTGTCCCACTCACAAAGAATACAGCAATATTTGGTATACCCTTGCTACATACCAAGTAAGATAGCTATCACTTTTAAGTCTGCACAAATCTGCCACTTATACTTGTTATATTCTATAGTTTGTAGCAATACATTCATGTTACTGTAATTTTCCTTCATGTGGATAGCATGGGCGATTGGAATTGATGGCAATTTATTTCCATTGTGGAGTAACACAGCTTTTAGACTAAGTTTCGAGGCGTCAATAAAAAGTCTCCAGTCACTAGCATCATGGGGAATGTGTAAAGCACTCATTAAACCGTCAATGTCCTTGCAGGCAACCAAGTCATTTTCCATTTTGAAGAAAGGTATAAGATCTTTTTGACGACTTCGATACATGGAAACTTTAACATTTTCTTGTAGTAAATTCCATTGTTGTAATCGAGGTGCCAAAAGCTCCGCTTTTGCCTTGGACAGATCAAGGTCTCTTATAAGATCACTTAATTCGCGTTGATTAATTTTGTGTGGTTCACCACCGGACACTTCGGCAGAGAAATCGGGATCTTGTGATGTTGATAGCTGGACTAAGTCGTCATCTACATACATTATCATCCGATTCTTCATCAGAATCAAGGCTGTATTCTTGAGATAGTTCATCACTATTGAGAACCGGGCGAATGGCAGACGGTAAATTAGGGTATTGTATTACCATTCTTTTTTTCTTGTTAATACCCTGTCTAATAGGAGGTATCACGCAAAAATAACAATCGGTAACATGGTCTGTAGGTTCTCGCCAGATCATGGCCACAGCAAAAGCCATTGAACGTCCTCTTCCACTTAGCCAACTGCAAAGATTGTTCGCACAATTGATGCAACATATATGACTTCATCTCCAATTGTACAACCAAAATACAACGGGTACGCCTTCTTAATTTTGGGAGTAAAATTACGTTTTTGATGTGCAAAAGTCACTTCACCACAAATATAACAAAAGTTGTTGGGTGTATTTACACAATCTCGTGGCATATTTTCAAAATAGCACTATTTACTTTCGAAAATGAACGCTTATCATGCACAAGGTACAAATACGACTACCTAAGAATGAATATTAGTTTTAGTGACAAATAAAGAGGTAGGTAGTTAGTATGTCTAATTTTCGAAGAATTCTAATTCTACCTGTTATTTGTGATAGGACCGCCCATAAAGGGTCTACACACGATCCAGCGGCAGGGAGCCAGCCTTGTCGGCATGCTTTGAACTCATTCGTAAAAGTGAACTGGTCCGCTGGAATTCCAATTATCTTCAAAGCGTACCGACAATGTCGGATCCCAGCAGCTGGATCGTCTGTAGACCCCTATACATGCAACACCCTGTATAGGTACATACATATTTGTATTTGAGTATTTGTATTGCTACTGCTGGTCACTTCATCGAGAGAATCCAGGTGTTACTCACAAGAGGAAAAGTAACAATCGGAGCTTTCCCATGAAGAGGGAAAGGAAGCACAGGGCCATCAATGTGGATTAAATTAATTGAAAATACATTAACAGTGTCTTTCGTTGTAAATAACTTAATTTGGAATAATAAAACCTTTTTAAAATTTCGTAAACACATCTCTGCATTCCAAAATAGCTATATTTATACCTATTAGGTTCAAAATATTGGGTCAAGTTGCGGAAAAACGGTGGGTGATGGAGAAAAACTGATGTCATTTTTGGATTCAGCACCCTTCAACTGTTAGATCACCCTAAATAATAAAAAAATTTTCATAACATTTTCCTTTGCAGGCCTGTGTTATTTGACCATCAAAAATGGAAAAAATAATACTTCCTTGGCACTAAACTTATAGATACAGATACATGGGCATACTGACTAAAATGACTAATATTATGAAAGCTAAAGTTAATTCATTTGAAAATAATATATTCCATTATGTTTCTAAAAACAGACAAAAATGTGAAAAATCTTGATTTCCCTGATACGAAAAAGTAATTACCCAAACCGAATAATTACACAAAGTATGAAGGTTGAATGAAAGTAGGAAGGACAGAAAATATCGAAGGTTATTATTTTTATTCCTGGTTTAACTATTGTTTCGTCTCACTAAGCATTCTTTGTACCAAATCATCTGTTTTTCATTAAATTCGTAATTTTTTTGTTGTTAATTTAACTTTAAACGTTCATTATTTAGCTAGTCGGAAATACTGATTTTTGGCCGAGTACAGGGTGGGCCAAATTAGATGGGATTTAAAGTTTTCTCTAAACCTACGCAGATAGACAAAAACCAATATAGGTGTCCTGAGCTCGATTTTCGAGAAACAAACGATGACGCAGGCCGCGATCGTCTATCTTTCGACTACCGAGCTACAGAGCGTTTTTGGAAAATTGGCATTTTTGGTGTCTCAATTACCAAGTGTTGAATCGAAAATGTAACATATTCTTAAGGCACTTTTTTGAGTAGAATCCGTTGCTGATAAGAAGAAAATTATGCATGCTTCAGTTTTCGAGATACATAGGGACTTGTTTTTTGAAATGGAACACCCTGTAAATTATTTCATTATTCGATCCCAACTTAAATTAGCTATTCAACGATATATCATATGTCATATTTATCTCTAGAAAAAGTGGTTAATTTTCGAAAAAGGTCCAGGTCTCATTAAAATACATACGTGTACCAAATTTCAAGTCAATATCTTAAACGGTTCCAGAGTAAACGTGCGCACAAAAAAGTTACAGACACAGACAGACCGACAGACCGCCAGACAGAATTTTTTTTCTCATACTTACGTATGTATTATTTTTTTGCGAATCAATATTTACTGCTTTGTCACGTACTCAGGCTATGAGAATAATTAAAAAGTTTCTGGCTACTGGTAGTGTTCTTAACATGAAAAGAAAAATAAAAGTATATGATGAAGACAATGTTGGGGGTATTATAGCTCATGCCTTTGTTATAGAAAATCCTAGGATACCACTAAGAGAGAGATCAGCTCTTATTAATATTAGCAAGTCTGAACTCCAAAGGCAAAGAAAATGAGGGCATTATAAACATACGCTTGAAGACGGAGATGACGGCCGAAGGTTGGATTTTTGTTTGACCATTGGAGAAAAAATCATGGAAGAGAAATTTTTTCATCATTTCAAAATTTTTTCAGATGAATCCACATTCACAACCAATGGTGTTGTTTCATCTCAGAATTGTCGGTTTTGGGCTTCTGAAAATCCAAATTTTAGAATTCATTGTAGAAGACAATATTATAAAAAAGTGAATGTCTGGTGTGCCGTTTCTTATCACATTGGAGTTATTGGACCTTATTTCATTGAGGGAAGGTTAAACCAGCACACTTATTTACAGCTTCTTCAAAGATTTTCTGAAGATCATTTAAATCATTTTAAGAGATATGCCTTTAGTTCATTTTCAACATGATGGTTGCCCTGGCCACTCCACAGAAATGGTTAATCGGTGGATGAATTTAAATTTCGGAGAAAATTGGATTGCCAGGAATGGACCGATCAAGTGGCCGGCGAGGTCCCCAGACCTATCAATATTGGATTTCTTTTTATGGGGTCGCCTCAAGCAGTTGGTTTACGCTGAACCACTTCCTAACGATGTAGCAGTATTGAAGCAGAGAATTACAAATGCCGTAAACTCCATACCGTTAGATCATATTCGAAACAGTTTTAAGGACTTCAGGCGAAGGATCGAAATGTGTGTGGATGTGGGTGGTAGCTACGTCGAATAATAAAAAAATTGTAAACATGTCTTTGTGGTGCAGGATAACTTTTTTGCAATATTTTATTGGGCCAAATATCGTTTGGTGTACTATACATTGATTTGTGTACGACAAAAAATAGATCATGAACGCTGTACGTATTTAATTCTTCACGAATGCTGTGTGCAATTATAGTACCTCCTAAGGCTCTATGAATGGGTGTGCATTTACCTTCGATATTGACAATCCAACAACTAGCTGATTGATATGTTCGACAGGATATCTCTTTGTCTCCCCGTTTGCGTTCATAAATTCTTTGAGAAATACCTGGTCTAAGTCTCTAATTATGTGAAGTTGGTGGCCTTGATAGCAGCATTCGACCCCTTCTCATCGTTAAATAAGTATCACCCAATGCGTGTACCTGGCATCTTATTTTTACATCCACATTCACAACGCATTTTTTAAAATAAAATGTCGCCATTTTGTTGCTGTAAATATCCAGTAAATGAAGGAAATTCTAGCAAATACTGTTTTTTGTACATCAGTGGTAAATTTTTTTAGTTCGTTTGAAACAATTGCTTTAGAAAAAAAATCCCGTTCCACAACTTGAATTTTTTCAGCAATCCCAAAACCATAAATTTCCTACTTTTCAAAAATAAATCAACAATACTTTTTCATATATTAAATATCTAAATTTAGAGGTGGTTTTCACTCCTCAGGGGTAAAAGCAAGTGTCCGGACCATGTAGAAACTGAAGTTGACTAATTTTCTTATACTAAAAAATCTTTTAAAAAGTATATTTTATTAAAAGATGAAGAAACAATCTCACTTGTGGTAATTCAAGTAGAGTATTACAAAATAATATGAGCAACCTTTTAATTAAAATAAAATAACTGCGCAAATTTAAACTACGAAGCAAGGTAGTAGGGTTACATGGCGGCTCTCTTGATAGTAGTTTTGATACAAGTACCTAAGTAATTTTAATTTTCCCTGACTTTTTCAAATAAATTTAAAAATTCACTGACTTTTCCCTAATTCCAGAATTAAAACCTAATTACATGACTTTTCCAGATTTTCCCTGTTTTCCAGAAAGTATACACCCTGAATAATGCTTAAAAACTCAGTCAGAGACATTTGTTATAGAGACATGACAAAATGAAACGATAAACGAGAAATAAAAAAGAAATTTAAAAACACCTTTTTTAACAAATGCTTGTAGAGACTTAATGATACCTACCTATTTGACTGTAATCAAATAATTAACAAAATCGCTTAATTTTAGTCCTATAATTAAACATTTTTTTGTCGATAGGAAATCCCAAGAACTGTATTACGGAAATCCCAGAAACTAAGTCATTCGTGAACTTCTCCCGTACTCCCACCCTAGTCAAAGTAAACTTAATACATGAAAATTTAGTATCTCATAAAATCGTTTTTTAAATACCCAAACAAAATAATGTTAATAACTGCAATCCAATCCTACAAACTGGTATAATTTAAAACTAATTTCCTCGTTGGTTAGTAGAACTGTCAATTATGGTATTGAATGATTTCTGGTTGATACAAGCATTACATGAAAACAACATATAATGTTTCTGGCTTTTACAAGGAGGATAGTAAAAACTTAACATTTTTTGGAAGATCTAAGAATTTCTCTAACAAATTGTAGGGTTGGCCTTGCTTGACGTATCCCAAAAGGAACGCATACAATTCATAACTTTTCTTCAGTTTTGCGTTTGCAAAAATATAAAAAAAAAACACGTCAATAAATAATATCAGATTGCTCTATTTTTACTCAAGGAAAAAAAATTGTTAACACTTTTCACATATCTGTGACGTCACCGATACTCTTTTTAAACAGGACACCTTATATTTTATTCTAAAAATTGATATACCTTTTACAAAGGAATTCAGTGAAATGATTTTTTTTAAAACATCCAACGAAAAGCTTCATTTTCTATTACATTATTACAATTTAAAACTTAATTTTTTCTACGTACAAATAGAGCAATTTGATATAACTAACTGAGGTGTTTTTGTATTTTTGCGAACACAAAATAGAAGAAAAGTTATGGATTGTATGCGTTTTTTTTCGAACACACTGTATAGAGCTTTCAGCTGTTTATGGTAGACCTCAGTACATAGCGTTAAATAATTTTGTTTAATGTTCTATATATCTCCTCTGGGGCTCCACAAGGATACAAATTGGGGCCATTTTTATTATACTATTCGCACAAATGAAAAGAGCATATTAGGACCTAGCTTTTACACCAAAAGACATGTATCCCCCCGTTTTCGAGAGCGGGGAACACGATGGTGACAATATTTTCCGACATATCCTCCAACCACTACCCCTAAACCGAAAAAGCCACCTCCTTTTCCGAGTTTCCGGTGCTCTGCATTTTTTTATCGGAAAATTATATTAAAGAAAGTTGTTCAGAAATATTCAAAAACCTTAAGCCCAATATTTCATCAAAACAAAAAATAGAAAAATTGAAAAAAATGATAAATTTAAAAAATATAAAAAGAGCTAATAATTACTTGACAACTACCTGACAGCTTGGTTTAACTTCAAACAAAATTGTCATGAATTTTTTAAACAAAAAAAAACATTTAAATGATGCTTTTGGACTTGGACATTATTTTTCAGTTCTTGAACAATTTTGAACAACTTTCGTTAATAAAATTTTCCGATAAAAAAATGCTTAGCGTCGGAAAATCGGAAAAGGGGTGGTTTTTCCGGTTTAGGGGTAGTTCTTGAAAGGTAGGTCGAAAAATATTGTCACCAATCGTGTTCCCCACCCTCGAAAACGGGAGAGGAGATGTTTTGCGGTCCGGTTCCAGAACTTTTGGGCTTTTGCCTTTTTCTGGTTTACCTCAAGGGACTATATTGTACTGTGATGGCTACGCACTTTTCTAAAACTGTAAATATCGCTCGGGGTAGAAAATATTTCATACCAGGTAAGTCACAATCGAATTTATTTCTCAAATTCCCGTGTTGTCATTTATTTTCCCTTATATACCAAAGGGAAATATACCACCTCCCCCCTCCCTTTTCGAGATATTCAAGGTCAAAGTTTCAAAAACATGCTTTTTCGTGAATATCTTGCGCCACAAAAATCAGACAGCGATAAAGTTAACATAGAGAATTCAATTATCTACAAGATTTGTATTTTGCATTTTCCCCCAAAACCTCGCCCTTTTCGAGATATTCAAGGTCGAAGTTTAAAAAACTTTAAATTTTTTAGGAGTAAAGTGAAAAGAGATATAGACGTACTTACAAAAATTACTTGCAGTCAACTAAAAACAACCTATCCTTTCCTTCCTAGCAGAACCGGGAGATATTATATTATTTTCTGGCCTCGCCCCGTGCATTCCTTCAATTCCCACGGCGCACAGTGGCCAGAAATGCCAGTGTTCCACCCAAATTACTCTAGAGGTCGTAAATTTTGAGTTATTGAGACATTCTTTTTTTTTAAATATTCATCTTGAATTTACCTATCGATCCCTCTAGCCGGATTTTGAAATTTTATTTTTCGTTTTTTTAAATTTTTAATAGAAAATCATATTTTTACAAAAATATACTGTTTTTTCTATTAAATTTATTCTAACGGGCCGTAAATTTGAGTTTTCGTAACAATTTTTTTTTTCAAATCTTCGTCTTTTAATCAGCTATTGATCTGTCTATATGAATTTTTGATTTAGATGTTGACAACTGTCAAAATTACTGTCAAATATAAAAAAATACGATTTTTAGATAAATAATTCATACAATAACAGGTTGGTGTTCAGAAAAATATATATAGTGTTTTCAATGTACCTGGTTCCGAAGTTGACAGGAAAATATGTATTTCTAAATTTGGCAGCTGCCATAATTGTTGTCAAATTTCTAAAGATAGATGGAAGAGCTTATTAATTTTAAAAATACCCTGTAAATGTATAGAAAAATAGATATATTGTTTTTGATCTGTTTGATTTAGTAATTGACAGGAAAATATGAGTTTTAAATTTGGCAGCTGTCATAATTGCTGTCAGTTTTCAAAATACAGTACTTAATTTTCAAAATGCTCTATAAATTTATAGAAAAATAGATATATATTGTTTTTAAACTGCCAGATTTAGTAGCTGACAGGGAAATATGGTTTTTTAAATTTGGCAGCTGCCATAATTGCTGTCAAATTTCAAAAAATAGAAGTTAGAGCTTATTAACTTTAAAAATACCCTGTGAATATATAGCAAGACGGATACAGATTGTTTTTAATGTACCTGGTTCCGAAGTTGACAGGAAAATGTGATTTCTAAATTTGGCAGCTGCCAAATTTAAAAATAATATTTTCCTGTCAGTTCATAAATCAGGAAGAGAAAAAATAATATATATCTATTTGTCTATACATTCAAAGGGTATTTTTGAAATTAATAACTTCTAATCTGCACACCTTAAAACTTGACAGCAATTATGGCAGCTGCCAAATTTACAAGTTATATTTTCCTATTACTTACGAAATCAGATAGATCAAAAATAATATACATCAATTTTTCTATACATTTGTAAGGTATTTTTAAAGTTAATAAGCTCTTACCTCCATGTTTTGAAATTTGACAGCAATTACGTCAGCTGCCAAATTTAAAAATGATATTTTCCTATCAGTTACGAAATCAGATTGATCAAAAATAACATATATATCTATTTTTCTATACATTTATAGGGTGTTTTTAAAATTTATAAGCTCTTACCTCTATATTTTGAAATGAGACAGCAATTATGACAGCTGCCAAATTCGGAAATCATATTTTCCTGTCAACTTCGGAACTAGGCACATTAAAAACAATTTGTATCCGTTTTGCTACATATTCACAGGGTATTTTTAAAGTTAATAAGCTCTAACTTCTATTTTTTGAAATTTGACAGAAATTATGGTAGCTGCCAAATTTAAAAACCTGTCAACTGTTAAATCTGGCAGTTTAAAAACAATATATATCTATTTTTCTATACATTTATAATGCATTTTTAAAATTAATAAGGTATTACCTCCATATTTTGAAAATTGACAGCAATTATGACAGCTGCCAAATTTAAAACTCATATTTTCCTGTCAATTACTAAATCAAACAGATCAAAAACAATATATATCTATTTTTCTATACATTTACAGGGTATTTTTAAAATTAATAAGCTCTTCCATCTATCTTTAGAAATTTGACAACAATTATGGCAGCTGCCAAATTTAGAAATACATATTTTCCTGTCAACTTCGGAACCAGGTACATTGAAAACACTATATATATTTTTCTGAACACCAACCTGTTATTTTATGAATTATTTATCTAAAAATCGTATTTTTTTATATTTGACAGTAATTTTGACAGTTGTCAACAACTAAATCAAAAATTCATCTAGACAGATCAATAGCTGATTAAAAGACGAAGATTTGAAAAAAAAATTTGTTACGAGAACTCAAATTTACGGCCCGTTAGAATAAATTTAATAGAAAAAACAGTATATTTTTGTAAAAATATGATTTTCTATTAAAAATTTAAAAAAATGAAAAATGAAATTTCAAAATCCGGCTAGAGGGATCAATAGGTAAATTCAAGATGAACATTTAAAAAAAAAGAATGTCTCAATAACTCAAAATTTACGACCTCTAGAGTAATTTGGGTGGAACACTGGCATTTCTCGCCACTGTGCGGCGGCTAGCGCCATGGATGTTTGACTGGTCCCGGACAAGTATCTGGGGAGGGCAAAATATCGTAATTTAATTTTAAATAAATTAGTTTTGATTGACTGAATGTTAGCATGCGAGAGGACCATGCGAATCCCCGACGCGGTTTAACTTTTTTTAAGCAATTGACTGAAAAACAGTGCCTGTTGAGCGGCCTTTTTGTATAGAAAAAAAATAAAGCGTACTGTATTTTACCGGTCCTCTCTGTACATTGCTGGTATACGTATGACACCTCCATCGCTTTATTAATTATTCATAATATTGTAATAACTTTTTGTTGCAGCTCCACATGTAGGGCAACAATTGACCTAAGCGTGTGTGGTGTGCCGTGTGAGGTTACAAGCCGAGAATGTCCAAAGCCGAAAGCAGCGGATAAATATGTAGGATCTCCAACAGACTTAGGGAAGAAAATTTTACAAAAATTCAGGTAAGACTTACTTGTATGATTGTTAATCGTCTATGTGATTTTTTTATTGTAAATGTAATTAAGTTTATCGCAGAGTAAACAATAAAATTGAATGCTTTAATTTTTTTTTCTATAAAAATAAAGTGATTTATGTGATGTCTTGTAATAAATTAAAGTCGTTTGTTATTTTTTGTGATATTTTCTATGTAATTACTTAGAACTCGACTCTGATCATTGTCACGCTGTGTGGAATTCCCAAAAAGTGGAAATTTCACAAGTAACGATTTACAGACATCTGCAAAGTACTGTTTTACAATGGGGAAATCTTATTTATTAGTTGCTATAGATCCAAGTATACAGCATATTCCAGGAATATATGGCAATGCTTTGGGTCAAAATACCAGTAAAGCAACTTTTACATTTTTTCCCGCCTTTTGAAGCAATTCGCCCTCAGAGGTTAAAACGCTAATAAATGTTTTTCCGGCTTCCAAATTTATCGATTGCAATAAAACTTGGACATTACACACAATAAGCATCTGTTATTAAAAAATGTAGCGCTTTTCGCATCTTGTCTAGGTAGTGGAGTCAATAGAGGCTGAAAATATGCAATTTATTTCGGAATAATTACGGGAAGCTTCGATTATCCTAAAACCTTTTGATATCACTTTTACATAGCTTAAAATAAAAAGTTATAAACATATAATCGTGAGGAAATTGTTAATAATTTCAACAAAAAGAAACTTTTTTTAACAAAATTATTATAAGTTGAAAAATTTTAAAGCAATTTAATTCAAATTGACATATACGGGGGTTTTCGAGGTCGCTAAAACAGATTATGATGTCAAAAAAAAGTAATTCAAAATGGCTGATCCAATATGGCCGACTTCCATCAAGCAATAAAATAATTCCAAACACCATTCAATTAAAAACACAATTTAAATATTCACATAAAAACTTAAAAAGAAACTGAGAAAACGTGATGTTCATAGCATTACAAGATGATCTTTGAGAAAAAGTGTCCAAATTACTTTTACAATGCTCTGCAGACACACACACAGCGCAGCGTGCGGAGCAGGTGATGCTACTGCTTGCCGCGAAGATGTTTTACTCTTTCTATTATTCAAGCATTATAATTTGACTCATGGCCCTGTAACACGTGAATATTTTTAATGTTTTCGATATTTTAACAGGATAAAAATTGTAGAAACAATCAACATTGAGTCGATTTACCGAAAAAACTTAGTTCTTTCAATATTTCGTGAAAAATAGAGGTTTATATATGTACAGTGTGTCCCAGGATAGATGTAACAAGAGGTGTAATGGATCAAAAATTTTGGAATTTTGGAATGGTATTTGGGGATTGAGTCCTGCTTGTTGTAAAACAAAACCAAAGTATACCAAACATGACTTGATTTCTACAGGGTATTTTATAAGCAAAGTTGTAAAAATCACCACTAATAAAGTACCTTTATTTTTCAAAATATAAAAAAATTCCACTAAGAAAAGTTAGTTAGAATGCAATTTTATACCTCTATACCAAAGTTCAGAAATATAAAATTGTTTTATTGAAACTTCCCATTTTTTCAATAAATTAGTATTTTATTTTGAACCATTCAATTAAAACTGCATAGAAATTATTTCTTGTGAATTAATGTTTAAAGTTATGTAGAAGCTAAAAGTAGGCTATGAGAAAAGCAGTGGATACACATTTATCATTTATTATTGACATATCTGTCAAAAGTAGTCATTATTATCCTTAATTTTTGTTTCAAATTAACGAACCAAGCATAAAAAATTAAGTGAAAATGGTACTCACAGTGCGTGAAAAAATTTATATTGTGCAATGCTACGGAATTGGCGGTCAAAACTCGCCAAGAGAAGTGGTAAGCCAATTTAATTTGAAATTTCCAAACACTGCTTTGTCACGTACTCAAGCTATGAGAATAATTAAAAAGTTTCTGGCTACTGGTAGTGTTCTTCACATGAAAAGAAAAATAAAAGCATATGATAAAGACAATGTTGGGGCTATTATAGCTTATGCCTCTGTTATAGAAAATCCTAGGATGCCACTAAGAGAGAGATCAGCTCTTATTAATATTAGCAAGTCTGAACTCCAAAGAATTTACAAGGCAAAGAAAATTAGGGCATATAAAGCAAATTATAAACATACGCTTGAAGAGGGAGATGACGGCCGTAGGTTGAATTTTTGTTTGACCATTGGAGAAAAAATCATAGAAGAGAGATTTTTTCATCATTTTCTCAGATGAATCCACATTCACAGCCAATGGTGTTGTTTCATCTCAGAATTGTCGGTTTTGGGCTTCTGAAAATCCAAATTTTAGAATTCATTGTAGAAGACAATATTATAAAAAAGTGAATGTGTGGTGTGCCGTTTCTTATCACGTTGGGGTTATTGGACCTTATTTCATTGAGGGAAGGTTAAACCAGCACACTTATTTACAGCTTCTTGAAAGATTTTCTGAAGAACATTTAAATATTTTAAGAGATATGCCTTTAGTTCATTTTCAACATGATGGTTGCCCTGGCCACTCCACAGAAATGGTTAATCGGTGGATGAATTTAAATTTCGGAGAAAATTGGATTGCCAGGAATGGACCGATCAAGTGGCCGGCGAGGTCCCCAGACCTATCAATATTGGATTTCTTTTTATGGGGTCGCCTCAAGCAGTTGGTTTACGCTGAAACGCTGAACCACTTCCTAACGATGTAGCAGTATTGAAGCAGAGAATTACAAATGCCGTAAACTCCATACCGTTAGATCATATTCGAAACAGTTTTAAGGACTTCAGGCGAAGGATCGAAATGTGTGTGGATGCGGGTGGTAGCTACGTCGAATAATAAAAAAATTTTAAACGTTGTTTTGTATTGGTCAATAATTAATTTGTTTATGAATTTGTTATATTTTGGACATTTATTACTTGTTATAGTTTTTAAACCTCATTAATCTTCTGTTAGTAATTGTTTCTTGTTTTACAATTAGTTCGATTAACTTTATACCTTCTTACATCTCGTATATTCAATTTTTTATTTACCAATAGCCTCATTTTTGAGATGATTAACATTTGCTCCTACACAACTTTAAATATGAATTCAACTCTTAATTCGCAAAAAATGGGAAATTTCAAAAAAATAATTTTATATTCTTGAAATTTGATATAGAGGTATAAAATTGCATTCTAAATAACTTTTCTTAGTGGAATTTTTTCACATTTTGAAAAATAAAGGTACTTTATTAGTGGCGATTTTTACAACTTTGCTTATAAAACACCCTGTAGAACACCAAATCAAGTTATTTTTGGTATACTTTAGTTTTACAACAAGCAGGACTCAATCCCCAAATACCATTCCAAAATTACAAAATGTTTGGTCCATTACACCTCTTGTTACATATATCCTGGGACACACTGTATATCAAATTTTGTTATTTTTTCAAAATTTTGAAATTTTGAAAATGTACATCTTCAAGAGATTTTTCTCACTCATCGGATCTTTTTATACATTACTTCAAGAGTAAAATGTGAAAGACCCAAGTTTTTATCTTTAAATTTTTAGAAATGGTAGAGCTTTTACCTATTTCATCGCAAATCTCTTTATGTTCCGACTTCATATATGTACTATTCCTACATACATTCATCTTCATATTTGAAAATATAATAATCCAATAGCTACATGTTTCTTCTTTCATTTAAGCTTTTGTGAGGTCAATTTCATTAATTAGTTCAAAAGTTACAACAAATTTAGTGTAGCGCGCCAGAGGCCGCGCGCGCTTCGCGCGCCGTAATTACGTGTCTTCTTGTTCCTTTTCCTTGCGTTAAACAAAAACATCTGGAGCTTACATTTTTGATCGTACAAAAAAACTTCAAATACATTTTTGATGTGAAATTTCCCGTACTTTCGAATGGCGCAATTACTTTTTGATATAAAAAAACATATTTTAAGATATATTTGACAAAGACTGGTATTTTGCAACTAATTTGTTTAATAAAAAATTACGCTCAAGGACTACTGTTGGTAACTTTTGGTATGTTGTTCCTGACATGTTCAGATATGTATTCTCAAAAGTTACCGCTTCCCGGAATTTTTCCGAAGTGAAAATCTCTAGTGACTTCAATAAGGAATCCGGAGGAGAAATGCCCCCAATGGCAGGGAGTCTAATGCTTGCTAGGGTGCATTTGAAAACCAGATTCTTACATAAAATGTTAGATTTGAATTTCTAGTTCGCTAGTTCATTCGGAATTGAGAAACTGGGGAAAGAAACGTATTTTTGTCAATGCTGGGATAACACAGAAATATGTATTTTTTATTTCTATCGTTTTCCTTGTCCTCGAAAACGGGGGAAACCGTTCTTCAGCCCATTCGCCGTATTTTCGGAATGTTTTATCATTCAGGGAGGGGGTGGTTCCAACCCCCGGGGGTTGTTTTGGCGTCACCTGGTCAAAAGATACTCGATTTATCAATATTCCCTGTAAGAACTCCGATGTGTCAAGTCCTTACAAGCGTAGCATGGAGAAATCAAAACAAAGGGTAGTAGCAGTTTTTTTGGGGAAAAAGTACACCACCATCATGTCCATTGGGAGTATGTGACTAGAGCCATTTTAAACGATTTAGAAGTTTTATTTCAACGCGTGTCGTTCTATTAGATTTAACAGCCATTTAACCTCGAATTTAGGAATAAAATGTCAGTTTACGAAAAATTGAGCACATATACTTACACAACATATATTTTTGGCGAGATATTTGGAACTGGCGGCTCAACATATATTTTTGGCGAGATATTTGGAACTGGCGGCTCAACATATATTTTTGGCGAGATATTTGGAACTGGCGGCTCAACAAACATTAGGATAAGTGCCTTTCACCTTTGGAAATTAAAGAAAAAATGTTTGTGTGCCTATGTTATTTTTAAGCGAACCACCTAAATTTTAGTCAAAATTTAATGAATTTGGACCACTCTGGTAAGAGATTATAATGACTAACTGACATCTTCATCACATTTTAATTAATTTGATAAGGCAAAATTAGTGAAAATCGTAAATTAGTATCCAATGAACACTTTAAAATTAGTGTATTCATATTGCTGTATTTAAAAAAAATGACAGATATATTTAATATCTAAGCTATAGGCTCTCACATTTTTTAAACGCCCTGTAAATACATTTACAGTGAGCTTACAAATTTTTAATTATATTTCCGCTACACTATGCCCATTAAAGTGGTATAATAATAAATTAATTTAAAGATGTCGATATCTTTTAAGTATCTCCACGTTGTAATCCGTTAGATTGGAACAATTCTTGAACTGTTTTACGGCTATTTTCAATTTACCGTAACAAAGGATAACAAAGATCGGCCTGATAACACCAGAGATCAAGAAGTCGAGAGGCGTACGTTGGGGTTTTGTAAATATTTTAATGTCTTCCATAGTCTCAGCAATTTCTTTCAAAAGGGCTCAATTAATAGGCGGCTGGGAAATGTTTTATTTCATAATTTTGTTCAATTTTACTTCCACATCCAGTGGTAGTAACGACAAAAAAATTTTTAAAAATTTTTATTGTTCAAATAGGCTTAGTATGTCATGAAACGTCGAGATTTCAAGTTTGAGCGAAAAAAATTTTTCTGTCTGTCGGTCTGTCTGTAACTTTTCTTGTGCGCACGCTTACTCTAACCGTTTGAGATATTGACTTGAAATTTGGTACACATATGTACTTTAACGAGATCTAGAACTAGATTATATTTTCATCTTGTTCCGTCGAAGGGTTGGGGGGTAAATTGGGGTAAATTTGGGGAAAATAGGTAAATCAAGTAGGTAAGAGTCCATAAAATTGGTATTTAGTATATACAAGAGAAGCTAAGGTCCCAAAAAAAATTTTGCCATTAGCCACCCCCATTACCACCCCCACCCCATTATTAAAGGGTATGAAAAAAAATTGTGATTTAGTGTGTGTACAAGAACCAGAAACCTCAAAATATTTTTTTACTTCATTCACCCCCACTACCACCCCCCATCACCACCCCCACCCCGCTACCGATGTGGGGTATCGTTTTATAGGTTTTTGGGGTAGAGGATTTCAAATATTATATTATTAAAGTTCCATAAACAATTATTTCCACATACAAATTTTTTTCGTTGTGAGTGACTTGGATAAAAAATTTGGATGTGGAAGTAGTGATTCCTTGGGCAGCGGTTTTTAAACAGTGTTCGTAACGCTCCTGACAGGAGGTGCCCCGCCAGAAGTCAATTTTATGAATCGTTATCATCCAATAAATCATAAAAATATCTCAAAGTTCATAAAACGATGAGCTGCCGAAAAAGCCACCTAGCTCCCGCTCTATTTACTCTCAACAAAATTTCGGACAGTCAAATTCTAAACGCGGCTAAAAAACTGAAAGGCAAACTAGCTAGTAGTCCGGATAATATTCCTCCTCTTTTAATTGTATTCAATGTTTTTTGTTACCGTTAAAGTTTATTTTCAATCTTATTATAAAAACGGGTACCTTTCCTGATCTATGGAAATTGTCCAGGTTCTGTCCAGTTTACAAATCAGATTCTTTCACAGACATTACAAACTATAGACCGGTGGTACTTATTTCTGTTTTTTCAAAATTGCTTGAAATCATTTTGGCGGAGGCACTTTATGCGCACATCAAACCGATACCCTCGGAACAACAGCATGGGTTCGTAAAAGTACGTGGTACAGCATCTAACTTATGCCATTTTACACAACATGTTTCTAGTACTTTAGACTCCACGTATCAAGTAGATGTTATATACACGGATTTCAGTAAAGCTTTTGATCGTGTGTCTCATGTAAAGTTGTTTCAAAAATTGAATAGTTATGATGTCTCCAATAGTGTTTTACGTTTATTGGCATCTTACTTAACCAACCGTAAATTATTTGTAGAATATGAAAAGGTCAAATCTGAGGCATTCATGGCTAGTTCAGGAGTTCCCCAAGGATCCAACTTGGGGCCCCTCTTACTTCTAATTTTTATTAATGATATATGTGATCGCATAGTCTCCCCTAAATATTTTTTAATGAAATAAGAACCATTGATGATTGTAAACAATTGCAGATTGATTTGGCTTCTCTAAACAATTGGTGTTATGAAAATCAATTAGCACTCAACATAAAAAAAATGCAAGATAATGTCCTTTACTGGCAAACTTACCGTAACGGTATTTGACTACAATATAAACGATGTCCTACTTACGCGTGTCATAGAAGCAAAAGATCTTGGAGTTACGTTTGACACAAAGTTATCCTTTTCACCTCACATTAAAAATATTGTATCTGCAGGAATTATAATATTAGGCTTTGCTATTAGAAACAGCAGAGAATTTTCCTCTGTCGAGGTAATCAGCAATCTTTTCATAACTTTGGTACGCTTTAAACTGGAATATTGCAGCACAGTTTGCAATCCGTTCCATGAAAGGTGTCACTTCTTGATAATGTACAAAAAAGATTCCTAAAATGTTTGCATTATATGAAACATGTCAGAAACTACGATTATAATCTTCTTCTAAACGAATTTGATTTTGTCTCACTTTGCAAAAGACGTGAGTTGAGCGGTTTACTAACTTTATATAAAATTATACACAATCATGTCAACTCATCCTTTTTACTCAGCTGTTTGTACTTTAATATACCACGTTTTTCTTCGAGAAATTGTAATACCTTTCATGTATCGGTGTAAAACCCGTTGCATCATTTTCACTGCCCTATTAACTCTGTGTGTAAAAGCTATAATAACTTCAATAATGTAGACATTTTTTCTAACAGTATGAGGCAATTTAAAAGCAAAGTTTTAAGTTTACTTCCAAATTAATAAATTTACTTGTCCAGAAATGTCGCATGTCTTTGTCACTCTGTCTATTTATTGAAGAGCTAAGTGGATAAAGGTGTTATGTGACATTTTTGAAAATTTTGAGATTTCTACACAGACAACTATTTTAACTTATAATCTATCATTTCAATAAGTTTTTGGGATAATAAACCTTTCCTAAATGTGTTTTAATGTTTGATAAAGGTGTTACGTACATATGGTTTTTATATAATTTAATGGATAAAGGTGTCATGATCACATACCACCTTTATCCATTACTGTGCGATATTAAATTGTTTTAATCCAAAACACTTTGCTTTTAAAGTTATGTTATATTGACATTAATGCGACAAGTTGTGTTTGTTTCTTACTTACTATTATAGTGAAAATGGCCAGTCGTAGTAAACTGATATTACAAATGGCAATGAATAAACGATTTCATGAATCATGTAAGATGTTTATAAATTGGCTGATATTTGGAAATAGTGCTTATAGTGTTTTAATCCATATATTCATTTCGTTCAATTTTGAAATGGTATGAGATGGTACAAGAGTCGAGATGGTACTTGAGTATCTAATTACTGTAAACACATTTATACCTTTTGGCAATTCAGCATAAATCAGTCACATAGAGGCAATTTCTTCCCAGGCAAGTTTTAATAATGTTTTAAAAACAAAACATTATCAATATAAAATGCAATAATAAAATACGAATTTACCAAAGTATTCTAGCAAATTAGTCTGTAAATCAGAAATACTGGAAAGTGACGCTTTGCGGTGTTGATTTTTGTACAAACATTTTTATGCTGACAAGTAGAAGAGGACTGGACCGTAGAAATTTTTATGACAAGACCAAAACTGATATCTGGTATGGCTTCTGCCCACCCAATATTTTGAAAGGGCATTAAATTGTTTAAGGCAAATCTGTCGAATTCCGAAATTCTTGCGGAAAAAATAATAAGTATGATAATTACGCCAATCAAGTCAAAGGTCATTTGGGTTTGTAAGGTTATCGTTTAAGAATTATAGGGTTCGCTATGCTTACATCTATTGGGTTATCTGTGAAAAATCGGACGGAGCAAAAGTTACAGTAGATAGAACGATTTGCTTTCTTACTTTAGATCTTCAGCAAACCATGCCGCTGCCAAAATTAAGTACATCGAAAGCATTTTACCTTCGTCAAATGTGATTTTACAACCTTGGCATACATACATTGAGGAATACTGAAAAAAAAAAATTACGTTCTTTTTCACATGGACTGAAGATATGGCCAGCCGTGAAAGCCTAGAAATTGCTAGTTGCTTACATACCTTTTCACAAATTTACAATGAATATTTCCAAGAAAAGATCGATCATATTATAATATGGCCCGACTCCTGTGGTGGACAAAATAAAAACTTCAATATCATTACACTTTACCAGTTGTTGATTTTAAAGAGAGAATTTAAAGTTATTGACCATAAATTTTCGGAGGTGGGACATTCATATTTAGATTCAGACAGAGACTTTGGCAGAGTCGAGAAAATTTTAAGGAAACATCAAAACATCTACGTTCCGGACCAGTATTGAGAAATTTTAAGAACTCCCAAAGACGACGTTGTCATAGATATGAAGAATCATTTCAAGGATATTGATGGAATTGCCTCAAAACTCAATTTGTACAACAGGAAGAAAAACTTGAACAATGAAAAGGTTTATTTTCGTGACGGTATAAAATGGCACCTATGGGTGCAACTATTACATCACTAGATAATATGACTCCATTTTACAAAGTCGATATTTTAAAGAAAAGGAATATGCATAAGATAAATTCCGACGGTATTGCTCTAACGGTGCTTAATGAAAACAAGGGCAGCCTAAGTGTAGGAAAACTGGCCAATCTTAAAGAACAATTACCATTCATAAATGAATGGTAAGGCCGTATTATCACAACATACTTGGAAATGACCAAACTGTGGCTCAAAACCGTAGAACTGTCCGACTACCTAAAAATTGTACAATGTTTTAATAATAATAAAATATGTTTAATTTCTTAACACTTTTATTCACTAATTCCTTATTCATTTCAGAGAAACTTATGAACGGATAAAGGTGTTATGTACATTAATTTTTTAAAATTTTCGAAAATAATGACAACTGACAACTTTAGTTATTTGTCTCTGAAAAGTACATCAAATGTCAATATCATCGCAAAATGCAAGCTATATAGTCGTTATAACAAAAAAGTTCTCGCCTAAAAACTTTCGAGTTAAATTACTCAATAACGTGTTTTTGTGACATAACACCTTTATCCACTTAGCTCTTCTATTGTCCTGTTCACTATTTTAATTTTGATTGTAATCCAGGGGCGCAGCCAGAAAATTCATCTGGGGGGGGCATTAGAACCGGCCTCCCCAGAGGTTGAGGAAAACTTTTCAGAAAATGGTTGAAAACGGATGTGTATAGACTCCTCTACTAGATAATATGGGCATTTTGCTAGAAGTATTTGGGTTGTCTAATCATAATTTTCACCCCCGCAGTTCTAAAGAAGGGTGGTTTTTGAGAAATATATACATATTTATGAATTTTAGCGTTTTTTTGTCTTTTTCTCTATTTTGAGGAAAAACTGCATTTTGGTGAAAAATATCAAGAGAGCAAAGTTGTAGAGCATAAAATTTCCTATAAATTTTGCCTCTTCCATTTTTTCTCGAATTCCGCTTAGTTTCTCCACTAGAGGGCACGAAAAAAATAAATATACATATGGACTTTTGCGCCTTTTTTTAAATTTTGAGCCAAAATTATGTATTTTTATGAAAAATTACGTGAGATCAAAGTTGTAGAGAGGGGGGGGGCAGACCCAATCCCCCAGGCTGCTCTCCTGTTGTAATCTATTGTCTTTAAGCTGTGTATTGTAAATTTTCTTATTCATCATGTACTCCTGTAAATGGCCTTTCTGGCTACTGGATGTATAAATAAATAAACAAATAAACACTTATACTGATTACTCAATGGTATCACTATAAAGAAAAACTGCCGTTATTTAGAGATGTTAGAACAGCATCTAGTACAGAATATTTACAGAGCAAATTAAAATAAAATGAAAGGTTCCTATTGGTTCTGATGTCTGCATTTAATAGATCGATATTAAAGATGGCTAATCACTGTAAGGGGTTGAAAATGATATTAGTTTATTCCCTATTATATTATTCCATATAAAGGTACTTTTGGGTAAGCAATAGAACTTCAATTGTTGGAGAAAAGGGTACAATAAATAAGCAAATGGATACTTGCAAAGGAGGATCATTTGGCCACTTATTGTGTTTTCCAGAATGCACCACGAGGAGGCGATTCTTTTTGCATTCCGAGTTCAAATAAATATATTTTTCACATTCAGTATAAGCTATTATTCAAAGCAATTTTAGGGGTTGCTTTTATGTTTTTAGGGGTGAAATAGAATTTTCCCCAGCCTTTTGATGCCACGAAGACGTATTTCTATTAATTTTGAGCCCTTTTCAACCATTTTCTCTGGGTCTTATGCATTCCGCGATGGGGACCAAAAATCAGCTATTTTTAACATTGTCCTTTTCTAGTGATAATTCTCTATTGGTATAGTACACACATAAATTTGGTGGTCCTCTTTGAAAGCGCTCGTACCTTTTATCAGCGTTTGGAATTTGACCCACAAGCTTAGAGATGTTTGATTTGGTGACATCCTTGACACATGCATGATTCAAACCCCTCCCATGCGTCAGACTCGCTTAGGTGAGCGGTTATCTTTCGAATAAAATTCGGCAATTTTGAAATTGTCTTTAACATGCATCAAGCATGTGTCACGCGTCTCATCGGCTTTGTCTCTTCGATGTTGGACTCGGATTTCATAATTTTATGTACGAGTAATTAAATAACTTCTTATCGATGTCGTCAAGCTATTCATATAACTGATCAAAATATTCTTTTTATGATTCTGTCATTTTCATTCCCATTGAATATGCCTTTCAGAATTTGAAAATTGTTATATTTAAGCAATAATATTAATAATAATTTATGCAATTAATCAACCCAATTAATAACTGTTTAAAATAATTAGTTTCAAATGATATAAACAGATTGGAAAAAAAATATAAAAAATATTTTTTTCAATGCCATATACATCGTAATTTAATGACCTTTAATGTTGGTATTTTGCGACTTTAAACAGGCGTTTCTTTGATTTTTTGCGTGCGGGGGTCAAGTGCACGATCAATACAAGTTATCTTTAGAACTAACAAATAAATAAACAAGATATACATATACAATGAAGCTAGAGTAAACATTCCTCTTCAGTAACTTTATTGAACTTTTACTTCCACATCCAGTGGAAGTATAGTAACGACTAAAAAAATTTAAAAAAATTTTATTGTTCAAATAGGCTTAGAATGTCATGAAACGTCGAAATTTTAAGTTTAAGCAAAAAAAAAAAATTATGTCTGTCTGTCGGACTGTCTGTAACTTTTTTTGTGCGCATGTTTACTCTGGAACCTTTTGAGATATTGAAATTTGGTACACATATGTACTTTAACAAGATCTAAAACTAGATTATATTTTCATCTTGTTCCGTCCAAGGGTTGGGGGTAAATTGGGGTAAATTTGGGGTAAATAGGTAAATCAAGCAGGTAAGAGTCCATAAAATTGGTATTTAGTATATACAAGAGAAGCTAAGGTCTCAAAAAAAATTTTGGCATTAGCCACCCCCCATTACCACCCCCACCCCATTATTAAAGGGGATGAAAAAAAAATGTGATTTAGTGTGTGTACAAGAACCAGAAACCTCAAAATATTTTTTTGCTTCATCCACCCCCACTACCACCCCCTATCCCTATCACCACCCCCATCCCCTACCGATGTGGGGTATCTCTTTAGGGGTTTTTGGGGTAGAGGATTTCAAATATTATATTATTAAAGTTCCATAAACAATTATTTCCACATACAAAATGTTTTCGTTGTGAGTGACTTAGATAAAAAATCTGGATGTGGAAGTAGTGATTCCTTGGGCAGCGGTTTTTATGCTTGGTTCGTTAATTTGAAACAGAAATTAAGGATAATATTGACTACGTTTGACAGATATGTCAATAATAAATGATAAATATGTATCCACTGCTTTTCTCATAGCCTACTTTTAGCTTCTACTTTCAATACTAATTCACAAAAAATAATTTCTATGCAGTTTTAATTGAATGGTTCAAAATAAAATACTAATTTACTGAAAAAATGGGAAGTTTCCAAAAAAATAATTTTATATTCCTGAAATTTGGTATATAGATATAAAATTGCATTCTAAATAACTTTTCTTAGTGGAATTTTTTCATATTTTGAAAAATAAAGGTACTTTATTAGTGGTGATTTTTACCACTTTGCTTATAAAACACCCTGTAGAACATCAAATCAAGTCATTTTTGGTATACTTTAGTTTTACAACAAGCAGGATTCAATTCCCAAATACCATTCCAAAATTTTCGGTCCATTACACCTCTTGTTACATCTATCCTGGGACACACTGTATATAGGGTGTTCCATTTAAAATAATCAAGTTGGTATCGACTTCCGGTATAACCGGAAGTGCTCGATGCTTGTAATTATTTCAGTTGGATTGGCCACACTGCCATTAGTAGCTCCCTAAATTTTCAAAATTGTCTGGTGCGTACTTTTCCCATATATCGATCGATGCAGTTCCTGGTGAGACTAACTGTATTTACATAAAATATGGTTAGGAAGACAAAAATGTGGAAAACGAACAAAAAGCAACAAACAAAAATGATATGATGATTAAACAATGACCTATGACCGCTATTTCATTGACTATTGATAAGTTATTTACATATTTTTTAGAACCTACACGTGTTTTTTTAGGTTGTTTGGGTACAGGCAGCGTACAATATCCAAATATTTCGTATACTAAAACGTAAGATTTAATACCTAAATATGTAGATTGTAAATTGTTTAAGAGGTCGCTTGGCCTTGAGTTGACCTTTTTTCACCTCGACCTAAAAGATCTTTTTGCCCAGGATTCCAAGACTTTTTACAAAGCTTGTGATTTTCCTGAGAGCTAATTTCCCTATGTCTCCAGGCGTTAATTCCGCCTGTTCTAGCCTAATGCGGATTAGTACATTGCATTCACAAAGTATATGTTCCACAGTCTCAGTTGCAGGTTCACAATATCTGCATTTGTCATCTTTCGCCATGCCCATGTACTTGAGATGGTATCTCAAGGGGCAATGGCCAGTTAGAAGGCCTGTGATCAGCCTTTTTGAGTTCGAGAAGCCTTGTGGCATTCTTTGTTAAATAGGTTATAAACCTTTTCGCTTGTCTTTGGCCTGGAATATTCTCCAGTAGGACTTTTTTTGTTCCTTTTCCCATTTTTGGACCTCTTCCATTATGTGTCCCTTCGATAAACCACAGAACGGTTTGGGTCCGAAAAATGGGGCTTCAGCGAGACTCTCAGCTAATTCATTACCTTCTATTCCGTTATGCCCTGGCACCCACTTAAGGTAACCTTGTTGTTTTTTGCCAGTTGTTTTAGGGATTTTCTGCATTCCCAGGCAATTTTAGACTCGAAGGTATATTACTTGAGAGCCTTTAATGCTGCCTGGCTACCTGAAAGTATATAGATCTTTGCCCTTCGAATGCCTTTGTTAAGGCATTCCTGGGCACACAGATCGATCTATAGCATAGATTTCTGCCTGGAAGATGGTTGGGGTGTTACCAAGGGCTTTAGATAATTGTTGTAAATTAGAATAAAAACTAAGTAGCTTGAGGTTTTGACAGTCAGAAAAATAAAAATAGAATTAAGCAGTTTGTTGACAATTGAGGATATTGTAATAACTATGATAGAATATAATTGTACCAAAGTACGAATTGTTCAATATAAATAGAAAGGAATAACAAACCTATTTATTCTCATTAGATTCTGATTAAGTTTTTATCGCACGCGAGAAGTACGTGAAAAGAAAGTTATACTGACATCCCTACCAAATGTCAGTGGTGTAATAATATTACCCGAAATCAAATCAACAAAAAAAATCGCCTTTGGTTTAACGGCAACTTGATCATGAGACCATCAATTTTTTGGAATAATTTCTCGGCGACATAAAAATTAATATAGGTAGATGACCACTTCGACCACCGGACTTGACCTCTCTGGAAGTTTTCAAAAATATAAATAAAAGCCTTTGAGGGCCTATAAATAACACGCGAAATATCTATGGTAATTTCGAACTCGCTTTTGTGATAAAAAAAATTGTGGAGGTTGATCTTGTTCATTTTTTCGAAGTCCTCTAATAATTCCAATTAATTCAACCCGGCTTCTTTTATATCATAATCTGTAATGCTTACATTGTAGATATTAAGAATATAAAATATTAAGTGTTTAAAAAACACAAATTATCTGCTATTTTATAAATAAAAAAATTAATTTTCCACGCCGTATCCAGAGAGTGCAAATTGGTCAAAATGTCACCAGGCAGCCAAAACTAATCAACCGCTTCGATTCTAAGAATAATTTATTAATTGCGAAATATCAATGGACAAAATTCTAATAATAGCCTTATGATTCCACGAAGAAAAAAAATTAAGATATAAGTTTGATTAATGTTGATATGTAATATGGAATTAAAGTAGACATTAACTTGTTGTTTTCATTTGACTTACGTCGTTGTAAATCATCACAACAATTAGGAGAAGAAAAATATTTGATGTAAACAAATGACTTAATTAACAAATTTCAAATCACTCAGATTGATGACGTCCCTTCCTGAATATCATTCTGTAGTGCAATGACAGGCAAGAATTTGGTATATCGTCAATAGTTGTTTACATTTATCTATACTAATCAATCATGGAGTATATTTCAACCGACTGGTTACGAACGGAAGTGTAAAATGCAAAATTATTTTTCTCTTGCTCGAGCGTGCAAATTTTGATTCACCACCAGCAATTCGTCCATCCGTTTTTCTCGTCAGACGGACAGTTTTTGATTAAAACAATTAAATTCAAATTGAAATTTATAACATTGACAATGATAAATTTTGTTTTCTAAAAATTGTTGGAAATGGCCACCTTCACTTGGTATGCTTCTGCCCGTCTTCGCATACGCACTCGTTCAAATATTAACGGCGTATTCCGTACTGTTTCACACGAGGCAACTGTTCGGTCTCTTAATTCATCTAAAATGTTAATGGGAGTTTTATACACCAGGGTTTTAAGATGACTCCACAAAAAGTAATCCAAACTATTGAGATCGGGGAATCTTGCTGGCCATTGCTGAGATCCTCCGTCACCTGGATAAACCAGATGTAAATGTAAATGGTCGCGAACAGTTACACTGAAATGAACTGAAGCTCTATCGTGCATGTACCACATTTGATTTCTTAATGCAACTGGTACATCTTCAAGCAGCACAAGTCGTTCTTCTTGAAGAAGATGCAGGTAAGATTGTCCATTAAGGCGTCTTGGTAGAAAAAAGGGCCTATAAGATTATTCGGTTATGGCATGGGGGTTTTCGTCCGCCCATACGTGATTTTTATGGAAATTTTGAATAGCATCCCTAGAAAAATTTGCTTTGTCTGTAAACATAACTTATGACTCAAACTGTGGATTTAGTGTAACATTCTGAAGGTACCACTGACAGAAGTTCACGCGCTGTGCAAAATCTCTGGGAAGTAATGCCTGTACTCTTAGAGTATGGTACGGAAACAACAAAAAATCAAACAAAATTCGCCAAACAATTTGATGACAAACATTCAGAGCGCTAGCAATCTTCCTCGTACTCGTCTCAGGATGTTCGTTGATTTCCTGCAGCACCACTTGTGCTCGATTGAATATCTTTCATTTTGTTGCATTACCATTTGCGAGACCACATACGTAATGCATTGTCGCCATTTCCACATTCGTAAAATTCACCATATTTACTGAGATAGTCCGGTTTCAATTTGCCAAATATGGGATCCCGTGTGCAGATTTGTGATACAATATTGTGCAATACGTCAAAAATTTCAGAAAACCTTGTAGAATATGGATATTGATGGGCCCTCTCTAGCAAATATGGCTCTTTTGGACTGTATAAAAATTCTAATAAAAATCGAATTAAAAATGTGAATGCCGGGCGAATCGGGGGTCTCTTGCCGGAATAAAGAATTAAATCAGAGTAGCACTTACCAAGATTTTTTGCTTCCTTCTTCTATGGCCTGGCCAGACCTTCTGTTCCTTCCAATTAATAGGAACCATTCACAACAAAAAACCAATACAACTCAAAAGTTGTCTAACTCGACTGTATGCTTGTCTATGATATACTGGTTGAATTCGAAAATGAAAAAAAGTAATAACAATGCTGCCAACAGCATTACCAACTGCGTGGCAGTTAAATCCCCAGTGGCTAGTGCCCACTCAACTCAAATTCTAACAAAAAAACCCAACAACCCGTCCAACATTCAACTTAACAAAAATTAAGAATAAAAATTAAAAACAAAGGGGTATAATTCACCCCTTTAACATCCCTAAAGGAACAAAAATGAAATAAAATAAAATTATGTAAACAAATTGTTGCATAATTAAAAAAAAATACTTTTTTTATTTAAGATAACAGAAAATATGGTTTAAAAAGTGACATGGGGGTAAGTTTTACCTCTTGTGTCGTAAATTAATCCATGTGTAACTTGAAAATAACTATATTCTTTTTAAGTTTCAAATTCTAAATAAGTGAAAATTTTCGCTGGAGTAACAGAGCGGTGAAACTCACACTTAAAGGAGATTATTGGAAAATATAAACTAACTGCCCTGCCACGGTCTTTATTCTATCCCGATGGCTCAATGATTCAGGGACAGGGAAAAGTAAAATAAGACACCTTCTGGAAGAGCTTGTTCAAAATGATTCCAAAGTTAGTGATGTGGATGTAGATATCTTAAAACAGCCTTACAGTGTAGCAGTTGTCGAAGGCATGGCAGAAGTACAAATGTTATCGTTTAAAAATGTAGGATGCTTTTCTGATTTGTCAATTCAGTTTTCAACCAAGATTTTAAAAAAATACTCCACATATTCTGAAATTCACGTTGTTTTTGACTCGTATAAGCACGACTCTTTGAAATCAATGGAAAGAGTCAGAAGGCAAAATGGGACAGACCCTACACAATATATCGTTAGTGGTAAAACTAGTCTTAAAACACAAATCTAAAAAAGCTACAATTATATTATTTACATGACTTTTACAGACTTTTATCAAATATGGAAAGTTTCCTAGACCCATCTCTGAATATAGGTAATATATTGTACCTATATCCACCCAATAATTTGTGCTACTATGACTCGTATTGATGGTGTCTTTGATGGCATTGCGTTGAGTTGCGTCGTTGGTGTCCAGTGTAAATAAAACGCATTCCATAAGTTACTCCATATATTGGATTGCAATTCAATAATACTGCATAGTTATCAGCTATTTAAAAACAATTAAGAAATAAATCTACAATTATTAATTATTGTATCTCAACCATAGTACATTAACTGATGACTTCATAGTAATTACTATTTATATGCGGATACTAAAGGCACATTAATCAATAAATTACATAAATAAGTAATAGGCTAGTTGATTGCAATACTTAAATATAGCACAACTCAAAGATAAATCGCCTAATCGTGCATCAAAGTCTAGACCTTAGTCCTTTTGAACAAAATGAGAGCTGATAGCTTACATTGTATTTGCTAAATAAGCTGTGATATGTGTCTCTATGGTTTGTAAACAGACTGACAACAATAATTTCTTTGTTTTCTACTGGGTGGTCGATGATCGATGTAATAGTAGCGGGGCAAGACCGTTAATTGTGGCAAGCCAACCATTAGGGCTATTGATTATATTTTTAGCATCAAAAGTGTTACACACTGATTGCTTAAAAGGTAGTGTGAAATCTAACCAATCAATGGACCCATTGCTCCCAATAATCTATAATAGTGGAGTCAAATTAGGACTAAAAAATTCGCAATGTGAATTGTCTGGTCAGGGCAGTTTTTTTGTTTTAACCTGTTCAGGGCTAAACTTAAGTTCACAGTTCAGTTTTGCAGTTTCTGCGACGTCACACAGTGGAAAAAAAGCCTTTTTTGGACAAAAATCAAATCTTAATCAATTTTGATCTACCTTGGCTTAAAATGGTTATTGGCTACACTTTCAGAGTATACTGCCTAAATTGCAAACCCCAATTTCCTAACCTCAAAAAATGTATCAAATATGACTCACTTTTTTCTATTTCTACAAGTCAAATCTTGATCAATTTTGACAATCCTGGGCTTAAAATGCAGGTTATTAACTACCTTTTCAGCGTATACTGACTAAATTGTGAACCCCGATTTCTTAACCTCAAAAAATGTATCAAATATAAGAGTAATCACTTTTTTCTATTTCTACAAGTCAAATCTTGATTAATTTTGACAATTGAACATAAAAAAATGTCATTGTACTATTTAATTTGTTACAAGAAGATATGATTATTAAACTACTATTTGTTTACGAAAACAAATAAAGTTGTAATGACTATTCTTTTCTGATTGATTTAACTATGAAACTAGATAGGCGCGATTTCATATGCTCTTTTTTGTTGAATTTACCTATCATTTTCTTTGAGTGTAGCATGATATATCACACAACACAAATTTAAATCTATCATTCAACAACTCGGAAAATGTTATGAATTAAAAAATTTCAACAGGTGTTCAAAATTTCCTCCCTCTGCATCGATACACACTTGCACACCTTGTCATTGGATTCCTAACACGTTGGCAAATACCCAGTGTTCGCAACTATGCGACATCCGTATCCGATTCTATCTGGAAGAATCTACACATTGGATATCGGGGTTAAGCGAACTAGCAGTTTCAGATGTCCCCTCACATAAAAATCTACCAGATTTAAATCAGGGTAGCGAGCAGGCCATGCTGCGAATATATCATGCACATGTCTCAATCATTTCTTAGGGAAATATTCGAATTTCTCCTTTATCTTTGCTTCGAACCTGCTCATGATCAGGTGGACAATGAAGGCTGTCAAAGAGTTTCCCAATGTAGTCTCCTTATGTTACTCGAAGAACATGTTATTGAATTGGAAGCAATTTTGATTCTTGCAAAGTTTAGTAAAATAAATATATCCTTTAACTACTGCTTGATCAATATTATCGGATAAACATTTTTAATCATTCAATCCTGGCAACAATGAACAAAACATCAAAAGAGTTCAAAATTTTACCTTCTTGCAATTATATATTTTTAATACTATTGATGAAATCGTTGGAATTAATTATTGAAAAACTAGATTGTGCCTTGGGTAAACTTTGGAACTTCGACGTCAACCATTTTGGAAATATGGCGGACTGAAACCTGAAAACGTTATAAAATTTCAAAAAAAATGGTTCGAACATCTCTTTAGTTAAGAATTTGATATTACATTTTTTAAGCTGTTTAAAATGACAGCTTCAATATGGCGGACTGAAGCCTGTTTTTTAAATTGTTATAAAATTCGAAATATTGAAATCGCCATTTTATTTTTGAAAATTATGTTATCAGATTCTTAACTGAAGGGCATCGAATCTTTTCATTTTGGATTTTTCAAATAAATTTTTGAGGTTTCAGTCCACCATCTTATTTTTTGAATTTCTAACATGGTCTCTGCTAGTTACAGATATTATTTTTAGTGTACATCTGAATATTCTAAATTTTGGCTAGCTATTCAGGAAAATACCCCACTTGCGTCGGTTAGTCTAGAGTGCCACAAAAATATTGACCTCTTTGTTGATTTCTTGGAAAATCCGGGTACTATTTACTCGAACATGCACAGATCAGTTGTAATTAATTGCTGATATCATTAATCTGTGCTTCCTGTAATTGATAATTGATGTACACAAAACACAACAATTATCGGTTGTACCTTGGTAAACAAAATATTTACGGTACACTTTTTATCACGGTCCATTTCTTTTTACGTACTAGATCTCTTCAGATTTGCTAATATTAGTCATGACGATAGTTTGTTTTTATATTTTGATTCTGACTTGTAAACTAGTTAAAGTTTCTTAACATTCGTTTACGCGACAGTAAATACACGCGAGCGCGTGTATTCAAAATACCGACGTCATGCTTAGGGTTACGCATATTCTTCGTTTTAAATGATATGGTTAGGATAAAAAAAATGCCTTTTTCTCAATCAATTGCTATAATAATTTTCCTGCTAATTTTCTGGTACATCTGCGGAAAATTTTCCAGCAAGCTAATTTTTTGTATGGGCCTTTATTTCATCATTTTAAACAATGTGTCAAAACTCCCCATCGATTTGACCTTAAAAATTTTGCAAAGAATCAAAGGTCAAGCAGAACAGTTTTTCACGACAAAAATAGTTTACGAAAGTACGAAAAAAATAGTTTATTATAAGATTTGTAGCTTGGGAGACTATTTACAAAGAGTTTTTTCGTAGAAATAACCGTTTTCATTAATCCGGTGATTTTAGCTTCAAAAATAACGATTCTTCATATCTCGGCTCTAAAGCATTCGTGTTTTTTTTATGACAGTTGAAATGCCGTTGGTTGCAATAATTTTTTTGCAAAATCCACATTTAAGTTGCAAAATTGATTTTTTGCGTAAAAAGTTGCAAATTTATTTTTTCTCGCAATATTCTTTTTGATTATGTAAATGTATGTCAAATACAATGTATTTACAGAAACAGAACTGTAAAATATTAATTTGGTCTTTTAATATAACAGTTTGAATTTTTCTTTTATAAATTAATTGCAAAAAAAAGAATTAATATTTTGCAACGGGACTAAGTGCATTGTATTAAGGGTAAAAATATGTACTATTTCTCATAATATCGTTAACATACAGATTTTATATTTGTTTCTACAGTACTTCAAAGTTCGAGAATCGAAATATTCAATTTTTCCAGTTTTTTGCAATAAAATGTTATTAACAATCAAAGATTCATTCTTTGCGTATATCTACCTTATAGGGGAGCTCATGGCGAAGAAATTGACGGGTCGAACGTTTTTATACGACCACTAGCTAACCCAGCAAACGTTGTTTTGCCATATAAATTATAAATTTTTGTCCAAAAAATAAAAAGAAAATTTCTGGATAGGGCCACCCTTATCACCTATGGCTATAAAAAATAGCCTATGACCTATTCTCAGACCTACTAAATATACACCAAAAATTTCATAAAAATCGGTCAAGCCGTTTCGGAGGAGTTCGATAATAAACACTGTGACACGAGATTTTTATATATTAGATTAGAAGCGAAGATATAAGCAAAAAAGTAAGTTGCAAAATTCATTTTGTTTACAAAAACCGCTGCCCAAGGAATCACCACTTCCACATCCAGATTCTCTATCCAAGTCACTCACAACGAAAAAACTTTGTATGTGGAAATAATTGTTTATGGAACTTTAATAACATAATATTTGAAATCCTCTACTCCAAAAACTCATAAAATGATACCCCACATCGGTAGTGGGGTGGGGGTGGTGATGGGGTGGTGGTAGTGGGGGTGGATGAAGTAAAAAATATTTTGAGGTTTCTGGTTCTTGTACATACACTAAATCACAATTTTTTTTCATCCCCTTTAATAATGGGGTATGGGTGGTAATGAGGGTGGCTAATGCCAAAAATGTTTTTGAGACCTTAGCTTCTCTTGTATATACTAAATACCAATTTTGTGGACTCTTACCTGCTTGATTTACTCATTTACCCCAAATTTACCCCAATTTACCCCCCAACCCTTCGACGGAACAAGATGAAAATATAATCTAATTCCAGATCTCATTAAAGTACATATGTGTACCAAATTTCAAGTCAATATCTTAAACAGTTCCAGAGTAAACGTGCGCACAAAAAAAAGATACAGACAGACCGACAGACAGACAGAAAAATTTTTTTCGCTCAAACTTAAAATTTCGACGTTTCATGACATTTTAAGCCTATTTGAACAATAAAATTTTTTTAAAATGTTTTTGTCGTTACTATGCTTCCATTGGATGTGGAAGTAAAAGTTAAATAACAATTAAAGCCGTCATTTTTTCGGATTCCTGAGGAAATTCTGTCCATTGGATGTGGAAGTAAAAGTTAAATAACAATTAAAGCCGTCATTTTGGTAGACTAATTTTTGGCTTGTCCCAAAACTTTCCGAGACATTTTTCTAATATCACCGGACTATTATATATGGTTAATAATTCCCAACTCTCATTATAGGAATTTTCCCAACCCCTCAAAAAAACTTCTCCAAAATGAAAATTGATGAGCGGGGGGAAGGGGTGTGTGTAATTTTTATCGAATTTTGAAGCTCGAATTTCCCAACTCGAATCACAATAAAAAAAATTTCCTTCGAAAATAAAAATTGATGAGCGGAGAGGCGAAATTTTCCTAAATTCTCCCAATCTGAAGCTTGAATTTCTCAGCTCGACCACGATATTGGGGGGATATATTTATAATAATTTGGTAATAAATTATACAATATATAATCTCTCGTACAGTTAGAAATAGTTTTTATACAGCAAAGGAGAAATACAAGGAGAAATTGATACATACAATTTTTCCTGGATTATAATTTTCACATTTAGATTGATTTTGGTTACAGTTTATTTGCCATTCTGTCCAGTGAATAACTTCTCCGAATATTAAATATTTTTACCTATATCCTATTAAACTTTTTTGAATCTAATGTCGTTCTTAATAACTGTCAATTTGGTTTTCGTAGCAAGTGTTCTACTACACAAATTGTGTCTACTGTGGTGCGAGACATTGTTGAGGGTCTTGAGCGGGGCAGGCATGTAGAGATTACACTGCTTGACTTGTCCAAGGCCTTTGACTGTGTCTCGCATGGATTACTCATAGAAAAGTTGAAATTTTATGGGGTTCGTGGGAGCCCATTGGAACTACTACGCCCCTATTCATGTAACAGAAAACAGTGCGTCAGTGTAAATAATATAAGTTCTGATCTTAATCCAGTTAAGCACGGAGTACCTCGGGGCTCTGTATTGGGGCCACTCCTCTTTATTATATATGTCAAAGATATGTTTCATTTTATGTTGCCCCATAGGTGTATTGCTTACACTGATGACACCACATTGCTAATTTCCCATAGTAACCTTCACGTTTTACATCAACAGACTTCCTTAATTTCTGATCAAGCCAAAACCTGGTTCATCACTAATAAAATTAAAATGAATGAGGAAAAAACTCAGAAGCTTGTCTTTTCCACGAGTAACACAGTGACAAAGGGTGAAAGTGTGAAACTCCTAGGTGTCACACTGGACGATAAACTAAGCTGGTTTAGTCATATTGATCAGCTAAGCCACAAAATTGACAGCACAATATTTTTGCTCCGCCAGCTAAGAAGGCATATTGGGTTTGGAAACCTTGAAAGCGAGCTTTTTTTCACTGTTTCATTCACACATTAGTTATGGCTTATGCCATTCTGTCATACTATAAAAATATTTCATCTACAAAAGAAAGCCATTAGAATCATTGCCAATGCAGGGTATAGAGACCATTGTAGGCCTCTATTTATTTCACTGGGTATTATGCCGGTACCTTCTTTATATATTTATCTTAGTTTACTGGATATACACAAAAATTTAAATTCTTTTGAAAGGAATTCAAATTTTCATAATTACAGCACTAGACAAGCCGATTTACTAAGGCCAGCTAAAAATTCGCCTCACCTCAGGCTACATAATTTTCTTCCAAATCCATTAAAATTATTGACCTATAACTATTTTAAGGGCATATAGAAAAAATTATTTTTAATCCACGGTTTTTACTCTACTGACGAGTTCGTGGCGTTTTTGACAAACCCCGAAAACGTTTAGTGGCATCCATTTGACGTGGTACGCACTTTCCTTGCTCCTTCAGTTTCTTGTTCTTGTTTGAACATGCAACAATAATGTTGCACGACCACTTATTTTTATTTTGTATTTCGTTACGTATGTCTCTGTTCTCTTTTATTTATTTTGTTTTGTATTGTATAGAATACAAAAACATAACATAATGTCTTGATGTTATTTTACTTCCACATCCAGTGGAAATATAGTAACGACAAAAAAATTTTTTAAAATTTTTATTGTTCAAATAGGCTTAAAATGTCTTGAAACGTCGAGATTTTAAGTTTGGGCGAAAAAAAATGTCTGTCTGTCGGTCTGTCTAACTTTTTTTGTGCGCACGTTTACTATGGAACCGTTTAAGATATTGACTTGAAATTTGGTACACATATGTACTTCAACGAGATCTGGAACTAGATTATATTTTCATCTTGTTCCGTCGAAGAATTGGGGGATAAATTGAGGTAAATTTGGGGTAAATGGGTAAATCAAGCAGGTAAGCGTCCATAAAATTGGTATTTGGTATATACAAGAGAAGCTAAGATCTCAAAAAAAATTTTGGCATTAGCCACCTCTATTACCACCACCACCCCACCATTAAAGGGGATTAAAAAAAATTGTGATTTAGTGTATGTACAAGAACCAGAAACCTCAAAATATTTTTTTACTTCATCCACCCCCCACTACCACCCCCCCATCACCACCCCCACCTCACTACCGATGTGAGGTATCGTTTTATGGATTTCAAATATTATATTATTAAAGTTCCATAAACAATTATTTCCACATACAAAGTTTTTTCGTTGTGGGGCAGCGGTTTTACTTTTGTTAATGTTGTTCACTTATGGGTTTATGCCTATATTTTATATATTATTTTTTATATTTTTTAATTGACGTGCCATATATAAATATGTTTTGTATTTTAATTGGTGAAATAAATGATATGATATGATTAATTTCTCTCTTAAACGAACGTGATGGATCTCAAATTGGCAATTGAATAAGCTTTCAACTTCCTATAAAGGATTTTTAGATAGAGGATACATTGTTTTGGAATAAATTGCCAATATCGAGTGTAAAAGTTGGAGAGACAGAAGTATTTTTGGACGAAAAAATGATTTTTTCACTGATGTAATTCAGATTAAACATCTATATATACTGAAATCAGATATCTGAACATCATATCTTGCAAAGAAAAGAAAGTTGCTGATATATTATCGAAGCAGTAACAATTAATATAATTACTAGTTCGTAAATACCGATCAAAGTGGTTTCTTAGAAATTGTAGTTGCAAGAAATAAATCGATTTGTTAATATTATCATAAAATGTAAAGACCAGAATGATGTATTGAGTTTTCCCAAGACTTTATTACTTATATTGCTCAGTGGCTTACATGTCGGTTAAACAATTCGTATTTTAAACCGCAGTGCTCCTATCAGGTTTGTTGATTTTCCAGTTTGTTTATTTATATTAGTGAGTGATTGATTGCACGAGAATTGTTTTCTACTATAATTTTAACGGAGAAATTGTTTACTGTTGGTGGTTAAATGTAAACAGCATCTGCCAGGTTATAACAAACTGCCACCAATAAAACGAGTTAATGATAATGAAACAAAATTATTCCAATGTCGTTAAATAATGCAGTCATCTACCATCTCTTGTAAAATCGTGCAGATGACTGTATTAGCAAAGTTTTCTACATTAATACTGTCACCCTATAAAAAACGCTGCCCAAGGAATCACTACTTCCACATCCTGATTTTCTATCCAAGTCACTCACAACGAAAACATTTTGTATGTGGAAATGTTTATGGAACTTTAATAATATAATATCCAAAAACTCATAAAACGATACCCCACACCGGTAGAGGGTAGTGGTAGTGGTAGTGGGGGGTGGATGAAGTAAAAAAATATTTTGAGGTTTCTGGTTCTTGTACACACACTAAATCACAATTTTTTTCATCCCATTTAATAATGGGGTGGGGGTGGTATTAGGGGTGGCTAATGTCAAAAAAATTTTTGAGAACTTAGCTTCTCTTGCATATACTGAATACCAATTTTATGGACTCTTACCTGCTTGATTTACCTATTTACCCCAAATTTACCCCAATTTACCTCCCAACCCTTCAACGGAATAGGATGAAAATATAATCTAGTTCCAGTTCTCGTTAAAGTACGTGTGCCAAATTTCAAGTCAATATCTTAAACGGTTTCAGAGTAAACGTGCGCACAAAAAAAAAGTTACAGACAGACAGACGGACCGACCGACAGAGACCGACAGACAAATTTTTTTTCGCTCAATCTTAAAATCTCGACGTTTCATGACATTCTAAGCCTATTTGAACAATACAAATTTTTAAAAATTATTTATTATTAATTAATTATTTTTTGAGAATTAACCACTTTTTCTAGAGATAAATATGACATATCGCTGGATAGCTAATTTAAGTTGTGATCTAATAATGAAATAATTTACATTTCTATTCCATTTTCATTAAAAAAAAACACAAGTTATGTCTATATCTGGAAAACTGCAGCGTGCATAATTTTCTTCTTATCAGCAAAGAATTCTACTAAAAAAGTGCCTTAAATATGTGTCACTCGATTTTCGATTCGACACTTGGTAATTAATGAGATATGGAGGTCATCCAAAAATGTCAATTTTCCAAAAACGGTCTGTAGCTGGGTAGTCGAAAAGATTGTTTCTAGAAAATCGAGCTCAGGACACCTATATTGGTTTTTGTCTATCTGCCGTAGTTTTAGAGAAAATCTCAAATCCCATCTAATTCGGCCCATCCTGTACAAACTGGTATATTCTCCCAAAACAGATGCGATGCCGCGGAATTATTGCCTTTAACTTAGTTTCTAAATTAATTTTTCTATCACCATTTATACCTCTTAGTGCGGCACTCAGCATTTTCGCCATCGTTTGTCATCCTTTTGATCCTTGGCACAAAAAATTAAGTTCAGGGAAGTCATCACAAACTTATTTCTTGTAGAATAATGTGTTTCTCATCTCAAAAATAAGATAACCATATCTTGTAGATATACTCTCGGCTGAAATTTTTTAAGCTTATATATTGAATTTATTTATATCTTCCCACCACTACCCACACTAGATTTACAAAAATGACGTCCACCCGAGTATTATAAGAGAGAGAAGTTTCGGCACAACCAGTTCTAGCACATTCACAAACCAAAATACTACATTCTAAGTACTTATCCATAATCTCCATTTTGCATTTATAGGATAGAAAGGATAATTCGAATGTCAGTGTTGCCAAGCTAACTAGTCCTATCCTGAAAATTAAAGGCACATAAGACTTATTTACTTAGCATAATGCAGTTTGGACATTATTCGTTGTAAATATATTGTTATGTGCACTTAGGACAAAGAAAATAGTTTTTCAACCTCTTCTTACTCCATATCGGACATTTTAAATTAAGAAACAGTTTAAAATACAAGACAAGAAAATGTGAAACCTGAAAACCCCAATTTTTGTACGTAGAACACTTTTGCTAAGGGGGGCAGAATATTAACCAGTCAAAAATATGATACAGTAACTCCACTTCGTTAATTAGAAATATCGTTTAAGAGAGATTAGAGCTAAATAGCTTCGTTAATTAACCAGGAAATTACACGGCTATTTTAAATCAATACTTCCTTTAGAAAAAAATCGCTAAGATTGCAAATAATTTTATTTTTTGCATGTTTCCAACCTTGGATCATCCATCAATCCATGAAATAGTAGTTTTTTAAACTACCGAACGTATAAAAAATAAATTGGAAGTCACACACCGAAATTAGTAAACCTTCTGATGCATATAATTTTTGTAGCAGAAATCAGATATGAAAATGATTATTATTAACACAAGTGAAGTCGTTGATAAATAGGGAGATTTGCATAATTAGAGTGACATTGCATTAATGCAAATGGTCCGCCTGTGGGTCTGTGGCTTATTGAATGACAAATAGTACGTATGACTATTGCAGATAAATAAATTGACCTAACTTTTTAAGAAATCAACTAAACGTATCCTAACAAACTCTTAAGTTCCAAATTTTTAAGTACAACAGGAACACAACTGATTTCTTTAGCAGCTTTTTTTCTGAAGAGTCTCTCAAAAAAAGTTCAATGCAGTTTTATGTTCCTGCTTAAAAACTACTTAATTTACTTTTAATCGAAAAATGTATTTCCTATCTAAAACTTTGACCAATTAGGGAAATAAATAATTTCCTGCACACTTGAATGACCCAATACAATAGTCTATGTAATGGAGGCAGAAATAGTGTAAATATTTCGTGCAAAGACGAAATTACCTTCCCCGCCCGTTTTCGAGGGTGCTGAACACGATGCAAGTGGTGGTAGAAGTTTTTGACCGCCGCAACCCCCCGAAACGGCCACCCTTTTTATGAATCCCTTTATGTTTTCGTATATAAACGGGTCTGGGGAGTGATTTATCGACTGATTATACTTGAAATAACATGGAAGGGGGTTATAGAGTACGTGGAATCCAGGCAGCAGGCCTAATCAGCCTCCCGAGGGGTAGAAAATCTTTTTTTTTTTCAAATGATTAGGTTCAAACGTGTATCCCCCCGTTTTCGGGGTTGCTGATCACGAGGAAAATATTCATTTTTAGCTCCAACCCCCTCCTCATCCATCAAACGGGCAGAAAGCATGCTATCCAGGATTCATAGGTTTTTCGACACATGATCGTTGTTCCTGTGCATATCCCTTAATTTTTCACGGAAGAGAAGGTGGTAGCGACTCGGGGGTAGCTTCAACCCTTCCAAGAGTTGTAAAATTCATTAATTACAGTTTGGATCGTTAATACGCTCACTCCCATTTTCGCAGGCGCTGATCACAATAAAAATATTCACCTTCATCTCCAACTCTACTCAACAATGGACGGAAACTTACCCTTATCCACCAGTTATCGCTGGGGCAATGATTGTGTAAGTTGCTGAGTAGGGTATAATGATTTCTTCATCAGGGAGTAATGAATAATAAATTTTGTCGTCAATGGAAATGTTGTTTATTCAAAGAACTACATGAAAATATTTTTATGACAAAATAAATTATTTGCTTACAATTAATTAAAGAAACCTAGGTCGTTTACAAATAGCATAACAATAATCATATTTTCATGTAATTCTTTGAATAAACAACATTGCCATTGACAAAATTTATCATTCGGATGAAGAAATCATTATACCCTACTCAGCAACCTACACAATCATTGCTCTCGAAAAACCTGTAAATCCTGGATAGCATGCTTTCTGGTGAGTGATGAGGGGTGAGGAGGGGTTGGAGGTAAAAAGGAATATTTTTCCCGTGATCAGCGACCCCGAAAACGGGGGATACGCGTTTGAACCGAATCATTTGAAAAAAAGATTTTCCACTCCTCGGGAGGGTTTAATCAACCCCCTACGCCTGCTGTCTGGATTCCACTTACTCTATAACCCCCCTTCCGTGTTATTTCAAGTATAACCAGTCGATAAATCACTCCCCAGATCCGTTTATATATGAAAACATAAAGGGCCGTTTTAAATAACTAGCATTTAAAAAAAAAAATTATCCCAATCGGTTGCGAAACAAGTGCTCTAGATAATTTTGAACGAAAAAATCACGATTTGTGCCACTGTGCGGCGGTCAAAAATTTCTCCCACCACTTGCATCGTGTTCAGCGCCCTTGAAAGCGGGAGGGAGGTAATCTCGTCTTTGCACGAAATATTTACAAAAAAGTCGTCTTATCTTCATTACATAGACTACAAGTGAAAAGTTTAATTATTTTCTACCGGCTATAAGACTTTTCAATTGTTATTCTAGGTGCCTGCTTTTGAAATAAAAACAGCGTACGAAAGGCCGGCAAACGTTATCCTAATTTTGGTAAACTGCAGTACATCTGGTTTGATCAAAATAAGAAAAATAAAAAGTATTTTCGAATATAAAATGGTGTGACATATATTATTTGCTTATTTTTGCTCTGGGCTGCCAAAGCTCGAAAAAATTTAGAATAAACGCTTTCGCAGTAATTAGTGTCAGCTATTTTAAGAAAATATGCATAAAAATAATACTTTTTTGCTATTTTTTTCTGCTGCTCCAAATAAAAGTTCAAGTGACGATTGAATCAGTCTGCGTTATTTTCTAAATATAGTCATATATCGGGGTAGGTTGTGCTACTACAAACGTGGCAGTAGTAACCAATGCTATTAAATTAAAATGGTTAGTTTTTGTAAAAAATTCTCACAGAAGATAATTAAAAAAAAAATACTCCCTCCAAAATGTTGGGCTAACATCAATAATGTCATCAAGGAGCTGAGGGAAGAGAGCTTTTGTGAGGCTGGGCGCGTATCAGCCAACCACGAGAGAGGTGATGCTGCCATACATACTATGCAGCAAACGGGGACAGCTAGAATAATTTATGAATCACAGAACGTCTGACAAGACGCTGTGAATAAGAAAAAAATAAACTTAACTTTGCGATTTACATCTTTTTAATATCTTGTTGAGTAACGCTTTTTTTAAAATGACAATCCCATTTTTTTGCGTAAATTGTTAGTTTTTAATTGCCTTTTCATCTGTATGAAAGGTTCCATGTGGATACTGAAATATTCGAGGAAAATGGCTATGAATGATTATTTGAACAGACAGAGAATTGCATAATGTGCAAGCTCTAAAGCGAAAAAATACTATATCTGGTCGTCTCGAATCTTCAGGATTTCCAGGTTTATTAATATATCCTTATACACAGATTTTTCTAAAGCTTTCGACAGATCAGAGCACAACTCCCACAGGGGTATAATTTGGGCCCTCTGTAATTCAACGTATTTATAAATGACACTAGCTCGGACTTGCATATTTCTTACTTACTATACGCTGTGAAATGAAAATATTCTGCATTATTGTAATATACCACAGTAGGTACCTAGACTTCTAGGACTTCTAATCAACTTGACGTAGGAACCCGCAAGCAGATGCATCTCAATAGGAGTTTATATCCTAAATCGTCCGTTCCGCGGCTATACCTCCCTCGACATCGGGGAGGCCGTGAACTCTTGAGCTTGGAGAGTCTCCATAACAGGATAGTTCTGGGAAGGTCATCAAGAATTCGGATCCCCTCCTCTGAATGGTCCGAAATCATGAAAATGCAGGGGTAGGAGTCTTTTTGTTTAAGGCAGCACAGAGAGCAGCCGATGAACTTGGTCTCTCCTTCGACGTCGAGCGGGTAAATCCCGACTCTGTCATCGAGTTGGAACCTGCTCGACGAAAAGCCCAAATTAAAGCTGCAGAACACAACACCTTTCTTCATATTCACACGGATAAGCCAATGCATGAAGTTTTATATAAAAATATAGAAAACCTTGGTATAGCGACTGTAGCGACTCACTCACTGGAAACTTCTCGCTTTTGAAACTTCTCGATTTCCAGTGAGTGAGTCGCTATAGTTCCATAATGGATCGAGTTTTCCTTTTTGTTTCTTAGCGACTCCATGGAAACTTCTCGCTTTTGGAACTTCTCGATTTCCAGTGAGTGAGTCGCTATAGTCGCTATACTTGGCTTATCCGAAAGGCTGACCTTTGCCTTCCTAAGGTCAGCCAGGCTGAAGTCTGAAACCGAGGGATTCATAACGGTTCATAACGCTACTTGAGTTCTCCACCAAAATGGGATGACAGACAGGGTCAAAGGCCTTGGAAAGATCATTACAAGTAATTATTACTTTGAACAATAACTTCGTATCATTCGTTTCTATAGTTATGGTTTTTTGTTATGGTTTAATAATGTTTATGGTCAATTTTTATAATAAACACGTTGCTAAAAACTCCGCAGGGGTATATATAACCTTTTTAAGAAGCTTTTCCGGACACACTTGCAAATAAACTTTTTTCATTATTTTGGATAGAAGAATAAGCCCATGGGGTTTGGTCAGAGTTATGTTAACAACCTGTATAATATCTAGCTGTTTAGTCTATATAACAGACACGATCGGCATAAAAATTTTTAAACTTTGCTCCCGTAAGTAGGTTTTGAGACCTATCAAAAGATATCTACAGAGGCACAATCAAATTTGTACAAAATAAACGTAATCGCTTGTACCCCTACTGACCCCAGACGGGCAGGGTCAAATTTTCTAACAGCAATAAAAATCCTCCGATAACTGATTCAAAGTATCCTATAAAATACGATCGACGACAAACTGATGGTCAATTGTCGAACTACAATGCGCATGAAACTGTATGCGGAGAAAATTTTGAAGCTCAGTCTCGCTGAAAAACAATTATTATGGACAATCCAGCTAATGAGAGGCTGTGCGTAGTTTAAACTTGCATTTCCGCGCTCGGAGTATTGTGTGGCCAGTGACCGAGAACTATTATTTAATTTATTTATTTATTAATTTAAATTGGACCTTCTTTGTGCTGATCTAAGTGATTCAAGTGCTCGTGTGATAGTTATCTGTGATTTGTATCTAAAAATAGTTATAAAAAAGTACGTATATGTAATTGGTATTCATTTACTATGTAGGTCACAGCAGATGAAGATCAATTTAAAATTTTGCGGTGGTCTTCAGATTTTTAACATTTCGTATTTTTTTTACTGGCAGGCCTTGAAGTTGATAGGTTTTTTTTTTCATTTAGAAAACGTTTTTGATGGTAGTTGGTCCAATAAAGTAAGAAACTACTTAAAAAAATTGTTGAAAAAAAATTCCCCTTGAAAAAAATTGTGAAATAAAAGTTCGCCGTCGCCCTTTTAACTGAACCGTATTATCTAATATTGGTATTGACGACGGTGATATTTTATTTCAGAGTTTTCAGCGATCTTTTTTTGAACGCGGTTAATTTTTTTATCAAAAAATTTTTTTCACTTTTAGTAACCTCTCTGTTTAGCTTCTATACAGTAAACTAACATATCAATTATTTTGAATTTGTAAGCTTTAACGTCAGGCTCGTTATCAGAGAATCCTGAAGTCTCCATATATCAAATTTCATGTACAGAGTGGACCAAATTAGATGGGATTTGGGGTTTTCTCTAAAACTATGGCAGATAGGCAAAAACCAATATAGGTGTCCTTGGCTCGATTTTCGAGAAACAAACAACGGCGCAAACCGCGATTGTCTATTTCGACTACCGAGTTTTTGGAAAATTAGCATTTTTGGATGACCCTCTATATCTCAATTACAAAATAATGTCGAATCTAAAATCAGTAACATATTCTTGAGGCATTTTTTTGAGTAGAATCCGTTGCTAATAAGAAGAAAATTATGCATGCCTCAGTTTTCGAGATATAGACATAACGTGTGTTTTTTTAAATGGAACACTCCGTAAATTATTTGATAATTTGATCACAACTTAAATTAGCTATCCAACGATATTATCATACGTCATATTTATCTAGAAAAAAGTTTGTTTATAGAATTTATATTTACTGTATATGCAAATAAAGAACTCTTCTTCCACTGGGATCAAATCACTAATTTTTTATTTAGGGCCAGTATTTTCATCTCCCGTTAAATTCTATAGGTTAGATCCCATGTATTTCTCTACTTCTTCTGTCATGGTTGTAACTTGTTTCTTTATTGCGTTGTCTATATCCTTCAGTTTGTATCCATTTTTCTGTAGTGACGTTTTTAAAGTCCGGTATTTTTCTTGGAGATGTTGTGGTGGGTGGTGGTGAGAGTTAGCGCGTAAGTATCTGTCGGTGTGCATCGGTTTTCTGTATACTTTGTGTCCTAATCCTCCATTGTCTCTCTTATACACTAGGACGTCCAGAAACGAGAGCTTACTATATTTTCTACTTCCATGGTGAATTTGATCATATAATGTAAGTTGTGAAGGTAATCCTTGAAATTCTCTAGCTCCTTACGGCCATGCTGCCATAAAATGAAAATCGAAACCAACATTTCGGTTTTAATTGGTAGTTGTTTAGGGCGTATATTTCTAATGCTTCCATAAATAAGTTGACGACTGCTGGTGGTAAAGGTGAACCCATTGCTGCTCCATATTTTTGTTTATATAGGCTTCCTGAAGTTGAAGTGGGTCAAGTCGATACAAAACTCCATTAGACCTGCTAAGGTGGTGTTCAATTCGTTGTGCTGCAATTCTTCCCTAGCTAATTTTGTCGCCTCATTAACTGGTATATTTGTGAAGAGTGATGTTATGTCAGAACTGACTAGTATATCTTCTTGGTCCACCGTGATATTCTTCAGTTCTTGTACGAAATGGTGTGAATTCCAGATATGGTGCTCTGTTTGGGAGGGGTGGGACATTTGGATTTAGAAATTCAGATTTTTTTTTATCTCCTCGGAAATAAAAATTGATGAGTGGGTGGGATAGAGAGAAAAATTCTTCTTGTAGGTATCCCCTACAAAATGGAAATTAATAAACGGGGGGGGGGGGCCTTCATAGAGGACCCATCGGGAAATTCCCGGTATCCCGGTTGGCCAGCACGCGCTTGCTACAGGTACCTACTCAGAGTCTAGTTTCCTAGGGTCTCATAACTAGTTTAATTTATCCATTACAAATATAATTTATAGCCATTGATACAATTTTTAATGTACCAAAACTGTTATCGCAAATGAAAATATTTAGTTTTTATCACGCAAAGCACGCAAAGGTCGTCGAGACTTTCGTTACGATAACGTACCTCAGTAAAAACGTTAATATATTGTTAATGATAATTAGCGTTTTCTCGAATATTACCATGTTATTTAATTATTTTAAGAAAAGTCACGAAAATTCCTTATTTACATTTTGAACCTCCACCATTAACTAATCTTAATTTTAATTATGAAACTGTAGGCAACGGTAAAATTAGGCGGGGTGGCACCTCCACAAACAAAAACCAGCGAAACAACAAGCCGACCCCCTAAAATTATCTGCATATTTAAAACGCAAGATGTTTTCTTTTTAAAATTAGCGACTCCCTAGGGCGATTTTTATGTATTTTTTTTAAATAAAAGCTACTGCGATAACGATTAAATTTGCCAGATTATCGGATACTACAGTAAAATTAGACGTTATATGATAAATTGACGGAAATCATTGGAAGGTTTTTGAAAATTTATGGAGATGCTCATTTTGATGTCCAGTCAACGCCAATGTAGCGCTAAAATAACCAAAATCTCTAATTTGAGTGCTAAGGAATGGATTTTGATGAAACCTTGTGCAATGTGTTTGTAATGACGTTAATAAAAAAGTTGAAAAAAAGATTAGAGTAGGAAATGATCGGAAGAAAACACCCCTTTTGTCACGGGTTCCGTAACATGCAGAATTAGGTCAAAAAATGGAAAACAGAAAATAATACATATACCTTTTTTGGTCCAAAATAAGATGTTTTTACTCTTGTGACTTTTTTCGCATTTTTCGAGATATGGCCACTCGAATATTCCTAAAAGTGTCTAGTGGGAAATGTAAGTCGAAAAAAAAATTTTTTTTATTTGCAACTTTTCTGCAAAATGCGTTTTCACCGAGTTTTTCCGGAAAAACATGAAGACTCTTTTTTGAAATTGTAGCGCTTTAAAAATATGTAATTTAAAAATTTGAAAAAATTCAGACGTATGCACTGAGGCGTTCTAAACATTTTTTGTCTCTTAGAATTTCTTTATAACTTGCTAATTTTCCGAGTTACAGGCAGTTTGCACATTAAAAAATACATGAAAATTCGAAAAATGAGCGTGATTATTAAAAAAATATGAAACCTATATAGTTATACCATTTTTAAAGGTTTAATATAATTTTTAAATTGAAAATGTAAAAAAAATGTAGTACATTATTTATTGTGAAAAACTGCCTGTAACTCGGAAAATTAGCAATTTACAAAAAATTCCAAGAGGTAGAAAATGTTTAGAAAGCCTCAACGCATACGTCTGAATTTTTTCAAATTTTTAAATTATATATTTTTAAAACGCTACAATTTCAAAGAAAGAGGTGGTTTTTCACGTTTTTCCGGCAAATAAAAAAAGTCTTGTATTTCGATGATACATTCATCTGAATTTTTTCAGATTTTTTTTTTCAACTGTTACATTTCCACTTCTCCAGTTTTAGGAATTTTCGAGTGGCCATATCTCGAAAAATATGCATTTATTCAAAAAAAGGTAAATATATTGTTTATTTTTCCATTTTGACCTAATTCTACAAGTTACGGAATCCTCGATAAAAAGGGTGTTTTCTACCCCTTACGATCATTTCCTACTCTAGTATTTTTTTCAATACTTTTAATAACGTCATTACAAACGCATTGCACAAGGTTTCATTTTATTTTTTGGAAAAATTCATGTTATCAATGGAATTCACACTGGAAACGAATGAAAAATTCAATGACACCATATATTTTGTAATGCTTATAAAATTATTTCTAGCAAAAAAAAAATGTTATTTTTTTTATATAATAATACATATACAAGATATTCCCTGATTAAAGTCGCAGTAAGCGAAACGAAACAGATTTTAATATATCTTTTGCACATTTGGGGAATAATTTCTATTTATGAGTACGAGTTCAAAACATTTCCGAGAATCTTTGAACGTTATTATAATGATTGTATCAGATAGTGACAACGATATTTTACAATTACTCATAGAACTTCTAAGCACTTTAGTAAATCGTGAAGGCAGACTCTAAAATTGAATCAAAATACGAGGGATAAGTAGGCAATAAAATCTAGAGAGAAGGACAATTCTTATACCAGCTTCCACTTTATTATTCTGGTATATTCTGGTGCCCCAACCAGTAGGTACTTTGCCATAGTCAATTAGTTTATGGTAGCAACATCACAGATTGTAAATTAAACATACCAAACGTTAAACGTTGCCAGGTGTTCATTTTAGATCAGTAAAACATTGGGTGCCTCAGGGATCTGTGCTGGGACCTCTACTGTTTATAATTTATGTAGACGATTTATTTTATTATTTATTCATTTTGGATCAGTAAAACATTGGGTGCCTCAGGGATCTGTGCTGGGACCTCTACTGTTTATAATTTATGTAGACGATTTATTTTATTATTTATTCCCTAGCAGTATTGTTATGTTTGCTGATGGCGCCAACTTTTTTGCGATATGTGTCTTTAGTACTATATACATTTATCATTACCTTTCCCTAACAAATATTTAACTTTTCTCTTTATTGCAGTGAAAACATTCGAAAGCATGGTTTCCAAGGGCACTATGCTCTTCAACGCGCTCAGGGTCTACTGGAAGACTCTATTCGTCATCATATACCCTCTAGTTCTTCTCCCCGTCTTCCTATGCAACAACACTCCTGCTCTAAGATGCCTGTACATAGTTCTATTGATGGCCGGCTACTGGGTGTTCGAGGCGTTACCCTTACCGGTCACCTCTCTCATCCCCATGGTGCTGTTTCCACTCATGGGGGTGCTGGATTCCGACAAGACTTCGCTGTGTTATCTGAAAGAGACCAACATGATGTTCGTTGGGGGACTGGTGATCGCTATAGCAGTGGAGCATTGTAACTTGCATACCAGGGTGGCACTGCATGTGATAAAATTGGTGAGTTTTTTCTACTCAAATAGTCGGGTAAATTTTTAACTTGATTATCGTGGTAAAATGGACCAAATGGTCGAAAATGATTGACCACGCCGCACATCAGAATCTACATAGCATTCCTAATAGCACACGATGTCCGCCGGACGTCCGTTTTATGTCCATTTAATGTACTGACGTCCATGAACATAAACTGGACGACCACCGGACGTCTATCATAGGATTTACTTTGAAATTGTACGAAATATACGTCCTGTGAATGTCCATTTTATGTATGAGAAGTATGTACATTTCATATCCATATAGAAACAGGAGATGGACGTCCATTTCGTGTCCGTTGATTTAAGACTTCATAATTACGATGTCGATGTTAGTATTACCCAACAAAAACAAAAAAACGTTAACAAAATTGTTTTTTCAATTTTACAATATTTTTTTGTTTAATTTTAACCTTTTTTGTAAATTATTAATGATATTATTTGATACTAAACATTTATTAAACATCCAAATACTTTCTACATTTTGAAATAAATAGCTATATTAGTCTAAGATCCGGCAACGTATTTGTGCAGGTATCGAGTTATTTTAATAAAATTTGATTAAAATGAAAGATTAATGATAACATAACAAATGATGCCGTTGCCTACTTCTGACTATACAGTCTTTAAGTAAGTAGTAGTATAAAAGTTCAGTGGCCGAGTGAGTTAAAGCGTTGACTTAAAAATCAGGAGGTCGGTCGGCGGTTGGATCCCTACTCATTCCGTTTTTTTTTGTGATATCCCTCAGGGATGTACAAATATTGTTCAAGGTTGCGACATTTGGACGTCCCTCGACTGCCCGTCGGATGTACTTTGAACTAAAAATGAACGGCTATCTGATGTTCTACATGTCCGTCGAGGACGTCTTTTAGATATCCATAGGACAATGTTGTGCTATTAGGAATATCCCGTTTAGGCGGTTTATAGTTCGAAATCAGTACAAATTACAAAAAAAATCGGTCAATCATATTTGATCACCTTAGAATGTTAATTCACTTCCAGATAGGATGCAGCCCTCGACGGTTGAACATTGGGCTTGTAACAGTCACCATGTTTGTCTCCATGTGGATTTCGAACACGGCGGCCACGGCCATGATGATCCCCATTATCGAGGCCACCCTGGAAGAATTGGAGAGACAGGGGATAGGAGAGATGTACGAGACCGAGGACCTCGACGGATCTAAAATCGACGAACTTCCTGAAGGAGGGAAAAGGCCTACAAAGCAAACCATGTGCTATTTTATTTCTACCGCGTTTGCAGCCAATATTGGTGGGATCGGATGTGTCATCGGGTCCGGTACAAATTTGACGTTCAAGGGTCTCTACGAGACGCTGTTCCCGGAGAGTGAAGGTTGGTTCAAAATCAAAATTATATTTGGTTAAAAATTATTTTTTATCCAAAATATAAAACTGAATGTGTCATTATAATAAATAAATAATTTATTCATGTTGAGAATCAATGGTTTTACCTAAGTCAAAATTACAGATATTGTATATAACATCAGACAGAAGTACAAATATTGTATATTACAACATACAATAGTAAACAAATATTGGAAATAATTTAACACATAGTAACATCACATAAATACTCATCAAATGAATAGTATGCTCCCTTCAGCAGAATTTGTTTTGTTTCATATCATAATGGAACTTATTTTCCGGCAACATCCTAATATTAAAAAAAGCACACCACAGATAGTAGACAATCCCCAAATCCAAAGCCAAGGCTGCGCGGAAGGGGGTTACACATTTGGAAAAACGCAGACATACATCCACCGGTGTTGTCAATACCGGGGCTGGGGGTCGAACCCAGAGCGCGGTAGACAGTCGATCAGCATATTCGCCACTCAATACGCCTTAACCAATTGAGCTACCGCGCCGGTAGTTCAAACTTGTTAAAGTTTTGGGCCATAATAATTTGTTGCATTTCGACTTTTTTCTAACCTAGTAAAATCTAAACGAACCTCATTTTAGTATCGTGTTTATGAATTTCACCATGTGAAACAGTCATTTAAATTTTTTTTAACATGCATAAGAGCTGTGAAAATGAAACAATTAGGAGCAGTCAAGATACTCAACTCGCTAAATTTTTGTTTAACGTCCTCTCTAAATGGTAAATCCAACATTAGTCTCACAACACGCCTTTGAAGTGAAAATATTCTGCTAGATGAGCTGAGTGTCCCCAAGTTATTATGGCATAGGAAAAGGCACTTTAAAATAGCTACACTCAAAGAAAATGATAATTAAAAATTCAACCAAAAAGAGCATATGAAATCGCGTCTATCTAGTTTCATAGTTAAATCAATCACTAAAGAATAGTCATACAACTTTATTTGTTTTCGTAAACAAATAGTAGTTTAATAATCATATTTTCTTGTAACAAATTAAATAGTACAATGTCACTAACCATTTTCAATTTGGTCTACAATTAAATAGTACAACGACTTTGTTTTTTTGTTCACCAACTAATTTTTAGGTTGATCTACACTTTATTGCATGATGAAGTTTTTTTTGGTTAGCCAAAATCTCAGTATTGAGACATCAGACCACCCAAACCAAAGATTAAAGATCGTTTATAAGATCCATCCAAATATATCGATGATCCCTGAGAGAATTTGAACACTGCAAGCATGTTATTAATTTTCTATAAATTCATAAGAGTGTAAGATAATGCATGATTGATTATTGTCAGTGATTTGTATGTGGCGTCATCTGGGAATAATTTCTGTAATAGACTACGTGGTAAGCAAGCAAATTTTATGGTAATTCTTTTAGAACTTCTAGAAGACGACAATAATATTGGTTTGTCTACCAAGTACAATAGTACAGCGAACTAATACTGGGTTAGAATTACAATTCGATAATAGTTAAAAATAAAATATACTATTATCTAGTTTAATTTGACAGAATTCAACAAAATAATAGTCAGACGAACAAAATAATAGTCTTATTCATCTATTTTTTAAGTTAATGTTTGTTTTGTTGTACGACAACTTTTTATTAATTAAAATAACAATCACCTCTTGTTTAAAAATACCATCAATATAGTTTGGTTTAACAAAATTAACGATATTGTTAGTTAACCATATTTTTTTGTTGAATTTGCCCATACTATTTCTTTGAGTGTAGAAATAAACCGTTTTTATCACACTCAGAGGCAACTCAGTTCTTAAACTCATAACCAGATAAATTACCTTCGACAATTTACTAGCCAGATTATCTATATGTTGATTTCAGCACAGCTTACCGTCCACAATTACTCCTAAAAACTTGATACTATCGGGATTTTCAAAATGATCTAATCTCCGAGTTGAGAAAATCATACTTTGTGTTTTCAATTCATTTAAATTTAATTTGTTTGCTTTGAACCAATCAGAAACCTGCAACTGCGAGCGCATGTTGTAGATCATTAATAATTTTGATTGATGCTTATCATGGTCATATCATCAGCAAATAGTACAACCGAAGTATTCTTAACGTAGTTAGGCAAATCATTTACGTAAATTAAGAATAATAGTGATCCTAATACGGAACCCTGTGGTACTCCAAATCTTACTTTTACTGTGTACCGTTGTGTACAGTTATTTGATCCCTGTCACTCAGGTACGATTTTAAAAGATTAAGTGCTGAAGGTTGAAGACCATATCTACAAAGTTTAGAAGCGAGAATATCATGTTGCATACAGTCGAAGGGTTTTGACAAGTCACAAAAAATACTTCCGGCAAAGCGTTTGTTCTCAAAAACATTTATTATACTTTCAACCGCTTTGTTAATCATCGCTGTAGATTTACCAGAGCCGAAACCATATTGACAGTCTGATGAACTATTATTTTGTTCAAAAAAAGGTGACAAGTTGTTAAAATAATAAAATATTAAATAAGTTATCAAAAATATTCTAAGGACGTAAAGTCCTGCTAGTAGATCCATGAACGTTCAGTTTTACGGATTTCACAAATTTCATGACATGTTTTGGCTGAATAAATCACATTGGTCACAACGTAGGGCCGATTTTTGTCGTACAGCGAATAAATATTTTTAAATCCTGATGTTACTGTTTTTAACATAGCTTGCAACTCAAATCTGTAACATTAGCTTATTTTGTACATATGTACTATCCGTCTGTACAATAACTAAAACGACAAGAGAAACCTAAAAATATTGCGAGGCTTAACTTGAAGATTCTATTTGGTCCGCTGCTAACTGTACGTTTCGTTTGCAGGTGTGGAGTTCACCAAATGGATGATCCTGAACGTTCCTTTGATGCTCATCATCATGTACCTCTCCGTGATATGGCTGCAATTTTGGTACATGGGACTCTTCCGGCCCAATTCAGTTGACGCGAAGAGGATCAAAGTAGGCTCGCAAGGGGAGAGTGTAGCTAGGAAACTGATCGCCCAGAAGATCCAGGACATGGGACCGATGTCCTTCCACGAGATAGCTGTGGGCCTGTGCTTCGTTTTCTCCATATTCCTGTGGTTCTTCAGGGAACCGCACTTCATCGTGGGCTGGGCGGAACTTATTACTCAGCACAGAGTAAGTATTATGTTTTTAATCGAGTTATTATTTTAACCTCCTCACCAATGATATTGAAAATTGAGATAAGACCAAATTTTTACGTTTTGAGGTTTTAGGAACACGAAAAAGTGGTTTTTAAAAAATGTCTATGCGTATGTATGTGTGTTTGTATCATATGGACACGATAACGCTGAGACTAGCGAACCGATTTTGCCGAAATTGAACTCAAGAGTAATATTGGTACAGGATGGACCAAATTAGATGGGATTTGGGGTTTTCTCTCAAACTATGGCAGATAGACAAAAACCAATATAGGTGTCCTGAGCTCGATTTTCGAGAAACAAACCATGGCGCAAACCGCGATCGTCTAACTTTTTCGACTAGTGAGCTACAGAGGGTGAGGGAAACGCGGGGGGGTAGTGAATTTAGAATTTTTGCTTCTTTTTCCTTAAGTACCTAACGAAGCTGAGTATTTTGAAAGAATCTCCTTCACTAAAGAATAACTTTTTGTTGCAAGTTCTAATATCAATTTCAATGCCACCCTCAAATGAGGGTTGTTTTTTACTGTCTTCCCGATGTTTTTAGCCAATTCGGATGACAGATTCGTATTCAGCACCCCAAAATTAGCAAACCACGGACGGGCCAAAAAAGCCCTTTTTTAACATTGTTCTTTCTGTAGATTGGCGCCTGCAAATTTTGTGTGGTGTGTGGTGACCACGCTCTTCTTAGATAATGACCACGGCAACCTCCAACTATTGCTGACTACCACCTTATGTAATAACGCATGTGATACAGGAACACAATGAAAAAATGTTACCCGTAAAATTGCTAATCAACCAACTAGAAATTAACAAATTGCATAATGGCGATCATTAACGAAACATCATGCATCCGCTGGCATTTTTATCGCTTCCCCGATCTAATATAATAAAATAAATCGAGACATTACAGCTGATTATAGCGTGAATATTTATGACATAATGTGCTATTAGAGATCACGTAATGTTTGTTCTTCGTTAATTTATTATCATAAGGGCTGTCGTTTCTTTTTTGTACCGGGAAGCGAGATTGAAGCAGTTTGAGTGGAAAACTTGACGAGGTTTCTTATCATGAATTTGATGTCTTAATCGTTAGTAAACTGTACCAGTTAACAAATGTCCTATTTCCGTATTAGTTGAGTGCATTAATATGCCTTTTGTGACTTCCATAGGAGTTCTGTAGTTACAAGCTGCATTTTATATAAAATAAATGGTTATATACTGATGTATCAAAATCCCAAAGCCAAAAATCGTCATGTAGAAAAGAGCATTAAAGTTAAAAAAAGCGTTAAGCAATGCTGACAAAGAAGAGATAAAATGCTATTTTTTTATATATTTTTCATAAAAGGTTTTGTAGAGGAAATAGTTTTTTATTATTTTCAAATATTATAGGCGTATATAGACTGCCCAGCAAACACTAGCACATATAAGTAAAATATACTTCCCAATGGTTTAAAAATGGTTCTGGTATAGTACGAATTGGCAAGGTAATCTTCCGAGTGCTCTTCGATCGTTCAACCGTCTGGAAAAATTCGTTAATAACAGTAAACAGAGGAAGTCCGAAGAGCAACTTCGATCGGCCAAAAATGCGTGATTAATAATTTATTTGTTATTGTTTTTGGTTTATTCATTAGACGGTTCGTCAACAGTACATAGTACATTAACCACGACGATTAGCCCTCGATACTGACTCAATGTGAATTAATAGTGATAGACTTAATAGCCCAGACGACAGAGAATATTTTATAGTGAAACCCACAAAAATTTACAAACCGAATAATTTTTTTTTAATGAGTTCGTGAAAGCGTATAGAATAATATCCTGAAAAGTTTACATTTCGCTCGGATGCAGAACATAAAAAAAAAGTGAACAAAAATTTTTTTTTGATTGATTGATTGATTTACCAGCGTGCGGTAGGCATTACTGCCACTCCCAAGTTATACAGCTGGGCCTGCTACGTCCACGCTGGGTTGGACTAAGGTCATGCTTGTTGCCAGCAGCGAGAGCCACATGGCGCATGGTAAAGGAATGTGGGATGGAAGGTGTAGGTATTTGTGAGATGCGTTACCGCATTATGTCGTGAGGGAGCGTTTAAGCCCCTTTTTTTTTGGATTTTTGGTTCTGGGCTTCTGCCTATTCTGGGTCTTCTTGTGTCGCTGCTATCTGTGCTCCTATTTTTGTACTTCTGTTTCTACAAGTCTTCTTCTTCTTCTTCTGAGGCTTTTGATTCCCCCGTTTCTGATTCTGGTAGAGTATATATCGCTCCGATTTCTTTGTGAAATTCATTCTTTCCTCGCTTTTCTTTCCCAGCATGTTTGGTCCTTTCCCAGTTTGTTCATGATCCTCTCGATTGTTGTTTTCCACGTGTAACATGGTCTCCCCATTTTAAGTTTGCTGCTGTTCAGTGTTAGTGCTTTCTTCAGTAGGTGTGTTGGTTCCCTTCTTTGGACGTGTCCCCAGTACTTCATTGCGTACATTTCTATCCTTTTTGTGATTCCCACGTGTAACCTGGTCTCCCTGTTTTTAGTGTAGAATTTAATGTAGAACTTTTCACTTATCAACGAGCGTAATTTTGACCTGAAAACCTCATTTGATAATTTACTTAAGAAAAATATTATGTAATCAGATTCACAACACTATATTGTAACACCCACAACGTCAAAAAATATGCAATACCACAAAACACACTCCTATTAAACTAGACACCAACAAAAAGTCAGGATCAACAACACTTCTCTGTGATACCTCTCCTCCTCTCCATTCCCCTCTCCTTTTGATCCGCTCTACCGCACCACACCAAAAACATTGCACCTAGCTCTGGATCATATACAAAACCAATGACCACTCACAAAATCGTCAATCACCCCTCAAACACTCATCCCTCACCTAACTCAAAACTGTATCCTTCGCACTCTGTATCCAGACCAAGTGATGGCACACAAAAAGGAATGTGTTTTTTATGTTTTCTCCTTCCAACGATGGCCCAGCGCTCCACACAGACAATTCCCGTCGCCGTCGATCCCTCGCACCAGTAGCCAATGTGTCCCTCGCTCCCGCGCTCCGCAGTAGATACATCATTCTTGTGCTTTCCGGAGAGCTACTACCTCCCGTTTACCCCCTGCTTGTCACTATTACGGTCCTAACCTTTTAAAACTTTTTAATAAACTTTCTCAGTCCCACCCTAGCCGCACCAGAAGCATAAACAATTTGTATGTTTCCATAGCATGGATAAGGCTTTCCAAATTCTAATGGCACCGAAACCAAGCCAATGGCTTCCAATTCCATCCAAATTCCCATTATATTCTTAAATTGCTTCAATTCCACACGGTGCACTGTCACCCTGATGGGGCACGCCCCTGGCCAGACTCATATGTAAATTTGCTAGAAAGGATTGTTTATTGACTTATTTTTAAGTTATTACATTTGACAATGAGCGTAATTTCGACCTGAAAACCCTCACTTGATATTTTACCTAAGAGAATATTATGACCATATACGTTTGATTATTACGGGTTCAGTTTATATTAAATTCGCCTGAGTATTTTTAATAATTATGAAAAAAGATTATTTGAAGGTTAACAAAAGAAATTTATATGACCATACTTTACAGACAGATCAAATTCATTTCAATATTTTTATAATGGTTAAAAAAATAATTTACAGCTTTACAGAGGGATATCATGCCATGCTTTAATTTATTGCCATAAACTTGTCGACAATGTCGACTCTTCAAGGGTGATGGGCCTAAACCCTTCAATTGTATATAAATATACTTGTCTGGGAAGGTACTTAAAAATGAAAAAGGAGGTACTTATCTTGCTTTTGCCTGTCTTGGGTTGTTTGTTTAATTACGCTCTTTTCGTTTCTTAATACACAGCACTGGTCACAAAACTGTATTAGTTGTTTTCAAATATTAATTCTATTTCAACTTTGTTCTTTTGATATGAGGTATCAATTTGCGCGTAAATTCTTGGGCTATAATTTACCTAATTTTTATCAAATTTGACGGAGTTTTTCACGGCAATTTTGGGTTTATAGTGGGAGTGTTTCAGGCACCCAACCGTCTGCTTCGAAGGCACAACCGACTCGTGAACAAATTTTTTTTTTTATCCATTTATTAAAAAATTTGAAATTAAGTCGGAAAAATAAAAAATACTTCTGAACAAAAAATATTCTAATAAAATTTATCGCTAAAGCCCCGGTATTTCTGGAAAAAAATAATGAATTAACTTTGTCACTGCCGCGGTCAGCGCACGGTTAAATGCATACCATGCAACCTCTAAAAATTCTTAGCTGTTCTATTGAGTAAAATAAAGCTTTTTCTCTTTCTGATTACACATTTTTAACATTTTTCTTAGTGAATAGGAGGGTAAATAGTGAGTATGGATGGAAAATATATAATTATGAACGCATATACAGACACCACACATAGCCGCTGAATCGCTCGCATGAATTTTTACGTACCTTTACTATACTGTATTTATTACAGATACATCTATCCACATTTCAGCTATATCCAATGGATTCATTATACATTTGTTAATGTATTAGAAAAAATCCAAAATTTATATTCAAAACAATCAAAGATATTTTCAGAGATAAGATCGTGAAAATCGCAATTTCTTATCATGATCTGATTGATCATATTTTCGAAAAAATTTTTACAAGTAAACGATTTTGTGTTTGAACAATCGAAAAGTATACATTTTTTTCCGAAATAGTGATATTTTATTTTTCCAATGGGTCAATTTCTCGACAAGTTACAGCCTCCAATACATATATTCATAAAAAAATTCATCAAGCAAGGAAATTAAAATGATTTGAGATGTACTTTTTTTTTGAATCCTTGTTACTATAACGTAAGCCAAGAAGTGTAGTCAGTAGATAAATGCTAGTACGGGCTCCTAAAAGTGGAGCGGCACGCTCTCAGCCGGCGCACACTGCCATATTATACGTATTTTAAACACGTGCCGCTCCACTTTTAGGAGCCCGTACTAGCATTTATCTACTGACTATACTTCCGGGCTTATCCATCTGTATTTTTTTCTAGCTTGATTTAATTTAAAAATTTTGAAAAAATGGATGAAAACAACTTAACAAATTATCAAAAAGTTTTTCCATCCAGGTCCAGTTTTTTTCAAAATTTAATTGCGAATGTCGAATCGACTCCTGCCAGTGGACGAATGTCAGTTGAGCATATTGCACCTATGTTCGTATTTGACTGGACCGATTTATAAATATATGTACATAAACCCATGACATCCGGGGTGCGCGTTGCTGTCTTTGAACACAACTGCAATGATTTCTCTTTGGAGAAACAAAACAAAAAAACAAGAGTTTAATTTCGAGGTTTTCTTGAAGAATTTAAAATGTTATTTTTGTAATTCGTAAATTTTACTCAGTACCTTGGACAGATAAAAAGCTAAAATGCGACCAAACTAAAAATCAATCCAAACAGCGAAAAATGGTTAAGTTTAAGCTTTATAGTCTAGGCTTTCGGAGTGTAGGCAGACATTTTCTTTAAACAATCTGCCTAGGATTTGGATACTTGTCTACAGGCCCCCCTCATCAAATCATGGCCCCCGGTACCAAATTCACGCGCCTAATAATTGATGAATGGGGGAGGGAAGGGGAGGGGGGGGATGTGAAAACATTTTTTTGGCAACATCTTTGGCGGACCTCCGCGCTTAATAACTGATGAGCGGGGGGAGAAATCTGAAAAAAAAAAATTGTTCGGGTCTCATAATTAATAGCGAATATTGCGTTTACTGGTCTAACCGGACGTACCTACTGACCCCCCCTTGTGGGGGCCCTGCTTGCCTAGGAAGGCGGTGTATGTGTAGTCGCACGGCCCATATTGTATGCCTTACGACTAAACGGCACGTACAAGCGCCTTTCAAACTTAATCAATGTAAAGCAAACGTAATAAAATTTTTTAGTCATTTTCTTAACTGTCTCATTTTATTTTTCAGGTAAAAGACGCCACAGCGGCCCTTATAGTAGTCCTCGTTATGTTCATCATACCCGCGCGCCCAGATTTCATACACATCTTCAACAAAGACGAATCGAAACGCCCTAAAATCGCCTCCCAAGCTCTCATAACGTGGAAGATCATCCAGCAGAAAATGCCTTGGGGACTTATATTCCTCTTAGGAGGTGGCTTCGCATTGGCGGAAGGGTCAAAGGTCAGCGGTATGAGTCACATGATAGCCGAGCATCTACGAGGAATCGCGACGTTGCAAAGGCCCTACGTCATGATCATTTCTGGACTGATGGGGGCGGTCCTTACCCAGTTCTCGAGCAATGTCGCCGTGGCCAACGTCATCTTGCCTGTGTTGGCGGAAATGTCACTGGTAAGGAATCTTTAAAAATGCAATTATCTTTTTATCAAGTGCACATTAATGGACCAAGACCCCCATGGGCTCTTGGTGTTTAATAAGCAAGACATCCAAATCTGAAATGCAAACCCACATAACACGGTTTGTACTTAGTATGTACTTGTACATAAGTACAAGTACAAACAGTTTGTACTTAGTATGTAGAAGTACATACAAAGTACAAACTGTGTTATGTGGGGAGCCCCAACAAACAATTTTGGTTTATAAATAAGTGTTTGGAAGCAGAGTTTGTACTTGTTTTTTATACATATACTTTTTTGGTTTTTAGCTTGGCAAAATCCACCCAATGTACCTCATGATGCCTGCGTCGCTTTGCTGCTCCTTTGCATTCTGCTTGCCAGTATCCACTCCACCCAACGCGATCGCCGCAGCGCCGTGCAATATGCCCTCGACAGAGATGTCCAAAGTAGGCCTTGGCGTAACAATAATATCACTGGCTGTGCTTTTTATCGTCTTCCCGTTCTACGGGCCTGTTATATGGGACCTCGATACATTCCCCAAATGGGCGGTTTATTGAAATACCTCTTAACGAAATTAAGTGGAATAAATCAAGATATATTTTTATAGAATGGCGTAAATAAAGAGGGAAGAATTTTCCGCTCGTAGATTTTAATGTAGGTACGAATAAGTGCAATTTTTATGAAGTTTTAACATTGTTCTAATGCCATGTTTTATTCATAAGTGATATTAGTATTAAATATTTTATAGTTGACCCTCTTTGGCATAGATTGATTTGACAAAAAGTTATTCTGACTGACTTCCATTTGGTAAAAATATATCATTTATTTATGCTTTAAAGAAAGTATTATAATAAATTATTGTAAATAAATGAATGGCATATTAAAGTATTTTAATATGTTTATAGAAAAAGAAGGTTCTTACAATCAACTTTATATAGATACATATAAATATTTTATATATTTCATATGAAAAATAAATGTTGCTATAAGAACTGTTATTTAATATTTAAATAATATGACTTTCTAATGGAATAAAAACCTTTGTATTTTTTAATTTAAGATAATAAAAATTTTTGAACACATTGACTTTGTTTTACACCAGCACCTGCAATTTTACTTTTGCATCACTTATTCATCGCTCCTTGTATAAGTAAATGAAACAATATTACATAGTCCTGGTACAACACACCGCAAGAAGAAGAAGCAGAACTAACTGCAAGCTGTCAAACTGCAATAAACCAATAAATATAAACAAAAGAAAGTTGTTTTATCAAAATCCAGACAGAAGCAATGAGTGCAAATAATTTGGACCAAAGCAGCTCCGTGTGTAGAGCTTGTTTAAAATTAGGAGCTAAAAACAATATTTTCGAAATACATAAACGCTCGTCTCTGCAGTATTCGTACATTTTTAGTACGTGTGTTTCAATACAGGTAAATGTGAGCAAAGGTGTTTGTTATTTATGCATTATTGTAAACATATTCGTTGAAGGTAGAACCAGAAGATACATTGCCGAAGCGAATTTGCAGGAAATGCCTGAACAAATTAATTAATTTTTACAAATTTAAAAATACTGTTGCGCAGAATGATCTGAAGCTACGGGAAACTTTAAAAGGAAATGTTGATGAAAATACTTATGTAAATTTACAAAATGTTGATTTGAAGGTAAAGACTGACGAAATTGTGAGCGAAGAACAGTCTCAAATTGCAAATTATGCTCTAGTTGAAAAGTGTGATAGTTTTAAGCTTGAGTCAACTGTACTGGGAAATAATGATAATTTAATAGTAAAAGATAAACTAAGTATCAAAGATGAGATCAAAGCTGAGTTGAAAAATGAAATTACCGAACGATTATCAAAGAGCAAAGAACCAATTGACACCGATGATGATATCGATGACATCTTCGAGGAATCTGATTATGCCGAGGAGCCGAAAGGAAAACCGGCTAGGGGTAAGATTAAGAAAAATAAAACTCACCAATGCGAAGTCTGCGGCAGAATTCTGAGCTGCAAGAGCAATCTTAATCAGCACATCCGGAAGCATACCGGCGAGAGGCCTTACACTTGCGATGTATGCGGGAAGAGGTTTTTCAAAGCTGAACATGTCGTCATTCACAAAAGGACACACACAGGTAGACATCTGAAACAAAACGAGTAGTGAATTAAAAATTGTATGTATTTTAGGAGAGAGACCACATCATTGCACTATATGCCCCAAGAAATTTATCCAGTACGCTGCCCTGAAAGTTCATTTACGCACGCATAGCGGCGAACGACCCCATATGTGTTCCGTCTGCGGGAAATCCTTCAGTCAATCTAGCAGCTTGGTGTACCACATGCGGATACATTCAGGCGAGACTCCTTTCATATGCAAACTCTGCGGGAAAGGTTTTAAAAATGCCGGAAATTTGAATATTCACATGAGGTACACTACAAAGTCAATTAACAATTTTTTTTTTAGTAGATTTACTATTTTAATTTTGTAGATTTCACGACAATGAAAGGCCATTTGCGTGTAAAATATGCGATAAGAGATTTGTGACAAGTTCTCACTTGAACGTCCACATCAAACAACACAACGGTGAGAAGTCTCATCAGTGCATCGTGTGTGGCAAAGCGTTCGTAAGAAGTGAACATCTAAAGGGGCATTTGGTAATACACACTGGACAGAAACCGCATGCCTGCAAGTTGTGCCCCAAGAAGTACACGCAGAACAGTCACCTTAATAGGCACATGAAAACGCACAAGCCAGAGCTGTAAATATTTGAAATATATTGTTTTAAGTATATCGAGCGTTTTTTTCTTGGTTCCAGTATTTAATTTTCAGATCACATGGTTAGATAAACTAAAGGTATGGTCAGACACTGCTACTTTTGCTGCGCAGTTTTAGGGTTGCAGCTGCAAAAATTTCATATTGTGTTCACACTGATCCTAAAAAGTAGCGTGCAGCGGGCAGTTTTTTCTACCGCAAAACTTCAAGCTTGGAAAAAGGTTGCAGTGACGTTCACACACAACGTGCAGTTTTTGCATCATGCCACCAGGTGCTATATGCTGTATGCTAGCTACTCGTAATAAAATCCGATTTGTGTACTGTAAAACATGGATGACAAGACACTAGGTACAACTTGTTGATTAGCTGTACTATTAAAACGAAACAGGCGCCGACACCATACGAAAACAAGAATTCGGATGAAACAATGGATAAGAAATGGATAATAGAACTTTCGGACGATGACAGCCCACCAAATTAATTTCAATACCATCTATGTATATAACCCTAGCAACACACGCGATAACGAAAGTAAACATTCGAATTACCTGGTTGCTGAAACGTTGCTAGCACGAAGGTAGAACTTTCATGGCCAGGACAGAAAAATTAAAAAAAAAAAAAATTTTAATGCTTCATAAGTTGGAATATACCTCACTTTGGATTTCTTGGAGTAAAGCGAGGTACTAGCAATATTGGCTGCTTCTTGTTTCTCATTTTCATCCTCACCAAACATATTTGTTTATTTTAGTTTGAAACCACCAGAAATTAAAATGTTTAACATCGATGACAGATAGTAAACGTTTCGTTGGCATGGCGTTGGCCCCTTTCAAACTATAAAATTATAAAACGTCAAATAATTTCATGAAATAATTAGTTTTAAATTATTAAATCCCATAATTTCTTTCAGCAGTTGAAAAAATATAATACATTACATGATGCGAAAGCCCTTTTAGGTGTTCGGTGTTTTTTGAAAGGTCTCGGCTTTGCCTCGTCCATTCAAAAATCACCTCACACCCAAAAGTAAACTTTCGCATTTAGTAATGTAAATAACTATATTTCTAAGACCATAAATGTATTGATCATAAAGAAAAAAAATTCATATCAGTGCATTTGTTAGTGAACTATGGATAATTTTCAAAATGTTGGTCCGTCTGTTTGCTCGTCTATGAAGAAGATACTATAGAATATTCAGCAATTATATAGAAAATTCAATAATCCGATGAGGAGTACTTATAATCACATGTATAGTTGTATCAGCGCACATATAATAATTTTATTATGTTTTATCTTTGACGTGCTTCATTATAATGCCTGTTCTGGATTAAAGTGGGTGTTAATGTACCTCAAGTCAGTTTTATTTAGTCGACGGTTTAAAGCTGTTTTTAAAATATAAATATTAATCGTCAATTACAACAATTCACCAATTCATACTTATATGGGGTAATTTAGATTACCTCAAAAAAATTTACTATGGGTTTCATATTTCATATGCACCTTACAAATACTTTATTTTCTTCAGGTAAGGGAGCCCGGTTTACATTACTTCATTATCATTATAGATTACTCACGAATCGAATTGAGATAGATTTAATTATTTCTATTTATGTCAAAACAACTAAAAAAAGCATCAAGACATCAGAATGTAGGATTCAAAAGTTCGCGCTTGCTCTACTAGCTTACAATTGGCCGAAAGCTCGCGTGTCATTAAAAAACGTGGTCCAATCTCTGCACGCCAGCGAAAACTGACAGTTTTCTGGAGTTTTTTAACAGCGGTTGATCTGTCAACGTGTAAAAATCAAACAGAGCTTGTCGGTGTTTTGTGTCAGGAACAACATATCTTTTCCATTACAAAGAATTAGTAAGTTCAATTTGAGAATATTTCAGTTGAAAAGATATAATTAATTCGTGGTTTAACAAACGAAAACGTGTCTTTAGAATCCTAACCTAAGTTTTTTCTAAAACGTTTGAATTATTTCCCACAGGTGTAAAATAAATCAAAATGGAAATTCCGGCAATACTTCTAGTATTTTTCGCGTCAATCATAGCAGTGAACAGCTTAAAGCCAGGAGAATGCGAAGGTAAATATTAATATAGCAAAACTATTTCCAATGGTTACTTCATCATTATTTTTCTAGTTTGTATAAAAACTTTGGATAAGTTCTCCGCCACGCTGACAGACGACGCGAAAAAGGATCCCAAGAAAATTGAAATGCAGTTCAGGAAGTTTTGTAAAGGGTCAAAGAATAAAGAAAATAGATTCGTAAGTATCCAGTTTTAGATTATTGTAGCTTAATCGCAACTGATCAGCCACCGGAATAAATAATAGGCAACTTACGTTTTTTTTAATTTCCTGTGTGTTTTTTATATGGAAAAATAGGCTATGCCAAATATCACCTTTAAATCTACGATACTGTATGCCGAATGGAGAACAGCAAATAAATATTGAATACGTTCTCGTAGCCCGAACATATCTGCGGCTGTGGCGCCATATGTTAGCGCACTGATTGAAGTCAGTCAATGGTGGTGCATAAGAATGGGAATAGTTTAAGTTATGCAGACTTTAATAGCTTGTATTTAATATAGGGAATTGAAGAATGTTTTTTTTTGTGAACTACATATTTTTAATGAATATTGAAAAACCCGTTTGCTTATGTTTGCGATTACTACTTATTTCCAAAGAGAAAAATGTTTGGTACAAAAGTTATGTAGGTAATTTTTTTTGTAGAATCAGGATACGCGATCAAAAATGGATAGTGTCATTAAAAATTCAAAAGTTACCTCCGCTCATCGGGGGTGGGGGGTGAAAAATTCTTCTGCCCAAAACATGTCCCCCTCTTAATGGAACAGCTTTTGTCTGAAACATTTTTCGCTAGTGTTCCTTCCTGAGGAGATATTACTGTGGATTCCTTAAAAAGGCCTAACCATATTGTCTAATAAAATCAATACTTGTTAAGCAAAAAAATAATAATTGAGAGCCAAGCTAAAAGTAGCAGTATATTTTTTTGATTATTAGCTTCCAAATGAGTAGGAATTAAGTGGTCTAGGTCTTCGCACTTAATTTTTTTGCGTGCCTGTGTTCATTACCTAGATTTATATTTTTAAGCATCTTCCACCAATCTGACCTTGAAGTAATTTTTACACACGATAATTATGTTAGTGTTAAATAATATAGATTTATTTGGTAGGTGTCACTCAAGAGGTTGACATAAAAATGGCACCCTCAAAAATTAAATTATTTTTTTTATATACTAAATGACATAATAGGAATATAAAAAAAATGTAAAATACAAAGCTATTTTATATCAACGTTCTATTAATTTCATTTAATTATCTTTAATAGTTTTGAAAAAAATTAATTTTAAAGTTAAGCCATAACGCTGGTTATTATATATTTTATTGAGCATTCCATTCATGTGAATGAATAGCCCAATAAATTGCTGGGCCCAATTCCACATACTTAACCAGCGGGACTCTTTTGTCAGGGAAATAATTTTTTTTAGGCAGAAATATCTGAATTAAGAAAGAAATTGCGATAAAATACCTGTTCCATCTGCTAAATTTTACTGATTTTATAGACTGGCGGTACATGACCAGCCAGGTGCAACGTTTTTAAAATGCATGCCAATCATATATATGAATGAAATTAGCGTGGATATGCCAGAAACGCAAATTTTAGGCAGTCGTCGCGTGCAGAAGGCTGTGCAAATCGATTTTTTTTGTTTATTTTTTTGTGTTTTTTTTTTTTAATTTAAAGTGGATGCCAAGAGTGCCAAATGAAGCCTTAAAAAAAAATCCAAATTCAGAATCATCCAAAATCAAGAACACAAAAAATTCTACGATTTAATGAGCACATCAACGTGTTTTGCGCGCGTAAACTACATGCCAATGAATTTTCGCTGGATTCTTTTTCACGGCTTTTCTTTTGGCACTATTGGCATCCATTTTAAAATAAAAAAAAAACAACAAAAAATAAACAAAAAAAATCGATTTGCACACCTTTCTGCATGCGACGACTGCCTAAAATTTGCATTTCTGGCATATTCATGGTAATTTCATTCATATATATGATTGGCATGCATTTTAAAAACGTTGCACCTGACTGGTCATGTACCGCCAGTCTATTATGTTGTTCAGAGAAAGTACTATGTTGAGTTAACTTTTTTTAACAAAATTATAGTAGTTTTTTTTATTGTTCACTCCATAATAATTTTACTTATAAAGAAAAACTTCTACCTACTTCGATATTTAAAAACTTATCAGAGAAAACGGGACACAGGTCAGGGAAAACAGGGAAAAGTGAGGGAATTTTCAGATGTGATGTTGCTGGCTCGGGGAAACCCACACGTGCTGCCCATCTCAACTTGGAATGGGTCCGAGTGTCAGCCTCTAACTGACTAAAACCGCTCCTCCTAGGGCTCGTCTGTAAAGAATACTCCGAGGGCGCTGCAGCCTCCTGGGCTTATTGTGCTCTCCCTGTCTTTGTTTACACTGTCCATTTTATTTCTGTGTCACGGATAAGGTGATATGGGTCTGAAAATGGACGAGTTTTAATGGTTTCCGGGTCTGTTTGTATTTGCCCGTAGATATTATATCTTCTGCTGTCCAACGCTTCACAGTCATGTATAATATGTTCTACAGTTTCTGGTACCTTACTGCACAGTCTGCAGTTAAGGTCGCCGGTAAATTTTCCGATTAAATGCAGGTACTTCTTAACGGGAAAGTATCCCGTCAGAAGACCTGTTATGGTTCTCAACTGGATCCTGTTCTTCGTGAGCAGTTCTTCAGTTTGTCTTGAACATGGTCCATTAATAAGTGTTTTCCCATGTCGATTTCCTGAAATATCACTCCAGTAATGGTTATGTTTACTCTTGACCCAGTCTTTAATTACCTTTCTGGCTGAGCCTTTTGTGATGCCCAGCGCGGGTTCTGAACCATAGAATATATCAGCTGCTCCTTGTCTAGCAAGTTCATCAGCTTTTTCATTGCTCTCAATACTGGTATGTCCCGGCACCCAGAGTAGTCTTACTTTGTTCCGCTCACCCACAATTTTGAGCTCTTCGTGGCAGTCCCAAACCAGTCTGGAAGGCACCTTGTTAAAGGCTAGTGCCTTAAGTGCCGCCTGACTCCGATGCAATTGAAATCTGCTAATTCACATATCGTTTGACATTCTCGCGTACACACTCGAGTATAGCAAGAATTTCTGTCTGGAATACAGTAGAGTGCTGTCCAAGAGAGAGACTTATACTCGCTCTTGGCCTTTCCTGCTCCAGCTCCTGATTCCATCCTGGACTGCTGGCTCGGTTGCTGGAAACCCAAGCACAGTGGTTGGCTCTTTTGCTGAATTGTTTTAGTACATAACTGCGGAATTCAAATATAGCGAAATTAATTTTAATTCCTATAACTTATCAATCTATTCCTATAACTTATCAATTTGTGACAGAAATGAAACATCTAGGATTCAAAATAGACAATACATTAACATTCTCTAACCATTTTCGTTACATAAATTACAAAATAGTTAAAAAAATGTATTTTTTCTCAAGACATTTACATTATCTATCAACCACAACACAAATTACAGTTTGTAACACCATTATTAAACCACATTTTGACTATTCCTTAACTATAATGTATCTTTTTGATCTGAACAAAATTTCCCAGTTACAAAAATTGCAGAACTGACAATAATCCTTAAATGCAATAGGTTCACTCCAATAAATACTCTGCTATCAACTCTAGAACTGCTTAATGTGTCACATTAATTCTACCTAAGCGCAATGATTTTTATTTATAAAATTGTGAACAACTTAGTTATTTCAATAAATTCATTATATTTAACCATGAAGTTCCATCTCATCTTATTTTATGTTATAAAATATTGTTCATCTCAGGATTTTATTTTTATTCTTATAATATATCAAACTTTTTGCTTCTGTGATCAAATAACAATACGAAATGTCAAACAGTAACAATGTTGTCATAATATCATCAATCACAGCCTACTGCTTAAGAGTAATTACTGCACCACAGAAAAGAGAACTACCAGAAACGACACTTGGGCTTCCCGCCAAAATTCCATTGCCGCTATTTTGTTGTTGGTACATCCGTCAGTTTATTTATTGTTTTAGGTTAAAACAATAAAGTGCCATAAATGACAGTCCGTACATAATACCGAAATAAATTCTTAAAAGGTTTTTAGTGTTATTGTGCTGGGTTAATAGTAATTTTTAATAGCGATATAAGTAAACGAGGTGGAACCGTTTGCGCTGTTAAGGAATGTACAAGTAGTACGACAGGAAAAGACATTAGTTTATTTAGGTTTCCTAAGGATTCCCTCCCAAAGGTATTTTATTATTGATGTAAATTATAATATATATTTCCAAGTAACTGTGAACCTTTCTTCTTTTAAGATCCGTATTGTGGTTGGAAGCATGCGATCGTGGGGATTTGGCAAGTAAAAGTTCAGCCGAACTTTATAACAATTTTAAGTTGTGCGCACGACAAATATGTATCAAAATAGATTGCTACTAACAGCACTACCTACTATTTTTCCTCAATTTGGTAGTTTAAACAGAAAAAAAAATTTCCCAGAACGACCTCCCAGTAAGAAATTACAGATTTTCTCAGGCGAGATATTGTATTGATTTTAATACATTTTGTGACTTTATATTAAGAATACTATTGTTCGTAGAGACAATTTTATCCAGTTTACTTTAATAGTTTTAATATACCCATTATAAATAGAATTCTTATTCGAATAACGTAATTGTATTCAGCCTGTGTAAAGTTTGTTTCTAAACATTCTGTTTAAATTTCCCGCCAAAATTACCAACAACAAAATGGCGAAGGTCACAAAAAACATCAAAGGCGGTGCTGAGAGTGCCGCTTCTGGTAGTTCCTTATTCTGTGACTGCGTTTCCTCCAATAACCATAAAATACCCTATTATATGCATGTTTGGAGCATATTGGAAATTAGGGAAAAAAGATGTAAAAGAATATGTATATGGGTTGGCATTTAAAAAACAATCTTCATTGTTATATCACGTGACCTATGCAAGCAATTGTTTTTTTAATTGTGTTTAAAAAATATATATATACAACCCTACAACTTTTATATGATTTTTTTTAATTTCCAATATCAGAAATACATAATAAATAACCTTGTACTATCAGTCACAAAAATATGAAACAATTTCATAAACATGTACCTAATATTGCTGTTTTTGCCTTTCAGTGTTATTATTTGGGAGGCTTGGAGGAGAGCGCGACAGGAATCCTGGGAGAAATGTCCAAGCCCTTGTCTTGGTCTATGCCCTCTGACAAAATCTGCGAGAAGCTGAAGAAGAAGGACGCCCAGATTTGTGAGCTCCGTTATGACGTTGAGATCGACCTGAAGACGGTCGACTTAAAAAAGCTGAAAGTGAGGGATCTAAAGAAGATCCTCAATGACTGGGGAGAGGAGTGTGAAGGTTGCATTGAAAAGAGTGAGTACTTGAAGAGGATAGAAGAGCTCAAGCCAAAGCACACCGAACTGTAAAAAGTGATATATAGTTTAATTTAGGACAAATTATTGTGGACTTTTTGTTTATTTAAATTTACTTGGTCAGTAAGTTGGTGTATCATGTGATAAGTTCAGAAAGAAAGGAAGTACCATCACCTCCATAATGAACGTATTATTCATTTTGCAAATTTTATGATTCATGTATATCTATGTTTATCTAAATTTAGGAGTTTGTATTTTTTTCTTTAAATAACTTAAGTAATATTTATTATTTAATGATGTATTTGTTATATTTGTAATAAATATAATTGAAAAACTGAATTGGTAGTTAATTTGTCATTTAGAAAGTGGTTGTATCAGGTAACTTGTCTTTAGATTGCATTTAGGGAGTTGAATAAAACTTGGTTGGGTTGGGTGTAAGCTCTCAGGTCGAGAAGATGTGGCTTCGATGTTGGTAGGAGAGTTCAGGACAACTGATTATGGTCTGCAGTTCCGAGATGATAATAGTCAGGCGCTTGTGCTCTCAAACAACTTTTTTAAATCGGTCCAGGGATGTAGGAGAAATTGTCGAATTACGAAATCATTTTCTTAAGCAAGGCACCGCCACCTTTAAGGATTGTAGCAAGCTAACACTCGACCATAAACATTAGGGCGATTTAGTTTTGTTTTGAAAAAAATTTAGTCTGATCTTAAAACTCAGAAATAATTTTTAATTGAAATTCCGGCCAAGTTATTTTTAAGAACTCGAAAAATAATTTTTATTTAAAAAATTTGGCCATGTCCAATATTAAAAACAGGAAAACATTGATGTAACTCACAGTACCACTGTCTGAAAATCTTTTATGTCCATTCACTGTTTGTAGATAAAATAGTCTTGCAATTGCTGATGGCACGTGTAATTCTGAGGTGATAAACCAGGAGCCCGCCGACCACTAATTGTGTGTCATAAGTTTACGTCCAAAATGTGTGAATTGTTAATTTGGGGTAGTAGAGCACAGAAATGTTCATGCCAGCCCTTTTTTTTGTACAGGGGCGTAAGACAGGCCCCCAAATGTGTCAGAAATATGACTTGTAAAAGTAAAAAAACAGCCACAAAAGGGTATAGGTTTACACATGGGGGTTGGAGGGATTTCTTAATTTACCCCCAAAAATCATGAATCCGGACAATTTTGAAAAAGAAGTCAGATAAAAAAGATAAGTTTATGAATGGCAATCAGGAACTTGGTAATTATGAACCTACTGCGAGTGTGAAAATATGTTCGCCTTCTCAGAAAAGTGACAACCGCCTTGCCATTCACAATAATTGATGGCGTACCTACCAGAATTCCCTACCGGATATAGTGTTTACCTGTGTAATTTGATGATTATCATTAATTTACGACTGGCAATCAGAAACTTGGTAAGTATGAACCTCCTGAGTGCGAAAATACATTCACCATGTTGTAGAACATAAAAATATAAAATATATATTTTTATGAAAAAAAAAACCAGAAAACACCTAAAGATGGAGAATTTTATGTTCTACAACTTTGATCTCATGTAATTTTTCACAAAAATGCATCATTTTGGCTCAAAATCTAAAAAAAGGCGCAAGTCTATGTATATTTATTTCTTTCGCGCCCTCTAGCGGCAAAACTAAGCGGATTTCGAAAAAAAGTTAGAGACAAAACATATAGGAAATTTTAGGCTCTACTACTTTGCTCTCTTGATATTTTTCACTAAAATGCATAGTTTTTCCTCAAAATAAAGAAAAAGACGAAAAAACGCTAAAATTCATATATATGTATATATTTTTCAAAAACCACCCTTTTTTCGAACTGTTTCATCATGTTTAGACAACCCAAATACTTTCACTTTTTACAGGTCTCATAACTGTGGGAAAATTTTCTTAAATATCTCCTAATTTGAAGGGACTATTTGCACTAATAGTGATTATGCTCCTTTATTTTTTGGTTCATGGAAGACGGCTTGGGGGGAGGTCCTAGCCCCATGCCACCCCCCCCAACCCGGCTGCGCGCCTGTGATAGGCTTTTCATAGTACTGTCAGAGCATAGGAAGATTCTATGCTGTGGTACTGTTGCGACATTATATGGCGAATAAATGTGTTTGCTCGTTTTCCATCAATAAACGAAATCTCAATAGAGAATGCTATTATGCAGCTCATTACGCGAGTAACTGTATTGCTGGTTGCCTACACTTTTAGACAAATACTTCAATGCGTAAATGACGTGTACTATGCAACTTATTATGCAATAAACTGTATTACAGGCTACCTGACTTGACATTTGGAAATCTTAGTTTAAATTTAAATTACTCTTTAAACTACAGTGGAGAGTATTATTATCTAAGTTAATGGGCATCAGGAATTTACAAAAAAAAAAAAGAAAACAATCGATTTTCAATTTGACCTATTTAGTCCAAGTATATTAACTAAATTAAATAGTAGGAGAGCCCATAATATTTAGTCTCCATCAGAATCCGGTGATATTAGGAAAAAGTTTCGGAAAGCTTTGAGACTATCCAAAAATTGGTCTACCCCTACAGAATTTCCTTAATAATCCGAAAAAAAACAGTGTTGACCACTAAAAACTGCGGCTTTAATTGATATTTAACTTTTTGTAAACAAAATGAATTTTGCAACTTAGTTTTTGCTCATATCATCGCTTCTAAAGGTCGTAGAAAAACGTTCGACCGTCAATTTCTTCGTCATGAGCTCCCCTATAAGGTAAGTACACGCAAAGAATGAATCATTGATTGTTAATAACATTTTATGGTGAGGAAAATAGCGCTTTCCACCCCAAAGAGGAAACACGAAGCAGCTACGGACACGTGTTTCGGAATTATTGTTCCTCATCAGCGTACCGTAGCAACAAAAAGGATCTGGAAAGGACAGATAGGAACAATAACCACAGCACACAGTACTCTTATTCGTTCATTCATATATATCTAGATCGGTCTATTTAAGACCTTCACCAAAATAGGAAGGAATTAGTAGGGTCAAAAACAAATGGTGAGGAAAATAGCGCCTTACACCCTAAAGAGGAAACACGAAGCAGCTACGGACACGTGTTTCGGAATTATTGTTCCTCATCAGCGTTGATTTTTTCCTTCCTATTGTATCTGACTAGCCAGGTTAAAATTGGGCAGTCCACATAGGGCTTTATGTGCCGACTGTCGGTGAAGGTCTTAAATAGACCGATCTAGATATGAATGCACGAATAAGAGTACTGTGTACTGTGCTTTCAATTATTGTTCCTATCTGCCCTTTCCAGATCGTTTTTGTTGCTACGCCACGCTGATGAGGAACAATAATTTCGAAACACGTGTCCGTAGCTGCTTCGTGTTTCCTCTTTGGGATGTAAGGCGCTATTTTCGTCACCATTTGTTTTTGACCCTACTAATTCCTTCCTATAACATTTTATGGCAAAAAACTGAAAAAACTGAATTTTTCGATCGTCGAACACTGAAGTGTACTGTAGAAACAAATATAAAATCTGTGTGTTAACGATATTATGAGAAATAGTACATATTTTTACCCTTAATAAAATGCACTTTGTCCCGTTGCGAAATATTAATTATTTTTTTTGCAATTAATTTAAAAAAAAAAATTCAAACTGTTATATTAAAAGATCAAATTAATACTTTACAGTTCTGTGTTTTGTTTCGGTAAATACATTGTATTGACGTACATTTACCTATTCAAAAAGAATGTTGCAAAAAAAATTAATTTGCGACTTTTCAAAGCAAAAAATCAATTTTGCAACTTAAACAAATGTAAATATCTCAGTGGATTTTGCATAAAATTTATTGCAACCAACGACATTTCAGTTGTCATAAAAAAACACGAATTAAAAAAAAATTGTGCTCCGAAGCCGAGAAAAAGAGAAATAAAGCTGCCGCCGCACAGTGTGGCGAGACCTCACAATCTGGCAAAAAATCAAAATATGTAATAGAGTTAACACGGTCGCTCTTTTGAGCTATGTGTAGCCAACACCTTTACACATAATAAAATTAATCGCAATTGGCCATTACATGATTCATTTCAGCGCCCACATCAGTCAAAACCGAGTAGTGCAGATAGTGCGTTGTGAATTTACAATTGTAAATGCTGGACAGTACTCCAATGCTGGACGTTCCAGCGAAATTCTGGACTTGTAAATGTTGGACAGTACTCCAAAATGGTGGATTTTCCAGCGAAATTCCGGACGTATGGTCACCTTATATTAAAATCATTATTATTTCTGACGCGCCTTTGTTTTTGGGCCTTTCTTTTGTAGTTTTAACGATAAACTGTCGTTTGTTTTAATTTTTTTGTCATACCTGATGTCTTTTTATTACCTTTTAAGTCGGCCTTAGAGAGGTTATACTGCCACTCTACGCTTTATAAATTTCAAATTCCATTTTATCTTCAATAAGTCTAATGGTGTGTTTGCTTAAATCAGACTTCCACATCAAGATTTTCTATCCAAGTCACTGACAACGAAAAAATTTTGTATGTGGAAATAATTGTTTATGGAACTTTAATAATATAATATTTGAAATCCTCTACCCGAAGAACCCATAAAACGATACCCCACATCGGTAGTGGGGTGAGGGTGGTGATAGGGGGTGGATGAAGTAAAAAAATATAAATCACATTTTTTTCATCCCTTTAATAATGGGGTGGGGGTGGTAATGGGGGTGGCTAATGCCGAAAATTTTTTTGAGACCTTAGCTTCTTTTGTATATACGAAATACCAATTTTATGTACTCTTACCTACTTGATTTACCTATTTACCTCAAATTTACCCCAATTTACCCCCCAACCCTTCGACGGAACAAGACGAAAATATAATCTAGTTCTAGATCTCGTTAAAGTACATATGTGTACCAAATTTCAAGTCAATATCTCAAACGGTTCCAGAGCAAACGTGCGCACAAAAAAAAGTTACAGACCGACAGACAGAATTTTTTTTTTCGCTCAAACTTAAAATCTCGACGTCTCGTGACATTCTAAGCCTATTTGAACAATAAAAATTTTTTTTAATTTTTTTGTCGTTACTATACTTCCACTGGATGTGGAAGTAAAAAATAAATGCAATAATAAAATTATTTGGATTCCTTCGTGGACATTCTTATAGCTTATCAGTTCTAATATGGACTTAGAGTTTTAAAAACCAGTAGCCTTCTAGGTGTTTTCTAGAATGAAAATAGGCTTTAAGAAAGGTTTTAAAACGGCCCTACGCCCTAACAAGGTTTTCAAGAGCGTCACTATGCCTCACTAAGGAGTTTTATGATGGAATTTAAAAAGGCCCTAACAATCTTCATAAGAGTGGCCCCTTTTAGTCTACAAGTCGCTTTATGATGGTATTAAGGATATTGTTACAGCAAAATAGATTTTTCAAGGCATTTTATAAATAGTTTTATAGCACCCTTGTATATATTTAAGAAACCAAAATTGTTCCATGGGATACGTCACAGACCAAAACTGTTTTTTGTAAGGTATATATTCTATTTTTTGAATGCTACGTGGCTGCCAAAGAGGAAAGAAATTTGAAATCCATGGCCAACTTCCAGAGTAACATCAAAAAAATTGTGGAACTGCCATTTCAATTCACTGCAACTTTGGTATTTTGAGACATACCTACCTAACGAAACTTAGTGAAAGACAGCAAAATTAAATTATACTGTTGATTAAATAATTTATATCAATCAGCGATTACTCAAACATACTGACCATCAAGACAGTCAATATTTTATTCATTTCCATTTTGCAACTTCTCGCAACATACTTCGTATTCTAGTACTTGTCATACCTGTCTCATGTGAGATTATTTATTATTAATTAACCTATCAACTCGTTAATTATAATATTATAGCTAAGGATAATGATAATGAACACTATTCAATCTCTTATATAAACTTATGAAGTTATAATTAACACATCAATTATAATTCAAATTACTTCCACATCCGCACGTAGTGAGGTGGAAGCATAGTAACGGCAAAAAGAATTTTTTTTCTTCAAATAGACTCATGAAACGTCAATATATTAAGTTTGAGTAAAAAAAATCTGTCCGTCGTCTGTCTGTAACTTTTTTGTGCGCACGATTACTCTGGAACCTATACGATACTGATTTTTTGGTACACCTATATGTATCATAACGAGATTTGGAACTAGATTATATTTCGATCTAATTCCGTTGGGGGTGATTGAAAGTAAGCAAACAGGTAGTAGTCCATAAAATTGGGATTTAATGTACGACAAGCCAAGGTTCTCAATTTTTTTTCTTGGCATCAACCACTCCCATTATCACCCCCCACACCATTATTAAAGAGGGTAAAAAAAAATAAAATTGTGATTCAGTGTGTTTACAAGAACAAAAGGTCTCAAATTTTTTTTGACATCAGTCACCCACACTGTATGTGTCAAGACGTTAAATACACAGCCAGACAAGAAAAAAGTGATCTGGCTTGCGGACCTTATGTATTTGGACCCGCTGAAACCGAATCCGAATATGATTACAATTTGTACATTTTCCCACCACCCCCGAGGTAGTACAACGGATTTTTGGAAGATTCGAAGATATGCTGCTTCTTCCAAAGGGAGGCTCAGCCTCCCCTGAAGAAGAGCAACAAGGACAGAGATAACTGCAATTGCTGATATTTTCTCCAAAAAAACGAGACGACCATTTTATTTTCATCATAACTCCGTTAGTTTCTATGCTAACGACCTTTGCCAAAGCTCATTTTAAAAGTCTCCTCGCGTACTTTTAAAAATGTCTTGTAGGTTTTCCTCCAAAAATTTTTCGTTTTTCCGTTATTTAACGTTGAAAGGATTACATCTACAGAAATGAGAAAAAAAAAATCAATCGATTTATTATTTTATAGGCTTCATTTTTGCTTATAATATTTTTTTTGATGAAACGTAAGGTATTCGAGTTATTCGCGAAAAATCGTTCTAAAACATGGATTTTTTAGATGATAAATCAACATTTTCAATCACGATTAATTCAAAAAGTATAGACTCATCGAAAAAACTGTATGGGACTTTTTTTGCTTAGAATTTATTCCCCTGTCGATTTCTGCGGTTATTTTGAATGTTATAATTTTCACCCCCGAGAAGGGGTGGCATCCACCCCCAGGGTAAAAGCACACATCGGCACTATATAACTTTTGTTCCTTGTGTCATTCCCTAATTAGTGTCCAAAATTTTACGTCAATCGGTTTTGTACGAAAGAATTCTGAGCGAAAAACCTTCAAACACTGGACTAAGTGTATTTTTGTAGTTTTTTAAACTAGTAATTTATTGCTATACATAACTGTATTCTTTCTGAAACCTATTTTTTCGAGCTACCAGTGCTTAATATTTTATTCATTGCTTCTGCATCATTTCCCACGACCCGTCATTCTATGGCACACGATTTGAAAGTATTAATTGTTAATTCATCCCCAACTCAAATCAATTATGCTGATGCATCCATCGATGCATAATGGTGTCAATTTATATTTATCATACATATAATTTTGAGAACGTAACTTGCTAGGCACATTTACCAAGAAGTTTGTGACATAAACATCGACGTTGCAACGGCACAAAAAAAATATTAAAATCAACATGTATTTCCACAACTTACATTACTGCTTGAAGGTCATGAACTGTTTGGGGGTGGGCCCTGAAAAGCTAGAGAGCAAACTTCAAACCTCTTTGTTTTTGTTTAATTTTATGCTGAATCTGATTCTCATGTATTGGGTGGGGATGTGGATATACAACAAAGATAGTGTAACTATTTTCGAACTGACAGATGCTATGGATTCTATTTGTGTCATAATCCATGTAAGTATTTCTATTTCTTTTTACAGAAAAACAGCTACCCCTGCCAAGGTTCATGCTTCTATAATAAATGGCAGTATCACGTTTTTTAGTAACCAACGCCGTCACTAAATCGAGTCTATATAGTACCTAAAAGATAACTTATTTTTGAAAACCATTTTTTTGCTCTATTTTCTTCTCCATTTACTGCGTACGTCTGACGGTACTACGCCGCCTGTAGCAGTTGCCTGTTAGGTTCACCCCCAATTAATTTATAATAGCTATAAAAACATCTATATCACCATTGTATAAGAATGAAAGCTTTATAATTAAGTTCTGAGAACGCTATCTCAGTATCTATGCAACCACTATATATCCATAATAGGCATAGGTTTATAAAAAAAAAATATCGTTTAAAGGCCACAATAACAATAATTACACGACTATTTAGAATTTAGAAACATTCTTACAGCGTCTATGAAATATCTTAAGAGCTCTTAAAAAACTGTTTTATAAAGGTTCCCAAATTAGAAATTTTGTTGCATTGTCGATGCATTATTAGTGTATAACTGTTCTTGACTGAATAGTTTAAAGAGCTTTCTTGATTTATAACAGTTGTATCTACGAACTTATAAAATATGGAAACATTAAATCGTTGTTTCGACTTATTCGTTTTATAACTAAAAGATTCTACACAAAAAATTGATAGTTGTGCCAAAACTTTATAATATATAATATATATAATTGGTTAAAATTGTATTTGAATCGGTTATGCCGCTCAATAAATAAAAAATTTTTGAAATTTTTCAATTTTTTTTTACTCGAAAACGGTTTAATATTAAGGGCTGAAATTAGGCAAAATTGTAGACGATATTGATAACAATCCAAGCAAAAAAAATGAACCCCCACCAATAATGAATCATCTGTGAGGGGGCAAATTCACCCATCTTAACCGATTATGGCTATTTTTAAGAATTTTGATAAATGAATATTTTTGCATATATCAGGAAGATATGAGTATTCACAGTTGTAAGCATATGGATGTATTTCAAAAAACACCCTGTATTAAAAATAGTAAAGTTAAAAACAAAACAGAAGATATATCGTATATAAGCTTACTTGCGGAACTAAGATATATGTTGGACAAACAGATAGAAAATTTAAAAACGTATTGAAGAACACAAAAATAGTTTTTTGTACAAAAAGAATACATCGACATTTGCTAATCATTTATTATTAGATTAAAACGAGTTAAATTTCATTTATATTAGAAACTTTATTTACTTTATCAAAACTTTACTTTGATATTTACCTGGCTAGCTCCCAAATTAAAACTTACAATAGGCATAGTTTAGAAATAAAACTCAACATTAAAAATATAACAAATATATTACATTAAATCGGTAGAGCAAAGACATATATAGGGTGCGAAAAAATAAAAATATGCTAACGATAATAATATTCTACAAACGATTTAGACAAAATGAATGGTACACAGAGAGAGGGACATAAGTAAGGTAATAAGGTAATAATATACGGTAATCTACAAAAATAAATCCTGAATTATTGGCAGAAGGCCCAATACATAAAAACTACTGTAAATACTCCAAAAAGATAGATAACTAAATTATTAGTTGGCCAACGTAGTTATTACTAAATGAAAAGATTAAATAACATTTTACTAATAAACAAATTTTGATATTTTATATCATAAATAAATCTCTACATGTAAATAAAGGTAATAACATAGTAAATGAAATACATAGTAGCATTTTAAGCCACAAGATACATACAGAAAAACATAATGTGCTCTGCACAGAAAATTATTTATAGGTATTAAACAAGAAATCTTATTAACAGTCTTTAAGAGACGATACGTACACTCGCGAAAATGATGTAGTTTGTCAAAACAAACAAAGAAATATTCACACTAAACACAAAAAGTCGCACCGTCTATGCGTCTTTGGTCACGATGTAAAAAGAAAGTTACAAGAACTTCGCCAGGGGCTGTTACTAGTTGCGGTAACCGAAAGGTAAATGTATTTACAAAACTGTAGCAAATGGAAAATGTCTAGCCTTGCCGTCTACAAAGTACGTTTCCCGCGCATTATTTTGGAATGCCTGAAGAGCCTGGTAAACAAAATACCTTGAAGACGGTGACGGCGTTAGGAACTTTTTAGAAAAATATAAAATGGCTAAAAATGGACCGTTACAAGATAAACACTCATTGAACGGTAGTTTTGATATCCTTCATACGGCTGGTTAAGGATTAAGCTCACGTTGCTTAAGGACTTTTTTTAATGGCTTTATTTAGGTATATTAACATCCTGGCCAAAAACTAGTATATACTATTACTGTCTCCACATCTGATTTAATGATTTCTATTTTCTATTCTTTTCTGTTCTATTCTCACTTATTTCTAGGGAATGATAAAATTGACAGGACTTTATCTGCAAAGATCTAATATGTTAGATGTGTTAAGAAGGACCAACAAGTTGTGGAAAATCGAAGAGATTGATGATGAGAAAGTAAAGAAAAAGTGCTATAAGATTCTGGCAGGCTTGAAAACGATGTTTTACATTTACGTGGCCGTCACTATCTTGGCGTGGCTGATGTACACGCTCAAGCCAGTTATTGAACGACGAATCGTAGAATTTAATACTTATATTCCTGAACATATCTCCCCTTGGTTAATAACAATTTGTCAGAATTACGCATTGACAATCGTACTGATACCCGCCTCTGTGTGCTTCGACGTATTTTTATCAACAATGATAATTTTAATTCTTGTGCAGTTCAAACTATTAAACTACGAAATAAAAGGATTGCTCGAAACCAGGGCGAAGAAGGAGGGCGAGGAGATATTTAAGCAAAGACTTAAGAAGTGGGTTGATCGTCACAATTATCTCCTCGAGTAAGTATTAGTATAGGGTAGGCTACAATTTGGCAGTAAACTTGATTATTTTGCAGAGTTGAACCGAATTAAATCATTTAATAAAAATCATGATTAAAATTACGATTTTAATCAAGCGATTTTTATTTTTAAAAATCTTGTTCTTTTCTTTTCAAGTTTAAATGTTATAAAGAAAAATTATAAATTTTATTTGCAAAAATAAAACTTTAAAAAGCCTCTAATTTAACATTAACTTAACAAACATATTAAGTATTATGACTATGGGTAAAATCGAAAAATCAGTTTTTCGTATTTAAATAGAAGAAAATTTCGAAAAAAATTTTTTAATTTCAGCAAAATTTTAGAAAAATTTTTGAAATTTTACTAAAGTACGTGTCATATAGGAGGGAATATCTGGTAAAAATTTTAGATCGATATCTGCATTATTTTTCGATGGATTAAATTTTTTGGAAAAAATGAGGTCTTCGAAAAATGGCTATAAGTACTTCATTTTCTGTCAGATTTTGCTATAAGAAGAAAGATCTTCGAGAGTTCAACAATTACAAATGTTTTCTATATGGTCATTATTCAGAAAAAGGTGGTGAAAATTGAATTTGAAAAAAAAGATTTTTTTGCAAGAAAAATTCCAATTAAAGTTAAATATCTTTCGAATGGAATGCAGTGTCGAAAATCATGTCGACCATTTTGAAATGCTATTTTCTTAGTTCACTTCAAAAAAATTACTCTATGATAATTGGTTTTCGAAAAATATGAAAAAGTAGTGTGCGCGAGCAAATGGTGCGCGGATTGGGCAGTCATAAAATGCGTTCAGCTACTTAGTTTTTATGTTTTGTATTTTTAAAATGTGAAGGCAATTGTAATTATATACACAATTATTTAAGAATAATTATTTTTATTTCATATAGTTTTTAAAAATTACATTAATTTCATACTCTCGCCAAATCAATCGCTTACATATATGGCATACACAAGTTTAACTTACGAATCGTTGTCATCCAACCTTATTCTTTTATTACTTTTTAAACAATAGAACACATTGTACAGTAGCACAGCTAATTATTTTGATATCTCGAATTAGTAACCACTTGTGACTCATTAATACTATTTATCTTTGTTTCTAATTTGATAGGTTTGAAAATAAAGTTAAAGCTGTTTAGTTAAGCAGAGAGCACTCTCCGAGAGGATGAATAAATGATACGAATTGTATATTGTACAATACTCGAGCTGCAGCTATGTATGTAACTTTATTATAAATATATTTTCAGCTTTGTACGAAGGTACAACGAAATTATATCGACCACGCTGCTGTTCTACTTCTTATTCGTGGTCTCCTATTGGTGCGGGAAGCTATACATTATAAATAAGCAGTAAGTTATTCTATACATATATTTGGAGCAAGTGATTTTTGCATGAATGTTATCAACGACACTATTTGTAGGATCAAAAAATTAAATGGGTATGGGTGACTCTGTTTCTGTAATAGTAAAGTCATAACGACCTTCGTAATTGCCTACAGTGAGTTCATAAGTTCATTAAGTATTAAATATATTTTTAGTTGCATCATTAACATTTTTGAGGAAAAGAACTCTTTTAAATAATTTTTGACATTAAATTATTATTTGACATTTTTAAATCATTGGCAGCTACTGTAAATACACTTTGAAGATTGCCATGCGAACTCGTAAAACTGCTGGAGCCAACATTGTCGGTACGCTTTGCAGGCGCTAGAATTCCAGCAGACCAACTCACTTTTACGAGTTGTCATGGCAATTTTCAAAGCGTACCGAGAAGGTTGGTTGTTGGTCGTCTGTGTGTTCATTTGGATTCTTGCTGCCTAATGAAGTTCTCACTCTGCCAACCATTAAAGATAGTTTAGCTCCGCCTCTCTCACTTGCATTTTCCAAGATCCTTCTGATTTTAGCAATGATTTCGCCAGTGTCATAAGAGATGCTGGGGGAGGAGCTGGATTAATGTTTGAATTCATCATGTACTGTATTCCTGGACAAATGTTAACAAATGAGGTATGTATCTTGCACGTATAGCTCTTCCAAGTTTCCAAAATAAAAACAAAATGTATAAGAAGAAACAAATAAGGTTCGTAACAGCTTTATTTGAGTTATTAGAGAAATTATAGTGATTTGAGTAAAATAAAATCCAAAACAATTTTTTCGTCCTAATAAATGTTACTCGAAAAAAAAGCGACTTATATTAAGCTCGTGGTGGCGCCCCCTAAGGTACGGCGCCCTCGTGCGGGGCACGGTCGCGCCCCCCAAAAGCCGGCCCTGCCTAAATCGAAGTGTGGTTTTTATTAAACGATCAAACGAACTTACCTGTGAAGTTCGATCGTGATTTTAGTAGCCCTCCAGTCCGAAGATATCACTTGACCAAATTTTTTGTGTGTAAAGTATCACTTTACACACTCGTTGTATAAGTAACAATTTTACTGTATTTGAGATTTTTGCTATAATTAAACCGATACCATCTTCAGGTAGAGAAATTAAGCGACAACGTTTGGTTGACAAATTGGTACGAGTCCTCATCTTCAGCAAAATTCGCAACGAAAATGATATTAACAAGAAATCGGAGAACGTTAACAATAACAGCAGGTGGACTTATCAACCTCGATCTGCAGACGTTTATGGCTGTAAGCAACTAATTTTTTTGATTCACATACCGTTATTTATTTACCTCAATTTTAGACTCTCAAGACAACTTTCTCATGTTATACCTTCCTGGATACTATGGATGCGAAATGAAAGATAATAGTCTTTCATTCTCAAAACGTCAACTTGAATTTATCGTAGGTAAGAGCTTCGTTATTATTATTGTTTAAATAACGATTGGGGCGAGCGTAGAGGCGACTTCAATGTGAATATCAGTCGATATTCCGTTGAAGCAACGTCGAGCGCGGTTAGTACTTGGATGGGCTCCCATCTTGGGAAATACAGCGTTCTAGTCCCACCTTCTAGAGGCTTGTATATCAGTGTATACTCGGAAGTTACGTAATTTCAGACGAGGATTACGTAGTGGATATACCATCCTTCGGAGGGGATGTAAAGCAGGCGGTCCCTTGTCTATTAAATGTTAGGCAAGTAAAAGATCCCTACTCTTCTTAAGGGAAGAGGTTCGGCAAAATTTCCAGGTTGGGGGTAGCTCGTCTCCTGACGTCGGTGATAGGCCCTGGTAGCGGAAATAGGCCGACGTTAAACAGTTAAAAAAAAAAAATAACGATTAAATAACGAAACAAAAAAAAAATTGCAGTCGGAGATTGTCGACCAGTGCCGCCGACAGGGGAAGCAGGGGGGGGGATAAATCTCCGGGACCCGAGGCTGCGGCTATATTACACGTCAGATAGGCTAGGCATTCAGTTGTGCACATTTGTCGATTCTCAAAAATAACAAAATGCGAAAAATAAAACGACAAAACCGTGAAAGAGGGAAGGAGCCCTCAATAATAATAAGCAGTCCCGGGGCCCGGTAAAGCTGTCGGCGGGACTGTTGTCGACTACTTATTTGGAAAATAAAAATTAAAAAAAAATTCTGCGTGAGAGCGTAGCTCTCTTTCATAGTATCATGGAATTAAACCATATTATTTATCTAGGTACACCATTCGCACGAGCAACAAAAGAAATAGGAATGGATGAACGAACCTAATCATTAATGTTAAGCAACTAAAGAAGTAGGAATAGAAGAACTACCTAAACAATCAATGTTGAATAGACGATAACCTTCACTTCTAATAGCACACAATTTAGTCTAATAAATTCACTAATTAATCTAATAGTCCAGTCAAATTGTCACGAATAGTATCAAAATGTGGCGAAAATAGATAAAGACGATTGTATTGTTTTAAGTTGATGGGTTGAACATCCAAAACAAGCCCTTATAGCGCGATGTGATACCGGATAAGAGAGGTGGGGGTGGTAAAGTTGGAAAATCGTTTTTTTTTGCGTTTAAATACAAGGCAAATAATCTGAGGGGAAAATCCAAATGGGAAAGTTATAGGTATTAAAAAAACCTATAAAATGAGCCCCCGAACGTTAAGATATGGTCAGGAGTAAATTAAAAAAAAAGAAAATTTTGAAAAATAATTTTAGTTCCAGCAAAATTTTAGAGAATGTTTTGAAATTCTACTGAAATACGTGTTATATAGGAGGGAATATCTGGTAAAAAATTCGGATCGATAACTGCATTATTTTTCGATAGATTCAAATTTTTGGAAAAATGGCTATAAGTACTTCAATTTCTGTCAGACTTTGCTATGAGAAGAAAAAGTCTATTCTTCGAGAGCTGTTCAACAATTACAAATGTTTTCTATGTGGTCATTATTCAGAAAAAAGTGGTGAAAATTGAATTAAAAAAGAAAAGATTTTTTTGCATAAAAAAATTCAATTAAAGTTAAATATCTTTTAAATGGAATATAGTGGCGAAAAATCATGTCTGCCATTTTGAAGTGCTATTCTCTTAGTTCACTTAAAAAAAAACACATTACTCTATAATAATTGGTTTTCGAAAAATATGAAAAAGTATGCAAAATGCATCTTAAATCCTTTTTAAAACTAGACATTCTTAATGCCTATTAGTACTTATTAAAGGCCATTACAAAACTAGAGTCTTAAAACATCCTTGATAAATGTTGTGATGAAACCGTTATGAAGAAAAAAAAAAGGCCTCTATAAATCTAAAAGGCAAATTTTAATTCCATAAAACACTTTCCAAAACCTCAATAAAATATTTATTTTAAAAATAATAAACATTATGTCTGTCTGAAGTGTCGTTGATGCATGTGTGTGTGTGTGTGTTAATTAAAAGCATTTCACGACTTACTGATATGTAATTAAGTCTTTTTTGGAAAGGTGGAAGAAAATAAAAAAGAGTGGCCATTTTAAAAGGACTGTTAAAACACACACATATACAAATTATTTTGAGGTTAAGTTTTAAGTTTTTTTGTATCAAATGTCAACGTCCCAAATGTTTTATTACAGCTTTTATCAAGTCCATGTGATCTTCGCCAAGTGCATTTGCATTTTTGTAAGGAAGGGATTATTTGTGATAGTATACAAAAAGACTAAAAGGACTTCATTTAGAGTAAATGTTCTAGGTCATTACCATTATTAGAATATATAGTTTAATGAGAGGACTGTAAAATGACAATTAGGTTTTTAGTTGCCCGGCCATGTTTTTCTTGTTATATAAAAATATTCAAGGTCAATCTCACAATTAAAATTATCAATAATTATCACATTTTCGTGGGGCGAGCATAGAGGCGACTTCAATGTGAATGTCAGGCGATATTCCGTTGAAGCAACGTCGAGCGCGGTTAGTACTTGGGAAATACAGCGTTCTCGTCCCACCTTCTAGCGGCTTGTATATCAGTGCATACGCGGAAGTTACGTAATTTCAGACGAGGATTACGTAGTGGATATACCATCCTTCGGAGGGGATGTAAAGCAGGCGGTCCCTTGTCTATTAAATGTTAGGCAAGTAAAAGATCCCTACTCTTCTTAAGGGAAGAGGTTCGGCAAAATTTCCAGGTTGGGGGTAGCTCGTCTCCTGGCGTCGGTGATAGGCCCTGGTAGCGGAAATAGGCCGACGTTAAATAAATAGATTAAAAAAAAATCACTTTTTCGTTAGCAAATTAAGGTAGAGTTACAAGAAACGAATGAAAATTACCGTGGGAACCGAGAAGCAGCCGACTTTTTTAAATTTGTTGATTACGTGTCTCTGCAAATTTTGTATGGATATTAAAATCATTATTATTTCTGAGGGGCCCTTGTTTTTTGGGCCTTTTTTATGTAATTTTAACGATAAACTGCCGTTGGTTTTAATTTTTTGTCATACCTGATGTCTTTTTATTACCTTTTAAATCGGCCTTAGAGAAGTTATAGTGTCACTCTACGCTTTATAAATTTCAAATTCCATTTTATCTTCAATAAGTTTGATGGTGTGTTTGCTTAAATCAGTTTAGAAAAAATAAATGCAATAATAAAATTATTTGGATTCCTTCGTGAAAATTCTTATAGCTTCTCAGTTCCAATATGGACTTATAAGAGTTTTAAAAACCAGTTTTAAGGTAGCCTTCTAGGTGTTTTCTAGAAATGCAGGAAGCTAATAGAAAAGCTTCTGACAGCTTTAAAATAGGTTTTAAGAAAGGTTTTAAAACGGCCCTATGCCTCACTGAGGAGTTTTATGATGGAATTTAAAAAGGCCTTAACAACCTTCATAAGGGTGGGCCCTTTTAGTCTACAAGTCGCTTTATGATGGTATTAAGGATATTGTTACATCAAAATAGATTTTTCAAGGCATTTTATAAATAGTTTTATAGCACCCTTGTATATATTTAAGAAACTAAAATTGTTCCTTGGGATTTTTTATATCTATAATTATTTTTAGTACACCTTCAGAATGTAAGTAACACAATTTTGCAAAATGTAATTGAAATTTACTTTATCGTTTAACAATTAATGTTAACTATTTTATTGTTATACAGTTAATAATTATTATACATGGCATTACTATTATTACATTTAATTGTAATAATTTCGTTGAACAGTACATTATTCTTGGATTACAAGGATTTAGAAACCTTTATTTTCTTGTTTAAATCCCTTTGTTTGTACGTATATACAATGTGTCCACGGCAAAGTGGTATTATAGCTGTAAATGACAATTTTTTTTGGATTACAAACACAATTTTTAGTATTCTGCTTTTGCTTCACGCAAAAACTATTTTTAGTATCTTAGACTTTAAAAAATTTATAGAGGGCCCTGGTAACAGCTTAAAAATAAAAATCGCATCAGATAAAGTGCCTTTTCTGTGCGAAATATTGAAAAATTTTATTAGAAAACTTGTTCAGAATTAAAAAATATGACGTTGAACCAAATTACAGAACTAAAAACATTTTTTTTTTAATTTATAAGATTTTAATTTTTTTTAATATAAAATTTGCAGAAAACCGGTTTTTCATCGACATCATTTTCTCTGATGAAGCAACTCACCAATGGTGTTGTGTCTGGTCAGAATTGCAGCTACTGGAGCGATACAAACCCAAATTTTAGAATTGTTACAGGTAATCAATATTCTAAAAGAGATAATGTTTGGTGTGCAATATCCTACAATGGTATAATCGGACCATACTTCATTGGCGGTAAATTGAATCAGAATAACTCTTTAAATCTACTAGAAACATTTTTTCATGAACATTTACATATCTTGCCACTGGACGAAAGAGCACGTTTGTATTTTCAGCAAAATGATTGTTCAGTCTACAGCACACAAATAGTAAGACATTGGCTGAATAATAATTTTGCATAAAAGTGGATTGGATGATTTGGATCCTTTCCGTATCCACCCAGATCGCCTGATTTGACTATTTGCGGGTCATCTGAAGCAAATTGTTTATTCCTATGATTTAACAACGGATGTAAATGTATTCAAAGCTATAAATGCTATGAATTCAATTGACCTCCAAGCCATTTAAAATAGCTACAAAGAATTTAAGAACAGAGTTGAGATATGTGCTGAAAATGGAGGAACATGGGTAGAATAAATGAATTTAAATTATCATTACATTTATATTAAAAAAATATATATATAAATAAAAAAAAACTGTTTTTAGTTCTGTAATTTGGTACGTCATATTTTTTAATTCTGAGCAATGTTTTCTAATAAAATTTTTCAATATTTCGCACAGAAAAGGCACTTTACCTGATGCGATTTTTATTTTTAAGCTGTTACCAGCGCCCTCTATTAATTTTTTAAAGTTCAAGATACTAAAAATAGTTTTTGGGCGAAGCAAGTGCAGAATACAAAAAACTGTGTTTCTAATCCAAAAAAATTTGTTATTTACAGCTATAATACCGCTTTGCCGTGGACACATTGTATACCAAATGGATTCGTGGAAATGAACACAGATATATACAGATACAGACAGTGGCGCAGCCAAATTCATCTGGGGGGGCCAATAGAACCGGCCTCCCCAGAGGCTGAGTAGTAGATTCCTCTACTAGATAATATTGGCATTAATTACAAAATATTTATTTCAAGAGATAATTTGAATACTGCTTTGTACTGATAGAGATTATGCTTCTTTATTTTTTGGCTCATGGAAGACGGCTTGGGGGGGGGCATGGCTCCCCCCCTGGCTGCGCCCATGGATACAGGGGCACGTTTCTGTGCAGTATAGTGACACCTGCTTACTAATACATACAAAGGTCTTTGATATCATGAAGTAGACCTAAATCCTTCAAAGGGGGACTATTTATACCTGGGTTCCTGCCGAATCGTAAACCAGTTGTCATAAGTCTGAGAGCAGTGAACAGTAGATTTTTTGCAGCACTAGCCAGGGGTGGGTGGAGTCAGTTCAACCGGCCCTGGCAATTTTAGGGAAACGGCCCAATCAGGCACGGAACCAATCAATTCAATTCAAAAAGATTTTATTCAACATTTTGGAACATGAAATGTGCCTAGTCGGAACCCGCCTCGGGGCCAGCCAGACAGCCACGACGGGTAGCGTCGTGGTGGACGTGTGAATGGGCGTGGTGGGTCCGGTTTGGCTCAGAGGCAGTGGTTTGTTGACCAGAGCTCCTATCCACCGCGGGTGGATTTAAAAACTGGACTAAGATTAAGGAAATTGCTCACATGAGCCTAAAACTAAGGATGTAGCACAATAAAAATTAAAACTCGTTGGCAAGCGCACTGTGAAAAATTTTGGTTGCTGATACGGGAAAACAGAACTGAACGAAAAAACCCGTTCGAGCAGATGACGACCTCGTGGTCTGACCGCCGTCGAGGAAGATGGGGTATTAAAACGATGTGGTTTAAAAAGGTTGGGATTTATGAGATGTTATTGGTCTAAAGGGAATTTGGATGGACAAAAAGGGACAAAAGAACAAAAAGGGGCACGGAACCAGAATCTCAAATTTGGGTGGGCCAGGGCAGAATCATTTTTTTTTGTGGGCCAAGATCCAAGGGGGGCAAATACGCCGAAGGGGAACATTTTGTATTTTTCAAGGTCAAACTCTAACTTTTCATTTTCTTAAGCATGGCACCGCCACCTTTAACTAATCCTTTCTTTATAACATAAGAAAATAAAAAGATATGTTGCTACTAAGCCATTGCGAAATTCACAGTACCTACTTAAAAACTTCAAAATACAACTTAAATTGAAGTTTTATATAGGGATCTGCGATCAGAAAAAATGCAGCTATTGTGCATCACACTGTGTGATACATCAAGTTTATGGTAATTTAATTGTTTTAAAATATTATTAAAATATGTAGAGAAATTAATTAAAAAATACAATAACATTTAAATGTCTCTCTCCCAGGTATTTGTTTCATTGTACACATTATCTGTGCTTTGGTGGCATTGTGGGTTAATTTTACATTATATTTTTTTAGTTCATGGTGAACTGCACAAACCCTAAGTGCTTGTAATAATGAAAATATGAGATAATGCTTAATTGAAACGTAATTGTTAACTTTGTAAATAAGAACATTATATTAGAATGGGTTATGTAATAAAATAAGCCTCATATTGACCTCTTGAGTTTTGTTACCTTGGAGAAGAGGAACAGGTGTACTTATTGTAGAACCTCGAAGAATCTATCTAAATCGAAAAATATAAAAAAGTCGACTTGTTCGTGACGTTATAGAGCACAGTTGTGTGATAGGCGAAAATTTTTAAAGCGAGCCAAAATTTGACTTTTTGATTTTGAAATTTTTCGCATTAATGCGAGAAGGAAATGGAAAAGGCCAAATTTGCTAAATTTTTAATTGTAGATTTCGACTTTCTGATCAAAATCTATCATGGGCCCAACTCGATCCTATGTTTAGTTTCCGAGATACAGCTCAAGAAATATACAAGAATGACTTCTTGTACAATTAAAAAATTTTCGAATTCACGATTTTTTTATAAATTATTATTTTGGGTATTCGGCAGTTAACTTCCAAAGAAATCATTCGTTCCTTTCATATATTATTGATCTAAATCTGATTAAGCTAGAATATCAACGAGTAGTCTTCTTACGAACAAGCTTATCAATTTCTCTATACATTTACTATGTCTAACATTCAATATGATAAACAAGAAAATAACCATTCTTTCTATATATTGAAGATCTAAGTCTGATCATGCCAATATATTATCAGAAATCCACCCTTACGAGGAAAAATAATTCTACAGTGCTTCTGGTCTATGCAGTAAATTAGAGTATAGTGCAGTGACATCGTCTAGTAACACCTGAAGAGAGAATCCCAAAACAACGAACGATAAGTGTCTTTAATTAATTTTTAATAATAGCAAGTGCATGATTTTTAATCAACAAGCCCACTAGGCTAGTATGTTATCACCTTTTGTTGCCATCTTGAGGGTAAGAAGTACCAAATTTCTTAGAAATTCTTAGGGTCGGGCGGTCCCAAGCGGGCGAGGGCATAAATTACGGCCAAACCAAATCAATCCGTTAACACCGATCTCTCATTCACTTTAGTGAAATAACTAAGCACTATTTGGAACACAAACAGATGGAGCGTCATATTCATTTCAGATAAAAATAATAATAAGATGTAAATATTTGTATTTGAAAGAATAAATAAAAAAAATAGTCGTGCAGACGAAAATTGTTTTTAAGGTACTTGGTTTCAAATAAATAATTTTTAATTACAATGAAAAACGGGTGACAAAAACCGTTGCTGAGTGAAAAATTCTACAGGGTGGTACATATTAGCATAACGCACGTAATAATCAAATGCATTACTCTTAAAGTATGGTCAAACCAAGAAATCAGAAGACTCAGAAAAAGAAGGCTCCCTCACGACACAATGCGGTAACGCATCTCACAAATACCTACACCTCCCATCCCACATTCCTTTACCATGCGCCATGTGGCTCTCGTTGCTGGCAACAAGCATGACCTTAGTCCAACCCAGCGTATACGTAGCAGGCCCAGCTGTATAACCCTGGGAGTGGCAGCAATGCCTACCGCACGCTGGTAAATCAATCAATCAAGAAATCCACCCTTACGAGGAAATCTTTCAAGCATCTCTAGCCCTACCTAGAGGATACTACATCACAAACATTTGTTACATTTCAAAGCCAAGAACTACTGAAAAGCACAATGAAATATAGGAATACAATTTCACTCACATGTCATAAGAAATAAAATATTTCAATCAATGTTTGATTGACCAAACCTCTGAACGAATGATTTCTTTGAAAGTTATCTGCTGAATACCCAAAATAATATTTTATAACAATGATGTAAGCAGAAATACAAGATATTTATTTTTAAAAACGATTTTTTTTTCATACATTTTATATTGTGATACGTTCTAATAGCCCTTTATAATATTTTGCACTAAAAAGATTTGTTGTTTAATAAAAATTGCGCAGGAAGATTGTGCAAAAACGGCTAATTTTATAAAAAAACTTTCTTAACAAAACTTTCAATGTTTCATCTATACTACAACGTAAAATTTTCAATTATACAAAGTGTCACAAAGACGATTTATACAAGAAAGTATATATTTTTTAAATGGGCCACCCTGTATTTTTTGGCTCCAGTTAAGCCTCCAATGGTCCTGTATTACACCCCTATTACACCCCAAAATATTTTGCCAATCGGATGTAGCGTTGCCAAGTTATGATTTTCTTCCTGTTCTTTTTTTTTTTTTTTGGCAACATTTTTTGACTGCCACGTCATGCCATTTATTAATTGTTTTTTCTAAAAATGTAGGATGTTAGTTGATAAGGATGTATTCACTGAAAAACATTTTTGAAATAAATTATTATTATACCGGGTGTCCAAAATATTTGTTTACATTTCTTGATATCTATGGTGTATGGTGTTGGTGAATGTGGTGGAAATTGTTTATTGGCATCAAGAGTATATCATCAAAAATATCCCGATAGAAGGTGTCCTGATGTGAGGTCTGTGGAAAATTTGAAAGAACGTTTTGAACTACTATAAGTGTTGCATATGAAAAGGAGGCGAGACGACAAAGTGTGTTAAGTGAGGAAAATGAGCTAGCTATAACTTTAGCGGTAATCCAAAATCCCACCGCAAGTGTTCGGGAGTTAAGTAGGGATTTAGAGGTCAGTAAATCTAGTGTTTCCCTATGTCCTCGTAAAAATAAGTTTCACTCCTATCGAGTACAGTTGCATCAAAAGCTTTTGGGAGTGGATTTAAATCGTAGATTAAATTTTTGGCAGTGGACTCAAAATAAATTGGAGAAAATGAGGACTTTTTCAAATTTGTGTTGTTCACGGATGAATCAACGTTTCATCGCAATGGATTTGTGAATAGGCACAATTTCCATTATTATGACAGAGGAAACCCTCATGATGTACAGAAAAATCATTACCAGCACAACTGGAGTTTAAATGTTTGGGGAGGAATTGTACATGATTGTGTTATTGGTCCTCGCTTTTTTGAGGGAAATGTGAATGGAGCAGTCTTCTTGGATTTTATGCAAAATACGTGTCCACAAATGATCGAGCATATTCCTGATTATATTATTTTATTAAATTATGTAGCCATTGCATGGCCGTCTAGGTCACCCGACCTCACTTCAACGGATTATTGGGGGATTTGTGACGTCAGACGTTTATAAAGTAGAACCAACGATTCGAGAAGATATGATGGAAAGGATTCGTCAGTGTTTCAATCGTATAAATGTTGATATGTTATACAATGTATGGTGTTAATTTATAAAGAGACTTTAGTGTTGCCTGAATCAAAAAGATGAACATTTTGAACAATTGTAGGTATTGAAAAAAATGTAAGACAAAAGACCAAAGCCATACTAGATTTTAATGCTAAAATAAAGAGCACCTTAATTTACGCAAAAATTATTTGAAATAATCATATCTCAAAAACGGTTTGAAATAAAAATAAAATGTATGATATTAAAATGTGGAGAATTGTATGCTTTATTCATTCATGTAAAAAAATTATAGGCATTTAATTTAAAAAAAAAGAGAAAAATAATGATTAAATGTCAAGAAATGTAAACAAATATTTTGAACACCCGGTATAATAATAATTTATTTCAAAAATGTTTTCAGTAAATACATCATTAGGACATTAGGAAGTAAGATCCTACATTTTTAGAAAAAACAAATGATAAATCGCGGTGATATGGCAGTCAAGAAAATGTTTGTAAATTGCCAAAAAAAAAGAGGAAAAAATCATAACTTGGCAACGCTGCATCCAATTGGCAAAGTATTTCAGGAATAGAGGACCGTTGAAGGCTTAACTGACACCAAAAAAATACAGGGTAATCCATTTTTTTTTTTAATTATACTTCAAAAAGTAGTCCACTTTGAAACATGTTTTTTTATGTTACTAAATAAATTTATCGACCTCAAATATCTTTTTTAAATGAATAATCGAATATTTAATAATTGAAATAATTTAATTTAAAACGGCGGATTTTTACTGCAAATTTTTACATTTTCATCCTTAAACGTGTTTTTTCTTTGTATTGAATTTTGTTGTTGACAATTTACCAAAAATCGCTCTAAATTTTATATATTATAATAATTAAATAATTTTTAATCATTGTCTTTTTTTTCATTTAGCCCTAAAAACAATTCTTTTAACATATTTTAATATAGAAACTCTTCCTAGCTAATTGTTCAGCGACACTTTTATCATTGCATGGATTGCCGCCTACTCATTATCAGCTTTAATTAAATGCCAAGGTGAAATTAAGCACGCCATATGATTTGGCATGTAATGCGTATAAAAGGTAAAAGGTGCAATAGGTTTTACTTTTCGCTTTCTCCTTATATTAATAGCAATATTACCCAGTCGTTACGTACACTCTCGCAATTACGTTTTTTATGATTGGTAAATTGGCCATATTTAATAAGCAATGTATCTGACCCTAAAGAAGGCGATTGAAAGTGGCACCAGTAATGGAAATCCGCGGGCATTACAAGTCATGTTCACGAAAAATATTCTGTATAATACTGTACCGACTGCGAATACTCCTTTAAAACATTTACGTATTTTATTTGGTTGTATAAGGGCCATAACGATTTTTATATTATTTAGTATTCATAGCAGCAAATAACTAAGTACGCAGGCCCACAAACAAAATTCGTGAGCGAAAATTAAGATCCACTTTTCCTTATGTTTTTCGGGGCGATGAATACGAATCTGAAGTCATGTCTGTCAAGTCTGAAGCATGTTTGTGGACGAATTTTCGAGAGGTCAAAATTAGACGAAAATCATGAAAACTCGGGATTCGTTCAAAATGAATAAAAAAAATTGGGAGAAATGGAAATATCATTTTTGGGAGAAAATACAGTATTTTCCAATGTCCATTACTTAATAGAGCCTCATGTACGGTCAGTTCACTTTGGACCGCACTATTATCCTCCTCGGACGCCAGGTATCATATATGATACCTCGGTTCTAATTTTTTTTCTCGGCTCATAGTTGGGAATCATGAATTGTACTATTTAATTTGTTACAAGAAGATATGATTATTAAACTACTATTTGTTTACGAAAACAAATAAAGTTGTATGACTATTCTTTTCTGATTGATTTAACTATGAAACTAGATAGGCGCGATTTCATATGCTCTTTTTGGTTGAATTTACCTATCATTTTCTTTGAGTGTGTTGGCCGATAATATAGACTTGGATGGTTTGGAGGTGGATGATAATCTTCTTTGTGATGAGGAGGAAGAAGAGGATGATTTGCTTGGACCACAGCCAGCCAAAATCAAGAGGAAATAATATTAGAAAGTGAAAATAAAGATGGTGACGACACCATGGAAAGTGAAGACGAGTACAATGACGACGAACCGTTGATAAAATTAGTTCCAAAAAGAAAAAAAGAAAATAAAAGAGGACAACTTTTGGCCCGAAACTGGACAAATATCAACCCCCTGCTCAAACCCCGCTGTTGCCAGAAAATATTCCAAAACCCATCGATCCATCAAAAATCGAGGTCAAAGTGCAGATATGCGGGCTGCAAAAACCTGACATTTTCAAAATGTAAGTTTGTAATGTATTTTTATGCTGTAGTGTTCAGCGAAACTGTTTTTCTAAATTCCATAAATAAATTTGAGACCTAAAATTATTTAATTTTTGTCGTGTTAAAGACCCAACGTATCATATATGATACCCAATTTTTCAAAAAACCCAAAAACTTTTTCGAAAATGTGGGCACATTACAGTGTTATTGACTCCATTGAATAACTTTATGTCACAAGATATTAATATTTTAAGACAAATTAGTTGTGGGCCCAAGGAGGTTATACAAAATTTCCGAAGATATTGCTGCTAACGGTGGTTTATGAACATATTCATGTAGATTGATTCGGAATTCTACTTATGTTCGTGGTGCTGAGCAGAACTGCACACGCGGAAAAAACAATGAGAAGAGGCGGGAATTATATCTCGGGATTGTATGGAACACTCAGCCTGTGAGATTGGAGCATCGAGAGCACCGAGAGGAATTTTTGATGGTCCCCAGATTCGAAAGATTTTGAAAGATGATAAGTTCATTACAACGATGACTCCAAAAGAGAAAGCCGCATGGGAAAGCTTTAAGGCAGCAGTCCATCAGTTCCTAGGGAATCATAGAAGTGATGACTACGCTACGAAAGCATTGTAGCTGAGATGATCAAGAATTACCAAGAATTCGGTTGTTTAATGAATTTAAAATTACATTTCCTTGACTCGCATTTAAGTTATTTCCCTGACAATCTAGGTGACTTCAGTGAAGAGCAAGGCGAGTGATTCCATCAAGATATTAAGGAAATGGAGAAACGCTATCAAGAAAGATGGGATATCAATATGATGGCAGACTTTTGTTGGCCATTAAAGAGAGAAATAATCCAAGAGGTGCATGAACGAAAAAGAAATCCATTGCGTAGATCATTCGATGATAAAAGAGTCAGGAAACGAGCAAAAAATAACTGATCTCCAAATTTAGAGGAATGCGTTTTGATAAACGAATTTACTTACTAAATTGAAAACAGCGAGGATATTTCTTCTTTCTCTGAACGGCTACTTGCCAACTTAGGATGGTTGACTATTACCTATATCATTGTTTAACATTGAATAGCAACTTGGAATAAATCATTATTATGCTGCAATTCACAATAGTTAATTAGGGGCACATGTAAAACGAAAAAAAAAAATAATAAAACAGCACATTATGCAATGTTATTCTCTATTCTGTTCACGTATCATGTCATTAACTAATTAAATAATACCGCGGGTAATTACCCATGCATTATGAAGTATTCTTATCTGGATTTGTTTTTCCCAGCAGGATTTAAAGTTGAGAGCTATATTCGAAATAATGAAATGGTTATTTATTTATTTATTAAACAAGATAAAATCTCGTGTTTTAGATTAATAATATTCATGAAAATCGTGTATTTCTTAATTAATGCAAATTAAGAAAAAATAGAAAATTTTTTCATATTAAATCCTTTCTATCAATAATATAACCTATTAAAAGGCAGAAAAATGATTGTTTATTTTTCGTAATTTCATGATGAGCCTCAATTAGAATATGATATATTTCTTTATTAAAATAATCATCATTTCTCAGTTTTGCTTGGATTACTCGGAATTTGTGGGATTCCATATATTTTCTATTCCCTAAAGGGGGGTGTAGCAGAACCTCGGAGAATCGACCTAAGTAAAAAAATAGCAAAAATAACAATTTTCACTTGTAATCTCCCTAGTGCTTGAATTATTTCCGGAAATTTTTTTGAGGTCCGAATTTTCTTTAAAAATTCGTGAGCGAGAGAAAATTTCCGGATTTTTAATTCAAGAGCGAGGGAGATTCGGTAAGAAAATTTTAGACCAAAATTACTTGACAAAAAAAAAACTTTAGAAATGTTTGCAAAATCTTGTCGGCTGGTGCCGGTGTTAGATTAATTTTTTTGTTTTTATTTTTTTTTTGTGGTTTCCTCATATCTCAGTAAAATGAAATATTTAATAGTAAATAAAATATGGAATGAGAGTGAAGAAAAATTAAAACAAGATTAGTATACTTATTTCTTATATTCCCTACGCTCTAGTCGCATAAAAATAATATAGCGAATTAATATTAGTCATAATAATTTATTTCGTATGCAATCCTTATATTACAGTAAAGGGAAACCAAGATGAAATAATATTTGCTGTGATTTAAAGTGGTGACAAATAATATCCCCTAAAAAAATCGCTAATAGTTAGCCATGGAATCACAAGTGTCTTGGAATATGTCATAAAACTGTGCTTTATTTTCTGAGGAAAGAAGATGTACAAGTGGAAGCATTTGGAATTAGTTAATGATGTAAAGAAACATAGTAAGCCAAAATTGTACTAATTTAATTTAAAATAAATATAAAAATATTTTTAATAATAATAATAATAATAAATTACCTTTATTCCAGTATTATACATTAATACAATACCTAGGGCGAAGTCTAGCCGAAGCTACTCTACTTAACCCTAACCGAACATAAACACTAAGTAATAAAGATAAAAGATATGTTTTTTTAAAACTAAAGTCATTATTAATTTTGCAAAATATGATATTAAATCTTAAAATATGTGAATAATATTAAAACATGTTTGTGAGACAGTCACGCAACAAAATACAAAGAAAAAGAAAAAAGAGAAAGGAAAGGGAACATATACCGTGCGTGTAATTTCCCATTAGGCATGTACATTCACGTAGCGCGATAGATATGACAACACAGCTGCCGTAAATTCCTCCGTCGAGCGGAGCACTGAGCTCTGTTATTTTATTTCAGCCAGCTGGCACGCGCGATGTTGTAATTTTACTCCCTATGCCTAGCGTTCCGCTACACGCACGGTATAAGACTAAAATACAGACAGATTATAGTTGTGAATGTAACCGAAATATACAACAATTAAATAGAATTAAATTAGACATATATTCATAAATTCATAACAGACCATGCCGTGAATAAACGATAATCACGACTAACTTTGTGATGTCAAAAAAGTGTGCTTTACTCTTCTACGAAAACTGTTTACGGGGAGGTAAGATCCAGGTCCAGGTTTTTCAGAGAATCGTTTAGGTTGTTATATATTTTAGCTGCGTTGTATGTGAATGACCTAGTAAAAATCTGGGCAGCTATATTTGACCAACATGTACATTATGTAAATCACGTCTAAATACATTTTTTCTCGTAAGTATGGTGGTGAAGAAGAAGACAGTATGCGTTTAACAAATACTGACATCATAATATAAACGCCATTGTCTAATTATTGCTGTCAAATCAGGGAAATTTCCACTTATTAATCACATAGGTAGGTGCTCATGAGTAAGTAAGATTTCCAAAAAATTTGATGGTTGTCATAGCAACAATGACAAAATAAACGTGTCCGATTGGCTAATAATGATTGGTACAAAATTTTCACTTGTAATCTCCCTAGTGCTTGAATTATTTCCGGAAACTTTTTTGAGGTCCGAATTTTTTGAAAATCTTTCCGAGGCGTTAGCCAAGTTTTGAAACAAACCACCACTGTGAGGCGCCCTTAATAAAATAAATAGTGTCACGTACTTCAGACGACGGTGGTGAATTCTTTCACACTCACACAGCCTCCCTTCCTTCCCAGGAACTTTCTCTGAAGTAGTTTCCGCAAACATCAAAACACTTTATCACTGCACCCGAATAATATCACTTGATGCACGTTTTGCCAACGAAGTTGACATCATCTGGAGATACTTAAAATTAGAATAGAAGGGGTCAGCCTCCTCATTTCTTATTGCCACACGTTAAATTTAATCAAAACTGTCAGAACAGTTTTAAAGGAAAATAGTATTTTGCACTTTTTGGCCGGTTCTTAGGGTGGCGCTTCTCCTAGATTTGAGCCTTCAGTTCAGAGGACTTAAAAATGTGCAACCATGAACTCAAAATAGATTTTTTTTCCCTGTATACTCCGTAAATGGGAATGTAAAAATTCAACTAACAAATTTTACGATACAAAATAAGTTCAATTTTCCCCCCCCACCTGTTATATTTATAGCAATGCAGCAAATAGGATCTATTCAAAATTAATAACGGATCAAGAAATTGATAAACATTTGAAAAAACTCGAGGAGGAAGTCCGTTTAACCAGTTGCGTAACTTTAAAGGCACGCTGGTAAAAAATCAGAGCGTAGACTATAAATAAAATTGTAATTCAAATAACCATGTCCAATTCACCGGATGTGTGTAGAACCTTCAGTTTTTGGTGCTAGGGTCAAGGTGAATGTCGGACCAGGCGGAAATAACAGCAACGGTCGAGCACGTGATTTTTGGTTATATGCAGAATGATGGATTGCTGTAATTGTTCTAGAATCTAGACAATAGCGAAAGGATGTTGATATAAAACATTTTGATATGCTTTGTAGCCTCATCGGTTACGAATTCATAATAGTATCGATACAATTGGGTTGTTGCACTGTTATTTGAGGAGAATCTATGTTAAACAATAACAATTATTCATATAAATCATTAGAAACATGTAGAAGTTGAAAATAAAGCCTTACAGTGCCGGTTTATAAACTTGTGCGCCCCTAGGCACTAAATTTGTTGGCGCCCACCTTGGTGGCTAAATGAAATGGCCCCGAAGGCGAAAGCTAGTGCCGCAGGCAAATTCGTCGGATGCGAAAATTTTTGGCTGGTAAACAAAATGGCGCCGCAGGCGAAAATTTTTTGCGGCACCACTTTGAATAGTTTGCCAAAAAATGATTTTTTTGGGGTTTTTATTGCTCTTTAAATTTAATTTTGTCATCTTAAGACGAACCTGAACCAACCTACATTTGTTTAATAGTAAGTACAGATGAACAACTCCAGTGGCGGCTCGTCAGGGGAGGCAGGGGAGGCTGAGCCTCCCTTTGGAAGAAGCAGCATATCTTCCAATCTTCCAAATTAATATCTTTTACTTGTAGAAATTTCTCTAATTGTCTTTCAAAATATCAAGCCTCTTCTGCAGACAATATCACGAGCCGCCACTGAAAAACTCATTTTTGTTATATTTTATTGAAAAACAAGTATAGGACAAAAAAACAGCAAACAAAAAAGACTTGGAAAAAACGGTTCAACAAAAACTATGCAACTAAAAAAGCCAACAAATAATAAAAAATATTTAAAAATAAACAAATCTAGGTCCTAGAAATATATCATTAAATAAAATGAAACACACAAAACAAAACAAATTGCCTTTGCAGACTTAAAAAAATCTTTTTTCTTGCTTTCTCAGATGCAAACTGATCTATTAGACTAGTTCACAAGTTCAAAGCTGTGTTAATGCTTGATAAAGCTCGTTAAAATATGAGTGAGGGCTCATTGGATTTTGGAATGACGTCTAGAAAAATGTGCAAACATTCAAACCCGCACATAAACAATTGCAAATGTTATAAGCAAATGAAGATTGAAAAAATAACGAGTTTCGTTTTTTGCAAGTAACTCGAAAACTATTAATATTTAAGAAATTTTAAAGAAAAGTTCTTAAAGTGGAAGAAATTTCCAATAAAAAAGTCCCAACTTCCGAAACTCTGTCTCTGTTATTAATAATTTTAATTTAATGTTGAAAATAGAGCTCCGCGCGGCGAACACTATGCCGTTACGATGCTCTGAAACCGGCCGTAATAAGTAAAAATATTTTTTTATGTTATTAAATATTACTTTAAAAATTTTTTAAAATTACGGTGTTATTTTGACACTTAAAGGAATAATAACCCGTTGGAAAAAAAATGTTTCACCGATTTTTCATAAAATGAGCCTATTGTTAATTAACAATTTTTTTTAGAGTTTGCGTTTATATTTCAAGTCGGATAATTGTTAATCAAAAGCCACTAAAATTATCTCGCTTTGTTATTACCTTATAACAACTATACTTTATGGGATTATGACACTGCGATGTTTTTAATTGTTATATACTATTAGTTATTAATTATTTAACCTAACAAAAAACTAAAAAATGAAAAAGTGAGGTTGAAAATTGTCTTTTATTAATTTTAATTATTATTATTGTTTTTATATTCAAAAATACTATAAGATTACATAAGCTTTAAATTTTTAATGCTATTTGTTTAAATAAATTTTATAAACAAATGGATAAATTACGCATTTTTGACAAAAAATAATTGCCATTATATTTGTTATAAAATATTATGATTAAAAAAAGATTTTTTTTCTTAAACGTTTCTTTTAAATTGTTTATAATAATTTTCTTTCCTTTTTTCATTATTTAAACAAATTTTACTTTTAAAATCTATTATTTGCAATTCTCTACAAGGTGGAAAAAAAGAAAAAAAAATTTTGTTGGTATTTTATTTGTTTATTTAATAAACAATTTGTTATTAACAATTGCCGGATGTGTTTATATTTTTTATTAGATAGAAAAAAAAATAACAAAAACAACCGTATACATAGCACATGTAAAAAATTTTTTTAATATTTTTTATAGAATTTTATATTTAATTTTCTTTTGACATGTTTATGTATACGGTTGTTTTTGTTATTTTTTTTCTATCTAAAAAGAATATAAACACATTAGGCGATTGTTAATAACAAATTGTTTATTAAATAAACAAATAAATTACCAACAAAAATTGTTTTTCTTTTTTCCACCTTGTAAAGAATTGCAAATAATAAATTTTAAGAATAAAATTTGTTCTTAATAATTTGGTTGAATAATGAAAAAAGGAAAAAAAATATAAACAATTTAAAAAAAAATTGAGATTTTTTTTTAATCAATATTTTATAACAAATATAACGGCAATTTTTTTTTTCAAAAATACGTAATTTATCTATTTGTTCATAAAATTTATTTAAACAAATAGCAATAAAAATTTAAAGTTTATGAAATCTTATAGTATTTTTAATATAAAAACAGTAATAATAATTAAAATTAATAAAAAAAAAATTTCAACCTCACTTTTTCATTTTTTAGTTTTTTGTTAGGTTAAATAATTAATAACTAATAGACTATAACAATTAAAAACATCGCGATGTCATAATCCCATAAAGTATAGTTGACATAAGGTCTCCACGAAGCGAAATAATTTTAGTGGCTTTTGTTTAACAATTATCCGACTTGAAATATAAACGCAAAGTCTAAAAAAAATTTATTAATTAACAATAAGCTCATTTCATGAAAAATCGGTGAAACATTTTTTTTTCCAACGGGATATTGTTCCTTTAAGTGTCTAAATAATACCATAATTTTTAAAAAATTTTAAATTAATATTTAATAACATAAAAAAATATTTTTACTTATTACGGCATTGTAACGGCTTAGTATTCGCTGCTATTTTCAACATTAAATTAAAATTATTAATATTAGAGGTAGAGGGAGTTGGGACTTTTTTATTGGAAATTTCTTCCTCTTTAAGAAGCTAATTCACTTAATCTTTCGTTTTCTAACGAATTTCTTAAATAATTTTTTACATATGCAGTTCGTAACTGCCAATCTTATAAATATTCGTAAAGCGACTTCTATGTTAGAAAATGTAGAGGTGAGACCTTTAGATCTAATAAATTTTAGCATTTCTCCAATCCAAAATCTAATTAAATGCGTCATTATCACTGTTCATTTGAAGTTTGCTGTTCGCTTTTATGATGAATTAAGAATTGACACTAAATAATAGGTAGGTATTACAGGCGTCTCTGCATTTTATGTTTTAGATTTAAAAATTTCGTTTTTTTTTCAGAATTATTGTTATTGAGGATCGCCTTCGGCGCCCCTCAGAGCGTCGGCGCCCCTAGGCACGTGCCTAGTGTGCCTAGTGGGTAAACCGGCACTGAAGCCTTATAGTATTATAATATCAATTATAAAAACAGCTGCCCAAGAAATCACTACTTCCAAATCCAGATTTTCCATTCAAATCTCAAGAGAAAAATTTGTTTATGAAACTTAATTAATATAATATTTGAAATCGTATACCCCAAAACCCATAAAGCGATATGCCACATCGGTAGTGAGAGTGGGGTGAGTGAAGCAGAAAAAAATTGAGGAATTTGGTTCTTGTACACACACTAAATCACAATTTTATTTTTTTCACCCCCTTCAATAATGGGTGGAGGTGAATAGGGCTAATGCCAACAATTTTTTTGAGACCGTAGCTTCTATTATATATACTAAATACTAATTTTATGACTGTTACTGGCTCGATTTACCCCCCAACCTTTCAACGGAATAAGATCAAAATATACTCTAGTTCCAGATCTCGTTAAAATATATCAAATTAAAAGTCAACATCTTAAACGTTTCCAGAGTAATCGTGCGCACAAAAAAGTTACAGACACAGATCGACAGACAGACATTTTTTTTTGCTCAAACTTAAAATTTTTTGAGTTACTATACTTCCACGGGATGTGGAAGTAAAATACATGCACTTAAAACAGAGATGAAATCATAACGGCAGTGTGCAGAGAAGTTAGTTATAAAACACTATGACATACGAACCGAATATTAAACCCTTTTTCACATGCCAAACCGAACCATTACTTTGGTTTATTTCAAAAATAGAAATTGAACTTTTCCAATGCGGTATTGCATGTTTACGGATAAATAAGCGCTAAAAAAAACGGCAAATTCTGAGCCACTGGAGAACACATTTTTGCTGTTCCTGATACCTATTTTCTGTGCTAATACTACGGGAGCCCATCCTAACTCTACGTGCCCCCCCCCCTTCACCCCCTTCATTTCCTTGGGGACAATGTTTTTCATAAAGATTAAAGCCTAAGGAACAATTTTAGACACGCCCCCCCCCCCCCAAAAACTGGCTGTAGTTTCAAAATTGCGTCCGTTTATAAAAAAAATTGCAAATATTGTTTTTGTCATTTAACACAAAAACTAAAAAAGATGGAGAAAAACTTCTATACAATATTTGGATAGGAGTTACCATTTTCCAGGTAAATGATTAGGCTCTTAAAATAAAATGTAAAATTCAATATAAAACGTAAGTAACACCTCATTCGCTTTCAGATTCACTACCACTGTCTCCCGATACATCGAATATTTCTTCCCAGTCTTCTTCTATTGCTTCATTTTTGATATCGTCATCATCCTTACTTTCGTCTATTATGATTTGATTTGGAATTATCTCTTGAAGAAATTCAGTAAGCGATTGAGGCAGTATTTTATCTGCTGAACACCTCCATTTTCTTGCCATCCATAACCATTCCAAGGCCTTGGAATATTATGAATACCTAATCGCCAAATACGCGTTTGGTAAACACGTGTACTCGATAAGGCAAAGCTTTTGATAGTGGAATTAAAGAAAAATCAATTTTAGTGTCAATTGATAAAGAAAAATCTTTGTCACCATATTTCTGTCTAATGGCAATTAGGCGAAGCTCGTTCATGCTAGGGCATTTCTTTGATCCATATATGGCACATGTAAACTCCTCTAATGATACGACTAATTTATCATCAATATTTCAGCTGTTCCCCAAATCTTGAAATGATGTTCGGATATATTTGGTATAGTTTGGAGAAAGTAACATTTTTAGTGATTTTATCTCTCCCTTTCCCTTAAAGGCGCTGACTGAGTAGCATCCAATAAATGAATGAAGGCCCAGTAATGCCGAACATTTTTGAGGTCGTACTCTTCTGCTAATGCGGATATGTTAATAAGCCTTCTTTTATTGCCAAATCCAATATCAAAGAGTAATTTACATGTAATTTTATTGGAATGAGCCCCCAAGTAACACACATGGTACCAAATCCTTTCGGTTTCGATTTTGCTACGAAGCCTTAGTTCCTGGGATACACCCTGGTACTAATATTGCTACTTTATTGACTAAGGCTACTTTATATGGTTCTTTTAAAGTAAGTGTTACCACACCGATACCATTTATTGGAACTGTAAACACTCAAAGTCAAAGTAACATTTGGGTAGTTACTGGAACTAGGCAGTATCATTTTATTGTTACTCTATAGTGGCAAAACTATATAGTACCAGTGAATTAGTTACTGCCACCCACCAGTGCCACTAAGATGCCTAAATAAAGTAACTGGGTACATAGAGAAGCAATCTAGGTTCCAGAATAGTTCCAGTGATCATCACTTGGAACTTTAAAGTATCGTGGCATTTTAGTGGCAACATGGGTAGCGAAATAGTTCCTGTTGGTACTTTACAGTTCCAAAATAGAATCTGATACTATAGAGTCACATCAGGATAGTTGCTATTGGGTCACCGAATTCACAGATACTTTATGGTGGAGGGCCTAACTTTATAGTAACTTTATTAAAATCGGCCATTATTAGTTGTTGTTAAAATTTTTAGAAAAATAAAATTGGGTTTAATCAAAAATAGACAATGGTTATGTTAATACCTTATCATAAACCTTTACGAAAAATGATTTTGAAGGTATTCCAAATGTTTCCTAATAAATACTTAATTTTTTTAATCTTGCCTTTTTAAATTATTTTGTCAAAAACTTACAAGAAATTGAGGGCGCGTTGAAATTGTATCATTTAATGTGTCAACTTATATCAAAAAAGTAACTTGCGTTTGAAAAAATGGCTAAAGAAGCACTTTAAACACGCGCCTAAAGTACATATCTTTTTGGTATAATATTATTTCACTGCGGCATTATTATAAAAAAAAAACAAAGCGGTCGCTAAAAGATAAACACAATTTTAAAAAGTGATAGTGGCAGTTAGTAGGCAGCCACCTAGCGGTTACTAGGCCGCCGAGTCGCGGAGTAGTAATCGCTACTACCCCGATCCTTTATAGTAACTAAACATAGTCACATCTATAGAGGCCGGGACTACCCGAAACACTACCAGGCGACTACAAATTTTTCCCCATTTTAGTGACGGCTACGTAGCTGCCACGTAGCAGGGACGTGGCTGCCCACGGTAGCGGTCCACTTTATCGTGGGTTTTATAGTCGCCGATACGTTCCCGCGACTTTATGTGTTACTTGGGCCAGCAGAATCCAAAAGACGTCACTATCACTATCAACACTTTTAACCCTAATCTATTAACCCATTGTTACCGTTTTCGAGATAAATGTCTGCAAATTATAATATTATTATCATTATTATTATTTTTTTATAAATTTTTTATTCTGTTAATAATATAGTTATATTATACCCCTTACAATAATTCTCAAAGTTATTTCCTCTAAATGATTTACCGATGTATGGATTGCCATGTTTTCTTAATTTTGGACTCATTTATCTGGAAAATGGTAACTCCTATTAATATATTGTAAAGAGACAAAATTGTAGAAAATTTTATGCACGTTGTTTCTGTGAAAGATATGGCCATTTTGAAAGTACAGCCAGTTTTTTTTGGGGGGGACATGATTTGTGCTTTAGGCTTTAATTTTTATGAAAAACATTGTCCCCAAGGATCGGGCGGAGGGTGCACGTACAGCTAGGGTGGGCTCCCCAACTATAACTTTCAACGGAAATTAGCACAAAAAGCGGAAAAATTTTGAGTGATTGTTAAATTTAACGACAAATATTGAACCATTGTAAAACTTCCAGAAAACACATCTTTGTTGCTCTGGATATCGTTGTGCTAACTTTCAATAGAAATTAGCACAAAAAAACGGCAAATTCTGAGCGTAAGCAAAATTTGACGATAAACAGAGAGCCAATCTAAAATTTTGAGAGAACACTTTTTTATTCCAGACATGAGGTTGGTCTAGAAACTTCACGGCGAATAGGCGGTTATGAGTTACGTTCCTTTAAAATCGGAAGAAAAACCGGTAATAAGCTGGCTCAAATAGGTCAAAATTACATTAGTTGTCAAGTGAAAAATTGTGCATACAGTGGTAGCGTCAGAATAACAATAACTAAGTGATAAATGTTAATACGGGTGATTAAATCTTCAGTGCAGTGTAAAAACAGTTGACAAATATCATTCCTGACCCGAAGGAAGGAAAGGAAAGGAAAGGAAGCCATAAATCAATCAAGATAAGTCCACTTTAGCCTTAAACCATTTATGCCTTAGGCACTTGTAGACAGCTTAAAGAATTTCGAAAACAGACCCAAAAGGCAATAAATTAGATTATTTCTAATTTATTGCCTTAGTTAATAATTAATAAACAATTCTCTTCCAGCAAATAGGAATACCAGGGTCGTACCATTAGAGTAACAGCACACCGAGCCAAATTAAATCAACTTAAAAATAATAAAAATTTTGATGAAATTGTTGCCCATTGACTTGGCTTCAGGGCCATTAAAAATTTCATGCATGCTATAAAAGCATACTGACTATTTACACTTCACGTCTGGTACGGCTCTGGTAAGGCTAAGGAATTTTATTTTATTAAAAAGTTTAGGTCAGCAAAAATAAGCGAAAAGTAAGCAAGAAATAACAACTCTCCAGAAAACGTAAAAACAATGTACCCACTACAGAACGTAAGAAACGAAGATACATCAACTAGTGGTACAAAAAATCGACGGCGACGGGAACTATCTATATGGAGCACTAGTTAGAAGGAGAAAACATACAAATTGTATTTTAAAAAACATAACAACCCCGGCACACACTAACCCTATGAAAAATCTACGGAAACAAGTAGCGGACTATATACAAAATAACTAGATTATTTCACCCCGTTCATGTTAGCATCCATCAACGAACTGGAACCCCGTTAAAATCAACACAGTACCAACAAGGAAAAGACAGAGAGGCGTTCATCGGAGACCTGAGAAAAGATGGTTTCTGGGGTGGGCAGGAGACGATAGCAGCAACAGCAAACTTGAAGAGAAGGACAATAATAATACACCAAGAGGAGGGCGAAATCATAACTTTTCACCCCAACAACCAACAAGAAGACAACATGCCAGTTGAGGCTGTGTACAGGAAGCAGGGAGACAACAGATGTAGCAGATATAATTTTGAGTTGTCAGGTGAGTGATGGGTGTTTGAAGGATAATACATACCTCGGGACGTGCGATTGACGATTTTGTGAGTAGTAATTGGTTTCGTACATAATCCAGAACTAGGTACAGTGGTTTTGGTGCAATGCAATAGAACAAGTCAAAGAGAAAAGGCAATGGAAGGGAAGACAAAGGTTGTTGATCCTTAACTTTTGCTGGTGTCTGGTTTAATAGGAGTGTGTTTTGGGGTATTGTATGTTTTTGCGTTATGGGTGTTATAATATAGTGTTGAAAATCTGATTTCATAATACTTTCTTAGATAAATTATCAAGTGAGGTTTTTCAGGTCAAAATTGTGCTCGTTGTTAAGTGAAAAATTCTACATTAAATTCTACACTAAAAACGGGGAGAACAGGTTACAAGTGGAAAACAACAATCGAGGGGATAATGAACAAACTACCAAACATACTGGGAAAGAAAAGCAAGGAGAAAAAATGAATTCCACAAATAAATCGCAGTGATATACTCTACCAGAACCAGAAACCGAGGAATCAGAAGACTCAGAAGAAGAAGAGGAAAATCTGTAGAAGCAGACACACCAAGAAGAGGAACACAAACATTAAATATCACAAACACAATGCGGCAAAAACAACTACACTAATCCCCCCTCCCCCACTCCTGTACCATGCGTCATGTGACTCTCACTGTTGACAACAAGTATGACCCAAATCCAACCCAGCATCGGAAACCGAGAAATCAGAAGACTCAGGAAAAGACACAAAAACATACACCTCCCATCCCACATTCCTTTACCATGCGCCATGTGGCACTCGCTGCTGGCAACAAGCATGACCCTAGTCCAACCCAGCGTGGACGTAGCAGGCCCAGCTGTATAATCCTTGGCAGAAATGCCTACCGCACGCTGGTAAATCAATCAATCTACACTTTTTTATTCCAGACATCGTGATCTTGCTAACTTTCAATAAAAATTAGCAGCACAAAAAACGGCAAATTCTGAACGATTGTACAATTTAAGAACATATTCTGAGCTACTGTGAACATTTTCATAGAACACACTTATTTCATACCAGATATCATCGGGCTAACTTTCATAATTAGCCCTAAAAAAACGGCAAATTCTGGGCCATTATAAAATTTCCAGAGAACGCATTTCGTTATTCCAAATATAGGTATTGTGCTGTCTTTCAATGAAAATTAGCACTAAAGAATGGCAAATTCTGAGCGATTGCAAAATTGAAAAATTTTCAAATAGAGTTTTTTTCTCCAAAATACATATTTATTAACAACAAGCAACACAACGACCCTCACTTAGGTAAACCAAGAGCAACAGCATTACATCGTAGCATTTTAAGGCCTACAATGCATTAGCTTTTAACTTCCCGGATTAGAAACAGATTATCGAAAAAATTACTGTCTAAAACACATGAAGGAATCGTAAAAAACAATAGTTTTTATCCAGCAAAAAACTGTTTTCTTCACAACAGGATTTAGAGCTCTGGCCCGGCGACTTTCAAATATCCGCGTTCTTTAGTAACAGTCGCACTGGTATAGAAGTATTTAATACTTGACGAGAGACATTACTGCCTTGACTATGTAGAATAAATTTTATAACAACATATGACGATAAAATAGTCATCGCAGATTAATCTGTCCAAGAATCAGGTAAACAAATTAATTTAAAGAAAACCGTGAAAGTTTAAATTATTTTTTTTTACTTGTACGCGCCAAAATTTATCACGAGTTCAATAAGTTAGCAGAAATATTTCCTGCAGTCGATTATTTTCCCACATTCCTCAATTAATTTATTACTTAACAACATACATAAAACTGCCTATAAAAACGTATATTAAAATAACTAAGCACCGCACTACAACGGACTCCCGCCAAGCTATGTGAGGTTACAGACGTTAAAAATAAAAAATTCGCCGGAAGTCGTGTACAGCCTTAAGGTCAAGGAGCCAGCCAGCAGTTTCCGTTTGATTTCCTGATCGTTTATAAAAATCGTAATTGTTTATTACTTTCAGGTCGCATGTCGGATGTTTACTTATTGCTAATTGTTTATCGATAACTGATAGTATCGTTAATTCCGATCGTGGACACACGAGGTCGTTCTATTTGTGCTTAGGCCATGGGCCCTTCGAGTCATGGCCGAAATCAGGAAAAACAAGTGGTTATGTGGTAAATGAGATTGTGAAAGTAACCAATCATTTCAGTAATTGTTTGTCAGTGATATGTGATAAATATCTGTTCATAAAAATTCAGAATGTATTAATCAAAGAGAAAAAGCAGCAGTACTATTTATACAGGATGGTGGAAAAATGATAAAATGATATATAGTCGGGGGGGCGTAACACATCTCGTGGGAAATTTGATGATGAAATTGAGGGACCAATGTTAATACATTCCTTATGGCCTCCATAATCATGCCTTACCAGGTGCTTTGCTTGATTAAAACTTGATAGAGCCATCCTATGTGATGTGCAATGTATCTATAACACTATGAGAACATCGACCAACCCTATAACATATGAAGGCAGTGAACTGATAAACACAACAACAAAGTGTGTATTTCATGAAACCATACAAACGGATACATTAACCATTTTAGAAAAAACCGAATTGAAACTGACAGTACGAATTTTTGGGACCCAATGTAGAAAGGAAAACTTAATTTATGTAATGCTACACTCAAAACAACAAGTTAGTTGACACTGTAGTACAATTTGACCAATCATTATTCACACGCTTGCTAGTTATATCGAGAAGCCGTACTGATATTGAACTAAAAACATCATTAAGTAATTGTGAATTCTCGGCAGTTCCGTTCTTCATGTTTAATCTGGATGGATCAATGAAGTTGTCTACAAATAAATCTAAACTAACGAAGATCTTAGAAGAGCAACACCCTGCAAAAATTGATGATATTATACAAACTTCTTTGTTTATACCTTTGGTGAACTCAAATATAACAGAGCATCTGAATGCAAAATTCCACTGTGTCGCTGTTCTTGATGGAATGGCAAAGCTGCAATCGTTGAAAAAATCAATGCAGGTTAAAACATGCAATGATCTAGCTTTCGAGTTTAACAATAAAATCAAGGGAACTCTTTTAAAATATGATGAAATTCACTCGGTGTTTGACACATATCTTGAAAATTCTCTTAAATCTGCGATGTAACCTAAACGGACATCTATAGTAACACCCACCGAGTATAAAATAACCGACTCTACAAACATTGCAAATATACAGATGAAATCCCTCCTATCTCATATAAAAACAGAGGATAGCTAATAGCGTATCTTGCAGGAAAAGCTTTGTGTTGTACGCACGCAATATTGAGAGAAGCCTAATCGTAAGCTGGAGGACTGAAACCAAATCGTCTTTCGGAAGTGACGTAAGTGAACTTCAAAGTAGTCATGAAGAAACTGACGTTAAAATAATACTGCACTGCCTTTTTGCCTACCGAAAAGGAGCTACTGCGATTCATATATATTCGCCTGATACGGAGGTATTTCTACTAGCATTGTGATGGTCAAAATCTTTTACATGTCTAAGCATGTTTGTCACTGGTATAGGAAATAATCGAAGAATGATTGACGTTGGCGGAATTTGCACCGCATTAGGACCAGAAAAGATAAAAGAGTTACTAGGTCTGCATGCTCTGTCAGGATATGATGTTATAGGTTCACTTGCAAAGAAGGGAAAATCATCATTTTGGAACGTTTATAAGACCGCAGATAATGACATTCTTGGGAAACTTGGATCCATTGAAGAATTCAGGGATGAAGTTGAAACCTGAAACCTGAAACTATCATTGAAAGATGTATTCATACATCAGGTACGAAGGTTTCAGACATTAGGGAGCTTCGTTGGTTGATGTTCTCCAAGCATAAGACGCAAAGTGAATATCTGCCTCCTACAAAAGCGTCACTATCTCCTTTTATTCGTAGAGCACATTACCAGGTTATGGAATGGCATCTTGCTGACCAGCAGTATCCTAATCTATCAACACTTCCTTGTGCACCTGAAACCATTTTAAAATTAATTCGGTGTTCATATGTAAAAGGGAAATGTGGTGTATACTGTAAATGTAAATCCCAAAACATTTTATGCACTGAGCTTTATATGCGTGGTGGCGATGAAGACATGCGAGAATCATGGCCAACCTTTTGATATCGATGACCTTTCAGATGAAGAGTGTTGAGCTGAAAACATTTTACATACAATACAACATTACAATTAATTCAATAAAAATACTGAAATAAATATTAATTTCTTAACTACTTTTTATTTTTCAACCTAAAAATCTAAAAATCTTTTAAAACCAAAAAATAAAAATTGGTTAATACACTTTTTATCTGGCTATAACAACTGATAACCAGTAGGTTATACCACAAAAACTGTTATAACTTTTTTGTTTAAAATTTTATTTAGAACAAAAAGATTCAGTACAAAATATTGCGAGGGTGGGGCCTATCAACAGTTATAATCGAGAACTTCCGATGATGTCTAGGCCGTCTGCCACAAATTCAGGCAAAGCACCTGGTAAGGTATGATTATGGAGGGCATAAGGAATGTATTAAACTTACTCCCACAATTCCATCATGAAATTTCCCACGGAGTGTATATTTCATCAAGTATGCCCCCCGACTAATACGTGACGTCACTGATTTTATATGATAAGGTAGTAGTTGGTGATCCAGAACCAAGGCCACTATGCAACAAAAACGGACCATTATTTTTAATATCATTAATAATAATGATAATGTCGACATTAGAGATCGCACAAATTTTAAGAAAATAAGGCCTAACAGAAGACAAATTAGGGAAGCCAACATAGTCCTTTCCGGATTGGCCCGCGACCATTCGAGACTATCTATTACAAACATTAACTACATGATGTATGTCACTGCAGCGGCGATTGCAGTGGTAACTGAAGAACCATTAAACTCTAGGGTTTGCTCTTTTAGTCTTTCCGGTCCAGAAACTCGTTGTTTATTTTGTCTGCTCCAACTGTGGTGTTTCTACTAGCTCTGGCTCTTATTTCTAGCAGTTGGTCCTTTGATGGCGGCTTATCCAAGGGCCAGTGGTCAGTTTCTTTTATTAGTTCTACTCATTCTTTCGATGCATTCCCTTCTTCCTCCAGCTGCTTGGTCCAATGTTGCAGTGGTATGCATTTTCTTTTGTGGGTGTTGTTTCATCTATATTTTTTCAGATATCTGAAGGTTTGATTTAGTTGTCGTCCTGTTGAGAGTATTTCTATGTTTTCAAAAAATGCTCTACATTTTTCCTCGTCGTGGTTTCTTTCCGCCTCTCTTTTTTCTTTTAATGCTTCTTAGAGTTTTCATTTATGTTCCACGTCGAGTGTTGTTTGTCTGTAGCCTTCATCTTTTTTAGCTGTTCGTACTTTCTTTTTTTTCCTTTTTTGTCTGGCTCATACCCGTCCCTTTTTAACATTTTTCTTGTTGCAGTTTTTATTTTTGAACCCATTGATGTCCAGTCTAATTCTTCTCCTGTCAGATGTTTTTCTATTTCTTCGCAGTATTTCTTCTGGAAGTCTTCGAGCTATAGCAGAGAGCTATTTCAGTTATTGTGTGGTGTTTTGTTGTTTCCTTTACGTCTTTTCTCTTCTTTTATTTCCATTTTTCCGTATAGGATTTTGACTTCTGCTGCCCTTTTTTCTTTAATGTTCTTGATCCTTTTTCTTATCTTTTTGCCTATTTGTGAGATTGAGCTTTCATTACTCCAAGTTTCAAGACACATTTGACTTTTGCTCCACATGTTTCTTATTAAGTCAAAACTGTGTGCTGGGTTTTTCAGCGCGTTTCCATTTTCGTTAGACTCTGTGTGGAGTAAAGTTTTTCTAATGATGCTTTTATCTTCCTCCGTATGTTCGTCTTTTTCTATATGTGCGTTGAAGTCTCCTAATATTATAATGGACATTTTTTTTTTTTTGAGAGAGAGAGAAAATGGTATCACTGTTGATACCCTTCAAGAAATTCAGTTTTGGCGCGTATACTTGTAAACTAATAGTACGCCACTGACAGTAAATAAAGTAAAGTAAAAATAAAAAATTATTAGGAAATTATTGACCTGTAAGAAAATATGTGTTTATTAACACAAGTTAAGAATATAAGGACCTATCTTGCTCGGGCTTCTGCAGGTATAAGATGTCACTCAGTATTACCCAAAAATTTCTTGCATATGAAATTTATTATCTGCTACATGTTGGACCCACTTGAGTGTCGAGGGTTGAATTGCACTGGTCGATCTTATTTTATGGATACACTTGTTGTAATAGCTGAGCTGCTATTAAATAACTCTGTATTAGTTATTTTCAAATATTAATTCTATTTCAACTTTGTTCTTTTGTTATGACACACCGATTTGCGCGGAATTCTTTGAGCTACAATTTACTTAAGCTTTATCAAATTTAACGGAATTTTACCCGGTATTTTCACGTTTTACATGGAAGCGTTTCAAACGCATATCCGCTCGAAACTCTCAAGAAAAACTCTTTTGCTCACACGTTATGAAAATTAAGAAAAATTCGTTTACGTAAGGCGTCAGAATTTATGAGAGTAACCTATTATAGAGAGAGTAACCATGTAAGCCAAACAATTGCATATGTCGACAATAATCTGCTCGTCAAAAAATTAACAAAATCCTAGTAAACATCAAAGTAGATATTTTTATTGACAAACAAGCAAAAACACGGGTTTCCCAGGCGATTAAACTCATCTAAACGTAAATGTGGATAAATGTGCTTATATTTGAAGATTTATTACACTTGGCGCCATTGCAACAACGTGGTCACTGTCAAGGCAAAGATAAATTATAGTTAGCAGTGACGTACTCAAAAAGAGATTGAAGAGAGAAGTACAATTATCGGTAAAAATTTATATCACCAAACCTAACTTATAAACGTTTCTGGCAAATGGATGGTAGGTTAGTAATTTAAAATCACTTAATATTAACTAGAAAAGGAATCTTAATAAGTCAAAATATACAAAATATGTTTCTAATAATGGAAATTTGAAAAATAGAGCTTAATTCTAGTAGTAGTTGACAGCCTTTGGTTTATCAAATATATTCGCTGATGATTTATTAGGGTTATGAAGATAAAATAAATATATTTTGAAAGACGACGTAAAACAATGATGAGTTAATTTAAAAAATCCACAATATTTTCAATATGCTCTTCTTCACAACTACAACATGATTGTCATATGCCTGAGAAGAAGGTATAAAGTATTTTGGATAATAATGAAAATAAGTTATATAGACAAAGGGGTTAGAATTGTACCTTGAAGTACATCATGAATAATAGTTTGTATCATTCTATATGTTCTTACAACCACGCACTGCGGAGTATAGTAAAGATAGTCTCGGTCTGAACCTGTAATAATTTCATCAGTAGCTTTTATAGTGTGCGAACGGAAATTTTAATGTCGATTTTTTAATTCTAATATTACGTATGTAGTCTAAAACTAAATTCTAGCCTAATAGTCGTGTCAATGAAGCGGAAAAATCATTAAATATTCTAAACCCTCAAAATCAGATTCGATTTTGATGATTTAAAAAAAAAGTTTGTTATATTCAATTATTCAAAATCAGAAACATGAGTGATGGGGCAGATAATTTTTTGAGCCACAAATTTAAAATTTTTTGAAAAATGTTTTTTGAAATTTAAGGTTTTTATATTCAACTCTAGTTTTCGAATAAAAAATATGCCTGGCGGGCGTTAGGGGTTATTGATTATGAATACGTTTAAAAAAAAAAAGATTTTCTGAATTTAAAATAAATAGGTAAGTTCAAAATGGCGGCTAAAATATGAAGGATGGAATTTTTTTCTAAAGCAAGTGTTTTAAAAGGGCAAAAAAATTAAGCATCTATGTGATGTTAACAAAGAAACAGCATTTTTGAAAAGAAAATTAATAAGACAGCGACATTTTGTAAAAATAATGTAAAAACGCACATTACTTCGACCATAATTTCTTTATTTTTTATGATAAAGAAACAAACAAAAAATCATTTAATAATCTGGTAAATATGTTGCGCTCAGAATTTTTTCTTGGAAGTTAAATACATATTAACGTCTCCACTACTATATTTCACCATTTTTGAAAATTCGTCAATAACCCAGAAAATAGTGTTACATTAAAAATGGTTAGTAAATATTTTACCCTTAACCCAGTTATAGACTCGGGACACCCAATATCGTGGTCAAGTTGAGAAATTCAAGCTTCAAGTTGGGAGAAATCGGGAAAAATTTCACCTCACCCCCCCCCCCCCCCGCTCATTAATTTTTATTTTCCAATGAATTTTTTTTATTGTGGTTCGAGTTGGGAAATTCAAGCTTCAAGTTGGATTTTCTTGAGGAAATTCCTGTAATGAGAGTTAGGAATTATTAACTTCCCCCCTAGCAACACCCCTGCTCGCAGATGAATAAAAAATAGTAGAGCATGAGTTTAGCTGTTGAGGATATTGGACCCCTTTGCCCCTCCTGATACCTACGTTACCTACAGCACAATTATTCTCTATTTTATAATTTTTGACTACAAAACATTATTACGACAATTAAGTAATAAATATGTCACCTTAGATAATATATTATTATTCACGCCGTCTTCTTAACATCATAATAACTTGTGAATACTAACGCTTTTTTGTATTGGTCATTCACTGGGGATTCCCGAGGACATCTTTAATGATAATCAGTCGAGACGTAGTACAATATGGTAAGTGATCATTTAAATGTTATAGCTATTGTGTATTATTAGATGTAGTAAAATATAAGGTCCTTACCTGAACAGTACGAGGTATTTTTGCTAATAATTTAATAATAAGATTTCATTGCCGCTGTTTGAACCACCCACACCCGCTGGGTTTTGGTTAGTGCTAAAAATAGGCAGATAGCCAATTTACTATATAGGTACAATTTTTTTAAGTATTATATTATACTGTAATTTGAAAATAATATATTTTCAGTGGGCCTTTTCCACGTTTTTTTTTTATTGAATATTTGAGAAGTTCTCTTAAAAAAAACTCTGTTTTCTTTTTTGCGAAATTTGCTTCTCTACAGAAAAAATTATTATGTTATATGAATTTAAAATTGGCGGCATTATTTCTCCACTAATAACGCATTCGGCGGACGGATCAATCAGTATACTCTAGCACCCTTAGTGGAGGCTACATATGAGCACATTGTACGTATAAGTTTTTGTCTTTTTCTAGCTTTACCGAACTGACAGACATGACAGGATATTCACAGAATTACACTTTTTACTCATTTTCATCTATTAATACCCATTTTATTATATTGAATAAACAATAAGAGTCTATATCAGTGTTCCCTTTAAGTTGAATGAAAGTTTAGGTGCTAATTAATAACTTACCGCTTAGTTTTTAAAAATCATTCACCATTTTACTGTCAATAATAGGAAGATAATCACTTGCTGCCTTCTCAAAACCTTTCTCCATTTTAACGTCTACACAGTACTTACACACACACACACACACACTTTTAAATAATTAATAAGAAGCAAAGTTATAAAGTCAAAATACTAGATACGTACCATCACAACGTAAATAAGAGAACATAACCTATCTTTTATTTTGTTTCCATCAGTGTTGCCAAGTGTCTGTTATTTGTTGAGAGCCGACATATAAAGTGTGTTTCTTCTATTAATTATTATCATTTTGATTATAATAGATGGTATTATTCAACTGAAATTCATTATTTTCAAAAGCGGAGATAAAAAGTAGACATTTCCTCTAACGTTAAACATTCATATACATTAGGCAACATGGAAATAGTCTCATCGGCAGGTTTCTAGAGGAGATGTAAAATTCAGAAATGTCAACAGGTTCGGTTATTGTTCGTATGAAGCCGGAAATGTTTTAATTTTTATTGACGTAATTTGAGCGCGTTTACTTGTTTGAAATATGGGGTAAAGTAGACAAAATTTTTATTTTTAAAATATTATACGATATGACGTGTATATACAATATTTATTAGGTGTTAATAAATGATTTATGGCATAATAAACATCAAGTTCAATTACGTGGGAAAGGCCCATTATACTGTATTAGAAAAAATATCGATATCAAGTTTAAGAAAATGAAGCGAAATGACACTTTTTTTATAAAATTAACTGAATTTTTATACTTTGTTAAGACTTACCATCAACTAGATGAGAAGCTGTTTGATCACCCATTGGCGCAACTAGAGAATTTTTCTGGGGGTGGCCAGGCCCCGTGTTTGAAACGCAAGGTTCAGTGGCGGCTCGTGCATAAGATACTTATTCTGTAGATATATATGTGTACATGGGGCGATTAGAGGAACCCCTTTAGGCAAAAGCGCCGCAGGTGAAAATTTTTTGTCATTCCAAGGTCATTTAATGATCTTTACCTTGACAAAAAAGTCATCGTGCTCTGGCAACGCTGGCCAAAAGGCGAGCCGGCCGCCTTTGGTGTATAGTAACATTTTGAAATTAATGTTACATTGAACTGTCGATACTCGGAGCCACCCCCTGGAATTAAAACAGTTTAAACATAATTACTAATAATTGTGGTCAGAATTTTTGGTAGTTCTGCAGCTCTGCAGCACTTATGAAGAAACCGCCTCTGAATTACCATTATACCTAGATGGGAAAATCCTATTTTAGCTATTTCATCGACACGGCCGTACGCATATGCATAAAACTACTTTTCACTTTCAGTCAAATTATAAAATGAAAAAACTATACAAATATGTAAATATTATTGGTTTCGAATGGTTTTATCGTGATGTTGACACCATACGACGTTTAAAAGTAAAAGATTTAATAATTTAATAATTTTTATTTCCTCTGGGGTGGGCCGTAGCTAGTTTGGGGTGGGCCCGGCCCACCCTGCCCCCCCTCTAGTTGCGCCAATGTGATCACCTAAAATAAAAAAAATACAGTTACTCACATTATAAAAATATTTTACATTTTACTCCGACATTATCAAGTAAGTATAAGCATTACTGTTTATTCTTTGAATAAGAACAATAGATATTAATAAACAACTGTTGCATTATCTCGAGTATAGCGGCAAACACAGTAAAAACCCTTAGAAAACGGCTATTAGTGAAACAATTTTGTAATTTGGTATCCTGATTTCTGTCATTAAAACGACTATTTTTCCAAGTAGCACCAAATCAAAATGGCTTCCGATCTCAAGATGGCGCTGTTGATTTTATGAAAAAAAGTTATTAAGAAAAATTGTTCCGCATTAGGTTTCGAACAAGGGAACAAGAAAGGTCTTATAAGTTTTTTCCAAAATTAAAAATTAAGACTCTACGGGATAAAATATCACAATCAGTTTCTTCTGATATTTTACAAAATATGCAAAGTAATGTTCTATACTTGTCATAATAATTGTCCTTTGACCATAAAGTATTAATCAGAGTTGAATTATAGAATAAATTAAAAGACTAGAAGGCATAATATGTTAAATCTCGGTCCTGTAAGCCAATCGCGTAGACAAAATATACCATTATTAACTGAAAATGAGACAAATATTATACCGGAAAGTAACACGCCTAAGTAACAATTTAAGTTTTATCACAATCCACAAGAGGTTATTAAGTCTATATAATAAAACTGATCGTAAAACTGTTTATACCAGATAACCTCTTAAAAGCTACAATAAACCAGGCATAAAACCAAAAAAGACCTTTTATAAAGGTTATAAATATCTCCCTTAATACTATCAATAACACCAACAGTACTTTAGAACCCAAATCTGCCAGATGTTTTCAAGTCTACCATAAAACCTTTTATAAAATCTTCTTAAAACCGTTAGTACTTGCAATCAAATTTTAAGCCTGCTTTGAGGACATCATAAATAATTGTGTCTTTAATAATTCTTTGTCGAAAACTTGTTCCACTTAAGCTGTTTAAATCAGAAAATGTCGCCAAGTAATAAAATATGTCTGCCTCGATTGAAATATGCTAACGTATTAAAATTTGATATTAATAAATAACCTAGTATCAAAAAATTGTCAACGCAAGTATATAAAAAAACTTTTAAAATAATCACGCGCCTTTCATTTGTCAGCTTATTAATTATTATTTACAAGTAATAAAAAAAATAGTAACCTTAGTTTTAGCTTACTTAGTATGATTTTGGGCTTTTTAGGAGTTTATATGACATACTAACACATTTTAGATAGTTGCAGGCTACATGTGAACAGTAAGAATAAGAACAATATAACTAAACACTGTTGCCCCTACTTTGTTCAAACATGTCTGCCATAGTTAACAGAAAGAAACATGGCTGAAAAATTAATAGAATACCCTGTTAAGAGTTTGTGGCTTTAGGAAATATTTTATTACTATTTTAAAGCCTGTAAGACTTTACCCAGCCTTACTACTCTTCTTTAAAACCCGTAAGATTTGTCTCTGACAATCTCTAACCCAAATGTACTTAGCTTAGATAACATACCTAAAACCCATAATCACAAAATGGCGTTTACTATACGTTATATGCCCCTCTCTCAAAGTAGGGGAACCAAGTGATTTATAAGTGCTTTATAAAAACCAAAAAGTTTTAACGTAGCTTAATAAAGCTACCAAAAAACTATTAGGTTTTAAGGAACCTTTACCAATTATCGTTAAAAGCAAATAGTATTTTTGTAATCATTTTAATTTTACTTAAAAGTTATTAGTTTTATTGTTTGATCATAAAGAGTACTTAAAGCCCATATTATAAAACTCCCATAAAACCTAAAGATTTATAGATGTCTACCACAAAACTTAAAATATTTAAAATCCACTATAAAACTTAATGAGTTTATTGTGGTTTTGAATAATGCAGCAATTAAGTGGCTATAAAACCTCTTAAAGAGCAAAGAGGTTTAACAAATTGCTTTAAAGATAACTTGAAGGCCTTTTTTTAAGTACATATTATCTGCGGATAAATTGGTATGCACAAAAGAAGTAATAAAACCCAATTCGGTTTATTTACCTTCTTAAATCTGTGATAAAACCCGATAAATACTTATTGGCATTTAAATTGTTACTGAGGCGGCTGCCTAATTTACGAGGTCTTCGCTTTGGTCTATCTACTTTTGCCTAAAGTAATTTCGAAATTTGAAGAATATTCAGAAAAAGTTTTTCAGGCGCATATTAAACATAATATTGTCAAATTAAAAGCTAAACGTGACGATATAGTATGGGATGTGTACAGAAAGGACAGTTTAAGAGGTCAAATGAGAGAAACTAGAGAAGCCGGAAGAAGAAGGCAACTCCGTAGTAACAATATACTACCAAACAATTGGTCAGAATTTTTGAAAAACGCAGAAAATAAAATTTTGTTTGTTGTTTTAATATACTGCAATACTTCTGCCCGCACTGAAGTAAATCAGGCACGATAGGAACTGTTTACTTCCAAGAACAGGACAACGTATAACATCCCCCTTCAAGGAGGGTGCTTGCAATAGTTGCAAAAAAGGATGCATTGAAACCAAATGTGGTTGTAAAATAAACCGGCTTGCAATGCATGTTACTTTGCACAAATTGTAAAGGAGAATGCAATTAACTTAAAAAAGGTATGTAAGTCTAACTAAAAAAATCTTTACCTATTTTTATTAAATTATTTTTAGGCTGAAAAATAATGTGTCTTCAGTTTCTCAACAATACGGCTAAACTGGAAGTTGCAACAAAACGTGTAGCATGTCAAAGGTAGTAGTGCATTTATATCTTGATAAACATACCCAAATTTAAAAATTTTATTTTAGAGAATAAAAAAGTTACAGGGCGGCGTATGCCCCCTGTATATTGATTCGTTATAATAAAAGAATATAACAATAGGATACCAGAATCATAAATATGGTAATATAACCGTCATAAATTCGCAACTGCTACGGGATGCGATTTGATTATGGGAATGCAAAGACTATAATCTAATAAACAAGACAAATGAATAAATGTAACAGGATACCCGTCCGACTCATCTTTCTGAGAAAGGAGCTCGAATTCTAAATACCAAGCCGAAGGCGATATCCTGTTTACAAAATATATCATGTTTTTACATAATAAGATAATGAAATCTATAAAATTCTATAATCGATGCAAATCATAAGCATCTCGCGGTTTTCGGTTCGCGCGAGGCGGATGCCCATTAAACGTAAAGGTCACCTTTAGATTTGAATATCGCACAATGTAAAAATGATAATCACGGAGGATTTCGATTTTTCCTCATTTAAAAATTATATTTTAAGGAACAACTTCGATATGCAATCCCAGGTGAAAATTTTCAGAAAATTTAGAAAAGCATCAGTAAAAAATTTAAAACAAATTAAGCCTAAAATTGCCTACTTTTATGATTCACAGTCACTATTGATTTTTCACACATGCTACCGACAGACAATGAACTCTGCAGATATACAGATTTATTGTTTACACAGGAAGTAATTCACATAAAGTATCCCTCATACCCGCAAAATTGGCGCAGCAGATAGTAGCTAATTATCCCTGCAAGACAAGCGATTGCGTAACGGACTAAAATGAACGAAGTTGTGACAAGAACATCAAGTTCTTTCTGAAAACAATAACAAAATAGGGCATTAAAACAGTAATTTGTTGACCAGGAAAAGAATTTACGCCAATGGTATGTCCCAAATTAGTTAAAATGCTGTCGAATCATTAATACGTTGGCTGCCGCAATGTTAAAAAAAAGTCCCACTGGCCACCACAATGTTTTATTTTATTTTTTGAGTTAGGAGGGCGCAAGATGGGAACAACTTTGGATACAAGTAGTTTTAATAAATTTTGACAGACTTTTTTTTATACATTTACAAATTCCCCGACTTTTCCCTGATTTCTCTGACAAAATCAAATCCCCTTACTTTTCCAGGTTTTCCCTGTTTTCCAGAAAGTATATACCCTGTTTGATTATGGTCCGAGACTCCTACGTGGGTATATGCGGCCATTACTATCAATTTGCTGGGACACCACGCTGGGTACATGCGGCAGTCAACATACTAAAAATCAAGAAGTCTGAGTAATTCTCTTGTTATTTACGTATTGGGATTGAAGCCATTGATATAAATTTCTTTATTCAGGAAATACGTAAATTATATTATAACCAGGCACTAGTATTACAATATTTTACACATTTAATCGTGTTTCAATAAGCTATATGAGAAAGATGGTTATCTAGCATTTATCCACTAAAGTAAAGATTCATTTCAAATCAAGTCTGAAATCCAGTTGATGTTCGTTCGGTCAAAGTTTGGCGCCCATACCCGGATTTCTGGTAGAAATTTAGCGACGTTTTTGGATTCTTTACATATTTCAGTGTCGCCGTATGGAATTTTGTTTACCAATTGTGACTTCGCAAAAAATTGGCCACAATCATAGAAAATGAGTAAGGCATATGCAAATTCAATGGTATCTTTCGCGGTATTCCCTTAATGTTTCTTTTTATTATTTTATTAACCATTTATAGACGACGACTGAGAATAATATATTTTTAATATTGCAAAATAAAAAGGGGAATTTTATGACGCACAGACAATGATTATGGTAAAGATAATCAGAGTACGGACATCTTCCTCTTCTTATTTGCAACGTCTTGATGTAAGTTTTCTGAACCAATCAATATCTAGTTTACCACCCTTTCCTCCAAGAGATACCGTTGCCACCTTCAACTAGCAAGGATACGGCCTTAGAGGCGTTCAGGCATAATCCCACGGATGGTAGCTTCGCACCACCGCCCGCTCGAGCGAGTGCGTTAACCAAATGTCCGAATCTGCCGTTCCTCTCGTTCTGAGCAGGCTTAGGGCCGTTACTTTCTGTCAACATTAAACGTGGTTAAACTTTAACCGTCGGCTAAATCATTGAAAGTACAATTGTTTCCATGGTAACTGAATTGGTTTGACCCACCGTTAACGTTTAATCGGGTTTAATCGGGACCGAAAGTAACGGCCCCTACTATCTCAACGAGTCGTCAGTAGGGTAAACCCAGCTCACGTTCCCTATAAGCATGTTAAGTATACGGTCTCTCCAAAGTTTTGAATTGGCTATAATACTAGTAGGGTATCGTACACTTTAGATTTGTGGTGACAACCCAAAGGGCCAAGGAAGCAAGCCAGGATTAAGACAAAGGCATTGCACCATTCATATTTTGGGGGAGGGGGAGTAATTAAGCAGACTTACCCCCTTCGAGATATCTGCTAGATCAACAGCGATAGGACAAGGAGTAATCGTCACCTTTATCATTTTAACCGCGTTCAATGCTACGAAGACTTTTCTGCAGCTACACACGTGTCGATGAATAAGTTGTAGATAAACAAAATATAATAATTTCGTTATTTGTAAGTTATGCAAATTTTTACATTTTAAATATTTCGAAACGATTTTTAAAACACGATCTTTAAATATTCATAGTGGAAGGAAACTACTATAAAATATTTAAATTCGAGATATATAAAAAAACGTTTCGAAATAAATCATCTTTATAGCTCACATGCTGTATTTCGAATAAAAAATTACTATACGCTGTTTTTTCATTATATAATATGTGATGACGTGTTTTGCAATCGTAAACCAGAAAAAGTTAATTTAAAATTTTTATGAAGTAAATAAAAACAGCAATAAGCATCATAACGCCAGCACCAACACTCATAACTTATCCTGGTCCTAATTTTAACTTCGACACTTTTTAACCAACTTTAAAAAAAATTAAAAAGGACCTGTGTAATAAATAATTTCAAAAAACTCTAGTTTTTAGTTAATTAGTTTAGTAAATTAGTATAGAACCAGTAGCTGGAGACATGCAGTATAATAGTATATTGTAGTTATAAAATTATTTACAATTTTTTGTTCTAAAGAGTGTTTAAACGATTTCTTGAAGGAAGCTAGCAAGTAAGAAGAAAATCTTCTTTCTCTCACCACTGACACTTAAATGTCCCTGAAGAATACCATACCCACGGTACACAAAAAAACCAATTAGTCACATAACAATAGCGATAAAATTTGGAATGTTTAAGTTTTGAGACTCATATAAATCCCTAATTATATGTTACATGTAATAATAGGACGGATCTACAATAAACTATATTGCAAATAAATCAGAGAGTTTTTATTATTTAATTTATTTAAGAGCGAAGGAAGCGTCAGAGGTCAAGGATTCTTCAACGACTCGACTGATGTGATTGTTGGGAATGTCCACATCGAGATGTGGAAACCTTGGCGAGGGCAGAAAATATAAAAGGAAATGAAATGAAATAAATTTTTCTATTGGGTTTATTTATAGTAGATAAGGGAAACATGTTTATACAGGGTGAAACAATAAAATTGAGATAATTAAATATTTCAAAATGTTGAAGTGTTCGTGCTCCTCTTTTGTATTTCTGCTTCTACAAATCTTCTTCTTCTAAGTCTTCTGATTCCTCGGTTTATGGTTCTGGTAGAGTAGAATTTTTACCTGAAAACCCTTACTTGATAATTTACCTAAAAAAATATTATGACCATATTTTAAGATTAATCTATTTGATTATTACGGGTGTTATGTTATGTTACTCTATGTAGAATTTTTTCACTTAACAACGGTCTTTGTCACCATTTTTTTCACTTCTTTGCACTGGGAGATTTAATCATCCATATTAATTAAATATTAGCTACATCACTTAATTGTTGTTATGATAGTATGTTCCACTCTATGTAGAATTTTTCAATTAACAACAAGCGATTTTGACCTGAAAAACCTCTCAGTACCTCACTTGATAATTTACCTAAGAAAATATTTGCCCATACTTTAAGAGTAATGCATTTGATTATTATAGATTCAATTTATATTAAATTCGCCTGGGTATTTTTAATAATTACGAAAAACGATTATTGAAAGCTTAACATAAGAAATTTATATGACCATATTTTACGAACAATACGTTATTGATTATTTCGTGTATAATCCAAATCAAATTCTTTTGAATATTTTTATAATGGTTAAAAAATAATTTACTTGAAGGTTTACAGAGGTTTACATGGTCATACTTCAACAATTTATTGCCCTATAAACTTGTCGACGAATGTCGACTCTTCAAGGGTTTGATGGGCATAAACACTTCAATAGTTAAAAATATACTTGGCTGGCAAGGTACTTAGAAATTAAAAGGGTACTTGGCTTTTTTTTGCTTGTGTTGGGTCGTTTGTTTGTTTGCGCTCTTTTCGTTTCTTTATAAAACTCTGTTATTTTCAAATATTAATTCTATTTCAACTTTGTTCTTTTGTTATGACGTTTCGATTTACGCGAAATTTTTTGAGCTACAATTCACCTAAGCTTTATCAAATATGAAGGAGTTTTACCTGGTATTTTGCATTTATAGTGGGTGCGTTTTAATAATAATAATAATAAACTTTATTCAGTTATACCATAAAAATAGTGTAGAACAGGTCAAAATAGCAAGATAAAAATAAATAAATTAGACAAATAAGTATAAACAATTAAATGTATAACACATATTACAATTAAATAATATTACTTTAGATAGAACAATCAAAATGGTGATTAAAGTATTCAGAGATAGAATAAAATGATTGACGACTTAAATATATTTTTAATTTCACTTTGAACTCCTTTGTTAACAAATTTTTATATTGATTTGGTATTTTGTTATAAATCTTGATTAGCTGTGTTTCTTTGTACTTGCGTAAAAGTGGTTTGTGGCTGACGTAGCACTGATGTTGCACAACCCCTGGTGTTGAAAGCGTGGTTGGTTTCATATCTAGTGAATAATTCTTCATAGTTTTGTTTCACAAAGCATGCACATTGGTATATGTATAAGGATGGTAAGGTAAGTATGTTTTTGTCTTTAAAAGTTGCTCTACACGTTTCTCTTTTTTTTAGATGGAAGATACTTCTGATGCAGGATTTTTGTAGCCTAAAAATTCTGGGAGAATCAACAGAGTTGCCCCAGAAAATAATTCCATATGTGATTCTGGAATTTACATAGGAGTAGTATGCGCTGAGTGCTGCTTCTTCATTGAGAGAACTGGACACAATGCGTAGTGCATATGTAAATGAGCTTATCTTTTTGGCAAGGTACTGGACATGTTCTTTCCAATGTAGTTGGGAGTCTATTTCAATGCCTAGGAATTTTGTGTGTTCGGTGGTTGTAAGGATATGATCATTATAAGCTATTGTGAATGGCTCTTTTTTCCTTAAACTAAACTTCATAAGGTGAGTTTTTTCAATATTATTTTTTAAGTTGTTGCATGTATACCAATTTTCTGTTTTGTCGATCGTGCTGATAATTTCTCCTTTTAGTTCTTCTTCAGATTTTGCTCGTATTATAAGTGAATTATCATCAGCAAATAGGTTTACTATATGGTTTACAATATCAGGCAAGTCATTTGTGTACAGTAAAAATAAAATTGGGCCTAAAATGGAGCCTTGCGGCACCCCCTTCTCTGGTGTTTTCCAATTTGAAATAATCTCCTCTCCTTCATCTATTGTCATTACACACTGTTTTCTATTTTTTAGATATGATTTGAGAATATCATGTACATTTCCTCTGAAACCCATTATTTCCAATTTTTCCAATAGTATGACGTGGTCGACACTGTCAAAGGCCTTTGACAGGTCCATAAACAGAGAAACAACTTTTTCTTTAAAGCTAACAGCCTCCAGTATTTCACATATAGCAATATATACTGCTCTTATAGTTGACCTTCCTTTAATATATGCACTCTGCATGTTCGTTATTATTTTATTTTTTTCTGTAAAATCCAGTATTCTGTTTAGTAATGCCTTTTCAAAAATTTTTGCTATTATTGATATAAGGGCTATGGGTCTATAGTTAGAGATTTCTGTTTTACTACCTTTTTTATATATTGGTTTAATTATAGTTTTTTTTAATTCATCAGGGAATATTCCTTTTTGAAAGCATAAGTTAATTATATAGGAGAGTGGTTTTGAAAGTTCTTCAGCACAATGTTTAATAAGTTTTGTTGGTATTTCATCAGCTCCGACAGCAGCGGTGTCTTTTAGGGCATGTATTATATTAAAGATCTCCGTAGGCGTTGTTTCATATAGGAACATTGTATGGTCATTTTTACAGACATGGTCAAAAGTTTTTGGAGCATTCATATTGATATTGTCGCATATATTAATGAAATAATTATTTATTTCATCCAAAATTTCTTTTTTGCTTTTGTTCTCATCCCCTTCTAGGTTTCCAATCTCAAATTTTGTATCCATCTCCTTACCAGTCATTTCTTTTACTAGGTCCCAGGTTGCTTTAACTTTATTGTTTGCATTTAGAATGTAGTTTGAGTGTGATGTTTTCTTTGTTTCATTAATTAACTTCTTAAAATCTCTGCAATAATGTCTATAATATTCTTTTGTTACATTTCCCTTTAGCATTTCATCATAAAGTTGTCTTTTAATTTTGCTCTTTGTTCTTATTTCCTCATTTATCCAGGTTCCATTTTCTTGAATATGGCAGTTATGCATTTTTTTGGGATATATATCTTCCAGAGTTTCTTTTACTATATTTAAAAATATGTCTGTACTAGTATTTGGGTCCTGTTCAATCACTAATTGGTGCCAATCAACTGTCCCAATTTGCTTTTTAAATATGTCTTTTTTGTCATCAGTAATAAGTCTTCTCATTAGTTTCGTCTTCTTGTCTTTTTGAGTGTAGTTCAGAGGCATGATAATTTGTATTCCAAAGTGATCACTAAGTCCATTTTCGTCAATAATAGTTTCATATTCTGAGATGTTTACAAATATATTGTCAATCGTTTTTCTAGATATTCGTGTCGGTTTGTCTATAGTAGGTGTTAAGTTAAATGATGTTATTAAATCAATGAAAGATTTTACATTTTAGGCACACATCCGTTCGCTTCGAAGGCACAACCGACTGTCCCTACCATTCTAACGAATATTAGTCAGTTTTCAGTAAAATCACCAAAAAATTACGAGAATCGATAATTACCTAAGTTTATCTTCAGCATATCCGTGTTCGAAGGGATTAAATTCTGGTAATTTTGCTGTTTTACCAAGGCTGTCAATCAGCTTAATTTAAGGAGAGCCCCGGCGCCGGCAGCTCCATTCTGGGATCCCTTACATCGTGATTTTTTTCTTACATGCAGATAAACTAAAGATATTCGAATGATTGAAGAAATTGTGTATGCAATATATTACACATTTTATATTCTTGCCTAAAAAACCAAAGGAGATTTCTTTAAATAACGGTGTTAACAACACCGTGAAAAATCCCATTGAATAGAAAGAAAATATGGTTGGAAATTGCGATAAGCTCGATAAAAATGTATCCAGAGTGCGTAATTTTTTTTTTCACTGTAGACAGCAATAAAACCATTGTGTCGACGACACAAAACAAACAAAAACCTGTTCGTCATTTTATTAAAACAATAAAATAATATGTTTTATATTTATTTGCAATCAAATTTAATATAACAACAAATCGTTAAAAGCCAAAACCTGATCCGATCTCGACGGGCTACCATATTACACAATTATTATTATATTTATAAAATCTTACGAGTGCATATAATTAGCATTAGTATGATAATTAATCCATATATTTTTATTGCTAACAATTTAATGTTTTCTTTGAATTATATAAACAACGAAATATAAATACCGAATTAATTAAGGTGACGAAGATCTTGATCAAAAAGCATAAATTCGAGGAATCAGCGTTGGGATATTTGATTAAAAAACTACTTAGAAATAAAGTCGCCTACAAGGTCCTACGTTTAACTCCGCTCTACTCCGGCCGCCTTACTTGTACTGACGAGGACTAATAAAATCGAAACAGTTATACCAATAACCTACTTCAATGCGTAGTTATAATGTTATATTTAGCATATTATTACTACGCTTAGGGTCAAGTTGGCGTATAGTAAATATTTTCTTCTACGCCAAATCAAAGTTCAGGAAATAATATACGTCGAGTAAGGGTTGGGCAGACAACATTTACATCGTTATGAATATCTACTGTAAACAAATGAATAAAATAATTTTTAATACATAAATTAATTAATTAACACGCTGCTCATAGTAATTCTGGGTATATTTTTCCATAACTAATTTTAGAAGTTCTCCAAATAAATTCAAACACGTGCTAGCTACTATTGAGTAAAGGTTATCTAATCTAAAAGAAGGCGATGAAAGACATGCAGTTAATGATTTGTATTTGGATGCGAAATTCAACTGAATTTCTATCCAGCTACTTATTGCATAGGGGACAATTCGTTCAGTACCAATGTTTTCAATCTGTTACCTTCACATCGTCCTCTGAGGTTCCACAGGGATCTGTTTTGGGTCTCTTATTTTTTATTATCTTTATTAATGACACCAACCTGGAGCTGTGTGTCACTATTATACGCTGATGATGTAAACATATTTTAAAACATAAATACAATCTGTGATTGCGATATGCTTGAATTCGACCTTATCAAACTTGAAAATTGGTTCCCTAATAAATAAATTACCACTGAATATAGCAAAGTGTACTGAGTTCGACTATAAACTAGACAACGCAGCCTTAACTTGCTTAACAGCAATAAAAAAAAGGCCCTGGGATTATTTTTGACAGTGAGATTATCTTTATTGAACAAAGAAAATCATTAATTTCTTCCTCACATTGGTCTTGCGGTTTCGAAAAAAAAAGTGACCAATGGAACGTGCAGAACGTCGAATTCTACCCCAAAAAAACCTATAATATTTTTGCTTTAACACCCGCCAAGTTACAACAACGTTGATTTTGAAGCAAAAAACACTGATTTTTCAAAGGTTTTAAGCAAATTACTCAAAGAGGATCATTTTCGAAAAAGTTTGTCATAACAAAAAAGTTAGCTTATGAAATAACAAAAATAATCCATCTGGCGGATCCGGGGGGGGGGCACCAGGGGCAATTGCCCCCCTCCCCCTCCCCGAGGGTCCCGAGAAGAATAAGATCTAATATTATTTATTATTGAATATTGAAAATGTCGATATAATTATTGATCGTTCCGCGGTAGTTGATATTTAATTACATCACAACCACATTTACACAAACCAAAACCCATGTTTGTTTTCATATGAACAACCACTTTTTTATCTTATCCTTGTTGATTGTTAGCCAAAATAAATAACTGAATTTAAAAACTGAAATACATCTGCCAATTCTCTACATTACAAGAAAATTGTTAGTTTTACATAAAATGTTAGTGCCCCCCAGTCACCTTTCTGGATCCGCCGTTGTAATCCATGAAATAAAAATTTGTTTAGTGTCATCGTTGCCGAAATACAAATAATTTTAGGTGCATTCGAATGTAACTCTGAAAAGGTCACGCCCTTCAAACAGTCATAACTCTGGTTTAAAAAAACCTTTTAACATGTTCCTTGAACAAAGCTTATTACAGTATCTTAAAATTTTCTTTAGGCAAATTTTGATATCTGCAAAATCAAAAATGATACAAGGGAAATAAAGACAAAATTTTGATTTTTTTTACACAAAAAAGTGCCCGTTTGTTTGGTTCCAGTAAATTCCAAATTGAAAAAAAAATCCAAATCGTGTTTTTACTATTATATATACTCTAAATTTTTTTTGACCCGATGGATGCATTATCTAAAAGATTTTACTACTGAACGTATTTTGAAAATTTTTGAAAAAATGAATTTTCTTGGCTTTAAGGTTAAATAACTTAGCAGGGAAGCATCTCAGCTGAATGTTACTAGAGACAAACAATTATGGCAACAAATTAAGGAAAATGTTGCTTTTTTTATATTACTTACACATCCAGAGGAAGTTATAGTAACGACAAAAAATTTTTTTAAAATTTTTATTGCTCAAATAGGCATAGAATATCATGAAACGTCGAGATTTTAAGTTTGAGCAAAAAAAAATTTCTGTCTGTCTGTCGGTCTGTAACTTTTTTTGTGCGCACGATTACTCTGGAACCGTTTAAGATTGATTGACTTGAACTTTGGTACACATATGTATTTTAACGAGATCTGAACTATATTATATTTTCATCTTATTCTGTTGAAGAGTTGGGGGGTAAATTGGGGTAAATAGGGATAAATAGTTAAATCAAGCAGGTAAGAGTACATAAAATTGATATTTAATATATTATTATATAAAAGAAGTTAAGGTCTCAAAAAATATTTTAGCATTAGTCACCCCCATTACTATCCCCACCCCATTATTAAAGGGGGTCAAAAAAAATTGTAATTTAGCGTGTATACAAGAACCTAAGGCCTCAAATTTTTTTTACTTCATCCACCCCCACCACCAACCTTCTACCACCACCCCCACCCCCACTACCGATGTGGCAGATCGTTTTATAGGTTTATGGGGTAGACGATTTCAAATATTATGCTGTTAAAGTTGCCTCGAGTAGTATGGATGCGCAGTGGCTTTCCTCGATTACTATGGGTGCGCAGTAGGTTTCCCCGAGTATTATGGATGCGCAGTGGATTTTATCGAGTGCTATAGATGCGCAGTGGGTTACCTTGAGTAGTATGAATGCGTAGGTTTCCTTGAAGAAAATGCTTGAGGTAGAGGCTTTACTTCTATCATGTAGTCTACGGCACACAACGATTTTTTATATCTTTGCCATGCCATTTTCTGCATATTACTTCCACATCCAGCTTCCAACATAACATTTTTTTTTAATTTTCATTGTTTAAATAGGCTTAGAATGTCATGAAACGTCAATATTTTAAGATTGAGCAAAATAAATTTGTCTGTCGCGTCGGTCTCTCTGTTAGTCTTGTGTCTTTTTGGTGCTCTCGATTACTCTGGAATCGTTTAAGATACTGACATAAAATACGGCACACATATGTATTTTAACGAGATCTGGAACTAGATTATATTTTGATCTTATTCCGTTGCAGAGTTGAAGGGTAAATTGGGGTAAATGGAGGTAAATAGGTAAATCAAGCAAGTAAGAGTCCATGTAATTGGTATTTAGTAAATATAGGAGGAGAAGGTCTCAAAAAAAAATTTGGCATTGGCCACCCCCATTACCACCCCCACCCCATTATTAAAGTGTGATTTAGTGTGTGTACAAGAGCCAAAGTCATCAAGAATTTTTTTAACTTCATTCACCCCCACCGCCGATTACCGATGTGGCATATAATTTGATGGGTTTTTGGGGTATATGATTTCAAATATTATACTATTAAAGTTCCATAAACAATGATTTCCATATAGTGGAGTGCAAATATAGTATTTTCGTTGTAAGAGACTTGGATGTGGGAGTAGTGATTCCTTGGGCAGCGGTTTCTTTGATAAAGATAATAGCTAAGGAGATAGAAGTGTTTCAAGTTAACTCTTAACTTTTTTTTTAATTGATGCATTCAAGATGAATATAGAAAAACTAACAACCTCTGTACTGTTTTGGCCTACTTAACTTTAAAGAAGATTAAGAGATCTTCAAAATGCCTTTTTAGGATGAATTTGATGACCGAAATAAGGAGCGAGCCTTGTTTTAGCAAATACTTTCATAAATAATTGCAAAAATTCTACATCGACCACATAGTGTGTGGCCAGTATATTTCAGTACCAGCGTTGTTTATTTCCCATGACAAAATGTGCGACAACATAAATTTAAACTAAATTTGTTTAAACAACATTTAGGATCAATAAATTAATTATCTTACTTTCAATCGTAGAAAACAAGTGGCCTTTTGCCCCGAAATTAAACGTCGCAGCCGACCTTCTTAATTATAATTAATAACAATTCTAGTAGTAAAGTCAACTTGCAAATAAATAACAAAACCGCTTAAGAAACTAAGGTGTTGATTCGACGTTATAAATATTGAAATTTTTGCACACCGCTTGAAAGCGGTTTATGAAATATTATTATTATTGCGAATTAATTTCCTTAATTTATTACAGGTTGTTTTGTTTTCCACGACCACGCGGAGAGCAGAATAAATCTAGTTTAGAGTATTTTTTGTCGATTATTCGCGGTAATGGATAACTAGTTTTCAAGTAAACAAATAAATCAAGTACTTTATGAATTGTTTACGACCTGCGAGTTGTTAGTTGTTGAAAATTCAGAAATAAAATGTCGTCATCATAGAATAACTTGATTTTGAGAAAAAACAAGCCGATTTAGATTTTGAATGAGATATTCTAAACCACTGTTGACTGAGAAGCAGAATACAACAACTTAAAAAAGAAGAAAGGAAAAAAATAATAAAGAATAAAAAAAGGAGAGAAAGAATAAATGAAAATAAAAAAACACATTAATAACACACAGTAGTATACAAAAATTCAGATATCACAAAAAGAGCCACTAACAACAAAAGAAAAGAGAAGAAAAGAAAAGAAAGATAAGACAAACAAAAATAACAAAAGAGCCATAACACCAAAACAAACAGCACATATGCACCACAAACCACACTACATTGCACCAAACATGATGTAACTACAACCCACAAACTAGGATAGCATACGCAACATACACTCAAAGAAAATGATAGGTGAATTCAACCAAAAAGAGCATATGAAATAGCGCCTATCTAGTTTCATAGTTAAATCAATCAGAAAAGAATAGTCATACAACAACTTTATTTGTTTTCGTAAACAAATTGTAGTTTAATAACCACATCTTCTTGCAGAATAACAAATTAAATAGTACAATGACATTTTTTTATGTTCACTAATCATTTTCAATTTGGTCTACAATTAAATAGTACAACGACTTTGTTTTTTATTCACCAACTAATTTTTAGGTTGATCTACCACTTTATTGTATGATGAAGTTTTTTTTGGTTAGCCAAAATCTCAGTATTGAGACATCAGACCGCCAAAACCAAATATTAGAGATCGTTTATAAGATCCATCCAAATATATCGATGATCCCTGGGAGAATTTGAACATTGCAATCATGTTATTAATTTTCTACAAATTCATAAGAGTATAAGATAATGCATGATTGATTATTGTCAGTGATTTGTATGTGGCGTCATCTAGGAATAATTTCTGTAATAGACTACGTGGTAAGTAAGCAAATTTTATGGTAATTCCCTTTTAGAACTTCTAGAAGACAACAATAATATTGGTTTGTCTACAAAATACAATAATACAGCGAACTAATACTGGGTTAGAATTACAATTCGATAATACTTAAAAATAAAGTCTACTATTTATCTAGTTTCATTTGACAAAATTCAATAAATTATTAGTAAGATGAATAAATTATAGTCTTATGCACCTATTTTTTAATTAATGTTTATTTTGTTGTGTGACAATCACCTTTTGTTTAAAAATACTGTTAAATATACTTCAATTTAACAAAATGAACAATATATATACTATTTTTTGATTGATTGATTTAACCCATACTATTTGCAAACAAAAGCGCTGATGCGACGTCTTAATTCATCAAAGTGGATGGCAGAACGCTGTTATGTTTATGTAAACAGAACTGCGGGTTAACTCTACAATAGTATTGGTTTATCTGTCAACTATAATAGTAGAGCAAACTGCTACTGGGATTACAATTACAATTCGACAATAGTTAAAAATAAAATATACTATTATCTAGTTTAATTTCACAGAATCCAACAAAATAATAGTCAGACGAAAAAAATAATAGTCTTATTCATCTATTTTTTAAGTTAATGTTTGTTTTGTTGTACGACAACTTTTAATGAATTAAAATAACAATCACCTTTTGTTTAAAAATACCATCAATATAATTTAGTTTAACAAAATTAACGATATTGTTAGTTAATCATTTTTTTTTGTTGAATTTACCCATACTATTTCTTTGAGTGTACTAACCCTAAACCATTTAACGTAATTAAACACAAAACAGCCAGCCACAGAGTAAAGCCATGTATAGTTGGCATAATATACAGTGCGTGTAATTGCGGACTGGGCACGTACTTCCACGTAGCGCGAGAGATATGACAACCCAGGTAACAGAAAACTCGCCCATCGGCGGCATAGATTAAAGAGACGGCGCTAGACCATACTAAAGCATCCCCATTCTCAGTTATTTCATTTCAGCCAGCTGGCACACGCGATGGTGCAATTCTTACTCCCTATGTCCAGCCCGCCACTACACCCACTGTATATAAGATATTTCCTCTTAGTAAATATCAAAAGCGCCGGGTATGCCGACAAAGGAATTAGCCGGCGCGTACAAAGGATTTTACGTTTTGCGTCTCACCAGTCGATCTACTAATGCGACTTCGACTATTATACCACATATCATACACAACCCAAACATGATGTAACTACAACCCACAAACCTGGATAGCATACGCAACATACTAAACCATTTAACATAATTAAACACAAAGCAGCCAGCCATATGTACTACATACACAACCCAAGGCAGGCACCTACGGGTGGAGGTGGAGAACCTATGCCTCAGCAAGAAACTATTACGGTCAACTTCAGTCTTTAGAATCTTTAGAGTTTTTTTTCTTTAGTATCTTGATTTTTTTATAACTCTTGAAGTTTTTAAGATATTCACGAGAAATTGACAATGTTCCAATTTCCTTTTCTGTTGCTACGTTATTTCTTTCACATCCACGTCGTGGATAGAATGTCATGAAGTGCCGAGAATTTAATTCTGAGCAAAAAAAAAATGCCTGTCTGCCTGCCGTTCTGTCTGTAACTTTTTGTTTTCGATTACTCTGAAACGGTTTATGATATTGACTTGAAACTTGGTACACCTATGTTTTATAAAGAGATCTGGAACTAGATGATTAAATTTTGATCTTATTCCGTTGAGGGGTAGGAGGTAGATAGGTAAAGCATGCAAAAGACAATAAAATTGGGATTTAGTCTATGTAGCTCAAATTTTTTTGACATCAGCCATCTCCACGCCATTACTAAAGAGGAAAAAAATAAAATTGTTCTTTAATGTGTGTACACTCAAAGAAATAGTATGGGTAAATTCAACAAAAAAAAATGGTTAACTAACAATATCGTTAATTTTGTTAAACCAAACTATATTGATGGTATTTTTAAACAAGAGGTGATTGTTATTTTAATTAATGAAAAGTTGTCGTACAACAAAACAAACATTAACTTAAAAAATAGATGAATAAGACTATTATTTTGTTCGTCTGACTATTATTTTGTTGAATTCTGTCAAATTAAACTAGATAATAGTATATTTTATTTTTAACTATTATCGAATTGTAATTCTAACCCAGTATTAGTTCGCTGTATTATTGTACTTGGTAGACAAACCAATATTATTGTCGTCTTCTAGAAGTTCTAAAAGAATTACCAAAAATTTGCTTGCTTACCACGTAGTCTATTACAGAAATTATTCCCAGATGACGCCACATACAAATCACTGATCTTTTACTCTTATGAATTTATAGAAAATTAATAACATGATTGCAATGTTCAAATTCTCTCAGGGATTATCGATATATTTGGATGGATCTTATAAACGATCTCTAATCTTTGGTTTGGGTGGTCTGATGTCTCAATACTGAGATTTTGGTTAACCAAAAAAAACTTCATCATACAATAAAGTGTAGATCAACCTAAAAATTAGTTGGTGAACAAAAAACAAATAGTCGTTGTACTATTTAATTGTAGACCAAATTGAAAATGGTCAGTGAACATAAAAAAATGTCATTGTACTATTTAATGTGTTACAAGAAGATATGATTATTAAACAATTATTTGTTTACGAAAACAAATAAAGTTGTATGACTATTCTTTTCTGATTGATTTAACTATGAAACTAGATAGGCGATTTCATATGCTCTTTTTGGTTGAATTTACCTATCATTTTCTTTGAGTGTACTTACAGGAACCAAAGGTTTTAAACATTTTTTTAGCTTCAGCCACTCCCATCCCATTACTAAAGGGGGTAAAAAATGGGAATTATTGTATCTACGAGAAGCAAAGGTTTTAAATTTTTTTGTCATCGAACACCACCACGGCAATGCCCCCCTATTCATCATCAAATTACCCTCTTTGATGGGATGTGACAGTACTGATTCCTTAAGCAGCAGTTTTAAAGAGAATGTCCTATGCTAAACCGCCAATAAATTCATCAACTAATGGCCCATTTGCATCCGTTGATTTTTAGAATCGGCGCCTTATAACGGCGCATTTGAATGTGTAAATAATTTTACAACTAATAAATTATCTGGTGTGCCACGTTTTACTATATTCATATTAAATTATCTAATTAATTATTTCTAGTTTGAGATTCTGGAAAAGTTATATGATTCATGGTGGCGCGATGTAAAAAATCTTTCCTTGGTCAAATATCGTAAACAAATTGACAGGAATGTGTAATAAATTTCAAATTCGCGCGCTTGGAATGCTAAAAATTTACGATGGGCTTAAAGAGGTTATGCTAAAAATGTAGAAGTTGAATTATTTTGTTAAAATACAGGAGCTATAAGTGACATAAGGAGCAGAGAAATAATTCAAGCCAGATAAACGAGGAAAGGTTTCACGTTCAATATTTGTCTACGTCTTTTACAATTTCTAATATGGAGGATATTTACACTGACAATGCACTAAAACTGTTCCTCCCAAAGATTTATTAAAGAAAATTACATGCCTATTGCCTATGTACCTTTGTTTCGTAGACTACTGTAAGGCTTTTGACGTGGACAAGGGGCAATTACTTCCACATCCAGTGGAAGTATATTAACGACAAAAACATTTTTGAAAATTTTTATTTTTTAGAATGTCATGAAATGTTGAGATTTTAAATTTGAGTAGAAAAAAAATTTCTATCTGTCTGTCGGTCTGTAACTTTTTTGTGCGCACGTTTACTCTGGAACCGTTTAAGATATTGATTTGAAATTTGGTACACGTATGTACTTTAACGGGATCTGGAACTAGATTATATTTTCGTCTTATTCCGTTGAAGGGTTGGGGGGTAAATTGGGGGTAAATAGGTAAATCAAGCAGGTAAGAGTCCATAAAATTGGTATTTGGTATATATATAAAAGAAGTTAAGGCCTCAAAAATATTTTGGCATTAGCCACCCCCATTACTACCCCCACCCCATTATTAAAGGGGATGAAAAAAATAAAATTGTATACAAGAGCCTAAGGCCTCAAAAATTTTTTTCTACTTAATCCACCGCCAAAAACTGGTATTTAGTAAATATGAAAGGAGATAAAGTCTCAAATTTTTGGCATTAGCCACACATATTATCACCCCTACCCCATTATTAGAGGGGGTGAAAAAATATTGTGATTTAGTGTATGTACCAGAACCAGTCATCAAGAATTTTTTTCACTTCATTCACCCTCACCACCATCCCTACTACTGATGGGGCATATCATTTGATGGGTTTTTGGGGTACATGATTTCAAATATTATTCTATTAAAGTTCCATAAACAATTATGTCCACATTGCGAAGTGCAAACATAGTGTTTTCGTTGTCAGAGACTTGAATAGGAAGTCTGGATGTGGAAGTAGTGATTCCTTAGGCAGCGGTTTTTTGTAATACCACGAGGTGTAACAACATTGCCCCATATTCAGTCAGGATTTTCTTTTCATAGTAAATTTACCGTCGTTGCGTGTAAAATTACACCCAGTTTACCCACAAAAGAGTGTAAAATTTCTCTTTACCTTATATTTGGGGTAAATCCATGTAAATGGAATTTTGCACTCTTTTTGCGGGTAAAGTTACATTAAAATATAACACGCAACGATGGCAAATTTACCCTAATTTTGTACGTTTACATAGTATTAATAAATGGGTACATTATATCAATAAACAAATTCATAAATTCTCAGCCAATAAACTTTAATTCATTGATATTACGAACATATTTTTTCGGTGTGCTTCTAAATTTTGTATATAAAATTATTTCGCATTTTCGAGAATTTCTGTCATAACTCTTAAGCCATTATAATATCTTTAAACCATTTTGTAATGCAGTTTACTTCTCTTCTTCTTCTTATTCACAACGTGATGGCAGACGTTTAGTGAGTTTATTCTAGTCGGCCTCCCTTCGCGCATATCATAAACTATTAAATTAAACATTAAAAACATATTATAAATAGTCCCTTATTTACAAAATAAATTTTGGACTGGAGACAAAGTTCTGATTCAACTTTGTCAAACGAATCATGCTTAAAAATAGTCAAATTCTATAGAAATATTAAAATCGGGTTCCTTTCTTAACCCATCATCGAGGTTTCCATAAAAGCAAACTTCTCAAAAGTGCTCTCCATAAAATTGCAATAAATAAAGCTGACAAAAATTTCTCTGTATCAACGTAAACAGAAGCACTTATTTCGAGGAAAATGAAATACCTATGTAATCGATTACCTTCCAGTCAGTATCCATTGAACTCTATGTAATACCTGAGTGGTAATCGCGGGTCCCAGAAGGCCGCGACACGACCTTGTCGGGAATCTGGCGCCGCAGAGACGACACTAAGAAAATATTTGGATGTTTCTGACAGTGTCGCACCATCCAAGCCTCGCTTTGGCTAGTACTGAAACTTACCATTTAAAAAAATTACCGCTTTTTTAACATGGACGGAGTAAGAAAAATTGGCCCGAACTTTTCGAATAACTGATAAACAATATCTAATCGAGATATCAAATATACGGTATTTCTCATAATGCTGATGATTGCTTTGAAGCTGACATACAAGCATTAATACGAATTCAATTTTTACGACACTTACTAATTTTTCTTCTTGTTAAAAGTGAAAATTTTTCCATTAAATGCATAAGTTATCGTATATTTTATCTTAAAACTTTAAAATCATCGTTCTTTCTCCTTTAAAACATAGCTCATGTTACAAACGACTGCAATATGTATTTTGTATACAGGGTGTCCCAAAAGTATGGATACGCCTGAATAACTTCTCACTATAGCCAGATATGAGGAGAATAACCTTTATAAAAGTGGTTGAGGTCATCGGGGTGCACCACTTGGTGACCTTGTATTTGACTTTGAGACAATTTTCAGTCATTTGAAGATCAACTTTTGTTTTTTAAATACGAACTCCTATTTTTCACCCCGGATCCTGAAAGATCGAAAAATTTTGCATTGGAGTTTTAAGGGGTCAAATTGACCCCTCAAGGTCATCTAAAGGTCAAATGTCTCTCGAAATTTTCAGGCTAGTATTTCGTCATGATAGCAAGATATAAAGAAAATGACCTCTATAAAAGTTGTTGAGGTCATCAGGGGCACCACTTGGTGACCTTGGATTTGACTTCGAAGGGTTTTCAAGATCATTCGAAGGTCCACTTCGTTTATAAAATGTAAACCCCATAGTCGCCAAAGTCGATCATGAAATGACCTCGATTTGACCATAAAATGTATCTACAAGGTCATCACTATCATCATTGCCTACCTTCAGTCACCAGACTCTAGGGTCAATTTGACCCATTACAATTCTAATACAAAAGTCGCCCTTTCAGAATCCGGGGTCAAAAATAGGAGTTTCTATTTAAAAAACGAAAGTGGACATACAACTGACCTTGAAAAAAAAACAATCAAGGTCAACTCCCCCAAGGTGGACAGCTTGGGGAGTTTGACTTTGACTCTTGGTACATGACAAGATTTATAAAACCACGACATGCAACAGAAATTTTCAGGCTCCAACTAGGGGCTGATCTCCATTACAATCGAAACAGCAATAGCCTTGACATGGAAACAGTTAGTGGGTATGCTTTTAGAGGGCAGAATATTTACTAGTGAAATATTTTTGACGAACTTCTCTATACGCTTCCTTAAATATATAAGGAATAAAAAACCGTAACCTGCAGCCAACAGCTATTCTCCAGATTATTCCCCCACCGAGCGCTGAATTACGAATTAAAAGCCTGGGCCTGTGAGGCATTAGTCTCTCTAAAGAATAGCTGTTGCAGTTTGGTTTTTTATTCCCTACATATTTAAGGAAACGTATAGACAAAAATATTTCACTAGTAAATATTCTGCCCTCTAAAAGCATACCTACTAACTGTGCCCATGTCAGGACTATTGCTGTTTCGATTGTAGTGGAGATCAGCCGCTAGATGGAGCCTGCCATTTTTGTTGCATGTCGTGGTTTTATAAATCTCGTCACGTACCAAGAGTGAACAAGGGCCTCGTTGCACTGACGAGAACCAATAGCTCGAAACTGCAGTCTGCAAATGGTGTGGAGTAGCTGGCGCCTGGCACGAGAGCTCCTTTGAATAGGAATAAGTCGAATTTAGAAAATTTATTATAATTTCTTCAGTTGTCTGTCCCTAGTAAAATAGTGTCACATCTTGCATAAATGTCTACGCCACTGTCCACTTGTTTACCACTTTAGGTCGTGGAATGTAGCGTCTATTATGAAATATTGCTACCAAGTTTTTCGCCTCCGGCCGTTGAACGTTTCTACATTTCAGGAAAAACCCCTTGCATGAGATCTATTAGTGAGTTTGGATAGTTTTTACGAGAAATTCCTGATACTAGTCACTCTAGTCAGTCAGGTGGTGACAAGTGATGTACATCTCGCATTCTTAAGCTGTTACGCATAGTGTTAAAACCATAATAAGTGTGGATGTGGAGGATGTGGTTAATTTGCATATTGTAATTAAAAAAATCGATTATTAGTGTTTTTATTACTGTTTTATATATCTTTAACTGTCTGCATTTGCATTTATTTAAACAGTTCTCGGTGGTACCTTTCGCTTGGTACTTACAGTGCATCCGTAAACTAAACATATTCGATTTTTTTACTCATTAACATGATAGCCAATGAATGTAAATTTTTTGAGATCACTGCACCAATCAAATGTTACTATCAGTAGTGAAACAACTAGATCGTATTTTTACAGTACGAGCATGCAGTTTCATCACTGTAAAACACAACTAAAATTAAATTAAATAAAAATGCCTACCAAGCAGGCAAATCAATTATTTCATATTAAACACACATGTACTTACGTACGGTAATCCATCACAAAGTAACAACACGTTAATAATTCGGAAAATCAAAACTACCCAAGTAACAATTTAAATGCTATGTGGACTTGAATAAGTTTTGTAATAGCTTTATTGAGGATGTAAGTTTGCTAAATGGCTTTATAGCGGTAGTAGAGCAGACCAACAACTCCTTCAGCCTAAGTAGTTTTATTAAGAGTTGTAACAACCTCCTGGAGGCTGGGTTTCAATACCATTTAGCATTTGTTTTAAATCGAGTCTATTGGCACTTGTAAAGGTTTTATGGTGGTGGTCAGCACTACCATGATAAAAAAATTTGGCCTCGGAAACCAATTTACCTCAGAGACAACGTTCATAAAACCAGTATGCCTAAGAGTTTTAAAGGGGCACCTGAATATACTAATAATAAAACTGCTATAAAGCTGAATTGGCTTGTATAACGCCAAATGTAACATAAGAACCTTTTAATCTTGACAAATTCATTCATAAAACCGCAAATGTTGCAGTCTGACAGGTGGATAGATCGATTTTACTTATTTTAGGTTAATTTTTAATTACTTTTGTGTGAAGTACCTCAAGCAATTAAATATGGAGATGTATTTTTCACAAACGTGGATGAAAATAAAAAAAGTGGTTACTTTAAACAATTAGAGCCACACCACACATTTGACTAATCAAAATAATCAAATAAATGTGAGAGGTTATATTCTTCTTCTTATTTATATCTGTTTGCTCTTTTATTCACATTCCAGTGCAATTCACTGCATCTGGGTATAACGGCATATAGTCGACCCTTTCAGAGTAATCACAGCACAGCTGAGGTGAGGAAAAAGTCATTAACAAGTGTGAGGATATATGTAAATAAACGCCAAAAAAGTCAAATATCTTTGGGCAATAGGTTTTATGGTGGTGGTGAATAAATCCAACACATCTTAATTTACGTCAAATGGTGTTAGACAAGATCAATTGGTATTAGACAATACCAAATGGACTTACATAAATGTAAGAACACTTAAATTGGTTGTAATTAGTAGCAAATGCTCTTGTGCGAGAGCATTGTGACAATCTTATTGTGGTATTGCCGGCAACCAACAGGTTTTAAATAAAAATCGCCATTTTTCTACAAGAATATCTTTGTAAACAAAAGCTGTCATGTTGGAATTATTCAAATGAACAATTACTTAGTTGCAATTTCAATTATGGGTAATAAGGACTAAAATCATGATTATTATTACCAACGTGTGATTTAAGTTGTCAATAAAAAGTAAACCTTTTAAAAAAAAATGAATCTTAAAATATTTCTTAAAATTTTCAAAATTTTCAATATTTTTCAAGGGCTTTCGTATTTTTCGACCTACTAGTTGTGATATCATCAGTACAATTTAAAGCGCAGTTAAATTTTTACTCACGGTGAGTACCTACTGAACTTGATAATTTTCACCAGTATAGAGGGACCAGCCGAAAGCTGAACAACAGCAAATGCTTATTATAATATCCATTACCAACACGCGACTAATTTGCCAACATTGCCAACTTGTTTCTAATATGATGGCAAGCATAAAACCTTTTTATTAAAAATAACTATATTAACAGAGCAAATAGCTTTTTAAGTGCAGTTCTAAAGCATTTTAGTTTTATGATGACTTTACGAAGTGATTTTATAATAGTTTAAACAACGGTTTGTAGATAGTCCCTTAAGGCCAAAATTATGCTTTTAGGATTTATTGTTGATTTTATGAATAGTTTTATCAAGGTCTTCAGAGCGTTATAAAGGCTGTTTAGAATAAAACCAATTGGTTTTAAAACGACTTTTAAAAAAGGCCTTAAGAACTCTTTTAGCTTTATACACGATTTCTTCAAGCTTTATAAAGGTTTAATAGCGATTGTCAAAGATATATAGTTTTATCAGAGTTTTATTAAATAGATTTCAAGAGGTTCTGAAGATTACGATAAAATTTAAATTGTTTCTTTTCTTTTGTTACTATACATTATAATTCGTTGTACTCTTCGTAAGTTCTCTCTGCTTAAACAAGCAAACCTTAACTCAACTATTAAATTACTTACATTAAAAATAAGGATTAAAAGATAAATATATATTAATGAACACTTTATTATAGTGATTCTTGAAAAATTCATTGAATACATAGTTAATTCCAATATAGCGTTACTAGATGGCGGTACTATAAGAATATTTCATGTGATGTCGGCAACCTTAGAACGTAAAGACGTAAAGACGGGAGATTGGTAAAATGCAGTAGTGCGCTCTCTCCGTCTTTACTCGAAGTGTGATTGGTCGAAGCGTGCCCGAGAACTCTTTACAGTGAAGACCATTCTATGCGTTACAATACCTTTTTACATAGTTGAAATACTCCTAATGAACCTTGCTCCGCGCGTACCCTGGCAGACAACCATTTTCACTATTTATGGCACAGAAATAGTAGAATAATGTTGAAAAGAAAGTTAATAAAAATCGGCCAAAAATTTCTGTAACTGAATCCCGGGCTATTATTTCGGCCGCCATTTTTCAAAGATGGCGGTCAAATCCCGGATGGAAAAGGGATGCAAAATTAATACGGTATTAAGTACCTTATAAGGAACATAATGAAACTGTTTGCAGCCTTTCCCTATTTTCCCCTTTTGAGTGGCATACATACAGACACTTGGCAAGATATCTGAAGCAAAATATTTTGGTGTGAGAATTTTATTGTGATGGCTACAAATAAATAACTACAGATTGGAGAATTCTCATTAAACCTAACGCAGATAATTTGAATAAAAATTCCAACTACATGACCTACACAACTGTTTAAAGCACCAAGTGCTCACTTACGTAACCAAAAAAAATCCTTTCCAAGTATAACCACATAATCAATAAAAAGAAAACACGCGTAGATGGAAACTTTTTGCAACGTGATTCGTAAAAAAAAAATGCCACAAAAAGTGAATAAAAATTTTCTTAGCAAATTAATTACTGAATACTTTTTGTGAGGATAAACCAGTATTTTTTTTTATTACATGTTTAAGATCGAAGACAAATTACATGGAAAAATAAACTTCTCTGTGATAAATTTGATATCATCAGAAAGAGTACATTTGGTATTCAAGTTAACGGTTCGAAAAAAACAAAAAAATTAATGAATTCTGATAGAATGGAAACTTTTTGGATAGATCACTTGATTTACCTGATATTCACATGGCCTAGCTGCTTGCTTCTGGGCAAAAGTCGCTTAAATTGCTAATAAAATTGATGACTCCATACCGCGGAGAATGCTATTGATTTAATAGATATAACTTGTCGTTATCAGGAAGTTTTTTGGTAGCTCTTCGTCTCAAGGAATTCTAGGGTGCAGGACGGAGCATAGAAAAATTGTGTTTCCTGACAACAAAGTAATATCGAGTAAAAGAAAAAAAAACTTAACAGACTTCTAGTGTCGTGGCCGACACTTCAGGTTATCAGAAGCAGAATTAAATATTTTTTCATATTAATTGTGAACGCAGTGGTAAAAGTTACAATTTTGTGAATAATCCAAAAGGAAATTTGGTTTCACGGCCTATTTACTGATTTATAACTCCATAATTTAAGAGATACATATGGAACATATTTAGGTAAATTTTAATGAGAAAGTGGAATTTTAAAGTTTCTAATACATTTTGTTGTTCATTCTTGAGGAGGAGAAATATTTGTTTCAATTTCAGTTGAAGTAGGCTATGGTAGAAAAAAAACTATGCTTATTTATTTTCCTTTCATTTTCTTGCAATATATTATATACCATACCGAACTTTTCATTTTATTGGATTTTTTACAACTTAAAGTAATTTGAAAGAAGCTATGTAACCCATTGCAATCCTTATTGCTTGTGAGAAGTAAATAGACTTGCAAGTAAAAAAATATATTCATTCACACTTAAAATAATGAATAATCAAGATAATAAAAACAATACCTACCACGAATAAATAAGCATGATTGTTATAAAAACAAAATGCAAAATTATAAATTTAACTTTACGTTATATATTAAAAGCTTGGTTGAGATATAAGAAAACTAGAAATGCTATCAGTAGACAACATTTTTGTGAAATTCTTAATTATTATAACAATGCCCTAATTCATGAAAGAACTGCGTTTTACTATTCTCATATAACTAGTACTAAGAATAATCCTAAACAAATGTTGACTAACTTTAAGTTATGTGAAGTAAAGAAAGATAATATTCCACGAAATCTTCCTGAAGATTTTTATAATGCTGACGATATCAATAATTATTTTATGAATTCCATACCATATATAAAATCTGATGGCTAACATAAAAGTATATTTTTAGAACCTAAGTTTATGGACGACAAACCAGATAGGTACTGTTAAAAAATTTGTAGATATTTTAGATAAAGAAAAATCTCATGCCATAAACCTTGATGAATTATCAGCTAAAATGTTACATCTTATATATCTATATTATATATTTCTGTACTCGAGTACTGTTGAAAAGCTACATTGTTGATAGACTTCTTTTGGAAAAAGTCAGTAGTTGCACTACTTATTTTTTCAATAAACGCATTGCACTATATTGTACTGTAGATAATACAAAACTAGCAACAATATCATATTTTCTGTTTTGTGATCCATTTTCTAGACTGGCCTACATATTTAGTTCTAGTTCAAAAATGAGACGAAAAGACATACCTCGGTTATCGGGACATCAGTTACAGTAATAAACAAACATGAAACCTTATACATATATGCAAATTGCGTCTGCGTCTCCAAAAGGTTGACTTATTTACAATATTAATGTTGTGCGTAATCAAATCATTTAAAATATGCCAGATGTAGACGTAGATTTTGACCTCAGACAACAGGAAAACAATACACAAACAGCGCGTAAACAAATTATATTATAAATGCATAATCCAAAATAAACAACACGCGACTATAAAAATAAATATGGGAAGGTGGGTATTTTTATAATTCTGTTTTTATTAGAATTCCAATATTTCCTTGTTTGTTTAATGACATCAAAACGGCATCAAAAATGTATTTTCAGAATTTTTGTTTATCTATTTGACTGTTTGTTCTTGCATAATTCGAATACATTCATAGTGTTGCCGTCTAGAGTTAGAATTTCTAACTCTTGTCTTGATTAGAGCTAAAAATTCAAGACAAGACCCCACAAACTCTTGTCTTGAAATTTCAAGACAAGACAAGAGTGAGTCCCTCAAAGATCAAGAGTCTTGATTAGACTATATGTATACAGGGTGTTCCTAAAGTATGCGGAATGCGGAAGTACTCCGGGGGCGCATAGTTTGGGTCAAAATAATAATAAAAGTAAGATTAAGTTTTTTCCTAGGGCGCCCCACTTCGTAGCTATTCGCCCTTAAAAGGTTCAATCGTGAAGAAGGTTTTTTGCAGATAACTCCCAACTCCCTGAATAGATTCTTATAAAATTTGGATTCACAGTTAGTGGGTATCTATAATTGAGAAATATGGCGCCTTTCGTATCTTTTTTAAGAAGACAGGGGCGGACTACCCCCAACGGTTTTTACCCTTAAACTTTGGGCATTTAACATATTTTTGGAGTTTTTTTTGAAGTATCCTAAAAAATGTCCTAAAAAAAAAAAGGTACTCTTGTTTGATTCCGATAAAGCGATACTTTTTCGGGAAAAACATTCTCACAATAATAATAATAATAATAATAATAATAATAACGTTTATTGTGAACATTGAGACGTACACAAATGGGAGATAGTTCGGCATAGCCGCTCTTCCACTTTCCCATAAAGAATAATAATATTCGTTACTTAATTAATTACACTTAACTATGCATTTATAAAATGCACTAGATTAATATTAAAACGTACAAAATATTAATTAGTTTATATAAATACTTACACTAAATACAATAATTTTATCCAATAATGAAAAACAATGCTTGTTACTTAGTTAATTACTTACTGACTTAATTACACTTAAAAAAAATATTTATAAAAAAAAATAGTATTAAATTGTACAAAACAAATAGTTTATCAATGTGCACCAAATTTAATAAATGTTATATTTATGTAGTTTATACACTTATATCATTCTCTAAGAATAACAGTTTCGACTCTTTCTTAAATGTACCTATCGACTTATCTAAAAATTGTAGGACATAATTTAATATTGTTGGTGCGGTGTATGCAAAGCTCCCCTCAAATTTCGCAGTTCTATGTCTAGGTGTGGTATAACTATCCACTCTAACATTCACATCGTGTATATCTGATCTTAATCTTAACAAATCTGAGAGATATTGTGGTTGTTTATTTTTAACAAGTTTGTACAAAAATATACTATAAAGGTAATTAGTACGCTGCTTAACATTCAATTCACCTAAATTTTGCAAGTATGGTGTTACATGCTCACCATATGATATTTTACAAACAAATCTTAAGCAAGCGTTTTGTATTTTCTGTATTTTATATTTATTGTACTCTGTTAGCTGAAAGTAATATACTGAACTGCAATATTCGATTCTTGGATAAATAATTGATTTTACTAGTTTTAGTTTTGATTTTTCATCTATTTCATGTTTCAACTTGTAAATTGATTTTAATGTAGCATATGAGCTTCTGAATATATTACTAGTGTGGTGATCAAAGCTAAGATTCTCGTCTATTGTTACTCCTAAACTTTTAGCTTTATTTACCCACTGTATTTTAGTATTATTTGCTGTGATATCAAAATTATCTAGATGGAGATTAGACCTTATCCTTTCATTTCCGATGCAAAGTGCTTGTGATTTTTTTGGATTAAGTTTAAGTCCATTTTTTTTGCACCATGTACAAATACGATTTAAATTTTCATTTACATCTTTCACTAAATTTGGAAATTCATCGAGTTTTGACGACTTATATAATTGGATATCATCTGCATACAAGTGCAAGTGGCAACCTGAGGCAACATCTGGAAGATCAAACGTAAATACTGAAAACAAAATAGGCCCCAGTACACTGCCTTGAGGTACACCACTTAACACCTGCTGCATGGACGAGAAATTATCTGTACCTATTTTAACAAATTGTTTTCTATTTCTCAAATAATCTCCAAACCATTGCAAAGCAATATTCTCCACTCCAATATATTTTAATTTCGCAATCAGTAAATTTGTATTGACCAGATCAAAAGCTTTGCTCTGATCAATTAAAATGCGAACAGTAAGCATGGAATTATCCATTGCACCGCCAATATCATTTACAACCTTTAACATTGCTGTATTGGTACTATGCTTTTGTCGAAACCCTGATTGAATTGAAGGAAGAATGTTAAAATTTTCTAGATAAATTTTAAACTGAAAACTTACAATTTTTTCCATAACTTTAGATAAGGAGGGTAAAATATTTATAGGACGTAGGTCGTCACATGTTAGAGGCCTATTATTTTTTTGAATCGGTAGCACGGCTGCTGTTTTCCATATGTTCGGGACTGTACCGGTGTTTAAAGAATAATTGACCAGATGAGTTAAAATATGTATGCAGTACGGCAAAATCATTTTTAACATCTCAGCATTAATATTATCCACTCCATACGCTCTTGATTTTATTGATGAAATCGCTCTACAAATATCGCTTTCTGTTACCTCATTAAATTGAAAACTTGTTTATTTTGTTATTTTCATAAAGCTCTAACAGGTCTTCGTCAACAGCTGTACTTCCAGCGATATTTAAGAAATGATCATTCAGCAGTTGCGAATTTTGCAGGCATTCAGGCAAATCTTTTTTATTTTTTAAATCTCCGACACCCATATCCCTAAAAGTTTTCCAGATATCACGCGGATTTTTTTCATTTCTCTTTAATGTATAATTATAATATGCTTTCTTTTCTCGACGAATAGCACTATTGACATAATTTCTTAAATCTATATAATAAGCTCGATCTCTCTCTGTTTTTGTCTGTAAATATTTTTTATGCGCTTTGTTTTTTGTCTTGATCATTTCTTTAATATTATAAGTAATATAGGGCGGATTATGTTTTCTAGGTTTAACTAATATTAACGGTGCATGCTTGTCAAACAGTTCCGTTATATAATTATTTAAAATTTCAACTTTGTCGTTTATGTCCTCTATTTCCAAAATTAAATTCCAGTCGATGCTAGTGGCATCTCGTGCAAACTCTTCTACATTAAAATATTTATACGATCTACAATAAAACGGTTCACTTTTATATTTTTTAGTATCTATGTCTAAGCAGCTATATACCAATAAGTGATCTGTTATATTGCTTAGCTCTAAAGTATCAGATTCTAGTACAATTAAATTATCACTTACACAAATAACGTCTATTAATGATTCTGTTGTATTAGTAATTCTAGTTGGCGAACTAATTAGTTGTTTTAGTTTAAAATTAGACATAAATGAGTCGAATATTTTTGTATTATATGCATTTTTATCTAATAAATTAATATTAATGTCACCTGTTAGAATTATTGAATCCACTACTAAGCTTAATTCTTCAAGCACTGCACTAACCTTCTCCAAACTAGACACTGATACTCTTGGGGGTTTGTATACGACACCAACACCAATTCTTTTATTTTGAATTTGAACTTTAACCCACAGTTGTTCTAGGTCATAGCTAACTGAGAGTTGTGAATAGACAACTTCAAATTTTAAATTAGCTTTAAGATATATGGCTACACCACCACCTCTAGTATTGCGATCTGCTCTAATGAGTGTATAATTTGGTAGGAAGAAACTGTTGTCTGAGTCATCTGGCGTTAACCAAGTTTCAGATACACATATAATATCATAATTTTCTCTTAAAATTAAGTTTCTTTTTCGTTTTTTAAAGTATTAATTATTATTTGCTATCGTAGTTTCATAAAGAAAATTATTATTAGGAATTAAGCAAATATTTCGTGTTCATTCATTTCTAGGATTTATTGTATTTATTATTAAAAATATTTTATTTATGTAGGTTTTCAATATTTGCTGATTTGACCCACTGAATTAAATTAATTAAAATTTTTTTGGGCAAAAATTTTGAATTTTATCCAGGACACCTTATCAAAAAAATATTTTTTTCTCGAAAAGGGGTCGTTTTATCGGTATCAAATAAGAGTAAGTACCTTTTTTTTAGGAAATTATTTAAGGAAGTTAAACAGACACCAAAAATATCAAAAATGTGTCACGTCAAAGTTTAGGGGTAAAAACCGTTAGGGGTAGTCAGCCTCTGTCTTCCTTTTCATTAAATATTATCAATTATTTTTGAAAGAACAGTGATTTGTTTAGTAACGCATAATTTTGCAATATTAAATTTTTTTAAATAATAATAACAATTGAAATGAATTATAGTTTATGTACTTTTATTGTACAGCTCATAACGAACATTTTCCTTCTTTTAGTTGTTTTCCCAAGGACTTATAGGTGTCGAGATATTCAAAGAAAATCCAATGGAAAGCACGGTGTAAAAAAATAAATTGTTTAAATAAACAATACGCCGACCTCGCAGAAACTGAACTGTGAACTTAACTTGATCGCCTGAACACGTTTGAACAAAAAACTGCCCTGACCAGACAATTCACATTTCGAATTTTTTAGTTTCAATTTGACTCCACTAAACCTTCAATTTCAACATCAATCAAATTTAGATTATAATAATAATAATAAATTGCCTTTATTTCAGTATTATACATTAATACAATACCTAGGGCGAAGTCTAGAGTAGCTTCGGCTAGACTTCGCCCTAGGTATTGTATTAATGTATAATACTGAAATAAAGGCAATTTATTATTATTATTATTATTATTATGATTTAAACAACACCGATTCGGTTTTACACTCTGGCCTGGCGGGAGATCTTCATTAATTAAGGAGATCGATAATAATTCGAATTAGAATTACATTTCTGCCGAAAATAGAAATTATCTATAATTTCACTTCATCAAGTCATTAACAGCTAATATCCATTATTAATTTTGCTAATGATTATTACAATTTTATGCGCATAGTAAGCACAATGCTAGCGTTCTCGGTATATTATAAACATGATATAAAAACAATAATTATTAATAGAAATCGCCTTATTTTTGTTTAGTTTTGGCTGGTTTTTGTTGCGCTTACTCACCACGAGGTGTTTTAAGCTATTGTCTTTGCAGACCCATCCAAAAGTCTCTGGTTTAGGTTTTAGTGTCTTTCGGTGCAGCTTTGGATTTAGCTCACTAATCGTAAGCAATATGTTCAAATAAGCGACTCAAAAAGTAATACTGTTAATATCAGCTATGGTGTCACACAGGGCTCAGTTTTGGGACACTTGTTCAATATCTATACTAGTGATAAACTAAACAAAATTTTGAGGGTGACATACGACTGTACGTAGATGGCACCTGTATTTTTTCTTCTCTTAAGATAGATAATTTAATTAATATGCAAAGAGGTTGTGTAAATTAGAACTATGGTTAAAAAATAATAAACTCTCTTTAAACATAGACAAAACATAATATATTATACTGACATCTAGACAATAAAGCATACCATCAACGAAATTCTATTTAAACGCCCAATAAATTGAAAAAGTTGACGATATAGAAATAGAATTAAATTTAAATTGGAATGACCATATACAGTACGTAGTAAAAAAGGTTAACTTCCTAGTAGCAATGTTCAATCAAGCGTCATGTATTTTAACAGATAGTACCCGAAGGGGTCTATATTTTTCACATATACACTCACTGTTAATTTATAGGTTAAATTACAGGTGTGGGGCGACACAAAAAAATTAATTTAGGTTTTCTACAGGTTATACAAAATAGAGCAATTCGACGTCTATATAGGTTTGCAAAATCAAAGTCAATTAAATCTATTTATAATAAATGTAACTTTCTTAATATAAACCCGTTGTTAAAAATATGAATCCATAATAACAGTTTACAAAATAATACATTATAAATTAGAATCTAATTTAACACTGACTCAAAACCTCAGAATTTATTCCTATAATACGCGCCAAAGAAGTAACTTCATTCTGCAACCTTTCAATATACTTGTATTGTGCATTAAAACTATTTTATATATTGTCCAGCCAAACAGTCATATTAGTACCTTACCATCCAGTGGCGGATCCAGAATAAATTAACGGGGAGGGCACAACCATTAACAATGCCGCCGCCGCAAGCAAACAAGCAAACAAACATTTCCTTTTCACTGGGAAATGAAAAAATTGATGAGCGAGGGGTAAGATCACACTTTTTTTCACTCACCAATGAAAATTAATGAGCCTGGAGAAGAAAATCACCAACAATTTTTCCGCTCAGAAATAACAAATCAACAAGTTTTTGCAGTACATATGTATATTCAGGGTGCGCCACTTAAAACTCCCCAGACTTGTAGCTTTTTTATTTTTGAAGCGATGGCCATGTTGGGGGGCACATCAAATTGTAGACATTTTTAAAGCCTTTAAACATGCATACAGTGATTTAAAAAATATATGAAAAAATTGTTAAAAAAGGAAACTTAATTTCTTTGAATATTTTTTTACCTCATCCTGTTCATGAACTGGGTTAATGTTTTCTTATAAAGGTTTTAATTAGCTTCAATTTATGTTATTAAAATAAAAAAATTTAAAAGTAAAAATTTTGCAATTTCCTATTTAGTACATTTTAATATAAGTTTGGTTTTAAAAATATTTATTTCTTTTGTTTATGTTTCTTGTTGCCGTTATGTTACGTTGAATATTGTTTGTGATATGTCTTTTACAAATAAAGCATAAAATTATTATTTACATTCTTTTCAAAGTTATTTAAAAAAAAAATCTGGAATCGTAAAGAGTGTTTTTAATTTCTTTCTCTAAAGCCAAAAAGAATTTCGAATATGACGTAATAACATAAATTGAAGCTAATTAAAACCTTTATACCAAAATATTAACACAGTTCATGTACAGGGTGGGGTAAAAAAATATTCAAGGAAATTAAGTTTTCTCTTAACAATTAAAAAAAAAAGAAAAAAATTATCACTCTGTACACATGATTAAATGCTTTAAAAATACCTACAATTTGATGTGCCCAACATGGTCGTCGCTTAGAAAATAAGAAAGTTACAAGCCTGGGGAGTTTCAAGTGGTGCACCCTGTATAATACAATAACAATTAATATTGTTGTTCATAAATCACTATTGTATAATAAAAAACGAATACCAAAATAAACGACAGGGGGGCACGTCCCCCAGTGCCCCCTGGATCCGCACTGTTACCTTCCTTTAAAAAATATGTGAAAAATTGTATCTTCAGTTTACCAGATGCACAATAAAATGGTAAATTAAATTATTCTTCGACTGAACAAAATAATGTTTCAATATTTTTCTACCACTTACATCTTTTTTCAATTTTTTTATGTTCAATATCTTAATTAATAAATTAATAACATAAAAGTGATAAAACAATTTCTTTTCAAATTAGTTCCAGACTGACCCATTTTTTAACGTAGATTTGTGAGAGTAATGTTAAACACTATAATCAGCTTTGTGGCCTCATTAAAATCCGTAAACAGTAGGTAGTTGATTAAGAAATATGAAAAACTAAATCCTGCATCTCTAAAAATCAATCAAATCAACAATGGACTGGCGTCCTAAAAAAATTAGAATGGATTTAACCGTCTTCAATGCTTCTAGCCACAACAATAATTATATGTTTACTTTTTTCAACACTAATTATTTTTATATTTATGACAATAGCACCTACCCTATTTATTTGTTTATGGTATTATATATGACAGACAAGGTCTTTAAAAAAAAATAATAATAATAATAGATTTTTTTGATACAAGCCTAACGCTAGCACAATTAAGTGGACTTGACTGAAGTAATGGAAAATTTGATTGATTTCATTGAGTGAGGATTAATGGGTAATGGGCACATAAAAGATTTAAAATGCTTCAACTCATATTTGTTGTATGAAATACAGGGCCGGATTATCCATAAGGCTATCCTAGGGGCGACAATGCGTGAAGGGGCGAGCGCTAGGACATGAGGGGCGTCGCAAGCTCATTGCGTTCTCTGGTTATTAAAAAAAAATTATTTTGTCCCCAATTTTTTTTCCCATTTCCTTCTCCCTGTTCATCAACTTTGATTGAAAAATTTTTGTATTATACTTAATTACAAACACGGCTCACACTAAGGCCCTTACGGGGTAGACAGAGGGAACAGGTTCGATGATTATTTTTTGCTTTTACTTCCACATCCAGTGGAAGTATAGTAACGACAAAAAAAATTTTTAAAAATTTTTATTGTTCAAATAGGCTTAGAATGTTATGAAACGTCAAGATTTTAAGTTTGAGCGAAAAAAAATTTCTGTCTGTCTGTCGGTCTGTAACTTTTTTTTGTGCGCACGTTTACTCTGGAACCGTTTGAGATATTGAAATTTGGTACACATATGTACTTTAACGAGATCTAGAACTAGATTATATTTTCATCTTGTTCCGTCGAAGGGTTGGGGGGAAATTGAGGTAAATTTGGGGTAAATAGGTAAATCAAGCAGGTAAGAGTTCATAAAATTGTTATTTAGTATATACAAGAGAAGCTAAGGTCTCAAAAAAAACTTTGGCATTAGCCACCCCCATTATTAAAGGGGATGAAAAAAAATTATGATTTAGTGTGTGTACAAGAACCAGAAACTTCAAAATATTTTTTTACTTTATCCACCCCCACTACCACCCCCACCCCACTACCGATGTGGGGTATCGTTTTATGGGTTTTTTGGGTAGAGAATTTCAAATATTATATTATTAAAGTTCCATAAACAATTATTTCCACATACAAATTTTTTTCGTTGTGAGTGACTTGGATAGAAAATCTGGATGTGGAAGTAGTGATTCCTTGGGCAGCGGTTTTTAGTGCAGTATTTATAAAAGCGTGTTTTTTTAATTGTGTAAACTATTAATTTATTACCTAACCCAAAAATCAGCAATTTCTGTGAGAAAACATCTTTAAAACGTTTATTGTCTTAACAAGACATAAAAGCTAAGGCTACATAATCATCGGCCACTTCAAAGGAAGCACATCGTTAAACGAATTCCGAGCGGCGACGCGGCGACTTAATTCTCGATTAATCTCGTTTTATTGCTCCTGCACTTGTAAATTTCTTTTTAATTTGATAATAATGACTGATTTCTTATCCTTTTTGCGGCTATTACGATCGCGGTTCGCTTAGCACAATTATTCATGGTTTAGTAATTGTTTGGTGTCAATGCTCTTGACATTGCCCTAGTAGAAATTTCTTGATGGCTAATGGAAAGTTGAGAGCAGGAGTGAACGAAAGTGAGATTTTACGCGTGATTAAGTCACGACTGACAAGTATGCAATTTATTTATATAAAAACCTGTGTAAACAACATGTTCTAACGACTGATATTTCGCAACAAAGATAATTAATATTTTCAAAAGAGGTACTTTGCAACAAAATAAAAAGAAACATATTTTTGTTTACAGTGATCTCATCATAGAACGCGACCAAAAATGATAAATATTTTTTTTCTATTATGTAGCCCAACGAGGTAGTTTTGAAAAGTACTCAAAAACTGCAAAATTTTTCGTGCCCCCAAACGACATAACCGCAAATAGTCCAGCCAACGGGGAGTGCTAATGAATGGATTTTGATGAAACCTTGTGCAATGTGTTTGAAATAATGTTAATAAAGAAGTTGAAAGAAAGGTTAGAGTAGGAAATGATCGGAAGGGGTAGAAAACAACCCATTTTATGACGGGTTCCGTAACTTGTAGAATTAGGTCAAAAATGAAAAAAAAACAATACATTTACATTTTTTTGGTCCAAAATAAGATGCTTTTACTCTTTCGAATTTTTTCGAAAAATGTATATTTTTCGAGATATGGCCACTCGAAAATTCGTAAAAGTGGGGAAGGGGAAATATTTTTTTTCTCATTTTCAATTTGAAAATTATATTGAACCTTCAAAAATGGTATAACTATATAGGTTTCGCATTTTTTTATAATAATATATATAAATCACCCTCATTTTTTGAATTTTAATGTACAAAAAATGTAATACATTATTTATCGTGAAAAACTGTCTGTAATTCGGAAAATTAGCAAGTTACAAAAAAAATCCCAAGAGATAAAAAATGTTTAGAAGGCCTCAGTGCATGCTTCTGAATTTTTTCAAATTTTTAAATTATATATTTTTTAAGCGCCACAATTTCAAAGTTTTCATGTTTTCCGGAAAAACTCGGTGAAAACGCAGAAAAGTTGCAAATGAAAAAAGTCTTGTATTTCGATAATACATTCACCTGAATTTTTTCAGATTTTTTTTTCAACTTTAAATTTCCCCTCCCACACTTTTAGGAATTTTCGAGTGGTCATATCTCGAAAAATATGCATTTTTCGAAAAAATTCACAAGAAGAAAAACATCTTATTTTGATCCAAAAAAGGTAAATGTATTGTTTTTTTTTATTTTTGACCCAATTCTACAAGTTATGGTTTGCTACCCCTTCTGATTATTTCCTACTCTAAATCTTTTTTTTCAACTCTTTTATTAACGTCATTACAAACACATTGCACAAGGTTTCATCAAAATCTATTCATTAGCACTTAGATATTTTGGTCATTTTACCGCTCCGTTGACGGGACTAAAAGACATGTTGCCCAACGACAAAAAATTTTGAAAAGTTCATCAAAATCTAACTTTTGCTAAGAAAATACATTGGAACTTTTTTTTTAACATGCAAAGAGTTATTTTCATCTGGCGACAAGAGCTTTAAGAAAATGCACCAGATGGCGACTAAGCCAAGTTTTATTCATGCCGAATGGAATATATAAATATTATTCTCAATCCACAGGCCACGGTTGCCTAAAACTAAAATTATTAAACATATCTTTCAAAGAAGAATTCGATTTCTGTTCGTACCAGCCGATTGATACAATGGTTAGAACCATTGTATGTGGTTGAGATTAGGCATCCCGGGGAAGTGTCCCTAACTTGCCATACGTGGTATGCAGATTTGTTTTAATACATAATTAGTTAGGCAATAAATTCTTTCAATTCGAAACAATAAAATCACTCCATACACGTATTATATGGATTCAAGCATTTCTTATTAAATTACTTATCTTTAAGTTTACACCTCGTGCGATTCAATGTGTTATATCGGCAACTGTAGTAGTACTAGTACTTGCAATATTGGTTTTGATTAATAAATCATTAGCTCAGCGCCATGTGGAAGTTGATGTGTTGTATTTGGTAATCAGTATGACACCTTAATGGCCAAATAATTATGTAATTTTTTTTGTATTAACTTATACTCAACTGCGGATTAAATTTAATATGACCACTTCTCATACCCATTATACAAAATTATAATTTAATTATAAAAATATATCTATCTACCTATCCATTTCTTATTTAAATTTTGCTATATATATGTTGTTTCTTAAATTTCGTGGGTGTTAAATGAAGTATTGTTGTACTTCCAGGTGTTTTCCCGCGTAGTTGGCTCCTGCAGCACGATTGTTTGAACGACGTTTCGGCAGAATCCCATCTGCCATCTTCAGGTTTTCGCTGAAAGCTGTCTACTGCTGCTCCTCGTTGCTCGAACTGAACTGAGTTCAGTTAGAGCATGATTTTTGACCGCTTTAGTAGGATAATTGATTATTTTTTCCAATAGCTCGGTACACGGAAACGTTTTTAAAACATATTCAACAAATATGCGGTCGAAGTTTCCGATTGATTTTGATACAAGCGACTAGGCGTGTACTTAATGACAGATTTCCCAGAAATCTATTCTATTAATTGAAACCGCAACGAAGCTTTCGAATAAATGTCGAACAAAAGGAACGAAGAGTTTTTTGTTGCCTAATATCCTCCTATTTGCGGCGTGTTGCTGAAAGGAAACACAGTTTTTGTTTTAGTGACGGCGCAAATATGCAGTTACTTTACATAACAACAATAAGGAAATGGTACTACTTAATCGTTTAATAATGAATATATATTTAATGGCACCAGGAAGAGATTGAAAACGTCCGATATTTTGCACCAGAAATGTGTTATTTTACCAGTCGGACATACTGTCATTACAACTGTAAAGATTCTATAATGATTTCGATAATTCTCAGATAAGCAATGATGAAAAGCAATTTGAAAATGAGGATGGACGTAAGACTTATGCTGAGACTACCGACGCTGATGGTGAAGAATACAATTATTCTTATTTTTAAAATAAATAAATAAATCTTTTTGTAGGGGGTAAAAAGTGGTATTTAAAGGAAAAATCGATTTTTCTCTATTTTCTCGGGAAAAATGGCATTTACAAAAGAATTGTTCAAATAAAAGTTGTTTCTAACAAAATTATCTTTAATTTGGAGTTTTTAAATTAATTTTATAGCAATAATTAATCAAAATACGGTCATTTTTCGATGGGCGGATGGCGGATGGATTTTTTTTCTGAAACAAGTGTTTTAAAGGGACAAAATAAATTGAGCATCTAGGCGATGCTATATATTAACGAAAAACAGCATCTTTACATTTAAACTAAATACTTCGTCTTATAAACGTTCGGACGCCACCTTTAGACTTCCAGATCTCCGAAACCATTAACTCTACAAAAATTAGAACAAAAACAAAATTCATCCTTAATTTAGTAGCTTGCCTCTAGCATGTCTTTGCTCAATGTAATACCTTTCGAGTTATTTGACGAAAACGTATTTGAAATACCACTTTTTCAAGGTAAAATCCCAAATTTTTTAGTAGTAATAATAATAATGATAATAGTATTTATTTTCACAGACTTTACAAAAAAGTATAGAAATATTGTCAGACGATTAAACGTTAATATATCATTAATACGGTATGTTAAAAAAAGAGAAAAGGAAATAAAATTTACATAACAGTTTAAAAATTCTTGAACAATTAAAATGTATAGGTACTTAAAAGTAAATGGTTATAAGATTAAAAGATTAAAAGGATTAAAAGGCAGAGCTCATATACTCATTTATAGAATAAAACCTATTATCAATTAAAATAGATCTTACTTTTTGTTTAAAAGATTTAATACTGCTTATCGCCTTTATTTCTATGGGGAGTTTATTGTACAATTTGATAGGCATAATATTAGGTCCTTTTTCTACTATGATTAATCTATGTTGTGGAAGCATGAGGTTATAGTTTGCCCTGAGCTGATGATTTGGATTATTATCTCTTGGAACATAGTTGTTGATATGAGATTTTACATAAGATACACAATTGAAAATATATAATGAAGTAACAGTTAATATGTCTAGTTTTTTAAATATATTTCTACAAGACTCACGTGGAGATTTAAATGTAATAGTACGAATTATTTTTTTCTGCATCATAAGAACTTCTCCTATTCTGGAACAGTTCCCCCAACAAATTATGCAGTAACCAAGACAGGACTGTACATATGCATAGTAATACATTTTTAATATATTTAAACTGACGTGTACTCGCATTTGCCATAATATAAAACACTGAGTAGATAATTTTCCTATGAGTACATCAATTTGATTATTCCAAGAGAGACAAGAATCAATCTGGAGTCCAAGGTATTTGATAGTGTTGCATTGAACAATAGATTTATTCTTAATTTTTATTAGAGGACTAAGATTGAGAGGCTTAGTTGAAAAGGTTAATGCATTGGTTTTTTGAACATTTATATTTAGACCATTAAGAGAACAGTATTGATGCATCGCCGATACTGTGTTGTTTGTTTTGGATATTAACCTACATGTGTCATTGTCCGAATTAGCAGTAGCTGTATCATCGGCAAAAATTGATGTAAAAGATGGTTTCAAGTAATCTTCAATGCCATTAAAGAAAACAATGAATAGTAATGGTCCTAAAACACTTCCCTGAGGCACCCCACTGGATACATGTTTAAAATCAGAGTTGTAAACTTTATTATTTGATGTTAAAGATACTTTTTGGCTCCTATTTAATAAATAGGTTTTTATCCAACTTAAAGCTGGTCCCCTTATACCATATTTTTCCAACTTGACGACCAGTAGGTTATGATCGACAGTTTCAAAAGCGCGTGCCAAATCAAAGAATACACATGTACATTTTTCTTTATTTTCAAAACCTTTAAGTATGAAGTTATATAGAGATAAGATAGCATCTTGTGTAGAGCAACCACTGCGAAAGCCAAACTGGTTGTTTATTAATATTTTTTCTTTATTTAAAAAGTTACTAAGACGAATGTAATATGATTTTTCATAAACTTTAGAAAAAATTGACAATAGTACTATGCCTCTATAATTAGATAAAATGGATTTATCAGACTTCTTATTAATAGGAATGACTAGTGCCTTTTTCAATATCGAGGGAAAAATACTTTCTTGGAATGATAGGTTTGCTAAACAGGGGTTCTGTTATATATTCCATAATATTATTTAATAAGGAGTATGGTATCCCGTCATCTCCTGATGAATTCTTTAGTGACACAGTTTTTATAATTGTACTCATTTCCATGGAGGTAATTGGTGATAAGAATATAGAGCGACTGTTGTAGTTTATTTTCGAATTCATGGTTACTGACATACTCTGGGTAAGCTGATTATAGAATCAATGAAAAAGTCATTGAAAGCCTGGGCAACTGATTGCATATCTGTTAGTATGGATAATAAATATAATATATGGATAATAAATATCCCCTCATTTATCAAGTCCTGTGTCAACCAGGGCTTTGTAGGTTTTGTACGATTTTTAACTTTGCGAAATTCTAGGGGAAAAGCAATATCAAATATTTCAGTGAATTTATTGTGGAACTGTGTAAATTTAACGTCACTGGTAGCATCACTGGCTAGAAGAAATGACCATTTTTCTATGGATAGCAAGTATTTAAAATAATTAATGTTTTCAACATTGTTAAAATTTCTTTTGAGTATATAAGAGCTCTCATTTGTTTTATCATTCACATAAGGGAAACTTACTATTTGAAGAAAGTGATCAGAAAGGTCACATGGAATAACTTTCGGGTGTAAAGAATCTACATTAATATTAGAAAAAATGTTGTCTATTAGAGTTTTACTATTCTTGTTAGTATCTATACGTGTATACTCATTTATACATTTTTTGAGATCATATGAAGATAAGATAATTGATAATTGTTCAACTCTGTTACATACAACATTGTCATAAAAATTAAGATTAAAGTCACCACAGACAAACGTGGGTACATTTGACTTAAGTAGCGTATATAACACTTCATCAATATTAGAAATAAAATAATTAACATCAGATAACAAATTTGAAGGCGATCTATAAAAACATCCTATTAAAGCAGAGACATTACCTAAAAAGATCTCAATAAAAGCATATTCGAAAAGGAAATCCACTTTCGCAATGCTACAGGTCTTAATTTTGAATTTTATGTTATTCTTAACAAAAATGGCAACACCACCAAAATTTGCATGATCTCTACAGTGATAATCTGTTAAAGTATAAGATTGTAATTTTATAAGATGAATTTCAAAACTTTTACATGAGGTCTCTGTCAAACAAACAGTTTCTGGAGAGTCCAGGGAATAAAGGAGTAAGTCGACTTTTACAATTTTGTTTCTAATACTCCTAATATTTAGATGGCAAATTCTGACATATTTGTTCACAGGATGATGTGAATGATTATTTTCAGTATTAATATTTCTATACACTATTGAATCAGTTTCTAGCTTGCAACTTCTAAAAAAGAGTGCGGTCTAGCTTCCTTTTCATCATTTATAACTTGTCTGGTTTTATATTTCTCATAGTGTCTGTTGAAATCAAATCTTCTGTAAAAGACTCCTTTAGGCCAAAAAGATGGTTGATAAAAAATATCTTTATATTGAAAGTCAGCTGCTACCATGAAACTCTTAAATCTACTATTTCCTGGCTCCTTTAAATCTTTGACTATAAATTCATCAACATTATTTGCAGTTTTTGCTTTTAAGTAATGCTTTATGTCCTCTTCTGTAACGCCAGGAGTTACTTTATACAGATATAACCACACTTAGTAGTTATAACTTAAATCTACCAATTTATATGAAAAGTTGCATAGAACCTTTTCTTCTTAAAATTTAATTCTCCCTCAGCTCGAATTTTTTTTTTTCGTTTTTTCTTTTAGGTGCCACCCCCTGAAAAGGGGTGGTATCCACCCCATATAAACTGGTAAGCCCTCGCATAATATAGAAACTTCTTTTTTTTATGCATTTACTATTAAGCTGCCAAATGAACGTGATCTAATTCATTATTCCGATGTTAAAACCTCTAGTATTTCGGCTAATTATTATTGCTATAAAATTAAATTTAAAAACACCAAATTAAAGATAATTTTGTCAGAAACAACTTTTATTTGAACTATTTTTTGTAAATGCCATATTTCCCGAGAAAATAGAGAAAAATCGATTTTTTAATTAAAAATACTTTTCTCCTTTTCCCCTTTTCACCCCCTATCCCGCGGATCCGTAAAACTCCAAAACTTTTTTGTTTCGTGAACTTTGGCCTATTTTGAACCTATAACTAAAGTTTAAGGTCTGCACAATTTTTTTTCGAGTTAAAGTAAAGTTTTCCTCTACTAACTACTATACAGCTCGGAGTCCAAAAGAGCACAATTTGAACCTAAATTATGATCTAATTATAAAAAAACCTTGTTATCATTATATTTGTGTAACAGATGCACATTAAAAATTTTTGATTAAGTTACAATATGTCTTATTTATAATTATTACGCAACTATCCTGAACCGAACTTGATTATGATTACTTTCTTTTAGCACGACCTTTACCTCAAGTCAATGATCCTTTCAGCTTTCTATGCACCACTCAACCAAACTTGTAAACAAACAAAACGACACGATGCTTGCTCTTAACAATAACAACATTTTTTTGGTGTGTGGCTTCCGGTTCCACAAAAGCTCATTGATTAAAATCAACTTTAGAAAGTTTTTTTCCGCGGAGAACGAGCCCCTCGAACTCAACAATCGGTGTTGATAAAAGTATTGCCAAATAGATATTTATATAAGAAGTATGATGGGTGCCAATAGTCCATGGGCCAGACAAGATTTGGGCAAAAAATGGCGGGGCAAAATGCCACTTATACTATAGCTGCCAGAGGCTATAAGGATGACAAAAACCTTGTAGGCAATCTGGCGGTGGTAGCTTTTCAAAATGTCGGTCGGTTGAAAATGATGGACGTCAGCTTTTCGCTTAAATGACAATAACTTTTTAAGTAATGTAGATAAATTAATGTTATTTTTTTTAAAGAGAGGTACGATATTGTACTTTTCTAGTGTCGTGGGAAAGTATCATGAAAACTGGAAATAAGTAGTGAAAAAAAATGTATTGTATAAAGTCGAAAAAATAAAAAAATACTTATAAAAAAGATCATTCTAATTCATTAGTCAAAATTGTCATTTTCAGATTGATCTCCACTGCTGTGGTAATTTTCAGTACCACTGTCCACATCTTCTTGTTGAGCTTTTGAGGAGTTGCTACATTGCAAAAGTTTGCAGGCAGAAGTGCACTTCAATTGTTCTGTTCTGACAAGGGCAGCGTGACACTTCGTATTTTTTTAACAATCGCAACTGAGTAATTTCAAAACAACTTCTGGTACAGGCGTACTGTCCATCCACTTTATGGTCAGCTTTTCACCGTCCAAAATCCACCCATGCCCATCTTCAGAATCCGGAATATTGGGAAAACCTTCTAGGCTTCTGTTCCATATTTCCGCCTGGTAGTTTGCTCGCAGGGCATGCAGATATAGACAATCTTCACATGGGGGCAGATTTCCCGAATCCACAGATCTCTTCTTCCCACGGAACATTTGATACCGCAGAACATTTACCTTCTCAACACTTGTATTTTGGCAATATAGTTGGCAAGTGAATTTTTCGAAGACAGAAAACACGTCAGGAGTTAGAGCCCAATTGGATCCCAATTTTGTGAAAGCATCTACATAAGCAGCATTTTTTGTGAGAAGTATCAAACCCTTCATTTTGCCTAATCCAGAGAAAACACTTGTCGTGTCACAGTATAACTATGATATGCCATTAAAGCAGCAGCTACAGCAGAGCCTACAGAAAGTCGAAGCTTGTTGATATTGACAAATCGAACGCTGTTTCTACAACCACGTCTCACGAAGAGGTTACTCGTAAAATGTTCACTGAACGCAAGACATAATATCAGGACATCTGTGCCATCCGAAATACAAACTATATTTTTGTAATTTTTCATGGCATGTTTAATGTGGAATAATAAACGGGTATCTGCCTCTTCATGAGAACAAATCAGTTCCTCCATGTTTTCAGAACCACACTCAAAGAAAATGATAGGTAAATTCAACCAAAAAAGGGCATATGAAATCGCGCCTATCTAGTTTCATAGTTAAATCAATCAGAAAAGAATAGTCATACAACTTTATTTGTTTTCGTAAACAAATAGTAGTTTAATAATCATATCTTCTTGTAACTAATTAAATAGTACAATGACATTTTTTTATGTTCACTAACCATTTTCAATTTGGTCTACAATTAAATAGTACAACGACTTTGTTTTTTGTTCACCAACTAATTTTTAGGTTGATCTACACTTTATTGTATGATGAAGTTTTTTTTGGTTAGCCAAAATCTCAGTATTGAGACATCAGACCACCCAAACCAAAGATTAGAGATCGTTTATAAGATCCTTCCAAATATATCGATGATCCCTGAGAGAATTTGAACATTGCAATCATGTTATTAATTTTCTATAAATTCATAAGAGTATATGATTGATTATTGTCAGTGATTTGTATGTGGCGTCATCTGGGAATAATTTCTGTAATAGACTATGTGGTAAGCAAGTAAATTTTATGGTAATTCTTTTAGAACTTCTAGAAGACGACAATAATATTGGTTTGTCTACCAAGTACAATAATACAGCGAACTAATACTGGGTTAGAATTACAATTCGATAATAGTTAAAAATAAAATATACTATTATCTAGTTTAATTTGACAGAATTCAAGAAAATAATAGTCAGACGAACAAATCTATCTTTTAAGTTAATGTTTGTTTTGTTGTACGACAACTATTTATTAATTAAAATAACAATCACCTCTTGTTTAAAAATACCATCAATATAGTTTGGTTTAACAAAATTAACGATATTGTTAGTTAACCATTTTTTTTTGTTGAATTTACCCATACTATTTCTTTGAGTGCTTTACTGCAAATTTTCGTATGTTGCATAAAGAATCTTGTGACCAAGCTTATGTCTCAGCTATTCTTCCTTCCAGCTGTCAACAAGGTATTTTGTCAATTTTGTCTTGGACTCACAACTTCTCAGCAATCTTTTCCAGTTAACTATTTTATGACCATTTCCGAAAATACAATACCATCATTGCACCGTGATTCATTATTTCCTCAGATTTTATTGAGTTCTGTATATATGTCAAAGACAATATCGATTCGAGCTGAAATCAAAGCTTGAGCAAGGATGCAATCCGAAATTCTTCAAGAGTATAATACACGCAGATGAAGACGTGATTTCTTCCTGAGTTGAAGGTGCAACTTTATCTTCCAAATATTTCCCCAGGGAAGCCGTGTTGGTTTTAGATGACCCTCGGGGGTGGCAAGACTCCATGGTAATGGTCCAAGAGGGTAACTGAACACAACTCTCATATCCAACTTTCTGTTTCAGCTATTAAAATCATTGAAGCAAAAATGAGAACATATATTTTTTAAGCATTTCTTATTATTTGACGAAATATGATCTACATAGCGAATTAGAAGAAACTTTATGGAACATAACAAAAAAAATAAACAAAATGCAATAATCTTGAACAAAGTTATTATTGTTTAAGTGGGAACAGACAGTCGCCATCTTTATCCTTCCGCCATATTGAAAAGCTACCACCGCATTGTCAGAGAGGGCACCCGCCCCCCTCATTACCATATTACTTGAGAGAATTGAGCCCTCAAAAATGTATAAAAAAAATATGTTTTAGTACATTGACAATTTTCAGAAAAATCCCCTTGCTTACCTCATCATTTCGTCAAATCCCATTTTTTGTCTAATTCGCCCACATGGTTAGGCAATAATTCGTAACTACTTTTAGCGTAAAAAGTTCTTCGAAAAAATTTAAGTAACGATGTTGCACCTTTACTTTCTGAGGTCTTTTCTCAAGAATTAATGTTAACAATATTTTCTTTGAATTATAACATAAGCACAATTATAATGGGCATCATCAAAATTAACATGAAATAGCATTCTTTCAGATGTTCTTGCACGCTTAAATAATCACACTAATAACCTTGGCCAATTTTACCTTGTTTAATTGAATTGTTTTCATCAATAATTACAATAATTATATTATTAATTAGACTTGAAGGCGTTGTAATAACAATAACATAGTGATTCACGGGCGAAAAAAAGCCAGTGTATTATAAATAATATATTCAATTCATTTTTTATTAGAGTTAGAGTAGACATATTTTATTTTTTTACCCATTTTAATAATGGAGTAGGGGTGGTAATGGGAGTGATAGTGGGAACGGCTGATTTTAAGTCCTTGGCTTTTCGTGCATACACTAAATCCCAATTTTATGGACCCTTACTTGCTTGCTTTACCCTTTTACCTCTTAACCCTTCAACAGAATAAGATCAAAATATAATCTAGTTGCAGATCTTGTTATAGGTGTACCAAATTTCAAGTCAATATCATAAACTGTGAGTGCAAAAAAGTTACAGACTGGCAGACTTTTTTTCTGCTCAAACTTAATATTAGTGAAAACCAATTTATAAACTTTGACGTTACCGTTCTTAGAAATGAACCATAAACTTTGCTGTTTGTCACAGGCGTATTCAAGGATGTCAATTTTGGATTTTACGTAAAACTATCAAAAGGAAAAGGTTTGTGGTATTATTGTTTATATTACTTCCACATCCAGTGGAAGTATAGTAACGACAAAAAAATTTAAAAAAAATTTTATTGTTCAAATAGGCTTAGAATGTCATGAAACGTCGAGATTTTAAGTTTGAGCGAAAAAAAAATTTCTGTCTGTCGGTCTGTAACTTTTTTTTGTGCGCACGTTTACTCTGGAACCGTTTAAGATATTGACTTGAAATTTGGTACACGTATGTATTTTAACGCGATCTGGAACTAGATTATATTTTCATCTTGTTCCATTGAAGGGTTGGGGGTAAATTGGGGTAAATTTGGGGTAAATAGGTAAATTAAGCAGGTAATAGTCCAGAAAATTGGTATTTAGTATATTAAAGAGAAGCTAAGGTCTCAAAAAAATTTTTGGCGTTAGCCACCCCCATTACCACCCCCACCCCATTATTAAAGGGGATGAAAAAAAAATTGTAATTTAGTGTGTGTGTACAAGAACCAGAAACCTCAAAATATTTTTTTACTTCATCCACCCCCACTACCACCCCCTAGCACCACCCCCACCCCACGACCGATGTGGGGTATCGTTTTATAGGTTTTTGGGGTAGAGGATTTCAAATATTATATTATTAAAGTTCCATAAGTAATTATTTCCACATACAAAATTTTTTCGTTGTGAGTGACTTGGATAGAAAATCTGGATGTGGAAGTAGTGATTCCTTGGGCAGCGGTTTTTATATTTATTTTAATCACCTGGCTCAATACTTTACTTTTGTTGTGAGTCCACCTCCATAAAAACCCAATAACTTGAATCCCCGAACCACAGACAAGCCTAAGACCTGTTTTTTCGAAAAAAGCTATGAACCAGCATACAATCCGCTTCGATCCGAAACAAAATATCCGAAACAAAATATGTCCAGGAGCCTCAACTAGAGCTTTCGCTGTATGCTGTAGTGGCCTCTGAGTTATGTGCATTCGGTGCAAGTATTGCTCCTGAATAATGTCAGTTTGGTAATTGAAAATTCTAATGAAGGGGAAAGACCTATTTTTTGGGTACCTATGAACTATAAACAACAAGTTTTGAAATTAGATATTTTTGCACCAACTTCAAATTGATATTTGGTAATAAGGTACAGTTCCTTGCGCTAATTTCCACTAATAGGCAGGCGTATTTGTAAAACTGAGTGAAATTTTTTCCTACTTTTTAGAAATATTTAAAAAAAAAAATTCAACCTTTTTAGTAGCTTCTTTTATTTATTTAACTTCTAATAAGAAAACTATTGTGAAATTCTCTTTATGTTGGGCACCATGTGAATGTTACTACAAAATAATACATGGTTTGTGAATTAATAGATATTATAAAAAGAAACCTAACGTGATGGGGCAAAATAACTTTCAGATTCGGTTTCAAAAACATATGACATTTAAGTCTGTTCCGGCGCACCTCGCAAAAGTATTTTGTTCCTGTGTTATTGTCATTCTGTACGTGTTATGGGTACAAAATGTGAACTGGGTTTGTTATTAGCGACTGCTCAAGCAGAGAAACAAATACCATCATACTGTTTTAAATTCCTCTTAACATACCACCAAAAATATGGCCGAAGGTCACCCCTATTCACCAATGAAAGGATAAAGGAGTGACGCTTCCAGTGTAGGTCTTCTGTGACATAGATAGATGTTTAGATAATACACTTAGAAGGATAAAGAGAATATTAAAAATCATTTATAAACAATAATAACAACAGTGGTCCCAAGACAGGTCCTTGTGGGATGACATACTTAACGTTACTAACATCAGAGTATATATTGTTTACATAAATATATTGTTCTCTATTGTTCAGGTACGATTTTAATAGAGCTAGAGGTAAATCTCGTATGCGATAATATGACAACTTTGTTAACAAGTCAGTAGCAACACAATTGAAAGCCTCGATGAGGTCACATAATGCAGGGCCAGTATGCTTTCCTTCCTCAAGACTCTCGACGATATTTTTCATAAAGGGCATCTCGAACGGACAAAAAGTTTTGATCTAGTGGGAGACGGTATCGATCATTTGAACTAGTCCTGTAAAGAAGTACTTTTCGGAATAAAAATTGTCTAGTAATGCATGATAGCTGCCTAAAAAACATTTAACAAAAATATGCATCGTAATACTGAGAAACGACCTCAGCAATATTCCTCTAATTTTAATTGAAGAACGCAAAACCAAAAGCTGGTTTGCCATCATTCAATGCGGATACACAAATCGTGACAGTTCCAGTCTCTAAATTGCTCGATATCCACTTTAAAGATGACGTAACCCCAATTAAGGTAATTAATTTTAACAAGCAAGTTTAAGCGTAAATTAAAAAAACTGGAATAATTAGAGTCGAAAAAAGTTGAGATGATGTTACAGATAAGTATAGGCTCCTGACGACAAATGTTAGAAATGTTAGATGCATTAACGTCATATTGTGTACCCGGTGAGATCTTTAAAGTACAACTATTAAAGAGCGCAAATGAATCTGATAAAAAATCGAGGTGCAGTTAGTATCTGTACGCTGCGACGCGCAAAACTATTGAACAACAATTTGTCGTGTCGTTAAGCAGAGGAGGCACGTCTGCTTCGTTTAACTGATGAAGGGTAGAACGTAGAGTATTCTTCTTTTTCCTCCTCTTCTTCCTAATATTCTTCTACCTGTTCTTCTTCTTCTTCGTCTTCTTCTTCTCCTTGACCGTAACGCCATACCAGCTCACTTCTTTCTATTCTATTCTATCAATTAAAGATTGGGACAAGCCCCTCTGTAGTATCAAAAAAGAAAATCTCTTGTAGAAGTATGTGGAAAATATCCTTCTTCTTCTTCGTCTTCGTCTTGTGCACAATGTTTTGACAGGCATTTTGTAACCCTTGCATTACTCTACTTGTAATAACAGCTCTACACATTTTACTGAATGAATAGTGATTTTGCAATTTTCGCGATATGCAAACGAATAGACTAGATAAGTCTCAAATGATCTCCGCGAGAAACCAAAGTCATTTAACGGGTCGAAAAGAAGAACGAACGGAGAAGGCGAAAATTTCTAATTCACTTGAAAATTGAAAATTAAATAGTTATGAATTTTGTGAGGGCTAATATTTTGTGAACCAAATGTATTAATTATTATTTTACCAAATTTTTATTATGAAATAATTAAAAACCGCTGCCCAAGGAATCACTACTTCCACATCTAGATTCTTTATCCAAGTCACTCACAACGAAAAAACTTTGTATGTGAAAATAATTGTTTATGGAACTTTAATAATATAATATTTGAAATCCTCCACCCCAAAAACCCATAAAACGATACCCCACATCGGTAGTGGGGAGGGGGGTGGTGATAGGGGGGGTGGATGAAGTAAAAAAATATTTTAGGGTTTCTGGCTCCTATACATACACTAAATCACAATTTTTTTTCATCCCCTTTAATAAGGGGATGGTAATGGTAATGGGGGTGGCTAATGCGAAAAATTTTTTTGAGACCTTAGCTTCTCTTGTATATACTAAATACCAGTTTTATGGACTCTTACCTGCTTGATTGACGTATTTACCCCAAATTTATCCCAATTTACCCCCCAACCCTTCGACGGAACAAGATGAAAATATAATCTAGTTCTAGATCTCGTTAAAGTACATATGTATACCATGTGTTCCAGAGTAAACGTGCGCACAAAAAAACGTTACAGACAGACCGACAGACAGACGTAAATTTTTTTTTTTTCGCTCAAACTTAAAATCTCGACGTTTCATGACATTTTAAGCCTATTTGGACAATACAAATTTTTAAAAATTTTTTTGTCGTTACTATACTTCCACTGGACGTGGAAGTAAAAATAAAGTTAATAAAAGGTCTTTCGACATAGACAGGCACGGTGAGCAAATGACAAGATGACTTACGAGGGGATGTCGACTTTACGTAAACATTTCTTTACTGTACAGAGATGGTATTTTAGCGATCATGGTAGCAAAACTAGTAAAGCCCATATAACACACGATATCCACTAGATATCCATTTTATAGCCATGTGTACAGACGTACATGGACCTTTAATGGATGTCCAATGGAAAGCCTATCCAGTGGATGTCCATTTCGAATCCAGTTAAAATTTGTCTTCTTCTGAACATAGTATGGACATCCAGTGGATGTCCATTACTTAATGTCCATTGAATGTCCATTTTTCATTCAAAAAGTTGTTTTTTTTTTCAACCTTAGAAAAATCTTCAATAAAAAAAAATGATTGCAAAATATGTAAATTAAAATACATAACTGATATTTTTTAAATGGAGTATCTTGGGCTTGTGTTCCATTTGGAAAATATTGGGTTTTCGCATTTTGCGGTTATCATTTGTTTTTTTAGTTGACAATTTACAAAAGTTTAGTAACTATTCTAAAACTCTCTTACAGACTACTAAATTTCAAAATAAATTTTCTAGATTGGATACAATTTAGATTGGATACAATTTGGCACAATTCTGGATGTCCATTGTACATTCAGATTATGGCCGGTTGTACTGTCGTGAGCAAAAAAAATAGGACAACTATTTTTTTCTAATGTAAATCTGTCTCTATTTGAATGAATTTTGACAAATAACTGACAATGTCACAAACATTAAAGTTAGATATACACAACTAGATTTTAGCAAAAATACTTTATAAGACTTGTTCCATTTTTTTTGCGCACGACAGTACACAGACTGGACATCATTGTTTACTGTTCTGGATGTCCATTTTAGGAACCAAAGTGCCTACGCTGGACATCGACTGGTTGTCCATTGTACAGAGAAAGATGATAGTGCGAACATCCACTAGATGTCTGGGATGCTGAGGGTGGCAGCCTAGTGGATAACCAGTGGTGTCCATTGACCCTTCATGGGCTTCATGTGCTATTAAGGAGTATACCAGGGTGACATTTTAGAAACTTAATATGTCTAAAAATAAATCGCGTCACTATTGCATTAGTGACTAATATCAGCCACTCACATATTTGGAGATATTACAATAGTAAGTCATCTTACTATACTCATAATACATAATATAATACTTTACACTTACAAATCTATAGTGGATTCAATATTTGCTTTAATAATTGTCACCTATGTATCCCAGTAGCTACCATGATTGTTTGAAATATTAATAGCATTCACCGAAAGATATGAGTAATTCTTTAAAGCATGGAAATTATTCTTACTCACATGATTCACATCACTGTCTAAAATTTGTATTTGTGTAATCTGGTAACGACAAAAACGTGAAACAACTGTTCGATAATTAATTATCGGAGAAAAAGGTGCTAATATGATGTGCTTCAAATTTTAGAGGAAATAGAAACCTGTCAATATTGTGGTCATTTATAATAAGATGCGCGAATGTCAATAAATATGATTCAAGAGATAATTTTGGTGCTGCACAAAGTCATCACAACCCAACTAATACTATGTACCTGAAGTTTCGAACGTTCACTTGAACGAATTTCATATGAAAATTTCCAATTAATCGACTTAGGCGTACAATTTTTTTGGTAATATTCGTTGACAACGATAGTATTGTTGCCAGCAAATATTACCAGAAAAATGGTACGCCTAAGTCAATTTGTAGTTTTTATTAATTTTTCCTTTTCATATGAAATTCGTTCAAGTGAACGTTCGAAACTTCAGGTAGGTCTAATACTTAATCTTATAATAACTGTAAGAACATCTATATCGGCACTTTATACGAATGAAAGCTTTATAGTTGAGGGTTAAGGATGTTCTCATATAGACATATATACCCGAAATAGGAGCAGGTTCATAAAGCCATATTATCGCTTAAAGGTCGCAAAAAATATTACTCATACAACTGTTGAGCACCCCTTAGTAACATTCTCACAACACCTATAAAGTATCTGAAGAAGCTCTTATATACAGAAGTAATAGTCGAATAGAAGTTCCTTTGTACTCCTCGATATAACAATAATGCGCTCATTTAGCACACTGGTGCAGTTATGAAGTAGTTTTGTTATGGTGACTATATTAACTGTATAAATCAGTTCTATATTTATTGCACAGAACCGATCGTACCATCCGAAAATCATAAAACATAAATCATAATTAAACGTATACGTGGAATACTTGTTTTTTTAAAGCAGCTATTACAAAGCTTTCGAATATGTCCTTATGTAGTGTAAAAAATTCGGCGGATTATCCTATAGAACAGTTTAGCTCGTTATAGTTATTATAGCTACATGATCTTTTTTATTATATGAAATCTGCCACAAATTATGCTACAAAGCAATTTAGCTCATTATGAAGTTATTATACAACCACAAGCACTTTTAGTTTATAAAGACAGATCGTGGTTTACTTCAGAGAATACTTCAGCTCTTATGCAGACCATATATAACCACGAAGCTCACACAAAATTACTGTGGTTACTCTTATAGAACAATTCAGTGTATTACACAACCATTGTAAAACCATAGAGCTCTAAAGTCTTAATTTGCCGTGTAAAAACATAGCTGAATTTCGATACTGCCAGTAAAGGGTGAACAGTTTTATAAATGTATCTACCGCAGGTGAAATGTTGCAACGAACTTGTCTGCTGAAAGTTCTTTATGTATTCACTGGATTCCATTAAGACACCTTAATAAAGTTTCTATATAATAGCACTTATCAAGAACTGTTATCTGTATAAGACTAACTGATTTATAATTGACTGTAGGAACCTGATAATACGACAATAAAGGACCCTTAAGTTTTATATTAGTTCTATAAGCAACTTGTATGTAATCTATGAAAAATAATAATTGCTTAATTGCATTTGAAGCTCTGTAAGGGAACCTATATAAGGGGAGAATAGAGCCTTTATAATGCTTATATGAGGATTCAGTTGAATATTATTGTAATACCCAATAAACCAATTTGTTTTATAATTATCGTTTCAACAACAATTTTGTTTTATTGCTATTTTATTACATTTATAAAATTTCAATAAAACAAAATAGTTGTAAAACATTTAAATTTTGCTTGTTGGGTAATTCTAGTTGAAAATGACCATTGGTGGAATTATTTCATATTAACACTGCAAACTGTAAAAATAAGGTGCTTATTTGTTTTCGCCAGTCGTATATTATGTAGATCAGCAAAATGAGACCGATCAATCCGATTATTGTTAGTTATAGGAACAACTTTATTTTCTTATCACCTGTTAGTTTTATTGTTAATTTCAATGACATTAACGATTAAATGATAGATTTACAAAATTTGTGTTTATGCTTTTATCTAAACTAGGCTTATGAAGAAGATATGATAGCTAAATCTGATTCAAATCAAATAGTTTACACTATAGAGTAAACCAATTGGTTTTTTTTGGGGGGGGTTCCCTTTTCTGATACAAAGTGGGACAAATCTAGAAATGGTCCCATATTACTTCCACATCCAGTGGAAGTATAGTAACGACACAAAATTTTTTTAAAATTTTTATTGTTCAAATAGGCTTAGAATGTCATGAAACGTCGAGATTTTAAATTTGAGCAAAAAAAAATTTCTGTCTGTCTGTCGGTCTATCGGTCTGTCTGTAACTTTTTTGTGCGCACGTTTACTCTGGAACCGTTCAAGATATTGACTTGAAATTTGGTACACATATGTACTTTAACGAGATCTGGAACTAGATTATATTTTCATCTTCTTCCGTCGAAAGGTTGGGGGGTAAATTTGGGGTAAATAGCTAAATCAAGCAGGTAAGAGTCCAGAAAATTGGTATTTAGTATATACAAGAGAAGCTAAGGTCTCAAAAAAATTTTTGGCATTAGCCACCCCCACCCCATTATTAAATGGGATGAAAAAAAAATTGTGATTTAGTGTGTGTACAAGAACCAGAAACCTCAAAATATTTTTTTACTTCATCCACCCCCACTACCACCACCCCCCACCCCACTACCGATGTGGGGTATCGTTTTATAGGTTTTTGGGGTAGAGGATTTCAAATATTATATTATTAAAGTTCGATAAGCAATTATTTCTACATACAAAATTTTTTCGTTGTGGATGTGGAAGTAGTGATTCCATGGGCAGCGGTTTTTTTAATTTAATAGGTTTCTTGCCTCGTACTTAAAAGGCTAAATGATTATATATAATTATATGCGTTGTGTGATTTTCATTACAAAATCATTAAAGCTTTAGACAACAAGAACTCAGTTGTGGATATTTTCGTAGATTTCTCATGGGATATTGATTTGGTAGACCATTAGCTGCTTAAGGCCAAACTAGCAGGATACGGTATTCGAGAAACTGTTTTACAAATATTTTCCCCCTATTTAGACAACACTACACAAATTGTAAAAATGGCCGGTGGAGTTGAAAGTAATATTTGTGATGTTAAACAAGGAGTTCCACAGGGGTCAATTTTGGGGCCACTTTTATATATACTTGCTAACGATGTGGTTAGTCATCTACAAAAAATACCAAATGTTCATGTGATCTGTTTTGCTGATGATACAAACATTCTTGTTACCGGCAACAATCTTATTTAAGCAAAAGAAACCACTGAATGAGTTTATCAAGAAATCATACATTGGTCTCAAAATAATAACCTAATTCTAAATAAAACAAAGAGAGTTTTAGTACAATTTTCTTTGAATAATAATTCCGAGAGCCTCACACTTTTTAATAGTACTGACTGGGAAATAGAAACTTGTGTTGATAGTGTGACGTGCTTACACCCTTTTTTGTAAACACCCTGTATCGTGGATTCGGATATTATGTACCAGAAAAGTTTTCTTTGCCAAAGGTGTAAGCTTTATAATTCATTAGATGAAGATGTTATGACTTCGGGTAGCATATATTTTCAAACATAAATTAAAAAAATATATTACTAGACAAAAATTGCCACACAATAAATGAATTTTTGTAATTTAATCTATTTGTTTTATATGACTAACTACAAGATGTCTTGTGTATTCATCTGTTTCATATATTTTATTGTATTGTTTTTTCTCTGTTAACTGTTTGTTAATTTTTCTGGTTAATTTTTCTTGATTTTATTGTGTACTTTTATTTGTATATAATATTTTTGCAATGGACTATAAACACCTTTTTGATATGTGGACACTTGGTTTTTAATTGACATTAAAAAAATTAACCTGTATCCATATATCATTTGTATCTTCTTCAGTCCATCATTTATTTATAAACATGATGATCATTGCACAAACACCAGTCAAGGTTGTTAAAACTTTCTGAGAAATTCTAATTAAAAGTTGCTTTAAAGTTATATAATTCTGATATAATTATTAAAAAAAAAGTTGCTCCCAGTGTTGGATATTGCGTTCTTATTATTTTTATTAGTGTAATTATCACTTGCGGTCAACAAAGACACGAGAATGTGTTTGTTTACATTTTTTAGCCAAATTGCCTGGAGATATAAACACCAAAGTAGGTACTATTTTCGGTTAAGTAAGGTTAAGATAAAGAACCCTGCAGAATCCTTATGGGAAATGGCTTTCAGTCAAACTTTTTGAAACTCTGGATACTGGTAGTTCTTGATGTGTAAAGCAAAAGTTCTCGAGGGCAATAAGTGCTAAAAACTCATGGTTTTGAGATATAGCCCTTTGAAGTTGGACTTTACGTGCATTCTGCAGCATTGTTAAATCCTCAAACTCTTTGAAACTATGGATTCTGGTAGTCCTTGATGTGTAAAACAAATGTCCAACTTCAGAGGGCTATATCTCAAAACCATCAGTTTTTAGGACATAGGGCCCTCGAGAACTTTTGATTTACGATCTACACATCAAAAACTACCAGAATGCAGAGTTTCAGAGAGTTTGACCAAAAGCCATTTCCCATAAGGATTTAACTATGCTGCAGAATGCATGTAAAGTCCAACTTCAGAGGACTATATCTCAAAACCATGAATTTTTAGGACATAGTGCCCTTGAGAACTTTTGTTCTAAACATCAGGAACTACCAGAATCCAGACTTTTCGTATCCAGACTTTTGAGACACTCTGTATAATGAAACTTAGGATTTAGGCGTTTGCAAAGAAGGCGGTACTGATCTTCGTTGGATCAAAATAATAACTGGTGAAAAATGACACCAAATAAGCATAACTTATTAAGTAAATACCATACTCATATACTTAAATGTAGTTATATTGTAGTTTTAATTTATTTATTTATCCATGTAGGAAGACCTACAATTGTAACATATGTGGCTAGTATCTGGGTGATTTTGCGTTCTATTTTCTTTCCTAATGATTTGAATGCTTACCATTAATTATTTCTACGTGAAAATCACAACAACAAGAACAAAAAAATGTTGGTAAAACCAAATGTACGCACACCGCAAGTTATTAACTAATGATAATAATAATGCATAGCATCAAAATTTATGCAGTACTCGACTACTCGATTCCTTCCATAATTAACCAATTAAAAATTATTGTCTTCAAAAAAATGTTATTAGTTGTGGAATTCAAAATATTATTATTTAAAATTCATCAAAATGGTCTTCCCTAGTTTCATCATTTTATAGCATTATTGCTAAAAATAAGTATGTATAATACTTCAAACAATGGAACAATAGTGGCATATGAGCGAAGACTAATAATAATTATATTTAGCAATAGCAAAAAAAAACATTCAAGAATTGAAAAGAAGTGCTACCTTTTCAATTAACATCTTGCTGCACTATGGTCGTTGTTTAATGATTTCTTTCATGTCTTAGATCATCATAAAATTAAACCTAAAAAAAGTTATTGAAGAATATCTTTAAATATACGTATAAGGAGTTTTTCAAAACCAAAAATATACAAAGTATTCCTCAACAAGTATCAATAATTCAAAAGGTGATTCCTGGAGTAAATTCATGGAAAACTGTTCATAAGAAAATGTGTTCATATGAAGGTGAAATTTTAATAAGTGTAGAAAATATGAATTTTTTTTTAGGGCTAGGTTGATAAAACGTGAGAATTTGTAAGGGTTAGTATAACAAGCGGGAAACTTTTTATCTTTCGAAACACATACCAAGTCCCACTTGAAAGAAAATTTAATAAACCTTATTTTAATACAGAAATTTGCAACATTATACTTGCTTAAAGATCATTGCTTATAACAAATTTGGAAAAAACAAGCTTTTTAATAGTTACAAAAAAACATTTTGCAATTTTTTTCCGAACTAAATTTTAACGACTAAAGTAAAAATTTCAATTTCAACAATTAGTAGTGTTCTTTCTATATGGCTAAAAAATGAGAACTAATGAAAACTATTGACAACCAATCCTAACAAGGCGACTTTGAAATGATTATGGTTTTTGTAAACATTTCCATAAATATGCGGTTCGGTTGTGTAACATCGGACGTGGGAAAAATCAGTCATCATCTGGCTATTGTCTAAATAAAGGATTACATATTAAGATGCATAATTTTCCCAACGATAATAATATAATCAATTAATTATTTTTGTTAAAAAAAACTATCAAAATTAATCTGCGGCAATTGTTTTATTCGTTCAATAATAAAATTGACACGTAGTTTTATCAATATAAATATTAAAAAAAGAAAGTATCACTTGAAGTTATGTAGAACTAGACTGTGGCTATTATTACTGGAAACAGAAAAAATGGGTAACTATCGAAGCGGTTGGTACCTCCCCATCAAATGTCTGAGAAAATTTGTTAAATTAGTTAGCATCCGAACCCGTTACTGCTGAGCTATGCGATGCAGGCTTCCGTTTCGCGGTTGCTAGAACTTATGACGGGTGACTGATAGTAAAATTCAGTTTTTAAAAAATCATAAAACTCCCTCTATCCCCTCTTATTATCCCTCCTACAGTTTGAGACGTTTATGATGAAAACAGCAGTTTCCAAAAAATTGTTTAGTACATTTCAAGATGAGTTGGGATGTACTACTCTTGTCAAAAATGATGTTACGCGTATTGGAGTTTGCTGGTTGGTAGTTATTTGATGCTTTTTTTAATGCTCAAATAACTAAAATACTGTTTTATTTTTGCACATTTTTAGCCATGTCGCGTGAAAATTAAACTAGCATTCCCTAGTTACATAAATAAAATAAATAAAAATTCTTTAAATAAATAGGATTTCTCCCTTTTCCAGATCACAGTCATTTTAGGTGGGGATGTCTAAGCGAATACTCTGCAGTGATGGGATAAAGTGGGGTAAAAAGAAAATGCGAAATCGGAAGAAATCCAATTATTGATTAATACGGCTTTATTTGCAATTGCCGATTTGCATGAAAGAAAGTTTGGTAAAAAGTGTCATGGCGTACAGTATAATGGTATCACTGTAATTCACTGCACATGTTGACCAACTCGTCTAATTTCCAAACTTTGCAACAATTAAATACCTATAATATAATAATCATACAGGCGCGGATTTATGGGGGGGGGGGGGTAATGGGGTAATTACCCGCCCCAAGATTCTGTAAATCATCAATTTTTGTTTTAAAATGGTATGATTTTTGTTAATTTTGGGAAGAAAAAAAATTTTAATAGGGTAATTACTCCCCCCAAGGAATTTTCATTTTAAATTTTTTAGGATGAAAAAATTTGTTCTCTGCTGTTCAAAAAAATTTCGAGACGAAAATTTTTTTTTCGGATTCCCCCCCCCCGCTCTTCAAGAAAATTTTGGGACGAAAATTTTTTTTTCAGATTTCTCCCCCCCCCCCGCTCCCCAAAAAATTTTGGGTTCAGTGTTACTCCCCCAACATTGTTTTCATTATCTTCAATGTTAAACCTACTTCCACTGAATATAAATCATCTTTATTAGGTTGTTTCGTAGTCTACAATATTTAAAAAATGTCAAATTATGCAATTTGTCAATCACTGCTGCCAACTCTTCTAGTAAACTGAGAGTTGGAAACAGTGTTTGACAAATTGCATAATTCCGCATTTTTTAATTATTGTAGACTAATAACCTAATAAAGACTATTTATATTCAATGGAAGCAGGTTTAACATTAAAGATAATGGAAACGATGTTATGATTATTATATTATAGGTATTTAATTGTTGCAAAGTTTAGAAATTAGACGAGTTGGTCAACATGTGCAGTGAATTACAGTGATACCATTATACTGTGCGCCATGACACTTTTTACTGAACTTTCTTTCGTGCAAATCGTCAATTGGTTTCTTGTTAAAATAATTTAATTAACAGTAGCTCATAGAAACATCATGATTTGTTATCCTTATTTAGATTTATGCTGCGTATTTTAACATGGCGTAAAATAATTTACGTTCCCCAATCTCCCCCAATGTCAAATCTCGGTATGCTTTGCCGGCAACAGGTAAGAAGCTCCTCCCACAGTCTACACGTGCGCACCTCCCATTGGGATGTCTAAATTAAACAGGCAAATATGGGCGTGCCGTTTTTTTTCTATCCATAGTTCACCCTCAAAACATAATCTTTGTCTAATTATGAAGAAATGACAGAAACAGAATGAGTTGACGCAAATGTATCACAAAGAAAATTCAGTAAAAGAGGAAGGATTATCTTGACGACTAAAAGTAGCTAGAGAGAAAAGTGGCAACAGCGTAGGTTAAATCTCTTTCTTTTCAGCACATTATTTGTCCATTTCTCTTCTCTTCTACCTTACATTGGCATCGACTCAATATTTTAACATGCCACTGCTGTAAGTATTCTTATTTTTCTGTTGATATAAAACTTCTTTGCGTATGTGTGTGTATAAAGTTTTCGACATTACCAATACTTGTTTTTAGGTTATATTTTACTTCCACATCCAGTGAAGTACAGTAACGACAAAAAAAATTTTTTAAACTTTTATTGCTCAGTTAGGTTTAGCATGTCATGAGACGTCGAGATTTTAAGTTTGAGCAAAAAAAAATTCTGTCTGTCGGTTTGTCTGTAACTTTTTTTTGTGCGCACGATTACTCTGGAACTGTTTAAGATATTGATTTGAAATTTGATATACGTATGTATTTTAATGAGATCTGGAACTAGATTATATTGTCATCTTATTCCGTTGAAGGGTTGGGGTAAATAGGTAAATCAAGCAGGTAAGAGCCCATAAAATTGATATTTAGTATATATAAAAGAAGTTAAGGTCTCAAAAATTTTTTTGACATTAGCCACCCCCATTACTACCTCCACCCCATTATTCAAGGGGGTGAAAAAAATAAAATTGTAATTTAGCGTGTATACAAGAAAGTAAGGCCTCAAATTTTTTTTTACTTCATTCACCCCCACCCCCACTACCGATTTGGCATATCGTTTTATAGGTTTTTGGGGTAGACGATTTCAAATATTATGTTGTTAAAGTTACTTCGAATAGTATGGATGCGCAGTGACTTTCCTCGAGTATTTTGGATGCGCAGTGACTTTTCTCGAGTTTTACAGATCGCAGTAGGTTACCTCAAGTAGTATGGATGCGCAGCGGCTTTCCTCGAGTATAATGGATGCGCAATAGGTTACCACGGGTAGTATGGATGCGCAGTGGCTTTTCTCGAGTACTATAGATGCGCAGTGGGTTACCTCAAGTGGTATGGATGCGCAGTGGGTTTCCTTGAGTAAAATGGATGCGCAGTGGGTTACTTTAAGAAGTATGAATGCGCAGTGGCTTTCCTCGAGTAAATTGGATGCACTTGGGTAGTATGGATGGGTAGTAGGTTTTCTCGAAGAAAATGCTTGAAGTAGAGGCTTTACTCCTATCGTGTAGTTTACGGCACACAACGATTTCTTATATCTTTGTCATGCCATTTTCTGTGTATTACTTCCACATCCAGTTGAAGTATATTAATGCAAACAGAAATTTGGAAATTTTCATTGTTTATATAGGCTTAGAATGTTATGAAACGTCAATATTTTAAGTTTGAGCAAAATAAATTTGTTAGTCTTTTATCTTTTTGGTGCTCACGATTACTCTGGAACTGTTTAAGATATTTACTTAAAATATGGCACACGTATGTATTTTAACGAGATTTGGAACTAGATTATATTTTGATCTTATTCCGTTGCAGAGTTGAAGGGTAAATTGGGGTAAATGGGGGTAAATGAGTATATCAAGCAAGTAAGACTCCATGAAATTGGTATTTAGTAAATATAAGATATAAAAAATTTGGCATTAGCCACACCTATTCCCACCCCACTATTAAAGGTGGTGAAAAAATAGTGTGATTTAGTGTGTGTACAAGAGCCAGTCATTAAGAATTTTTTTTACTTCATTCACCCTCACCACCACCCCCTGTTACCGATGTGGCATATAATTTTAAGGGTTTTTGGGGCATATGATTTCAAATATTATACTATTAAAGTTCCATAAACAATTATTTCCTCATAGTAGAGTGCAAATATAGTATTTTTGTTGTAAGAGACTTGGATGTGGAAGTAGTGACTCCTTGGGCAGCGGTTTTTATCTTGCTATTTGGCCCCAATTTAGATTTCAATGTGTACAAAATTACTTCTAAAAATAGTCATTTAATAAGGATTGTTTTCATTATTGTTTCAGTCATGATTCGGTAATAACAGCTGAGAAAACCGCCATAATAAAGCCTAATACAGTCATGTTTAGGCTAATTTCTTAGTAATAATTTGGATATCAACACTATATTAATAACAAAAACCATGTCAACATATTCTAGCCATTTTTATAGCTAGAATGGCAGTATTAGGACTTAACATTGTTGCTATTTAATTACTTGCTCGTATATGACATCTTGAAAACGACTTTATAACCAAACCTGCATGGCGATATTATGGGCACTAGTAATGACCAGTATATAGCTAAAAAGGATCATCATGACTATTTCGTTTTTAAATTTTAGGCTAAACTACGACTAAAATAAGATGACCAAAATATAACAAAACAAAAGCCGTTGAATAGCATATTTGTGCTACTTGGGCAGGTCACCCTTATGTAGCTGGGAAAATGCTTTTGACAGTTATATTCCCTCTTTTGCTCTGTATACACTTCATAGCTAAGGGTTCTCACAGCATTGTCTAGGAAATGTCACATCCTTCTAAAACACAACACAACCACTAAACCCGAACCAAAATAAAGGACTATCCCGTCCCGAGCTATCCGCGGAATGCCGTCTGACTCATTACCATATTATTATTTAAGAAAAATTACCATACACAACACACAAAAAATCGAAATGTTACATTATGCCGATTGATTTATACCCACAATAACAAATGAAGATCTCCCAAAACTAATTCGGAATCTCCGATCCGGTATGTGACGTCAAATATCTCTTATAAAACAATCGGCCGGGCGCGTTTCAAAACAGATGAGAATCGCCATTCACGGTGCAAACATACAGTGAACCACGACTTTCGCTTTACACAACTTTATCACGACACAGTGTTTTGTTTCCAATCACAAGATCGCCGCCAACATGATCGGTTCCGCTTTCGTTTTGTGTTTTTGTGTGCTGTTCGGACAATTAAATGCGTCTGCCATACCGATGTGGGAATTTTTGAGCAAGCAGGAAAAAGTAAGTGGTTTATTTGTATTTCGGTGCCCAACTGACTCATATTTACAAACAGTGCTAATATACGCTTCAACCCAAAATGTTGGACTAATATTAGTTTAATATTCTGAATACGTTGGCTAAATCTACAGAGCTAAATATTGAACCAGTAATAAATATCACTATATCGAATCAATCAATATTGGTTAAACTTTATGGAACAGATGCTGAAAAACTATATCATATAATGTTTTATTAAAATGTAAACCAATATTAAAAATTATATTCACCTTAACATTTAATGTACAATCTGATCCAATGCCCAAAAGTGGTAAAACAATATCAACTTTGATAAATATACATCATATGCTTTATATATAGAAAAATTGTTGTCTGTACCCCCTGATCTGAGTATCCTTACTATAAAAGTAAAATAAAGACGTCAAATAACGACTTCCTGTAGATTTTAAAAACATACATTTGAATAATACGTATTATATTTCAAATAATTATGCATTCCAAAATCCAAAATAATAGTATTTTAAACAGCAAGTTTCCAAAAATGAATCTTTTCACACGAGTGAGACAGTTTGGTGGAACGGGCCAAAAGCGAGTTCCACAAGTCGAGTGAGTGTGAAAAGATGTTTTCAAACGTGTTGTTTACAATATTTTCTCTACGACTGCAAGGAAAACAAACAATTTCATAAGTAAATAGATCAACCATTTTTAATAAACTTCTTTAAAAATGATGTGGTTTGAAGACTTCAAAACTGATGTTTAGTTGTTAAATAAGTGGGTTGCTATGAACCTAAATAGGCTATTAGCCTACTTCAAAAAATACAAAAAAAAGTGTCCGTTTTTTTTCGACAGTACTGTTTTTTTTTATTTTTGCGCACATCGTGTGAAAAAAGAGTTTCGAGTCATAGTTAGACTGACTATTATTTTGTTGAATTCTGTCAAATTAAACTAGATAATAGTATATTTTATTTTTAACTATTATCGAATTGTAATTCTAACCCAGTATTAGTTCGCTGTACTATTGTACTTGGTAAATAAACCAATATTATTGTCGTCTTCTAGAAGTTCTAAAAGAATTACCATAAAATTTGCTTCCTTACCACGTAGTCTATTACAGAAATTATTCCTAGATGACGCCACATACAAATCACTAACAATAATCCATCATGTATTATTTTGCACTCTTATGAATTTATAGAAAATTAATAACATGATTGCAGTGTTCAAATTCTAAATTATATTTGGATGGATCTTATAAACGATCTCTAATCTTTGGTTTGGGTGGTCTGATGTCTCAATACTGAGATTTTGGCTAACCAAAAAAAACTTCATCATACAATAAAGTGTAGATCAACCTAAAAATTAGTTGGTGAACAAAAAACAAAGTCATTGTACTATTTAATTGTAGACCAAATTGAAAATGGTTAGTGAACATAAAAAAATGTCATTGTACTATTTAATTTGTTACAAGAAGATATGATTATTAAACTACTATTTGTTTACGAAAACAAATAAAGTTGTATGACTATTCTTTACTGATTGATTTAACTATGAAACTAGATAGGCGCGATTTCATATGCTCTTTTTGGTTGAATTTACCTATCATTTTCTTTGAGTGTATAGACCATATGATATTGTAAAATTAATGTTTAGATATTTTATCAATATTGTCTGTAAGCATACCAGTGTTTTAATGCCAATATTTATTGATACCAGCCCAATATTTTTTTGACCCAACACCGCGTATATCTCGTAAATGAAGCAGTGAAAAAAGTATGTGTTCATTTATAAGTCTATTCTAAACGACTCACTGAAATTTTAATAATTTTGAGTTAAAATATGAAGATTATTCAATTTATAACCCCAAAATGTAGGTATACATTTTTAACGACATTCTCGTCACATTAATCTTTAAGTGTTCGAAAACTACTTACTATTTTTATGTAAAATTTTGCAGTGGTCAAAATTTCCTTAAAAAGTAGTTCATATTATAACTCTTTAAGACTGTTCGAGGTAAGTTATTCAAATTTCAATCAGTGATTTACAATAGGCACATAATCAATTTTTCCCTTCCTCCGTTTTTGAGATATCCGCAGATAAATTGAATCGTATATTAACGCCCAATTGTTAACGACAATCTGTTGTTGAGCTACCCCAACAACGTTAAAATAATCAGTTTGCTTGATTTTTCGTTCAAAAACTTATATAAGACAATTGACCTATTTCATGTTAGAGAGTTTGGTGAAAAGTGTCATGGCGAAAACTAGATTATATCACTAAAAGTCACTGCACATGTTCCCAAATTTTGTAAAAATAAAATACCTATAATAGGTATAATAATCATATCATTGTTTTTAGTATTTTTAATGTTAGTTAAACTTACTATAGTAAGCACAAACATTGAAGCATAACTAAAATAAGCATAGCATTAAAGATACTGAAAACAATATACTCAAAGAAAATGATAGGTAAATTCAACCAAAAAGAGCGTATGAAATCGCGCCTATCTAGTTTCATAGTTAAATCAATCAGTAAAGAATAGTCAAACAACTTTATTTGTTTTCGTAAACAAATAGTAGTTTAATAATCATATCTTCTTGTAACAAATTAAATAGTACAATGACATTTTTTTATGTTCACTAACCATTTTCAATTTGGTCTACAATTAAATAGTACAACGACTTTGTTTTTGGTTCACCAACTAATTTTTAGGTTGATCTACACTTTATTGTATGATGAAGTTTTTTTTGGTTAGCCAAAATCTCAGTATTGAGACATCAGATCACTCAAACCAAAGATTAGAGATCGTTTATAAGATCCATCCAAATATATCGATGATCCCTGAGAGAATTTGAACACTGCAATCATGTTATTAATTTTCTATAAATTCATAAGAGTGCAAGATAATGCATGATGGATTATTGTTAGTGATTTGTATGTGGCGTCTTCTGGGAATAATTTCTGTAATAGACTACGTGGTAAGCAAGCAAATTTTATGGTAATTCTTTTAGAACTTCTAGAAGACGACAATAATATTGGTTTGTCTACCAAGTACAATAGTACAGCGAACTAATACTGGGTTAGAATTACAATTCGATAATAGTTAAAAATAAAATATACTATTATCTAGTTTAATTTGACAGAATTCAACAAAATAATAGTCAGACGAACAAAATAATAGTCTTATTCATCTATTCTTTAAGTTAATGTTTGTTTTGTTGTATGACAACTTTTTATTAATTAAAATAACAATCACCTCTTGTTTAAAAATACCATCAATATAGTTTGGTTTAACAAAATTAACGATATTCTTAGTTAACCATTTTTTTTTGTTTAATTTACCCATACTATTTCTTTGAGTGTATGATTATTATATTACAGGTATTTCATTTTTACAAAGTTTGAGAATTCGACGAGTTGGTCAACATGTGCAAATGTGCAGTGGCTTTTTACTACTTTTCATGATACCAACCTAGTTTTCACCATGACACTTTTTACCAAACTTTCTAACGTGAAATAGGTCAATGTCACGCCTAAAAACATTATTTTGATTTAGAAATTGTGGCAAATAAAGTATGGCTCAGTCAGTGGTATTGTCTAAATCCTAAGTAAGATTGAATCTTCTAGATTTGAGATCGAAATTTAGCTGAAAGTGGACCACTAGGTTGAAGTAGAAACTACATTCCATTTTTAGTATGTGGATGATTTCGTTTGCAAATTCACCGACCGCATTTACAAGTCGTTGACATTCAAGAACTCACAACAAATATTTAAATTTATGTACGCAACACTTGCAAATGTGCTACATACCTAGCCAGTTGATATTTTTAAATAATATATGCGTATAAATCAACAATACAGTTATTTTAACTGTAACACATTATTTAATAAGCATTTTTAATCTACTTCGGTATTACATAACATTCTAATTATGCCTGGAGCTCCATTTTTTGTCTTTACAACTATAGCGTGACTTTCATAACGGAACTAACCTTCAAGGTGTGGCGAACGCATCGAGAAAAGTCGTTTAACTGGAAGGATAATTATTTTTTGTTCGTTGCAGATGTCATTCCTCTACTCGCTGTTCGCAAACCAAGTGGATTCCTTTTGCGAGTCATCGACTCTGAGGAATTGCAACCAACAGTTACTGAAATATGGACTTAACACGTTGAAAAAGATGCCCGAAGAGGTGCTCGATGGCATGGATCCCTATCAAAGAGGGGCCAACAATATAAGTAAGTGTTTTTGGTGTACAGACGTGGGCACAGTTTTTTTTGTACAAAAATTTTGGCTGGTCATTATAGATTTGAGGCAGTGGCGGCTCGTCAGGGGAGGCAGAGGAGGCTGAGCTTCCCTTTGGAAGGAGCAGCATATCTTCCAAATTAATATCTTTTATTTGTAGAAATTTCTCTAATTGTCTTTAAAAGTATCAAGCCTCCTCTGTAGACAATATCACGAGCCGCCACTGATTTGAGGGCGCTGAAGAAAAAAAGTTTAAAAACAACGATTTTAGCAAAGATCGAACAGAATAGATATAGTCCAGTCAACGGAGCGCTAAAATGACCAAAATCTCTAATTTCAGTGCTAATGAATGGGTTTTGATGAAACCTTGTGCAATGTGTTTGTAATGACGTTAATAAAAAAGTTGAAAAAAGATTAGAGTAGGAAATAATCGGAAGGGTTCTGTAATTTGTAGAATTAGATCAAAAATGAAACAAAAAAAAACAATATATTTACATTTTTTGGTCCAAAATAAGATGTTTTTACTATTGTGAATTTTTTCGAAAATGCATGTTTTTCAAGATATGGCCACTCTAAAATTCCTAATAGTGGGGGAGGGGAAACGAAAAAGTTGAAAAAAAAAATCTGAAAAAAGTCAGGTGAATGTATCATCGAAATACAAGACTTTTTTTATTAGCAACTTTTCTGTAAAGTGCGTTTTCACCGAGTTCTTCCGGAAAAACATGAAAAACTGCCCCTTTCTTTGAAATTGTAGTAAAAATATGTAATTTAAAAAATTGGGAAATTGAGACCTCTAAACATTTTTTGTCTCTCGGAATTTTTTTGTAACTTGCTAATTTTCCGAGTTGCAGGCAGTTTTTCACGATAAATAATGTACTACATTTTTTGGACATTAATACATGAAAACTCGAAAAATGAGCGTGATTTATATATTATTATAAAAAAATATGAAACCTATACTGCTGTGCTAAAATCAAACGCCGTATCTACTGGCGACAAAGAATCGAGAAATTTAACATCAAAGTTTTTTTGATAGTTCTTGGTAAATTACAACACAAGTTATATAATCAAGATGATTTCCGATGTAAAATGACGTAAGAAGTCGACTAGACATGTTAAATTTAAAAAAAAGTTAAAAGTTTATACCAAAAAATCAGATACTGTTTTTATCGTTAAAAATATATTTGTACATGCTAAAGCACAATGCGGTATCTACATTATATTGATTTAAAACGCAGATGGGGTATTCCTAGGAAAATAACACATGATAACAAAAACATCCCATAATGTTGATTTACCTTTAATTTTTATCACCAATAACTGACACGACATGTAAACACTTTGAAGAACATAGAGCAACTAACTAGAAATAGAGCGTGCAATTAGCAACGTTTTCTAATCGAAAAGGAGGGAACTACAACATACTAGAAACAAATGCGGCATATGCACTTTCTCACACGTAGTTACTGCGTTTTCAACTAGTAGTATGCAGATACCACATTTGTACTTAGGAAAGCCAGAAGTCTTGTGAAGATACGACAAAATGTGTAATGTTTTTTAATATAACTAATGTAGATATAGCTTTTTGCTTTAGTAAATAGATAAAATAAAATGTTAATATACCAAAACCATTAAAAAACCGATTTCGGATATTTCTGTAGATACGGCTTTTGATTTTAGCACGGCAGTATATAGTTATACCTCCTCTGGGTGGAGGTGGTTTCCTAAAAATTAAAGTTAAAAATTTTCGCCTCTCCCTCGGAGTCATTTTTTGTGGCCAATGGCGAATTATGATTCAGAATGTGCTAAAAACTTCAAAAATATACTTTTGGTAACATTTTTGGTGGAGGCGTTTTTTTTTTTCGGATTTCCGGTATTCAAAAAAAATGCATTTTTCACATGTTTCCTTAGATTCATTTTTCATTCTAAACCGGTGGAAAAGCTTTGTGGAAACATCAAACGTGATTTTTGTAGGCTTTAAATTGTTATGTGCAAAAATGTGCGTACGACTCTCAATAACTTATTTTTTCGGATGGCGACATTTTTTGCCCGGTGCATTTACCCCATTCACCCCTTAAATTCACCCCTATATTCACCCGACGTTCACGCGCGGATATTTCGAAAAAATTTAATGTTTCTTTTTTTTCTTTTTAACAAGCTTAAATAATTTCTGATTTGAAGAAAAAAACATTTCAACCTTTATTTACCACCCCCACCTCTATATAACGAAATAAAATTATTAATTTGTTAAGTGGACATTTTGTGCGCATTCTAATATGCTTTTAACCCTTTTCCACCCTCTATTTTGCACTGTTCACCCAGTGAGATCAAATTAATGAAATAATAAACATAATCTGCGAATCAACGTGCCAAAAAAGCAACATCTCAAGAATTTTTTAGAGAAAACGTTAAATTAAATATAGCCACTACGATGGGGGGTGGTTCGGTATTCGGGGAGTTATTGGGGAATGTGAGGATGTTGGGGTAAAATTGAGACAATTGGTGCTGAGATATATTTGATACCAATGCTTGTACGAGCAACAAGCTAATAAAAGTAAAATGTGAGGCGGAAAGCAAAAAGGGACCTCTTGTCGGCGATGTTAATTTTTCAGTACAGTTGAAATTAGTGGTTTGGGTCAATATGATCGATTTTCGGATTTTGTCCTTTACAAGTTGTAATCGATTACAAAACCGATATAATTGAATGAAACACTTAAAATAATCGATAAAGCAGTCAATGTTCAGTATTGTTCAGCCCTGGAAAAGGTACCTCCTGTCACTTATGGAGAAATAACATGGGACCGACAAGAGGTCCCTCTTCATAAACGCACTAGTAACTTAAACAAAAAAAATCATAGAGACATGATTTTTGCACCAAATCGTTCAGAATTAGAGCTTAATTCATTTAATATCAATAACTAAAAATCGGAAATTGCCGACAAGAGGTCCCTTTTTGCTTTCCGCCTCACAAAATATAGAAAAATTTCATTTTTTTTTTTAAATCTATCAGTAAATATAAAATAGTCATTAAATATTTTGAGTTAACTTAAATATTAATAACAATATAAAGTTTTCCTTATATTTCTTTGTTAAGAAAAAATTTTAAAAAAAATTGTAATCTATATTACACCTCATAAACGATGTCCCACTTACCCGATTTTTTTTTTAAATCCCACACTCAAAGAAAATGATAGGTGAATTCAACCAAAAAGAGCATATGAAATCGCGCCTATCTAGTTTCATAGTTAAATTAATCAGAAAAGAATAGTCATACAACAACTTTGTTTTCGTAAACAAATAGTAGTTTAATAATCATATATTCTTGTAGAACAACAAATTAAATAGTACAATGACATTTTTTTATGTTCACTAACCATTTTCAATTTGGTCTACAATTAAATAGTAGTAATAGTACAACGACTTTGTTTTTTGTTCACCAAATAATTTTTAGATTGATTTACACTTTATTGTATGATGAAGTTTCTTTTGGTTGGCCAAAATCTCAGTATTGAGACATCAGACCATTCAAACCAAAGATTAGAGATGGTTAATAAGATCCATCCAAATATATCGATGATCCCTGAGAGAATTTGAACATTGCAATCATGTTATTAATTTTTTATAAATTCACAACAGTATAAGATAATGCATGATTGATTATTGTCAGTGATTTGTATGTGGCGTCATCTAGGAATAGTTTCTGTAACAGACTACGTGGTAAGCAAGCAAATTTTATGTAGAACTTATTATCTATCTATTTAACTAGTTTGATTTGACAAAATTCAACAAATTATTAGAAAGATGAATAAATTATAGTCTTATGCACCTATTTTTTAAGTTAATGTTTATTTTGTTGTGTGACAATCACCTTTTGTTTAAAAATACTATTAAATATACTTCAATTTAACAAAATGAACAATATATATACTATTTTTTTGATTGATTTAACCCATACTATTTGCAAACAAAAGCGCTGATGCCACGTCTTAATTCATCAAAGTGGATGGCAGAACGATGTTATGTTTATGTAAACAGAACTGCGGGTTAATTCTACAATAATATTGGTTTATCTGTCAACTATAATAGTAGAGCAAACTGCTACTGGGTTTACAATTACAATTCGACAATAGTTAAAAATAAAATATACTATTATCTAGTTTAATTTGACAGAATTCAACAAAATAATAGTCAGACGAAAAAAATAATAGTCTTATTCATCTATTTTTTAAGTTAATGTTTGTTTTGTTGTACGACAACTTTTTATTAATTAAAATAACAATCACCTTTTGTTTAAAAATACCATCAATATAATTTAGTTTAACAAAATTAACGATATTGTTAGTTAACTATTATTTTTTGTTGAATTTACCCATACTATTTCTTTGAGTGCACAAATGAAAATATACTTTTTAGCTAATAATCATTTCGTACTTATTTCACACACTTGGAAATAGTTTTTTTATCAAACATTTGTGAAAATTTGCCCTTTGGAACAGAACATTTACATTTTATATTAAATTACTTGAAGATGAACTGCAGGAATTTTGTTGCGTTTCTCTTGGAATGTAAGAGTCAATGTTAGAAGTATTAGTCATTGTCATTATATAAATTTAACCTTTCATTGTGAAATCCGATTTATTGAGGTTGAAAAAATACGAAAGATCAGGACTCACTTATCCTTGAATAATAATTTCATTGTAGACGCATTTTTTACCCATATTAATAAATATCTCACAATCTGATGATTATGTACATCACCTGCATAACTTTACGTTGTAATATGTCAAAGGTGATTGAACATATAAGTAGCAGTAGCAAATAATTTTGCAAAAGCTTTTACGGAATTTCTTACTGTTTGTTGGGTATTTTGCCACTCTGCAACGGATCTTCAAGCATTCATTGAAGCATTGCCCATAGTTTTTTATTTTATGAATCATAGACTTTTTCGAAAATATATAACCCGTCAAACTCAAAAGTTTATAGAACCGTTCACGTTTTCCAAATGGCAGAATAATATTTTACTAATTTCGGGTTCATACTATAAATCGAAAAGAATTGTATTCCACAAGGTTCAGACATGGGGCCAGTGATACCTTTTATTAATACCTAATTCATCATCATCTGTGACAAGCACAATCATCTACCATGCTCGTAGATGATGCTATCTGATGGCATCTTTGCGCGCAACTTTGGCGCAGCCCTTTCTAAATAGTATTAATGACGTCGAAACTGTCAGTCAACTATTTTTTATATCATACATATCATAATGGTGCGTTATTTCTTTTTATGATATTTTAATAAATGTCCGAGCAATATGGACTTAAGCACCTGATTTATATCAGTAAATATCGTATGAGTGAATACCCTTTCTAACTTTCCTCTCTTTGTTTCAGTCTGGGAAGCCCTGATGGAAGGCCACTCCTTGGCATACACCACTCCGAAGCCCTCTGTGTCCACCACCACGCCCAAACCTAACAGCTACGACGACGACGAATTCTTCGGTGACGAGTCGTACGGAGATTTCGGTTCCCAAACTGCGGCGTCCGCCAAAATCGACAACGTGTACCGTGTTCCCCCGCCAAAAGACTTCTTTATACATTTTGAAAGTGGTAGTCCTCAGTACGCCACCTACCCCCACAACGTTGCCTCTTTTCTTAATTCCTTCAACGGGCCTGTTATAGATAAAGGGGCTTACAACAGGTTCCAAACGCAATACTACACGACCAGCACTACGGAAAGGGTGTCAGAGGCACCACTTACAGGGCCTGTAGTCATCAAAGTGTACCCTGACGGTACCCCAGTCGATGAGAAAATGCCTGTGCACCACGACGAGGACTTACGACAGTACAAACTTTCGAAAATGCCAATTCCCAACTTATAGATTAAAATTAGTGGTTAATTTTGACCAAAGAGCAAGGAAAAGTGAAAATTTGGTTGTTGACAAATTTTCGAAAATGATGAAACATCGTTAATTTCGTTATATATTTAATTCAAAAGTAAAATTCGAAGCGCGGGACATTTAAAAAAATTATAAAATTTTGACTATTTGAATATGCCGCGAAAACGGCAGTGACGTCATATGTGTAGTTAACCTATGTAACTGATCGAAAAGGTGTAATAAAAACACACCTGTTCGACCAGTTTGTACTAAAATATCTCGAAAAATATTGACTCAGTGCATCAACCGAATTGTTTGTAGGTATTAATTTTTGCTGGTTTCTTGCTCTCTTTGGTCCCCAAGACAAAAATTTTCTTTACAAAAGATTTGTGATATTTTTTTGCCTGTTTGTACATATTTATTTAAACTAAGTTAGTTGGTGCGACTGTGTATTGTAAAAAAGGTGTGAATGTTGTTTATTTATTGAATGCGATTTTTGTTATTTAAGTTTTTTTTGTGTAAATATTTAAATCACAGTTGTTGTGAGTTAAGTTAGTGTCCAGGTTTGCTCTGGAAAATGTACAATCCTGAAACGTTTGTATGTGATTTTTATAATTCTGAATATTTGATAATAAAATAATGCTTTTATAAAATTGTTGTTTTAGTTTTAAACCATATACTTTTCCCATGGCTTATTTTACTTCACATCCAGTGGAAGTATAGCAACGACAAAAAATTTAAAAAAATTTTTCTTGTTCAAATAGGCTTCGAATGTCATGAAACGTCGAGATTTTAAGTTTGAGCGAAAAAAATTTCTGTCTGTCAGTCTGTCTGTAACTTCTTTTGTGCGCACGTTTACCCTGGAACCGTTTGAGATATTGACTTGAAATTTGGTACACATATATATATGTACTTTAACGACATCTCTAGAACTAGATTATATTTTCATCTTATTCCGTCGAAGGGTTGGGGGGTAAATTGGGGTAAATTTGGGGATAAATAGGTAAATCAAGCAGGTAAGAGTTCATAAAATTGGTATTTAGTATATATACAAGAGAAGCCAAAGTTTAAAAAAAAAAAAAAATTGGCATTACCTGTCAAAAAATCCTATTTCAAACATAGATAATCATTGATTACCCATAAAAAATGTATAATTATCTATAAGTTTGAAAAAGTTTGAAATGATTTCTATAAGTTTGAAATAGGATTTTTTGACAGGGTAGCCACCTCCGTTACCACCCCCACCCCATGATTAAAGGCGATGAAAAAAAATTGTGATTTAGTGTGTGTACAAGAACCAGAAACCTCAAAATATTTATTTACTTTATCCACCCCCACCCCACTACCTATGTGGTTTATCGTTTTATGGGTTTTTGGGGTAGAGGATTTCAAATATTATATTATTAAAGTTCCATAAACAATTATTTTCACATACAAAATTTTTTCGTTGCGAGTGACTTGGATAGAAAATCTGGATGTGGAAGTAGTGATTCCTTGGGCAGCGGTTTTTTACTTACCAAACTGTTGAAACCTGCATGTGTTCACAGCTCCTTTGATTTTTCATAATTACAATATTAATCGTTTTTGTACCAACATTCCTTTTATCCCTACTTAATCACATTTTTTTTAGTTTTTAAACGCGTCACATTAAAACAGTAATATTTTTCTAGAAAAACTGTACTTTTTAATTATTATTAAACGCTTTTTTATGAAACCGACTCCATCCAAAATTTTAAAAACAAATGTCACACGACGAATTCCGAACTACGAAGAAAGTAGGCAAACAGGAATACACAGCTGCTGCGTTCGGAATTTCACTGTCGGAGTACACACATAAGCTATTTTCTTTCATGCTGAACAATGTGAACACAATCAGTAAGTAACCAATAGAAATCAAGTATTTCAAAAATACCTCGATTTGATTGACTGTTTACTGATTGCAATCTGTTCGTTTAGCACGAAAAAAAACAGCTACTGATTCTGACGGCACTGAAAAATAGGATACTGGAATTTGTCACTGATTGTGGTAATATTTGTTTCAACATGATATTCTACTAGATATTTCAAGTGTATTCTAAGGATCCTCCAAAATCTACTTCACATAAATTCGAAATTCCAGCACAATAATAAATAAATGAAAACATATGTTTCATGTACCGAAGCCTATCTATCGGGATGTTCAATAATAATATTAAAAATATGGTAACAGCCATTTCGGTGCTTTCACAAATGTTAAAATCTCATTTACTGTGAAGGTAATATTTAATTATAACTAAAAACATTTGAATTTCCACAAAACCAGTTGAGTAGTATCTAAAAAAGTATTTTTAAATTTGAATTAAAATTTTACCGCCCAAAACACTAAGCCATATTGTTAACGTCATCGGTCATATTGATGGTATATAAACACCTAACCTCAAAAACATATCTTTTAAAAAGTTCCGAGTAATATGTCACTATTATGAAAATTTCCCTTTCCCACACAGCACAGAATATTTTCAGAATATTCTCATTAAGTGGCAATATTCTGTAAACAGAATATTTACCTGAAATATTCCTAGAACCTCCATAAATATTTTTATCTAGTTTGGAATATTCATGAAACATTTTTGATCAAATATTTCTACAATATTTTAAAAGAACGTTCGTGGTACGTTCCACAAAAATATTGATGCGATACATTTATAACAGTGGTTATTATTTTTAACTATTATTATAATTATTTTGGTATACTAAATACAAATATTTATTTAAGTACCTATTTGTTTCTCAGAAATAATGATACCTTAATTTATATGTCTTTTTTTGTAATAAAAAACTTCTACGACTAAGAGAGGATCATGAACAACTACGAAAAGAATAATGACTAATACACTACTAATTATATTCAAAATAATTTATATTCGAAAGAGTTTGCAAAGATTCGACAATTTATTCGTGCAGATATCGAGCTCTTTTAATAATAAAATTAGATTAAAATGTATTAAAAAGCAAAATCTAGCCGTTGCATGTTCTAGCTATAAAGTCTTTAAATAAATATTCTCAAGAAGTTAGTGGCCGAATGAGTTAAGGCGTTGTCCTACAAGTCACGAGGTCGGCAGTTCGACTCCTGTTCAGCCCGTTTTTTTTTTGTTAAAATAATTGCGAAAAAAATTTTGTTTTTTTAAGGATAATAATTGCTTATATAAAACCGATATACGAATATATTTTTTCCAATGTTAGGTCTGTTTAGACCATTAAATATTATAGATGATGATATTGTATCTTTACCGTTTTTTCTCCAACACGTTTCCTAGATTTGTATAAGTACCTCAACTTTAAAATCTTAAAACAGTTGACTCCTGACTTCCCCCATCGCTCATCAAATTTGAGATCAGAAAAGATTTTGTTTCGGATTTCAACTATAATTATAGTCTTTAAGTAGGTACTAGCATGTGTAACGTCAGTGGCCGAGTGAGTTAAACCGTTGACTTCCAAATCAGAAGGTTGGACGCGCAGCAATTGGTAAAGGTAAGTAAAATAAAATGATGAATTTAATAATTTAATACAATATAATTTGCAGGCAACCCTTGTGAGAAAAAAATTGGAGTGATGATAAACAATGTTAGATAATTAATTAGATTTGTTAATGTAAATAAAATATACGGATGGCTAACAAACAAATTCATAGGACAATACTTATTTATGCATTAATTACTTCATTTTTATCAAGTAGACTACTAACTAGTCACGTCATTTTCACGTGCCTTTGCTATCTGGGAAAACATACCTGAAATGTTCTAGGAACATTTAAAAGACTCCACTTTGTAATGTGCATGGCACATTCTATGGTAATGATTTTCATGTTGTGAGAATATTCTCAGAATATTGAAACATTCCGAGCAAACATTCTGTGCACCTTCTTAGAATATTTCTGTGCTGTGTGGGTTGGTTCTCGTACTTTCAACTGAAATCTTGTTCAATGTAATGTTCATAAAATTTTAAATATCTTCTCCCAATAAAATAAGGTGATTTTTGTAGGTTGGAAATCCAACCCATAATTAGCAACAGCCCATTTTAAGTAATCAACAATATTGAGACATCAACATAAACAAAATAAACAATTATTTCTTTTCCAAAATTTATTTATTTGTGTTTTGGGTGCTTTTGTTAAATTCTTATAAGATTTTTTATAGTTACTAATCCCTACGCCAAAGTGCAACAAACTTAAACAAATAACATTATTGTTAATTCAGTTTTTGCCGATATTCCTCAGTCAAGGTATATATGTAACGTTTATGTTAACTACATGCCCCTTGCTCCTGGGGATTTTACCAAGACACAGGACACTATACTTGATGCTCGTTTTTCTGTATCAATTAGGATGAGATCATTAACTTTTCCAAACATACTTAAAATAGAGCGAACACCATACTGCATACCAATATATAAAAAAGAAAACCCATGTGATATTGAAAATTACAAACAAATTTCACTTCTAAGCGCTCTATCAAAGTTGCCAGAAAAACTTGTTTGCAATGTTATTATAAATTATTTAAATAAGCGAGTTATTTACACAATATGAGCATGGGTTCAGAGAAAAGAGGTCGGTAGAGACTGCAGCCTACCATTTACTAAATTTTGTTTATAAAGAGTTAGATAAAAAAATATCAGTAATATCACTCATGTTTGACCTTTCTCGAGCTTTCGACACAGATGATATCAGATTTATGGAGACCAAGCATAGTATGCCATGGGCATTCGTGGAAACTTACTAAATAGAATTATGTCATACATGTCTGACAGGAGGATGTTGGTTAATTAACCAACATCCGCCAGACACCACTCCATTGCAATTGCAATGGAGCGGTATCTGACACACAAGAAAAGTTGAAATGGGTGTCCCTCAAGGATCAGTTTCGGGGCCACTCTTATTTGTGTTATACATAAATGATTTACCCCAACATATTCCAAATGGTATGGTTATAATATTTGCAGATGATACCACAATTACGTTATCTGCAAAAAAACCAGAAGAATTGTCATCACATATTGCAGTCACTTATGACGAATTAGAGGCCAATCATTTAATCCTAAATAAGAAAAAGACCGTACATATGAATTTTCAACTAAGATCCGCTTCACCATCAGAAACCTTTATATCTGAAAATAATCTTTAACACTCTCGCAAACATCTAAATTCCTAAAGCAATCATCTAAATATTTAGAGTTCCATGTATATTCATATTGAAGTACATATTGCACGTTTATAAAAATAAAAATGATTTTGAAATACTTAATAATGATAATCATTTTCACAATACTCGACATGGAAATACTTTGTAAAGTCTAAGTCACACAACCACTTCTTTTAAACATTCTCCACGCCACAGATGTATTACTATGTACAATAAGTTACCAAACCATATAAAAAGTTATCTAAATGAAAATAAATTTAAGAGATTCTAAATAAAGATTTCTTAATTGGCAATGTTTACTATTCTCTAAACGATGATTTAGATAGTTAGTTTTCGTCTTTGCCGTTGTATACATTTTCTGTAGATTATTTATCTTTGTTGTATATTATGCTTCTGTGTATATTAACAACATACTTGACTTGTCACATTTACAAAATCATGTATAATTTTTTAGTGACCAATATCTGTCCATCATCTGGAGATGAAACTGGTTTCCTAATGATGCCAACTTCGTTGGCGAAATCAGCGTCCAATGTGCACTATTTTAATGTACTGGACTATGTAATAAAATAAACAAATCTAATCTAATCTTAATATACATTTATTTTAGGTACTTTTAGTACATAATTAATTCACATTTTACAATACATAAGTCTTTTGGTTCCTCAAAATAAAAAAAAATCTATTTAAAAAGTGGTTCTATAGCCCTCAGAAACTCCTCCTGGAACTTCTTGTTGCTAAACCTCTCCACAGAAGCCTTTGCCCTCTCTCTTATCTCATTCACCTCATCGTCGCTTAACTCCAGTATAAACTTAATAATATGTGCGAATTCTTGGGGAGTTTGTGCGAGAAAACCTAACCTAGAACTCTCCGATGTCTCGATTATGTCCAAAAGTGGCCCACCCGATCTGTGTGCCACCACGATGAGCCCTGCTGCCATTTGCTCGACAACACTAATACCAAAATGCTCGTCGAGCATTGTGTGTATGCCGATGTATGATTTCTTAAACTCCTCTAATAGATCCTCATAAGAAATGTTAACTTTAAACTCCACGTTGTTTTCCAAGCTCAAGTGTTTGCTGAAGTCTATCAGGTCCTTCACTCGTCGACTGTCATCAGCATTGCGGCTGCCACCACATAAAACTAAGGTTATCTTGTTAAATGTTTCCTCAGGGACCATTTCCCTTAGCTCGTACATGGTTTGTAGTTGTAAAGGATGGTCCTTTTCAGGCCTAAATTGTGCCAGAGACATGATCCTTATTTTCTTCGGTTTCCGTAGGTCCCTGGGCAACTTCTTCAAGTGGCTTATTTCGCAAGGGGGGTATACGAGTTGTAAGGGCTTGTTCCAAAGGGAGTTCAAATGCTCCATGGTAAAAGTGGAATTGACTAGAGTTGAATCGGAGCACTGGCCAGCCAGAGAGTACGCCTAGAAGATAGGAAGTTAAGTGTTTTACAAGAAAAGTTGAGTATTACACTTCATGCAATGAAATCCCATACACCTATTTTTTGCTATATTAAATCTTTATTTATTTGTCAGTGTCATATTTTCGCAATGCCAAAATTAACTAAACATGAAAAAATTTTAATTCTCTCTAAAATTGAAGAGGGATGGTCTATCAGAGCAGTTGCTAACCATTATCAATTGAATAAAAGTACTGTTATGAGTGTGAAGAAAAGGTGGAAGCACTCCTTGGCTATTTGAGGGAAAATCCATTTCAAACAGCAAGAGAAGCTGTGTTCATGACAAATTTTCCAGCATTGAGGTCAACAGCTAGACGAAGGATAGGAAAATCTGAATTAAAAAAACTGTAGAAGCACAGAGTAAAACAAACTGGATGTTTCACTTAATAGTATTCCCTATGTAACCAGTTTCATTTTTTGTCATGTGACGTATACCTACCAGGATTCTGCGCAGAAGACATAAACAGAGGAAACTTGCGGTTGACATGGAAGTTAAGACCAACGAGTATAATGTCACAGGAGGGAGTGTTTAGTACTGATTACTGAATTCTCAGAGACGGAAGTCGTCATCAGCTACATCGGTGATATTATTTTGGAATGCAGTACTGCTTGATCAGCCAGAGAGAGCACACCTACTGATAAATAGTTTAATTAATTGTTAGAAGTAAAATATAAAAGTGATATGTCTTCCGAAAGTGATGGAAATGATGAAATGGAAGTTACAGAATCATCAGGAACCTGGATAAAGGCCAAGGAAAAAAACTACAAAAGGAAAAGACAGAAGACAAAAGATTTAAACCAGGAACAAATAAATAACATAATTTTAGGACCCACAGCTAGTCAACACACAAAAAGCCCAGTGATAAACACGACACAAAAAACTGTACCAGATAAAAACACAAAGATAAACAGAAATCCCAATATACACTACTCACCAATAATGAGGGACATCCAATTTAAAAAATATCAACATTTATTCCACATTACAGCTGATAAAAACTACACTAGAATTAACTTTACAGATTTATGGGCAAGACTTTATCCCAACGCCAAAGATACAATTCTTTCAACAAAAAATGGCCTGTTACTAAAAACTGACACGGATAGAAATTCTATCACAACAACATTAGAGAAAATGATAGAGAGAGGACTCATTCTACAATTCAAAGAACCCAACCCCAACACCACTCAACCTTCGACAACACACAATCTTACAAGTTATTCGGTTGTGATTGCATCAGTCGAACACGAAATAGAGGAAAAAACTATTAGTGAATTTCTAAACAAATCCAATCTCGAACACAGATATTGCAAACGAATCATCTCTAAAGCTACAAATAATCCCACCACATTAATTAGAATTATTACCAGTTCACAAAGCACATCTGAAACTCTCCTATCCAAAGGATTGTATTTTAAATACCGTCACTACCCCGTATACCCCAGCAAGCCTCCAGCTCCGGTACCTAAACCATGTAGCAAATGCCTCTCATTCGACCATACATTTGAAGTTTGCCAGAAACCAACCACATGCATGAAATGTAAAGGAAATCATGCTACAAATAAATGCTCTTCCCCACTAACTCCAAAATGCCATAGCTGCAACGCAGAGGATCACCAAGCATGGTCATATAAGTGTCCAAACAGACCTCGTAACCCCATCCAAGGTATCCCCAATGTACCAATAAAATCATTAAACAAAAAATCCCATGAAGTCTCAACGGAGAACAAAAAATCGAGAATCCACCAGCCTATAACTATTCACGACACTATAATAAATAGCTACGTAAATGAAGTAAACGACCCCAAGATTACCAACAGAGAAGAATTACTCACACAACTCCGCAAGAGATTTGTCAACAATTTTAAAGTAGATACGGTGGCAGTATTCTCAGGAAATAGGATTTATATACTCATGTTCGATTTAGAACAAGTGGATTCACATCAATCACCAACAGAGCCCACTACTAGTGAAAACAATGAACAATTTGAACACATCAATGATTAATATACTTTACTCAAATATAAACGGATATCAAGCAAAAAAGGAACTGGTATACAACTTTATGGAAAACAACGATATAAACCTCGCGATGTTTGTAGAATCCAAAACAAAATCTGGAAATACGGTGATCTATAAAAATTGGAATATCATCCAACAAAATGGGGATCAAATACATAACCATGCGAGAGGTGGAAGCCTAGTAAAAGTTCATCCACAACTGAAAATGGGCAAAGCAAATGCTCCCAGAATCAACAACCCCCTCAACGAATGCACCCACTTCACAATACCATACTTAGATGACAAATTGCATATTTTTCTAACATACATCCATCCAAATTCCAGAATTGAAGAAAACATTTTTACTATGGCCACTTTACACAAATATGCCATCATAGTGGGGGATCTTAATGTCACCACAAAAACAAAAAAGAAACAGATGAACGACTTCTTAAGGAACACGAACTTTGCGAGATACGATACTCCACCCACATTCCTTATGGACCACAATAACGACTCCACACCAGATGTAATACTCCATACCTTAAATATGACAGGAAACATACATAAAGTAGAAAACATAACAGATCTAGCCTCAGACCACCTCGGCTTCAAAATAGATATTGACATGCAGCTCCAAAATAGAAAGATACAACTTTAACAAAACAAACATAAGTAAAGTCAACAACATAATGTCAAGATATGTTGAAAGCATAAACGATCACGATATTAGTCGAGACAACATCTCTGAATTTAACAATAAATTAAGTAAGGTCATCATAGAAAATACTCCAAAACAAGAAGTTCGCTATTTCACTCAGGAATTGCCACCTTTTATTTTGAGGTTGATCAAAAATAAAAGAAAAATATATAGAGACTATAAGAATAATGGGAGCGCCGAGCTTAAAAAAGAAATTAATAAATACAATAAAAATATACAACAGCTTATACAACAATACAGAGAGCATAAATGGATCTCCACATGTGAAGACATTAATCGCAAAAGAGGAAAACACTATTGGAATGACATTAAAAAACTTTCTAAGTACAAAAACAAAAATCAAAATACTACACCTTTAATAATGAATGGACACACTTTTGATACAGCCGAAGAGAAAGCTCAAAAATTTGCTGAACATTTTGAAAACTTGTATAAAGCGAGCCAGGATGACGATTTCGACAACATCCACCAGGAAGACATTGAAACATGGTTTAATACACACTTTGAGGAAAACAATCAAATTATACATTACCCAAACGAGTATATAATAGAAGAAGAAGAATATTATAACATATTAAACCAGGGAAAAAATTCTGCACCTGGACACGACTACATAAAAAGAGCTTTATTAAAACAACTGGATGACAAAATACACAAACACATAATCAAAATTTATGAATTCTGCTTAAAGTACAGCTTCTTTCCAAAAGAATGGAAGACAGGTATTATTATTACCATCCCTAAACCAAACCTGGATCATTCATTAGCCAGCAATCATAGACCCATAACGTTACTACCAGTTCTTGGAAAAAACCTAGAGAAAATCATCAAGAATAGACTAGAAAATACAATAGGAAATAAAATACCTGGATACCAATTTGGTTTTAGAGATCACCGATCAACAACACACCCACTAGCTGTATTATCAAATAATGTAGAAACATCCAGATTAAATGGAAACAACACCGCAGCAATATTCCTGGACATAAACAAAGCTTTTGACAGCGTATGGTTGTTAGGGCTCATATATAAACTGAATAGACTCGACTGCCCTAAATATTTAATTCATATAATTATAAACCTGCTTACAGAAAGAACGCTCAAAGTGAAAGTACAACACAAAATGTCAAATGAATTTTCACCACAGCAAGGAATCCCACAGGGGTCACCTCTTTCGCCAATCCTCTACAATATCTACTGCTCGGATATATACCACGAAGACCCACAACACTTTGCCCTGGATAAATATATTCTGCAATACGCAGACGACACCACACTAATTGCACATGGAAAGAATATCAGAGCAACAATAGAAAAGTTACAGGAGCTGACGAATTTAGTGGTGTTGTGGTTTAAAAAATGGAGACTAAAGCCTAATCCTAGAAAATCCCATTTAATAATTTTCTTCCATAACCCTATACCAACTACCCCCACTATTAACATAGATAATCACACCCTTCACGCCAAGAACAATGTTAAGTACCTAGGAATAACAATCGACAATAAAATTAATTATCACCTGCACACTAAAAACGTTAAAAAACTAACAATTGCAAGAGCACGACATTTCACAAGCCTCTCTAAAAGTGAAACTGGTATTAATACCAGAACAAAAATACAAATCTACAAGCTGATCTGCAGACCCATAATAGAATATGGAAGTATCCTTTCTTTAAATATGAAGAACCCTGCGAAGAAAAACCTCAAAGTTGCAGAAACTACAGCTATCAGAAAAATCACAAAAATCCGACACCCTAATAACCACCTTCACAATCCGCCAAATGCATTGTTATATCAGCTGACCCAAGTACAACCCATAGAAGAACGACTGTCCAAACAAGCGGCCAACTTTAGTCAATCCCAGACAAACAAAGATCTACTTTCCCCTTTCTGCATAAGAAGAAACAGACCAATTAGAAACCGCTACACACACCCGGTACAAACGCTGTGGGAAAGGATTGATCAATGAAACTCCCAAATTAAATAATTTTTTTTTTTTTTTTTTACGTTTATTTATATGTTAATTGAAACATAACTGTTAATAATTATTATATTAATTTTAAGAAACAGGCTGAAGGACCTCGGTCGATGGCCTATTGAGTGTTGGTATGTATTGTATGTGCTTAATACTTAATAAAGAACATTTATTATTATTATTTATTTTGGAATGTTATTGTATTGAAGGTTAGAGTTGTTATTGTTATACATTTAAGTGGTTTTTTGAGTATTTATTAGGTGATTTTTAATTGTTAAGTATCATAAGCTCCCTCCTGTGACTCTATACTCGCTGGTTAAGACTGATTGGTATAATGCGCAGATCACCGCACAAACTGATACCTGCCTGATGAAAAAGTTTTTCAGTCTGCAAATATCAGGTTTCACGAACGTTACGTGTCTCCGCGGAACAGGTCCGAGCGATTTTCTGTTAATGTTTGAGCATGGATAAGCGTGCTAGACCCTGGTGTAGCGGGGCGTATTATGGGTAATGGTAGATTTAATGGACAGGTTGGAAAATGTTATGCTTCCTTCGGTGGAGCAATTATATCCAAACAACACCTTCATTTATCAACAAGACAACTGCCCTATTCATACTGCCAGGATAATTACTCAATGGTTTGGGAAAAATAATATTGAATTATTACCGTGGCCTTCACACAGCCCCGATATAAACCCAATTATTATTATTATTATCATAATAAGTTAGGCAGCGAAGCTGTTTAAACTTTTAGTTAGCTTAGAGTATTAATGGGAAGAGTCATAGCAGTTCTTAAATGAGTTCGTTGACACTGCACAAACACAGTCATTTGATAGAGAGTTCCAGTCCCTATTTACTCTGTTAGAGAGGAAGTGCTGGCGGCATAGTTTATGAAATTTGTTCCTAACTAGTTTGTAGTTATGTCCCCTTAGTCTTCTATCCATGTTTAGTGAGAAAATTTGAAGATCAATTGAATAATGCCCATGAAGTATTTTGTAGGTTTCTATTAGGTCCCCACGGAGCCTCCTATCTATTAGTGTTGTCAAGTGAGGTGCTGTTCGTAAGTTAGGTGACAAATTGCAGGAGAGAGTTTGGTAATCCGTTTTTGGGTTTGTTCTAGTGCATGAATGTCTTTTACGAAATATGGATTCCATACTGGTGCTGCGTATTCAAGCATTGGCCTAATATAGATTTTATATATTTTTTCAAGGAGTTCCGGTGAGATGTTCTTAAAAGCTCGAGAGACCATATAGGTGACTGAGTTTGCCTTTTTTATGATTTTTCCTATATGAGGTGCCCATTTTAGATCTTGACTTATGGTGACTCCTAGGTCTTCTTGTAGCTCTACATTTTTAATTGGTGTGTTATTTAGTAAAAACTGATGACGGGGGTTTTTTGAGCCCACATGAATAACCGAACACTTATTTTCGTTAAGAGCCAGCATCCAAAGAGTACACCATTCTTCGATTCTCTGTAAGTCAACAACTATCTCCTGGTAGTGAGTTAGTGGATTGTTGTAGATTTTAGTGTCATCGGCAAACATAGATATTTCGGATTTTAGCCCTACTATAAGGTCACTAATGTAGACATTAAATAGGACGGGGCCCAGCACAGAACCTTGCGGGACTCCACTTGTCATTTGGTAGCTATCCGATAATTCTCCCTCAATTCTCACTCTACGCTTCTGCCAGATAAAAAATCCTCGATCCAACTTAATAAATTTCCTCGTATGCCATAAAATTCCAACTTTTGAATCAGTCTATTGTGAGGAACCTGGTCAAAGGCTTTCTTGAAGTCGAGATAGATTATGTCTACTGGTTCAATTGAGAACATCTAGGGTTTGCTAGTAAAAAAGATTTATGAATGAAACTTCAGACCAAGAAATGAAGAAGAATTGTGGTCGACTATTGAAAATTGTTGGGAGAGCTAAGGGAAAAAGAAAACTATTGTTGTAGACTACTTAATTGCCTCTACGCCAACAAGATTTAACCGTCTTGGAAGGAAACGGAGCCATGACAAAATATTAGGTTACATTATTTACACAATAAATACAATCGCAGTTATGTGCAGTCGTATCTGTGAATTTTTCAACGTCAATTTTTACATTTGTTATAAATCGTAATCATTCCCCACGAATGGTGTAAAAAGTAAAAAAACAAAAATATGTATGTTTTTCTTCTGGATTAACATTATTCAAATACTTTACTTATGACATTTCACAATAAATGTCAGTTTTTTATAACCTATATGATAATAAAAAATCTAAATTCCAAAAGGACTGATTCACACCACTCAATATTAGTAAAAACTGGATTACTTTATTTTTCAAGCGTATGGGATTTCATTGCACAGAAGTGTACATACCCAGGCAAAAACGTGATAGTAGATCAGCTTTCCCATTGTAAGAATTGGACTTCTCGCAATCACTCCCCTGTTGTTGTAGATTGCTTGCCGGTTTGACACTCGTCTCAACATATCCTTGGTTATCGTAGGATAATGTACATAGCAACCAATTTTGCAGTCGCCCAAATATTTAAACAATGGTAAGGTGAATGTGAAGCCAGTAGTGTCGATAAATATATCTAAAAAGATTTATTTACATAAAAGAGGTTATTGTATGTTGATGTTGATAAAATACCTGGATTTAGCTTTGACAAAGCTTCGTATCCCAAATAAACGGACCCCAGGGCTTGTCCTAACAATGTGAAAACTGGATATTTGTCACTTTCTACCCATTTGCGTTTATTTAAATAAATAAACTTAACATTCTTGTCCACCTCAACGTTAAGGTTTTTCCTAACTTTTGCCAAAATTTCTATAGGCGTGGATTCCACATCTCCAGTGTAGATGTAATATTCAGCTTTGGGATACCTAAACATACATAAAATCAGAAAATATTATTTGAGGGGCGTAAGGAATAAGTATTGCACAATAAAAAATTACACGCAGTAAGCACATAATATAAATCTTACTTTTTTTGTAAAGCCTGTAAGGCCACCCATAAAACTTTTTCACCTCCGCCCCCAGCATTACAGTAAGGATGAAATATTCCAACACTGAACTCCTTAGATAATTTTTTCGCTTTTTCCTGTCTGAACTTTCGTCTGAGATACAAATAAAAGATAGGTAGGACCAATCCGAGCGTAAGTATTATGAAAATTAATAGGGCTACAGATACTTTCATCAAAAACCCTATCAATTGCCTAAAATGTAAGAAAATGTTAGGTTATGCCGATAACAAACTTAAAACCCAAAGTAAACACCAGGGCATTGTGTTCAATTACGGTTTTATTTGCATTTACAAATTCTGTAGTAATTTACTTACAAAATATTCAAAAAAGTAAACATTTTTGAGAAGTTACATTATTTTCATTAGCGAGGTGTTTATTTTTTTGTATTGATTTTTATTGGTTACAAACTTGCGTCTGCGTCTAGTGACATCCGGATTTCGGTGAGACGTTAATTCTAAATTCCCTAACTCAATGTTTACCTTTTTTGTAAATTTTATGACGTCAAAACTTCGCTGCCCAGAATCACGGTCAATAAACGATATTTAATGACCGTGGCCTAGAATACCTAATTAACATTTTTCCCAACTAGTAAATATTAATTCAGAAAATCAATTTCAATTGACCATATTTTTGTGAAGTTATTTCACAATTTGATGTTGGCTATACGTTATTAGTTTTTAGTCAATTCGGAGAGGGCGACATCTACATTCTGGTAGAATAATATGTTCGGTTGTTTGTACTACAGCAGCCATCTTTTGTTGGTAAGTTAGGGTTTTCGACAGGCCTAAAGGGCACCATACACGTTTAATAATCTCATTACCTGAATTTTCGCGGTTTTTCAATCATACTTAATTCAATAATTATGTGAAGGTGTGAAAAATAATGACAGGGAATGACGGGGAAATTTTTAGTAATGATGTTTCTATAACGATCTGCTGGAATGATATTATTGCTGAACGTGTATGGTGCCCTTTAGGCCTGACAAAAACCCTAAGTTATCAACAAAAGATGGCTGCTGTAGTACAAACAAAGCAAAGTGACAGCATGTTGGACTGGTCTATTGATGTTAAATAGAAGTTTAACTTTATTGTTATTGTTTTTAATATTACCACAAATATCTACTACATTAAATGCCAAAACTTTCTTGTTCACACCACTTTCTGATATTCTTGCGAAAATCTCGGAGTTGGCGACATCTACATTCTAGTAGTATAACACACATTCAGGAATAAACAATAAATTAGTTTACAGCGCCATTTATTGGTAGGTGATTTTCATGAGTAGTTGGCTATGCTGATTTTAGTTGAAAATATATAGCCAATATCAAAACTCTAAAGTTACTAGTAGCAACCAATTTAAGAAAAATATGGTCAATTGATCTTAGGTACTTTAAATATTCATTTTTATAATTATTTTACGTGCAGAACTAGGCTAAATATTCTTGGGTGCTCATGTTTTATTAAGATCTCATTTATGACAAATATGTAGATGCTGCTTTTCACCTTATGACGGCAGCGTTGAAGAGAGATATATTCACACTGGTGCAAATAGTGTAGAGTTTTTGAACAAACCTACTGTAATTTCAAAAGCAGTTGACAACACTGATTGTATACCCGCACTTTTTTAATTTAACATAACCTTAGAAATTGATCAGTCAAAATCAAAACAGATCAAGCCAGTTTTGCGGAAATTCTGCTCAGTTTTGCTCTTCTGATAATGGTAACTTATATTAGTTACAGTTTGTTCATTTTTTACATGATTCATATGTGTTTTTAGAGGAGAAGTTTGGCCCCCAGTCAAAAATTTAAAAGAGATGACTCTCCTAATGCAAAGAACGGATTTATTCATCCGATAAACAAGAAAAGAACAAGAGACCATTCCAAATCTAAAGATGACAAGATGACCAAACTGCGTAAGCCTTTGTCTCAGCTTAATACTCAGATCGTATTCATCTCGGATCATGTAAGTTAAAGTTAAAAAATAGTTGAAATATTTTGTTAATAGTTTGCGTAACACACAGGAAGAGTTGATTAAAAAACTGTCAAGACCTTTTAAATGCCCGATCGCAAATTATGAAGGATCAAATTCGACAAGAAATTTGGGCATCAGGCGGACGCAGGGTAAAAGAGCGTTATATGACCCGAACATGCCCAACGCCTTAGTTCTGTATGCGCCTCCTGAAGAAACTGAACACGATAAGTTGAAAAATGATGCGTAAGTAAGCCTCCATTTCCATTTTCTATTCGATTTTCTAGTTTAAAGCAATTTATTTAATGTCTGCAGGTCGAGATTGGTTCATGTGGTTGTGGACCCCCTTCTGGGCAACATATTACGACCTCATCAGAGAGAGGTTTGAATCATTACTTGCTTCGATTACATAATATTTTAAGATGTAATTTTAGGGAGTGAAATTTATGTATGACTGCGTAACGGGCGTACAAATACAAGGTTCCTACGGGTGCATAATGGCGGATGAAATGGGTCTTGGGAAGACGCTACAGTGCATAACTTTACTGTGGACTTTGGTCAGGCAAGGGCCAGAAGGAAAACCCACGATAGATAAGGGTATCATTGTGTGTCCTAGTTCCTTGGTTAAAAATTGGAGTAACGAAATTTCCAAGGTAGGTTTCCACTTATTTTATGGTAGCATAGTAAGTGCGGGAGTACCTGGGCATAAATTAAGACATTAGCAACGAGATATTTCAGTTTTGCTATCAGATTTTTATCTGCTCAAGTATTACTGCGCTACTGCCGAATATTTAATAGTAAAATATTACTTTTCTTGCAGTGGCTCGGTGGTCGCCTTCAGTCGATAATGATGGACGGGGGCACAGACGCCAAGAAAAAGCTATCACAGTTTATGCAAGGCCAAGGACGGACAGCCATACCAGTTTTGATAATATCATATGAGACGTTTCGAATGCACGCCGATATTTTACATAAAAGTGAAATAGGGCTGGTGCTGTGTGACGAAGGGCACAGGTATGAGAGGCGCAGGCATTGTATGTTTATATTTAGTTATCGTGCTCTTCTTGTAGGTTAAAGAATTGCGAAAATCAGACTTATCGGGCTCTGATGGGGTTAAAGGCCAAACGGAGGGTGTTATTGAGTGGGACTCCGATTCAGAATGATCTGCTGGAATACTTCAGCTTAATCCACTTTGTAAACGAAGGACTGCTAGGTAGTGCTTCTGAATTTAAGAGAAAATTTGAAAACTACATTCTTAAAGGTTGGTATAAAAAATATTATCCTACATCTAAAGTATATGTTTTCAAGAATAGACCAAGTTTTGTGTTAAGTTACTTCATAAAGGCAAGACATTAATAAATGTTTAGAATATAACTGGCCCCAGGATAGAACCTTGGGGCATGCCTACAGTAATTGCTAATCCGTCTGAGACATCATCACTACTACTATTGGCTTGTGTCCTATCGGATAAATATAACTTAATTAATTCAACACTCGTGTGACCAAAACTGTAATTTTGAGTTTCTCTAGTACTATCGTGAGCAAAAAAAAATATTTTTTTCTGATGTAAATCTGTCTCTATTTGAACACTTGCAATGAATTTTGACAAATAACTGACAATATCACAAAAATTAAAGTTAGATGTACACAACTAGATATTAGCAAAAATATGTTATAAGACTTTTCCCATTTTTTTTTTTGCGCACGACAGTACAATGTCATGTTGTACACAGTCAAAAACTTTTGTTAAATCACTAGAAGCTGCCAACAAAAATTCATTGCCGTCAGAAGTTAACTTTTATTACTTGAGCCTCAATAAATATATTATTATTTTCAAAGTAAACAAAGTTCAGGGTTAAGGTACATGTGAGACAGCTATTTTTGTTGCGCAGTTTGCAGCTGCAAAAGTTTCGTATCGTGTTTACACTGATCCTAAAAGTAGCGTGCAGCGGGCAGTTTTTTCTACTGCAGCTATCCTCAAAACTTCAAGTCTGGTTGCAGTGACGTTCACAGACAACACGCTCTGTTTGCATCGTGCAACCAGGTGCTGAATGCTAGCTATTTTTCCTTGACATCTCGCTGTGTTCGTGTCGTATTATACGTAATAAAATCCGATTTGTGTACTGTAAACCATGGATGACGAGACACTAGCTACAGCTTGTTTATTATCCGTACTATTAAAACGAAGAAGACGCCGACGCCAGATGAAAACAAGAATTTGGATGAAAGAATGGATAAGAAATGGATAAAAGTTAGAACTTTCGGACAGTGACAGCCCGTCAAATTAATTTCATATACAGTGTATTTCACCGGTGGCGCGGTAGCTTAATCTGTTAAGGCGTATATTGGCGTATTGAGTGGCGAATATGCTGATCGACTGCCTACCGTGCTCTGGATTCGACCCCCAGCCCTGGTATTGACAACACCGGTGGGTGTGGATGTATGTCTGCATTTTTCCAAATGTGTAACCCCCTTCCGCACAGCCTTGGCTATGGATTTCGGAGTTGTCTACTATCTGTGGTGTTTTTTTTTTGTTTTTTTAAGTTAACATTCACACAGCCAATATTTCGGAAACTAAGAAATATATTTTTATTCTGTAAACGGTAATGGATTTCTATGGTTAATGCCTTCTTCAGGAAATACAATTTACTATTATAACATTATCACCAGAGATGGCGCTGCAGTTTAAAAATATTTTTCGATTGAAGAAGGTCTGAAACATATGCCATTCGATTAAGAATTAAATTTTAGACAAAATTATCCTTATTCCAAAAAGTCAGATCTGCAGTAGTTTTTGAGTTATTATTTTAATTTTATTGTCTAATTTTTGTGTGTTATTTATTTTTTTTAATCTTGATATTCGGATGTAGGTTCTTAATAATTTTTTTGCCTACTATAAGAGAATTATTTACTGGTAGGAATTTTTTTTTTTAATAGCACTTCGGATTTTACCGGAAATTACTTTAAATTGAGAAATTTAAATGGAAAAACAAGAAACAAGGTAATTTTATTTTTGAACAGTACATCTTGACAACAATATTTAAAACAGATGCTCGAAATTACTTCCGTCTGCTTAAATACACATGTCAAAACGATGTCCTTAATAATGTATGTCTATTAATTGCACCAACGCAAGCGTAGATTTTATTGTATAAATCTGCCATATCTTCTATTGGCTCTTGATATACTTTACTTTTCAAATATCCCCACAAGTAAAAGTCCAGAGGAGTCAAGTCCGGAGAACGCGCGGGCCATCTAACCAGTCCTGAGGTGCCAATCCAGCGCTTTGGAAACGTGTCATTCAAATAATTTACAACAATATTAGAGTTGTGGGGTGGGGCGACATCTTGCTGAGACCAAATTTCAGCTCTGTTGTGGTAAAAGTCTTGGTAACTCATTTTCTAAAAATCTTAAATAACGCACACCGGTTAAATTTTCTTGGTATAAAAACGGACCTATGATATAATCATTTAAAAACCACACCATACATTTACGCTGAACACAGTTTGATTTCTTGTTCGAATCATCCATCTTGAGTTATGTTTTGTAATTGTGCCGTTACTGTGAAACTTACTGTCGTCATTCCATAGTACATTTTTAAGGAAATTACAATTTTCATCATAAAGAACAGAAAACTCAGCAAGAGAGCTTAAGCGACGATCATAGTCCGTAGGCAGTAAATGCTGTAATAAGTGTGGTTAATATGGAAAGTACTTATTTTCTTTTAAGATTCTTTGGCATGACGATAGTGATACATTGGTGGAGGCTCTTATTTGTCGCAATGATGAGTGGGGATCATTTTTAACGGTTTGTAAAACTAAAGCCGTATTCTCCTGGGTTCTTGCTGTTGGTATTCTTTCACGTTTCAACTTTTTAAAACTACCATATTGTAATAAGTTGTTACACAAATTGGAAAGTCTTGCGATCAGGTTGTGGTCTGTTTGGAAACAGTAATTGATACATACGTTTGGCTGCTTTTGCATTTTTATTGCATTTTCCATAAATTAATAACATATTAATTTTGTCAACATTGATGTGGGCCATATTTGGATAAATTTTACTAACGTATTCTTAAAATGACACGCAAACGAATATTAAACTGCTGACAGGTAATAAATAAACAATTGCAAATTATTCCATTATTTTAATTTAAACTTCTCAATTTAAAGTAATTTCCGGTAAAATCGGAAGTGCTGTTAAAAAAATTTCTCACCATCTTATAGCAGGCAAAAAATTACTAAGAACCTACCTCTGAAAATCAAGATTAAAAAAGTTATAGCAATTAAAAAATATACAGGGTGTTTGGTACATCGATAGAAAGTTTTCACACTGGGTAATAGTTGGGCTCGTTTGGAACCTATATGACCATATTTACTCGTATGCAAAGTCTCACTGTTTTTGAGATATCAGCATTTTTAAATATTTTTGCGAAATAGTTGAGTTGCTACTAATACATGTTATTTTTTATGATATTAAATACTTCAGCTTTCTTAAATATTTTTTTAGATATTCTTAGTATGCACTTTGTTGAAAAAGTACAAAAAGAAATGCCGAAGTATTGGTATGAAAATTATGTAGGGCAATTTATGTGCTGAAATAAATTGGTTCGATTTTTCTTTTATATTTTAAGCAAAATTTTCTGAAATGCGGCACTACTTCGACAGATTCAAATAGTTTTAAAAACTTTTCTATTGCATACTCTTTCCAATGGTATACCACGTTATGACAGAATTATAGTGCATTAAACTAAAAATGAAAAGTATTTGTGGACAAATACGTTTTTAATAAGGAAAGAATATTAAACAAAATCATAATAAATTCTTATTATTTACCAATGTTTAAAGACAATTTTCTGTCTGTGACATATTGAAATAAAAACAAACGTATTTACACGTATAGTGAACAAGAAATGAAATAAGCAAAGGGTAGATACCAGGCGACCAGACGCAAAAAATTGTTTTCCTTGGATACCAGTGAGACATTTGAACGCTTATGTCAAACGCTGTTTTATTTAATTGTTCATAGTATTGTTACATTTTTCTGTAATGGCATCTTTTTCTAATACCGAATATGCCGATATTCTCTTTATGTACGGAATGGCTGACGGAAATGAAGCAGCAGCTAAAGATTTTTGACGGAAACAATTTCCAACAAGAAGAATTCCCAATGTCCAGGTGTTTTGTAACACATATCAACGTATACGTGAAAAAGGTAACCTTCATCATAGGGAACGGGTGTATATTGTGCAACATGGTCCTGAAGTAGATGAGCAAATTTTGGAGGCTTTCGAAGCAGATCCTACCAACAGTATTGGAAAAGTAGCTCGTCAACTGAATTTGGACACAAGTTTGGACAATTCTTAGGATTGAAGGAAAACATCCATTCCACTACACGCCTGTTTAGGGACTCGAAGCAGGTGACCCAATACGAAGAACTGCCCTTTGCCGTTTTGTGTTGAACGCTGATCTGGAAAATGAAAGTTTTCTTAAAAACATTTTGTGGACAGACGAGTCGAAGTATTCTCGAGAAGAAATAACAAATTTTCATAACCTTCATTACTGGGCTGATGCTGACGAAAACCCCCACATGAAAAAACAAACCTCTTTTCAATACAAGTTCAGTGTGAATGTATGGGCAGCGGTAACTGGCAAAGCTTTCCTTGGTCCGTATTATCTTTCAAACAATTTAAATGGAACAGTTATTTAGAGTTTTTGCATAATAATTTACCATAATATCTTAGACAACATACCTCTAAATGTAAGAGACAGCTTGATATTTCAAAACGACGGATGTCCTGCTCATTACCGAATTACTGCGAGGGAATTTTTACAAAACATTTCCTAATCGTTGAATTTGGAGAAATGGTCTAATATTGTGGCCAGCGAGTTCTCCAGACTTGACGTTCCATGATTTTCATGTCTGCGGTTGAATGAAAGACTAGTTTTTGAGATTGAAATAACCGACCGTGACAACCTTGTACAGAGAATTAATGAAGCAGGTGCCAGATTAAGGGAAGAAATGACCACTACCTACTACCCAAATACGAAAGAGGACACGTAAATGCGTTAGAAATGGAGGTTCTCATTTTGAAAACGAAATGAATTAATTACTAGTTTTAGTTACATTTGTTTTAGTTGAAACTGGAAATAGGAGTAATAAAATGATCATTGTTTATTTAATTTTTTTCCTCATTAAAAATGTAATATCTGCAAATATGTTTCCTTTTTAGTTTAATGAACTATAATTATGTCATAACGTGGTATACCATTGGAAAGAGTATGCAATAGAGAAGTTTTTAAAACTATTTGAATCTCTTGAAGTAGGCGCCACTTTTGAGAAAATTTTGCTTAAAATAGAAAAAAAATCGAACCAATGCATTTCAACACATAAATTGTCCTACATAATTTTTATACCAATACTTCAGCATTTCTTTTTGTGTTGTTTCGACAAAGTGCATATTAAAAATATCTAAAAAAATATTTAAGAAAGCTGAAAGTATTTATTATCATAAAAAATAACATGTATTAGTGACAACTAAACTATTTCGCACAAACATCTAAAAAGGCCGATATCTCAAAAACGGTGAGACTTTGCATAAGGGTAAATATGGTCATATAGGTTCCAAACGACCCCAACTGTCACCCAGTGAAAACTTTCTATCAATGTACCAAACACCCTGTATATAACACTCAAAAATTAGACTGTAAAATTAAAATAATTTAAAAACTACTGCAGATCTGACTTTTTGGAATAAAAACAATTTTGTTTAAAATTTAATTCTTAATCGAATGGCATATGTTACAAACCTTCCTCGATCGAAAAATATTTTTAAACTGCAACGCCATCTCTGGTGATAATGTTATAATAGTAAATTGTACTTCCTGAAGAAGGCATTAACCATAGAAATCCATTACCGTTTACAGAATAAAAATATAATTCTTAGTTTCCGAAATATTGGCTGTGGGAATGTTAACTGAAACACACTGCATATTGACTTTTAGGTGCCAAAACAATGTTTCTTAGCTATAAATATCAAATACTTAAAGATCTCACCAAGATCAAACATGTATCTTATTAAAGAATAGATTTTAAAAAACTTCTCTACAAGCTGCAGCTTTAATTTTATATTTAATTATATTTTATAACTATAAACAAACAAGAATGATTCATTTAAAAACATTAATAGTTCGTCAAGTCGCAACTTATTCACAAATATATTATTTAAAATATTAGGTACACAAATGGACCCCAACTTTAAAAATACTGCACTCGCTGCTGCTGCAAAAGTTTGAACCAAATAGATATTTTTTGCAGCCACCGCTACTCTTTAAAATTCAGTTCACACATGGCTACTTTTGAGGCTGCTCGCAGCATATAAGTATTGCACGCAACTGAACTGCACGCGCTACTTTTAAGGTTGCATAGGTATTCACATGAAGATTCACTTGAACTGGGCAGCAAAAGTAGCTGTGTCTGACCGTACTTTAATTCTCGTTTTTATGGTCTTTACAAAAATTTTTAAGATTAATGGTAAGATGGAGATAGGTCTATAACTCGCTGCATCATTCCCGTTGCCTTTTTTATATAGTGGTAGTATAAATGCTTTCCTCAAAGCTTTTGAAAATATCCCTTCTGTAAAACAGACATTTATTAAAAAAGTTAAAGGCGTTAAAGTAGGAAGTCATCATTTCTGTTGGAAAACCATATTATCTGTATTATCTGTGTTTGATAGTGAGTCAATTATATCACGAATCCTCATTTGGAGTAGCTTCTTTCAATGTGAAATTTGAGGTTGGCGAGAAATTATATGCAATCTAGTGGACTATCAGCTAATATTTTATGAGAAATGTTGAAATATGAATTAAACTCATTCGCTTCAATGTCTGGAGGAGTTATTTGCCTTCCCTATAAAAGTATCATGAGCTTCTATCCTTGCGTTACATAGGGCAATACAATATTGATCTCAGTAATGATTTCTTTGAAACAACATTGCCGAATAATCAATAACAATGCAGATATCTGCAGATTACATGTGTATCATATCCTTATCATTATGTAATTGCGTTGCATGCTGGAAATTAATATACCTGTTGTTTATAAAAATAATTCGTGCCTCAACGGGAAATATCTTCTTTGGGTAACAAGTCATTGTTTCAAATTCTTTAATTCACTCTACTTACTCTTGACGAGGAATCACCTTTCGAAGTTTGGCCACAAGGCATAAAGACACTCTGTATATAAATCATTGGCAAATTAGCATATTAATAATGACTTTCCCTTTTTAAGCCTCTCTGAATAATTTAATGTCCTTTTTTGCAACTTTAGGACAGGATTCAATGGCTACCGATTTGGAAAGGCAGCACGCGACAGAGAGACTTCTAGAACTCACCACAATCGTCAACAAGTGTCTTATTCGCCGGACGTCTTCGCTGTTAACGAAATACTTACCAGTGAAGTTCGAAATGATAATAATTTGCCAGCTGACACCCTTGCAAAAGCAACTGTATCTGAACTACATCAATTCCGAATCTATAAAGCATTCAGTAACAGATAGCGAAAGCGGCAAACCCACTCTAAGCTCTTTGGCAAGCATAACGACTCTTAAGAAGCTTTGTAATCACCCGGATTTAGTTCTGGAGAAAATAATGGAGGGGGCCGAAGGTTTTGAGAAGTCGCAGAGTATATTGCCGCCGAAAAATGGGGAAAATGACGTGCGGCCCGAGTTGTCTGGAAAACTTATGCTACTTGATTGTTTCTTGGCTAACCTGAAAGCGAATTACAGTGACAAGATTGTTTTAGTGTCGAATTACACGCAAACCCTGGATTTGTTCGAGAGATTATGTAAAAGAAGGTAAAACATGTTTAACCCCACATTTTATAAACATAAGCCAGTAGTTAGTGATTTTTGAATCGCATTAATTGCTACCCAGCAACATTTGATGTCGAAACTACCTAAATTATGTAAAATAAATTTAGTCGCAAAATTAGAATTAACCATGTTTTGGTAAAATTTACATTGACGTTACGTGGAATCGACATAAGTGGAGAATAAAACGACGTCGATATTAACTTATATCGACTAAGACAGGTAAAATTACACATAATAATATATATTACTTGTAGTCGCACAGTATATTTGGTTACTTATGCCTGTTTAGGAGAATTTTACTTAAATTCGACATCGAGTTGACTAGCTTTAGGTAGAATATACGACATGTGAAATTGCAAAATGACACCAAGAGGAAAAAATAGAATTTTTATACTTATTTGGTATTTTTCTCTATAAGTAGTCGAAATATTGTTGTCAGTCACCTACAAAATTGAAGAGATACCTAACTCACAATAACAATGCAAAATGAATGTCAGTAACTAAAATAAATCTAATTTATAAGTATACTAATTGCAGTTCTCGCTTGTTGAAATCAATGCGTCAAACATTTTTTTTGTCCATAATAGCAGCTGTACTTCGTAAAATAACAATGTGCCTCTAAAATATTCATCTATAAAGAAATTCCTATTACCGAATAAAAAAATTGTAGTAATAGTTTGAGCTGAAAGTATGCTATACTTGTTAAATATGAGTTTAGTTTACATGTATAATTATGTATTTTTTTTTTTTACCTTTTCGTCAGTTCGTTGACATACACACTCATTTTAAAAATTCAAATTTGGAACCATACTCCAGCTGTGCTAAGAAAATGTGGCGTTTTGAGCTATAAAGAATAATTGACTTATTAGTTGAACCACGTAGATAACCTAGGTACAATTTATCGACTTTGTCGATCTACTATTACTTGAAAGGAGTGTAATAGACAGGCCCGGTGACAGAGAGGTACTACGGATACAGTTGTACCGGGTCCCAGACTTTCAGGGGCCCCGCCCCAGAACTCAAGCATCGATTTGAGCACATGAATCATCATCATACAGTGTATTTCTCAATTTTCACGATATGAATGAAGATGAGATAGAAGAAAACTGTAAAATTTTGATTGAAAAGTAGCCGAAGGACATTACATTAAACTTGGAAAGTGAAATTATTCCTCTAAAAACTATTTATAAAGCGACCTTTACAGAAATTGCAGACTCGGCTTCAGGTACTCTTGCATTATTGAATGAAATTTACAAGTTGCAGCTGGAAAGCATTTTTGGAGAAGTTTGTATTGGATTGCTTACTCTCTGCAGTCTGCCAATCACAGTCGCAGAAGGTGAGCGAGCATTCAGCAAACTTGCCTTAATAAAAAGCTTCTTGTGAGGAACGATGCTTCAAAAGCGGATAAATGGTTTGGCATTGCTATCTAGATAACATCAAATAGCACTAGAAATTGTTTTCAATGCTGGTATAGAAGAGTTTGCCTCGGTAAAAATCACCTACACCTAATATTCATTAATCACAGCACTAGCCTAACTGGCTATGTTCAGGCGACTGTTACCTATCACTAGCACCAGCCGTACTATGTACTAGGTCAAGGTACAAGGGCCCACAAACCGATCAGTGTGAGGGGCCACAAAATTCCTGTCACCGGACCTGGTAATAGAAGTAACCAAAAAAGTTGCTATTTAGGTATATATTACGTAGGATTTCCAACAAAATCTACCTAGTAAGATATTCGACTATTAGGAATATTTTTAGTCGCTAAAAAGGTAAATACCACTTAATTATATTACCTATTTCGGCCTTATTGGAAATTTATCCTTGAGGTAATTTTGGGTAGATTTTTTTAGTAGTTTTTCACTCGCTGCTTTCGTTAAATATACGTTCAAAGAAAATTGTGTATGAGGTAGATTAATTGGTATTATTTACGTAAAGTGAAATCTAAATTAAGACGAATTGATAAATTTTCATCGGAAGTGTATTTTTCTAGTCAATTTTACGTCATAATTACCTAAATAAGTAAATTCCTCTTTTACCAAGTCGAGTTGGAACTAATTTTAACAAAAATGTTTGTTGGGTAGTAACAAGGTGTCTACCAACCTGGAAAACCGGGAAAATTACGGGGATTTAGTCCAACCGGGAAAAAAACGGGAAAAAGATGGGAATTTCAAAAAGTAATCGGGAATTGCAAACGTCGGCTAATAACTATAGGTCTAGCTTATACTGTACTGTATTTCCTCATATGTTTGTTTACATTACCCAGTAATATGAGAATATACAGTGTGTCCAACTAAGGCGGCACCATAATGGAAACTTTTTTATTGGTTTTATGAAAAAAGTTATTCTTGATAAAAAGTTTTGCATGGCCTAAAACTCAAAATGAAATAATCAGATATCAATTTTTTGCAGTGGTATACGAGGTTTGTCGAAAAATGTAAATTCTGCTCAAGAGCAAAGTACCTTTATTTATTACAATATCGACAATCGTTATTAAGAAAAGTTGATCCTAATTGAAAACTATGGTCAGATATCCAATATTATCCATCTACCATGAAAACACAGATATTATACCCAAAAATGATTAAAGATTGTTTTTTCACTTTTTAATATTTTCACTATTTTAAATTTTTATCTTGTTACGCTTATGTTGAGTACTCGATACTTTTGTTTACAAGTTTTCACCGATCTGAGATCAATTTGTTAAATAAATATTTTTATTTACTGTTTAAAATCTATTTTATTAGACAATAAAGCATACGATATGAAACTTTTATTTTTTAAATTAATTATCTTTTCTTGTACTTTTGGAGCTGTGACTGAATTTGCTTCTGGATCATTACCTTTTCTTTATTGTTTTGTACTAGTCTGTTATATTGAGGCTTGGAAAAAAACCGGGAAAATCGGGGGAAAAGTCCGGGAAAAAGTCGGGAATTTCCACGTCCGGATTTGGTAGACACCATGTGTAAGCTGAATTTTTGCATGCATCTATATTTTGATGTCCAAACTCACAACCCATATTTTGCTTTCGATATCAGGTGACCTTCCACAGCCATATTACAAAATGGCTTTGCAGATCACTTTTCCTCCAATAAGTCAATTATTGTAAGTCTAATAGTAAAAAGTACTTATTATAAAAACAAAGAGGATAAAATTCTCCAGAGAAAAGCATTTTAGTGTGTTCTCAAATAGGCGAACAGTTACTTTGTAGATAAGTAAATATAGTTATTTCTCTTCATATGCTTAACCCCTTCACTGCGGCTCCTGTTTTACAGTGGTGCTTGCTTTTACATTTGTGTCTCCCGCAACTAATATAAGAAGCACGTTAACGGATGTGTACGATTTCCGCATTGGTGCGTTTTAATTGTATTCATAATGTTACATGTATATATTATAAATATACTTATATAATACACAAAAGATTTAAAACTATCTTATGCTGGCAATAAATACAGGGTCCGCCTAAATAATTTTATGACTTAAATGTAAAATATAGTAAATTCATTAAATTAAATAAACTATTGCCAAGGGCTAAAAAGTGGACCATTACATTGCCCATAAGAAGCATGGTCTGTATTTTGTGATATACTGAAAAAATGTTATGATGTACAACTCTGTGCAATAAAATCCCGTACACTTTAAAAATCAAGTAATCCAGTTTTTACTAATATTAAGTGATGTGAGTCAATCTTTTTGGAATTTAGATTTTTTATTATCATATAGGTTATAAAAAAGTGACATTGATTGTGAAATGTCATAAGGTATTTGGAAAAATGTTAATGATTTAATGATTTCAATTTATAACCAATGTAAAAATTGACGTTGACAAATTGTGTCCGAGATAACACATTCGTTGTTTGGATATAATTGCTCAACCGAGGGAAGCATAACGTTTTCCAAAATATCCCACACTATAAAACTGTCCATTAAATCTACCATTACCCATGATACGCCACTTTAAACCAGGGCCATACATGCTTATCCATGCCCAAACATTAACAGAAAATCGCCCGGACCTGTTCTACGGTACACCCGAATATGTCAGTCATTACAAGACTGAAAAACTTTTTCACCGGTTAACACAACATTGTTCCAAAACTCCAACGGGCGATAGACATAATTTAAACAAAACAGAATGTCTTCTTGGCACTTACATAGTTTTTTAATACCAATTTTCCCATCCTTCGGCTAGCTGTTGACCTCGATGCTGGAAAATTTGTCATGGACACTGCTGTTTGAAATGGATTTTCCTTCAAATAGCCAAAGAGCCATCTTGAGCGAGATTTGAACTTCTCGGTAGAATTAGAATTTTTTCATGTTCAGTTAATGTCGGCATTTCGAAAATATGACAATATAGCGATACGGGATTTTATTGCACAGAAGTGTACACACCAAGAAATTTGAAACAATAAAGATTTACCCAAGAGGTAATTTTATATTTACATTGAGAAAGACAAAGTATTAAAATTTTCTGATGACGTGTCACTATTTCCTGTGAATAATCCTTTGTTTTTCGTATTGTATGTGTTTTCGTATTGGTTCATCTGTTTTTTCCGTACTACCCATTAATGTGTTATTTGTTTACGTTTTTTTGGAATAATATTTTGCAAAACATTAGTGCGAGAATCTTGCACGGCATTGGAGACTAAAAATTTTGTTATGTAACAATAAGTATTTTTATTACATTGGCATTTTTGAGGTTAACAGTTGCTTTAGTAAAAAATATATTACTCGTCCTCCAAAATATTGAACTGGTGGTAAGTTTAGGTGAAGCCACTAACAGGCACTGCAACATATGTGTGTGACGCTGTCATATAGCAATGGTAGGCCAACTAGAATAATGCATGGAGTATAAAATATCTGCGAAGATGTAAATGAGAAAAGGAAAGTTTTGTAATAGGTTATTTGACCATTAGATTTACGATAAGCCTCTTATAGGAGCAGTTTTTATTTTTTATTTATTTATTCATATAAACGGGCGAACCCATTAGTACAAACAATGAGTAATAATGAAGAAAGAAGAGTGACAACAATAAAATGACAAGGATAGACTAAGATATAGCAAAAATACATGGTAGATTGGATAATATATATACATAAATGATAAAACATAGTTAATACTAATAAAAATTTACGTAAACTAATAAAAACTTAATACTAAAGCGCCATGGAGCGTCATTTTTCTAATATGGGAGCAAAAATTGTACCTGCATGCAAAAACTAAGTTCACTATTAATTATTAATGCAATCCAACACCTCGTTTTAATACCTAGGCAACTGGCTTAGCAAGGATGGTCCAAATAGTTTTCCTACACTTGTTTTCCTTTCTAGGGGCTACTTATATGTTCGTTTAGATGGCACGATGTCTATAAAGAAAAGAGCTAAAGTAGTAGAGAATTTCAATAATCCGGAGTCCAAGGAATTTATATTCATGCTGAGTTCGAAAGCTGGTGGATGTGGCTTGAATTTAATCGGGGCAAATCGGCTGATAATGTTCGATCCAGATTGGAATCCGGCCAACGACGACCAGGCCATGGCCAGGGTTTGGAGAGACGGACAACAGAAACCCTGTTACATCTATAGATTCTTAGCGGTAGTGTAAAAATTCGAACTTTCTTATATCTTATGGTATTAAAGTTTGTTGTTTCTGTCTACATCTTTGTTGTTCTTTCCAGGCTGGATCCATAGAGGAGAAAATCTTCCAAAGGCAGGCTCACAAGAAGGCGTTAAGCTCCACTGTGGTGGATATGAACGAGGAAACTGCGAGACATTTTAGCGTAGCCGAACTCCGAGACTTGTTTAGGTTGGAAAATACCGAATCTGACACGCACCAGAAGTTAAAATGTAAAAGGTGCCTTAATAAGATTCAAATAAAGAATCCGTCGGACAGTGCTGATTGCACCAACGATCTGTCCCAATGGTACCACTGCTGGGACAAAAAGGGATTAGCAGATATGGTAAGAATGAACAAATATATAGATTAGTTCGTATGCTCTGGTCTGAGTAAAATGAAATAGTGAATTTGTAACGTTTCGGTTTATTACATCATCATCAGTGATGAATAGTTTTAAATCGTGTCACCGAAGAAGTCCGAGAATTGCAATAATTTGTTTTTTTTTGCAGGTGTTGAAGCAGATTTGGGATATGTCCAAATATATTTCGTTTGTTTTTCACCAAAAGTCTGCCTGCCAAGAAGTTAAACCCGTTAAAAGCTCCGAAGAAGACGATCCTGAATATATTGAAGAGGAAGACGGCTTTAGTGATTGTGAATAGGCTAGGTTTTAAATCATTTATTGTTAAGAGAAATTCTATTTTATTATGTTTGTGATATCGTGAGAAAAATAAAACTGTTATATTTATGTCTATAATAATTGTTTTTGTTTTTCGTTACTCTCACTTTATAGTCCTTCCTATATATGAAGGGGGGTCTAGAGGGAAATGCCGAGATCTCTATTTTTGACTTCATGGCCGTGTTTGGACTAGTTAGAAGGTAAAAATACCAAAAGTCACCGAACATGGGAGGTATATACTATATGCAAAATTAAAGCTGGAAAAATTTTCTACCTACGGAAAGTTCGCTCGGCTTCATATTTTTGCATTGTTAATCAAAAATATCAGTAATATTTTACTAAAATTATAATAAAACATGGTTTATATAAAAGATGAGAGTTTACATGCCTCTAACAACTGCTCTGTATGACTGATATGATTCAGTTTCAATCGGAAGTATTCTAATAGGCTATTTTATATACATTCCAAATTCTAAAGAAAAACTTTTAGTCCAACAAAGTTTATTGTATTTAATACATATTCGAAGTCGGTAATGCTCGTCTGCAGCTTTATTGATTTCATAATAATCTTATTAAAAATACTATGTTCCATATTCTAAGGTAAAAATGATATATCATCTAATCTACATAAAGTTGGTTTGGACCTAAGAGACACCCGGTATATTACGGTTTATTATTCCTGTACATCTTCATATTTTTGTATGCTGAATCAAAAACCTTAATAACATTTCGCTCTAAAATTAAAATAAAACCTATTTTACGTAAAAGTGAGAGTCTGCAGGCCTCTGGCAATCACCAAGTATTACAGATATGGCCCAATTTCAATAGGGATTATTTTACTCTCCTGTTTTACATATATTCCAAATTGTAACTGAATATTTTAAGTCTAACAGAAGTTACAGTGTTTACAAGAAACGGTATACACACACACATACAGACGCACAGACATTTTTTATTCAATATTTGAGTTTAGTCTGTTATGAAACGGATTTTGTACAAATTTTTTTTTTTCTACGATGATTATTTTTGTCCAGATATAATTAAGAGAAAAAATATAAAAGCCGTTACTGAACAATAACACATACGAGACGTTCTTGTAGAAAATTTAGTTGGTTTTAATTTTGCATATAGTTACTTTTTGGTTAAGGCTAACCTTTTTCGAGATATGAGCGAAAACCCAAAAATCGTGCCCCGCTGCAACTCCTGCACCTCCTATGTTCGGGGACTTTTGTTATGTTTACCTCCTAACTAGTCCAAAAATAGCCCTCAAGTCAAAAATTGGGATCTCGGCATTTCCCTGTAGACCCCCTTTTGAACGTGCTATTATTATACTTTACAAATAACATACTTTATTTTCAATATCAAAACTATTTTCTGGCCCACATAGTTGTGTTAGGTATAAATTTACAGCGGTAGATCACAGGTGAAGATGGAAATTACTTATTCTATTACGCATTTCAAAAACACTAAACAAATATACCTGTATTGAATTTGAGATATCCAAATGCATGTTTAATATATCGTGTAATATGAAAACTGGTAAAATATGGTCAAAATCTCACGTATACATGGATGCTATTCCTTAATGGACAGTCTACGAATATACATTGGTGGATAAGAACGGATGTCTACTGGACATCTTTCAATGGACAATGCACGGATATTCGCTGATTGATCAGAAATGGACATCACATATATATCCCCTAATGGAGAATGTATGGATATTCATTCATGGATAAAAACGGATATCCGGTAGATATCTTTCGATGGATAGATATTTGTTGATGGACCAGAAACGAGCATAGAGTAATGGACAATGTACGGATATTCGTTGATGGATAAAAACGAATATCCAGTGGACATTTCCCGATGGACAATGTATGGATATTTGTAGATGGATCAGAAACGAGCATCCAATGTATATCCCTTAATGGACAATGTATGGATATTCATTGATGAATAAGAATCTCCATGGGCAATGTACAGATAGTCGTAAAAGGATCGGAGACGGGCATCCAATGTATATCCCTTAACGGGCAATGAATTGGAATATTAGTAAATGGATAATAAATAAACATCTAGTGGATATCCTCTTATGGACAATTTAAGGATATTTGTGTATGGATATAAAGCAAACATCCATAGCATATTCATACTATGTGCTTGGCCATGTGAACACAATATGGACAAGCAATGGACACCGTGTAGATATTCTGTGCAGTCTTGACTGGTATTATAATCATGAATCATGATTACCGATTTTGTTTAATATAAACCAGAGATTAAAGAATATAATAAAGGTACTGTCAATATCCTTGTGACTATTTGGTTATCACCTGCTCGGTGATCCAGTCCAGATCTGTTAGCACTCCAATAGCCTTCTTTGTAAACCGAATTTCCAATTCGCATATGTATACTGCCTATTTCAATGGTAGATTCTAGTTTATTTAGATTATTTCTGCTGAATATTTTTGTATTATCTGCAAGCAAAAGTTTTCTACCCTTAATAATAACAGAAATATGATCGATATAGGTGGAGAAAGCAAACGGTCCAAGGAGGAACCCTATGAGTTATTTCTGAAAATTCTCAATTATAAAACTTTTCTGATATCTTGTTTAACTCATCCAGATTCAATATTACAACTATATTGGCATTAAGTAGAGTTCTTTTTGCAAATTAAGGTACAATTATATTATTTGCACATCATTATTATTATTATTAAGAGCGTGAACGGATTTCGAGATCCACAGTACTCGGGCCTGTCGGTTCATTGTACATTCGCGACATATAGGATCTCTTAGAAAAAAATAGTGCTTTCTAGGAAGGACAACAGTCCTATAGTCTGGTTGTAAAAATTGCCTTTCGAGATGCCTAAATCTTAACGCTCCTAGTGGTACGCAACTGCAAAGGATATAACTGATAGTTTCATCCGCCAGTCTCTATCGAGCCCAAGCTACCTCTTTGCTGCTCTTGGAAGTATCCCCACATCAGTACCGCGTATGTTATCAGTGGCGGTGCAAGAGCACCTTGGGCCCCTAAGCAAACATTGAATTGATCGACTGAATACGGCACAGGACCAAACTTCCGACTCATTCCAAGTACTATCCGGGGCCTCTAAGCTTTCGGGGCCCCTAAACTTTGTTTATACCTTATACATATACTGCCACTGTGTGTTATGAGTAGAAGTCCAGAGAGTAGTCTTCGGACTTAGAACCTAAGATGCATTTGTACATCCATAGAGATGCACATGCTTTCCACGTGGTCTTTTCATGATTGACGGTTTGGAGCCAAAATTTTTCTGAATTCTTGTGGCGAATTTTTCCAAATTTATGGATATTCAGGCCTAGCTTTTTTTTTCCTTAAGGGTTGCCAGAATCCCGTGGTAAAGGAGTTTAAGCTTATTTGTACCCCAGGCCAAGCTAAATTCATTTTGTCACAAACATTTAGAGCTAATAATTTGCAAATGTATGAAGAACAAGCCTATCAAATTTTATATAGACAAAAAAATGTTTACAGAAATTGACATTCTAAGAGAAGATGGGATATAAATTAGAGTTATACTTTTAATACAGGAAAATTTGTTGTCCCAAAATTGCCAAATTTTTTTTTCTATTTTCCCCTTTTATATTACCTATTTTAAAAACGATATTTCTAAGGTACTACATCCTGTGGAAAAAATATTTCCTACGCCCATGGATATAGCCCTCTTGATAAAAAAATTATTTGGTTTGTCATTTTTAGAACTAGAATGGACCATACAGTTCTATTTTTATTATTATAAGATAGGAGATTTATTTTAACACTAATTAAGCAAAAATTCCATTAGTATGTGAGTGATTAATTAGTTTTTATTTGGAGAATTAGGTATTTACTTTATAATTTTGAGTTTTAAAATAATTAATTAGTGCGTAACCGTGTGCAGTAAAAATTGCTACAATTTTTAATTGTTTCGCACCCAAAGGAAGTCGTAACAGGTGAGTTACTTAGCGATAATTGAAATGGAATTAATTATTGTTTATCTTTGGTTATTCAAATTTCCTGTCAGTTTTGAAACAGATTTAACGCACGCGTGCCGAGCGAAAAAGTAGTTGGCGGTGAGTCGGTAAGATGGCGCATGGTTTGAAAGGTGAAAGAAAGGCATATGGCGTACGTTTCTATTTTTGCTAATTCAAAGAGATTTTAATAGTATATTATGTGTGTCGTGAGTATTAAAGTTTGGAAGTGATTATTATTTATATTTTGCTGCGTTATACAAGCATTATCGATTGAAATATTAACGTAATTTCTACATGTCCGTGTGCGTATGTTAAGTTTTTGTTGACGAAATAACGAACTGTGATATTAAGCTTAGTTGTATATTATATAGGTTTTCCTTTATACAAGTTTCGATTATTTATTGTACAATTTAGATTAGGTGTATAGTGACTATTAATTAAAAGTGTAACCAAAGAAAATTGTGCTATGTCGCTGACACAAGCGTCAGATACAGAGAATATGCAGGTGAAGATTAACTTAAGTGACAAGCAGTCTAAAAATGGTAAGTTTCAATTTTCATCCCCATCTCATGTCAATTGCTTGGATCGCATTAACGGTCATTTATTTCGCGATATTTTATTAGTCTTTATTCACAATCGATACCATTTATTCGCGTAAAAATACAGTTCCGTTTCAAACGACCTGATTTTTTCTGTGCTAAAAAAATTGTGCCAAAGCCAGAAACATTCCCCTGCATCCTATTGTTGTGTCATTGTTAAAACATAAGAAAATTGATCTCCCAGCTACTGCACGCTATTTTAAACCGTTTGTTTATGGCTATCATATGATTTGGGATGTTTAATCTACTATGATTTCTAGTAAGTAGCATTGTAAACAATAAGTAAATATTTATAAACCGTTGTGGTGTTTAAACAAGTAATCTGTATGCATATCGCCGCGGGCCTTTATAATAAAGTAGGAAATCTACATTACTTTTCCTCTTTCATCTCTGGAGAAGTTTCCTTTGTTAAAACGGTATTTTCCATAGATGCATCCGTGATATTCCTCTCCCTGAAAATTGCTTAGACTATTACAACTGTAGAAACTCTCATAAAAACCACGCTCTTTAAAGTTTAAATACATCCGATATTTTTTTACTTTCTTATATATACTAATTTTAGTTAGTACCTTTGTATGTGTGTTTACCTAGATAAGAGAGGCGAATAAAAAATTAACTATTCATTTATTAATACATTTTAAATGGATATAGCCCTCGAAATATTTCTCATGAAGCTTTTGTTCGATGATTTCGTTCACTTTAATCTCGACTTTCCTAAATCTAAGATAAGCTTTTTACGTGCACTTACGTACCTATAGAAGTATATCTATTTGATAGAGAATAAGTCACAATTTTGATATTTATCTAGCTAATGATAAGTTTCCAATATATTTTGATATTATTTATAATCGTTTTTTCTGAATTAGTGTGTTAATATTGTATATATATATATATATAGAGGTAAATATTAAATAGTATTCTTTCTTAAATAAGAATAAGGTATACCTATAACAATAAATACAGTGTAAAAGTAATTATCACATAAGTATACAATAGTTTTGAAGTATTTAAATCTGTTAAAATTGTAGGTGCAGATATTTATTATTAACTAAGTGTTTGTTGTTTTTTTTTTGCTGCCCGTTTATCTGTTACTTACCTATGGTAGGTATCTAAATCTCGGATATTTGTAGCAAATTTCTTTTCTTTTACCTTCAATGTATGTTCTAATGGCTCTGTTCGAGGCTCTGTTATGAACTTTTTTTCGATATAATTTATGGAATTTTTATTGATTCCTCGAAGACTATACAGAATGTATTGTAAAAATGATACAATCGACACTGTATTCCAGATATCAAAATACCTATGTAGACCGAGTCCAATGTTGCATTGATAAATTATTGCTAGTTAAAGAAAAAGAGTTTACCCTCGAGTTTACCTTATTTTACTTCCACGTCCAGTGGAAGCATAGTAACGACAAACAAATTTTTAAAAATTTTTATTGCCCAAATAAGCTTAAAATGTCATGAAACGTCGAGATTTTAAGTTTGAGCGAAAAAAAAATTTCTGTCTGTCGGTCTGTCTGTCTGTAACTTTTTTTTTGTGCGCACGTTTACTCTGGAACCGTTTGAGATATTGACTTGAAATTTGGTACACATCAGCGGCGGCTGGTGAAATTTCAATATTTTTTTTCTCGTCTGTGGCGCATGGGACCCATACGAAATTTGGGAAATTACATCTAGAGAAGCACTTCTCTAATGACCCCTAAAAAATTTTGAAAAAGCAGTTTGCGAAAAAATTTTTGAAAATTTGCTAGCCTCCCCTGGGTCTAGGGACCCCTGTTTACTTTTATTTTTTTTTGTCATATGCATTTGACTTTTCATAAAAATGCATCGACAGATTTTAGAGTTTGTGAAAATATTTTCATTACTAACTGAAATACAATGAATTGAAATTTTGTAATTTACAATTTAACAAATTACAATATTTCAATTCGTTGTATCTCAGTTAGTAATGAAAATATTTTCACAAACTCCAAAATCTGTCGATGCATTTTTATGAAAAGTCAAATGCATATGACAAAAAAAAATAAAAGTAAACAGAGGTCCCTAGACCCAGGGGAGGCTAGCGAATTTTCAAAAATTTTTTCGCAAACTGCTTTTTCAAAATTTTTTAGAGGTCATTAGAGAAGTGCTTCTCTAGATGTTATTTCCCAAGTTTCGTATGGGTCCCATGCGCCACAGACGAGAAAAAAAATATTGAAATTTCACCAGCCGCCACTGGTACACATATGTACTTTAACGAGATCTAGAACTAGATTATATTTTCATCTTGTTCGGTCGAAGGGTTGGGGGGTAAATTGGGGTAAATTTGGGGTAAATGGGTAAATCAAGCAGGTAAGAGTCCATGAAATTGGTATTTAGTATATGCAAGAGAAGCTGAGGTCTCAAAAAAATTTTTGGTATTAGCCACCCCCAGCAAACATTTAGGTATTATTTGACGTCAAAACTACCTAAATTATGTATAATAAATTTAGTCGCAAAATTAAAATTAACCATGTTATGCCACTGAAGTTTCGATCGATCAAGCTTGATCGAATCCGTGAAAAAATAAATAAATTGTAATTTGCAAAAAACCGTTTAAATGGACCTAATCCATGGTCGAACATGCTTCTTACAACTTCCTCTATACATCCCCTCTAGCTGGAACCACCCTCGGTAGCTGAGACAACCCCCAAACGAAAAAAATTTGTTAAACTCCAAATTTCATTTAGGGTAACCCAATTTTTGACCGAACATGTCTCTGACAACGTCCTCTATGCAACCCCCTTAGTCCCGTCCATCCCCGGGGTGCGGAACCCATATTTTTAGTCTTGCTACCAAACAAACAAAAATTCGCCAAAGCCGAAATTCAATTTAGGGTAATCCAATTTTCGACAGAACGTGTCTCTGACAACGTCCTCTATGCAACCCCCTTAGTCCCATCCACCCCCGGGGTGCGGAACCCATATTTTTAGTCTTGCTACCAAACAAAAAAAAATTCGCCAAAGCCGAAATTCAATTTAGGGTAATCCAATTCTCGACAGAACGTGTCTCTGACAACGTCCTCTATGCAACCCCCTTAGTCCCGTCCATCCTCGGGGTGCGGAACCCATATTTTTAGTCTTGCTACCAAACAAAAAAAAATTCGCCAAAGCCGAAATTTAATTTAGGGTAACCCAATTTTCGACAGAACGTGTCTCTGACAACGTCCTCTATGCAACCCCCTTAGTCCCATCCACCCCCGGGGTGCGGAACCCATATTTTTAGTCTTGCTACCAAACAAAAAAAAATTCGCCAAAGCCGAAATTCAATTTAGGGTAATCCAAATTTCGACAGAATGTGTCTCTGATAACGTCCTCTATGCAACCCCCTTAGTCCCATCCACCCCCGGGGTGCGGAACCCATATTTTTAGTCTTGCTACCAAACAAAAAAAAATTCGCCAAAGCCGAAATTTAATTTAGGGTAATCCAATTTTCGACAGAACGTGTTTCTGACAACGTCCTCTATGCAACCCCCTTAGTCCCATCCATCCCCGGGGTGCGGAACCCATATTTTCAGTCTTGCCACCAAACAAAAAAAAATTCGCCAAAGCCGAAATTCAATTTAGGGTAATCCAATTTTCGACAGAACTTGTCTCTGACAACGTCCTCTATGCAACCCCCTTAGTCCCGTCCATCCGCGGGGTGCGGAACCCATATTTTTAGTCTTGCTACCAAACAAAAAAAAATCGCCAAAGCCAAAATTTAATTTAGGGTAACCCAATTTTCGACCGAACGTGTCTCTGACAACGTCCTCTATGCAACCCCCTTAGTCCCATCCATCCCCGGGGTGCGGAACCCGTATTTTCAGTCTTGCTACCAAACAAAAAAAAATTCGCCAAAGCCGAAATTCAATTTAGGGTAATCCAATTTTCGACAGAACGTGTCTCTGATAACGTCCTCTATGCAACCCCCTTAGTCCCATCCACCCCCGGGGTGCGGAACCCATATTTTTAGTCTTGCCACCAAACAAAAAAAAATTCGCCAAAGCCGAAATTCAATTTAGGGTAATCCAATTTTCGACAGAACGTGTCTCTGACAACGTCCTCTATGCAACCCCCTTAGTCCCATCCATCCCCGGGGTGCGGAACCCATATTTTCAGTCTTGCTACCAAACAAAAAAAAATTCGCCAAAGCCGAAATTCAATTTAGGGTAATCCAATTGTCGACAGAACGTGTCTCTGACAACGTCCTCTATGCAACCCCTTAGTCCCATCCACCCCCGGGGTGCGGAACCCATATTTTCAGTCTTACCACCAAACAAAAAAAAATTCGCCAAAGCCGAAATTCAATTTAGGGTAATCCAATTTTCGACAGAACGTGTCTCTGATAACGTCCTCTATGCAACCCCCTTAGTCCCATCCATCCCCGGGGTGCGGAACCCATATTTTCAGTCTTGCTACCAAACAAAAAAAAATTCGCCAAAGCCGAAATTTAATTTAGGGTAACCCAATTTTCAACCGAACGTGTCTCTGACAACGTCCTCTATGCAACCCCCTTAGTCCCATCCACCCCCGGGGTGCGGAACCCATTTTTACTCTTGCCACCAAACAAAAAAAAATTCGCCAAAGCCGAAATTCAATTTAGGGTAATCCAATTTTCGACAGAACATGTCTCTGACAACGTCCTCTATGCAACCCCCTTAGTACCATCCACCCCCGGGGTGCGGAACCCATATTTTTAGTCTTGCTACCAAACAAAAAAAATTCCCCAAAGCCGAAATTTAATTTAGGGTAATCCAATTTTCGACAGAACGTGTCTCTGACAACGTACTCTATGCAACCCCCTTCGTCCCATCCATCCCCGGGGTGCGGAACCCATATTTTCAGTCTTGCTACCAAACAAAAAAAAATTCGCCAAAGCCGAAATTTAATTTAGGGTAACTCATATTTCGACTGAACGTGTCTCTGACAACGTCCTCTATGCAACCCCCTTAGTCCCATCAATCCCCGGGGTGCGGAACCCACATTTTCAGTCTTGCTACCAAACAAAAAAAATTCGCCAAAGCCGAAATTTAATTTAGGGTAACCCAATTTTCGACTGAACGTGTCTCTGACAACGTCCTCTGCGCAACCCCCTTAGTCCCATCCACCCCCGGGGTGCGGAACCCACATTTTCAGTCTTGCTACCAAACAAAAAAAATTCGCCAAAGCCGAAATTTAATTTAGGGTAATCCAATTTTCGACCGAACGTGTCTCTTACAACGTCCTCTATGCAACCCCCTTAGTCCCGTGCATCCCCGGGGTGCGGAACCCACATTTTTAGTCTTGCTACTAAACAAAAAAAAATTCGCCAAAGCCGAAATTTAATTTAGGGTAACCCAATTTTCGACAGAACGTGTCTCTGACAGCGTCCTCTATGCAACCCCTCAGTCCCGTCCATCCCCGGGGTGCGGAACCCATATTTTTAGTCTTGCTACCAAACAAAAAAAAATTCGCCAAAGCCGAAATTTAATTTAGGCTAACACAATTTTCGACCGAACGTGTCTCTGACAACGTCCTTAGTCCCATCCATCCCCGGGTCCAATTTTGTACATGTATTATAACGAGATCTGGAACTGGATTGTTTTTTGAACTTATTCGGTGAAGGGTTCGGGGGTAAATAGACGAAAATAAGTAAAGCAAACAGGTAAGAGTACAAAAATTTGGAATTCGGTGTATATCCATTATTAAAAGGGTTGATAAAATAAAATTTAGATATTTACTTGAAATTTGGTACATGTATGTATTATAACAATATCTGTAATTGGATTATATTTTGAGATGTTTCCGTTGAAGTGTTGGGGGGTTAAATAGGGGAAAATAAGTAAAGCAAGCTGGTAAGAGTACAGAAACGTGGATTTGGTGTATATACTAGAAGTCAAGGCCTCACATTTTTTTATAACATTTTTCAGCCCCTCCATTATTAAAGGGCTGATAAAATTAAATTGAGATATTCACCTGAAATTTAATACACGTATGTATTATAACGACATCTGGAACTAGATTATATTTTGAGATAATTCCGTTGAAGGGGTGGGTGGTCGCTCAGCCGATAGGGACACTCTTCTAACTTTTGAATGGGCGAATGGATTTTTCTCAAATTTGGTATCATAACATGGGATGAAATTTCCATTTAGGTATATGATGTAAAGATCCAAAATGGCCGACTTCCGGTTTCGATGCAATTGACACGAAAATTAAATTTTCAAATGGGACAACCTGTATGTTTTTGCATATTTGAATTCTGCTGGCCAAAATACGTATGATCTAACCTTCAAATATTATTTTTGATTTTCAAAAAATATAGATTTCTTAATTTTTAGTTTTAATTATAAAAGGCGCCGATTTTGCCAAAATTGTTCAAAATCGGTCTGCAAGCACCTTCAAAATATCTCTTCAGATACTAACACTAAACAAGATTTATTCTTCATTAAGTTCAACAATATTAGTATTTCAACGAAAACTATTTTTTTAAATGAAACTCGTATGGGATAACCTGTTATTTAATTAGATCTTTAAATTACGAAAAAAAACAATACGCAAAATGTTTATCTTCTCTTTGTACTTAATTTATAATTAAAAAAATAAATTCTTTGATAATTGATTTTTTCCATTAATAAATGAAAAATTAAAAAATCCATATTTTTGAAAATCAAAATAATATTTGAGGGTCAGATCATATGTATTTGGCCAGCAGGATCCAAATATGTAAAAATGTACGGGTTGTCCCATATAAAAATTTGATTTTTATGTAAATTGCATCGAAACCGGCAGTCGGCTATTTTGATTCTTTACATCGTATGCTTGGAAATTTCATCCCATATCACTGCACCCAATTTGAAAAAAATCGTCCCTATCGACTGGGTCACCCGGTATACTGGAAGCCAGGGCCTCAGATTTCTTTATAATATTTTTCAACCTCCCCACCACCGCCACTCCATTATTAAAGGGGTTGATAAAACAAAATTGAGATCACTTGAAATTTGGTATTGTAATGACGTCTGATGATTCTATTGAAAGGCTGGGGAAATTGTGGAAAATAAATAGAGCAAGTTAATAAGAGTCCAGAATCTTCATTTTTTTGTGTATAAGCTAGAAACCAACGCCTCAAATTTTTTTATGACATCTGCCTCAAATGTTATTAAAATTCTATGACCATTAGAGTGCAAATATATTTAAGATGTTTTCCTTTAAAGAGACTTGGGTAGCAAATCTGGATGTGGAAGTAGTGATTCCTTAGGCAGCGGTTTTCTTTAAAATTTAGTTTGTTTACCAACAGTTTATTAAAATTTCATTGAAACAAATATTTCAAGCTTCGAATTTTAAAATCCGTACCAGTAAAACCAGATATATCGATATTTTTGAGAAATAACCTATTATGACAAAAGTTAATAAGACCTTTAATCGGGGTTTACTTTAAGTTCCCTCCTGGGCATATATCTTTCAAAAAATGTATACAATTCTTTTGGCTGTAAAAAAATGCAGAAGAGATTACTATTCGCCAATTTTGAGTACTTATTCAGAATCGTAATATTTACCGATAAAAAAATGTAGCCTTCCTTCTTGGTGCGGATATGCCTCGACAAATTCCTAAAAAAATTATGACAGGGGAACCGAAACGGAATCTCCAGTGGGCGGTCCTTTAAAAACGATAAAATATTATTATTTCGTGCCTTTATAGTACTATGTAGTAAATAGACACGAATGACCGTGATTGAACATATGTATAAGCTCGTAATTGGTTCATGAGTTGTAAATAAATTCTACCTGTGAGGCGCGAACCCGAAGGATACGCTGACGCTGACTCATACCCATACCCTATCATTCAACTCACGCATTATTCCCTTGATAAATTAGGCCAGTCATTAAAGCAAAATAAGTATGAAAAATTGCGAGTCTTTAATCTTTGAGACAATATTGGAGGAGGTGAAAATAGTATATTATATAGAACGCACTCTTTTTTTGTGTTGAGCCCAGGCCGCAAACTGGGCGAAACACAAAAAAAGGCGTTCTACTCCGTGTAATTATACTATTTTTTCTTCAAGCGTATTAAAATGCAAAAATTCTTTAATTTATCATAAATGTACAAATATTCAAACTACAGTATTACATGTTGACACAATATGACAAGTGGCTAGTGGATAGCGCGCCACCGGTGGCTTTCGGTATTAACATTATGTTACTAGTAAAACGATACCCACTGCGGTGGCGCTTTCGGAACTAACATTATGTTACTAGTAAAACAATGTCCACTACGGTGGCGTTCGGTACTAACATTTTGTTACTAGTAAAACAATGTCCTACTTCTACTTCTGTTTTTGGTGACATAATTTAAACATTTTAATACGCTTGAAGAAAAAATAATGAATCCGGTCTTTGCACCCTTTCCGCCCCCGGAACATTGTTAAATTAACAAAAAATGTAAATTTGCAATAAGTTTTTGAAAAAAAATCCGAAATATATATCAAACCTTGGAGAACATTTTAATAATTATTAGACATATTTTATCAAGTTTGCACCCTGTTACGATGACCGGAACATTGCAAATAAGTAGTTGTCTTTAACTTTATAATTACAATGAAATATTTTGTGGAAAAAATTGCGAAAGTTATGCAAATGACGTCGGTAACTCGCTTCAAGAACCTTAAAAAATTGTGATTTTTCGTTGTATTTTAGCGTTCAACAACCGATATTTCGAAACCGAGCACTTAAATCGAAAAATACCTCCCTTACAATATTGTAGAGTTTCCCGCTAACAACGGTATAACTTTTAGAATATTTGGACGTAAGATAGCGTAGGAAAATTAATAAATGTAAAACAATCCGCAGATCTATTTACATCGCGGCATCCGACCGTCGATCTTCCTCCCTTACGTTGCGCGTCCCGCGCGCTTCAATTGTTTACATTCTGCTTAGACTAAATAGGTATATTTATTATTACGCATTCACAGTAATGCTCAATATGCTCATAGAGATTAGAGGATATATTAGTATAAGCCCAAAGTGTTGGAGGTATTATCAGTTAAAAGTAAATTCTTTCCCGTTAAAAACTTTATGTCTTGTTATTCTATTGTTAGTTTAATCATGTAAGGTCTATTCCTTTGCACTAAAAGTGTAGCACTGAGCTGCACTGGTGTAAGATTGTCCCTATCCGCATTGACGCCATCTCTGTCACTCAAAATTAGTGTCACACTTCTTGTGCAAAGGACCTATAAAGAATGGTTTCAGTGTCCAGATAAGTTGAATTTCTAAAATTAAAAATTAAAAAGAACATAATATAGGGATCATTTTAGTCTGATTTTCAATAAATAACTAAAAATGGACCGAAGTGGAAGTTCAACATCCAAAAGTGAGATAGAGTCAACATTTCGTGTTTTACAAACAGAAAATGTTAAAACCTGTTTAATTTGTGGAAAGTCTTCTGATAGCTTAGTAAAGAGCTCTGATAGGCCGTTAAAAAGTCTAAGGCAAACGTTACAAATTATGAACAGTAGGTATCTGTTAATCTAGCAAAACTTGCGTCAAAATATTGCTAACATTGAAAATGGGGACAAAACGTTATTTATTTGGCACAAATCGTGGTACTGTAGTTACATTAGTAAAAAAGTATTGAATTGCTGCGCCAAAAATATGAAAGGGAAATGCTAACAGAGGAATCTGAAGTTTACGAATCCGAACTTGCAGTTTCAGTACGAAAAGGAATATTTAATATAAATGTGTGTTTTGTAAAAACAGGTGTAATGACCAAAATGTATCACAAGTGCTAAAACTATTAATATTGAAAGTAAGATCAAAATAATAGCCCAAAGTTATAGCTCTGTTATGAAACGCATTGGCGATATAATGATATAATTGCTATGGAAATAGAATATCACGCGAAATGCTTTTTAAAATCTTGGAGGGTATTAAAGAAGGGTACAGATCTTCAGGTTTCTTCTAACAATAATACAGAACATACAGGTCACATTGAAATATTGCTTTATAAAGAATTAAGGAACAATTAATAAAAACTACAAATCCACTTAGGCGTACCATTTTTCTGGTAATATTTGCTGTTAACGATACTATACTATCGTTGCCGGGAAATATTACCAGATAAATTGTGTGCCTAAGTCCATTAATTTTTCTTTTTTAAAAGCTTTTATTTAGCTTGCAATGTTTGTATGTATGTTAGTTTGTTTAGGTCAAATCTTGCAATCAAAATTTCGGCTATTTCTAACTAAGCTAGAGCTTTAAAATTTGGCACACGTGTATAAGTCTGGTGACAATGCAATATAGTATAGCCATTATCGGTCAAAACCAATATGGCGGACGTCCCAAGATGGCGGATCGCCTGTTTCTTCACAACCCCCTTGATATGAGTATCAAATGAAAGGATTTGACGAGTAAAATACGATAAACTATGTAACGCCATTATAAATCCAATATGGCGGACGCCCTAGGATGGCAAATTATCTTTTTCTTCACGGCTTCCTTGCCATTTGTATCAAACGAAAAGATTTTGTCCCTCTGTCTGTAATATAAGTAGACTAAAAAGTAAAAAATAAAATTATATAAAATAAATGTTTTTAAGAAAAAGCTTTTATTTGAAAAAACTTCACTAAAAAGTAAAAATAATTTTTGAAAATTCATCTGGAAACCAAAAGCTTTGGGGGCGGTCAATTGGGCAAAGTAACTTAAACATAACATAAACACACCACAGATAGTAGACAACCCCCAAATCCAAAGCCAAGGCTGTCCGGAAGGGGGTTACACATTCGGAAAAACGCAGACATACATCCACACCCACCGGTGTTGTCAATACCGGGGCTGGGGGTCGAACCCAGAGCGCGGTAGCGAGTCGATCAGCGTATTCGCCACTTAGTACGCCTTAACCGATTGAGCTACCGTGCTGGTAGCACTATGCAATAGTGCCATATGACCGTCCGCAAAGCGTTTGGTTTCCAGGTGTATGAATTTTAAAAAATATATTTTTACTTTTTAGTGCAGTTTTTTCAAAAAACTTTTTCTTAAAAATATTGTTTTTATGTAATTTTATCAGATGAAATTCGTTCAAGTGAACATTCGACCAGGTACATCTGTTTTCTTGGTATTTCAGTAATATTTCAGTAGTATTTCAGTAATCTTATTGTTAAATAAAAAACAGTAACAAAAAAAAACAATAAAATGCAAGTCACAGTACCTAGTTGTAAGTTACAATCCGTTTTCACAGAATATAGAAAACTGACGTTCGCGGGACGTGCAACGTAAGGGTGGGAGATCGACGCGCGACGGTCGGCTGCAGCATGTTAGATCTGTGGATTGTTTTACATTATTTATTAATTTCCCTACGTTATGTTATGCCCATACATTCTAAAAGTATATTGTAAGCGGGAAACTTTACACTACCATATTGTAAGAGATGTATTTTTCGATTTAAATGCTCGTTTTTGAAATATCGGTCGTTGAACGCTAAAATACAACGGAAAATTACAATCCTTTAAGGTTCTCGAAGCGAGATGCGGACATTCAAAGTTTTAAAACTCCATAAGCGTCAATGTTTTTCCTTTTATTAAGTATATATATTTTTAGAGCAAGACTTTTCAATAATCTTCGTACCAAAATATTTACTTTACCTGCATGATACTAAGAAATAGAAATACGCTCTCACGCATACCTCCCCTTACTGCAGTTCCCGCTGTTGCGTCACGTAAAAGTCAACTAATTCAGCGGTCAATTTTTAGTTTAGATGTAAACTAAAATTACCTTAACCGAAGTGTTTAGAAGCTTATCCTTCGATAAAATAAAAAATTAGGACTCTTTTGGTTGTTCGAGACAAAAGATGAGCAAAAAATGTGAGAAAATTGTAAAATAATAGATACAATTATTTTCTCTATTAACTCGCTGTAACTAAAAAACGGGGCAACGAATTAATCTCAAATTTTTACCGTGTGGTGAATCTATATTTGTTAACAAAATGTGTTAATATGAAGGTCAAGTTTTAATAAGTGTAGAAAATATGATTCTTTTTCTAAGGCTATGTCGATAAACTGTGAAAATTTACAGGTGGGAATACAACAAACGAGAAACTTTTTTTTCTTTCGAAATAGATATCAAGTATATCAAGGGCATAGGAAGATAAAGGATGGAGCTAACTTTTTTATTTGAAACTTTTTTTTCTAGGATTAACAGTTTTCGAGAAAATTGCAATTAAGTATACGGAACGCCCTCGCGAACGATACAGTAAATGTACGTTAGTGTTGTTTAATGAAATCGAATTCAGATTTTCTTGAGATTTTTCAGCAAATCAATGGAGCGTTATTATACTCTTCGCAAAAACGAAGAGTATATTGTATTTGATCGGCACATTTCTAAAATCGTAAATATCGCTCGTAGTGAAAAAAAATTCATATCTTTGTGTTAGTGAACGAATTCTGAACAACTTTCAAAATGTCCGTCTGTCCGTCCGTCACGTTTCTTGTAAGCACGATAACTCAAGAAAGAAAAATCCGATTGTACTGAAATTTGGACAGTAAGTTAGTGTTGTTTAGAGGCAGAACCCTAGAACCCTTTTGAACAAAATCGATCAGTAAATAAAAATGTTATTAATGATTTAAATTTGAAAAAAAAAAATTTTGTTTTTTATGTTTTTGTAATTGAATAGAAATCTGGTGAAATAATATTTCATTTTAATATTTAAATATTTTTATATTTTACAAATATACATTTTATAATGTAATATACAACCGTGGAAATATAATTTTAGCTCGTCTCTTATAATGTAAAAATTTACGTTTTTTTAAGTGTTCAGTGGTGGAGTAGTTCTTACGCTTTTGACTCGGAATCAAAGGGTCCCGGGTTCGAAACCCAAATAGGGTATGGTACAATTTTTTTTAATTTTTACTTTATTTTACACTGAGTCTTTTACCAACTAAGTTCGTACTATAAAACTAAAAATTTCTAAACCTAACATTATTTACAAACAACTGCGAAGGTATCCTATAGAATGTGTAACAATTATATAAAAAGTTCAGTGAACAGGCGAAGAGTACGTTTTTAGCTTGTTAAATATTTGTAATAATTACCATGAGAGAACACATTGATATGTCCCGTGCTGTTGAATTAAGTCATACTGCAAAAACGCTATTTTGCAGATGCAAAATGTTTTTCATAATAAAAACATTAAAGAATCCGGCAATTTATCTAGAAATAATAACAGAATAAATATTTTTCATTCTTGACTGTTTGTCTATTTTCCTGAATAACGTTAGATAAATGCACTGTTTCATAATTAAACTAAAGTAGTATATTATTTACTACTACTATTTATTGTGTTTAATTAAATGAATTAAAATTTAATATTAAAAAAAAATAAAATAAATAGCTTACACGTTGAAAAATCAACGGTGCAAAATATCATACGTGCTTGCATGAATTATTTTGGAGTTGTTTTCACAAACATTTAAACCCACAACGGCCTTATGCAAAATAAAAAGTGCTGACAAAAGCAGTCATAGAATTCTATGATATTAAAAATTGCCTGCAGTCAGCTTTCTAGGTCTTATATTACGGTTTTCGATGTATCTTTAGGTAGATATTGGACACACGACTGTCGCGGGCGCGGGCGGGCTCGATTTGAAGTTGACTAGAGGGTGACGCTATGTGCACAGCAGGTCAAAAGCTGGTACTCGTACCGAGCGTATCTTATGTTTCATAGTATCATGCTTTACCTGTAACAATTGTTCAGTGTACAATATCTCAAAAATTTTGATTAACGCCCTTTTCACAGGCTAATTCTTGGTCAACTCTACACATAAATACAATTAATAATTATAAGCTATTAAATAAAACTGGTCGCAGGTTTTAGTTGCCAAACCCCCACAGGGTAACACATTTTGTCCAGCCGTGGTCTCTATTAAACAGCAACTGCTGAGATTGTGACTGACTTTCTTTCGCTCGTGAAAATCTTTCGAAAATTTTCAATGGAGTTTCGTAAGTAAACATGTTTAATAATCATTAAAGTATAAATACCTAGTTGTATAGTGCCACGAATTTTTCGTCCTTGATGACGAGAAATTTATTGATAAATGTACCCCAAAATATTTGTCAACGCCATTTAAAAAATGAAATAATTCGTTCGTACAGTACGGCTAAAAAGTAGCTTTATTCTTACTACACGCAAATAATTGATATACACAAAAATGCATAACATGCAATGATTAATAATGTTTATAAATACCTTTGTAATTTTAATTTTTATCAACAGTTTATTAAATTATATAAAATTTGAAATTTTTTAATAAAATTTGAGATGAAAATTTTATAATTTTTTTTTTTTATATAAAAGACACGTTCGGTCGAAACAAAATTTCGACAATTTAAACAAAATTTCGACTTTGGCAATTTTTTTTTGTTTGGTAGCAAGACTAAAAATTTGGGTTCCGCACCCCAGGGATGGATGGGACTAAGGGGGTTGCATAGAGGACGTTGTCAGCGACATGTTCTGTCGAAAATTTGATTACCCTAAATTAAATTTCGGCTTTGGCGAATTTTTGTTTGTTTGGTAGCAAGACAGAAAATATGTGTCCGCACCACGGGGGTGGATGGAACTAAGGAGGTTGCATAGAGGACGTTGTCAGAGACACGTTCTGTCGAAAATTGGATTAATCTAAGTTAAATTTCGGCTTTGGCGATTTTTTTTTTTTGTTTGGTAGCAAGACTAAAAATATGGGTTCCGCACCCCGAGGATGGACGGGACTAAGGGGGTTGCATAGAGGACGTTGTCAGAGACACGTTCTGTCGAAAATTGGATTACCCTAAATTGAATTTCGGCTTTGCCGAATTTTTTTTTGTTTGGTAGCAAGACTAAAAATATGGGTTCCGCACCCCGGGGGTGGATGGGACTAAGGGGGTTGCATAGAGGACGTTGTCAGAGACACGTTCTGTCGAAAATTGGGTTACCCTAAATTAAATTTCGGCTTTAGCAAATTTTTTTTTGTTTGGTAGCAAGACTGAAAATACGGGTTCCGCACCCCGGGGATGGATGGGACTAAGGGGGTTGCATAGAGGACGTTATCAGAGACACGTTTTGTCGAAAATTGGATTACCCTAAATTGAATTTCGGCTTTGGCGATTTTTTTTTTGTTTGGTAGCAAGACTAAAAATATGGGTTCCGCACCCCGGGGGTGGATGGGACTAAGAGGGTTGCATAGAGGACGTTGTCAGAGACACGTTCTGTCGAAAATTGGGTTACCCTAAATTGAATTTCGGCTTTGGCGAATTTTTTTTTGTTTGGTGGCAAGACTAAAAATATGGGTTCCGCACCCCGGGGATGGATGGGACTAAGGGGGTTGCATAGAGGACGTTGTCAGAGACACGTTCTGTCGAAAATTGGGTTACCCTAAATTAAATTTCGGCTTTAGCGAATTTTTTTTTGTTTGGTAGCAAGACTGAAAATACGGGTTCCGCACCCCGGGGATGGATGGGACTAAGGGGGTTGCATAGAGGACGTTGTCAGAGACACGTTCGGTCGAAAATTGGGTTACCCTAAATTAAATTTTGGCTTTGGCGATTTTTTTTTGTTTGGTAGCAAGACTAAAAATATGGGTTCCGCACCCCGGGGATGGACGGGACTAAGGGGGTTGCATAGAGGACGATGCCAGAGACACGTTCAGTCGAAAATTGGATTACCCTAAATTGAATTTCGGCTTTGGCGAATTTTTGTTTGTTTGTTGGCAAGACTGAAAATATGGGTTCCGCACCCCGGGGATGGATGGGACTAAGGGGGTTGCATAGAGGACGTTGTCAGAGACACGTTCTGTCGAAAATTGGGTTACCCTAAATTAAATTTTGGCTTTGGCGATTTTTTTTTGTTTGGTAGCAAGACTAAAAATATGGGTTCCGCACCCCGGGGGTGGATGGGACTAAGGGGGTTGCATAGAGGACGTTGTCAGAGACACGTTCTGTCGACAATTGGGTTACCCTAAATTAAATTTCTGCTTTGGCGAATTTTTTTTTGTTTGGTAGCAAGACTAAAAATATGGGTTCCGCACCCCGGGGATGGATGGGACTAAAAGGGTTGCATAGAGGACGTTGTCAGAGACACGTTCGGTCGAAAATTGGGTTACCCTAAATTAAATTTCGGCTTTGGCGAATTTTTTTTTGTTTGGTAGCAAGACTAAAAATATGGGTTCCGCACCCCGAGGATGGACGGGACTAAGGGGGTTGCATAGAGGATGTTGTCAGAGACACGGTCTGTCGAAAATTGGATTACCCTAAATTGAATTTCGGCTTTGGCGAATTTTTTTTTGTTTGGTAGCAAGACTAAAAATATGGGTTCCGCACCCCGGGGGTGGATGGGACTAAGGGGGTTGCATAGAGGACGTTGTCAGAGACACGTTCTGTCGAAAATTGGATTACCCTACATTGAATTTCGGCTTTGGCGAATTTTTTTTTGTTTGGTAGCAAGACTAAAAATATGGGTTCCGCACCCCGGGGGTGGATGGGACTAAGGGGGTTGCATAGAGGACGTTGTCAGAGACACGTTCTGTCGAAAATTGGGTTACCCTAAATTAAATTTCGGCTTTAGCGAATTTTTTTTTGTTTGGTAGCAAGACTGAAAATACGGGTTCCGCACCCCGGGGATGGATGGGACTAAGGGGGTTGCATAGAGGACGTTGTCAGAGACACGTTCGGTCGAAAATTGGGTTACCCTAAATTAAATTTTGGCTTTGGCGATTTTTTTTTGTTTGGTAGCAAGACTAAAAATATGGGTTCCGCACCCCGGGGATGGACGGGACTAAGGGGGTTGCATAGAGGACGTTGTCAGAGACACGTTCTGTCGACAATTGGGTTACCCTAAATTAATTTTCGGCTTTGGCGAATTTTTTTTTGTTTGGTAGCAAGACTGAAAATACGGGTTCCGCACCCCGGGGATGGATGGTACTAAGGGGGTTGCATAGAGGACGTTGTCAGAGACACGTTCTGTCGAAAATTGGGTTACCCTAAATTGAATTTCGGCTTTGGCGAATTTTTTTTTGTTTGGTGGCAAGACTGAAAATATGGGTTCCGCACCCCGGGGGTGGATGGGACTAAGGGGGTTGCATAGAGGACGTTGTCAGAGACACGTTCTGTCGAAAATTGGATTACCCTAAATTGAATTTCGGCTTTGGCGAATTTTTGTTTGTTTGGTTGCAAGACTGAAAATACGGGTTCCGCACCCCGGGGATGGATGGGACTAAGGGGGTTGCATAGAGGACGTTGTCAGAGACACGTTCGGTCGAAAATTGGGTTACCCTAAATTAAATTTTGGCTTTGGCGATTTTTTTTTGTTTGGTAGCAAGACTAAAAATATGGGTTCCGCACCCCGGGGGTGGATGGGACTAAGGGGGTTGCATAGAGGACGTTGTCAGAGACACGTTCTGTCGAAAATTGGATTACCCTACATTGAATTTCGGCTTTGGCGAATTTTTTTTTGTTTGGTAGCAAGACTAAAAATATGGGTTCCGCACCCCGGGGGTGGATGGGACTAAGGGGGTTGCATAGAGGACGTTGTCAGAGACACGTTCTGTCGAAAATTGGATTACCCTAAATTGAATGTCGGCTTTGGCGAATTTTTTTTTGTTTGGTGGCAAGACTGAAAATATGGGTTCCGCACCCCGGGGGTGGATGGGACTAAGGGGGTTGCATAGAGGACGTTATCAGAGACACGTTTTGTCGAAAATTGCATTACCCTAAATTGAATTTCGGCTTTGGCGATTTTTTTTTTGTTTGGTAGCAAGACTAAAAATATGGGTTTCGCACCCCGGGGGTGGATGGGACTAAGAGGGTTGCATAGAGGACGTTGTCAGAGACACGTTCTGTCGAAAATTGGGTTACCCTAAATTGAATTTCGGCTTTGGCGAATTTTTTTTTGTTTGGTGGCAAGACTAAAAATATGGGTTCCGCACCCCGGGGATGGACGGGACTAAGGGGGTTGCATAGAGGACATTGTCAGAGACACGGTCTGTCGAAAATTGGATTACCCTAAATTGAATGTCGGCTTTGGCGAATTTTTTTTTGTTTGGTGGCAAGACTGAAAATATGGGTTCCGCACCCCGGGGGTGGATGGGAGTAAGGGGGTTGCATAGAGGACGTTGTCAGAGACACGTTCTGTCGAAAATTGGATTACCCTAAATTGAATGTCGGCTTTGGCGAATTTTTTTTTGTTTGGTGGCAAGACTGAAAATATGGGTTCCGCACCCCGGGGGTGGATGGGACTAAGGGGGTTGCATAGAGGACGTTATCAGAGACACGTTTTGTCGAAAATTGGATTACCCTAAATTGAATTTCGGCTTTGGCGATTTTTTTTTTGTTTGGTAGCAAGACTAAAAATATGGGTTCCGCACCCCGGGGGTGGATGGGACTAAGAGGGTTGCATAGAGGACGTTGTCAGAGACACGTTCTGTCGAAAATTGGATTAATCTAAGTTAAATTTCGGCTTTGGCGAATTTTTTTTTTGTTTGGTAGCAAGACTAAAAATATGGGTTCCGCACCCCGAGGATGGACGGGACTAAGGGGGTTGCATAGAGGACGTTGTCAGAGACACGTTCTGTCGAAAATTGGATTACCCTAAATTGAATTTCGGCTTTGCCGAATTTTTTTTTGTTTGGTAGCAAGACTAAAAATATGGGTTCCGCACCCCGGGGGTGGATGGGACTAAGGGGGTTGCATAGAGGACGTTGTCAGAGACACGTTCCTTCGAAAATTGGATTACTCTAAATTGAATGTCGGCTTTGGCGAATTTTTTTTTGTTTGGTGGCAAGACTGAAAATATGGGTTCCGCACCCCGGGGGTGGATGGGACTAAGGGGGTTGCATAGAGGACGTTATCAGAGACACGTTTTGTCGAAAATTGGATTACCCTAAATTGAATTTCGGCTTTGGCGATTTTTTTTTTGTTTGGTAGCAAGACTAAAAATATGGGTTCCGCACCCCGGGGGTGGATGGGACTAAGAGGGTTGCATAGAGGACGTTGTCAGAGACACGTTCTGTCGAAAATTGGGTTACCCTAAATTGAATTTCGGCTTTGGCGAATTTTTTTTTGTTTGGTGGCAAGACTAAAAATATGGGTTCCGCACCCCGGGGATGGATGGGACTAAGGGGGTTGCATAGAGCACGTTGTCAGAGACACGTTCTGTCGAAAATTGAATTACCCTAAATTGAATTTCGGCTTTGGCGAATTTTTTTTTTGTTTGGTGGCAAGACTGAAAATATGGGTTCCGCACCCCGGGGGTGGATGGGACTAAGGGGGTTGCATAGAGGACGTTATCAGAGACACGTTCTGTCGAAAATTGGATTACCCTAAATTGAATTTCGGCTTTGGCGAATTTTTTTTTGTTTGGTAGCAAGACTAAAAATATGGGTTCCGCACCCCGGGGGTGGATGGGACTAAGAGGGTTGCATAGAGGACGTTGTCAGAGACACGTTCTGTCGAAAATTGGGTTACCCTAAATTAAATTTCGGCTTTGGCGAATTTTTTTTTTGTTTGGTAGCAAGACTGAAAATACGGGTTCCGCACCCCGGGGATGGATGGGACTAAAAGGGTTGCATAGAGGACGTTGTCAGAGACACGTTCGGTCGAAAATTGGGTTACCCTAAAGTAAATTTTGGCTTTGGCGATTTTTTTTTGTTTGGTAGCAAGACTAAAAATATGGGTTCCGCACCTCGAGGATGGACGGGACTAAGGGGGTTGCATAGAGGACGTTGTCAGAGACACGGTCTGTCGAAAATTGGATTACCCTAAATTGAATTTCGGCTTTGGCGAATTTTTTTTTGGTTGGTAGCAAGACTAAAAATATGGGTTCCGCACCCCGGGGGTGGATGGGAGTAAGGGGGTTGCATAGAGGACGTTGTCAGAGACACGTTCTGTCGAAAATTGGATTACCCTAAATTGAATGTCGGCTTTGGCGAATTTTTTTTTGTTTGGTGGCAAGACTGAAAATATGGGTTCCGCACCCCGGGGGTGGATGGGACTAAGGGGGTTGCATAGAGGACGTTATCAGAGACACGTTTTGTCGAAAATTGGATTACCCTAAATTGAATTTCGGCTTTGGCGATTTTTTTTTTGTTTGGTAGCAAGACTAAAAATATGGGTTCCGCACCCCGGGGGTGGATGGGACTAAGAGGGTTGCATAGAGGACGTTGTCAGAGACACGTTCTGTCGAAAATTGGGTTACCCTAAATTGAATTTCGGCTTTGGCGAATTTTTTTTGCTTGGTGGCAAGACTGAAAATATGGGTTCCGCACCCCGGGGGTGGATGGGACTAAGGGGGTTGCATAGAGGACGTTGTCAGAGACACGTTCTGTCGAAAATTGGATTACCCTAAATTGAATTTCGGCTTTGGCGAATTTTTTTTTGTTTGGTGGCAAGACTGAAAATATGGGTTCCGCACCTCGGGGGTGGATGGGACTAAGGGGGTTGCATAGAGGACGTTGTCAGAGACACGTTCTGTCGAAAATTGGATTACCCTAAATTGAATTTCGGCTTTGGCGAATTATTTTTTGTTTGGTGGCAAGACTAAAAATATGGGTTCCGCACCCCGGGGATGGATGGGACTAAGGGGGTTGCATAGAGGACGTTGTCAGAGACACGTTCTGTCAAAAATTGGATTACCCTAAATTGAATTTCGGCTTTGGCGAATTTTTTTTTGTTTGGTGGCAAGACTGAAAATATGGGTTCCGCACCCCGGGGGTGGATGGGACTAAGGGGGTTGCATAGAGGACGTTATCAGAGACACGTTCTGTCGAAAATTGGATTACCCTAAATTGAATTTCGGCTTTGGCGAATTTTTTTTTTTTTGGTAGCAAGACTAAAAATATGGGTTCCGCACCCCGGGGGTGGATGGGACTAAGAGGGTTGCATAGAGGACGTTGTCAGAGACACGTTCTGTCGAAAATTGGGTTACCCTAAATTAAATTTCGGCTTTAGCGAATTTTTTTTTGTTTGGTAGCAAGACTGAAAGTACGGGTTCCGCACCCCGGGGATGGATGGGACTAAGGGGGTTGCATAGAGGCCATTGTCAGAGACACGTTCGGTCGAAAATTGGGTTACCCTAAATTACATTTTGGCTTTGGCGATTTTTTTTTGTTTGGTAGCAAGACTAAAAATATGGGTTCCGCACCCCGGGGATGGACGGGACTAAGGGGGTTGCATAGAGGACGTTGTCAGAGACACGGTCTGTCGAAAATTGGATTACCCTAAATTGAATTTCGGCTTTGGCGAATTTTTTTTTGCTTGGTAGCAAGACTAAAAATATGGGTTCCGCACCCCGGGGGTGGATGGGACTAAGGGGGTTGCATAGAGGACGTTGTCAGAGACATGTTCTGTCGAAAATTGGATTACCCTAAATTGAATTTCGGCTTTGGCGAATTTTTTTTTGTTTGGTGGCAAGAGTAAAAATGGGTTCCGCACCCCGGGGGTGGATGGGACTAAGGGGGTTGCATAGAGGACGTTGTCAGAGACACGTTCTGTCGAAAATTGGGTTACCCTAAATTAAATTTCGGCTTTAGCGAATTTTTTTTTGTTTGGTAGCAAGACTGAAAATACGGGTTCCGCACCCCGGGGATGGATGGGACTAAGGGGGTTGCATAGAGGACGTTGTCAGAGACACGTTCGGTCGAAAATTGGGTTACCCTAAATTAAATTTTGGCTTTGGCGATTTTTTTTTGTTTGGTAGCAAGACTAAAAATATGGGTTCCGCACCCCGGGGATGGACGGGACTAAGGGGGTTGCATAGAGGACGTTGTCAGAGACACGTTCTGTCGACAATTGGGTTACCCTAAATTAATTTTCGGCTTTGGCGAATTTTTTTTTGTTTGGTAGCAAGACTGAAAATACGGGTTCCGCACCCCGGGGATGGATGGTACTAAGGGGGTTGCATAGAGGACGTTGTCAGAGACACGTTCTGTCGGAAATTGGATTACCCTAAATTGAATTTCGGCTTTGGCGAATTTTTGTTTGTTTGGTTGCAAGACTGAAAATACGGGTTCCGCACCCCGGGGATGGATGGGACTAAGGGGGTTGCATAGAGGACGTTGTCAGAGACACGTTCGGTCGAAAATTGGGTTACCCTAAATTAAATTTTGGCTTTGGCGATTTTTTTTTGTTTGGTAGCAAGACTAAAAATATGGGTTCCGCACCCCGGGGGTGGATGGGACTAAGGGGGTTGCATAGAGGACGTTGTCAGAGACACGTTCTGTCGAAAATTGGATTACCCTAAATTGAATTTCGGCTTTGGCGAATTTTTTTTTGTTTGATAGCAAGACTAAAAATATGGGTTCCGCACCCCGGGGATGGACGGGACTAAGGGGGTTGCATAGAGGACGTTGTCAGAGACATGTTCGGTCGAAAATTGGGTTACCCTAAATTGAATTTCGGCTTTGGCGAATTTTTTTTTGTTTGGTAGCAAGACTAAAAATATGGGTTCCGCACCCCGGGGATGGACGGGACTAAGGGGGTTGCATAGAGGACGTTGTCAGAGACATGTTCGGTCGAAAATTGGGTTACCCTAAATGAAATTTGGAGTTTAACAATTTTTTTTCGTTTGGGGGTTGTCTCAGCTACCGAGGGTGGTTCCAGCTAGAGGGGATGTATATAGGAAGTTGTAAGAAGCATGTTCGACCATGGATTAGGTCCATTTAAACGGTTTTTTGCAAATTACAATTAATTTATTTTTTCACGGATTCGATCAAGCTTGATCGATCGAAACTTCAGTGGCATACCATGTTTTGGTAAAATTTACGTTGACCCTACGTGGAATCGACGTAAGTGGAGAATAAGACGACGTCGAAATTAGGTTATATCGACTAAGACAGGTAAAATTACACATAAATCGTACTTGTAGTCGCACAATATATTTGGTTAATAATACCTATTTAGGTAAATTTTACTTAAATTCGATGTCAATTCGACATCGAGTTGACTAGCTTTAGGTAGAACTTACGTATTTAAGTATGTGAAATTGGAAAATGACACCAAGAGGAAAAAAATAAGGTTTTTATATCTATTTGGTAATTTTCTCTATAATATTGTTGTCAGTCACCTACAAATTTAAAGAGATACCTAACTCACAATGACGATACAAGATGAATGTCGGTAACTAAAATAAATCCAATTTATAAGTGAAGTATTTGCAGTACTCGCTTGTTGAAATCAATGCGACGAAAATTTTTTTGTGTATAATAGCAGCTGTACTTCGTAAAATAACAATGCGCCTCCAAAATATTCATCTATAAGGAAATTCTTATTGCCACGTAAAAAAATTATAGTAAAAATTTGAGCCGAAAAGTATGCTATACTTGTTAAATGAGTTTACAGGTATAATTATGTATTTTTTTTAGCTTTTCGTCAGTTTGTTTCCATACACACTCATTTTTAAAATTCTAATTTGAAATCAAATATCAACTCTGCTAAGAAAATATGGCGTCTTGAGCTAATTTAACCTTAAGTTAACTGCCTTTGTAAATGCAACTACAAAAGATAATTGACTTAATGATTGAAATCAGGCAGATAAGCCAGGTAGAATTTATCTATTTTGTCGACCTAATATTACTTCAAAGGTAAATACTACCTAGTTATATTACCTATTTCTACCCTATTGTAAATTTATCCTTCAGGTCATTTTTGGTAGATTTTTTTAGTAGTTTATCACTCGCTGTTTTCGTTAAATTTACTTTCAAGGAAAATTGTGTATGAGGTAGATTAATTGGTATTATTTACGTAAACTGAAATCTAAAGTAGGACCAATTGGTAAATTTTTATCGGAAGTGTATTTTTCTAGTCAATTTTACGTCATAATTACCTTAACAAGTAAATTCCTCTTTTACCAAGTCGAATTGGAGCTAATTTTAACAAAAATGTTTGCTGGGCCCCCATTACCACCCCCACCTCCTTATGATGATGAAAAAAAATGTGATTTAGTGCATGTACAGGAACCAGAAACCTCAAAATATTTTTTTACTTCATCCACCCCCCACTACCTCCCCCCTATCACCACCCCCACCCCACTACCGATGTGGGGTATCGTTTTATGGGTTTTTGGGGTAGATGATTTCAAATATTATATTATTAAAGTTCCATAAACAATTATTTTCACATACAAAGTTTTTTCGTTGTGAGTGACTTGGATAGAGAATCTGGATGTGGAAGTAGTGATTCCTTGGGCAGCGGTTTTTTAAACTGTTTGCAATAAAATTGAATCTGTGTTATACATCAGTCTCAAAATTGGTAGGAAAACGTTGTTGAGGGCGAAAAATAATCTGTTAATTATTTTGTGATTGCTCATAGAAGGACCAGGTATAATTCATGTACATATGTGTAAAAGTGTAAATAATAAAAAAAAATGGCCAGCTATACTGGAAGCGGCTCCACCACGCCACCAAATGTTCGGGAATTCTCTTTTGACGGAAAATGAACAGAAAAGTGATGATTGAAATCAGAATATCTACTTTGGGATAAATAAAAAATTATATTATTTTGAAACAAAATATGCCTAGGTGCCAAAAGGGCACTAAACTCCATTCGATAATCACCAAAACCCTTTCAGCTCATATATCTGGATTTTCAGGGAGTTACTTCGGTGACTTGAGAAGCGGTTAAGAAAACATTTTTTTTAAGATTACTCTTGTGCAAAATTTACATACATACAAACAGATATAACTATGTTTTAAAAACCACTTGTTTGTGTTTCTGGGACTTCAAAATGTAAAGGTATTAGTCGGGGAGCCCTCCCTAGCTGTATGTGCCCCCCCCCGGATCCTTGGGGACAATGTTTTTTCTTAAAGATTAAAGCCTAAGGAACAATTTAAGACATGTCTTAAAAGAAACTGGCTGTACTTTCAAAATGGCGGCCATGTGTTAAAAAAAACTATTGCCAATGTTGTTTTTGTCATTTAACACAAAAACTAAAAAAGATGGACAAAAACTTTTTTCACAGAAAACAACGTGCATAACATTTTCTACAAGTTTGTTCCCATACAGTATTTTTATAGGAGTTACCATTTTCCAGATAAATGAGTCCAAACTTAAGAAAATATGGAAATTCATATATCGGCAAATCACTTAGATGAAATAACTGACAATTATTGTAAGGCATATAATATAACTTTATATTATTAACATAAGGTGGAGTGGGGCAAGTGGGGATCTGGGGCAAGTGGGTATTTTTATTATAATTTGTGAGAAAAATCCTATTTGTAAATTTAACTCACAGTAGATTGTTCTTCAGATCTCCATGCAGCTGCAACGTATTGGGTATAGATTTTGAAACATTTTTAAGGCATCAGTTTGTTCATTTGGAAATTGTCTACATTTGATCGAGATTTTCAAGTTGTCTTCAAAAAATTCAAAATTTTTTATCTATGAAAGCAGACTATAATATGTCAAACTTTCAAGACTGCTGATGTTGTATGTCACTAATGTTACTTCTTGCAATTTTAAAATGTTATTATCCTTTTCCCAAGTTTAGCCCCATAGTTCCCACTTGCCCCGCTATTTTTGTTGGCGGGGCAAGTGGGGACTAGTCCTTAAGGGAAAGTGGGGTTTAGTTCCCACTTGCCCCTTTTCCAATTTTTTATTTTTGTTTTGTTATAAAATGGATACGTTTAGGGAACGCAATGGTTCCCTAAACGACAATGCTGAAAATGTGCTAATCGTCAACTGTTGAGTGTTTTATGCCACAACAAAAATTCACGCTAAGTTTAGTCATCGGTGAGACTTAACTCACTTGCAGTGACATTTATTATAAACTTGCTTTACATCGTTTAACAAACTCACAACAATTGACTTGAATCAAAAAGTAATCATAGTCCACAGTACATCGCCCTTTTTTTTTCAGTGATTAGTAACAGGCTGAATTTTCGTGAATAGCTTCGTTTTGACGAGACGCCCAACTTTTCTCTCTGCGAAAATTCTCGGTAGTGGTAGCTAATAGCAAAAATTATTTTTTCTATTTCACACGAATTAGACAATTCGACAATCTGTCAAATTATTTTGGCAATATATTTTTCATTCGTTAAAGAGTTTGTTTTTCGATTGCCTTGGTTACGTTTGCGCGAGTTAATTATAATAAGCCTCGTGTTTGTCCACAACAACATAATTTGACAGGTTGTCGAATTGTCTAATTCGTGTGAAACAAAAAAAATAATTTTTGCTATTAGCTACCACTACCAAGAATTTCCGCAGAGAGAAAAGTTGGGCGTCTCGTCAAAGCGAAGCTACTCACGAAAATTCAGCCTGTTACTAATCATTAAAAAAAAGGGCGATGTACTGTGGACTGTCAGGTTGAGTGATTCTCAGCGGTTGCATTCCCTAAACGTGCCCAATGAACTTTTTCTTTGTACAAAACTTTAACTTAAATCATTTCGTTCTGTTTTTGCAATAAAATAGTTTAATAGCATTTTACTATTTTACTCCAGAAAAATACCTTAACTTAACTTAAGTTCGAAACTTCCATAATTTTGGGAATATTTTAGATTTGAAAAAAACGTTTTGTAGCTAAAATCGTGCAGATTAATCCACTTGCCCCAATTGCGAATATAACTATTCATATGAAAAGTAGAGATGAAAAACCCACTTGCCCCAGTCACCGGGGCAAGTGGGTACTACAGGTGAACTTACAGAACTGATTTTTTTTTTTTTAGAACACCGTTGAATTAATAAAAATAATATATGGGTATTTTGTGAGTATAACATACTATTTCTTGTTCAAAGCACACTAATGTATCTCAATTTTCCATAAAGTTACGTGACTTCAAAGTCAACCTTTTAAATTTTTAGTCCCCACTTACCCCACTCCACCTTAACAAAAATAAAATAAACTGAAAAAAATTAATAATAATAGTATTATAATTTGCAGACATTTATCTCGAAAACGGTAACAATGGGTTATGAACAGATTAGGGTTAAAAGTGTTGATAGTGCGACATCTTTTGGATTCCGCCGGCTCATTCCAATAAAATTAAATGTAAACTACTCTTTGATACCTGATTTGGCAATAAAAGAAGGCTTATTAACATAAACGCATTAGTAGAAGAGTATGGACCTCAAAAAAGTTCGGCATTACTGGGCCTTCATTCATTTACTAATTGCCATTAGACAGAAATGTGGTGACAAAGATTTGTCTTTATCAATTGACACTAAAGTTGATTTTATTTTTTTTATTTTTCTTCGATTCCACCATCAAGAGCTTGCTTCATCGAGCATATTAACCGCGTATTTGGCGATTATCCGACGAAGTTATTCATAATATTCCAAGGCTTTGAATTGATTATGGATGGTAGCGAGGATGGTAAGAAAATGGAGAATCTCTTTGGTGTTCAGCAGATAAAATACTGCCTTAATAGCTTTTTTTAGTTTTTGTGTTAAATGACAAAAACAATATTTGCAATTTTTTTTAAACGGACGCCATTTTGAAAGTACTGCCAGTTTTTTTTAGGACATGTCTTAAATTGTTCCTTAGGCTTTAATCTTTATGAAAGACATTGTTCCCAAGGATCTGGGGCGGGTGGGTGCACGGACAGTTAGGGTGGGCTGTTTACATGCCTCTGGTGATCATTCTGTGTGACCAATTTGGCACAATTTCAATAGAGAGTAATCTACCATGCTATTTTACAGATATTCCAAATGTAAAATAAAAATTGTATGCCTAACAGAAGTTGTCATGTGTAATAGGTATTCGCATTCGGTAGCACCAGATTCTAACTAATTCGTTCCGTAATGCTCTTATATAATAATATTTTATGGTAAAATGGATATATATCAATGTAAGTGAAGTTTTTCCAAACCTAAAAGACACTTTGTATGTTACAGTTTCGGTATCTTGCACTTTTAACGTTTTTATGTGTTTAGGTACTTAATCAAAAACCTTTTGTTCTAAAATTATAATAAAACATATTTTATATAAAACTGACAATTTACCCGCCTCTGGCTATCACTCTATATCTGTAGGTATTTATTAAATCAAATAGGTATAATCAGCCATCAGCCGTATACTTTCTTTTAACTCGGTTATTTTTACTTCCACATCCAGTGGAAGTATAGTAACTCGTATAGTAACGACAAAAAAATTTTTAAACATTTTTATTGTTCAAATAGGCTTAGAATATCATGAAACGTCGAGATTTTAAGTTTGGGCGAAAAAAAATTTGTCTGTCTGTCTGTCTGTCTGTCTGTCTGTCTGTCTGTCTGTCGGTCTGTAACTTTTTTGTGCGCACGTTTACTCTGGAACCGTTTAAGATATTGACTTGAAATTTGGTACATATATGTACTTTAACGAGATCTGGAACCAGATTATATTTTCATCTTGTTCCGTCGAAGGGTTAGGGGGTAAATTGGTAAATACGTAAATCAAGCAGGTACGAGTCCATAAAATTGGTATTTGGTATATACAAGAGAAGCTAAGGTCTCAAAAAAATTTTTGGCATTAGCCACATTACCATTATTAAAGGGGATGAAAGAAAATGTGATTTAGTGTGTATACAAGAACCAGAAACCTCAAAATATTGTTTTACTTCATCCACCTCCACTTCCACCCCCCTATCACCATTCCCACCCAACTACCGATGTGGGGTATCGTTTTAATTGAATTTTTTTCCCCAAACTCAGCTCTATTACAAAGATAAACTATTAAACTAGTTGTTTGCCAAGTTTCAGCTGTTAATGTTTATTAATAAACAAATTACGAATTTATTAAAAAAAAAATCATCTCGGCTTCTAGTAAGGCTACAGTCATTTTTTTTTTGAAAATGTGTGAAAAAAACCCAGCAACAAAGATATCAGAACGATATTGCAAAATCTTCATTTGTTTAAAAGTTATTAGCAAAAAACCTCAAAATGTGACACTTTTTCAAACGCCATTTTGAAGTTGAAAATAATGCAAATTTGATTTGCCATGAATGAAAACATAAAGTTTAAGTCTCAACAAAAAAAAAGGATATCCAGATCAACCCTCTACGACAACGGGAACTGGGTGAATTTGCATTTTACATTATTTATGTTTTTAATAAACAAAAATTGAATATCTCTTAAACTAATTAAAATTTTTTGATGAAATTTTAGGGATAACTTTGGGGTAATAAAAGACATATTTCTTCAAAGTTTCAAGCACTAAAGTGCTTTTGTTAAAGAATGAAAAATATTTGCAAATTGCTAAAGTTTTCGCGGTTTTACAATTATTTAAACAAATTTTCAAGCGTTTCTAACGAAACATCTATCAAATTAACCGTTCTTCAAAGTTCTAACAGTATCCACAAATTGAAAAACCTATCGTCAACAGTCTTTGAGTTATCTTTAAAAAAGTCGATTTTTTGGAATTTTTCAAAAATAAATTTTTAAATAAACAATGTTCCGGCGGTCAAAAAGTGGACCAAATTCAGGGTCATGTTCGTAATCAATAAAACTATCGTTTAATCCACGTGGCATCCTGAAACGAATTACAATAAATTTCAGTCTTTTTTTTACTAATTCTACTGGACTATATATCTCAGTTACCAAGTGTCGAGTCGAAAATCGAGTAACACATTCTTAAGGCACTTTTTTAAGTAGAATTCGTTGCTGATAAGAAGAAAATTATATGCATGCCTCAGTTTTCGAGATGACATAACTTGTGTTTTTATTTTAATGGAACTCCTTGTAAATTATTTCATTATTCGATCACAATTTAAATTAGCTAACCAACGATATATCATATGTCATATTTATCTTTAGAAAAAGTGGTTAATTTTAGAAAAATTTAATATATTTGTGAGGAGGCCATGGATAACTATTAACATTAACAACAACAACACTTCTTATAATATAAAATAATTTTGCCAAAAATAGGAAAAACTAAACTACAATAAATGTTCGAATTGTCTTCCATTGACATCTACATGCATATTTATGGCATTTCTAATATTTATATATTTTACAATATAAATTGTGCAATATTATTAAGCGTCTATATGCAGGGCCGCAGTTTTGCAAGTTTCGACAGGATTTTTCCTGTAGAGTGTGTCATGACAAGTTGTTCCTTTTTAATACGTCTGTCTAAACTCGTAATTGTACCCAATAATACCCGTGTGATTAAATTTAAACTATTGAAACTAGTAAATGATGAATTGTAGACATTATTTTTCAATCACAAAATTTATTGTTGAGGCATGATATAATAATGGTTTGTTTACAAAAAAATATCTCGACGTAAATGTAGCAAGTATTATAAAAGTTTAATTTTCCTCATACATCATAATTATTTAGTGAATTTAATTAAAAATAATCGCAAATCAAATACTTAAATTAAAAAATGATTTAAATAGAAAAAAAACTTTCAATTTCTTTTTCCAATCCTTATTGTTAGAATTTTGTTGTGTTTTATTATTTTTTTGAGATAAAACTGTTATCGAGACTGTTATTTAAGTTGATATGGTTCTTTTGTTTTCATCAATTTTGGGCTTGACTGAAATTCCAACTTTGGAGTGCCAGCATGTATTATTGTTGAATTTTTCCGGGGAACGGCAACGTCACAAAAGAAACCAATAAAGTTTCAAAATTGATGACATTTTTTTGTCCAAATCTCATACTTGATGAGCGGGAGGGGTGAAATATAAAAAAAAATTGGCGAGCGGGGGGGGGGGGCGAAATTTAAAACCAATACGGGACTTTTGCGGGACAGCATCTCAAAAAAACGGGATTGTCCCTTCTAATCTGGGACGAATGGTCACTTTAATTATTGTTAGATTTTTGCTGAAGAACGCCAATGTCGCAAACGATAATGACAAAATCACTACCGCTTATCAAAATGGTATAGTTGCCGGGAAAAAAGTTGAAGCTGAATTTTCATGCCCACTGTGTCGCATGTGATGCAATGCCATGAGCAATCTCTAAATAACATTAATACTCGCATTAATACAGCGACATAAAAAAAGTGCTTTCTACCAGAAATCAGATCATCATTTTGCTACGCATTTTGATATACAGGGTGTAATCAGTTTCATGTCATTAAAAAAAAACTGGTGGTGGGGAACGACTAAACAAACAAAAAGATCTTAAGAGAATTAATTCAACATAACTTTTTTTTTTTTAATAAAAGCTTGTGTTTAAAAAATTTTTTTACATTTAATTTTTAATTTTTTAGTATATCAAAATACATAGGAACATGCGAACATGACGGTTTGATTTCTCGTCCAGAGTATATTTTTTGTGATTGTTATTAATATTCGCCCTTAACAACATTTTGGCGCCTATTTTGAAACTGATTCTAAATGTGTTCATGTTTTTGCAAGAAATCAGGGTTGGGCTGTCTTAAAAGTACATAAAATTACTGGGTACACCCAGTGCCGTGGCGAGCCTACTTTTTTTGGGGGGTTATTTTTCAAATTCGCCAACTTCGTAAACTTAGCCAACTGTGTAAATAAATAAATAATAATTCCTACAAAAATTTGATGAGTGGGGAGGAGAAAATGCAAAATAAAATTTTTCCACCGGAATAAAAACCGCTTCCCAAGGAATCACTACTTCCACATCCAGATTTTCTATCCAAGTCACTCACAACGAAAAAATTTTGTATGTGGAAATCATTGTTTATGGAACTTTAATAATATAATATTTGAAATCCTCTACCCCAAAAACCCATTAAAGGATACCCCATATCGGTAGTGGGCTGGGGCTGGTGATAGGGGGTGGTGGTAGGGGTGGATGAAGTAAAAAAATATTTTGAGGTTTCTGGTTCTTGTACACACACTAAACCACAATTTTTTTTCATCCCCTTTAATAATGTGTGTGGGGGTGGCTAATGCCAAAATTTACCTGGTTGATTTACCTATTTACCCCAAATTTACCCCCATTTACCCCCCAATCCTTCCACGGAACAAGATGAAAATATAATCTAGTTCTAGATCTCGTTAAAGTACATATGTGTACCAAATTTCAAGACAATATCTCAAACGGTTCCAGAGTAAACGTGCGCACAAAAAAAGTTACAGACAGACAGACAGAAATTTTTTTTCGCTCAAACTTAAAATCTTTACGTTTCATGACATTCTAAGCCTATTTAAACAATAAAAATTTTTTAAAATATTTTTGTCGTTACTATACTTCCCACTGGACGTGAAAGTAAAATTAATGAGCGGAGGGAGAAAATCTAAAAAAAATTTTCTCCGTCGAAATAAAAAGTGATGGGCGGAGAAAATCTAAAAACATTTTTTTTTCGTCGAAATAAAAATTGCCAACTTATATCTCAAATTTCCAACTTTTACTCAACTTTTGCCAAGTCTGACAAAGTTGGTTCGGCACTGGTATACCCATCTAGCTGAATCGAAACCAAAAAATAATTTTTTCGAATACCTACCAAGAAATTAATGCAAGTGAATTTACCAGTTGCACTGCGCTACCTTGCATGTTATTAACTAGCGAGCATGTTTGGCTTAATCACCATATTTTGGTTTCTGGAATATATAGTTGAACTGTGTACTATTGCTTACGAACACCCGGTATATAGTAGTTACAAACAATTTATGCAGTAAGTCATTTTTTGCTTTAAAAATGCAATTCTTTCAATTTTGTTATAAATAAATTATAAATGCTTCCGTTAAACTAACTATCCCATAAAAAAAATCTCTTCAATCTTCATTAGATATGTGTATTGATTTGAAAACATTCAAATGACATTTTGTGCGCCTCATAAAATTAGTTTACCTGCTTATTAGTTTGCACTGACATCTAGGGAGGTGTAGGTAATGTAATTTACGTTATGCTAGAAAATCAAAAATTGTTACGACACCTTTGACTTTAGTTTACAATAGTTGCATTGAAATAGGCGAAAGTCGTTTAAAAATGCTGTATATTGCTAAATACCAGATGAACACAATGAACAATTAAGATAATATCAGTTATTAATTTCATTTGAAGTAGGTCTGATATTTAATTCTTTGTAAGTGTATGATGAAAGGAACCCGTTGTTTTCTTATGGAAATTAAATTTCTTTCAATTTGGCTGATGAATTTTTAATATGTTGTGTAGGTATTTAGGCTTTCTGATCAGTAGATCTCGTAGGCCCAATAGTCCGTAGATATTAGACGTAAAATCTGCAAATAGAGGAAATATATTATAATGTTTTGCCCTTATACGCGCCATAGGGCTACCCTTAAGGAACTAAAGAGTTCCCAATGCCCAAGGGGTAGCTTCACCTTAAAACCCACCCCTGACACGCCCTGTCGCGGTTTTTCACATTTTTTCGCGAAATAGTTGGCCCCACAGAGAATTTGTTACTCATTGATAAATGTTCTATATAAAATTTATTACAAATAAGGTCCTATACAACATAGTACAGTGAATGAAGGTAAAAATCAACTATTACCTCCGATTTCGGTGAACCTCCATCGATTTGCATGAAAATTTGGGATTGAGTATATTTTACCCCCAACTTCAAAAGTGATATATGCTCGACTTGCGCTTTTTGCATTTTAGGGGTGAAATCCACCCCTTTTGTTAAAAATGGGAAAAAATTCAGATTCAAGCATTCTGGCGTAAGTAATCTCGTTTAATTAGATAAAATAAATATTTTTCAACACTTATATGCATGATTTATGATTTTAATTAATTTTTCAACCCTTTTAGCAACCACCCCTTAAATCGAAAATCATGAAAAAATCATTTTTTGTATTTCTGAAATATGAAATCGCATATTAACATTACACAAACAGTTTGTTTAATGTTTATGATATAATTTTTGGTTGACTGTGAAATTTCAACTCTTAAAAACCACCCCCTTAATGCAGAATCATTGAAAAAATTGGTTTCAAGAAGCTTTAATCATTTGAATAATACATTACTGAATTGAAATCTCATTTACTGAATTAAAGTAATTATTTATTTATTGCAAAATTTTCCACCCTTAAAAACTACCACTTGTCATAAAAATAATGGAAATTTTTTTTTATCAGCTTTAATAGCTTTAATTATTTAGAATCTTTTTTATTACTTATGATAAACTTTATTAATATTTTACTCCGCTTTTGGAAATATACTGAATATTCAATAGACACACAGCATACTAGAAAGCCCCACTATGTTTTCGAGCAGATGTTCAGAATTCCTTTCACTTTTTCTATCTTCAAAAGAAACATACACACACTCACACATGTATATTTTGTGAGCATGTACCTATCGACACGTCTACTTCTTACTATCTTTTTTCCTATATATGCATACAAAATCTCTGCTCAAAAAATTTTTCCAAAAAAATGTTATTGGTTTTTTTACAATAACTCCGTTAATTTTTATGATATCAGGTTCATCCAAAAACCATTTGAAAGGTAATTTCAAGGGCTATAAGATCGTATTAAATTTAAAAACCCTTATTTTTTAAAAGATACAAAGTTAAAGGGCCCCGGTTACATGGTTCTTGCAGTAAAATTTAGGCTTTAAACGTTTCTGCCTCGGTTATTTTTTATCCTACAAAAATAAAAAAAACTAAAATCTTTGTAAAAAAAAACTAAAATCTTTGTAAAAAAAAACCCTCAAATTTCGTTCTCTATTATTTTTTACGTATATCGAGTATTTTTGGAGTTATTATCAAAAGAAAATGAAATTTACGAAAATTTGAAAAATTCTGATTTTTTTATATCATATTTTTTTTCAAAAATATGCATTCTAAACCGGTCAAAATTTTTAAAGTCATTACTTATGCTAAAATACAGAAAGTCTTATAGGGATTACTATAAATTTTAATTTTTGTGGAAATGGCGTAGGTTTTGTTTTTCACTTTTTCCTAAAAAATTCGAAAGGGTCCTCTTATTTTCATCATAACTTGCTTAATTTTGATGCTAACAACTTCTTCTCATTTGATAGGTATTTCTGAGTACTTTGAAAATTGTTCAGTAAGTATATTTTATATATTGCATCGTTTTCCCGTTATTTAAGCTTGAATACTTAGATTTGAGTACTCGCCGAAAAAAAATATACATTCAATTACCTATAGCTCACTTTGAATTAATATTAAAAGGTTTTTTGAGGAAGGAATTTATTCGTTTTTTTATTAGCTTCAATTTTGGTAATGACAACTTTTTTCTAAAAACTTATAGTTTTTGAGTTATTTATGAAAAACCGCTTTAAAACATGCATTTTTTTCACGAAAAATCAAAATCTTTGATCTTTAATAACTCAAAAAGTATTGATTTATTTTAATAACTTTATATAACAAATTTTGCTTAGAATTGGTCCCTCTATCGATTCTTGGGGTTATTTTTCATAAAATAATTTACACCCCCGAGAAGGGGTGGCATCCACCCCCAGGGTAAAAGCGCAAGTTGGAACTATGTCACTTTTGTTTCTTGAGGTATCCTCTAACTACTCACAAATTTTCATGAAAATCGATGGAGGTTCAACGAAATCGGAGGTGAAAACCTTCAGTGACTGTACTAACAGGTATTTCCGATATTATACTAGTCAGTCTCTCATTTGATCAATTCCTACAAGAGATTTTCTTTTTTTTATACTATAGAGTTTTCTATACTAACATCAATCGTTAATGAGAAGTACTCAGTAAAAACCGCTGCCCAAGGAATCACTACTTCCACATCCGGATTTTTTATCCAAGTCACACAACGAAAAAATTTTGTATCTGGAAATAATTGTTTATGGAATTTTAATAATATAATATTTGAAATCCTCTACCCCAAAAACCAATAAAATGATATCCCACATCGGTAATGGGGTGGGGGTGGTGACAGGGGGTGGAAGGGGGGGGTGGATAAAGTAAAAAAAAATTTGAGGTTTCTGGTTCTTGTACACACACTAACTCACATTTTTTTTCATCCCCTTTAATAATGGGTAATGGGGGTGGCTAATGCCAATTTTTTTTTTGAGACTTTAGCATCTCTTGTCTATACTAAATATCAATTTTATGAACTCTTACCTGCTTGATTTACCTATTTACTCCAAACCCTTCGACGGAACAAGATGAAAATATAATCTAGTTCTAGATCTCGTTAAAGACATATGTGTATCAAATTTCAAGTCAAAATCTCAAACGGTTCCAAAGTAAACGTGCGCACAAAAAAAAGTTACAGACCGACAGACAGACAGAAATTTTTTTTTCGCTCAAACTTAAAATCTCGACGTTTCATGACATTCTAAGCCTATTTGAACAATAAAAATTTTTAAAAATTTTTTTGTCGTTACTATACTCCCACTGGATGTGGAAGTAAAAAGTAATACCACTGCACCCTTGTGCTCTTGGTTGTGCTGTTACTGCCATACTGCTACTGCTAGGGTTTATTATCTATCATTAGTCATTTTCATCTACGTGTTTATTTTATATTTACTATGTATCAATGTTTATTTATGTTATTATTGCTGTGTAGCATAGGTGAAGATGCATTAAAACCTGTGAAAGAATCATTACTTCGATATATTCAGCCATTCACGAGACAACTTTTTTTTTTTTAGTTTATGACTGTAAGGTAGCTAAGCTAAACAAGAAAATGCTTCACCTGAAGATAATAAATTATTTTGGTATGTTTTTGGTAAAATTTTGAGAAGGCTTGGCAGGAAAAATGTATAGGTCAGGATTGTAAAAGACGAGCTGGTAATTGGCACTAGTCCATTCTGCGTGATATTTAGTGCAATTCGCAGGCAACATTCATCTCGAAACAATTTTTACGCAAAGTTATTTACGTGAAATTCCACGCATACTCTCCAGTCATAACGAGGGACGCCCTTGAAATTAGTGTTGGGCGAATTCGAATTAAAATACTCGGTTAATCCGAGTATCAAAATACTCGCTTGATTCCGAGTATTAAAATTTCATCCGAATAGAATGTACTCGGATTAATTTTAAGTACAAAACAAAAAAGAACTGTCAATCGTGCACTTGGATAATAAAATGTTTTTTAGATTTCTCCCCCCCCGCTCATCAATTCTGAGATCTGGGGAGAAAAATTACTAACCTCAGTGCCACTTGCATTCGCTTTAACCACGATCGCAATTACTGTTGACAGAGTGATTGAAAAATCGCGATATCACATCACTAATACCTATAGTGAAAATTTAATTCGACATCGGATGATTAATCCGAATATTCTTGTCATCCGATTCCGTGTAATCCGAGTACCGAAATCATCCGAATATCTGCATCACTACTTGAAATGGGGATTCTTAGCGGCGAAATTATTTTTATTCCTTCAGTCGCCGCTGATTCATTTTTAAATGGTCGTTTAATTTGATCATTTTTATGTGGGTGATAAATTTTGATATTGTAAAGACAAAAAAAAAATTGAACAGGTACATAGTATACTAGTATAGTATACAGTGTATACTCTGTTTAGTAAAGGTAGAATAAATAAATCACTTAGTCAAATACCTGCCTTGGGCAATGGGCATACCATGTTTTCTCTTTTTTCCAAAAATTTTTGAAAATTACTGATTAATTTTATGTTCCCACCGCATTTACAGGCTTATTTTTTAACATTGCTTAATGATTTTCAAACCAATGGAAAGCTTATTCTTTCTAGATTTAGGTGATGTCCAATTTGTCTCGAAATTGTTGTTAACAAATGCTACAGAAATTGTTTAAACAAAGAGTACCAGAATAGTGCAGTGTGAATTTCAGCATGGAAGCATTTTAAAAACTATCGCAGATAGATGCGTACTTCTATGATATGAAATCAGCAAAATGGGGCAATTTTCGTATGTAATATCACTAGTGCTTAAAATTTTATCGAAAATTTTTTCGAAAGCGTGTTGCCTGGTAATATAAAGAGTGCAAATTGGCAGTTTATTATCTGATTAAATCTCGACCGCTTTAGCGGGAGGGACTTAATCTTTGATAATAAACTGCCAATTTGCACGAGTTATATTAATTAAGGGCAACTTAGCTTGAGAAAAAATGTTTAGATAAAATTTAAAGCACGAGTGGTATTTGTGGAGAATATTTCACGAATAAATAATTCATTAAGTATATCTTCAATATTATGTTCAGTAATTAATTGCCTTTAGACGTTTCCTTGTTGCTTTTTAGAGATTACTCACCTTTATCTTCAATTTCATCATTTACGTCACATAAAAATGCATTTCCAAAGCGATTCATCTAATAAAAAACAAAGTAGGTTTAAATTATGACAATCAAGAAAAACAATATACGTTAAACCATAGGTACTGTAACTTATAAGACTAGTCATCACAACAAAACACGCTTCGACCAATCACATTACCGGTGAAATCAGACAAATTGCATATTACCAATCTATCCCTTTTACGTTCTAAGGCTGCCGGCTCAGATGGTATGGTACCGCCATCTAGTAACGCTAGCTTAACTTAGTTACTAGCCTAAATAGTGAATTGAATTATTATATTAAAGTGTTTATTAATATATATTTATGTATTTAATCCTTATTTCTAATTTGAGAAGTTTGATAGTTAAGTTAAGGTTTACTTGTTTAAGTAGAGAGACTTTAAGTACAACGAATTATAATGTATATAGTGATACTGCAGTGTTTTGATTTTCCAAATAAGTGTTAGCTGCTTTGTAATGATTGATGAATTACCATACGTAAGTAACTACATTTGTGTATTTATCATGAAATAACTGATTTGTTTGCTTCGTAGATATTCATATTTAATTTTAGTTGTGAAAATTATTTTGTAATTATGTTAGGTATTAAGCCATTGAAAGCTGTGTACCTATAACTAGTCACGAACCTATATAAGTTCCATACAGCATTGGCTTTTTAGGTTTTAATACAATACTACAATTTATGATTTACGTTAACAATTAGTAATAAGCTAGAGAAGATATTTATAGATAACATTTAAAAGCACGATTTGTCCTATTTGCCGAAAACATGTCACGACACAAAACGTCAAAAAATTTTCGCAATATTTGCCGCTGCAGCGACCTAAAAAATTAGAGCGATAAATTTTGCATGTTGGTCCTGTCAAAAGCAGATCTAGCTTGAATTACCACTAATAATGACGTTTGATTGGTGCAATGTTGTGAAAAAACGGGCTCTCATTGGGTATAGCGTTAATGAGTGAAATAATCACTGAAAGAATTATCTGTATTGTTTTATTGTTATAAAAGATATGATTATTTTTGCTACGCTACCGTTTTGAGTTTACAAATGCAGTTCTCGCATGTTTTGCTCCATCAGTACTTGCGCTTACAGTATATTAAATTAGTTGTTTTCACGGTACGCAAATTTGCTTTTATTTTAATATTATTAAAATAAAGTACTCCACACATTAAAGCACTTACCAATATTTAAACACCATTCTTTCATCTATCAATTTAAAATTTCAACAAATAAATAACAAAACTGAATAACTGAACGGGTATTATACAAAACGGTCTGTGACGTCATCGGTTGCATTAATATAACCAACATAACCTCAGCTTTTAGGTTTTTTAAGTTTATTGTCATTTTTAATGATTGTATCCGCACTTCTCATTTGAAACCAGTATGGCTCCAAGCAAACATTTAAAAATTGACGCAAATGATATCTCAATATTGTTGATTACTAAAAATGGGCTGCTAATTATAGGTTGGATTTCCAACCTACAAAAATCGCCTTATTTTATTGGGAGAAGATATTTAAAACTTTATGAACTTTACATTGAACAAGATTTTAGTTGAAAGTACGAGAACCAAGCGGAAATTTTTAAAAGATAAGTATTTTTGAGGTTTACCATCAATATGACCGGTGACGTCAACAATATGGCTTAGTGTTTTGGGCGGTAAAATTTTAATTCAAATTTAAAAATACTTTTTTTTGGATATTACTCAACTGATTGTGGAAATTCAAATGTTTTTAGTTATAATAATGAAGTCCAGTAAATGAGATTTTAAAATTTGTGAAAACACCGAATTGCAAAACATTTATTATGTTTATCTTATTACTTATACGTAAATATTATCATTTGTTATCGTGAAGAAAAAAAACAGAAGATTTTAAAGAGTGATTTACTTGCGAGCAGAAATTATTACGTTATAAATTATAACTTAAAATATTCATGAGATACAGAAAACAACGTGCAAATTAATAAGCTTAAATTTACTTCTTGGGCGTGAAATATAACTAGGGAAGTTATATGTTTACATTATGCATACTTAAATTATATCATCACCTAATAATTTCCTCATTTTTTAAGTTTACACTCGGAAAATACATTTCCGAAAATTACATTAGGACAAACCTGTATAGCTATTTATAGTAGTGTAGTGACTTGCGTTTCGAAAATGCCTCGATACTTCCACTTTTGAGAGTAATAGCAAGTCCTTTTAACCATGAGAAGAACTAGTCAAAATAAGTAGATTTTCGAACAGACCCACCTCGTGAAAAAACTGCATTATTACTTTTTCTGTCAATTGGTATATGATTTAAAAATATTATTTATTTAAATAAAGTCCCCAGTGGCGTGCATAAACAAAACAATGCGACATTTTTCTTGAAGTTGATTGGATACTTATATCTTTACAAGATATATATTTTAGATTCTTTGCAGTGCCAAATTCTATATGTCCTGATTTTCATTTTGATATTGGTAAAAGAGAGCTAGTGCCAGAACATCAGTATCCACAGTTTCTTTAATAAAAATGTCTTGCTCTCCCCTTTTTCCATTCATTTATGGGTTGTGACACCACTTCTTCTTTTTTTGGAAAAGGAAAAAATAAGTGTTTTTTTATTATTTTTCGGATGTCACCGTCACTTTCATAGGTTTGGTTACAGATCCAAAGCAGCCAAATAATGATCATTTAAGAATGCTGTTAAAATTTGTCATAATAATCTATAAGTATTCCGACACAGATGTTGAATACAATTATTTTCACAAAAAAAGCCGTACTGTTGAGAACTTACCCCCCAACAATAAATGCCTTGTCAGTTCATATCAATAGATGCATTTATCAAGCTGGATTTGTTTGGGGTAAGCTCAGTCAATCGATCATAGAACTCCCATGTCCATCCAAATGGGGATGGACTATGGATAATGATAAATGGGCCCCGGTACCAAATAAACTGGCGGGAAATGTGAAAAAAAATTTTTTTTGTCATCTCTGGCGGACCTCCACGCTTATTAATTGATGGATGACGAGGGGGGGGGGACATTTTTTTGTCAACATCTCTGGCAACTCAGTACCCAATAGCTCCCAACCCCTATACGGGGGGGGCTGCCTCCTACAAATGTAAAGCCACCTGCACCTGTGGTACCAAAATATGCGGAAAATATCAAAAACTCGTATTAGGCATTTTTTATCGGAAAATTTTGTTAATGAAACTTGTTTAGAATTGTCCAAAAACCTTAAGTCCAAAATTTAATCCCATAATAAAAAAATATTGAGATTTTGATTAAAATAATGTCCAAGTCCGGAAATATCATTTTAATTGGTTTTATTGTTTAGAAAACTGTACCTACTATGACAATTTTATTTGAAATTAAACCCAAGCTGCCAAGTAGTTGTCAAGTAATTGCCAGTATTTTTTTTTAATAATTAATTTAAATTTTGGACTTCAGGTTTTTGGACAATTCTGAACAAGTTTCATTAACAAAATTTTCCGATAAAAAAATGCTTAATATGATTTTTGATTTTTTCCGCATATTTTTGTAACAGTGGGTGGCTTTGCATTTTTAGGAGGCGAATGTTTTTCTAGTCAAAGAATCACCTTATAAATCGATCTTTTCTTACGACCAAAGTTTGAAGTTAATCAAGAATCAGTAACGGGTATACAGGGGTGTTGCGATCTTAAGTGGGTCACCCTGTATATACATTAATTCCTACAACTTTTATACGAAACATTTTTTTATTTCCAGTAATAACAGAAATAAAGGGGGGTTGGTCAATATATAATGAATAACCTTGTACAATACAAGATGATTGATTAGGTATAGGACTTTGTCGGGGGGTTTTAAAAATGTTGTTTTACTTATATGATTTGTACTTTATATTGGTATATTTTAAATGGTGCTGACACTTTACTCGATTGATCTATACCATTTTGTTCCATTTTGGGATTGCAGTAATTCCGTCTTTCCCTGTAACATGTCTCAAAATGTCAAATCACTAAAAATAATATATTTTAATGTAGAATGTTCTCTTTTCAAAAAGCTCTAAGTAAAATCTATTTATTAACAATTCTCTATAAACCGCGATGCTTTGGTCATTTCAACCGAACTAATAGAAACGACGGTTTTTTCAAGTGGATCGTAAAGACAGCGCGCGTACTCGCTCTTTTTTTTTCGCCGAGTTTTTCTGCCATGCTTCATTTCTTTGTGGAATTCTCGCCTATTTCGTTCGATATTCGTGCCGGACACGTGCAGAGATCACTTGACAAAATTAATATTGAACATTAACGTTATTTTTTGTTATAAAACCCTTTGTTTATTCGTCATTTTATTGTTCCGTGTTATTTCTGTTTTTCCCGCGATATACAATTGTACAGTTGCGTGACGTACTGCCAGGATCGAGAAGTCGTTAAAACAACCCGTCGTGTCCACGTGGTGGTGAAAATTTTTCGAAAATCCGAATATTTTAGACTGTTTTTTCAAAAAGACATTGTGTAACTCGTTTTTAATTCGTCTATTTTGCCAATTTCGATTTTTTTATCTACGTTTTTGTGCTTGTGTGTCGTGTTCGTTGTGAGATCAGTTATGGCAAAAACCAAGGGGAACAAGAAGCCCAAGGGCCGACCCACGCAGGGCCAGCATTATCTGGCGCCGAGTGTAATGGTGCCAAAAAGCAAGAGGCAGCAAAAGCCGAGGGTCAAGAAAGTGTGCTGGCGTAAGTCTGTAATAGTCAATCTGTCATTTGGCCCGTTAATAATTCCTACCAGGATTTTTTTTATTGTATAATGGAGGGGGTTTGCAACAATTATTAGTTAATGTTTTCCACAAAAATATCGGCGCCTCTAAAGGCCGTCTTATTAAAAGAATGACGGCCAAACAAAATACTTGGAAACTTGGAAAAGTCAGGTATTTGGGGATTTTGAGTAAAATCCTGGAATTGACGATTTGCACGAAAGAAAGTTTGGTAAAAAGTGTCGAGATTGGTATCACTGTAATTCACTGCACATGTTGACCAACTCGTCTAATTTCCAAACTTTACAACAATTAAATACCTATAATATAATAATCATAACATTGCTTTCATTATCTTTAATGTTCAACCTACTTCCATTGAATATAAATCATATTTATTAGGTTGTTTGGTAGTCTACAATATTTAGAAAATGTCGAATTATGCAATTTGTCAAACACTGTTTCCAACTCTCAGTTTAGAACAGTTGGCAGCAGTGATTGACAAATTGCAAAATTCGACATTTTTAAAATATTGTAGACTACTAAACAACCTAATAAAGATGATTTATATTCAATGGAAGTAGGTTTAACATTAAAGATAATGAAAACAATGTTATGATTATTATATTATAGGTATTTAATTGTTGCAAAGTTTGGAAATTAGACGAGTTGGTCAACATGTTTATACTGTGCGCCATGACACTTTTTACCAAACTTTCTTTCGTGCAAATCGTCAATTGCAGACATGATTTTCTTCAGTATGTTAAGAATTATAAAACTTGAAAACTTATTCAATATCTAAATAAATTCTTGATATACAATTTAATGAAAAAAATTACTTCAATAATTTCCATTTTTTTACATGTTCATTTCAAGCAGATTTTGATAAGTACATTATTATTGATTTGCATTCTTACAGGTTTTGTTACAATGTGATAAATATTCAGATTTTGCTTCTGGAAAATTAAAATGTTGTTCCTGGAAAGTCAGAGAATTAAAAATTCCAATTTTGGTGAAAACCCTGTCAAAATAGTTTTTCTCAATTATCTTCCTTCCTGTTAGTTCTACCCTAAAAACCGCTGCCCAAGGAATCACTACTTCCACATCCAGATTCTCTACCCAAGTCACTCACAACGCAACGCAAAAACTTTTGTGTGTGGAAATAATTGTTTATGGAACTTTAATAATATAATATTTGAAATCCTTTACCCCAAAAACCCATAAAACGATACCCCACGTCGGTAGTGGGGTGGGGGTGGTAGTGGGGGTGGATGAAGTAAAATATATTTTGAGGTTTCTGGTTCTTGTACATACACTAAATCACAATTTTTTTTCATCCCCTTTAATAAGGGCTGGGGGTGGCTAATGCCAAAAATTTTTTTTTAGACCCTAGCTTCTCTTGTATATACTAAATACCAATTTTATCGACTTTTACCTGCTTGATTATTAACCCCCCAAATTAACCCCCCAACCCGTCGTCGGAACAACATGAAAATATAATCCAGTTCCAGATCTCGTTAAAGTACATACGTGTACCAAATTTCAAGTCAATATCTTAAACGGTTCCAGAGTAAAAGTGCGCACAAAAAAAGTTACAGACAGAAATTATTTTTTTTTCGCTCAAACTTAAAATCTCGACGTTTCATGACATTTTAAGCCTATTTGAACAATAAAAATTTTTAAAAATTTTTTGTCGTTACTGTACTTTTTTTTACTATACTTCTACTGGATGTGGAAGTTAAAAAATTAGGTATTATCAATATTGTAGGAAGTTAAAAAAACTAAAACTTTTTCTTTATTGTTAATATTTTACGATTTACAGCTGCGGGTGGCTTTTTTTTTGTAAAATTTTGCTTAGACGATGTTCGAGACTTGTGGAAATTATCAAGTCGAGAACATTTGCTTAAAAGCAAAATTTTTAGTAATTAAAAATAAAATAATAATTCTTGAATTTGTAATGTTTTATTTTGTTTTTAGTCCAACTGAGAGTAAATTAAATCAATTACCTATGTAATTTTTTTTTTAATCGAATGATAATCGGTATTTGTCCGCATAGGTAGTTATTATATGTACTTCATATATCCCAATTACGCTGGCAGACGAAACTCCGGCTAGCGCGCGCGTAACCGGAAATTGAAAAAAAAATTTTTTTTAGTTACCGGACCAAATTTGACGAAAAATGTTTGTTTTGGCGTGTACAGTAATGGCAGACATTTCTATCCGTCGGTTTTTGAGCAATTTGCCATCGGTGGCTATTTTTCACCACTTTGACATTTGACATTTTTATTTTATGAAAATGAACAGAGGTAGGCAGAGGCCCCAATTTTTCATCATCAGAGCGGTTGCTGTTAATTAAATTAGCAAATAATTATAAACACGTAGAATAAAAAAAAAACATGCAATATCTTGCAGAGACAAAGAAGCTGAACGGTTTCCGCAATACAATAAAATAGATTTTAATATTTGCTTTTTAGCTACATTGGAAAACTAAGTATGTTGGTGTTGGTGGTTCAAAAATTCCAAAATATCTGCTTCATCGTTGCTTATTTCGTCGAAAATTTCAATTTTCAATAATTTATGCAAAAAAATAACTGACTTTTCACTCAACAACTGTCAACAGCAAACATAAAATTAGGTTAACCTCGGGCTAAACTTGACTTGACTGGAATTAGCGTTTAGCCCCGGAGCAAACTAACCTAACCCTGTATTGATAAACGTGCCCTAAGAGGATAAAGTTCAATTTTTTTTGTTTTCAAAAAAACGCATTTTTTACAATTTTCAAAAATATATTTTTTTTTACTGGTACACTATTTTGCTTATTTAAAGTACGCCTCAGAGTGTTTAAATCCTAGTTTTAAAAACGCGCGTATTTTAAAGTTACCATGGCAACATCAAAGGTAAGCAAATACTAACAAGTACAACTCGTTCATCTGTATCTGTTACCTTTTGCTCTTCCATCCATTTGATGAACTTGTATTCTTTTTTATAAGCATCTTCCGATTTTTGCGGTATTAACCGCGATTCTGTTTTTCTATTTAAGTAATCAATGTTAGAACTCATTTTAAAGCAATATACAATCAGTGACAACTGTAGTGACAATAATTAATCCTATGTGACAGATTGCAAATTAATTTTTGTTTTCTCATTTTCATGACACTGACAGGTATCCTGATGTCACATCATGAATTCAACCATTTTTTGTAGTAATAATACCAGTATTTATGATTTCAAAGTGTACCAATAAAAAAAAATAGCGTAAAGTATTCGTGGATAACTGGTCTTTAAAACACTTGCTCTATTTCGGGCACTCCGGCTGCGCCGTCGTGCTCGAAAAATCGCGCGTGTTTTAAAGACCTTAATATCCACTTATACTTTAATATACTATTCTTTGAGCCTCCTATTTTTTACCCAATTTTCATCACAACAAAAAGAAATATAAGTAGGTACTACAAATTTCCTTTTCAAATTAATGAAGTTTCATTTTGTATTAAATTTTTGAAGTTATACGAGATTTTCTATAGCATATTTCATTTTGTTTCGATGAACATTGGGTGAAAAAAAGGAGGGTGAAAGAATATGCATTTTTGAAAATTGTAAAAAATGCACTTTTTTTGAAAATTAAAAAAATTTAACTTTATATTAAAGTACTCAAAAGAATCTACAATCGAAAAGAAAAAAAGGACGCACAATGCCTCCTTGATACCTGGCGAAGAATTAAAAAAATGTATTTCGTCCGCCATATTTAACCGTACTATTTGACTTAAGCGTCCGGGTTTGGTGCATTATATTATATTTGACTAAAGATGGGTTTTATTTTTGCCAACTTTGGTGAAATTACTCCTTCTTATCGGAAAGATTCAATTTTGATTTTTTCGGCCATTTTTGGTGTTTTCTATTTTTTTCGGCATTGACTTATATTTTTTTATATTTTTTAAGAATTTCATTTCAAATAAGCCAGTATTTTTAAAATTCCCATTCGATTACTAGTACAAGATATATTAACCTTGCTAAGGCCAATCTCAAAAAATAACGTATCGGTCTGACCGGGGTGCATGTGCACCCCACTAGGGTTTGCAATCCCGAAATCTCGAACCCGAAAATCCCGGGATCCCGGCGATATTTGGATACCACAAATCCCGGGATCGTAGTCGATAGGATCCCAAGATTTTCGGGATTGTAAAACAAGATGTAACGGTTTCTTAATGCTACAACATTTTAGTTACCCCCGGAATTGCGTTCAAAAAGCAATGCTCGTCTTAAAAATGCCGCTTTTGGTACTGGATTCGGAATATAAACTTCAAGGATTTGGTTAATCTATTTCTATTGGAACCACTTAAGGTCACAGTGGAGGCGCTGTGCTGGCATGAAGCGAAATTATTTATCAGATATTTCTTTAAAATTCATGTTAAAGCAAATTATACATGTTGACATGACTCTTAGTGAATATTTGCACGATGCAAACGCAGAAACTGTTACCTGGGCATTCTCCTATACCTACTTGTACAATTTCAATGAGCAAGAACCAGACGCACTATTCCAGGTTCCTAAAAAAATGTCATTAGGGAAATATTAGAGAATCTTATAAAATGTTTCCAAAAAATTCCAGAGATAATTGATGAAGAAGACCATGAAGAAGACAAAATTCTCCTCACAGCACAGAATAATCATTGAAAAACATTTTTAACAAAATGTTTAAAAATACAATGCGCCTAATTTGAATACGCCCTGAAACCGATTTGATATCAAATTAAAAAAACTACCTCAAAGGTGAAATTTCATCAAGAGGTATGGGCGTAATAGGCAGTCGAATAACAACAATTTTTACCAACTTGTAAAAAATTCACACTGGGTAATTTTTTAAACGTCTTCAGCTCTGAAAGGGCTAATCTAAATGAAAAAATCCATAGAATGAAAGTTGTAGAGCATGTAATTTCAAGTTCATAGATTACCTGGTTTTCCAGTTTTAAGGAATTTTAAGAAAAGATCGATATTAAGCAAAAAAAATAAAATAAAAAAATAAATTCAACTTTAAGGTACTGATTCGATCAGGTAATAATACATAAGAATCAACAATAAAATTTCTAGTGGAATGTTGTCGGTGAAAAAAATTGTATTAAACCTATTTGACTGTACTAAAATTAAATACCTATTGAGGCAATTTATTTTTAAAAAACAAGCTATTATAAAAAATGCACTGTAAAATAATTTAATTTTTTTTTGCCAATAGACCAGTCGAATTAGACATAATAAAAAATTTTGCATCCTGTGGACTTTTTTTTGTGGAAGTTGTTTAAGAGGGCATAGTAAGCAAGCATAGAAAACTACACCCTGCTACACCATGTGCGTCCCCTATTTTTAAGAGTTGAAACTTTGAAATTTTACTTGTGTCCATATTTTTTTCCCTATTGCCCGTAGGGCTCTTTACCAAGTTACACTTTTTGAAGATTCATCCCTCCTCTACATAATATACATATTACACATTTGCCGTAGGACAAAATTTTTTGGCTGTACGAGGCCGGAAAGGTCACGCTATCCGAATTTGGATATCTTCTGTACAGGACAAACGGCTATTATTTCCAATCTACAATACACATACTAATGCTCTTAAGGAGGGATGTTGATTTGTGAAAAACTTTCATCGAATACCGCGCGGTTTCCACGATACGGGATGTTGAAATTTTGAAAACCCCTGTTTTTAAAAAAAAAGTGAACCTACTTTTTTTTGCTCATTTTTTTTTCATGTATGTACGACCCTAATATAAGAAAATTTGCGTTGGTTTCATTTTAATACATTCATTAGTTTAGGAGCTAGACAGCAAAATATGCCAAAAATGGCTATTTTGGTATTGTTGCATTAAGAAAACCAAAACCAGTATAATTCTGGTAAATGTTTTTGTTTATCCTAAAAGTCCAATTCATTGCGCATCGAAAATATGTTTTTCTTCAAGCGTATTAAAATGTTTAAATTATGTCACCAAAAACAGAAGTAGAAGTAGGACATTGTTTTACTAGTAACAAAATGTTAGTACCGAACGCCACCGTAGTGGACATTGTTTTACTAGTAACATAATGTTAGTTCCGAAAGCGCCACCGCAGTGGGTATTGTTTTACTAGTAACATAATGTTAATACCGAAAGCCACCGGTGGCGCGCTATCCACTAGCCACTTATCATATTGTGTCAACATGTAAGACTGTAGTTTGAATGTTTGTACATTTATGATAAATAAATGAATTTTTGCATTTTAATACGCTTGTAGAAAAAATAGTATATATTACACGGAGTAGAACGCCTTTTTTTGTGTTTCGCCCAGGGCTCAACACAAAAAAAGAGTGCGTTCTACTCCTAGTAATATAATATACTATTTTGTATTTAAATAGGATCAACACTTATTGTGTAACAACGATTTATGTCATGTGTTCTCCAGTCTCCTTTTTCAGAATTTTTTTTTTGCGGCCTTGTTCATAGTAGGGAAGAAAGCAATATACACGTGGACAGGGCACATAATAGGGTGTTAAAACGGGTCTCTTGTTAAAATGCGATAGGACGTACCGCTTTCAAGTAAAACGCACTTGTTTGAAAAAATTACTTCAGATCACACTTTTCATCAACTGACTAGTAAATACTCACCGCTGATTACGAAAAAATACAACTATGTGTCGCTTCTTGCTTTTTCTGTTTATGAGGGACATTGCTAATGAAAAAATGAAGGAACTCGGATGAAATAGGGGGGTTCTCACTCAAATCATCATTGCGACTTATTTTGTGTTTATTTCACATTAGTACTATTCGGTACAGAAATATAATATAATAATAATAGTAATATAATATCTTTATGTAATTTTTACAAATTGATTCATTTCCACACCACCTTTTCTCGTGAGGTAGAATCATTTCCGCTTTTTTTTTACACGGTTTCACCAGATGATGTCCAAGGTGTTCTGTATTGTGATCTGATAAATAAATTAATTCTACATTTTGGTGTTTTCTTTCTTAGGAGTTTGTTTTTTTAAATCGAAATGGACATAGCTGTTTCTCTAGGACAGTAACATTACTGTGGATTTTGTTATAGACACAAAATAAGTTGCAATGATGATTTGAGACAAACGTTAAATAGGGAGGTGAGAACCCCCTATTCCCTCCGAGTCCCTTCATTTTTTCATTAGCAATGTCCCTCATAAACAAAAAAAGCAAGAAGTGGCACATAGTTGTATTTTTTCGTAGTCAGTGGTGAGTATTTACTAGTCAGTCGATGAAAGTGTGATCTGAAGTAATTTTTTGCAAACAAGTGCGTTTTACTTGAAAACGGTACGTCCTATGGCATTTTAACAAGAGACCCGTTTTATGTGCCCTGTCCACGTGTGTATTACTTTCTGCCATGAACCATAGGGCAGCAAAAAAAAATTGTGAAAAAGGGGACTGGAGAACACACGACATAAATCGTTATTACACAATAAGTGTTGATCCTATTTAAATACAAAAACACATTTTCTATGCGCAATGAATTGGACTTCTAGGATAAACAAAAATATTTACCAGAATTATACTGGTTTTGGTTTTTTTAATGCAACAATACCAAAATAGCCATTTTTGGCATATTTTGCTGTCTAATTCCTAAACCAATGAAATGAAAGCAATGTAAATTTTCTTATATTGGGGTCGTACATACATGAAAAAAAAATGAGCGAAAAAAAGAGGTTCCCGTATCATGGAAACCGCTCGGTATTCGATGCAAGTTTTTTCACAAATCACCATCCCTCCTTAAGGGCATTAGTTAGTATGTGTAGTGTTGTAGATTGGAAATAATAGCCGTTTGTCCTGTACAGAAGACCCCCAAATTCGGACAGCGCCTCGTACAGCCAAAACTTTTTGTCCTACGGCAAATGTGTAATATGTATATTATGTAGAGGAGGGATGAATCTTCAAAAAGTGTAACTTGGTAAAGAGCCCTACGGGCAATAGGGAAAAATATGGACACAAGTAAAATTTCAAAGTTTCAACCTCTAAAAATAGGGGACGCACATGGTGTAGCAGGGTGTAGTTTTCTGTGCTTGCTTATTATGCCTTCTTGAACAACTTCCAGAAAAAAAATCCACAGGTCGCAAAATTTTTTATTATGTCTAATTCGACTGGAGTAGAAGTATCATAGTATTTTCATATATGTTTTCGAAACAATATATCTGAGTAAAAGACAGTAATAATAATAATAATAGGCTGACTTTTAATAAATGGTTAAAAATAATAATAATATTCATGTGACTAAATAAAAATATAATTTTGGTTACCGTTTTTCAGTTCAACATTTTGCTTTTAAAAATAATAAAACTTGAAGTTTTCGTATTATGTTGTCTACATGTCTGTACTTTGCGTTTCAGGAGATGAGCAAATCGAAGGAATGAGCGTATCAGACTTGCCGGAATTCACGGATCCAGCTATTTTGGCTGTGCGAGAGAGCCTCAAAATCCGATACACCAGAGATGAATTGATCAAATTAAGAGAGGCTCCATTGTCAAAGAGAAAACCGGACTTTTTCGATGCCAGTGAAGTGTAAGTTAATGCCTTTATTAAAAAACATAAAGCAATTTTTGTCTACTGAAAATAGATAACTTACCTTGCATGTATGGTAATTATTTCGTTGTCTTTCTATTTTCATATGCTATCTCTCATAACAGAGTTTGTCACGAAAATGAAATAGTATGTTAACTGGTAAAAACGCATACAGAACATCGCTGGATATGGGAAGACCCTAATTAGTTGCAAGCTGAAGTACCAAGTTATTTAACCTAGAATAGTGTCGTCACATTGTAGATCAAACAATATAATACTGTCGCGAAAACAGAGTTGACTTTATTTTTGCAAAAATAAAACTTTAAGAAGCCTTTAATTTAAAGGCTTTAAAACATATGAATGTATAAAAATAAAAATATATATTTTTCAAAACAGTACAAAACAAGTCATATTAAGTATTGCAATGTTTAAAGTTATACTAATTTAGATGCTTTTTCATTACCCAATATATTCCTAATATCTGAATGAACAAGTCCTTATGAAGAAAACATTCCTACCACGTTTGCAGAAGAAGCAACGGCACACAGTTATCAGATCCAAATATTCCATAATCTGTGGAATATCTTTTTGAGGTTTTCACACTATGTTAACATTTTGCGACCAGTTAGAAGGTCTGTGAACAGCCTTAGATCTGCCAAAATCTCCCTAACAAGCTACGAGTATAAACGATGAGAGTTATTTTTATTTTCAGTTCTCCCTCGATTTTGGACCCGGAGCGATGGAATTTTGAGAGAAAGAAATCTGACACCCCTACCGAAAATGGACCTAGATCGGGAGACGGCCCCGATCACAGACGGCGACCAGGGGACCCGAGGGAGCGTATAAGGAAAGAGAACGACGGCATCGTTTTAAGTCCTCAGCGCCGAAGCTTCAACTCTGGATGCTTTGTACCTGTCAGGGACACGACACGCACAACCCGGCCTCATAGCCCTCTGGGTGGGAAAAATGAATCTTCACATATCGGTGAGTAAATCGTTTGAACTAATAGACTAAGGACTAGCAACAGATCAATGGATTTAGTTAAGGCGTTTCAGCAAGTTTGAAAGGTTTGAATAGAGAATGGCTAGTCTTACGCTGGATGTAGCAACTGCAATCATATCTTTAATACATGAGCTGGAAGGCCGTATGATGTTGATGTCAGCAGCAAGAACAGCATTTTAAGGTTGTCAATCGCGTGCGCGAAATCTAAAATTCAAGTATGAAAAATGGCGAAAAAAACTTAACATTTTACATGAGAAAATGCCTTTCAATAGATAGAGACGTAAATAGGTTTTTATTAATTCATGTAAAAATTTACAATACCCAAGGGGTGTAGAACACGTCGAAAAAAGGCTGCAATTAAAAAGAAATACGAATATATACACAAAAGTAAAACTGTAAAATAATATAAAATAGTTACGTATTATAAGCATAGCCCGTATTTCGGATGACATTCCAGAGACGGACTCTGAATTACACGATACTATCTAATACTTTTGTAAAGTTACAATCAGAAACATCGGTCGCTAACAATAAGTATTATTGCCACACAAACCAAAAAATCTTTAAATACAAAATTTTTATTTTATAAACCTTAGTGAAAGTCCAGGCGAACGCTTATTGAGATGTTTACGTTTCTCTACAGATAAAAAGAGTCCCTGACCCTCCAGACAGGTAAAAAATTATTAGTCGTATTATATGGTGTCACTACACAGTAAAGTAATTATTCTTAAATACTGCAAGTTCTAAATATTATTTTTTGGTCGACTTAGGGCCCTGATAGACGGGCATTAAACACGCCGCGTGTGAAACGCGACGAGTTGCACGCTGAAATGTAAACAATGTATTTCAAATGCTCAAGGCTTGACGAACGTTGAAGATGTCCATATACGCTGGCGGGGACGGATGGAACGTCGCTTGGAGCATTTTAAACGCTGGCACGCAGCGTTTTCTCCGCTGACGGGTGAACCGTTCGAATGCAACACGTGTATCACAATTGAGTTGACCACACGAGCACGTGGACGTATAGTACTCAGTACAGTCACTATTAAAATATTAAAATTAAAAAGATGAACGCACAAGGCTGAAACACAACCTATCTGTGTAACATTCATTTTTGAACTATACTGTATTCGTTCTGGCCGTCCAGTAAACATGCTCGTGTAGAAGTAAAATCTGAAGCGTGCAACCCGTCGCGTTTCACACGCGGCGTGTTTGATGCCCGTCTATCAGGGCCCTTAGACAATATCTAGATTTTAAAGATATAAATTGGATTTTAATATTATTATATAAAACATTAGTAGTTATAGTTGTATTGAATATTGTTCAATGATATGGAGTCCGAAGTATAATAATTATGTTAATAGACTCGAAAGTATTTAAAATAAATTTGTCAAATTCATTTTACATGCATAAACATTAACTCATCGGTTATAACCCAGGCAGAAAGGTGCCGTCATTATGACGTCGTTTTTTCGGCATTAATTACGTCAATTTCACCTTCAGCATGACGTAAAAATGACGTGAAAAAGACGGCACAATGTCAGAGCCCAATGACGTCATATATGACGTCAATATGACGTCATACATATGACGCCAATAAGACGTATTGGTAATCAGTGAATTTTGCGATAGGGGATGTAAACCTCTCATTATAATATTTTTCCACAATTATTAATAAATTTTTTGACGAAAAAAAAAAAACCGGAATGTGCAGGGACCGAACTGCGGACCTCTTGACTCGCAACCTAACACTTAACTCACTGAACCATTGAACATCTTTATGTAAATATGTTTAAAAGCTATATACCTAGTTAGAAATAGTAAAACAAAATTATTATTTCTATGTGGCAAAAATTGAACTAGTCACTAAATATTTCTATTTATTTTTATTTTATAATAATTTATTTAAATTAAAATTTCAGGTTGCAAAATATATTCGGCAACTATGTCAAAACATACTGATGTTTTTATCTGTACGTTCTTATTATAATATATTTTAATAATATATTTCTATTATGATTGGTCAAAGATCTCTGTATACATATATACATATATATATATAGTGAACCAAATGACCAATTTTGACGACAAAATGACGTCATTTTAATGACGACAAAATGACGTCATTGTAATGACGTCAAAATAATGACCTAAAAGAAACGTGTATTTGACGTCTTCATGATGACGTCAGAAGTACGTTTTAAATATCACGTCTCTGGTACGTCATTTATTGGGACAATGACGTCGGCGACGAAAAATCACCTTTAAAAGACGTCATAATGACGTCACCCTGCTACCTGGGAAAGCACTAACAGTAAAGGTATGAGTAGAAGTGTTGGGGCTATCAACACTGCGTGGCTCACCCGCCCGAAACCCAACGCAGTAACGCACACTTCCAAAGCCAAACTGGAGATGAGTTGCTATTTAACAACCTGTTATTTTATAACTGTTATTTGTAAATAGCATTAACAGACTGTTATTTCTGTTCGAAAATAACAGGTGAGAAAACAACAGATAAGAAATACGACGTAGTAAAAATGTTTTTGCTAACTGCTGTTAAACTGTTATTGAGAAAACAGCAGTAGTAGGTAATGAAATTGCAACGCAACCGCTAATGTAGTTGAATATATTATTGAAGTTGAATATTATTGTGGGTATCTTGAGTCATCGGCTTTATGTATACACTTTTTAGTTGTTATTTTAACCATAATATATCCAAATCTTTTTGATTTTCTTCTCCGTGTGTCGATTAACGCACACCGAGTTTAAAAATGAAGGGCTGCCAGAGTTGAATATTTTTGTAGAAATCTCGAGCCATCCACTTTATGTACTGACTTTTAGCTGTTTTTTAAATCATAATATGTTCAGAGCTTTTATATTTTCTTCTCCAACTGTATATTTTCGTTTACCTGCATCTCTAATATTGTCATTGCATACGCTGTGTTTGGCGTATTTCTATGCTGGTATTTCTTTATTAATTTAACATGAAACAATAATAATCTAAATTCAGTGCTTCACTATGCGTCGATTACCCGCTGATATACTATTTCCAGACATGGGTAAGGAAAACTTTCCAATGACTATATCGGCAGTTTAGTATAATAATGGCGCGTCCATTACCGTAATACAAACGGTACAATCGTGGATTTGTGAAGACGCCGCGCCGGGTTAACATTAAATGCAAAGCTTAAGTACCTATCAAAAGTGCAATATTACCCTGTTATGATCGTGCAAGTTTTTAATTACATGGCATGTGTCGTCTAACTCCCATCAACAGGAAAATAGGGATTTACAAGTGATATTGTTAAAGAAACGGCGCGCGGCGTTCTTTTCGTGCCGAATATTTAGACTCATATTTAATTATCTATTGTTAATTACGTGGTATTAATCTGCAATGTAACAGTTTGATTTAATGTTTCCAATTGGATGAGCAGTTAACTACAAAAAGAGATAAGAATTATTATAATTTTGTACTACCCTCCCATGCCGACTCTGCATTTTACGTCAATGTCATCCAAAATACGGGCTCTGATTATAAGAAAGTAAAATATTATAAGTAGGTATTAAAAATAATTTGGAATAGCTGAGGTTTTTTTTTTTTTTTAATTAATAAAATTTTTTTGTTCCTTGTACCATACGAATGAATTTTGTCATGGTCTGCAAACAAAGATATATTTTTTTATTATAAATATCACAGTCTCATATCTAGTCACTTATTAAGGTAAGTATCTGTTGTTCTAAATAAATCAATACAGTTGGCGGTGTATGTAGACGACATAAATATAATGGACAGATCTTATGAGGTAGCAAAAGAGACATACATAGATCTCAAAAGCAAAGCCAAGATGGTAGGATTGAATATCAATACAAATAAGACGAAGGTAATGACCCAAACAAGAAGAAAAAAACTCACAGAACATCACAATAGGGGAGGATGACATAGAAGTGGTCGAGCAGTTCAGATATCTAGGCATAATACTGTCAAAAACGGTGGTGAAGATGCAGCATATTTTGCCATGACATCAATATTCCGATCAAGAATGTCCACAGAAGAACAAAAATGCAACAATAATCAGACCAGTTGTAACCTATGGATGCGAGACATAGATCATTACACAGAAAACGGCAAATACCATCGACGCTTTTGAGAGAAAGATACTGAGGAGGATTCTAGGCGCAGTCCAAGACAACAGGATATGGCGAGTAAGTTACAATTACGAAATATATCAACGATATAAGGACCCCCCACTGTCTGAATATGTCATAATACAAAGACTACGCTGGGCAGGATATGTCAGTAGATGGAAGACCACAGGATTCCGAAAAATGGAAAAATGCAAGGTAACAGGTGAACGGAAAGACCTAGGAAAAGATGGGAAGAGGGAGTGGCAGAAGAAGCAAAAAATCTTCTAGGGACACGAATATGGAGAAGAATGGCAACAGATAAAGAAGGATGGACTAAACTGAAGGAGGTCAAGGCTCGACATAAGGCTGTAGTACCATAGGAGAGAGAGATCTGTTGATCTATAGTAGAGTAAAATCTGGAAGTAAAGTCGCTTAGTTTTCGAGAAAAAAAAAACCGGCGTAGAACCAAACCAGACTTAGTGGGATTCTTTAGTAAGATAATCGTGTACACGAAATCATTTTTTACGACATTTTTTGGTGGTCGAGAACTTTTTTATTTCGGAAAAACTCAAAAAAATAGATTTTTAATGAAATATGTTTTTTAACGTCTCCACCGCTATATCTCTGAAAATATTTGTGCTATCAAGCTATTTTTTTTTTTTAGATTAAAGTAGACACAATAGCGCTTCGAACAACGCCCCACGTGAACCCGATTTATTTTTTTTTAAGTTGGTAAAATAATAGGAAACTTAAACTTATTATTTTCAGTAGCGTAATTTTAGGCAATCGAGAAAAAAATTTATTTATGAAAATTTGTATATACATGCTGCGTACAAATTGAAGCCAATAGTTGAAAAAAAATTTTAGGATAAAACATTTTCAAGTCCCGTTGATAGTATTGAGTCAGCGATTTTTTTTTAACGGACCAAAGTCATATTCTTGCGCGCTCGGCTGTAGCAAGCCTGCCGACTGCAACGATCTGACGATTCCGGTCGGGGTGTATGTAGTAGTTTAACTTATATCAATAGGTACAAAACCAGTAGTGATAAAAAGATCTAGGGGATCAATTTTATTGTTCAAAATTTCATATATTGTACAGTAGTATTGATCATATGTTGTTAATATTAAGAAATTGTACAAAAAATATTAAATACCCTCCTTTAAATAACAAAAAGACAAAAGATATAAATACCTAATCTATAAATATCAATCAGTGTTACTAACTACTCATCTAATTAGTAAGTTTATTAGACATTTTTAAATGAATGAAAGTAAAAACGTACGCATAAAATGAGTTTTATTGTTGAAATAAATTTTCTATTTGGATAGATAAATATGTAGTATGTAGTTTATGTAGGTCCTACATTAATAGCATTCTAATTCCTTCATATCTGCCTTGAAATCTTTAATAATGTTGTCACAGGAACGACATTTGCACTCGTTGCAACATTTTAGGCCTTCCTTAAAACAAGCACATTTTCGATTGTCACAATTTTTATCCGAACAATGAATATTTAATGATTTTCGACAACCGCCACTTCTACGAGACTAATCTGACCAACCCTGCATACTACAGTACCTACAGGTAAAAAAATATGCAAAACTTCGGAAAAATGTCATATTGAACGGATTTCGTTCTTTTTTGGCAGTATACCAGTAAATGCTTCGCAGAAAAGTTTCTATATTGTGCGGAGGCTTGCTAATTTATAGGGGGTGGATGCCACCCCCTCAGGGTGTGGCACTTAAAAAATATATATATATTTATTGGAGCTGAAGTAGAATCAAATTTTAAGAAGAAAAGGTTCTATGCAATTTTTCACATAAATTGATAGTTTTTAAGTTATAAAATTGCGATTTCAACTAAAAAAAAAGGTATTTCCAAACGGCTTTCGTTAAGTATCTCAAAAAGTATTACTTTATCGAAAAAATGTTGCAGATCAATTACAGAAAGTACAAACTGGGAATTAATTATATTTTTTGTTTATTGATGTGGGATTAATAATTTCGGAGATATTTAAGTTTACATTTGGCATCCAAGTGTTCATAAGATAATTATTTAGAGTGAGAGTTAAATATCGCAGAAACTGTGCCACCTACGTCAAGGGTGCTAATAGGTAGAATAATATGTTATTAATTAAGCTTTCAACTGCTTTCAACTGCTTTTTAATTTGTTTCTGTAGCATAAAAAACAAAGAAGTTATGACCGAAGCAATGTGCGTCTACACATTTTTTTAATAACAACGTCGTCATTTTGTTACTGTAATTAGCCAGTAATTAAAAAAAGGAATTTCAAACACTGTTCCTCATTAATATATAGCATGACGTAGATGCTCAAATCTTTTGGTTTGTATACAGCACTTGCTTTAGAAAAAAATACAGTTTAAACTATAAAGGTATTTTCGATGAAACGTATTTTTTTTTCCTTTTCCAAATATCTCAATAAATATTAGTTTTATTGAAAAATGGGTAGATACCAAAAATAAAGCTCATAAACCGATAATGAATTTCGCTTGTTAATTTATTTACATAGATTTAATAGTATCGGAGATATGAAAGTTTACAAATGGCTTACGAACGTTTATAAGACGAAAAATGCAGTTTAAATGTTAAATATTTCAGAAATTGTGACACCTACGTCACGCATGCTAAGAAATGAAATTAAAGACAATTAATTGCGATTTCAAATTATTTTTTACTCGTTCCTGTAGCAAGAAATAAAGAAGTTATGATGGAAAAATGTGCGTATTTATACTTTTTTTATATAAAAAGGTCGCCATTTTGTTAATCTAATTAGCCAGTAATTTAGAAAAATTATCTCAAATACAGTTTTTCGTTAAGATGTAGCATTACCTAGATGCTCAAATTTTTTTGCTCATTTAAAGCACTTGCTTTAGAAAAAAGTGCATTTTAAACTTTAAATTTAATTTCGGGACACTACCAAATATAAACTGCATTTTATTAATTATTATTAATCCTACATCAATAAACAAAAAATATAATTAATTCCCAGTTTGTACTTTCTGTAATTGGTCTGTAACATTTTTTCGATAAAGTAATACTTTTCGAGAAACTTGACGAAAGCCGTTTGGAAATACCTTTTTTTAAGCTAAAATCGCAATTTTGAAGGCAAGTTATAACTTGAAAACTATCAATTTATGTGAAAAATTGCATAGAACCTTTTCTTCTTAAAATTTGATTCTATTTCAGCTCCAATAAACATATATATTTTTTAAGTGCCACCCCCTGAGAGGGGGTGGAATCCACCCCCTATAAATTAGCAAGACCCCGCACAATATAGAAACTTTTCTGTGGAGCATTTACTATTATACTGCCAAAAATGAACGAAATCCGTTCAATATGACATTATTCCGAAGTTAAAACCTCTAGTTACTGTAACTAGCATGCGAGGGTATTAATTACGTCCCAATTTCGCATTTAGCGCTGATAAAAAAAATCGCTGTTGCCAAACGGTACACTTTAGGAAAAAATATATTGTTTCAAAAACTTTTCTAATTATTAGGCTTTATTTTCTTCGCTGCATGTATGTAAATATTTTCAAAAATAAAAAGGTTTATCGATTGGTGAAGATTTCAATACATAAAATATATATTTCTAGTTTATCTGATTTTTAGAGAAATGAAAGTGCGAATTTTACCCAAACCGTTTATATTGGTAAAAGCGCTACAGTGTGACCTTTAATTTGATACAAAACAAATTTCGGTACCTTTAATAGTTTTAAAGATGTGGCGGTGGAAACAAAAAAAAACAATTTTCTTTAAAAATACATTTTTTTCACTTTTTATTGATTTAAAAAGTTCGAGACCACAAAAAAATGTCGTAAAATATGATTTCATATGCCCGGTGACATACTCAAAGGAACCTAACATGTTTGACCTGGTTCTACGCCAAAAAAAAAAAACGACACGATAGACTTATGAAATCGCTCCTCTACTATAAATATCAGTTTACAACTAACTGACTGTTTAATATTCAACACATTTCTGAGACATCTTTTCTGTAATACAAATGTTTTTTTATAAGTGATTTGTGCCTCCCCAAAAGATTATGCCATATCTGAGTCTAGATTCTTCTTAAGTACAATAAGCCATGGAGGCTGCCTCAACATTTCGCGATATTACTTTTAGGGTATAACAGTACTTAGCTATTTTTTGCAAGCTGGTCGGTATGGAATTTCCAATCAAGCCTAGCATTTATTGTGATACCTAAATAGGATATTTGAGGCACAGTGTTCAAAGTAATAATATAAACTTATATGAACTTAGATACTTAAAACTTTTTTCAGCATAAGACTTACTATTTTAAAATGCTATAGCTTTCATTTTTATCTTTATTTAACCTAAAATTTAGAGGAGTATAGTATTTTTCTAGTATGTCTAATGCCGAAAAAATTTGCTCCAGGATAGTAAGATTTAGTAAGTTAATAATTAATGAACAATCATCTGCATATTGAACTGTATGTTCGTCAAGTACCATGGGTAGGTTAATATATAAGATATACATTAACGGTCCTAATACTGATCCCTGTGGGACCTCTCTTTTTATTACCAGACTTTGTGATTTTAGTAATTCTTAGTGCTATCTATTTCTGCAACGTACTGCACTCTGTTACTTAAATAAGATGTCAGTAATTGCAATTCCGTACTTTTCGAGCTTCTTCTCATTTTCAAGCTTGCTAAAATACCTTAACTAAATCCGTCGGTAGCCCTTCCTCTTTTAGATGTATCGTACTGACAGGTAAAAATTCAGGTGTTCGTGAGATACAAACGGGCACCAGACGCATCGGCAGCGGCCGCATCCTGAGGGACTCCTGGGACTTCAACGAAAAATCCGAGTCAGGCGACAACGACTACGGTTTCAGAGGCCAGCAGCGCAACAACGACCGCGATGACAAGTACGAGAGGCGCAGTTTCGGCAGAGATTTCGACATGAGAGACAGGGAGAGCAACAACAAGGATAGCAGGAGGAACGGGCGGTACGACAGGCGCCGCATCTCTGATAACCGGGAACAAGAGGAACCCGAATGGTAAGAATTGATTTAATACAAGGTTGAGCTTTAGGCTTAAGAAGAGTATCACTTATTGTACTTGAATGTTGACTTAGCTGTAAGTTTTCTCACTGATTCTTTCTTGAAGGTTCTCTGGGGGTCCGATGTCCCAGAACGACACCATCGAGCTGCGCGGCTTTGACGAACCCGAGAAGCCCGGCTCCAAGAAGAAACTGTCTCCGTCGAGAGTAAAACGGGCCAAAGAGTGGTCTAAGAAGAAGAACGAGGCTCAAGCAAGCACTGTCGAAGAAAAGGAGGAGCCTAAGGGGCCAGTTGGCCGCTCCACTCCTACTCCGCAGTCCGCCGAAGGGGCTGAAATAGCTTCCCAGCACTTGAAACCGAGCGAGCAACCACAAGGGAGTGGCGAATCTGAGAACAAAGCTGGTGGTATGGTGAACGATCAGTCTTTCAACTTCGACGACATACTGAAGTGCGATACGATTCCAGGATTGTTGACTGTAAGTACAGTTTTTTTTTACCTAGTTTGACTGACAAATTTTGGTGTTCAGTTGTTCTTCTTGAAATATGATGACATATTTAGGTATACATGTTTGTTTATATCATCTAAAAGCTTATATTTTTTTAAAAGAATGGAGTGGGAGGCGACGGCGACAACATGAAATCCCGCTTCAGCCGCTGGTTCAAGCAGGAGAGCCCCGAGAAGTTGGAGAGCAGACGTTCCTCGATGCAGGACGACCATCACATCATTCACGATTTGTTAAGCGACATCGGAGAGACGAGCGTGTCCATTCCTGGAGATTCTGAGGCGTATTTCGCACCAATTTCCCCCGCTGGTAATACGGGTGGGATTATTGGCGGGAAGAGAGGGGCACAGTCTCAGTCGCAGCCTATAAACATCATGGATATGCTACAGAGGGGCAAGCATCACTCCGAGGGTGTCGCCATAAAGCCACCACGTAAGTACTGCTTATAAGGAGGTTCTAGTGTTTAACAACACATTTTTGTTATTTACTTCGTTAGTTGGTCACTTTGTCGTTTGATACATTTTTTTCTGCACTAACAGAAATGTCTGGCAAGATTTTGAGCTTGGACGAATTGGAAGCCAAGATGCGCCAGAACGCCGACGCTGCCTCCGGACTGCCTCAGAAGCATCAGCAACAGAAGCCCGACGAGGAGATGACGGCGGCGTTTAAAAAACTGGTGAGTTCTCCCCCTGACCCCTTTAAGCATTTGTCAGTTTGGCATGTGTCTCATGTTTTTTTTCAGCTAGCACAAGCCCAGGCGGGAGGACACGCGGTCACCTCGAACGGGCCCATGAATAAGGCTCAACCGATGAGTCTGCTAGAGGTAAGACGGAATATCAAAGCCCACAGCACGAAAGTCACAGCCGGTGTTCCAATATCTTAATGTCGTTTCAGATGCTGAACCACTCCCAGCAGCAAGACGAGGCAGCCAGGATGTCTGGCAACCCCCATCTGCTCAACGCCGCCAGTCCCAGCCTCGCCAGCCTGCACCACCATCCCAACGATCTGACGTTGAAGCTACAACAGGCCCAGATGCAGCAGCAGAAGCAGCAGATGGACATGCTGAACAAGCTGATCAACGCGGTTCACCCTCAGCAGATGAGGACCTCGCCTTTGCACGATATGGGCATGCAGCAGAGCAGGGAGCTGCTGAATAGGCCGGAGGCGCAGGCCATCTTGCAAGGTAGGTTTTTCGCCTTGTACTTAGTAGAACTACTGACGTGTTGAGAAAAATAGAACGGAGTGCCCCAAGGAACTAGTTTTAGACCCACTTTTCTTTTATCGTGGTAAAATTTTTTATGCAATACATCGATAAAATGTTTTCTAATTGTGAAACCAAATTTCTATTTCGACAGTCACTCTTTTCCAAATCCTAATTTGTAACATTCCCAGACAGCACAGGATATCTATACGGTGTCCATTTTTTGTACATATCATATTCGCATGTATGAATGTTCTATGGATGTCTATTTATATCCATACACGAACATCCGTATATTATCCATAGATAGATAGCGTTTATTTATCTACATATATACATGTTCGTACATTTGTAACTAGTCAACAAAAAAACAATAATAATAATAAAAAAGTGTATTATATTACAGATTTTGTAATCGGTAGTTTGTATAAAACGAATGCTGTCTTATAGTACATTGATAATCATATACTAATAATCAGAACAGTATAAAAAGATAAGTGTAAGTCTGTTCCACATCAATATAAAATGCGTTTATATATTAGATATCCACTAGATGTTCATTTCTTATCTATTTACTAATATTCATATTCATTATCCATTAAGGGAGATACATTGGATGCTCTTTTTAATCCATCTACAAATATCCGTACATTGTCCATCGAGAGATATCCAGTGGATATCCGTTTTTATCCATCAACAAATATCCGCACATTGTCCAGTAGGGAATATATATGTGGTGCCCATTTCTAATCCATCTACAAATATCCGTGCATTGTCTATCAAGAGATATCCAGTGAATATCCGTTTTCATCCATCAAGGTATATTCATGGATTGTCCATTAAAGGATGACATCATTGTATTTGTCAGCCATTTGTTGAAGTATACATATATTACATAATATAGTAAACATGCAGTTGGATATTGCAAATTCAATACATATTATTTGTTTAGCGTTTTCAAAATTGCTTGTTCATTCTATGTTGGTGAAGTTTATTTATGCATTACCACGTAGTTTGTTGTAGAAATTATTTATAAATGACGCCACGTATAAATCATTGACAATAAGCAGTCACACTTTAGGTATCTTATATTCTAATAAATTAATGCTAAATGATTTAAATTGCAAACTTTAATAAGACTTTAAAACATCGAATAGTGATTTGAAATGCTTTTTAGATTTATTTGGAGCTGATGGGCACTAGATATATTTTTATAAACCGGGATATTCAAAAAGCTGGCCTATGGACATACAGTGGATGTACACTGTACGTTCATTGTCCAGCACAGTGCAACAAATACATCCTATGTATGTCCACTGGATATCCCCAAGGCTTTATAATGGATATTTTATAAACGTCCAATGTTGTGTTCATGTCGTTCATATCCAATGCGGATATCCATAGGACATACCTAGAATATACTTGTGCTACATGATAATTTCTCATGTCAGTTGTATACCAGACATTTGGCTCGGCTGACTTTTTTAAAATGGAGTGCCTCGAGGATCCGCCGCCGGGCCCCTTTCAAGAAATAACACGTTAAATGTTTTAAGTTTTTTCAAAAAATATCCTTTTTCCCCATCCGTCAAGGTCTAAAACGTGGCGAGATCACCACCCAGCACTTGTACCAGCAACTGGCCAACCCGGCCCTGCAGCCCCGTCACCGTGAAATGTTGGTCACAATTTTGAAAATGCAAGGTGGCGGTGGGGGATATGGACCTAGCCCCAGAGTGCTAAGTCCCGTTCCTCCCCACCACATGTTTCAGCAGCAGCAACAACAGCAGCTGCGGGTGTCCCCATTGCCACCCAACGGTGAGTTTGGTTTCGGTCTTTTGGTGCTTGCAGTTTTTTGCTTTTTTACACTTGCCGACTTTTTGTTTTTTTTTTTTTTTGTAAAAATGAGGACGGCTTTTTGATTTAAGGCATATTCCAGCTTGTCTCGCTTTTGATGCTTAAGTAGTTTGCTTTTATGCTTTTTTTTTGTGTAAAGATGATGTTTGAATGTGGACTAAATGAAAAAATAACTAGCAAAATTAGTTGCTGAAATGCAGGCACGACTATCATAAGTGTTTTGCCACTAGGAACATAATATGAACCCTCCTATTACGTGCATACAATCAAAATGGGGAATAATTTTTTGGTAATTGTATAATCCAGTAACTTTGTCATCAAAAAAGGCATGACATTAAATCAGGTATGGCTGCTTTTTTAATATGTTGTATAGGATTAAAAAGTAATGTTAAATCCAAGTTTACGACCTCGGCAGACCTCCGGATCTTGGTCAAAAATCAAAAAAACTGCGAGATTTTTGTTTTTTTTCTTTCAGTTTTTGTCGATTTTGACACCGAAGGCCTACATTTTCGGTAAAAACATTTTAGTATTTTTTAAAAGTAGATTAAATTTGCTACAAATTGGTACCAGAACGGACTCTTTAGATCAAATAGTATCCGAGATACAGTTGTTGAAAGTTTTGCAAAATTTTCATTTTTCGACATTTTTAACAATTTCGAAAAAAGTCCAAAGTTTCCAAATCAAATTATTTGATATTTAATATTTTTGGTAATTTTTCAATGAAAATTCTTGGCCTATGAAATTTGAAAATATAGATGACGCTGGGTTGTAGAAAAAGTGAATTTAAATAGAAAATGAAGACTGAGTTTTTTTCGAAATACAATTCATTTAAAAGTTATTAATTATTTAATATTTGAAAAATATAATTTTAGGGGGCCGTAATTCGAAAATCATAAATCAAAATGTCTTTAAACTTTGGATATAGGGGTTCTAAAGCATGCTGATCAATAATATTACATTGGTCTTTCAATAAAAAACAATGGGCCTGCATTACACACAAGGGCTCGCATGCCTGCAAGGAGGTGACGTCATATTACTAACCTCTACCTGGAAGTGTTTCTTAGCCTCGCTGCAATGGGGTCATTTCTGTTATGAATAACTGGCAAAATAAGAATATAAATTTTTTTATTGTTAACATTAGTTTATAATATCGATAAATCTATCATTTCCAATTGAAATTAAAATTTTGAGGACATGCCTATTCTAGCCCGCTTCTAGATTCGACAGAACTTTTTCATTAGTTTAATTTTCATATATTGTACACTTCGTAATATATAACCCAGTTTCTCCTATAATTTAGACTGTTTTTTATCCTTTTGCACTTGATCTGCTTGTTAGATGCTATTTGGAGTTGCCCTCACCTTGAAAACTGTACTAAATAATCCTTTTTAATATTACATGCAGCTTACTGTGTTTCTCCAATTCTGGCCACAAGTCCAAATACCCTTACTGTACCTGGTGAGTCACATCCCCACATACACCATTCTTGTATAAAACCAATGGCGCAGCTTTGACATTCACCAAAAGATATTAAATTCTTTGACTTTGTGATTCATATCTGTAGCTCGCCACTTAGACCAAGCAACGAATGATTATAGAGGGAAATTTTAGGGACAGAAAATTTGACTTCGGAACTTTGTTTGGACTAGTCTGGAGATGAACATATCAAAAGTCCCCACTCCTATGTGGTGAGCGGGATGGGGGCACTTTCAAGGTCCCATTTTTTGTTTTTTTATATCTCGGAAACTATGCGTTATATGGAAAAAGGTAATCTATGCAAAATTAAACATAATTAAATTTCTTACAAGAATGTCTATATTAATTTTCTTCATATGTGTTATAGTTTACGAGATATTCGTCAGCCAATATAGATAATTTAAAAAAAAAGTATTAGGTACTTTGAGTATTTCTATCAAAGTGGTTTATCGTGGTCTGCTAATAAATCACAGTCACAAAGCAATCTTTATTTTACAACACTCGACGTATTTACTAACGTAATCTTTTGTCGAAATCTATGCATTTCCTTACATATACAGTGTGACTCACTTAAAATGAAGACGCCCTTTAACTTTTTTATTTTGTTTCCGATTTGAATCAAATTTTACTCGAGTATAGAAGACGCCCTTTAACTTTTTTATTTTGTTTCCGATTTGAATCAAATTTTACTCGAGTATAGAACAAATTAGGATCTACTTATGACCAGAAAAACCTTCGCCTGCTACAAAGGCAAAGCCACCTGTGGTACCAAGATATGCTAAAAAATATTAAAAATCATATTAATGGGTCTTGACGAATTTCACCTATCCACCACAAATTGCGGAAACTGAGGACCCCCTGAGATGAGCTTATGTATGAAAAATCCCCCATCCATAACCAAATCAAATATTGGTGTATTTACGGTTGTGGCGCCGATCCGATGCATTTTTTAGAATTTTTAGCATTCAAAATGTTTTTCTTTTTTTCAGCATATTTTGGTACCACAGAAGGCTATCCCTTCATAGCAGGCGAATGTTTTTCTGGTTATAAGTAGATTCTAATTTGTTCTATACTTGTGTAAAATTTGATTCAAATCGGAAACAAATAAAAAAGTTATGAGGGCGTCTTCATTTTAAGTGAGTCACACTGTATATTTAAGGAAATGCATAGATTTCAACAAAATATTACGTTAGTAAATACGTCGAGTGTTGTAAAATAAAGATTGTTTTGTGACTGTGATTTATTAGCAGACCACGGTAAACTGCTTTGATAGAAATATTCAAGGTACCTAATACTTTTTTTTTTAATTATCTCTTTTGGCTGGCGAATATCTCGTAAACTATAACACATATGAAGAAAATTAATATAGACATTCTTGTAGGAAATTTAATTATGTTTAATTTTGCATAGATTACCTTTTTCTATACAACGCATAGTTTCCGAGATATAAGTGAAAAACCAAGAAATGGGACCTTTAAAGTGCCCCCACTCACCACCTAGGAGTGGGGACTTTTGATATGTTCATCTCCAGACTAGTCCAAACAAAGTTCCGAAGTTAAATTTTCTGTCCCTAAAATTTCCCTTTTTTGAGCATTCGTTGCCTGGCCTAACTGTTGAAATAACACACTATTCTTAGTCGAATAAAACTATGTTTTTTTCAACGATTGTTTGGGCGAGGGCAATTTTTTTGTGGAAATTCGATATGTATGTTATCAGAATGCTACAGTAGAGTTTTGCTCAATCTGGGAGTAGAGCGTTTTTTTTTTTTGGAAATTAGGTTTTAATTTTGAAAAACGTGTTTTTGTTTCGTTTTTCTTTAATATATCGGGTTCTGTTCATCGGATCAGGCGGAACAAAAAATCAAAATGTTTGTAGTTAAATTATGAATAAAACTGCATCTGGCCAAATTCGATTTGGCGTTTTGTTTTTTTTTTCGCAAAAAAATTAAAACCCCGAAAATTTCTAATTTTACATATACCGAAATTACCAAAGAAATAATTAATTTTTTTTAATGAAACTTTGTAAAATAGATCCTGTATCATTCAGAAAGATACAATTTAAGAAAGAAAAAGTTTTAGTGTGACCAAATGGCAATTTTTTCGAGGGGCAAACCTCGAAGGAAATCTGATGTACACTAGGCAATCTCAGGAAATCTTTTGCTTACCCCTCTTCAAAAATTTTTCGAGGAAGTCTCAAAGAAATCTTAGGAAAACCCAATAAATCTGAAGAAAATCCGAAGAAACCTTAGGAAATCTTAAGGAAATCCCAGGAAATCTATGTAATCTTTGTCAAAGAGGAAATCTGGTGTACAAAATTTTGGGCACGAGTTTTTTTATAAAGGTTAAAAAATCTCATTCTTTAGGGAACATAATAAATATTCCTATTTGTAATTTTCCAAAATAGTTTACTGGATGTAAAAACCTATAATTTCATAAAATTTCATGAAAAAAGATTATTTTTTTAGTAATTTTGATTTATGTAAAATTTGAAATTTTCTTAGTCTTTATTTTATTGCAAAAAAACAAAATGACAGATGGCATATGGATCTATGCAGTTTTACTTATGGTTAAGGTTATTTACAAACATTTTGATATTCATTTGATCTGATCCGATGAGCAGAACCCTAGATATTAAAAAAAAACGAGACAAAACCATGTTCTTCAAAATTAAAACTTAATTTCCATGAAACGCTCTCCTTCCAGATTGGACAAAACTTTACTGTAACTTCCTTATAACATACAGATTGCATTTCCACAAAAAATCGTTAAAATAGTATTTTCGACGCTTAGTTTTATTCGACTATCTGAACATGCACCTTACTAATTGTTCCCCTTAAGCAAACGTCTATTAAAAACTTACCGTGTTTACTCTAGCAATACACCAGCGCATTCCGTCTCCCCGCGAGCTGCAGGTCCACACCCAGAACATCCTGCAGAGGGCATTGATCAAGAAGAAGCTGGAGGAGCAGCAGGAGAACTACCGCAAGAAGCAGGAAATGCAACGCGGACAGAGCCCAAGCATCAACAATGCCCAGGGAGCAGCCAAGAGCGTCCCTTCTCCGACCCCTTTGGCATTCACTCCCACCTCCGTGCTGAGGAAGATGACTGCCGATAAAGACGAAGGTAATTGTCTGAGTTTGTTGTGAATTGATTTGGGTTGTTAATTTATCGGAACTTGTTTTCCAATTTTAATTGTCAGGAAAAGAAAATAAGGCTACAACTGATGGTAAAGTGCCACCGGGCCGTCCCCTAACTGGCATGAGGCCCCAACCTCCTCAGCCACAGGGACAGCAGTGGAATGCACAGTTCACTTCTATTAAGCAGCCAGGTATTAGTAAGCTCATGAAAATGCATCAGACATCGAACATTTTCAACTACGGACTCTTGTGGAATGCTCTCGAGTTTATTTTAGTCTCTCCAGGAGAGGTTTATTTAGTTCGTTTTTCTGCTTTACGGAAGGGAAAGCGATATTTTCATTTCTAACAAAGTTGAAAATTGTTTTGAGCACCACAAGAATCTGAACTGGACATCCTCAGTAGATTCAGTAACATTCATTCATTAATATACTATTTAAATGTATTGAGTCTCATTTTAACCGGAATTTCTCAAAATCGTTGCAGCGGAAAAAATTTAAAAAATGTGTTATGTGTCTATTGTAAATTGCTCACTGAAATTTCAATTACGTTGAACCGTTTTGAAAATCTGCTAAGCTGTATCGAAAAACGTCCTACTTTCTAAGGAGATTTTGACCAGTTTTAGATCTGTTATATCTCGGAAAATGTGCATTCTCTGTGAATAATATTTCAGATATTGATAAAACAGCTTTTTTATTACGATGAAATTTTTTCAAGATTTTTTTATTGTCAAAAACGTGACTTCATGCTTTTTCGGTTATTTTTTAAGGTATTTAAAACTTTTTTTTTTAATTGTTTTGGGAATTATTTACGTTGCAGTTTATATTAACCGTGGTGGGTGTTATTAGCAAACAATACTAGTGAAGTTCATTTCCATAGTTAGGTACATCGTTAACATATACTGTGAATAATAGGGGCCCGAGTACGGAACCTTGAGGTATTCCGAATTTTACATTTGTTAATGATGAAGATTCTCTATTATATATAGTTATTCGATCTCTGTAAGATATGATTTTATTAAATATATAGCTGTAGTGCTTATTTCTTCGTTATCAACAGGATATCATGCTGCACATAGTCGAATGCGAAATATTAAGTGATTTGAAAGATGTATACATTCTGTGGTATAAATTAAATAATATCCATAATGTTTTAATCAAAGTTGTTAAAATTTCAGTGAGGAGTGTTCACGTAAACATCCGGCTCGAAGGACCAAATGTTTACGTAAGGGTGCTTAAATTTGCAAATATTACAAATGCTAACTACCTACCTCCTGGAGAGATGGTTTTTCTTCCTGGGTAAAATGTTTCCTCAATTTCCTGGGTAACAGTAAAATTTGTCTGGGTGTAACCTATATTGACGTTACTTGAAAAGTGGGAAAATGAAAGTGTTTTATTCTCAGCCTTGGAGAAGGAGAGGGGTGAAAATCGCGCGAAATTTAAAATTTAAGAAGACCCATACATGAACAAGTGGTTTATAATAGACAAATAATGAAAACGTAATTTTTTTTACTCCTTCGTTTTTGAGATATTTACAATTAAAGTGAGAGCTCGATATGTTTGAATTATATATTAGCACATAGTTTAGCAAACAAACTACACATTTCGTTCGCATGTAAAACATCGATAGAACCTCATCATTTGCACTCCGTAACATTTAGACATCATTTTTGCCTCATTCTGCTTGGAAAATGGTTAAAGACATTCGTTATACCCTTTCAGCTGGCCGTCCGATCGTCAAGGCCAACAACTACCAGACGCAGACCCCCGAGCAGTTCTTCAGCCAGCACCAGCAGCAGCAACAGCGCATGTTCAACCAGCCGCCGCCCGGCACCTCCCAGCAGCCTCAGCAGCAGCGCAAACCCTCTACAGCTCAATTCGGCGGCAGCCAAGCCCCCAACGGACCAGGTGGCCCTCAGTCTCAGTATAACCCTCAATATTCCACTAATCAACAGTTCGCCCAACAGCTGACCCAGCAGCAGCTGCGTGCCCAGCACCAACACAGGCCGGCCAATCAGCCAATGCAGCAGCAGCACCATCAGCAGCAGGCGCAGCAGCCGTTGGGGTTTCAACAGCAGCAAGGAAGCCAGCACATGGGGGCGGCATGGCAACAGTTCTTTAATTCTGCACAGCAAGGTGAGATTATAAGTTTTTTTCTTCATAGAGGTGTGCCACAGGGATGTGTTGTTGGGCCTATTACATTTTTATTTATAATACAGTTTTACCGCAGGTTTTCAATTGAACATTCAGTGATAGTCATAGGATTGTGTTCTTAGTACAGTAAAGTTGGTCTCGAAGCAATATAAAGTTCAAAATGGGAGTCGATGAAACTATTCATAGAATAGAATACAGGACTTTATTAATCTCACACAACTTACACAAGATACAAAAAGCAAGTCACAGTACTATTGATTACATTTAAGTATAATATAAAATAAAATGAAATGTAATAAAAATAATAAACAAATAATAAAAGTCACAAAGGCAATTAAAAATTGTGTTTCCACAGGGTTATTTATCTTCTGGAGACAAATAGTCATTAACAGAACAAAATGAGTTTATTTCTAAATATAATTGTACATTTTTTTTTTAAAGTGATGTAGTTCTCTACTGATTTAATTTCATCATCAAAAAAAATCATGGTTTTTATCAAACTGCATCTATTATGAGATTGGTCGATTGATCGATTTTCCCTTGCAGCTAACAGAAGCAATCCAACCGGCAGAGGCGGTATAAGCGACGGCGATCTCTCTCCAACAACCACTAACCAGCTGGCTCGTTGGTTCTCACCTGATCTCTTGGAACGTGCCCGCGGCGGAGAGCTGCCAAGCACGGCTGGCCTGGCTCAGCACGCCCTCAGCCTCGAGGAGATTGAGCGGCAGACTGCGCCACCTGTCCACAACTAATCTCAAAAACTATGTACCTGGACTTTTTGAAAATGATCTTACTATATAACACCTTATGGTAAGTACGTTTCGGCCCCTCTGCATGTTTTTTTCGTTTTTTCTGATGTTTCTTTAAGCTTAGCTGTCGTCTTCGAAAGTGTTTGTCCTATGTTGTAGAGTAAATAATAAAAATAAGTTCTAACCAGTTGCTTTTATTTGTTCGGGTGTAAAAGTCCATGTTGACGTTGACCCAAGTTCTTTTCCTCTCGCTCTATATCTGGCATCACACAAGTAATAATGAGATTAGCGGGAAAATAACTTGGGTAGCTTGAGGTAAGTGGTTGTTCCATCGTCTGATCTTTTTGTTTTATGTGCTATTCGATTTTGTGCCACGGTAACAAACTTATCTTCATTTTTTTCTTTTCAGGTAATGTCAGTCAACGACTTGAATGTATTTTAGTAAAAAAAAAAATATTTTAAATGTCTCAAAATATTTATTCATCTTAGATGACTTGTCAATTTTTCTCAAAAAAAAAAGAAGGTTGAAAATCGTTCCAATGAATCCCGGTGCAGAAAAAAAATTGATATTGTAACGTTTTGTATATATTAAGGCAAAAAAGTTGCAAAACAATGTGATAGTGCTAGAAACAAGTGGATTTATTGCAAGATTTGTTCAACCAAGGGTATTCGAAGGGCCCTCGTCTTTTTGTTGCACTAGCTTAGTATTATTGATGCCGAGAAAAACTTTGAGGGCTGCTGTCGAAACTGAAGTATTACGTGTAAATTTTTGGTGTTTTCTGCTTTTCGCAATGAAAAAGACCGAGCGGACTGCTATTTTCGGTACCCCCTTGGAAATGGTTACGTTACTTACGTAGAATTCTAAAAGTGTATGTGGTTAAAAAACGTCTGTCGTCTTAACAAAAATAGGGAGTTTTATTTAGAAAGAAGTTAAGTTGCTTAGAATACTTTTTATTTTGTTCGGTTTGATGTTGAAGAATTTTATGTTTGATTTTGGTGTTAAAAATGTAATTTGAGTAACGGTAACCATTCACTTACTTATATAAATATGTAACGTACAATGTAAAAAAAAACGTGAAATGTATCAATATTGTAAACTACAGAACTGATTTTAAAGTTGTGTTCTTATATTTTTTTTTGAGGAAAATCATTTATGTGAAGTTTTTTTTATAATCGAAGCAACCAGATGTCACGATCCATTGATATTAAAATGTAACTGCGCTTCTTTTATAAAAGAAATACGTATTTAAGCAAATTTGCCATCGTTACACATTCCTAATTTACTATTTATTTGAAAAAACAGTCAGTATAGAGCTTGAAATGTATAATGCAGTTATTTTTTTTTTTGGAAATGTAATATATATATAAAATAATTACATAAGTCTGTTAAGGTTAACTTTTCGGACCTAGTCAAAACTGTTTTCCAAACTTTGAGCTGATTGACGGATTTGAACAGAAAAATGAGGAATGAATGAAAGGAAAAATATTGTTAAACATTTGTTCGGCCATCTTCTCTATTGTATAAAACCATTATTTTGTAAATAAATGAAAATGTCATGCATATTGACATACTTTTGTTTTGAAGATTAAAAGAGCAAAAAAAACAAGTATTTTATTCATTGTCTCCCCATACCTATTGCAGTATTTTGTGCAGTGTGTCGTACTTGTCATAGATGATGAAAATCCAATAAAAACGATACCTTGGAAAAAAAAGAGTAAGTAGATCAGGTGTACTACAAGGATCTATTCTGGGCCACGTATTTTGAATGTTTTACTGCTGAACTACAATTTGTTGCAAATAACTGTCCGATTTATAGGAGTGTGCTGACAATATTAGGTTATACCTTCATTTCAATCCAAACGATGCCACCTGAAATGGCCAAAAAAATTAATAACAACTTTTCCTTAATTAAAAACTGGATTATGCAGGACGTTTTCGTACTCTATCCTAAAAAGAGTAAATACATTACTTTTGACATAGTCCACTCAAATTAGGGAAAAAAACGCCGTTTTAGAGAAAATTTCTGAACAGCAGTTTCTCTGCTAGGAAGTAAGTATTCAACTTTCAGAATGAGGTTTTGCGTATATGCAGAAAAAAAGACATGATTTTTAAAATATATACATATACAGGGTGTCCCACGACGAACTGCTGTGATCGATATCTCGAAAAGTAGGCATTGTAAAATTTTGAAAATTTGGTAGTAAACTAATGCTGATGAGGGCAACTCGGCTAAAATATTCTCAAGATGATGGCACTTCCGGTTATACCGGAAGTACATGTCAACTTGCTTATTTTAAATGGGACACCCTATATATTATTACGTTTTTGGATCCTACGCAAAATTCTAGGCCAATTTTGTATATCATGTATTTAACCTAAGTCTCTCCGTTTTTGACATATTTCAATTTTTATGTCAAAAATGACGTTTTCAGGCCCTAAAATAATTATAGATTTTTCCTATAAGGAAGCCTTTATTATCTAATTTGGGTTGGATTCTTTGTTGAGAAGGATCTACTTTAATAGTGTATTTTGATAAGTATTAATACAGAGTGTTCAAAAAATAAGAATAAAAATGAAATTGAGAAAACTGTCAAAAATCTATTTTTTCAAATGGAAACCCCCAATTTTTATAATCTTATCTTAGTTACCATTAAAAATGAGGGTAAGTTTGTGTATGGATGTCAATTTCGAAAATTTTTAGTTTTCGAAATATTGCCAATTCAATATTTTTACATGGGGATTTTGCTATGGAAAATTTTTTAAAATTCTCCATTATTCATTTAATACTGTTAGGAGACGGTTTTCGTTTATCTGGATAGAAGTTGTGATTTAAAAAGTTTGATTTACAATAAGTTATTGGTCGAAAGGGGATTTTGAAAGAGAACAAAAGAACAGAAATTAACAAAAAGGTGACAAATAGAGGGAATAGAGAAGGGGTTTGAGAGCAAAAGGTGGTGAAATGGAAATTTTAGTATAGGAAAGATTTGGCTAGGGAGGTTGCCAACATCTGGATAGTTATACATAAGTCGGTAGCCATACTGGCAACACGCAGACGATTGTATGGCAAAACATGTGGGCTTAAACCTGGTATGGTGCATTGGCTTATACCCATGGTGTAATTCGGGGGGGCATATTTTGAAAGAGCATTAAATTGTTTAAGGCAAATCTGGCGAATTCCGAAATTCTTCTGGAAAAAATAATAAGTATGACAATTACACCAATTAAGTCAAAGGTTTTCAATACAATTAGGCAAAATCCCTGCCTACCCAATAAAAATGCTGAAATTACGCCAATGTCATGTCTATACCAGTGTAATAAGACTCACCATCACATATGCTGCTGTAGTTCTGCCTGGGAGGAGGGGGTTTTAGTAAGTTAGAGTCTGATATATTGACCCGTACAAGCGATGGGAACCCCATGAGAGTTTCTCCTTGATTAAAAAAAAAGCAATTAAATTAATATCAAATAAAAATTATTTTTTTATATCGTGCTGCTGTGGAAAATGGGCTGGGGCCGGTCAAAAAAGTTGCCTGGTAAGAGAATGATTTCCAGTCTGGCCTGCTACAGGTAACACTATCTTCGATTTTTTCAAAAAGAATATCGAGCCAAAGTGAGTTAAGTCCGCTCTAGAGGTTTGCAGCCCAGAAGCCGACGACACTCATGAAGGTGGAGGAACTTTCTGGGAAGGACCAGACCCAGGGTCAGTTTTGTTACTAGGCCTCATAGACCCGGGCCTAAGGCGCCGCTTTGTGGGGGGCGCCTATAAACAGGAAATAATTTTTTGGACTAAAAAAGTTTTTCTTGGATTTTCTCCTCCGAGTAAAAATAGTTTTTGTCCCTTGCCCATAAATTAATAGTAAACCTGGGCCTAGGGGCAATTTATATCTAAAACTGGCACTGACCAGACCAGGATCTTCACTAAAAGAAGACGAATCTCCATCATGCCAAGGCCATTCTATGTAGGAGATTCGAGGAAGAAGGCATAGACCCTGCCCTGCTGCAGGCCTATCACATAAAAAATTGAAACCTTCTTTAGGCCCATTTTTTTTTATTGCGATGCATATTACTTTTTTTATTTATTAACCAATTTAAAGAAAACATCAGGGTTCTTTCAGTTAACAATAAATTATAGACGGAGAGCTGGGCACGAGATTTCGATATTACTCGAGTCATGAAAAGTTTCGGTAAAAATACGTGGTACACTAAGAGAGGACCCGGATTTGGGAATTTGCTGACAGCTCGAGCGGGGAGGGGCACCACCATATTGTAAAAATGGCACACAAAAACAGTTTTTTTGAAATATCTCGCTTCGGGTGCCTCATATGAATGTCCATGGACATTGGATGTACGTCCTAAGGATGCTCATTTTATGTACGTATAAGGATGTCCTCTATGGGGTATTAAATGGACATCCTAGGGACGTCCATTTACTGTACATGAATGTACAAATACTTTATGTTCCTGCTTGGACAACTAATGGATGTCTCGCTAAAGTCCATTTATTGTAGAAACGTTCATGGTGAATAAATTAACGTCCCATAATTGTCCCTTTTATGTACATAAAGGACATCTTTTATGGACGTTGTGTGGTCGTCCATTTAATGTACATAAAAGAAAGCACGTTATGTCCCTATTTGAACCACCAGTGAATGTCCCGTTAACCCTTTCGCTGCGCAGAGCGGTTTCACGTAATTCTCGTGTAGTGCGCAATAAATTGATCGCTTGCGAGTATACGCGCTTGGAGCACGCAGATCCGATATTACGTTACTATTTGATTTGGTTTATTGTATGCATGGTCTATTATTATATATAAAACTGAAAGAAAAACAAAAACCAAGTGCTCTAGTTTCAATAATAATAATTTATTTTTAAAAAATGGTTAAAAACAGTACAAGTAAACATAAACATAAAAACAAAACAACATTCTTATCAAAAATATTAAGGTACAACAGAAACTTGTGTAAGTATATAAAAATGTATTAATAGAACATATACGCGTGTTAAATCGCTTTGAGCAGTCTGAACCAATTTAAAAACGACAGGCGAGTTAACACGCTTGGAGCACAGTGGGCCCATTTATTTTTCGCGCGTATACACGCTTTGAGCAGTGAAAGGGTTAAAGTCCATTTATTGTACAAATATGCACAGAAGATAAATGAATGTCGTTTAATTGCCCATTTTATGTGCATAAAACAATATCATCTGTGTACGTTTTATTTGTTCCTACGTGGACGTGGACCATATAATGTCCATTGTAGACTTTATATTTTTTCATTTGGAAGATGCTGGCAAATATAAATATTCTTTTAAATATACCCGCTGATGGACATTGAAACTTGCAAAAGTTTCCTACAATGTTGCATTTTATTTATTTTTGTACTCTTAAATTGTTCCTTTGCTGGAAGGTTTTAGCAACTTGAAAGAAATAAAAAATCCAAAGCCCTGTCTATTTTAACTTAAACCATGTTGTGCGCACTGCGCACGTGCTTCTCTTTCGTCTTTCTTTCATGGCATAGTAAAGAAGATATTTAATAATTTTTAGAATTGAAGAAAAAAGTGAAAAGTGAAGTCCACCATGGACCATCATTTAAGGTCCAACACTGGAGGGCATTTGTACAGAAAATGTGTGTTGGCTTAATTGGTTCAAATAATGTCCATCATGGACCACCGTTTAAGGTCCAACATTGGACTTCCATAAATTATCCAAATTTGGGCGTCCCTGGGACGTCCAACTGTACAAAAAAATGGACATAGATAGGACGTCCCGAATGTAGGATATCCATGTGCTATTAGGGTATGAAAATGAAAGCATTAAATTTTCTACAAAATATGTCCTATACATTTTTTCGAGAAACAGAATAGTTTCGGTGCAGTAGCCGATCGAAGCCGAGCATTCTTGACAAAATTATGATTTTTTGTAATTCCTCAATTTAGTGGGACTTTTATAAAGGAGTATTTTTGTGTTGAGACAAAATTTGTTTTCATACCTGAAAATCTTAATTTTAATTTACTTTATGTCATAAACCATAAATATGTTTAACTTTACCCTTTACCCTTAGCGTTCTGTTCCACTTGTCTAAGAGCTGGGCACGAAATTTCGATATTACTCGGGTTATGAAAAATTTCCGTAACAATACGTCGTACAGTAAGATAGGAGCCTGATTTGGGTGTATGCTGACAACACGAGCGGAGAGGGGCACGAGTGAGAACGGTGAAATTTGATAATTTTTTTAAACAAAAATCATCGGGGTTACGCTTAAAAATTTATAGAATAAGAAATTGTGAACTGCGTAATCGAAATATGAAGTTGCTGACAGGTAGGTAGGGGATAAATAGGTTGCTGACAGTTGTCAACTTCCCAAAAATTAACGAAAAAAAAATTACTGCAGTTATTTCAGCACCTTATATAATTTGTTGTTAATATGTCAAATAATATGATCATAAAAATTGCTGACAATTAAATGAAGGAGATATCCCGTAGAATGGAATGAAATTGAAGCAGAGACGATAGCCCATACTATGCACACGGTTAGGTACTTCGAAGAGAATCTTTAAAAAAAGCACCTACATTTTTTCAGTTTTATTACTTTTATAGATAAATAGATAGATTTATCTCAACACAAAAATACTTCTTCATAAAAGTCTCACTAAATTGAGAAATTACAAAAAATCATAATTTTGTCAAGAATGCTCGACTTCGATCGGCTGCTGCACCGAAACTATTGTTTCTCGAAAAAATGTATAAGACATATTTTGTAGAAAATTTAATGCTCTTTCATTTTCATAAGAACATTTTTTGCCGTATGAGGCACCCAAAGCGAGATATTTCAAAAACACTGTTTTTGTGCGCCATTTTTACAATATGGCGGTGCCCCTCCCCGCTCGAGCTGTCAGCAAATTTCCAAATCAGGGTCCTCTCTTAGTGTATCTCGTATTTTCACCGAAACTTTTCATGACCCGAGTAATATCAAAATCTCGTGCTCAGCTCTTAGACTATTACAATCTAAATTTCAATCTGATCGAACTTTTTCTTCTAAAGTTATCATGCTTACAACAAACATATCAGACGGGTAGACAGACATTTTATTGAAAACTTCTCTCTCTACAAATGATATTTACGGTATAAATAAATATTAGCTATGAAACTTTTTTTTTTTTCGTTAACCCCGTACAAAAAGTCGGTCGCTCAGATTTTCTTTATCTGAGGTTGGTCACAAATAAAATATATGTTGGTAAGTCTGACGTCTACAGAAAACGGCATTTGCGAATATAGCCTCGTTGCCGGTTTGCTAAGTAGTCAACAGATGGCGCCACTAGTATCAGATGAAATTATTTATTGATCTGGTCGATAAGTAGTCCACATAACGGCATGGCACGGCAACTGGCAGTAAAAATAGCTGGTCACCTTCATTTCAGTCCTGTGGTGCGGCTCTGCTGCATTGGAAAGCTGACTTCGCGTATGGGGCGTTTTCCTGCTATACGTTGTGCAAAAACTTCGTTCATATTTTCATTATACAGTGTATTTATTTATTTCGAGTAAGTTGTAATCGTTGTGTATATTTATTTAAAGAAAATAAAGGATTTACGTAATTAAAATTGTTGTTATTCTACGTATATTCAGCCATTATTTTTAATTATTATGATAATAAATGGACGTGTGTATACTGACTTGCTACATAATTATAATCAATCATTTATAGCTACGCTGGCAAACATATTGAAAATGTGCTGTTTATGAACATTGTCCGCCTGGTCGACGGAAACAAATCTAAAATGACTAGTGTTTTGTATTTTTTACAACTTCTACCTTCCTGGGCGTTAATTTTACATCGTTTACTGCATATTGTATTTGTTCTCCAACAAAAAAATATTGATACAAGCGCAGATAGCAGATTTCTATTTATATCTTTAACTAGGAAATTAAAGGAATATTTAGATTATTTCTAAAGGTCGCAGCTGGTGACTCATATCATGTGACTGGAAATTAACAAATGACGCAAATGGAACTGTCAATGGTAAGGATAGAATATATTATAATAGGTAATAAAAACAACGTTTGTGTGAACATTCTTTATTTCTGCAAGAAAATCATAATTCATAAAATGGGTATAAGGGCTAAAAAAATACGTACTTAGTTGGAATTGGAAAGGCTGATATTCATTCCACAAAACCGCTAGAAAAAAACGTACACTAAACGTGCATGGGCAAAACTAGGTGAACAATATGCCAACTTTCTATTTATAATAAAGACGAATTTATGATGTAAAATGAGGGAACAACTCGAAACGCTGTACAACAAAAAGTCGGGTGATAGGCAGTCAAATGATTTATAAGTTTGTCGAATTTTTATAAACAAAATGGAATAAAAATATGATACATTTTTGTAGAACCAATTCCATTTACCTTTTAAGATAGATGCATGTCATTTTCACTTTTATGGAATTTATTTTCCTTACACAATATATAGGTAGGTACTTACCTACCTACAGTTGGAAAGACTGCTTATTTTAATTTTTTAAGCCCATTTAGGTAAAAAAAAGCACCTCTAAAATTGACAAAACAGTAGGTATAACTATCTAAGGGTTTTTTCAACAAATTTTATGGGAAAAATCCCAATTTTATTTCATAAAAAATAACTTACTAACCTCATTTTAAGCTTATTTGAAAACAAAATCGTGTTTACAAGTTAACTGTCAGCAAAAAATATTCAGTCTTATTTTATTTGTTACCGTTTTCCTTCACAACTGTCATAATTTAGTTTAAAAATGCCTTCACAACTAACACTGGCTGAAAAACAAAAATTTATTAGACTGATAGGCGACAACATTTAAGTTCTACTCGTAACGCTGCCCGAAAGTTAATGCGAGACGTCCAAACACTTCATGGAAAACTTAATCAAAACTTTAATTCAACTGGAAGTGTTAAAGGCTCCGGCAAAATAAATCGAAGATATTCTGATAATAAATATTATTAATTTCACATAAGAATAGTGCTCTTAAAACTCTACATCAGCGGTTTTCAACCTTTTTCGAACCACGACCCCCTTACAAAAAGAAAAAACAAGTTTACCCTCTCGCGACCCCCCAACCTCGATCTCTATTAATAAAATCTAAAATCAATCAAATTTTAACATTTCTTGTTATAGTTTTTGGTATGATTTAGTGTGGCAAGTGGGAAAATGTAAATAAAATTACATCATTATAGTAATTATTCACGGATTGTCTGAATGATTTAACTTTATTGGTTTTTTTCTCAATAGTTCGGGACCCCCTTGGAATTGGTTCGCGACCCCCCAGGGGGTCGCGACCCACAGGTTGAAAACCGCTGCTCTACATCATAAGGTACATGAATGAAACCATCATGTAGCGAAAATAGCATTAGAGGAGCTTTAAAAAACAAGATTGCCATATTCTAGCCTGGAAGGTACCTCGTGGTTATTAAATATATAGACCCATTTTTACCCCAAATTTAAATCACAAGATAAACGAATCAAATTTTTAAATAGTGATAAAAGCCAGTTAAACGAATAAAAATAGGCTTTCTTCTTAGATATTTACAAAAGGTTGGAGGGAGGATTGGCGATGAATTGAATTAATTTTCGCTACTCAGTGCAGCGTTTTCGCACCACATAAAATAAGAATTTACGTTGAAAAATGCAGCAGCGGGTCGCGAAATAGTTTTTTACATTACTAGATGCGAAAGTTTACTTTTAGGTGTGAGGTGATTTTTGAATGGTCGACGCGAAGCCGGGACCTTTCAAAAAACACCGAACACTATGTACTATTATATTTTTTTTACTACCGAAAGATATGGGATTTAATAATTTGAAACTAATTATTTCATGAAATTATTTGACGTTGTTAATAAATTTTATAGTTTAGGAGGCTGTTTATGAAACTTGTTTCCATGGCAACGAAACAATTCCCTGTCATCATAATCTGTCATCGAGGTTATGTTACACATTTTAATTTCTGGTGGTTTCAAACTAAAATAAACAAATATGTTTGGTGGCGATGAAAATAGGACACAAGAAGCAGCCAATATTGCTTGTGCCTCGCTTTACCCCACGAAATCCAAAGCAAGGTATATGCAAACTTATGAAGCGTTAAAATTTGTTTTTTAATATTTCTGTCCTGGCCACGAAAGTTCTACTTTCGGAGCTAGCAACGCCTTAGCAACCAGGTAACTCGAATGTTTACTTTCGTTATGACGCGTATTGCTAGGTTTACAATAGTTATTTACATTACTAGATGCAAAAGTTAATAGTCCAAGATCCCAGAGCTGCCAGACCTACGTCATTTTAGCAAAGCTAATATTTTGACAACAGATAGTGTAATATCTAATTAAGAACGTATGCGTATTTGCTAGTTTGAAAGCGGGGCCCTTTTGCAGAAAACAGGTACAAAAGGTACATACAAATTTTACTCGGTACGTTAAAGTATGATAGCTGGTTTATTTTCCACGTGACACACTAACGACATGGTGTAAGCGTCAACCTCCGAATCTTAAGGTCCAAGGTTCGATCCTGAGCGTTCTCAGCTTTTTTTTTCAACAAATATTAACTTAAAGTGGCGATTACCAAGAAAAAGACAATCGATAGGGAAATATTTATTATTTTTGGCCATAACTTTTTTTCTTAGTACGTATATCTGAAAAAAAAAACTGAGAACGCTCAGGGATCGAACCTCGAATCTTAAGTTCCGGAGGTTGACGCTTACACCACAGATATATACCAGATTCGTCACTTCTTTGATCTATCAGAAATGCCGCCAATAACCTTGGGATGCACCCAAAGTTGCCAAACTGTGCAGTAATACTGGCAATTTCAGAAAAGAGATGTTGCCAATTTATAACTTACTAAATATGTGTTTTAATAAAGAATTTTTTTAAAGGAGAAATATGATTGCTTAAATCGATTTTTTTATACATTAAACATCGAGAAATGTTGAAACTGTGAGAAAAAACAAAAAAAACCCTTTCTGTTATAGTTTTTGACAAAAATTTTTTTTACAAACCCTTATTTTCTTTTAAACAATTTTAGAGGAGGGATAGAATGAGTATATAAGTAGGTACTGTTACTCGATATTGACAGTTATTTGTTAATTTCAAAAGAAAGGTGGTACTAACATATAAATATCAACACATTTGAGAAATTCAATGGGTTATGCAAATATTATTATTTAATAAAAAAAATAATTAGGTATATATATTTATAGTAAATTAAAAAATAGTTACAAATCATTTTTTTTTCACTGGAAACACAAATAAACACTATAACCGCACAACACAATCGGAATACAGTTCAGTAAACAATATTGAAATAGACAACATGTTTATGTTAAGATTGACTATCCTCAGCGTGCTTCGGTTAATCTCGTAACTGAGACTAGGCCAGGTATGCCTATTGTCTCTTTTGAAAAGTTTTAATTTAATATTAAAATATACTTATGATGCAACATTCTCTAAATAAGCTGCATATTACAATTATTTTAATTATATTGGGTAATAATACATTAACTGTATACACCTCTTCATGACACCGAAATATCAATCTTAACATGTATCCTTTCTGAAACACGTAAACATCGGGACGTGTCGAGACCACGAATTTCCACGAAGGGCCCTTTAACTGGGATGAGGGTAATCCTTGTCTTACAATGTACTTCCCTCTCTCTCAGTGTCGCATCTGGTATATATCTGTGCTTACACCATGTAGCTAGCGTGTCACGTGTAAAATAATCCAGCTATCATACTTTAACGTGCTGAATAAAATTTTTATGTACCTTTTATACCTGTTTTCTGCAAAAGGGCCCCGCTTTCAAACTAGCAGATACGCATACGTTCTTAACTAGATATTACAGTATTTGTTGTCAAAATATTAGCTTTGCTAAAATGACGTAGGTCTGGCAGCTCTGGGATCTCACTCTATAACTTTTAGGTATGAGGTGATTTTTGAATGGTCGAGGCGAAGCCGAGACCTTTCAAAGAACACCGAACACCTAAAAGGGCTTTCACATCGTGTAATGTATTATATTTTTCTACTACCGAAAGGTACTATAGGATTTAATAATTTAAACCTAATTATTTCATGAAATTATTTGACGTTGTTAATAAATTTTATAGTTTAGGAGGCTGTCTGTGAACATTGTTTCCATGCCAACGAATCATTCACTATCTGTCACTGAGGTTTATGTTAAACATTTTAATTTCTGGTGGTTTCAAACTAAAATAAACAAATATGTTTGGTGGCGATGAAAATAGGATACAAGAAGCAGCTTGTGCTTGTACCTCATTTTACCCCAAGAAATCCAAAGCAAGATATATGCAAACTTATGAAGCGTTAAATTTTTTAATTTTTTTTTAATTTTTCTGTCCTGGCCACGAAAGTTCTACTTTCGTATCTAGCAACGCCTTAGCAACCTCGAATGTTTACTTTCGTTATCGCGTGTGTTGCTAGGTTTACAAAGGTGATTTAAATTGTTTCCATGCCAACGAAACATTTACTATGTCATCGAGGTTTATGTTAAACGTTTTAATTTTTGGTGGTTTCAAACTAAAATAAACAAATATATTTGGTGGCAATGAAAATGGGATACAAGAAGCAGCCAATATTGCTTGTTCCTCGCTTTACCCCAAGAAATCCAAAGCAAGGTATATGCAAACTTATGAAGCATTAAAATTAGCTTTTTTTATTCTTCTGTCCTGGCCACGAAAGTTCTACTTTCGTAGCTAGCAGCTAGCAACGCCTTAGCAACCAGGTAACTCGAATGTTTATTTTCATTTTCGCGCGTCGAGGGGTAGACCGCTGTGGAAATCTGGTGTACACGCAAGTGGAAATCAGCGGAAATCAATGGAAATCACTGGAAATCAATGGAAATCACTGGAAATCATTGGAAATCAATGGGAATCAACGGAAATCATTGGAATTCAATTGGAAATCACTGGAAATCAATGGAAATTAATTTGAAAACAATTGCACTGCGCATGCGCTCATAACGAATTCTCAGCGACAGGTTTTCTTTTGTGGAAGCAAATGCGAATTGTACCGCGGTAAAGGGCGATAAACTTATTCTTTGTCATCCAAATTACGTGTATAATATAATAAATGTGTGGCTCTTATAATGTCCAGTTTAATGTTTAGTGACAAATCTGAAATATCGAAATAATTTCACTATACAATCACTTAAATTTCTTACAAATTAGCCTTTCTTACGTAATGCTAGAGCCGGGAGCCGGGTCATAGATTTTATTCAGTATTCAGAATTTATTAAAGGGCAAAACACAACATATTAGTCTTTACAAGGGCCATAAAAAAAAATGGAATTGCTTTATGACTCTGTACCAAACTTATTGTGAAGTATGGTGAAGTATGTAGCTCACCGTTTTTTGCCGGATAAAAAAATTATTAACGATAATAGCAACAAAAAAAGGATTTTTATGCTTTTTCGTCAATATCTTGAAAATTAGCTAACTTTTTGGTGAACATAAAATTCTATAAAATAATGTTTATGTATCTATATTCAGATAAGTTTGAACCGGCCGTCAAAATCTTGAAAATGATGTACCGAAGCGCTTACTTTTTGTTATTTTTTGATAGAAACTTTACAACTTTTCTCGTTCGTTTAAAATGTAATTGAAAGTCTGAATAAAATCACAGATCATCTATGGATTCTAAAAAAACACTTTTCATAACACAGCAGTTTTTTCAGTCTTATTTTCTGTTTAAGCAGTTGTTACTACATAAATAAACTTCTTTGTATTGTCACAGTTTTTTGCGGATTTCAGATCATCTGAGACAATTTCATGTGTCCTTTTTCAGATTTTTAAAAAGTGATGAAAAGCAAGTGCCTGGGAACATTTTTGAGACTTTGGCGGTCGGTACAAGCTCAATTATCAAAACTGTACCGTTTTCTATGACCATTTTGTTAGAGAAGTTAATTCTCTACCAAAAATCGGTCCAATACAACTCGGACAAACTTTCCCATTTAGGAGTAAGGGCAGTTTTAGAGATTTAAAAAAAAAATCTTTGAACCTTACCCTCCACAGCCTGCTTGCACTTTTTAAGAGCAACTAGTTTATACTATCATACACTGGTACTGAGAGAGTATTATTTATTCAAGTGCCAAATTTAATCAAAATTGTTGAAGTAGTTTTAGAGAAAAGAATATTTCATTGTTTAAACCTTGCCTCCGCAACCTCCCTTCCTACATTTTCTAGGAGGAACTGTTATGTCATTTCACACTGGTACTAGGTGTGTATCTATGCGTTAAATTTAATCAAAATTGTGTGAGCCATTTTAGAGATTTTTTTTTAAATTCTTTACACTTTGCCCCCACAGCATCGCCCTCCCTGTATTCTCTTGGAGCAGCTGATTATACTATCTCATCTTGTTACTGAACAAGTATCCACGTGTCAAGTTTGATCAAAATCGTTAGAGCCGATTTAGAGAAAAAAATTATTAATTTCTTTACTACCTCCTCACAACCTCTCTTTCTGCATTTTTTTGGAGTAACTGGTCATGCCATTTCATCAATATGACAAATAAATACTTTCTGCCATTGGTACTAACCAATGGTACCAAGAAAGTATTTATGTGTTAAATTTAAATAGAATCGTTAGAGCCGTTTAAGAGAAAAAAATTATTCATATTTTTTCTGGTTTTTAGGGGCTCCCCCCCCCCCCCCACATTTACGCTAGGACCGATTTTGCGATTTAGTGTCAAGGCGTGGTCGCTTTAAATATGCATGTAAATATTTTTTAAAGAGAATGGGTAGTGAAAAAAAGTTGTGTGTACCTATTTCCTACACTTTAAATCGCAACCCGATCGGACGATTATTTTTGCCACCGCAGTAGTGATCTTGAAAAAAAATAGTTTGTTTTTGTTTTTTGCAATCCTGGTAGTACTTATATAAAATTTTTTATTAATTCGTTTAAGTTTGTGTTTAAAATAGCAACTCGATCGGATGATTATTTTTGCCGCCGCAGTGACCTTGAAAGAAATTTTTTTTGATTTTTGCGATTCGTGTAGTACGAATTTTTTTTTTTTTAATTAATTTAAGTTAATGTTTAAAAGCGCAGTACCATCGGACAATATGTCTTTTGCTGTTGCAATCAGCTTGCAGCTGCAATCGTCAAGTTCTGAGAAAAAGAATATTCGTTAAATAAAGCAAAACACCATCGTTAATATTCTGGATATCTCAAGTATATAGAATGGATCTACCCTACACATTTAACAGGAAACGACCAGTATTGATGCAAATATGAATCAGTACCGCATTATGCAATTAAAAGTGAGTGTTTTTTGTTAGACAGAAAATTATAATTTTCTCTATGGAAAATGAAAGGCACATTTTTAATCTATCTCTTTTATATTTTAAGATATTGACGAAGAAGCATAAAACCCCCCATTTGTTGCTGTCATTGTTAATAACTTTTTATCAAAAAAAAAAAACGGTATTTATTGTGCTTTGTATTTTAAGTATGACTTCTCGTATAATTTCATACAGATCTGTACTCTGAAATCTGAGTCCTATACGCAGAGCATCATAATTCAAATACGAGCGCATGCGCATGTTTCCATTGGAAATCAATGGAAATTATTGGAAATCATTGGAAATCAATGGAAATCATTGGAAATCAATGGAAATCAATGGAAATCAGTGGAAATCAATGGAAATCATCGGAAATCATTGGAAATCAATGGAAATCTGGTGGAAATCATTGGAAATCGAGACAAAATGGAAATCTGGTGTACAAAATCTGGGTAGCGGTCTACCCCTCGTCGCGCGTGTTGCTAGAGTTATGTCATTTGTACAGACGGTAGTAGAAAAATAAAGGATTCAACATTAAAATGTTTGTGTTACATATCAGTAGCAAAAAACTTCTTTACAAATTCCCTATTTCTATATAGTTCACTTTCCGGAACACAAATTGACGCTCCGTTTTTTCCAAAAATTTTGCCACAGGGTCGTGGATCAAAATGGGCGGTGCCTGCACCGTTAATGGCATGTACTTACGGCTTTGGTATCTCTTGATAAGCAACTTTGCTTTTGACTCTTCAAAATAGTACGACAGGAACGAGCCCTTTCTGCTCCACAACTATGAGGGGCAAGAATTTTGTTTTTTATCTATTTATTTAACGCCGGCCTATTTCCGCTACCAGGGCCTATCACCGACGCCAGGAGACGAGCTATCCCCAACCTGGAAATTTTGTCGAACCTCTTCTCGTAAGAAGAGTACTTGCCTAACATTTAATAGACAAGGGACCGCCTGCTTTACATCCCCTCCGAAGGATGGTATATCCACTACGTCTTGAAATTACATAGCTTCCGCAAGAATTATATAGGTTTACATCAATTTTGAAAACAGTTCCAGGGACTAATATTTTTAACAAATGAAATAACCTGTCTGTATATTGTCTTGTCAGTAACACTAGATTGTACACGAAGATTATCCGAAGCAAAGTGTCCAATCACTTCACACTAATGTTTTGTTGCTAATAATCTATTTGGAGATTGGTTTCATGGAAGCAGGCACGGCCCAGTGAAATTTCTCGCCCCAGACCAGTTATGAGTTTTGTGCTCCTCCTTCCCAATTTTCAATACTTTCTTAGGTAAATTATACAAATTTTAGTAACTTGCCTTTTGCGTTTTGGCGCCCCCCAGGATCTAGCGCCCCAGCCTAGTACATCCAAATTTCACTGGGCGACATTTGTGTTGCCCTATTCGTTAGTTAAAAAATGCACTGATTATTTATTGATTTCAAAACAGCAATTGCTTTAAGGCGATATACTTATACGTTGGCAGCGGCGTGGCTAGAGGCACTCTGTCCCCACCCGCCCCCATGATATGGCGCCCTTGCTAAAGATGAAATCGTATTTTAATTTTATTTGCGACTTTTCTATACCGCCTTTTAAAAGACCTTCGTCCCAAAAAACTCTGCGTTGTAGTTTACTACAACAATATTTGATATTACTATCTACAGTTTCATTAATATATCCCTACAAATCAAACTTGTCTTTTTATGGCAATTAGGTAGGTATATAATCAAGAACATTTTTTTTAATATGCGAGAGTCGTGGCTTGATCTGTTTATTGAAATCTCATTTAGATTTGTCCTATACTAAATACGAAATGACGCCAGTATAACAATATTAAAAATTTAGGTCAAGGTTATTTTATAGATACCAGGTTGCAGCGTAACTGAGTTGATAGGCAACGCTAGTTGTCGGTGAGGAGAGGGTTTAGTGACGTCACAATCGTTAATCAGATTCACGTCGACGGAGTTGATAAATAAACTTCTATTTGCCAAGTGCGACTTTGATCCTCATAATATATAGCGATGAAATGTGCATAAGCTTTAAACACAGATTAAATACGTTATAATTATTTTACAGTTTTCACGTCTGCCTAGAGAAAAGCGTTGTCGATTTTAATTTTTATGCTGAGAAGAGTGAGAACTAGCGACCAATACTTGATGACAGGGACTATTTTAACAGGCAGTCGTGGTGTTTTGGTTTGTCGCAAAAGACAAAATACATGAGCTGGGATTAACTTTTACAAAAAAAAAGAAAATTCCAGGTCGAATCAAACAACACTGTTTACTGTTTAATGAAGTGTTGGAATGTATGATTCGTAGTTATACATACGCAAAAAAATGAAAAATTAAAAAAAAATTACCTTATTTTTTTGTAGAAATGCATCGCCAATGACTTTAACCAATCTGCCGTAACGCGGTACAACCATATCACTCTATCAGACTTGGGATTGACACGCGGGTAGAAGTGACTTTTGGTTTTAATCAAATCACACTACAAAAATAGCGAAATAAGTCGAAAAGACATTGACCCTATGCTAGTGAACTCTGCAACAACAAATAGATATAAGAGATATTTACTTAAACCGTCAATAACACGCCGGTGTCGATTGTTCGACCGAAAGCAAAAAACGCGGCATTTTGACCGCACTCCCCGACTTCAGTTTTTATGCCAATTAAGGAAATGTAAACATCTCCAATATGTTCTTTCACAAGTAAGTTCGTCGTCCTATTACTGACCTAGTCAATAACAGTAGTGTAGCTTCGTAAATTTTAACAATTTTTAATATACTAAATTACCTTGGGGCACTCTAAAATTTTGCAAGGGCTTTTCCACATTGAAAACTAGTACACCATTTTATTTTCCGCATATCATGGTAAATCATATTGTATATTATGAGCGTTAAAAATTGTCACATTCCCTGACTTTTTATAAACATTACTAAAATTGACTGATTTCTCAATAAATTTTTCAAATTCCCCGACTTTTTCCTGGCATTTTTACGCTACTTTAAATTCCTTGATTTTTACAGGTTTTCCAGGTTGCTATATAAACCCTGTTAATTATTCTTTGGAATATACGCCGGGTTTTGCCTTACGAGGCAGGCCATCCAGTCAAATTACATTTAGTCCAGTGCACCTCGGAACCCAGCTATAGTGAATGGATTTGAATGATTTTTTTTTTTTTTTTTGGGTTTCTAATACCATAAACTAAAAAGTTTACCCATTGAAAATTACCGCAATTTCGAAAATCCGTAAATTAATAAAAAAATTAAAATTTTTATAAATTTTTACGAAAAATACAATTACCAGAATTTTTGAATATTTATTTTAAGAAAATAACGATTGTTATAATTTTTAAGGCTTTTTATAAAGAATTTGTAAAAAAATTAAACTTTTTAGAATTAATTTGAAGATGGCAGAAGCTCCAAAAAGCGAAATAAATGAAAGAAACGTTAAATAATACAAATACATAAATTTTTTATAGAAAATAATTTATTAACAACTTATGCTAAATAACAATAATTATAAATTTTAATGACATAAATAATTATACGGATAATCATGTAAACTAATTGTCTTCGACGTTTTCGTTTTCGATATCATTCATTAATCTGGTGGAGCAGCTATAACTCCTTCACATAGTAAACAAACATGCTATAGAACAATTTTAGCCACTTTTTCTACATCCACAAGCAGAGCCACACCTAGTTTTACATGAACAAAAAATTATTTTCAATAAATTCTCAGAAGCTGATGGTTGGTTCATTGTAACTGGTACTCAGACGTGTGCTGACCCCCCGAGCTATCGGGCACTTCCCGGTGGGCCTCTAGCCAGCGGGCCCCTCCGCGGCCTCCGTCTCTGAATCATTACCCATTATCCGTTTTAATATTTTTTTAATGCACATAAAAATATGGGGCCTCTACTCTACTCTACGAAATCAATTAGGTATTTCAAGAAGATATTTTTTTACCTGAAATTCTCTTCGTTCATTTAAGATCGTCTGACCTTGCAAAGTTCAAAATTTTCGCCTGCGGCACATTTTCATTCGAGGGCCCCCACCACGCGCCTGCGGGTACTAGTGAATTATCTTTTTTTCCATCCCCATTCTTTTGGCACCTTATCATGTCCCATCTATAACTGTACTTGTAAATACACTCTTTTTATCTGTTTTGAACTAGCATCGAGTGTAAGTATCAATGAAGCCAAATTAACACATGTATTTTTACTTGTAAATTTAATGGAGGAAAATTGGATTGCATTGCTCTGTTGTTTGTAATAATTACCACGGCCAATCTTGTCAAAAATCTATACCTGATACGGAGGGGAAGCAAAACAACATGACAGGAGACGTAGATCCTACGGATTTCTTAGAAGAAGCCATGGACATTGAGGAAATTTACTCAGAAATGCAGGACAATAACAATAACACAGAATTATTGGAAGATATCGACGCATAATTTTTTTACCGGCCATTTTACTTGCAAAGAATTACTTTTACGAAAAAAGGGTATAGAATTTTTTTTAATTCTAAATCTTGTAAGCTAGTTTTTGTCATGAGTCTAATATAGTTCTCGAGATTTTTGCAAAAAACTTTTTTTTACCTTTGACTTTTTGTAACATTTAAAGCTCCACTGGTATCTATGAGGACTTTTAACATTTCATTTAAAATGTTGAAAACATGCTTCATTCCAAAATTCAGCCGGGTGGAAATTTTATACGAACAAAATCTAATTTGATTGAAGTAATGTTGATTGTCGAGCAAACGTATTGTTGGGGGGTAGGGGGCGGTTGGTATAAATTTTGCTTAGAATACGACCTGCATAGTGGTCAATGTGGCGATTATGCCGCGACCTCATCTCTGCAAATAAACCTTGGTCATGTGTGAAAAAACAATAACTTTTGTTATTAACAAAATAAATGAGTAATTAATTAAATCTCACATTTAATCCAACCAACCATTCTGACAGAAAGCAATGAATATAGTAAGTTTTACGCAAGGAAACGCCTGGTAGATGCATTTAAATAACGCAAGCATCTACCCACCTTTTAGAAAAACAATATACTTTGTTGGTTCAAGGACACTAAATGATTCGTTTATTGAAATCGTAAATATTTTGTGATGAGAATTTATACGCATACCACAAACAGGGTTTTAGCTAATATGAAAGTAGAAAAAACCAATACAAAGCGTAGTAAGAGATAAGCAATTTCAAAAAGAGAAGATAGGAATATAACCGTATAAACTTAAAGTCAATTCAATCTGTAGAGTATTCCTACTGCATTTTTCTCCCTAGAGTTTCAATTCTGCAGTTACTAGTAAAAAAAATGAATAGAGCAAGGTAGACAATTTTCAACATGGTGAAACTTTCTGATAGCATCATTAGAGACCAATCAGGATTATGGAAATTTTGACACCAAGTCGAAGGTTTCATAATAAACACATCACATACAGTAGACAACCTCCAAATTCAAAGCTAAGGCTAATGCTAAGGAAAGGCTGTCGGATAGTATAATCATATATTATTTATTAATACTAAGTTAAAAAAAAGCTTTCACGTTTACGATGCATAAATCTCCATTCAAGTGGATAAGATATGTGACGCTATATCCTCGACTTACAGAAGAGTGAAATCACAGAGATTTTGGACTTGTAAAGTCAAAATACAGTAAGATTAGATCTTTCGTGGATAGTTGTCATCATTAAAAAATTTCAAATAAACCACAACAAAATTTGCCAATATTTATTTGAACGACCAAATAGTTGGACAGAACTACCAACGATCCGATTACATTTGTACTACACTACAGCGATCTTTCAGAATATGATTACAGTATGGTGAAATCATTGCTTTCAATTCATTGCACAGAGGAAATATGCAAACTCGGACAAGTTCAGCTATCAGCATCGACAGCAGATGTTCGTTTTCATTGGAATATATTTTTTCAGTTCATGTTTTAATAAAAATGTTGTTGAAAACATTGGTAGCTACTTCTTTTATACCATGAAACGTTAATCAGTTAAAAGCAACTAAACTCAACCTGAAAGACATGGTAATGCATCTAATGATTCACTTCTTTCTGAAAGTTCGTCATTAAATATCAACTGATCATTGAACGTAAGAACATCTACACAAGCAAAAAATGGTCGTAAAAATAATTTTCAATTATCATACCAAATAGTAATCAACAATTTTGTAAAATTAGTTAGCCTATCTCTGAAGTTAAAAGGGCAAACATTCAATAGCATACGCTACATTCTTCTTATAGCAATTTTGCTGACTTGAACTTAATTCTACAGACGTTTGAAAAAAAAAATGAATTTGGCTAGACGGCAATTTTTAAAGACGGCAAAACTTTATTTTCAGTTGTGATCGGCGATTCAAGGGCAATCAAGACCAAGACCATGGATGTTCTGATGCACAATCTATCACCAACTGCAAAAGAGATGTGCTTCTTCGTTTTCTCTAAAATTGTCAGAGTCTTAGAAGACTGACATCGCTGAGATTTTTGTCTTTCAGATGTGTTCTTTTCTCATAACTCAAAAAAGATTACAAACACCACAACATTTAGATTTATAAACTAGAAAAATCATCATAACTATAAAAAATAAAGAAATTACAGAAATATTCATATTTATTTGAGCTACCGCACGCTGTTGTTCTCCTGGGCCTAGGCATAGTCTGGGTGAAATTCTGAATTCCCCATTCTACCGAAATTTCATCTGCTAAGTTATTCGAATTTTCGATATAAGAACAATCAACTAATAACAAATACAGAAAGCCACTAGTACAGTGAATAACAATGGTCATCCAACTTAATTTAATCTTAAATCACAACATACCACACACGTGAAAAATCCTAGGCGCTTTATTGCAGGAAAATTACGAATCGTCTACTTCTCTAGCTTCGCATGTGGTAAGAGTTTTCTATTCGACCCACATCACTTGTTTAGATTAAATCTGATAACTGCCTAACTACCATTTAAAGGGACTTTATTTTCATTTTTTGTTCTTCTTCCACCATAAGAGTCTTATTACACTTCTCTCTTTGAAAAATAGAATCCGACTCTGCCTGCGTTTATACGAATACTTATATGTTTATTTGGGTTTAAGTGTTATTTTCATTCTGATATAAACCCACCACAACAGCGATACAAGGCAGCTACTTCCTAAGAGTTTGTATAGTTTCATCTCAATTGGAAACGTATAGATAGTTCAGAAAATTCTGAAATCCATTATATTATATAACCTTACTTTTTGTAAAGGTTTTAATTGCCTCATCCATAGGTAGATATTACATTAACATTATATTACATTACATAAAAACTGCGGAAACTTTATTTCTTTTCAAATTCTCCTCGATACTCACAAATCACATTTTCTTCACTCATATTGACAATTCTAAATGACAGACGATTTATTTAATTTTCAGCAATCTAGAATTTACACTGATCAGCTCCAAGGCAACGAAAACAAAATTACAAGTCAATACGTTTTATGTGAGTAGTTGTTATATGATCCATCATTATTCTTGAATAAATTTGGCGAAGGTGAGGAACGAATAGCATACAAAGTAAGTGAAAGTTTATTTTATATTAATGAGGAATTCAAAAGTAGCCCTACTTTCCCATTTTGTTGGAAAGTAAAACCGACAAGCTTCCGCAACGCCACAGTAGTTCGTTGTGTTAACAATAGGGGAAATCGGGACCACATTTTTGATATTATTGTATCTGTATGTCAGTTCTACAAAAATATTTTTTGATGAACATTTATTTCGTCAACACGTAGGGATGTAGAATATTGATGTTCTTCGAGATTAAAAATGTCTTTTTGCAATTTACCCATCTTCAAACATTTGCAACAGTACTGCGTCAAATTTGTACGTCCACTGTCACCTAGCGAAAAACAGCACTATAGCGTACCGAATTATTATTTCTATTTGCAGTAAATGAACGTTTATCTATTCTGATGATAATTAACTTGTTTTCTGTATGAACAATAACTTATGTACAAAGTTTGATGATATCTCTGTTGTCACACTGCTATTAACTGATATCAATTATGCATAATAAACGTTTGTTATTTAGAAGTCGATTATCTTGTGTCTACTTTGACGGAGCAAAATTATTATTCTTCCCATTTTGCTGATTCAATTTTGAGTTAATAAATAATCCCATGCAGTTACGTAAGAAGGACTGTTACTTCGAAATAATTCCTCGTTTTGCATGAAATCTTTTACAACAAGTTCTAAAAATGATCAATTTAAAATTGCACCAATTTAAAGTGTGTGGTCTTTAACATTTTTTTTTTAAATTAAAGAAAAAACTTTTTATGCAAACTTTGTACATATGGACATAGTTCAAAGGAAATAAGTAATTTACTCACAAAAACATACCTAAGGGTTTTAGAGGTCGATTGTGAATCTGATGTCATCGAACCAAACTTCAAAATGGCGGATACAATATGGCCGATCTAAACATCAAAATCATTTAAAAACTCATAGCAACGTATTCCAGGGTTGGCCCTTACTAAATAACCAACACAGTTACAATGTTTGAATTTGAAACCTTTTTATTTTAATAATTACAAAAATAATAAAATTTAAATTATTTCCCCATCGGAATAGTTATCTTCTTTTTCTTCAATTTAGCCAACTCTGGTTGCAAGTTGGTGAGCAAAGACTAGCTTTTCTGCAGCCGCAAGCTGTTTCGTACTCCTTTTTGCATCCGCAAGATTCATTGTTGAATAGGTTATAAACCTTTTCGCTTGTCCTTGGCCTGGAGTATTCCTCCAGCAGGACTTCTGTTGTTCCTTTTCCCATTTTTGGACCTCCTCCTTTATGTATCCCTTAGATAAGTCACGGAACGGTTCGGGTCCAAAAAATGGGGCTTTTCTTGCGAGGCTATGAGCTAATTCGTTGCTTTCTATTCCCTCATGCCCTAGCACCCACATCAAGGTTTTTTGCCCGTTGCTTCAGGGATTGTCTGCATTCCTAGGCAGTTTTAGACTCGAAGGTATAGGACCTGAGAGCCTTTAGTGCTGCCTGGATATCTGAAAGTATATAGATCTTTGCCCTTCGAGTGCCTCTATTTAGGCATTCCTGGGCACAATGATCTATAGCATAGATTTCTGCCTGGAAGGTGGTTAGGGTGTTACCAAGGGCTTTAGATGAGCTAATCTTCACTTTGTCAAAGTCTAATTCAATCAGAACTACGAGACTGGGCCACGGCACAGTTCAATAACTTTTGAGCTGAAGCCCTTGGAATGTCAAGGTTCAATGTAAAAAGGCCTTCAATTAACCACCGTAAAGTGGTTGCTTGGGTTCGATAGAGAAAGAATCCGATAGATGATAGGCCTGACAATAGGATACTGTCCCCTGAACCAAGAACTCTAACGCGGTTCTTGCTCTGAACAAGCATCTACATACAATGAGATTGAAGCAGAATCCTATTTGTTGAACGTGTGCAGTGAAATATGAAACCATCACTCATATTCCACACAATTGCGTAGTTCTAGGAGCGTCAAGATATAGGTGTCTAGAAAGGCAATTAATTTACATTATCTGTCCTGAAGTAGATTGCTATGCTTTATGGGGAGCACTAGTTTTCTCTCGGAGATCCTACATCTTCCGAATGTACAATAGGCCGGCAGGTCTGAGCAAGGTTACTAAAATTAAATAGGTAGTTAGCAAGGGCCATTCGTCCAAACAGAGACCGAGTTGTTCTGTTCTATTCTGAATTTTGGTATTCTTAGTCTGATCATTACGAGTTTCCACTTTTCCACCTCAAAAAATTTCGGAAAATATCAAAAAGAGCAAAGAAAAAAGAAAAAACTCGTCTTTGCCACTACTTCTCAGCGATCTGTTATTTTTAAACTGATATTTCAAAACAGCAGAAGCAGTTTAAACCTGTTATTAAAAAATAACAGCTTGTACCCATCTCTAGAAAACAAAATAATTAGTTTTGTACCCTCCACGCCGAAAGAGTGACGTCAACCGAAAATGTTTATTGCAGATTCAGATGGTTCCTTAATGCTCACTGGGGTTTAGTGATGGGTCGAACCAGCTATTTTTGTGTAGCAGCTACTTCTGCTACTGCTATTTTCATTTAGCAGTTAAAAATAGCTGCTATTTTATTAGCAGCTATTTCTTAGCATTAGTTGCTGTTTTGGCTAAATGGCTCATATTAACAGATAGGTCGCAGATAGGTAACAAATGAAACTTTATTAAAAAAATGTAATCGCTGTATGAATAGTGTTAAATATGATTAGTTTTAAAAGACATATGATTAGTTTTAAAAAATATATAAATTATCTAGGGTTACAGATGTATAAGAAATAAAAGTTAATGCGTCATAAGATCACTGTATAAACCTACATAACGTAAAAATTATCTAACATAAATATTAAATATGTAATATAACTAGAAGAAGCATTATACTTTTCGCCGATTTACTTTTTATATATTTGTTACACATTCAATAGGACACTCTTTGCTGTTTTTTGTAAATGTTAGTTTTAGATATTTTTAATATCATACGAGCTTAGTCAGTATAAAATAAAGTAAAACAAACTACATCTAAAACCTACGTGGGTTTCTAAAAAAAAAAAAATTGCATCCAAAACTTATGTGGGGTTCGAACCGGAACCCGGGACCTTTGGATTCCGAGTCAAAAACGTAAAAACTGCACCACGACCTGCCACGTGAAAAAATGTAAAGTTTTACATTATAAGCGATGGTTTGAAGTAATATTTCACGGTTGCATAATATATTGTGAAATGTATATTAGTGAAATATATAAATGGGACGAATAGGCGAATAACGAATATTCGGCCAAAGCTGAACCGAATATTCGGCCATACCGAATATTTGAATATTGCATACGTCTAGACGCCCTTGAAACTGATCGGAAATAGCCGAGCCAGAGGAAAAATCCATGCCGAGATCCATGGCCACATTGAGCAAGTTTGTTTACTACGTATTAGAGATGGGAAAAGCGGTTCCACTCATGTAGTGTTACAAACGCGATCGCTCCAGAGAAATACCGCGACAAAATAATGTTACTTTGGAACGACGCAACAGAAATAAAATGATCCGGCCCGCTATGCCAAACGCACCTATTGAGTAGAAGAGATCGCGTTTGCCATGTAACGTGTGGTATAAGTATATACCTCGATCTACTGTATGATACTATAATATAAACAAATAGAGTTATTATTTATTATTTAAGAATCAAGAAAAACTTTTTTTTTTTAATTTCTTTTAAACTTTCAACTATTAAGTTAATCATTCTGCGTAAGTGTAAGTGCACGTTTTATCCCATCCATAAATAAAACCGATTATTCGGCCGAATACCGAATAGTGAGAAGTGGGCCGAATAGGCCGAATACTGAATAATTATTCGGATTCGGTCCAATCTCTAATAAATAGATATTAAAATCATTAAAAATATCATTTCACCAGATTTCTATTCAATTACAAAAACATAAAAATAATTAATAACTTTTTTATTTACTGATCGATTTTTTTCAAAAACAACGAAAACCTATATATTACAAAAACTTGCTAAACACATTGCACATACAGGGTGGACCATTAATAAGAGGCCATAGTTCAAAGGTAGATTATTTCATGCTCATATTAATTATGCTATACTCCTATGGGGTGGTTCATCTCGGGCAGCTGTAATCTTTCGTCTGCAGAAGAAAGCAGTCAGGTTAATTGTTAATGCAGGTTGGAGAGACCACTGTTTACCAATATTTAAAAGTCTTGGTATAATGCCAGTTCCTTCTCTTCACATTTATGTTACTTTACTTGAAATTCACAAGAACGTAAATTCTTTTTGTACTAACTCAGATTTTCATTCGTATGGCACTAGGTCTGCCAATCAACTTAGGCAGCCTCGTCTTAGATTAACAAAATCACAGAAAAACTCTCTAAACCTTCAATTATACAATCACATTCCTATTGACGTAAAATCTCTTAATTTTAATAGTTTTAAGAACTTAATTAAAAAACACATTTTAAAATACTGTTTCTATTCAATTGATGAATTTTTAAACACACAAATTTGTTTATATCTTTTAGCTTAACCTCTGCTTGTTTGGTATGCTCTGGCCATTTCGTGGGAGCGTGCCTCTTTCTTTTTTTTTAATATATATTATTTTGTTTGTGTGAAGTATCTGTACATGTAGTGATATGTAAATAATGTTTTTATATTTTTATATTATGTGTTTTGTATTTTTGACTTGCCAAAAACGATTTGTAACTTGGTCAAATAAAATATCTATCTATCTATCTATCATGCTTTAGTGAATTGTTGCTGTAGAAAAAGATACAGATTGTCAAAATTAGGTATATCTGTTTTTCTTTTTTTTTTTGCAATACCTTAACTACATGGCCGATTTTCTCCCAATTTGTTAAGGAAACTTTTTTTAAGCTAAGAAACAATAATTTATGTATCACATCACACTAGCCTGTGGAGTGGAGGGCACCTCTTGAGCTATACCTGATGATGAAGATTTTTATCTTTTTTTTACGAAACGTTGCGGCACTTTTGATTAGAAAATGTCATGCAGAAGTCATTTCTACGTAAAAAAAGGTACACTTGATAGAACTTGATAATTCCAACCGTTTGCGAGAAAACTGCCGCAAAAGATTTCAAGAATATGAAAACAAACTTAATTGGAAAAGGACAAAAATTGTATGTATTGAAAAAATTACACAACGTAAGTAAAAACTAAAGAGTGGCAACTACGCAAATTCACTGACTTTCTTATGAACTATTTGCTGCAACTTAAGATTAAATTTTGTGACCTCCACCTACTTCTATTCCAATTTTGACATCATGTATCTTTTTCTACAGCAACAATTTTCTAAAGCATGTTTGGTTATATCCTCAAAGAATCTGCTCTTCAACTATGGCCTATTATTAGTGGTCCACCCTGTATATCAATATTATCCGAAAAATATTATGACTCGGGTTTAAAGTGAGTTTCTGCAATAAAGCATTCATTTTGCAGTGAAACTGGTTATCAAAGGGAGTATTTGTATTCGACAGCACCCAGATGCTTCAGCCTAGTTTTATAAATGAATGAAATATCAATAACATCAGTTATAATTATCAATTAATACCAGAGTTGTGTGATTTACGTAAGAAAACGTATGATTTTGTGTGAATACGTAGAAGTTCACATTGAAGGTTACAACGCAGTTGATTTATGTCTTTTATTAGTCCACAATCCACAATTCACATCGTCACGTCGATATTGCAGAAGACGTCTACAATTAATTCATTTAGATAAAATCCACGCAAATTAAGTATTATTCTAAACTTATCTTCATTCTTGTCTACCTCAACACACAAACATATACGCATCAGATTATCTCGCGGAAATCTTGTAAAATGACGAAAGCCACCTATGTAAATATTTTTTTAAAATAAACCAGCGGCAGCTTTGCGTAATAAATACGAGAAAAATAGTGGCCCGATCAAAAAGAAGGCCAAAATTCTGCAAAACAAATAAGAATTAGAATAGTATTAAACTGGGACTAACTTTCCTCTACAGGGTGTTTTTGAAATACATTTTAATTTGTGAATCCTTATGTAATGTAAAGACAATGTCATATTTTAAATTTAAAAATTCAAAACCAAAAAATCATTTTAGAACCTCCAATTTCGACGCCCACAACGTAGTTGTTCACTTTTATTACAGCGTTGCCAAGGCTGCACAAAATGATCAAATTACAAAGAAAATTGAAAACTAACATACACACAGCTGATATTTTATTTAGTTAAAATAAAATACATCAAACAAACAAACAAACAAACAAAACAGGGTTTTGAATTTTTTTTTAATCGTTATTTTTTAATATCTCAGAAAGTATAAAGGGGTCTACACACGATCCAGCGGCAGGGACACGACATTGTCGGTACGCTTTGAAGATAATTGGAATTCCAGCGGACCAGTTCACTTTTACGAATGAGTTCAAAGCATGCCGACAAGGCTGGCTTCCTGCCGCTGGATCGTAGACCACTTGAGGGATCTTCACACGATCCAGCGGCAGGAAGCCAGCCTTGTCGGCATGCTTTGAACTCATTCGTAAAAGTGAACTGGTCCGCTGGAATTCCAATTATCTTCAAAGCGTACCGACAATGTCGGGTCCCTGCCGCTGGATCGTCTGTAGACCTCTATAGTTGACTACATACTTATTATGCGTGTAAAAAATGTCGGCGTCTTTGGCGGTGCGGTAAACCCAGGTAGCAGGGTGACGTCATTATGACGTCTTTTAAAGGTGATTTTTGTCCCAATAAATGACGTACCAGAGACGTGATATTTAAAATTTACTTCTGACGTCATCATGAAGACGTCAGATACACGTTTCTTTTAGGTCATTATTTTGACGTCATTAATAAATGACGTACCAGAGACGTGATATTTAAAACGTACTTCTGACGTCATCATGAAGACGTCAAATATACGTTTCTTTCAGGTCATTATTTTGACGTCATTAAAATGACGTCACTTTGTCGTCAAGATTGGTCATTTGCTTCAATATATATTCATATATTCACTATATATATGTATATATGTATATAGAGATCTTTGACCAATCATAATAGCAATATATTATTACAATAAAAACGTACATATAGAAACATCAGTATGTTTTGACATTGTTTTGGCGAATATATTTTGCAACCTGAAATTTTAATTTAAATATTCCTAACTAGGTATACAGCTTTTAAACATATTATTTAAATAAAGATGTTCAATAGTTCAGTGAGTTAAGTGTTAGGTTGCGAGTCAAGAGGTCGGCGGTTCGATCCCTGCACGTTCTGGTTTTTTTTCGTCAAAAACTTTATTAATAATTGTGGAAAAATATAATGAGAGGTTTTGCATCCCTTATCGCAAAATTCACTGATTACCAATACGTCATTGGGCTGTGACATTGTGCCGTCTTTTTCACGTCATTTTTACGCCATGCTGAAGGTGAAATTGACGTAATTAATGCCGAAAAAACGACGTCATAATGACGGCATCTTGCTGCCTGGGAAGATCAAAGACGCCACGCCGAAATTTTTGGAGTGCAGACTAGATCTGAAGACAACTATACTTTAGGTATTAGTTTCAATTTTTATTTGTGTTAATAGGATATAAAGCCACATATTTTAGTTAGAAAAGCTCCACCAGTGGCGTCCCTGCGAACGTGTGCTTTGGTATTTTTTACCAAAAAAGTGGCACGACATTTTTCCATGAGGATATTTTTTCTGATTAGCCTGATCAATTCTATATGAAAACGGTCTCTTGCGTTTTTTGTCAGACGCACAGTTCTTGATTAAAACAATGAAATTCAAAGTGCTTCATTTCGCAGTATTGACTAATAATTTTTGAACACATAAATCTAGTTATCCTGGAATAAATGACGTTTTTCAAAACAATATTTGTTGACATAACGTAAGTTGTTGGTGTTCAAAACCATCTCATCGTAATTATTTCTTAGATTTTTAGTGTTTCATTGAATTTATTTTATTTTTTCGCTGTTTTTATTCGAATATCTTAGTAAATGGATGAATTATACGAATGCGGAAATGGCGACAATGCATTATTATATGGTCTCGCAGATCGTAATGCAACAAAAGCCAGAAGTGTGTATTAGGAAAGATATCCTAATCGTGCCTTGCCAGATAGTCGATTCTTTTCGACTATTTATCACCGACTTCGTGAATTTCCAAAAAGGTAACTGTCAGAACACCCGAAATTGAGGAAGCAGTGCTGCAGGAAATCGACGAACATCCTGATACGAGTACGAATATTTGTCATCAAATTGTTTGGCGAATTTTGGTTGATTTTTGGTTGTTTCCGTACCATATTCTAAGAGTACAGGCATTACTTCCCAGGGATTTTCCACAGCATGTGAACTTCTATCGGTGGTACCTTCAGAATCCGCAGTTTGATTCACAAATTATTTTCACAGACGAAGCAAATTTCTCTAGGAATGCTATTTAAAATTTCAATAATAATCATGTGTGGGTGGACAAAAACCCCCATGCCATAACCGAAACCTTATTCCAAGAGCAATTTTCGGTTAATATATGGGTAGGAATTATTGGTAATAATCTTATAGACACCCCCGTTTTCTGCCAAGACGCCTTAATGGACAATCTTACCTGCATTTTCTCCAAGAAAAACTATGAACTACCTGTGTTGCTTGAAGATGGAGCTCTTGTTCATTTCAGAGAAATTGCTCGCGACCATTTACATGTGGTTTATCTTAATCGCAAGACCTTAGCAAGATCCCCCGATTTCAATAGTTAGGATTTCTTTTTGTGGTGTATAAAACTCCCATTAACACTTTAAAAGTTTTAAGAGAGAGAATAATTGCCTCGTGTGAAACAATATGGAATACGCCGGGAATATTTGAACGAGTGCGCAATCCGATGTGAAAACGGGCGGAAGCATGCCTATTAAGTTCAAGGTGACCATTTCCAACAATTTTTATAAAACAAAATTTATCATTATCAGTGTTATTAATAATTGGTTTCAATTTGAATTTAATTGTTTTAATCAAGAAGAGAACGAGAGAGAGAGAGAAGAGAGAGAGAGACCGTTTTTATGTAGAATTGATCAGGCTAATCAGAAAAAACATCCTCATGGAAAAATGTCAGTGGCGTACCACTTTTTTGGTAAAAAATATCAAAGGACATTTGCAGGGACGGCACTGGTGGAGCGATAAAATAACTTTTCTAACTAAAACATGTGGTTTGATATTCTATTAACACATACCAAAATTGAAAATAATATCTAAAGTACTTTTTGAGATATTAAAAAATAACGATTTAAAAAAAAAATAGCAACAAATTTAAGTCGTTGCGGACATATGTTCATACGAACTGTTCTTCATAAAATGACCTAACGAATCACACCCTGAAATATTAGCACGTCATTAAGGAGCACCCTGTATATTTCGTAACCTTGTGAGATTTCTAACAACATGAAACAGACTATAGCTGTCCCAATATTGGCAGGTCGCAGGATTAAAATATTTAGGTAGGTATGAATAATAATTATTATTAATGTATAAAAAGGTACAGATCCTAGAACACCTAGATAATCTAGGTAGGGTAATTATCAACAGAAAAATAAAACTTCACCACACAAAATTAAATATAATCGTAAATACTAGGTACTAAAGCATTCAAGTTTTAAATTAGGTAGGTACATTATTTAAGTAATACATTAATATATTATATATATGACGGCAGATATGGTTATCTCTATCGAAGATACCTACCAACATACTTGACAATTTACCAACGTATTTATTACCTAATCGGTAGGTAGGTACTTAGCTATAGCTATCGATATACTTCTTCAACAAAAGATTTCTTTTAACGTTTCAAAATTGCAGATATAGGTATGTTAGATTTTTAATCGGTAGTTTGTAGGTACCTAGTAGAACATTGAATTGTTATAAATATCCTGTTTGTTAATTTATATAAGTAAGCCTTAATCATAGCCTTTCTAAAAATAAAACGTTTAAAAATAAGTACTTAGGTGTGATAAAAATGCCAAATATTTCCATATTATTATTCAAAATAGTTAAAGAATATATAGATACAAATAAATACATATACCTACCTACCCGTGGAGAATCAACATATCTATGTCTACCTAATAAAACTTTGTTTCAAAAGTCTTAGCAAATAAAGTATGCAGATATATGTAGGCACCTGTACATGTGCAGGTAAACAGAACTGATAATTAGCTATTAAACGATTTCTTAGAATTTCCACAAATGGGACGAAAGATATCCAAGATTTAGTGCCTTCTAATTTGGGTAAACGAAAATAGCTAACCAACATTTATTTTTAGAATTCAATTTGAATGCATGGTCATGTGATGTATATATGCAGCTACCAAGCCTAGTTTTGCTCGTAATATGAAAGAACTTTTTCTTACAATGCCATCAAAAGGAGAGGGGTCCATAAGGCCGATTTTCGATCTAATTTATTTTTGAACAAAAAAAAACTAAAAAACATGTTTTTATTATTTACTATCAATATCGAATCGATTCCACCCCAAGCGAAACTTTCCTACACTCACCTCCCCTTTTTACACCCCCTAAACTATTAAATAACCAGCATTCAGTTGATTTTTTAAACTTTAAAAATGTTGAAAGTTTAATATGACTGTTGTTGAATGAGGATATTTTTGATTTTGAACGTGTTTTTCGTTATTTAAAAAGAGGTGGGAGGGGGTGACGGGGTAAAAAGGGAGGGTGGGGGAAAGTTTCGTTTGGGGTATCGATTCGATATTGATAGTAAATAATAAAAACATCTTTTTCAGTTTTTTTTTGTTTAAAAATGAATTACCTAGGCCGAAAACCGGCCTTCCTCCTTTATAATAATTTACCTTATCAAATGAAATCTCTCCCGAGATCTCCCCCTAATCCATGTCGAATCTGTGGCTTTAGAAAATTTAAATAATTCGGACAATTCATTATTATTATTATTATTATTTATAACTATTTCTACAATTTATATGACATTGTTATGAATTGCATTATTTTTACTGTAACTGTGTAGGTAACTGCTCATTCTTCTTGTAGGCATGTTATTGAATTTAATCCAATTTCATTTTTGCTAATTATAACATTTTTTATAAGTAATAAATCTATATTTTTATATAGAACACTACAAGAAAGGCATTTTTAACCAAACTGCCATTGCACTGGAAATTCACATTAAAAGCTCAATGACTACAAATCACCCTGGATTTATTTTTAAAACATTGTCATTTGGATTAAAAGCAATATTCATTAGATTAGTAAATATTTACATTTAGAAAGTTCCTAGGTGGGTATAGGCATATGTAAAGGAAGTAAAAAATTAACATAAGTATACCTTATGTATCAATAATTATCACCGTCATCAATATCTAGGTACCTATGACATATTTTCTCCAAAAGAAACTACGTTCAAAATTACAACTTAATATTTAAATTTTTAATAGTTATAAAAATGATTATGCCGATATTCCCTGTATCTTCACAGATAAAAACACTATACAGTTTCACTAATTTTTAAACAAAAATAAGTACCTAGGTACAACATTAATAATAACCTTTAAACTTTGTCATGCATAAAGTAATAAATAATTAATGGTCTACATGAAACTAGTCTCTTGTTAGGTCTTACATGCAAATAAAGCTATTTTATCTAATAAACAGCGTCTCTGAATTCGTAAATGTATTTAAAGTGGTCGTATTTAGCCCAAAAAATACAGGCTTTGGCTAATAAACTATGCCATATGTTTCCTACAAACTCGCGGGGTCTTTAATTTATTGTATACGTAGGTATCTGTTCAATTTCAGGCTTTTTGTCTGTAGACACAGAATTCACCTACCGTATTGATCAATACTGTCAGCGCTGCCTTTCGCAACTTTCGCACCCCGTGTAAAAAATCGGCCTCTCAACAACAAATTAAATGAGTCGATGACCTATCACCAGGACTTACATCGCCATAAACACTAGTTAGTACCTACGTCACAAATAATTTCGTCAACCTCCGCACAGTGCATGTTAAAGTAAACTTATTGATCACCCAGTTGAAGCAGCCTCTGAATACTTGCATTCACTTATGAAATATATCTACATTCTACACTGTGAAATACATGACAAAAGAACTGAGATATACAACACTACGGCTGCAACTAGCTGACTCGATCTGCCTTGCCATGCAATACACTCACTAACGAAATAGACTACGTACTACGTAGGTAGGTATACCACCCGTTTCGTCCGTGTTGCACTCCCTGCTCATAGTTGACTAGCTTAGCGCAAGGGCACGTAAACCAAGTCTAGAAACCGCCAAAACGGCCAGTTGTGCTGGCGTTCGACACTGTCCGTCACTATTCGGAGGCTATCGTTGACGGTTAGTGTGCGCATAGGCGCTATTTTCTACAGAGAAGATTGTCGAGATCCCTTTACTTTGCCTAAACTACGTGTTAGAGAACAAAAAATGTGCAGCAAATTTAGTTTTAAGCATCAATCGTTAGCCTTTTATGTGAAATTCGTAAAAGTCTCGATTTTAATTTAACGTATGTGATATTTAGTTAAACGGATAAGGTAAGAATAGAAGGCTTTGGATTTAATACGAATGTTAAGTGGAAGCAGGCGTTGGACATAGTAAACTCGCTCGTTTGCTTCAAGCAAAATGGCTTCTGTCGGTTCTAATAGCCAGTTGTCGATTTGTATCATTGTATCTACGACTTATTAGTTCTTTTATTATACGTTGTTAGATAATTTTACAATCTAACTAATTTGTTACGAATATTGGAATATTGGTGCTATTACGCTGTGTTGATGTTGAAAAGTGTACCTAGTGAGGAAATAAGTTCACACATATTTAACAAGAGATAAACATTTTCAAAGGTAGTACTAATTTTTAAGTTTATACCTAGTTAGTTTTAAATCGAAGAGTGTTTGATGTAGCAAAATTGATTGTATAATCAGGAGAAGCTAACACCTCTGCGCGTGCGTCAAGTCTCAATTATTGTTAATAATGTTGGACCTTGACGGCATGTAAAATAATGGGCCTCTTTTAAACGTGGCATGTTATAATTCAAGGTTGTTTCTTGTAATTCTTAGTCACTCAAGGGCGAGTATATCGTGAACTAGTACCTACTAAGTAAAACGAAGACATAAGGTATATTTTACGAATTCTTATTCTTAAATCAATTTTAACGGTTATGAAAAATAAGATTGCTTATACCATCTATGGAAAACTAGTTTGAGGTTATGTCTGTTATTTCGGACGATAACGCCATCTATTCTAGTTTGGCTGTTGGGTGTGGCAGGCAATACGCAGTTGATACATTTTTTAGTGAAATTAGAGAATATGTAGGATATTTTTAAAGTGTTAAGTATGTGCTAATATTTTTACATTGTGAACATTTTAAAAATTAATAAGTATACCTACATTTTTTTATTTTGTCTCTTAATTGTTATACCTACATAGTGAATTATAGTGTTTAGTGAATATGACGCAACCGAATATAGTGTGTTTCCTCATTCTGAAAATGAATTTGCAGAATATTATGATCAAAAGTATTAAGTACAGCCCCGTCTACAGTCTACAGAAAAGTTTCACGTGGTTGTTACCTTATAGATAGATAAATGACGTATGCAGTTATAATATATTAAGTAAAAGAGATGGATTTTGCCTTGTAGTGTGATGTGTCAAAAACTGCTGTGGTGTTGACTTTTAAAGCGGGAAAGTAGAGAAATTAGGATTTTTCAACATCTACGGTCTTTTGTAGACTGAAAATTCGACTTGTCTATATTATGCTGGTTTTAAGAGAATTTTTGGAAAATATCTCTCTATTAGCTCTCCTGTTTGATGAATTTCAATGACGTCAATAGTAGTCCTAACATTAATCTGTGAATATTTTCTCTGGATTATTTAAACCCTCCAAAATCAACACAAATCGTTGTAGCCCCAATTTCTTAATTTTTTTTTATTATGATTATATATGTTTTATCAACAGTTGCTTTCGTAGAGTAATTCAAAATGGCGGACGAAGAGTACAACAAGAAAATGGAGAGCCTCCAACAGTACATTCCATTTTTAGATAATATGATAACACAACTGAAGGATCCGAGCAAAAAGAATCGTGAGCAGCAACTTAACAAAATGCAATCACTCCACGCCATGATCACCGATAAAAGAAAAAAGTAAGTAACTTTATAATAATAATAATAATAAATTTATTCATTCCTTTGGCGAATAATACATTGGATGGAATAATTTTAAAAATATAATTAAAAAATGTAAAATATCGTATAAGTACTGACTTAAGTATCACACTTGTATGAGATGGGCTGTATATTATTCTTTATTTTATTCTTAGAAGAAATAGGTTATGTAAATAGTTGTGATGCACTGATGTGCCATCTCATCAATCGCTTGTGGCGTTGTTTTCTTAGTCTACGGTTGTGGATAATGTCTGTAGAAATTTGGCACCGTAGATAGTTTATCCTAACTTTGCAGTTTCAGTAATGATCTAGATTACTTTTGAAGAAGAAACTCAAAGAAAACTCTTGTTTATTAATTTGTGGTACTTTATGCAGTGAGATGGCTAAAATTAGAAATAACACGTACCTACACTGCTGTGCAATAAAATCCCGTACACTTGAAAAATCAAGTAATCCAGTTTTCACTAATATTAAGTGTTTGAATCAGTCTTTGGAATTTAGATTTTTTATTATCATAGAGGCTATAAAAACTGACATTGACTATAAAACGTCATAAGTAAGGTATCTGACTAATGTTAATCCAGAAGAAAAACATAATGCGGGCTTGCTTCTGTTCTTCTGTTAATATGGTCTTCTTGGCACTTACACAGTTCTTTAATTCCGATTGTCCTATCCTTCGGCTAGCTGTTGATCTCGATGCTGGAAAATTTGACATGGACACAGCGTCTACTGCTGTTTGAAACGGAGTTTCCCTCAAATAGCCAAGGAGCTACTTTTATTTAAGTGATGGTTAGCAGCTGCTCTGATAGACCATCCCTCTTTAATTTTAGAGAGAATTAGAATTTTTTCATGTTCAGTTAATTTCGGCATTTCGAAAATATGACACTGACACTGACAAAATAAATAAAGAATGATGGGTGTACGGGATTTTATTGCACAGAAGTGTACTTACTGCTGCAAATGTATAAGAGTTTTAATGCATTTTTTTTTATAACCATTATAACACCTACACGTATTTGACACTGACGTTTTGGAAAACCTTTGTCATTTTGGAACTATAAAACAATAAATATACTTATCGTTTCACCAAACTCAAACTGCTCTTCAGATATCAGCGCATCGAGTTTGCGTGCGATCTGTATTACCGATTGAGTTGAACTAGGGCCTACCTAGGCGCTCGTCACTTTCTTGCTGCCGATCTTAGCACTAATAGCTAACATCTAAATAAAATGCGGTACTCCTTATATGCCGATGGTGAATACAATAGATTTTCCAAATCTTTCAACCAATCTTGAGATATTGAAACTTGCAATTTAAATTTTGATTTAAAAAGTTTACTGTAAACAGAACGCGGAAGAAACGTAACCATTCGGAACAATCGTTAATTACTGCAAGTTTTACGACTCTATGTTAGTAAACTTTTCTTGTATTATGATCGCACAGGGAACATATTAAGATTATGGATAGACTATTGGAACTTTTAATGTTTATGAAAATAAAATTTACTGTTGCAGATTTATATATGCTTTTGTTACAATCTATTTATAAAAATGGCACTAACTAGTTATATATCAGTTGTCACTCTTTTTTTTCCTCTAATTTTTGTTTTTACGAACTTAGCGTTTTGGCCACTGTCACTATTTTGTTTTTCATTCTTTATTTTCACCCATTTTTAGTTCCTTGTAGTTAATGATAATTTAACTGACTATGCTTACATTTTTGTATATTCTCTTGGTCAAGATTTAGGAAATTGTCGATTCGGGTACGAAGCGCACAAATATACTGCCGGAAGAATTATCGAGACATAGTATACGACCACCACTACAGACAACTGAACATATGGTACTTTTAATCACTTTGCTGTCTGTTTGTAAATATACTAATGGTATAAACAACGATAAAGTTTTAGCATTTGCTTTTGAGATAATGGAGGTAATGTCATTTTAAACCATTTTCTTCTGTTCATCGTTTTTTTTTTGTTTTGCCAATAATCTCTTGGCAAAAAAACATTGAATGTCTCGACTTGCTTGGATACTCTTCATTTTTTCAAAATATGACGTCACGACAGCAGCGGGATTAGAATTTTTGAAAATTAATATGATTTTAATTTATTCTTAAACTGGCATTAGCTAATTCAAAATATAACATAGGATATTTTGTCGCCAATGCAACCTTTAAACAGTAAACATTATTAAGTCAAAGAATTGTTAGGGATCACTTTTATTATAAATGGTATACTTGTTTAAGAATAGTCAAAATTTGTGTTCGAAGTATGATATGATGAAGTTTGGATCTTATATGAGATAAATTTGATATTTTTAAACCATGCAGAGTTATAAGTATATCCTATTGGAAGATCTTTAAAATGTAACTTCGTAATTCTATTTACTTTCTATGGTTTGTTTATTTTACGTTTTGCGCAAACCTCAAGCTGGAATCATAATACCTGGTCAAATCTTTAATAAAATTGTCATCCTTAATCAGTTCATTTTCTGCTTGATTTTAAATATTTTTTTTTTTACATTAAATACAACTTTTGATTTGTTGAATAATTGATTTAGTCGAGCTCATTTAAAAAAAAATCTCTTGCTGAAATATAAATCTAAACATATTAAAGTTTTAGAGTAGAGTAAATCATTAATGAAGAAAACGAACAATAGAGGTCCAGGATGAATTCCTTGTGGTATTCCTGTCGACAACGTCTGTCTGTTCAAAATGACAGGGTTTGATATAATATTTTATGATAAGTATTTATTTTGAACGTGTGGTCAAGTGGAATTTCTGCAATACTGTTGAGCTCTTGAAGTGACTTCAGAGAAAAAAAACTATTGAGTTGATATCTGGTGAACGTGCTGGGTTCTTTGTAAGTTTTCTATATACCAGGGTGTTAAAAAAATAGAAACTTGGCTTGTGCTTTATGGAGTAGTGTCATCCCATTCTTTGAATTTTGACATTGTCAGTTATTTGTCAAAATTCATTGCAAGTGTGCAAATAGAGACAGATTTACATTAGAAAAAAATAGTTGTCCTATTTTTTTTTTGCTCACACAGTACCAATATTTACTAAACAAGTCTGGTGATTTTAAGAAATTTAAAGCGTTTTATTTCTTAGCCACATCTTGCTTTATGAATTGTTCACTTTATTTAGATAATATGTGAAATAGTAATTTTCTGTCTGCCAACTTTCTGTACACCCATGTAATATATTTGCTTTTATTCGAAAGTTAACAGCTAAAAACGCAATTTGAAGTGTCTTGAACATGAATATTTTTTGCAAGGAGCAATATAGCATCCAGGAATTCCTAGATTGGTCATAACGACCACAATTTTTTAAACTATTTTCACGAATTCATAGTGAATAGGTTTTTGGTCAGAAGCCACCTGAAATGGAAGATAAATTACGACTACATCACAGTATTAATTTTAATTAGTACTCAAGCATAGGCAACTAATAGATAAACTAAACAAGATGTTTAAATAGTATATTACGTAATGAGTGATGCAAGAAGCATATTACGCACAAATGGAAAAGTTACGCACGTTGCCGTGTAGCGGCGAGTGCGTATTTCCATGAGTGCGTAATTGCCTTACAACTCGAATTATGTCCTATACTTTACCTACGATCATATTTATTTAGTTATTTAGTAAAATCTGGATTTAGTTACTAGTCAACAATATTATTCAACAAATATTATGTCAGTTTTGACAGCGTTTGAAAATAAAGTAGGCGCATTTGTTTTTTTAAACCCCGCGTCAGCGATATAAGCCAACTATAATTGCGTGTCCCGTGCGTTTTGTTTACCGTGCGATTTGTTTACAGTGCGTTTTGTTTACAATATGTAAAATTCAACTTACATAGATGGCAGGTAGTGTGTTTTTTACTATTTACAGTAGTGATCTTAGGTAAACATATTTAAAACATTGCACCATGATTTAAATAAATGTTTGAAACATATTTAATACACAGTGCGATGTTTTAAACAAATGTATTATTTTGGAGATTGTGGAAAAGCAGAAAAAATGCCGATGATGGTCCGTTCCGATAAATAATTCCGATATAAACAGTTAACACACTCACAAAAAAATAGCCTCTGAAATCTTACTGTTGTGAGTCAAATGGTCAGTAGTCACTTGCACTAAACTGAACGTTTTATTTGTAGAGTGCTGTAAAATCCGTTTAAAAGCGTCCTCTGGCATCAAATAGTAGCAGCAGACACAGTAACTTGGCACCATTTAATTTTAGTTTAACAGAGTTTTAAACGTTTTAAACCTGTTTTAAACGTACCGTTTAAAACATTGAAAAAAACTGTTTAAAACAAAAAAAACTGTTTTTTTCCAACCATGGGCAATACGGAATTATTGCATTTCAAAATAATTTTATTGGGTTTAATTGACCAAATGATAAATATCAGTTGAGCAATTTTTTAATTAATTTTCTTTATTGTTATTTTTATTTATCTTTAAGAAATAAATGGCCCATTTTCCATAAATTTTGTTTTTATTTGCATTTTGCGACTTAGATTTCCGTTCCGAAACCCAATGCTAATAAAAAAAAAAACAAAACAAAACTAATCGCTCTCGTCCTTTCTGTGCCACTATTTGCGTAAAATTTAAAGAATATTTATTTGGTCCACATGTTCACTTTTATATTGATCATAGGCTGCTTATGAAAGAATATTAGCTGTTTGTGTTAATGCAGCCTTACCTTTAAAAAACTTATAGATATGGTTTATAATATTAAATTTAAGTTAAACTTGTCACCTGGAAGTCAAAAGTCACGTGATTATCGTTAAGTATGGAGTATGGGATCTGCATTACCGATCTAAACCCTTGACGGGCAAATTTAAACAGGAGCTCCACACAGCCTCCTACGCTCTGCGGTTCCCATGCAACAGTTCTACCAACAATAAAAATAAAATAAAAGTTATAACTTGGAAACGTCTTCAGATATCAGAAAAATAATTGGAAAACTTCCTACGCCTCCATTATTTGTAGGAAGATATCGATGGCAAGAAGTCCCAAGTTCATTAATGTCAAAAAACAAAAGAGTGAATTTTTCGTATTTAAAGTGGTAGTGATGTCACACTTACGTTTTAACCTCCACACCAATAAAACAATTACTTTAATTGGTCTAAAATTGAAAGCTTCCAACAGCGGTCCATTTTTTTTTACTAATAACTTGCTGGCGATTCAAGAATAAAAATCTGTAAACAGAGTTAATGAACTATTCAACTGAGAGACCTAAACTGTTCTTTAAGTCACGTCTTTCTTTTATAACTCTAAGACAGCTGGATGTATTGAAAAAATAATTGGAGAAACACCCACTCTGGTTGACAGGCAGCAATTGATAGAAATAGTTCTAAGCCCTCAAAAAAAAATAACTCCAAGGTTAACTCTTTTTGGAAAGTTGTTTTCTAATTTAGCTTTTTGCATTTGTAGATTAGAATATTCCTTATTTTGTACAGTTCAGTTTATAATAACAATAACTAGTTGCTAATTTAACGCGGAATTAATTATTACAAATAATTTTGGTTTGATTAACATTAACTTTAGCGTAGGTATTTTATCTAGCACCATTCTAACGTTATATTCTGGGTATTTGTTGAAAGATATCTTAAAATATGATATAATGCCTATAGTCTCTAAGTTTCCAGTGACTAAATTAAATTCGTATGAAGATGATGGCGATTAGTTGAATTATCAAGAGTGACAAGCGGCATATGCATTAGGTGGATTTGACTTATGCCGAATTACCCCCCGCCCCCCCCCCGCAAATTCAATAGGATTCGTTGCACGCTGATCACGTTCATTTATTACTATTCTCTTTTACGGATTTTCTCCATTTTCAACACTTTGAGAGAGGTCTTCGGAAATTTTGGAATACTCACTGTAACAATTCGATTGGTAATGCTGCAACTTCGTATACTGTTTTAACTAATTTATCGTGTGGGCATGGTTTACGGATACCTTACAAAAAAAACGCGCGGCGACAGGTCTGGCGAGCGTGGCGGCCAGTATACGTCTCCGAACCATGAAATTGCTTTATTAGGAAACATCCTCTGCACAGTCTCCATTGATACTCTAAATGTCCACGTTTTTCAAATTTACGTATTCTAAACTCTTGAGAAAGGAAGTCTTGCAGCATCGCTTTGTAACGTTCAGATGTTAACTGCTGCTTAACGTCTTCGAAGAAATATGGACCAACACTTGGTCATCAATCAAAACTTAGTAATCCCAATATATCAAGCTGGCACGTCACCACTAGTGATATTCTGAGGTTACAAAACACCAGCTCTAAACTATATCAACGCGCAAATTTCGTATGCATACAGGGTGGACCATTTTAATCTATAAATGCTCGAATTGTCTTCCATTGACATCTATGCATATTTATCGCATTTCTGATATTTATTGAGAAGGCCAGGGTAAAAAAAGAAAATCGAAATGATCGTAAATGTCAAAAACTAATTTGTGATAATTGTGAGTGAGCATTGTTAACCCTTTAACGGTTACTGGTTGATAATTCGACCGGTAAAAATTAAGTCAGATCCCAAACAGACACCGGTTTGATTTTCAACCAAATGATACTTGAGCAGTACCGTTAAGCATCGGTGGTGCATATTTCGACCAAATTTATGTGCATGTCATAAATGTGTGTTTTGTGGTTGAAATTTTAACCAGTGTTACTTATCGGGAACTGTGAGTATTTTTGACCGCTGCTCTTCGAGATTGAATACAAGTTGTGTTTGTGCAAGAAACTGAAAACCATTTAGCAGGTATATAGTACACAGATTCTATATTATACTGAGGTAGCGTAAGTTTTAATTTATGTTACCGCAAAGATGTTATTTTCATTTTGCCGAACATAACCTAGAAAAATTCTTTATAAATTATTCATTGTATTGAAATCAGTGGTTTGCAGCGTCATTTATTTCGAAATATTTCAAATAATCTACTAGGTAAATCATCGACAATGACACTTTATATTTTTCCGAAAGGAGAATGCAGCAATCTACAAACAAAATTTAAAAAAATATAACGTGTAAACAACTAGGACATAAAAAAACCAATATAATAATAATTCGCATGATTCTTTACAACTAAAACATTACTGATATAATTTCTGAGTATACAGTGTGTCCCAGGATAGGTGAAACGACTCTTGCAAAAAACTAGAAAAATTGTAGTTTTCGTTTTGTGGGTTTCAGCCCTGCTCAGTTGGAAACTAATTTCTGACATAATTTTATTTTCGAAAAATCAAGGATGTATTTCAAAAAGAACATTTTCGACATAAAGTAATATAATTTTTTTATTTACTATTTCTTCTGTAGAGAACACTAAGACTATCTAATGTTGGTGTTCGTATGCCTGTCCATACGACATCCCGACGTTATCTAAAGTGCAGTACCGAGAAACACCCAAAAAGATCAAATATAATGTGCTCCAAATGTGAAGAAGCACTATGCATACCATGTTTTGCTTTATTCCACAATAAGTAGACATATTTTCGTTATTATTTTTATATTTAAGAATATGGTTGAAATTTCAACCAGTGTCCAAAAACATATTTGTGTTTTCCTAAATGGACTCTGGTCGAAATTTTAACCATCACAAAAAAAATGTTCTTGAAAGAAAAAAAAATGTTTTCAGTTGTTTTTAGTTTTACCTCAATATTAAATAAGTTTGAGATACAATTTTTTAATTTTATTTATTGTCTCAATTTGCAACTTAAAGAGAAAATCCTAATATATCGTCTCGTGAAATACAGGAAAATTTATTAATCCCAAAACTAACTGCGTTGCGTTGCTTAAAAAAAAAGAAATTCAAACCCTACAAAATTAGGATTAGTCACCATCTATACCCAAACGACTTTCAAAGGCCTCTCGATTTTTGCCTGTGGTTTTTGCGTCGGTGCAATGAAGTGCCAGGATTTAAAGGAACAGGTATATGGACAGACGAGGCCCATATAAGCAGTGCCGGAATTTTTAAACGGCATAATAACCATCATTGGGCTGCTGAAAGTCCGCAGTAACCGCTTCAGTTAATCATCAAGGACAATTTGGATTTGGTGTATGGTGTGGTTTTATTGGATACCAAATAATAGGTCCTCATTTTTTCCAATATACCTGTAAGACAATTTCAAAGATTAATTTACCAACACGCAGTTGCCCCAGGTCATAAGTCAAATGAAACACGAAATTATTTAAATGCTCGGTTTGGGGAGGATTGGATAGATATCTATATAACACTGAGGACTAGTTTATCAATATCTAGTTAGCTAAGTTAACTAAATTGATAACTAACAATTAATTTAGCTAACTGGACAATCACCACGTTTACGCGAAGATGTTAGTAGTAGTTTTTAAGAGCGTTTATGCGCGTTAAGATTCATTTTGGATTTATCCACCAGATGTCAGTCCGTTACTAAAGTTGTTAGTTGAATTTCTGATTTGATTTTAAGTTGTTTACAATCAACCAATCAGATGTATTCTATGTACATTTTTTTGGACTTGACATGCGCCGTAGCGCACTCTAAAGCCGCCTAAAGCGTTTACGCGAAGTCCTCAACTCAGTTTTGCTTAGTTAGATGTGTTAACTTAACACATTTAGTAAGGCTTGACAACACTAAGCCAAGTAATATTAGGGCGCGTTTACGCGCAAGAATTTCAATGTTAAGACCATTCTTAACAGTTTTAAGGTTAGCTTAACCCTTCGCGTAAACGTGGTGATTAATAAACAACAAAGTAGTTTAGATATTGTTTAATTTTTAGGGAATAATGGTCCTATTTTGTGGCCAGCTAGATCTCCCGATATAACCCCTGCCGACTTTTAGCTTTGGGGTTATTTAAAAAATATTATATATAAAGAACGTTCTAATAACATAGAAGAATTGGAAAATAAAACATTAGATGCTATAAGGAGAAGGTGTCAAAAATGCATAGATGCGAATGAAAGACAATTCGAATATTTATTGTAGTTTAGTTTTTCCTATTTTTGGCAAAATTATTTTATATTATAAGAAGTGTTATTAATAGTTTTTAATGGCCTCCTCACAAATACATTAAATTTTTCAAAAATTAACCACTTTTTTTAGAGATAAATATGACATATCGTTGGATAGCTAATTTAAGTTGTGATCGAATAATGAAATAATTTACAGGGTGTTCTATTTAAAAAAACACAAGTTTTTCTTCTTATCAGCAACGGATTCTACTCAAAAAAGTGTTACTTGATTTTCGATTCGACACTTGGTAGTTGAGATATAGAGGTCATCCAAAAATGCCAATTTTCCAAAAACACTCTGTAGCTCGGTGGTCGCAAAAGCTAGACGATCGCAGTTTGCACCATTGTTTGTTTCTCGAAAATTGAGCTTAGGACACCTATTCTGCCCTCATAAGCAAAAGTGTGGTATCTAACAATTAGAGAATATTGAGAAAATTACGATTTACTTCCTCATAGTATTTGATAATTATGGTATGTTTTAGAAATTAACATTTGGGTTTACACAATACTTTTGGTCAAAAATAATGAAATCATAATAAAGTATTTAACAAAAATCTCAATTTAAAAAAAATATAAGAAAAAAAGTAGATGCTGCACTTTTGCTTTGGAATAGGTGAACGGTTGTTGGTATAATACAATTGCAAAACGCGGCATCTGCAAACGAAAAAATAAAGACAAACAGGGATATATAAAATATTTTGAAGATTAACAACTTGTGGTCACTAAATAACACTGAAATTAAACACTACTCAACCATTAAAATGATGAAATGGAAATGATTTGTAAAGTCACCTGTTGCTAACATAATATGCGGCAACGCCATTTAGCACTACTATCTAAACGAAATAAAAACGCGGCATCTACATTTACAGGGCAAAAATGCAGCATCTACAAACAGATGCCGCGTTTTTACTTTGAATTTTCAGATGCCTGTCTTACTCGGTTTCTACTTACAAAATAGTTCACATGCGGCTAATATACATACGAAATAACCACTTTTGAATGCAGATACTTCTTTTTAATGTGTATGTCATAGTAGAAAACAGGATTTTCAACTGACTGGTGCAAAAATCTCATTTTTGAGATTTTTGCAGATGCCGCGCTTTTGCTTATGACGGCAGTATATTGGTTTTTGTCTATCTGTCATAGTTTTAGAGAAAACTTCAAATCCCATCTGATTTGGCCACCCTGTACACATTGAGTAGCTAATGTATCACTTCATTATGGAAGTAAAACTTTTACTATTTATTATTCCGTTTACAGAACAGTATTATAGTAGTTGTAATAGAAGATTGTATCTATAAAAGTGGGATATTGAGCGTCTTGAAGCTCTCAGTGTTATGTACACTAGATATTTACATAACACAATTTGTGGTTTTTTGACTAAGCTTGACCGATTGTTACCACTTCTTTTTGTTCTATGATTAGCATTTCTCGCAACATTGAAATTTGACATTTTTAATGTCACTTTTTGTTTTACATCAGTAAGTAAATCCTTTCTTCCAACATCAAAATTTTACATTTTTGATGTTTTTTTTGGGATGTTACTTCTTTTTGTTTTACGTTTGTATGCATACTTTTAAATCTACTCATTGTTTCATGCTGATAAGAAATTACCTAGTTTTTAAATTCATCTTGACACTCTACTTCTGAACATAATATATTTAAAAAAAAATAATAACAAATACTACTAAAACTTACTAAAACAATTTTTACGCTCAGGTTAGAAGTTGAATACTCAAAAACTCAAAAATTTTGGCCAAGGTTTTTTATTCTTTTTGGAAGTTTTCAGGAAGCCGTACGAATTAGCACATTGTTTTATAAACGTTATAAGAAATCTTTTAAGTCGCTAATTTTGCTTTAAGAACTCTTCCATAAGTGCAAAATAGGCATCGCGTGCTAGTTAGGCATTAATCTACTTATGAATTTAAAATGAACACATTTAATGAACAGATTAATGTTTGATATTATTACCTATTACATTCATACCGTTTATAACCTATCTTTTTCTAGACAAAATATTGTTCTCATTTTATTGTTTTATATATAAGTATAGTATCTGTGGACCAAATTAGATGGGATTTGGGGTTTTCTCTAAAACTGTGACAGATAGACAAAAATCAATATAGGTATCCTGAGCTCGATTTTCGAGAAACAACCAATGGCGCAAACCGCGATTGTCTATCTTTTTCGACTACGAGCTACGAAGCGTTTTTGGAAAATTGACATTTTTGGATGACCTCCCTATCTCAATTACCAAGTGTCGAATCGAAAATTGAATAACACATTCTTAAGGCACTTACACCTATATTGGAATTTATTTGATCAAATATTATGGGATTGGAGACGTTTCTTATCGATATGCAATTAACCTTTTCCACCAAAAGTTCCCTAACACAGCGGTATCGCGCCAATCATTGCGCAAACTTCTAAAAAAAATCAATGAAACTGGATCTGTATTGGATGTCAAAAAATCCAAGAAAAAGTACAATGAAGACGATGCGGCAACACTTTTGGCAATAAATTCAGTAATAGAAAACCCGAAATTATCTTCACGGAAACGCTCACAAAGACTGAAAGTAAGTAAAAGTCATTTATAGAGAATTTATATGGAAAACAAAGTTGGACCGTTTAAGCCAAGGTTTAGACATACACTTGAAAATGAGGATGAAGAGAGCGATTGGATTTTTGTTTATGGGTCGGTGGGAATTACCTCGTAGATATAAGTTTTCACAGAATGTTTTTTTTTACTGACGAAGCAACATTTTGTACCAATGGCCACGTGTCATCACAAAACAGTCGTTATTGGGCTTTTGAAAATCCAAACATCATTCACAAACGAAGTCAACGTTATAAAAAAGTGAATGTATGGTGTGATATTTTTTATGATAGAATCGTTGGTCCATATTTCTTAGAAGAAAATTTAAATCAGCATGTTTATTTGGACCTTTTGGAAAACTTTGTATTGCCATTTATAAACACTCTGCAACCGGAAGTAAGGCGTAACATTTTTTGGCAGCAAGACGGTTGCCCAGCTCATTCCTCAGTTTTGGTACGGCAAGATATGCTCCAATTAATTTTTCTGCAAGATCACCAGACCTTACACCAATGGATTTTTTTCTGTGGGGTGTTTTAAAACAGACAGTTTATGCAGATGACCTGCCGCATGATTGAGAAACACTAAAAGCACGAATACAAGACAGGTGAATGAAGTGAACGTACCCTCAACCATTCGTAAGGTCTGTGGTGAATTTATTAAAAGGATGGAGAAATGTGTTGAGGTTGGAGGAGGCTATGTAGAATAAATTGTTTTTCCATAATCGTTGAAGTTAATGTTATTATGTTATGTTAATGTTTGAAAAAAAATGTGTTGACATCAATGTAAAAGTCAAAATTTAGACTTCATACTTTGTATTTAGGCTTTATTTTGGATTATAAACAACTTTGTTTCATAAACATTTTGTCCAAAATAATAAATAAAGGTACCTACTTCTCTTTTGAGGCATTTGCGAAGGCTTGATGTTTTCTTAATTTATTAACACCCGGTACATCTGATCTAAGATTTTTATATGGTAAATTCATTTTTTCGACAAGCAGAATTTTTTTATAAAGAATGACTTTTCGTCGTAAAATCAATAATAGAGATGTTTTTCCTCTTGTCAACTCCATCCGGGGACACACTGTATATACATATATAGCAATAGAAAAACCAACATTTTTCTTACAAAGAAGCGAAAAGAAAATGCTGAGATATTTTCCTAGGTTTACTATATGGATACGAAATTAGTCATTGCATGTATCAGTCATAACTAATGAATAAATCAATACTTAGTCAAAATTAAGACTAAACACCAATCAGAACATCTACGACTAATGACTAACCAAACATCAATCGGAATATCCATGACTAATATATGATTGATTAGTCATTAGTCATGATTGATTAGTCGGCAAATAATACCCATCTCTGATCGCCTTAAACCACATTAAATAAAAACTGTACTGAACAGTGCAACGGCTCATACAAATGCACGTAAGTGCTAAATAACAACAAAATGAATGTAGATAGTAGGCAGCAGTACTGCGCCATCTAGCGGCAGCCCCCCGAATTTCTGCTGCTGGGTAATAAGAAGAACATTACTGAGTGAGTCATAACGTGCGTCAGCAACAAAAAAACTCGAAATATTTTGATGTAGTGCCTTAAAGTGCGAATATTAAAGATTCACGAATTTCAAGGTCAATTAAATCGTTTTATAACATGAATTCTATTGTTTATAGACAATAGAGCTGTTATAAAATCGAAGGCGGACGAAAACTGTATTTTTCATTCATATTTCAGGGTTCTAACCCTGATTTTAGGAACTTTTTTCTCATTTTAATGAGAATTAAATTATGTTTAAAACTGTAAAAAATCATTTTAGTATACAATATCACAAAATTTAATCGTGAAGGACTACCCCATTTTTAAACTGTATTTCTTAACGCCGCCGCCCTGGATTTGGATCAAAACTAATTCTCAGTTGCCCTGCTACCCGCGATCTCGCAACGCTCGTTTTCCCCAAATATTGATTACTGTCACGTGATACCAGCCTATTACCGCCTTACCATGGCAGAACGCCAAAATGGGTAAATATGGGTTATACCAATGAAAAAAAATGTTTTTAATTGTTTTTACAATTTTACTGAAGCAAACCCCAAATAAAAATTATTTAATACAAGTTTGTTTTTATTCCAGGCTGAAACTGGAAACGTTAGTGAGGTGTGAGGATGTTATTTCCAAACTGTACGAAAAAGTGGTAAGTGTTGATGTTCTTTTGTACCCTCAGTGTTATATTTGTTTGCTTTCATGTGTTTCTTTACTTCAACGAAAATAAATGGCACAAAATTTGTACGTGAAAATTCTCTATAGAATGAGACCAAAGAAAATATTTGTTTACTATTTGGTTCTTTCTTTGCGAAGGCTCGATTTTTCTTTAATTGTTGACCTAGACTTAAATATAATTTTACACAGGGTGCTAACGAAAGCTGGCAAAAAATTGTAAAGATAATCTTGATGGAAAAAAATTCGTGTTGGGATATTTACAAAAAAATGTATTTTTTAACATTTCAGGAAACCTCATGAATAGATATCTATATACAGGGTGATCTACCATAATATGCGGAAAATTTATCAGTAGGTTGTCCCCACAGAAAGGAGCTAAAAAAATGAAAAATTGAAAGAATATTACCAAAAAAATTATCTTATTTTTTAGTAGAAATGACTAACCAATCTGACGTAACGCGGTACAACCATATCACTTTATCAGACTTGGGATTGACACTATTGACAGCAAAGCTGGAGAGGGTACTTTTTGGTTTTAATCAAATCTCACTACAAAAATAGCGAAATAAATCGAAAAGACATTGACCTTATACTAGTGAACTCAACAACAACAAGTAGATGCACTCATGAGCAAAAGTATTGCATATTTTTAATATTTGGTGCTACGTGAAAGGTTCTGCGTATTTACAAATATTTTTAACCACAACGTAAAAACACATTGCTTTTTTAAAATATTTTCTTAACTGCTTCTCAAGTCACCGAAGTAACTCCTTGAAAATACAGAATGAATTTGTGTTAGGTAAAGAGAAACGAGGCCCTACAGCTTATAGTGGAGTCCGAACCACTTCTTGGGGATAATTTTATAATTAAAATTATTTCGCGATGAGCAGGGATTGAACCTGCTTCGCTAGGTACGCCAGTATGCAAGCTAGACGCGCTAAACCACTGAGCTACCGTCCCCGTGCTTTGAATAATAAAAATTGTTATGAACTAATTTAAGATAAATAACCGGCTCCCCACTTAAAAAGAAAAATTCTTGGTGTTTCAATTTTTTTTTACTTCGCCGTTTCAGAGATAATGTTACATTATTTCACACAGTCATACATGGAGTGTCGACATAAACGTTTATTAGGTACTGATCTGCCAAATGGAATGTAGGTCTAATTACAGCCAGCCAGAGGCTGCAGAAGTCTTTGTTTTCTATAAAGTGGGTGTGAAACAAATAGAAATATTGGTACGCTTTCATATGCTCTAATCGACTTTTCCGTATTCTCAAATGACGCAGGAAAACAGTTTTCTAAATAAAAAATTAATAAAGAAGAAAAGAATATCTATTAAATTATTTAAAAAATTCAAAATATGCAATACTTTTGCTCATGAGTGTATAAGAGATATTTACTTAAACCCGTCAATAACACAATACACTAACTTCGACGGTGTTTTGTACCTGCCGGTGTATTGTTCTACCGAACGCAAAAAACGCGGCCAGGCTTCACTTTTTATGTCAATTAACGAAATGTAAACATCTCCGATATGTTCCTTCACAAATAAGTTCATCACCCCATTACTGCCCACAGACACGTATCTTCCTAAGTTTTAACCCTTTTTAATATACTAAATTACCTCGGATCACTCAAATCACAAATTTTGCGGGGACTTTCCCACATTGAAGACTACACTCAAAGAAATAGTATGGGTAAATTCAACAAAAAAAAAATGGTTAACTAACAATATCGTTAATTTTGTTAAACCAAACTATATTGATGGTATTTTTAAACAAGAGGTGATTGTTATTTTAATTAATAAAAAGTTGTCGTACAACAAAACAAACATTAACTTAAAAAATAGATGAATAAGACTATTATTTTGTTCGTCTGACTATTATTTTGTTGAATTCTGTCAAATTAAACTAGATAATAGTATATTTTATTTTTAACTATTATCGAATTGTAATTCTAACCCAGTATTAGTTCGCTGTATTATTGTACTTGATAGACAAACCAATATTATTGTCGTCTTCTAGAAGTTCTAAAAGAATTACCATAAAATTTGCTTGCTTACCACGTAGTCTATTACAGAAATTATTCCCAGATGACGCCACATACAAATCACTGACAATAATCAATCATGCATTATCTTATACACTTATGAATTTATAGAAATTTAATAACATGATTGCAATGTTCAAATTCTCTCAGGGATCATCGATGTATATGGATGGATCTTATAAACGATCTCTAATCTTTGGTTTGGGTGGTCTGATGTCTCAATACTGAGATTTTGGCTAACCAAAAAAACTTCATACAATAAAGTGTAGATCAACCTAAAAATTAGTTGGTGAACAAAAAACAAAGTCGTTGTACTATTTAATTGTAGACTAGTGATGGGTAAAAGCAGTTATTTTTTAATAACAGTTTAAACTGCTACTGCTGTTTTGAAATAACAGTTTAAAAATAACAGATCGCTGAGAAGTACTGGCGTGAGCAGACCACAGCACGCAGTTTGCAAATGTTTTTCAGAGACGTTAATTTACACATCATGCTACTGCCGCAGCTGCTTATCTGTTATTTTCTCACCTGTTATTTTCGAGCAGAAATAACAGTCTGTTAATGTTATTTACAAATAACAGTTATAAAATAACAGGTTGTTAAATAGCAACTCATCTCTATTGTAGACCAAATTGAAAATGGTTGGTGAACATAAAAAAATGTCATTGTACTACTTAATTTGTTACAAGAAGCTATGATTATTAAACTACTATTTGTTTACGAAAACAAATAAAGTTGTATGACTATTCTTTTCTGATTGATTTAACTATGAAACTAGATAGACGCGATTTCATATGCTCTTTTTGGTTGAATTTACCTATCATTTTCTTTGAGTGTAATACATCATTTTTTCCCGCATATCAAGATAATCATGCTGTATAATCAGTACTTGTTAGACGTTAAATAGATCTTAATACGGAAGGACATTGGCCTAGATGTTCGCCTAGACCTTTTTGCTTTACACATATTCTACCAGTATATTTAAAACTGCGCAAATAGTTATTCTGGAATTTCTGTAACACAAAATATAAAAATTATTTTGTGTGCCTGTGTTATACTTTGTCTGGAAAAGAGAAAAAATAAAAGTTGTAGATGTAAATCCTATAAAAACGTAGTCAAGAGTCAGGCCCCCAGTATTGGGTACAGAGTTAAGGGCTCGGGCTTGTGAGAGACCCGTCTGACCTAAAGTAACAAGTGACTATTTGTCCTGGATTATGAACCGAGGTAAAAAAAAATTCTCCAGATTTCTTCCGCCCCTCCCTTCAACAAAACTTTTTGGATTTCTCCCCCCCCTCGCTCATCAATTATGAGACTCGGGTAAATATTTTTTTCAGATTTCTCCCCCTGCTCAACAATTTTCATTTTTTCGTAAAAAGCAAGAGACGCTTCATAGATTTTTAGGGGCTCGTCAAGCTCAGCGATTATAGGGCCCGCAATTTGAAGCGGGGGGGCTTGGTCAGGGTACTTGTAACTAATATAAACTTCTCGTTTATATTTCATATGCATTATCTGTGCTTTTGGAGAACAGAACAGAACTACTAAAACAGCTCTTGGGTAAATTACTACCTGCTTGGTTTATAAAATTCGGTACGAGGTGAGCTCTTCTTGCCCCAGCCTCTTTGATCTCTTTCATTTATCTGCGTAACCAGCGTTTATAACACGATGTCTAAAACCATATCATAGCCGTGTTACGGGGTTTATACAGTGTGAGCAATGGATCTTTGAACTGACATCACTGCAGGTAGCAATCAGACTATCGTTTGTATCATAGGCATAATTCGGGGTGGGCAAGGGTAGGCAACTGCCCAATATTTTGAAAGAGCATTAAATTGTTTAAGACAAATCTGGCGAATTCCGAAATTCTTCCGGAAAAAATAATAATTATGACAATTAGGCAAGGGCGAATTTCCTGTCTATGGTTTAACTTTTTGCAGCACTCGCTTTCCCTCGGTCATTTGGGTTTATAGGGTTATCGTTTAAGAATTACAGGGTTCACTTTGCTTCCATCTATTAAGTTATCTGTGAAAAATCCCTGACTACCCAATAAAAATGCTGAAATTACGCCAATGGTTTGTATATTGGTGTCTCACTCTTTACATCGAACTTTCTGGAATGGATATAAGGTTCCACAGTCTACGACCTACGCACATTCGTCCTGCGCGTTAGATTTGAGAGTGATGGTAATGCGTACGTCTAGACTACATAGAGCGCATAGGTCTCGTGATTCCATTGTTAGTGGCTCATGTACTGTTTGTTCTTCGTAACGCAATGAATTCATTATACCCGAATTCGCAAGCTATAAATTGTTTTTTTTTTGTTCGAATTGAGCCTACTGCTAATGACAATTCCGTTTTTTATGTCTAGTCTAGTCCAATTTATTATTATTAATTATTGTTAATATTATTATACAATTATTTTAATAATAAATTTGCTCTGCCTATGGTACGAAGTCATTACCATCCTTCGGCAAATTAGTTCAAGCAAAATGGGATAATGACGTCAGTTCAAAGATCCAGTCGAAAAAATTAATGAGAACTTAACAAAATTTTCATAATTTAAAAAAGAACACTGAAATAGGACAATACCTTACAGAGATACGGTCGTTTTTTAAACGTCTACATTCGCCATCTTGGATTGGCCGCCATTTTTGTTAGCTACCACTTTCAGATGGCAATCACAGTTTTTTGCTATCTCTGTACACCCATATAGCTGTGGCTTAAAGGAAAATTAGTATCCCCAAATTATACCGAATACTTTAATTTGGCTAGTTGGCCCATATACTAGTAGTAGTTATACTCTCTTTGGTAAAGACGGAGAGTAATAAATTACTCAGGCGAAGACCCACCATAGGCGTACTACTTTTTTCTCTCAACGTTCATAGAAATTATACGATTTTTCCGTTACACGACGGTTATGATGTTTGAATTACTTTTTAGGCAAGTACATGAGAGAGATCATTGATACAGTTGAGAGCGGCAGAGACAAGGGCAGCTCGCCTCGTATCTAGTTTTCAAAACAAGCAGCTAGAATTTACTCAGAAACTGTCAGTATGGATATTTCCGATGATTTTTATTCTAAAATACTCATAAAATAAGTATAAAGTATAAAATTTCTTAAAGCACCTTGACCACGTTTTTAAAAGTTTTGCGTCAATAATGAGCTTTTATTCTTTGTCTTTACCAAGTATAATGAAATTATTGAGAGTAAGACTAACGACGAAATTGGTTAAATTAAACAACAGACGATTATTTCTCATAAAATAATAATTTCCATAAATGCGAAGAGAAGCAGTAGTACACCCATGCCTACGTGATTTATATTTCTCTCTCTCCCCCCCCCCCCCCCTCTCTCCCTCTCTCTTTTCCAGGCAGAGTATAGCAAGAAAAAGATGATCAGGTCGTTACATTTTTTCATTGTTGCTTTTCTTTAAGATAATTAAGTAAAAAGTGAATATTATTAATAATTCTCTAGTTATCCTTTTCAGTGTAGAAGTTTCACGCTTCATATACAGTATGTCCACGGATCGAGTTGCAAAGAGGAAAACCTTTTTTATTTTTCATTTTACAAGAAAAATGTATTCTTGTTAAAAGTTTTTGCATGTCCCAAAACGGCCAATTCAGTTAACCTTTTCATTTTTTTTTTTTTTTTTAGTTTCAGAGAAAAATCGAATATAGGTAGATTTAGTTGAAAATTCCCAAAAAATAAGTTCTCGTTGTCATAGCAATTGCCGTTATTTATTTATTTTCATCGACTGTCAGTTAGGAAAATCTGCCCTAAACGTTGAAAGTGTTGTCAAAAGACCAACCTAATTCAATGCTTTGGTAAAGGTAATAGAGCGATCCGTCGAGTTGTCGAAGAATTTAATCAAAATTTCCGGATATTTACATATTTACATAACTTCTATACGGAAAAGTATAACTAAAGAATTGTAATTAATATTAATAAATAAAAGAGGTTAAAATAATTACCAAAAAAATAGAAAATAAAAGAATCTAATTGGTTTATAAGAACTCATGTTTATTAATTGAATTTTATTGCCTAAATATTGATGCTATAATTTTTAGCGACTTTTTCTTTTTAAAATCTTTTGTTTTCGAAACTTATTCGATCTGGACTATAGGTTGAAGTCATATATTGATCTTTCAGCCCTTCCACGACGAAAACATACGGGTCGAGTTGTGGCAAAGATAAGTTTTGACCAACGTCATTTAAACTGCAAAATAGCGCAATTTCAACCAAATCCGATCTCTATTTCCCATAAGAAAAGTGTGGAAACCTCTGTTCTTATATAATTCCATTATTTAAAAAAATATATAAATTAATTTCTAGCATTCTAGTCTAAAAATTGAAGGACAAATTCATGTTTTTCACAACAATAAAATACATCGAGTAAAAATTATTTACCTATTCTAAGAAATAACCTTTCATATTTTACTTATTGTTGTGAAGCATTATGTGTTTATGCATGTTTATTTATTCATTAGACATACTAACATACAATTTTAATGTATATTATCGATGAGTTAAAACAATGTCAACTTTAGCTGGGAAAGTAACAAATAAAAAAAAACTTTATATAAAATTTCACTCAGCATTTTACTAAATTTATCAATTTAATTATTATTTCACTTGGCGTTGAGAATTTAAAGCGATTACCGGCACAGATAGCATGATGCTGTCAGGCGTGCCATGCAGAAAATAGAGGCTAATTGGAATAATTAATGGATTGCAAAATATCTTCCAAGATATCGTGAATAGGGAGAAGAATCTATATAACTATAGGCGTTCTAATTTAAAAACTTCTTGATCACAAAAACTAGAGTAAAAAAAATAACGTAGTCTTTAATAGTGATTAGTAAATGGCAAAAAAAATGTAATAGAAACAATATCTGCGAGCTTGCTTTCTTTGTAACTAACAAGCTATTTGACGTTTCCCAAAACTAGATAGATATGTTCTAGCCATTATTATTTTTTACCATTTCAGCACAACAGACCAATAACCCAAGCTAGGAGAAGCCCTAGTTTCACTCCGGCTAGCCCTAGCCCTACTACAGAGTTCACTAATCCACAACCCTTAACTATACCCACAGAAAGGTAAGAACTGCGGTGTAATTATAGTTTGTTCATTTTTGTAATCGATGCGTTTTCTAGGCTCGATGACAGGCGAATTTCAAGAATCGATGTATATAGCAGCGCCGCAGAGAGCCTCATCAATCCGAGGCCTCCCGATGAGCTCACCCTGGGTGCTCGAGTGCCTGATATGTCCAAACCCCCTATAAGTCTTGAAGATTTAAAAACACTAGAAGAAGACGTTCAGGAGAAAATTAACCCAACTACATTGAAGGCGGCCTCTTTGATCGAGCTAAACAGTCTTAGAGACATGCTCGCAGAACAAATTCTCCGGGAAGATGGAAAATTTAAGCCGTCTGTCACGCCTAAAAAAGAAGAGACCATAAATACCACGGTGAGGAATAATCTAAATTTAACGAAGAAAGTCATCCAACCGCCGGAAAAACCCAAAGTTAAAGAAAAGACAATCGTACCCTTCAAAATAGGCCCTCCTATCAAGTCAAAAGGTCCAAAATCGCCAATGGAAAATGGATCTTTGAATCAGACTACAATATTCTCCAGGAAAGAGCAAAAACAAAGCCCGATCCAGACAATATCCTCCAGGAAAGAATCAACACCCAGCCCTATTCAGACAATATCCCCCAGGAAAGAGCCAACACCCAGCCCCATTCAGGCAATATCCCCCAGGAAAGAGCCAACACCCAGCCCCATTCAGGCAATATCCCCCAGGAAAGAGCCAACACCCAGCCCCATTCAGACAACATCCCCCAAGAAAGAGCCAAAACACAGCCCCATTCATATGACCGTCAAAGTCGCGTCACCAAAGATTTTAAAAGAGCCTGCCAGTATTTTCGGCAGCATTCTGTCTAATATCGATGAGAAGTTGTTGGAAGGTAAAAAGAAAAAGGAAGAACGCAGAAATTCCCTTACAGGTAAAGACGAGAAGAAAGTGACCGAAGGCATTAAAGAAATAAAACCGTTGAAAGCCCCTGACGGTGCAAAAGAAAGTAAATCGACAAAATCCTGCGATACAACTAAAATAACTGACGGAACGAAAGAAACCAAAACGTCAAAGTCCAGTGACAGTAAACATTCTGAGCCTAAGAAAAGAGATGAAAGAAAAAGCTCCACTTCAAGTAAACATGAAAAGAAAACGGATGAGAAATCATTAGAGGCCAAGAAGAAAGGAGAGAAAAGTAGTTCCTCCTCGCCCGATAAGAGTAAAAGTTCAAGTAAAGACCAAAAACAAAAAGACATATTTTCTCTATTTCCCCTACCCGACAAAGTGGCACCCGAGTCTCCTAAAGCAACTTTGAAACAGATAGCGAACGAAAAGTCTGATGACAAAGACAAAAACAGTGCCAAAGAAGAAAAAAGAACTGAAAAGGAGGAAACAAACGGCACAAAATTATTTAAAACAGAAAATGACCAAAGTGACAATTCCAAAAATAAAATAGTCGGCACCATACAAGTTAAAAAAGACTTTGAGCTCAAAGAAACCAAAGAGGATCTCAGAGACAGTAAAGGCTCTACAAATACAACTACGTCTACTTTTAGACGTTTGGCTGACAAGTACAATCCAAAACCCAGGAAGTCGAGCATCGATTTAGACGTTGACAAGGCAGTTGCTGCGAGCATAGAGGAAAAAATGAAATTCGCTCCGCCGAAGATACCTCTTTTAAATCAAATTCCAGCACCTGTTCCGCCACCACCAAGCCTCGTTCTGTGTTCTCAGGCAGAACCCGAAAAACCCGAACCACCAAGGGTACCTCTACCGGCTGTATTACAAAATATTTTGCTCCCCAGCACGACCCAACTAATCAACACGGTAGTCAGCCACCTCAGGCAGAGCAATGCGGAAGCCGAAGCGAAAAAACTGCCGCCGTTGCCTAATACGCAGAACCACCTAGTGACCGAGCCGAAGAAAATACCATTGTTGCCAAATCCCCCTCATTTAATGTCGCCGGCAAATCCTCCTCTATTAACGTCGCCCCCTATGGAAAAATTCGCTACAGACTACGCAAGGGATGACAACTTCGTTTCTGATTATACTCGAGAAGATTTTACCAAAGACGATTTCACTCCGAACAATATCAAAATCTCAGATTTTGCCAACATACAAGTACCGCCACAGGGAAGGCAAGACAGGCTCAACTTCGAACCTCCCATGCACGAAAGAATAAACAATCAGTTCCCTCCAGCAACTCCAAGGTACATACCACCTTTAATGGGAGATAGGTTTAATGATAATTTCCCGCAAAATAGACCGTTTACCCCCCACCAGCCTCCACTCCAGCCTCCCCTCCCACCTATGCCAGACAGATTCCCCCAGCCATATAATAACTTTACCCAGAACAATCAAATGGATATGCAACCTCTCGACTATTACCCTCCGAACGCGCCAGTGCCAACAAATCAGTACAATTGCGGCCCACCTTTGCTGTCGCCTGAAGTTCCACACTTCCTTCACGAACCAAAACCGAACCATTTTGGCATGATGCCCATGCCCAATCACGAAATGTTCGGCCTCAATGAAAATATGGGCTGGAGAGCAGAAGACGCCCGCCCTCATTGGGAACGCAGGGAGCAAGATATGAGGATAAACAGGGATCCAAGAACTTACAGGGAGTATCGGGAAATGCGAGAGTCTCGAGACCCCAGAGTGGCAAGAGAGAACAGGGATCCGAGAGAGAACAGGGATCCGAGAGAGAACAGGGATCCGAGAGAGAACAGGGATCCGAGAGAGAACAGGGATCCGAGAGAGAATAGGGATCCGAGAGAAAACAGGGACCCTAGGGAAAATAGAGACCCGCGGGAGAATAGAGAGATCAGAGATCCTCGAGTCAATAGAGATCCCCGCGAAAATAGAGACCCGAGGGAAAATCGTGATAGTAGAGATACCAGGGATAGGGATTATAGAGAGCCCAGAGCCAAGAGCGAGAGAGAGCCGAGAGAAAGAGACGTTGAGCGAGACAGATCCAATTATCGAGGTAGCCGGTCGCAAAGCAGGGGCTATAGTAGACAGAGTCGGTACGATAGTAAATTTGATAAATTATATTCAAGAACAAATCGCGAACGGTCGAGGTCTCGTTCGAGGTCCCGTTCCAGATCGCACGTCAAGGAAACATTTACTTCTCCTTTGGATAGTTTGTATTCTGGTAAAGATGAACATAAGACTGGCAAAGGTTATGGCGTCCAGAATTTCCGGATACCTAAAATAAAGAAAGAAGACGAAGAGAAGGAAAAGGAGCAAGAATCTGAAAAGGTAAAAGATAGTAACGAGGCATCAAACGAAACTCATTCTGTGGACGAAGACAGTAATGATAGTACAAATAATGATGCCGCAGAAAGCGATGATGACTCTGAATCAAAAGAGGTAAAGAAAGAAGAAGATAAAAGCAAGGCAGTTGAAGAAGTTAAAGATGTTAAAGAGCCAACGAAGGAAGTAGAAACTGAGAAGACAACTCACGAGTCGGTGAAATTGGAAAAAGAAACCGTACAAACCAAAGAGGTCGAAAAACCAAAAACTGAGCAAGTTGAACCGGACACCAAACCTGCCGATCAGACCATTCTAGCCCAATTTTTCGCCAATTTACTTGGTAGCCAGAATAAAAGGGATAAGAAAACTGCTTTATATTCGTTGATCAGCACTTTTTCAGACAGTTTTAGTCAAAAGGAATTGTCAAAGATAACAAAAATCATTAAAACCAATGACGAAGATGAGGAGGAGGATAGTTCTGAAGAGGAAGAAGAACCTAAGAAAACAGAACAGAAACCGGAAGAAGAGCAAGTCAAAGAGCCAACTAAGGTCGCTACCCCAGAGGAAACCTTGCCTGAGGATAATGAAGTTAAAATTACAAAAACGAAGGCGAGAAGGCGAATTCGAAGAATTTCTTCTGATACTCCTACAAGAGAGGAAAAAACTGTAGATGAAGTTAGCAAAAGTCCAGAGCCGCAGGAGCCTCTCAATAACGAAGAAGGCAGCGTCGTTGTCACTGTTGGTGAAAGGATAAAGTCTCGAAAAAGGTCCTCCGTAACACCTCCGAAACCTAGGAAGAAATTCAGAACCGAATTGGATATGTTGCACGAAGATATACAGGATATGTTCATTCGTGATGGTGTGTTGACGGCCAGTGGCAAACGTATGTGCAGAATGTTAAAAAAGGATCCTAATGCCTTGACGGCGACAAAAGCGCCATTGCCAGACGAACCTCCAAAGGTGCGCAAAAAGCCCGGTCCTAAACCTAAACCAAAACCACCAAATGCAGCGGAAGTTAAAGCTATGAAAAGCGTTCGCGTTGTAATTCCTAAAATTCCTGATAGTACTATGGAACAGAAGGAGGAGATGAGTAAAAGACATCTTAGGAGATCCACTAGAAGTACTACATACGCAGAAAGCGATGACGAGAGTCCGATGCGTGCGGAGAAGCCTGCAGGAGATGAGGATTCTATAATTGAGGAAGGATCTGTCAAGGAAGATGAATCTGAAGTAGAAACTAGTGATACAGAAAAAGATAAATCTTCTCAAGGGGGTGATGTCAGTCACAAGACTAGGATAAAAAGAAAAAGGGGCAAAGGCTGGGCATCTGGTGTTATTCCATCTAAGAAGAAAAAGAAGAAACAACCATCGTTTGATGAGTCCACAGAAAATGCGAATAAAAACGACGAGAAACTCGACGAGTCTATCTCGGTTGAATCCGACTTGGATAAGTCGTTTGTGGAGCCAGATAAAAACTGTTACATCGATTTTGTTTCAAATAAAGCTCACACGTGTAAACTCTGCACTTACCATGGTAGATTTATCACGACCCATTACAAGACCGCTCATCCTGAGTCAGAAATTCTGACTTCCCGTTTTGCACCAACCATCGCCTCAGAAGCTATTGTCGATTCGGATAAAAATCTGGCTAAATACGAGTCTATAATGACAGTAAAAGGTAGCGCGAAGTTACATTTTTGTTGCAGATTTTGCCAATTTTCCACTAATGTGCCGCCCACGTTATTCTACGATCACATAACCACCCACACCGGCGAATACCGCCACCTTTGCCCCATTTGCGAATTCTCGGCTTCTAGCGGCAAAACTCTCAAATCTCACATGACCAATGTCCACCAGAATATCGACAAGCGGGTCGCTAGGAAATCCTATGGCCAAACAGTCATATTTGGTTACATGTGTGGAGAGTGTAACTATGTCCAATTAAACGAAAAGAACGTCGAGGATCACATCAATATATTCCACTTGGAGAAGCCCATCATTTACAAAGTCAATATGTCGACCTATCTCGACCCAGAAATTGAAAAACTTGCCGAGGCAGAACCTGATGCGAGTACATCTCCAGCTCCAAGTGAGAAACCTGCACAAAATGAGAACCAACAATCAATTCCTCCCCCACAGACGATCAGTACACCTGAAACAGTAGTGGCGGAGAAAGACATGCCGCCTCCGCAACGTAAAAAACGTGGTCCAAAGCCGTGTCCCAAATCTGTGAAGAAGAAACTGAAAGAGAAACAGAAGAAAAAAGATAAGTCTGACAGTGATTCTACCACGACCACCGATAATGAATCTGTTACTAGTAAAGAGAATGAACAGGAGATGCGCGATATCGCCACTGTTGAACAAAAAGAGGTAAATGTGGAGAAGGCTAGCCCAGTAGGTAGAAGGAGGGCAACTAGAGAAGTGTCTTCCGAAGATGAACCTCTGGTAACTGGTAGAAGTAGACGTGCAGCCAAAGATAAAGCAACGGAAAAGTTGAAATCTTTAATGGAAGCTACAGAGCCCCCACCTAAAAGGAGGTCGGTGAGCGTAGATGAGGAAAAGAAACGTGAAGAAAAAGCCAAAAAGGACGATGCCAGTCCGGCAAAATCTGCCGAGGGACAGAAGGTCGAACCTGCAAAGAAAGACAATATCGCGGATAAGAGTAAAACCGCTGAGGCAAGCAACAAGGCCGTCAAGGTGGATAACAAAGCCGTCAAGGTGGACAACAAAGCCGTCAAGGTGGACAACAAAGTCGTCAAGGTGGACAACAAAGACGTTGAGGACAATAAACCAGCCGAGGCAGTCAGCAAAGTAATAGATGCTGCAGACAACAAAGTTGCTGGTGTAGATTGTAAGCCTAGAGAAGACGAAGAAGTAAAAGAAATTAAACAGGACGTGAAACCGACAGTCAAAAAGGAAGTGGAGATGAACGTGTTCACGTGTAAGACGGATTTGCAGGAAGAAAACAAAAAGATAGAGCAAGAACGACTACATTTAATGCAAGAACTAAATAAATCAGTTGGTAGTAGAACTTCCCTGAATTTTGTCGATAAACTTTGTAATAGATTGAGCAAAAATGAGGTGATAGTGAAGCAAGAGCCCCGAGACGACTTTACGGATAGCCTCTTCGTGCGGGAAACAAATAAGTCACCGCTCGCGATGCCTGTGTTGGAGAAAAATCTGCCAACGCCAACTCCCTCTACATCATCGTCCACTAAGCCTGCATCGAGCGCAGGACCGCCAGCTAAAAAGCCCGTTCTGGCACCAGATGACATTCAAGTTTCGAATTCTAATTATGACGTCACCCAGAAAAACGATAAAATTATCACCGACATGATACAAAAGCTTAAGGGCAAGCTGGGCACGACGGTGGATGATAATATCGACAGTCCCGTAGTCGTAGACGATGACTACGACAGCGAAGGCCCGCCACCTTTGACTCACGTCAATGAATTGCTGAATGTCAAACCGTCTGACGGTTCTACTAAAACGCTGCTTATAGGCGGATTGGTGAAAGTAATCAAAAATTCTGATTCCCTAATGTTCTCCTGTCTCGTGCCGCCTTGTGTATTCTCCACCGAGAACAAGGATAGTTTCCAGAATCATTGCAGGGAGGCCCACAAGCCGTACAATTTGAGAACGTCCACGCTGTGCGGCATCGAGGTTGTCGCCACCACCGACTGTACGCTGTTGGAGAATCTCTTCAGACACACGATAACACAGCACGCGGACTTCATCAACAACGACTCGATTGCCAACGACGTTTTCGTTAAACCCGCCAACAGAGTTTTGAGGTTAAGAAAGCTAAGCGGAGACGCCTTGTCCATCAAGAAAGATTGGGAAGATGAAATCGACAAAGAGGAAAGCGAGAATGCCAGCGCGGAAGGAGATAAAGAGGAGAACGATAAGGAGAACCACGTTGCCGTCAACAACATGCCGGTGTCAGAGGTGGCTGTCAGCGAAACTGGAGAGGAGGAACCACCTGCTACGATGGTGGAACTAGACATGTCGGAAGACAATCCATTCCCGTTCAAAATATCCGGTGTGATGTCTTTGGCAGAGCCCCTGCCTCCACCTCTGGCCCCCATCGCCACCAAGGCAGCCCTGCAGTTGTCTCCCAGTGCGCAACTCATTGTGAAAGAAGCCAGGCTGTCCCAAGCGGAGCTCAGCAAACCTAGAAAAACCCAGAAAGCCATGAACAAGTTCATCAACAGTATCAGTGATTTGTACAAGTGTCCACATTATTATTGCTTATTCTCCACAAACTTCAGGGATTTTCTGGATAGGCATCTGAAGGCTCACAAGGTCGAACACGAGGTGATGATTCCCTGTGTGTACTGCGACATGAAGACTCCATGGGAACACGTGCCGATGCACATTGACATCCGCCATGCGCACTGCAGGTTCGCCTGTTCCTACTGCTTGTACAGAGCCATCGTCAAAGAATATGTGTTCCTACATCAGGATCAGGCGCACCCCGCGAGGGACTACTCCGTTATCGCCTTGCCGCAGCCTAAAAATTCCAAGAAGTTCGCCATAGCCGACGTCAAGGTCGATGCCAAGAATTTGTGTGAACCGTACCGCTGCACCGACGGTAAGAAAATATATCATTCTTGAGTTAGTCTAATTTGTACTAAAAAAGAACCGGTGCGATATACCCAAAAAAAGCAGACAAAAATGTAGCTACGATGTTTCAGAGTTATTGGTCCTCATCAGCGCAATGTAGCTTAACGGATGCGATTTGAAATGAAATAAGGGATATATGGCGCTAATATAATGAACCTAAACGAGTCAAATGTATTGAGCCATCACGTAGTGTATAATAGGCGCACAATGAACACAATTTTTTTAATTTTTTTCGCTTCGTAAGTTATTCGTGGTTAAAGTGGGGCTCAACATAATCGAGTCAATGAAGCCTACAAATCTGTGAAACTTCAGAATTCTCAGGAACAGTACTGATTATGATGAAACTTTTTAAAAAATATTTCGTATACTATATTACTTGAAATCAGAAACATTCCGGCGAGCGGAATAAAATTTTTGAATTCTAATTTTGAAAATTGTGAATTTTTTGTTTGCGCTTTGAATAATAATTCATAAATTTTTTAGATAAACTCGCATTTTCGACAAAAAAAAAAGATTGTGGGGGTTTTTGGGGTCGCTGATTACTAATACGTTGTTAAAGATAGGTTTTCTTGAAATTTTCTCCGAATTTTCCGAAAATTTTTCAAAATGACCTAAAATATGGAGAATTTAAATTTTTTCTAAAGCAAGTGTTTTAAAAGGACAAAAAAAATTGATCATCTAGGTGATGCCATATATTAACAAAAAACAACATTTTTGAAAAAAATTTAATCTCTGGACAACTACAATAAGAAAATGGCGACATTTAAAAAAAAAAAAATGTGAAAATGCACATTGCTTCGGCCATAACTTCTTTATTTTGATACAGAGATACAGAGACAAACAAAAAATCATTTAAAAGGCTGATTAATTATATCTTTAATTTTGTTTCCTACAAATTTTGACGGAAAATTTTATAGTTTCTAAGATATTCAACATTTAAACCAAATACTTCATCCTATACTCTCTCGGAAGCTATCTATAAACTTAAATATCTCCGAAACTATTAATCCAATCTAAATATTAAAGTAAAACAAATTCATTCTCAATTTATAAGCTTTATTTTTGGTATCTATCATTTTTTCGCTTAAACTAATATTTATTGAGATTTTTCCTAGAAACAAAATGTTTACGTTTTTTCCAAAATCCGTTTATAGTTTAAAATGCATTTTCTTTCGAAGCAAGTGCTGTAAACGGACGAAAAAGTTATACTATAGGTTAACGAAAAACAGAATATAAAAATATATTTTTTTAATTACTTGCATTTATTTGAAAGCCTAATTAACAGTCTTCATTTTGACGTTAGCATTTTTGACGTAGTGCCATAGTTTCTGAGATATTTAACACTTTAACTAAATGCTTTGTCTTATAAACGTTCATTCATTCATTCATTCAAGAAATTCTTCTCCGATTTGTCTCTAGCGTGTTTTCGCTCAGTGTAATATTTTTCGAGTTATTCGACATAAATCGTGTTGAAATAACTCCTTTTCAAGCTAATGTCCCAATTTTCAAGTCGTTATAAATTAAAGATTATCAATTTAAATGAAAAGTTGCAGAGAGCCTTTTCTTCTCAAAATTTGATTCTCTCTCAGCTCCAATATATTTGTTTTTCTTTAAGTGATAGGGGGTGGCATCTACTCCCTGTAAATTAGCCCCAGCTGGAATGTTTCTGATTTTGAATAATTAAATATAACAGATATTAAAAAAAAAATCATAAAAATCCGACTTGTTCTTAAGGATTCCGAAGCCAAAATCTTCATTGACATGACTAATACATTTCAATCGTATATTCATTAACTTTCTTCCTTTTTTCCCACCACTTAACTGGCATTCAACAGACATGTTTGCTTACTGTGAATAAAGTAACTTTTTTCGACATTTTCTGTCAAGCAAATATCAGTGCGTTAGGCCCGTATTTTTTAAATATTTGTATTTATACAATTTGCCGAATCTTTTATTTAAACAATTTTCTTTCACGGTCGATCGTTTTAAAGTTACAACAGCTCGAAGTTTGAAATATGGTGAAATTTTCTATCTGCTGTAATTTTTAAACAATTGCAAGTTTTAGAAAATTTGATAGTCTACAATATTGATAATAACCAATTACGAGCAACGGTGACAGAGATAATTGCAAACATTTGCAGTTAAGCACGAAATTTCACTTTTTTAAGCGAGTGTAAATAGTAAAGTAGTAGCAATAGAGAAAAACCGCCGCCCAAGGAATCACTACTTCCACATCCAGATTTTCCACCCAAGTCTCTCAACGAAAAAATTTTATATGTGGAAATAATTGTTTATGGAACTTTAATAATGTAATATTTCAAATCGTCTTCCCCAAATACCATAAAACGATATCCCACATTGGCCGTGGGAGAGGTGGGAATGGTGTTAGGAGGGTGGTAGTGGGGTGGATGAAGTAAAAAATATTTTGAGGTTTTTGGTTCTTGTATGCACACTAAATCACATTTTTTTTCACCTCTTTAATAATGGGAGTGGCTAATGCCAAAAAAATTTTTTGAGACCTTATAGCTTCTCTTATATATACTAAATACTAATTTTATGGACACTTACCTGCTTGACTTATCGATTTACCATTTACCCCAATTTACCCCCCAACCCTTCAACAGAATAAAATGAAAATATAATCTAGTTCTAGATCACGTTAAAATACATACGTGTAAGTACCAAATTTCAAGTCAATATCTTAAACGGTTCCAGAGTAATCGTGCACACAAAAAAAGTTACAGACCGACAGACAGAATTTTTTTTTCGCTCAAACTTAAAATCTCGTTATTTCATGGCATTCTAAGCCTATTTGAACAATAAAAATTTTCAAAATTTTTTTGTCGTTACTATACCACTGGATGTGGAAGTAAAATTGTGTTGGTAAATCAGTGAAAATTTGCAAAATTCGAACAAAATTCATTGTTTTAAACAAATAAAACTATTATAAGTCAATTTTGTTGATTATACAAAATGATTAATGAACAACAGAAACAAACATGTTTTCGTTTCGAAATTCGAGAAAATTTTTCAGGCTTCTGTAATTTTTAAACAATTGACCTTGAAAGAAAATTGTTTAAACAAATGTTTTAGCAATTAATAATATTTGTAATAACTAATGATTACGTAGGAACAACGGAGACAGAGATAATTAGGAAGTTTCCTATTTTAGAAATATCATGTACATTCAACCTCATTTAGTAGTCTTTCAGTTAACTAGTCAAACAGAAAAAAAATTCATCTCGATATCTGAAAAACTCACGAATTTATTTAATTTCTTATTTGAATACTTCGTGCTAGATTGTGACGTCACAGGTCACAGTACACGACTCGCTGTTATTTTAGGTATAACTTCAAACGATTAAAACGTTAAACAAGCTCAACTACAAAAAAACCGCTGCCCAAGGAATCACTACTTCCACATCCAGATTTTCTATAGAAGTCACTCACAACGAAAAAATTTTGTATGTGAAAATAATTGCTTATGGAACTTTAATAATATAATATTTGAAATCCTCTACCCCAAAAACTCATAAAACGATACCCCAAATCGGTAGTGGGGGTGGCTGAAGTAAAAAAATATTTTGAGGTTTCTGGTTCTTGTACACACACTAAATCACAATTTTTTTTCATCCCCTTTAATAATGGGGTGGGGGTGGTAATGGGACTAGCTAATGCCAATTTTTTTTGAGACCTTAGCTTCTCTTGTATATACTAAATACCAATTTTATGGACTCTCACCTGCTTGATTTTCCTATTTACCTCAAATTTACCCCAATTTACCCCCCAACCCTTCGACAGAACAAGATGAAATTATAATCTCGTTCTAGATCTCGTTAAAGTACATATGTGTACCAAATTTCAAGTCAGTATCTCAAACGGTTCCAGAGTAAACGTGCGCACAAAAAAAGTTAGACAGACAGAAATTTTTTTTTTGCTCAAACTTAAAATCTCGACGTTTCATGACATTCTAAGCCTATCTGAACAATAAAAATTTTACATTTTTTTGTCGTTACCATACATACTTCCACTGGATGTGGAAGTAATATCTTACGGTGTATCCGGTAAAAATAACACTGAATGAACTAAACTGCCGGCGCCCGCGCCCGCTCGCTGTTGATGGATTTATTTATAGAGATAATTAAAAAATAAATTACAGAAATTTTAAAAATTTTTACGACTATTTATTACGAAAAAATGAGAAAAATGGAAACTTCCTAATTGCAGAAATCTGCAGTGAAACACAAGTGTTCACCTTTCTAGCGGCTGCAAATCGTAAAGTATTAGTAATATAGAAAAATAGATTAAATAAAAGTTGTACCTTTTTTATCCCCTACACAATATTACCCAAGGTTACTAAAATAACTTACTCTTGCTTTTTTTTGAGTTGTGGCAAGAAGCTACACTACAAACGTTTCCCTCATCTAATAACCATATTTAAAATTGTTATTAAGGATCGAAAAATTATTTAAAAAACTGCTTAAACTATGATAAATGGTCTGTTTCACTTTAACAACTAGATACTATACATTAATAACTTTAATTGCAAGATAAATAAACACAAAAACAAGTCTTGAAAGAATGGGGTATTTTCCATTTTTTTAAAATTCAGTTTTGGTGATATACAGGGTGTTTCAGCTAAAAGTCTCCGGGTCATTATCTCGTAAAATAATAAAGATATTTAAAATTTGTAAATAGCTTATAATTGACACCAAAAAAGGTTTTAAATAACTGCAGTTAGAATTGTTCCTTCGCAGTGCACAAAGATGGCGCTGCGGTGAGAAATTATTTTTCGATGGCTGGAACCTTGAAACATGATTCATACGATTTTAATGAATAAATTGTGAATAATTTTAACTATGTAAAAAATTTGGAAATACCAGCCGTTTTGGAGCTACATGAATTTTTTCTCCATTTTTTTGTCTCTGTAAATTTTTAAAACTTCTGTAACTTCTGTTTATCATTTTAGAACACCAATTATTTAGAACTTTTATCTTATTATATTCCATACTTCTTATATTATTACATATTTTGAAAATTTTTGCTAATTTCAAAGGACCCCGGAACAAAACCCATGAAAATGTTCATTCGGTGGAATCGGCTGAAATTTTGGTACTTTGTAGTTCAAGTCATGCTGATCAAAAGTTCTTATCACATCGAGCCAATCCTATGGATAGTTTTTGAGATACAGCTTGTCAAAGTTGGGTAATTTGCGTCATTTTAGACATTCAAGAACTTTTTACTCTTAAACTATTAACTTTTGCAAAAAATTGCAAGAGTCGAAATATTTTTGTTATAGTCCAATAAAGGTCAATTTTTTTTCAGAATCTTTTTATCAATTTTTAGGTTAGGTAAAATATATATATGTCATATTTCGACATGGTTCGGTGGGATTGGCTGAAACTTTGCTATCTTGTAGTTAAAGTCATGCTAATCAAAAATTCCTATTCCACTGAGTCTATCCTATGAGTGGTTTTCGCTCCAGGAGTGCTTGAAGGTCCTAACAACGAGGTATTGGGTAATCTATGTACGTGTTTATGAATGGCTTCCAGCGTGTTTGTGTATATGCACAAAAAATGTAATATAATGTAATGTAAAAATAGGCTTATATTATTGTTAATGTGTGTAAAGTCGCGTCCCTGTAAATCAAAAGGTTTTTGAGATATAAAATAATTATCAGTTTTTGGGTGCTATTTTCAAAGGGCCGTAGTTCAAGGTACTTGCGGACATATTTTTGCATGTAGAATCTCCGGATAACCCTATATACACTGGCACAGACATACACACAAACGCATGGACGCAGTACACAAATGCGCTGGAAGCCATTCATAAACACATACATATAGATTACCCGTTACCTCGTTGTTAAGACCTTCAAGCACTCCTGGAGAGAAAACCACTCATAGGATCGACTCAGTGCAATAGGAATTTTTGATCAGCATGACTTTAACTATAAAACAGCATAGTTTCAGCCAATCTCACCGAAGCATGCTAAAATATGACATATATATATTTTACCTAACCTAAACATTGTTAAAAAAATTCTGAAAAAAATTTTTCAGCTTTACTGGACTTAAACAAAAATATTTTGACCCTTGCAATTTTTTGCTCAAGTTAATAGTTTAAGAGTAAAAAGTTCTTGAATGTCTAAAATGACGCAAATTTTCTAACTTTGACAAGCTGTATCTCAAAAACTGTCCATAGGATCGGCTCAATGTGATAAGAACTTTTGATCAGCATGACTTGAACTACAAAATACCAAAATTTCAGCCGATTCCACCGTTTTGTTCCGGGGGTCCTTTTAAAAATTAGTTGCATTTGAAAAATTCTGAAAATCCGTAGAAGAAACTGTTACGCCAGGTCGACGTTTAGGGACTCGGGCGGAACAAGCTGGTCTGTTGTGAGATGACAACGGTATTTGCCGGCCAACTACAGTGGAGATGGTCGGGGTCCAACTATAATTTTGATGTACAGGGGCGACAAGTAAATTTATGAACGCAAATACCGAACAAAGCAAAATTATAACCTCAAATTTACTAAATAAGTTACTTGACAAGACAACATAAGGAAACCCAAGTAATATTTTAACATTTAATGGCTAATTCGATGTACCGCGAATCATTACAGAAAACATAACAAAAGGTTCATATAAAAAAATAGTACACAATATATCTATACATATATATACAACATAGGTATTTATAACTTTGATTACGGTAGAGGACAAAAGACTATGCATATGTACAAGTCAGAACTATTAATAAGCGGGAATTAAACAAAATATATATATATATTGATATGTAATTCAAACGTAGCTTACGTAAGCGAACGCTTAAACCCCCAAGGAAATATTAAGTGGAAACAAGTAAGTGCTAATTTCCGCCTAACAAAAAAAATATCTTAGGCGTTAACGCAACAAAACAGAATTTTTTTTTCTTTTAAAGACATTTAGTAATAACTAACTATTGTAAAGTAGACCGGTATACCATTTAGGTAATAAGAGCACTTAAAAATAATTGAAACTTGCGTGTTCTCCTCCGAACAGGTTAGTTAGCCAGGGTAGACTGGTTCCCAAGACAGGCCCTCGCGACCAGGCATGTACCGGCAGCTCCCCAATGCAATATTCTTCATCAAAATTGCAGTCTGCAGCGTAGTAACAGGTATGTGCCACTGAAGAGATGGGTACTCCTGATGTCTATTTCGTATCGATAATGTATGCGGATTTCATACCAATCATACCATATAAGTAGGCAAATACGTAACGAGGGGGAGAAAGGAAAATTCGTAGAAAAAACGTTTTTTTTTCGAAAATGTCACAAGGCCCTTCATCCACTTGTGTCTTCAATTATTTTCGCGGAAATATGTATTGGAAGGCTTGTTTATTCATATTCTATGATATTGTTCAATATAAAAAAAAGTAGGAAAATACCCAATTGCAAGATAAATAACACAAAAACAGTAAATTTTCCGAAAGAATTCAAGAAAAAAGCGTCTCAAGGTTTACGAACATTTAATCATTTTAAACGTCAGCAGGCACAGTGACGCGCAAGATGGCCGCCTCCTTCCTCATAATTCAAGTTACCTGCTACCTTGTAACCTTGGGTTATACCTAATATTAGAGTATAATTGACAGGAAAGGAGATAACCGTCTCTATAACTATTTTGAACGTCATTTTTTCAACTTGGCGGCCGTAGATGCGAAGATATTTTTGTGGAAAATATTAATTATAGTTCTACATTACACCATAAATTCCTTGTAGAATTATTCACGGGTCAGATGACACATTGACTGTATTTTAATTTTTTTCCTTTATATTTAGTTTTATCGAACTAAAATATCATTTGATAATTACTATATTTTGTTTCAGTGTGCGGCGTAGAGTTCTTATTCGAGAATGAGTTTAAGAGACATCTCCATGAAAAACACAAGAACACATCTGTTCCGTGCGGTTACAAGAATTGCCTGCACGTATGCCAGTCGAACAAAATGACGAACCATTGGGCGGTTTTGCACGGCATCTCGATATACCAGTGCGGATTCTGCAGAATGAGTTGCAATGATATGAAAAAAATGTACCAGCATTTTGCCCAGTGTCACCAGGGAAATACTCCGGACATTCTCATAAGGATGTTAACGCCCCTTCAGGTTTGTTTTTCACTCGTAAATATTAACATAAACATAAACATAAACACACCACAGATAGTAGACAACCCCCAAATCCAAAGCCAAGGCTGTCCGGAAGGGGGTTACACATTCGGAAAAACGCAGACATATTAGCGAATTAATGTATACAGGGTGGGGCATTAAAGACGAAACGGACTAGTTTGCGGGTAGTTCAAATATATTTTTTTAAAAACATTGAATTTCATTTTCGACGGGACATCATTTGCGAAATAACTCACATGCAAATTTTAAATGGCATGGTAGGACAAGTGGCTTCTTATTTGGAAGGTCTTCTTCCTTTGAATACCACACAAGAAAAATTTTCAAATTTTCACACACCAAAAAATAATGTTTTGAATCAAGGATAATATAGTTGTACATTGTCCGCCTTAAAGTTGGCTACATATGGGAAAAATTTGTATTATTGAGATTTCTAAAAAACTCAATAGGGAGTTCGTTTCTACATGTCTGACAACCAAAAAATACATTTTGACACATGTCATATGATCACCGGTTTGGCGGGAATGTAAAAAATAGCTTTATTCAACTAAATTACATAAGTTTGAAATAAATTTAAAAAAACGGTCGCTATCTGTAGCCAACTTTATGGCGGACACTGTATATACGCAAATAAATAAATTTTTTTCTGTAGGTTTTTACATGTATTTTACAATAATATTAAAAAATATATTTTTGTCTTGATTTAAACCATTTTTTTAAATTTGTTTATAATTTTCAAAATTAGTCTGTGGATTCAAATAAATCTGTGGATTTTTTATCAAACAAAAAACGGCAAGAGAATTATGAAAGTAGATGAAATATTTAACATTTTTCTAAAAAAAATACGCAAATAAATAAATAATAATCATATAAAACAATTTTTTTTTAATATGTAGGTTTTTACATGCATTTTACAATTATATTAAAAAATATATTTTTGTCTTCATTTAAAACATTTGTTTGAAATTTGTTTATAATTTTCAAAATTATAGTTATAGGTACAAATTCAAATAACTCCGGATTTTTTATCAAGCCAAAAACAGCAAACGAATTATGAAAGTAGATGAAATATTTAACGTTTTTCTAAAGAAAAGAATACACAAGTAAATAAATTCTTCATATAAAACAATTTTTTTTTCAATATGTAGGTTTTTACATGTATTTTACAATGATATTAAAAAATAATATTTTTGTCTTCATTTAAACCATTTTTCTTTGAAATTTGTTCATAATTTTCAAAACTATAGTTATACTTAGACAAATTCAAATAACTCTGGATTTTTTATCAAGCCAAAAACAGCGAACGATTTATGAAAGTATATGAAATATTTAACATTTTTCTAAAAAAAAATACGAAAATAAATAAATTCTTCATATAAAACAATTTTCTTTTCAAATTGTAGGTTTTTACATGTATTTTACAATGATATTAAAAAATATATTTTTCTTCATTTAAACCGTTTGTTTGTTTATTTATAATTTTGAAAATTATAGTTGTACTTAAACAAATTCAAATAACTCTGTGGATTTTTTATCAAACCAAAAACGGCAAACGAATTAGGAAAGTAGATGAAATATTTAACATTTTTCTGAAATAAAATTACGCAAATAAATAAATTCTTCAAATAAAACAAATATTTTGTTCAGTATGTAGGTTTTTACATGTATTTTACAGTGGTATTAAAAATTATTTTTATCTTCATTTAAACCGTTTTTTTAAATTTGTTTATAATTTTCAAAATTATAGTTATAAACAAATTCATATAACTCTGTTGATTTTTTTATCAAATCATAAACGGCAAACGAATTATGAAAGTAGATGAAATATTTACATTTAAAAAAAAAATACGCAAATAAATTCTTCATATAAAACAATTTGTTTTTTTCAATATGTATGTTTTTACATGTATTTTACAATAGTATTAAAAAAAATTTTTTTCCTCATTTAAACTTTTTTTTTTTTAATTTGTTTATCATTTTCAAAATTATAGTTTTAAACAAATTCAAATAATTCTGTGGATTTTTATCAAACCAAAAACGACAAACGAATTATGAAAGTAGATTTAACATTTATCTAAAAAGAAATCTACTTATATTTGAGGCTGATACGTCAATTTTTGCCTTTAGATCACTTATAAATAAACAAATCGATATTTCTTCATAAACTGTGAACTGGTTGTTCTCCAAAGTTTATATTTTTGTCTCTGCTAGTTGAAAACAATCCAGAAGCACAATTGTTAAAAGATAGTGTATACAGGGTGTTTCATTAATAATTGGTCATATGCTAACTGAAGAATCCTTAGCCCAAAATATGAAGATTTAACCAAGAGCACTTAAATAAAATGTGCCTCCTTACTGAGATACAGCGTGTTGAAAAATAAAAAATACATTTTCACATATTATTTTAAAATTACTTAATATTTCTTTACCATATTTGGTAGATAGTGTTAGTGGTCCAAGACACCCAATATCAGCGAAAGAAATCCCTCCCCCTTAATTTGTACGCCACTGGCCAAATATTTGTTTTTTTATTTTTTAATTACTTTTACGCAAAAAGTTACTCTTAATACATTGCTCTAGAGTGCCTATTTCTCGAGATATTTCAATTCGAAAAAGCTTTGAAAATAAAACAATACGTTTTACAGGTAGTAGTAATTTATTTTAATAAATGTTGAAATTGAGCTCCATTGACTTCGACTTCAGTTAGCGTATGACCAATTATTAATGAAACACCCTTTAGAGGTCCGCAAGTCGGGTCTTTAGCGATTATGTTAGAGATCCGACAGTCGCCAAATAGGTCTAAACATTATATTATGGTTTTGAAAATTAAACTTTACTCGTCAAATAGCCCAGTATGTTTAGTAAACCGCAGATTTAATTTCAAACTCACTCTGTATATATCGAGCGATCAATAATAATACTCGTCATAAGCTGTTTATTCGTTGCCAGTTGAGCTAACAAAATATCTCGATCTGATTACAGGAGGGAGTGGCTTTGGGATACTCACCAGAAGCCTTCAAGTTAATGCGCAAGGTAGCCTCTATGCCCAGCAACATGATAACGGAAAACAAAACCGATAAATCACCAGCAGAGCCATCGGTCCCCATCATCCTCCCCACTACTGTACCTTATGCGATGCCCCCCACGTTCAAGTCAGTGTCGCCTTTCACAAAAGCTACCATCAAGATGGTCACTTCAATGCCGCAAACTGTTGCTAAGAACATCATACCCTGCAAATCAACAGGAACAAACAGAACCATCACTTTTGTCAGCACGAATTCGAACACTGGTAGTGCCGGGAACATTTTCTTCCTGCCGACCGTCACCAGCAGTAACACACTGAGTAGCATAATGGTGAAACCGCAGGCCAGCATTATCACTTCAATGGCACCTCTACCTAAAACGATGAAGGTAGTTCCTGCCCTGTCGTCGCTCCCTGCTCTTCCACCACCACCAGTTACGAGCGAGCCTCAAGTAAAAGAGCCGGCAAAAGAGGTCGTAAATGAGCCCGCCGGCGATCAAAATGAACCGGATGAAGCTCAGGAAAGCGAGTTGACCATAGCACCGGTGGAACATATCAACCTGGGAGAAGAAAACAACCAGAATGCTGCAGACGAAGCGGAAACCGGCGACGTGGACCCACTCAGTCTGGAGATCGACTTGAATGACGCCGCCAAATCAACAACCGACGCGTGCAGCTCCGAGGAAGAAAGCGATAAGGTCGAGAAGTTGAAGAAGGGCATGAAAAGAGGCTTGCTCAGTTACCAGCTGTATAGATGCGCTTTCTGCGACATTTCCTTTTCGAATTCTAACGACTTCAAGAAGCACGCCAGTAGGTCGCTGACGTGTAGGAAGGATGACGCTACGGGCAAGCCGTTCGTTTGCGTGCATTGTGACAAGAATTTAAAAAATCCTCACATATTGGTGGACCATATTCAGTGCCACGGTATAATGAGGTTCTCCTGTTTCTTGTGCGGCAACAAGTTCCCGACTGCTAATCAGGCTAGGTAAGTGTTTTGATTTATTAATGGTAGTATGAATGTAAAGTGTTGACAGTAGCAAAAATTGAGCGAAAAATACGAAAGGGCAGGTACATATTTTTCGAAGCGCCCATTTATAATTATTGGCTTAATTATAGGTACTATGTTAATCCGAATATTCGTTTCCCACATTCTATCTTCAACTTTTATAAAATGATCTATACATTATCGCCAATAGTCAGCTGTAACTCTTTTTAATGCATTAGATAGAAGGCCTTTTACGTCTTTTAATTTGATTTTTATGGAAATTTTTCTGTCTTTACTTATGTAGGACCGACAAAAGATTTATCATAGGTCGTCAAAATACGTAGGACTATTTTTTATATATACATAGGACTTACCTTTGCGATTCACACTTCAGGGAAATAAATAAATAAATAACCAAAACAAATAATGGAATTTGCAAAACCCCTAAATCCGCACGTTCATTAGTATGCTGTCAAGACTTTACGTCTCTAGTATAGTTAGGTTAGGGATTTCGTTCATTTACTGTGGTAACTGCGACTGTTGGCTAAGTGAGCCTTCCTCTACATAACCGACTTTTTCCTCAGGACTCACGTCAAGAACCGCCACAACATCCCCCAAACCACCTTGACCCCGCTCAACTCCACCGAGTCCAACCCGGATACCGACGAGTACGTAATAAAACCGAAACTAGTTCTACAACCCGCTCCACAGAAGGAAACACCCGTTAGTGATTCTTCAGACACATCATCAGTAGCCACTGAAAACGTATACACCCCGGACCAAATCGACATGATTCCCATGAGACACATTTTGAGTTCCAGCATCAAATGCGGGCTGTGCTCTTACACCACCAAAGTCAGGACTAACATGGTGCGCCATTTGCATTTCCATTCCGAGGAGAAGAACGTGCCTGACACCGCCCCGGTGAACCCAGTGCCCTGCCTCGAGAAGAACGAAAAAATGTTCGATAAGATGGTCAACTTGGCCGGTAGTTCGCATTCCACATCGAGAATGGGAGGTCCAAAGGTGGAAAATAAAGGTTAGTAGATAATAGTCGCATTTCAAATCGAGCTTTACTTTACTTAACATTTTATTTACAGAGAAAGAGGCCGACAACTTACCGGAATACATTCCGACGCATTGCCGCTATGTATGTTGCGCTCAAGACTGCAGCTACATGTGCCCGGAGGAGGGCAATCTGCGTCATCATCTCAACGCTCTTCACAGCAGCGAGACGTCTTTCACTTGCGTTCACTGCAAGACCAACCTGACACCTACCGATGCCGACAGTCTGATCAAACACTTCAAACTGCACGGCCTGCAACTACACAAGTGTCATTATTGTAGTTTCGTGCACTACCTGAGACACAAAGTCGAGAAGCACGTTTCCGACTCTCATCTGGATCTGCCGGTCAAAGTTATTACGGTCAGGTTGCTCGAGTCCGAACCGAAGGACGCTTCACAAGAGCCCACGACCTCCGGGGTTCAAAACCAGACACCGACGACGGCGGGCAAGATAAACAAACCGTGGCGATGCTGCATGTGCAAGTACAAATGCGGTTCGCAGGAGGGCATTCAGAACCACGCGCTCGAAAAACACGAGATCGACTCCCAGTTGAAATGCGCGCTGTGCACGTACAAAAGCAACGACAAGGAGATGTTCAACGATCACTTTAAAGACGCTCACAATAACCAAGCCGTGGACTTCATGTACGTCTATCAGAAGTTGGAGGAAGAGAAAGAAAAGGAGAGCGAGGTGGCGTTCGACACCACTCCGCTCTGGCAGCGAGACAGGCCTCGAATAAGGCACATCCGAGGCATCTTGTTCGATGACTCCACACCCGTACCATCCAAATCCCCGAAGAAACCCGCCAAAGCTGGCCCCAGTACCGCCGCGGTCGCGTCCTCGCCTGGTCCGAGCGGCGTGAAGAGCGTCCCGTCCTCTCCCGCGCCCGGCCCGAGCAGTTCTAAGAACACCAACATGGATTTGTCGATCGAATCCGTGGTGAACGGCACGGCGGACATCCTGCAGGATGAAGTGTCGGACGACTTCTTCGAAACGGTGAACAAGGTGGTCCGGGACGCCGCCGAGGACATAGCCAAAGCGAAAGAGAACGTGGTGATAATCATCGACGACGAGGACGAGGCCAAAGACGCGGTTCCCTTGGCCAAGAACAAGGACAACAAGAACTACCCGGTGGCCAAGAACAGGGGTCTGAAACGGAAGGCGGTGGAAGTGTCGGGCGTAAGCAAGATACCCAAGGTGATCGACGAAGTTATCGACTTGGATAGCAGCGGCAGTGATACCGAGCACGATGAGTTCAGCGAGAGGAACTTGAAGTTGCAGTTCGGAGGTTTCGGAACTCCCCTGAACAGGCAGCTCAAATGCCCTACGTGCAACCAGTTCAAGTCGAAGAGGATCTACGATTTCATCTTCCATCTCTATAAGGAAATGAAGGTCTTCAGGTAGGTGACAAAATATGTAATTTCCAATAATATAGATAGTTAAAATGATTCCCGAAAAAGGTGTTCCACATGGGCCAGTTTTGGAACCATTACCAAAACTATAAAGAACTGGTGTTTTCATATTTTTTTAAAAATGGAAAGTACTTACAGTATATATAATAGCTCATACTTTTCTTTGTGAAAATAATTCTATATAATCACTTTAAAATAGATATTGTATAATAAATTTCAAATTTTTCGAAATAATCTAGAAAAATCCCAAAAATTGAAATTTCAAGTACTCCCTAATTTTCTGCTTCGTTTCCGTGTATTCGGTAGTCATTCAGAAGATATAGCTTCTAAACTAACGCTAAAAATGTTTTAAAGTCGTTCATAGTATTAAAAGCAATTAGATCTGGGTATGTCCTTTTATTTGATTGAAGCTCTTCTGAAAAAATGGGATAGCCAATTTTGAAATAACCCCTTTAAAAATGGCGCCCTAAATCCTAATATGTGTCTCATTCTATATAATTCCACTCTTTTTCAGGTTCAAATGTAGGATGTGCTCGGACGAGAGCATAACCTACCGCTACATGCACAGGCACGTGCACGAACACACCGACGGCGGCATCGAAGACATAGTCAGCCTGGCGTCGAATCGCCGCTTAGAAGCCTGGCTGCAAATGGTCATCCGGGAACAGAGCTTGATAATTCTACAGCACTTCTCTCCCGCACCCGACGCTAGCTCGTCCAAGGACAAGAATCTGGTGCCGTGCCACTACTGCGAGAGAAAGTAAGTTGGATCGTAATTAATTAATTGCCCATATCAATAGAAATATTATCACGTATAGTCGGTTTCTTACTGAGAGAGAAAGTTAATGAATGCTCATAGACAATACGAAATATTGTCAGTAGTGGAGTCGATAGAGGCTGAAAATATGCATTATTTCGGAATAATTACGGGAAGCTTCGATTTTTCTAAAATCTTTTGATATCACTTTTACATAGCTTAAAATAAAAAGTTATAAACATATAATCGTGAGGAAATTGTTTACTAATTATTTAAACAAAAACAAAATTATTATAAGTTGAAAAATTTTTAAGCAATTTAATTCAAATTGACATATAAGGGGGTCGCTGAAACAGATTATGAAAGGTAATTCAAAATGGCTGATCCAATATGGCGGACTTCCTGACTTCCATCAAGCAATAAAATAATTCAAAACTCTATTCAATTAAAAACAATTTAAATATTCAGATAAAAACTTAAAAAGAAGAAACATGTAGCTATTGGAAAAGGAAGCTGAGAAAACGTCATATTGTACAAGCATTACAGGATGATCTGTGAAAAAGTGCCCAAACTACTTTTACAATGCTCTGCGGACACACACCCAGCGCAGCGTGCGAGGCAGGCGATGCGTACTGCTTGCCGCGAAATGGTTTACTTCCGACCATGTTCGGCACATCAAATTGTAGGTATTTTTAAGGCCTTTAAATATGCATACAGTGATTTAAAAAAAAAATTTTGAAAAAATTATTACGAAAAAAAAATTAATTTCCTTGAATATTTTTTCCCTCACCCTGTACATGAACTGTGTTAATGTTTTCTTATAAAGGTTTTAATTAGCTTCAATTTATGTTATTACGTCATTTTCGAAATTTTTTTTGGTTTTAGAGAAAGAAATTAAAACACTTCCGATTCCAAACTGATTTTTTTTAAAGTAACTGAAAAAATGTAAATAATAATTTTATGCTTTATTTGTAAAAGACATATCACAAACAATCCTCAACGTAACAAAACAGCAACAAAAAACAAAAGAAATAGAACATTTTTAAAAATAATAGGAAATTTCAAAATTTTTATTAAATTTTTTTTTTTAATCGTAAATTGAAGCTAATTAAAACCTTTGTAAGGAAACATTAACATAGTTCATATACAAGGCGAGGAAAAAAAATATTCAAGGAAATTAATTTTTTTTCGTAATAATTTTTTCAAAAAATTTTTTTTTAAATCACTCTATATGCATATTTAAAGGCCTTAAAAATATCTATAATTTGATGTGCCGAACATGGTCGTAACTTAAAAAATAAGGAAGTTACGAGTCTGGGGAGTTTTAAGAGGCGGACCCTGTATGTATATTTCAAAATTTTTTCATCATCAGATTTACTTATTTTAAGGTTCTACTATAAACGTATGCTGCATAGGTAGGCGAAATATTTTTTTTACAAAAGTTATTAACGTTTATTTTACCCATACTTTCACGAATTTTAGAGCAAAAATTTTTTTTTATTTTCGTAAAAAAGGGGGTTAATTTAATTATTAAGATAAATCCCCTTGAAGCATATTAAAGTACACATTTCAAGCTTTAAAAGGTGCACCTACAGAGATCTAATAACGCGATTTAAACCAGAGAAATAGGTGGTTAAAGTTAGTTATAATATATATCAAATTTTATCATTTTCTCAAAATTTTGAAATTTTGGAAGTGTATAACTTCAAAAATAAATTTTTGAGATTTTTTTCATTCATCGGATCTTTTTATACATTACTTCAAGAGTAAAATGTGAAAGACCCAAGTTTTTATCTTTAAATTTTTAGAAATGGTAGAGCTTTTACCTATTTCATCGCAAATCTCTTTATGTTCCGACTTCATATATGTACTATTCCCACATACATGCATCTTTATATTTGAAAATATAATAATCCAATAGCTACATGTTTCTTCTTTCATTTGATCTTTTGTGAGGTCAATTTCATTAATTAGTTCAAAAGTTACACCTTGTTCCTTTTTCGTGCGTTGAACAAAAAAATCTTGAGCCTACATTTTTGATCGTACGAAAAAACATATACATTTTTGATGTGAAATTTTCCGTACTTTCGAATGGCGCAATTACTTTTTGAAAGAAAAATATTTTAAGATGATATATTTTACGAAGATGTCAGAGATGTATTTTCAAAAGTTACCGCTTCCCAGAATTTTTCCGAAGTGAAAATCTCCATTGACTCCACTACAGTCCTTAAAGACAATTAAAAGCGGGCTCTTAAAGGGTCCTAGAGGCAGTTATTTTTTTAAATATGCATGTAAATACAATATGTGAACCTGACAGCTTTTTACAAAGTATCTCCTTAATTGGTGTGCATGGTGCTATTACTAAAGAGAAGATACGCTCTGTAGGAGTTCCAGCTTGGAACGGGTATGCGCATGACGTCACACGATGGACATTTTCAAATCGACTTCGCAGCAGCGAATATTCTGTATATTAATTGATATTTTTATTTCCACACCAGTGGAAGTATAGCAACGCAAAAAAAATTGTATTGTTCAAATAGGCTTAGAATGTCATGAAACGTCGAGATTTTAAGTTTGAGCAAAAAAAATTCTGTCTGTAACTTTTTCTTATGCGAACGATTACTCTGGAACCGTTTAAGATATTGACTTGAAATTTGTTAGACGTATGTATTTTAACGAGATCTGGAACTAGATTATATTTTTGATCCTATTCCGTTGAAAGGTTGGGGGGTAAATTGGGGTGATTGAGGGTAAATAGGTAAATCAAGCAAGTAAGGGTCCATAAAATTGGCATTTAGTATATATAAGAGAAGCTAAGGCCCTTTGGCATTAGCCACCCCCATTACCTCTATTAAAGGGACTGAAAAAAATAAAATTGTGATTTAGGGTGTGTACAAGAACCAAATGTAATTAAAAAAATAAAAACTACTAAAAATTGCCTTTTCCTCGTAGGACAATTTTTTTTTCAAGTGTAGGTTTTTACATGTATTTTACAATTAATTTAAGAAAAAAATGTTTGTCTTGATTTAAACCATTTTTTTGAAATGTTTTAATATTCAAAATTATAGTTATAAACAAATTCAAATAACTATGGATTTTCCATCGATCCAAAAACGGTAAAAGAATTATGAAAGTAAATAAAAAAAACAACATTTTTCTAAAAAAATAATGATCTACTTGCATTTGGGGCCGAGATATGAAAATTTTTACGTTTAAGTCACATAAATAAAGAAGTCGATATGTATTCTTTAAATTTGGACTGGTTGTTCTCCAATACTTATATTTTTGTCTCTGCTATTTGAAAATAATCTAAAACTACAAATTACGTCGATTAACGGCTTTGAGAACATAACACACATTTTCATTTTTTTTTTAAATTTCTTAATTTTTGCCACAAAAAGGGAAAACCAACTTACCCTTATATCCGTGTATACAGCTTTGTGAACTTTTGATATTAGTGGTACAGTAAAAACAAAAATGTGCCGCAATTAGGATTTGAACCCGAGACGTCCGCATCCTGGAACATCGACTAAAGCCTGATTTGTAAAACCACAATATAACGTTTAGACCTATTTAGTGACTTGCTGATCTCTAAAATAATCGCTAAAGACCCGACTTCCGAGCCTTTGTACGCTATCTTTTAACAATTGTGCTTCTGAATTGTTTTCAACTAGCTAAAACAAAAATATAAATATTGAGAATAATCAGTCCAAATTTTAAGAAGAAATACCAATTCGCTTATTTATGAGCGACTAAGATGCAGAAACTGACGTATCTCGGCCTCAAATTCAAGTAAATGATTATTTTTTTAGAAAAAAATGTTAGTAGATATTTCATCTATTTTCATAATTCATTTGCCGTTTTTTTTATGAAAATCCAGAATTGTTTGAATTTTTAATAACTCAAAATTATATACTTACAAAAACTGTTCAAACGAGGATAAAAATTTATTTTTGTTTTGGATTGTTTTTCTCACATTTGTGATACATGGCAACTGGAACACTTTCGTAGGCAATTTGAGAATATTGCAAGTTATTAAGAATGGACTTTTAGTCAGTATTTTTGACGTTTCCCATTTATCCCATTATTAATACATTTGAATAACATTAGTTGAAAACGACCTGAGTGCACCCCTGGACATACTTAACATACTTACCGAATTACTTCGATATCTGTAATGTCTCTCTCTCTCTCTCTCTCTCTCTCTCTCTCTCTCTCTCTCTCTCTCTCTCTCTCTCTCTCTCTCTCTCTCTCTCTGTTGCATTAATGTTATCTATTGTGCTTGATAATTTGAAAATGTTATCATCTATTTTATCGGAAAACTTTTAATTGTCTTAAAACAGAACCGAATAAGAATGAAGTTTTGACAAATAAAAAATTATAAAATAATTTCACCGAAGAAAGCTGTGTTTTATGAATATGTAATAGCCATTTCTGTATTAAGAGCGCAAAGTACTACATTACCGCACAATAGTGTAAGTTGACGCGCGACGCGAAACGGAGCGCGTCAAACACTTGAGAGCGGCAATGACACTTTGCACTCGAATTGCACACATAATTACTTCCACATCCAGTGGAAGTATAGTAACGACAAAAAAATTTAAAAAAATTTTTATTGTTCAAATAGGCTTAGAATGTCATGAAACGTCGAGATTTCAAGTTTGAGCGAAAAAAAAAATTCTGTCTGTCGGTCTGTAACTTTTTTTGTGCGCACGTTTACTCTGGAACCGTTTGAGATATTGACTTGAAATTTGGTACACATGTACTTTAACGAGATCTAGAACTAGATTATATTTTCATCTTGTTCCGTCGAAGGGTTGGGCGGTAAATTGGGGTAAATTTGGAGTAAATAGGTAAATCAAGCAGGTAAGAGTTCATAAAATTGATATTTAGTATAGACAAGAGAAGCTAAGGTCTCAAAAAAAATTTTGGCATTAGCCACCCCCATTACCACCCCCACCCCATTATTTAAGGGGATGAAAAAAAATGTGATTTAGTGTGAGTACAAGAACCAGAAACCTCAAAATATTTTTTTACTTTATCCACCCTCCACTCCCACCCCCTGTCACCACCCCCACCCCACTACCGATGTGGGGTATCGTTTTATGGGTTTTTGGGGTAGAGGATTTCAAATATTATATTATTAAAGTTCCATAAACAATTATTTCCAGATACAAAATTTTTTCGTTGTGTGACTTGAATAGAAAATCCGGATGTGGAAGTAGTGATTCCTTGGGCAGCGGTTTTTTATCTACATCGTTTGAAAATATCAAAATAAAAGGAATAATTAAGTTGAATTTTGGCTTGAAACGGCGCAGGCAATTCATATTATGAGTATGCCTTGCATAAGTAATCAAAATCAATAGACAAACAAAACACAATCGCTGTCAAGTTTTATTAATTATTATAAAGCTTTTCATATAAATAAATTAGTTAAATAATAGTTACTCTTATAGAGTGAGATCCCAGAGCCGCCAGACCTACGTCATTTTAGCAAAGCTAATATTTTGACAACAAATAGTGTAATATCTAGTTAAGAACGTATGCGTATTTGCTAGTTTGAAAGCGGGGTCCTTTTGCAGAAAACAGGTATAAAAGGTACATAAAAATTTTACTCAGTACGTTAAAGTACGATAGCTGGATTATTTTACAAGTAGCACGCTAACTACATGGTGTAAGCGTCAACCTCCGGAACTTAAGATTCGAGGTTCGATCCCTGAGCGTTCTCAGTTTTTTTTTTTTTCAAATATACGTACTAAGAAAAAAACTTATGGCCAAAAATAATAAATATTTCCCTATCGGTTGTCTCTTTCTTGGTAATCGCCACTTTAAGTTAATATTTGTTGAAAAAAGAAAAGCTGAGAACGCTCAGGATCGAACCTCGGACCTTAAGATTCGGAGGTTGACGCTTACACCACGTCGTTAGTGTGTCACGTGGAAAATAAACCAGCTATCATATTTTAACGTACTGAGTAAAATTTGTATGTACCTTTTGTACCTGTTTTCTGCAAAAGGTCCCCGCTTTCAAACTATCAAATACGCATACGTTCTTAATTAGATATTACACTAGTTGTTGTCAAAATATTAGCTTTGCTAAAATGACGTAGGTCTGGCAGCTCTGGGATCTTGGACTATTACATCAACTCTTATTATACTAACAACAGTTTTGGGGCATTATTATTTCATAAAAATACATTGTCAATGTTTCTACCTAGCTTGTTTAAGTGCAGATGCACTCGAGCGTGTTTTATAGTTATTAAGGTACCAAGGGTGTTATAAGGATAATAACGCACCGAGGTCGGCAGTGTACAATCCCGAGGGCCTCTGGCCCGAGGGAATGTACGTCGACCGAGGGCGTCATTATCCTATAACACCTGTGGTGCCTTCAACATTTAATGTCCTGCAAGTCTGTTATTTAATTCGATTTTATATTTTTTTTTGAAATTTACGATTTATTAATTTGACATCTATTATGTTCAGAACGATTTGATTTAAAAGAGAGTACAAATCAAAATTGTTTGTAAATGCCGCCGTTGCATAGCAACGCATTTTGTTGGTCAATAACGCTGTCATAATTTGCTTGTTTTGGGTTGTATTATAATTTTATAATGCCCTAGAGCGTTATAGATATTCATAACGCCCTAGGGCGTTATTTTTCATTTAATGTATCTCAAAATAGGGTGGTTATTGTAAAATAACAGACTTGTAGGACATTAAAGTACTTTTCGTCATACCTCCCTCGTAAGTATACTCTAATTCTATTGTTTTGTCGATCGTAAGTGACGCTTTATATACCAATTACTTGTTGCCATTGGCAACGGGCCGTTATTCTTCATAACGTCCCTAGGGAAATAAAGTAAATTTAGGAAAATTTTCTCTTTCTTATAACAACTTTTTTGGAAGTAAATCCAGATAAGCCTTACTTGCTATATCTTCTATATCCGAGATTATTTTCAAAAATGTAAGTTTTTTTCTAGTTTAATGATTCATGGGTATGACGAAAAACATAATATGCACCGCGGGTCGTACAGTCCAATTTTTTGGTCTCTAATACTCGCAAACCTCGGCCCTTCTTACCTCGGATTGCAAACAGCTGTATTCTCGACCAAAAAAAGTACATATATATTACCTACGATCACTACTGTAAATAGTAGTAAAAAACACACTACCTGCCATCTATGTAAGTTGAATTTTACATATTGTAAACAAAACGCACTGTAAACAAATCGCACAGTAAACAAAACGCACGGGACACGCAATTATAGGTGGCTTATATCGCTAACGCGGGGTTTAAAAAAACAAATACCCTACGTAATTTTCAAACGCTGTCAAAACTGACATATTTGTTGAATAATATTGTTGACTAGTAAACTAAATCCAGATTTTACTAAATAAATAAATAGATATGATCGTACGCAGTGGCGGCTGGTGAAATTTCAATATTTTTTTTCTCGTCTGTGGCGCATGGGACCCATACGAAACTTGGGAAATAACATCTAGAAAAGCACTTCTCTAATGACCCCTAAAAATTTTTGAAAAAGCAGTTTGCGAAAAAATTTTTGAAAATTCGCTAGCCTCCCCTGGGTCTAGGGACCCCTGTTTACTTTTATTTTTTTTTGTCATATGCATTTGACTTTTCATAAAAATGCATCGACAGATTTTGGAGTTTGTGAAAATATTTTCATTACTAACTGAGATACAACGAATTGAAATATTGTAATTTGTTAAATTGTAAATTACAAAATTTCAGTTCATTGTATTTCAGTTAGTAATGAAAATATTTTCACAAACTCTAAAATCTGTCGATGCATTTTTATGAAAAGTTAAATGCATATGACAAAAAAAAATAAAAGTAAACAGGGGTCCCTAGACCCAGGGGAGGCTAGCAAATTTTCAAACATTTTTTCGCAAACTGCTTTTTCAAAATTTTTTAGGGGTCATTAGAGAAGTGCTTCTCTAGATGTTATTTCCCAAATTTCGTATGGGTCCCATGCGCCACAGACGAGAAAAAAAATATTGAAATTTCACCAGCCGCCGCTGGATCGTAGGTAAAGTATAGTACATAATTCGAGTTGTAAAGCAATTACGTAATATGCTTCTTCCAACACTCATTACGTAATATACTAATTGCTGCACGTTGCCAATGGGAGACGGGCGGCAAAGTGATATTCACAGTTGCTTGGAAAACGTTAACTTTGCGCTTTCAAAAGGCTGGTAAAAAAAACCTACTTTCTATTTAAAGCTGATATGATTAAAATCTCCTTAAAAAGTGGGATTTTTTTAAAATATAACTTACACATTATGATCATAATGAACACATATTTCTTTAAGTTAAAGTAAGGGTTCAATACAATTAAATCGTATGGTAGTATGTTAAACTAATATGCTTTAATTCAATTAATTATGAATACATTACATTTTTCTCATCATTTAACAGTGGAAAACATTTTTTTTTTAAATATAACTTACACATTATGATCACAATGAACACATATTTCTTTAAATTAAAGTAAGGGTTCAATACAATTAAATCGTATGGTAGTATGTTAAACTACTATGCTTTTATCCAATTAATTATGAATACATTACATTTTTCTGAGCATTCAACAATGGAAGACAATAATTTGATTATTTGACAATTTTAACAATATTTCTTCTTATATGAGCACGAAACTTTATAATTTGAACTTTGATGAAGTGCGAACGTTAGAACCTAATTTATCGTTTACGTAAAGAATAAAAGGTATGAAAAATTACATGTGTTTTCCATAAATCATTTCAGAAAAACAATTGAAAGTCGCATTTCGGAGATATGAACTTTACTTTCTTTTTTTTTACGCCATTAAGTCATGGTAGCCCAAAAAATGTATATCAATAAGTGAATTTATCCATTTCAATTATTGATATATCCAACAAATATCTTGACAGATCTAATGTATTTGTCTTTAAATTACACTCTTTTGTTTTCCACGGCTAATTTGATAAATTGTAAATTTATAGTAAATTAGACGAATTTTTTTAAAGATAAATACTATGTTTTATATATCATTAAAAAGCTTTTTTAAGACTTCAGATGGTGTGAAAATATACGGGATGTAACATTTAGAAAAACCAAAGTAAAGTTCATATCTCTGAAATGCGATTTACAATTGTTTTTATGAAATGATTTTTGGAAAACGTGATTTTCTATAACTTTTATTTTTAAACTTTTTTACATAACTCCAAAAATAACGAAGCTAAATGGGGTTCTAATGTTAACACCCTATACTTTTTCTCCTAACGTTATCTAACAGTATCTTCTCTTTAGTCACAGTATCGTCATTGTGTATCCTCTAACAATGTACTTTTATTTTTCAGGTTCTTAAGCGAGCACGAGAAAAACGAGCACACCATAGTACACTGGTCCGAGAAGCCGTACAATTGCTCGGAATGCCAATTCCGCGCCTACTACCCTAAGGAGGTTGAAAAACATTGCGAAACCGCGCACAAGCCCGTGTCAAAGGCCAGCGTTGTGACAGACGGGCCTACTATAGACAAAGAACTAAAACTCGCCGACGAGTTGCATATGAGGGAAGTCCTGGACAAAAAACCATTGCTGACCACCTTGTCACCCACCACGAAGCCGAAGACTACCGAATCACCTCCGCCCATCTCTTTCATCGGCGAAGTTTTAGATATTAGCGAGGTCGAACCTACCACCAACGAAGTTACAAAGCCTCCTAGTCTGGAGGAAAACTTGATCCCTCTCGTGGAAATCACAGAAGGCTTCGCGGAAACACCGAGCGAAAGCAGAGACGACGACCTGGATATATCCGAGAGCGACTTGGTCATCGTTACTAAGACCGATATGAATGTACCGGACGAAGGCGACGTTTTCTGTTGCGAGTACTGTCCCTTCATTACCTGCTCGGAAACGCAGGTCATAAGTCACATAACGGGTTTCCACGAGCACATGCACATCAAATTCAAGAAGCTGAACAGGGCGCAGTGTGAGAAGACCACGAGAGAGTATGTGGGGTGCATGATCTGCTCAGAAGTGGGATCGGAGATCAGGATACGACAGCATCACCTCGAGAAGCACGACGGACAGACCTTCATAATGTTCCGGTTCACGTGCTCGCTCTGCAACAAGAAGTTCCTGAAGCTGAGCGGGTTGAAGATGCACTTCAACAGGCTGCATACCGGATTCGCACTGCAATATAGCTCGATATGCCCGACGAATCGACCGGCGCCGACGAATTTGAAGCGCTACAAGTGCCCGCTTTGTCCCTACGAGCGAACTTTCCCGCCGAACCAGGTGAACAATATCCGGTCGCATCTGAAGCTGCACTATAAGGCGTTCATGTGTGGGATTTGCGCGAACACCAGTTACAAGAAACGCGCGGATGTGGTGTCGCATTTTAGCAAGGAACATTTCGGTATGGCGGAGAACATCGTTCAGGATGCCCAGATCAATGAGGAGTACAACAACACCATGATGAAGATAATTCAAGACGCGGTGAGCGTAAATGAGCCGCCCGCGCCGGTGGTGGCGAAAGTCGTGAAGAACACGGCGCGGAAGTCCACGTCGGCGCCGTTTAAGCCCGTGGAAGAGTTCAGTTTTTACGGTTCGGAACCGGAACACGTCGATTTCAACAAGATAATGACCTCGGTGGAGGTGAACGGCATGTGCCTCGACATGCCGGCGGAGAAGTTGAGCAAGCTGTTCGACCTCAACCCCCACGTGGACGTGGAAGACTGCAATTTATCCATCAACCTGTCTAGCATATTCGACTCATGACCTGATTTAAGCCATGTTGAGTTCAATTTGGAGGACTTTAACGAGGATAGTTTCGAGTTGGAGAATATCCTGCCGTGTGTGGATTCTCTCCTGAACGATGTGTTTCATAACGAGTATATGGAATGAATCTCCCTGTTTGGACCATATTGACTTTTTTATCGTGAACAGTTAATACTCAAAGTTCGTCCCGCTGGTCGCCAGACTCGAGTCATATTGACTTTTCCTGAACAGGACAATTTTGAGTTCCATTTGTCGTGGTTGTAAAACAATTGAATGTATTATAGTGTACCATATTTTTTAATGCTAAGTTCTATTAGCCCCCCTCTAGTTTGTACGATCTTGGTTATGTATGTGCTTTATTGTAAAAACTGTGCTTTAGTGTTTATTATATATTTATATCCGTTACACATAGAATCTGTCTGTGATGACTTACCTTTTAAACAGTTCTTTGTAAATTACTATTAAGTTTAAGATATGTGTACATGTGTAAATAAACTTAGTTGATGGTTTCTATACCCGAAAATAAGACTTACTAGATTAAGTCCAAAGAATTTTGGTTCCTTTATTTTTTATTACAAATTTTGTAAAATAAAGTTTAAAAGTCTAATCGGTTGTTTTTCTTGAGTGATAAGTGTCCCCCTTACCTTCGATTCCCTCCCACTTCTGAGTATTTTTCTGTACCATTATTGTTGATTATTCCTTTGATATTCCAAGAACATTCTCCTGTACCTTCGCTTCCCTCCCACTTCTGAATATACTGATGAACCATTATTGTTTATTCCTCAAGGACACTACCTTTTAAACACACCTTCACATTATCTTCTGTACCATGAAATTTGTCTGCATTACATCCCACTTCTGGGCATAGTCTTGCACAATTGTTGATTGCTCTCCTTATCTTCCATTAGTTCAGATTCTTATTTTATGAGATTATTTTGTGGTGTTCAAAGACTGATTCAAGATGATCTGTTCTTTTGTTCAGGTGTTCGTTCCAACACTTACCTAGGCAAGACTTCAGTTACAAGACGCCAAAATTGCCATTAGTTGCAGATTGTCAGCTCAGCCAGCATTGCTTTGATTTTCTCTCTAGTTTGATCTTTACCTTTAAATTCACTCATAGTGGCAATGTTACGTACACTTTACTGTCCAGATGTCGCCACAAAAGAGTCAAGTGGAGTAAGATCAGGTGACTTAGGTGGAGAGTTAAAAGTTCCCAATTGTGGATACAATTTTTTCGGTTTACTCGCCGTTTCTGTGGACACCCTAGCTGCGTATGCAATTCCAAGGTGAAGTGTTTACGCATGTCATGTATTTTCACAGAAATACGAACCGACGATTTCTGCGCTCGAAAATGTAAACCAAACCATGCCTCTTCCTTGTGGATTCACGACAATTTTGTTTGTTTACAGCACAGCGCTATTTCGAATATATTGTTGTGTCTTGGTGTCATGGCAGTGTCAGACCAAAAGTCCAACTCTACTCCTGGATCGTCAATAAGGTCATAGTGAATATTCCCACTAAGTTGAAACTCGACATTATCTTCATAAAAAGCTTGTTTCTGCATTTCTTTTATTGTTTGGACCAACTACCAACTGTATCTTACGTAATGATAGAACTGCGATTCCCTTCCAAATTCGGGTACAAGCGATTCCAAGCCTGCGAGCATGACGTGAAGACTGAAGGACCTCGCACAATTAGGTGTTGCAAATGAAAAAATTAGTCATTGAGGGAAATTTAGTACTAAATGTGAAGAAGCCGTAGAGATAGGGTACATCGTTTTTTAGGTTTTTCACTTAACTCTTATTGTATAAGATAATTAGAAATCATTCTCGCATATTTTTTGCAATTTCTTTAATGTACGTAAGTAATAATTCTCGTGCAGTCGTTTCTTTCTGATGTGACTAGCGAACGTAGAAAATATTTGACACTGCCATCTGTCGGTGGAAAGCGAAATTTTATGTTCACCAGAATAAAATTTTAAAAAGTAAACGCTTTTAAAATACCTATATCTAATATTTATACTGCTTCAAGAGCCATCGCCCAAAAGATTTAGCCACTAAAGATATTCACATTGATGGACCGAATTAAAAAAAAAAAGTACTAAAAAGCGATACTGCGGTACTGAAATTAAGAAAAACCTACTAAATCTAGCACTATAGACTCAACAGTCCTGTATTAAATATATATATTTAATTCGTTAATTCAATAAACGCCTAGCTGCTTCGACCATTTAAATACATGGTCGAAGCCTAGCTGGTATCAGCAATGCCCTTCATTCAGTTTTTTCAAAGGTGGTTCATCTTTGCAGATCGCTTTTGTGGTTTTTGAATTAAGTAAGGCTCGCACAGTTTCCTTAAAATGTTCAACTCACAATTTTGCTAAACTTCAAACTGCAGCTACAAGTTTATTTTACTTACTCTTACTACTATCCGAAAGATGGCACTTCATCTTCCGTTATGGATGATATACACGTACATATAGCAAAAACCCAACAAACAAAAATTGCAGCCCTTAAATGGGCCATTGTAGCAATCAATGGCTTTCTTATGGCATTGGCGATTCTTTTGTGGCCCATAATAAATTATATGCAGACGTACGGTTATAAAAAAGTGACATTGATTGTGAAATGTCATATGTAATGATTTCGATTTGTAACAAATGTAAAAACTGACTTTGAAAAATTGTGTCCGAGATAAGGCCAAATTCTGAAAGCTTATCCATGCCCAAACATTAACAAAAAATCACCCGGACCTGTTCCGCGGAGACACGTAGCGTTCGTGAAACCTGGTATTTGCAAGACGGTGCACCCGAATATGTCCGTCATTACAAGACTGAATGAAAAACTTTTTCATCGGTAAACACAACATTGTTCCAAAACTCCAACGGGCGATAGACAATTTAAACAAAACATGCGGGCTTGCTTATGTTCTTCTGTTAATATGGTCTTCTTGGCACTTACACAGTTTTTTAATTCCGATTTTCCTATCCTTCGGCTAGCTGTTGACCTCAATGCTGGAAAATTTGTCATGGATACAGCGTCTACTGCTGTTTGAAACCGATTTTCCCTTAAATAGCTAAGGAGCGCTTCATCTTAAGCGAGATTGAACTTCTCGGTCGACCTGAACCTCTTTTCTCTTTATGATACCTTCCAGCGGCGGCTGGTGAAATTTCAATATTTTTTTTTCTCGTCTGTGGCGCATGGGACCCATACCAAATTTGGGAAATAACATCTAGAGAAGCACTTCTCTAATGACCCCTAAAAAATTTTGAAAAAGCAGTTTGCGAAAAAATTTTTGAAAATTTGCTAGCCTCCCCTGGGTCTAGGGACCCCTGTTTACTTTTATTTTTTTTTGTCATATGCATTTGACTTTTCATAAAAATGCATCGACAGATTTTAGAGTTTGTGAAAATATTTTCATTACTAACTGAAATACAATGAACTGAAATTTTGTAATTTACAATTTAACAAATTACAATATTTCAATTCGTTGTATCTCAGTTAGTAATGAAAATATTTTCACAAACTCCAAAATCTGTCGATGCATTTTTATGAAAAGTCAAATGCATATGACAAAAAAAAATAAAAGTAAACAGGGGTCCCTAGACCCAGGGGAGGCTAGCGAATTTTCAAAAATTTTTTCGCAAACTGCTTTTTCAAAATTTTTTAGGGGTCATTAGAGAAGTGCTTCTCTAGATGTTATTTCCCAAGTTTCGTATGGGTCCCATGCGCCACAGACGAGAAAAAAAATATTGAAATTTCACCAGCCGCCACTGATACCTTCCTCCTCCTACCCTTTCTTCACACTCATAACGTAGGGTGACCAGATTTTTGTTAACACACTTCTGCTGGGAAAAAAAATGATGAGCAGGAGGGGGCAGAAATTCGAAAAATTATTCTTGATCCCATTTTTTGATGGGCGGGGGGAAAGTATCCGAAAAAAAATTTTATCCAAGCAAAACGTAATGCAGTAACTTCACTATAACTTGAATGCTGGACTTTTGCTGGTTGTAAGACTTATTTCCAGAGAAATTCCGGCGTATGATCTGGGAATGCTGGACTTTTCAGCAAAATTCTGGACGTATGGTCACCTTATCATAACGGTATTTTTATTTAAGTGATAATGGTTAGCAACTGCTCTGATAGACCATCGCTCTTCAATTTTAGAGAGAATTAGAATTTCGAAAATATGACACTGACACTGACAAATAAATAAAGAATGATTTACTATAGCGAAAAATAGGTGTATGGGATTTTATTGCACAGAAGTGTACACTTGCTTTCAAATTCAAAATCAAGTAGCAACGATTTTGCAAAATTTTAACTGTGTAAACGGATACTTTTGAGATTAGGTTAAAGATGACATTGGCATTTAATTAAAACGAACATAAAAATAAATACAAATATATTTAAAAAAGGTTTTAATACTTTGTCATGGCCCCATTAGCCTCTAGCACCGCATCCAATCTCCTGGGCATAGATTCTATAAGGTTTCGCGAATAATTTTGTTCTTCGCTCAACTCTTCCCACGCATTTTAAATAACTTCCCACAATTCTTCAGAATTTGCAGGTCTAAAGTTCCTCTTATTAATTTTCTTGACAATTAAACCCCAAACATTTTCTATGAAGTTCATATCAGGACTACAGGACGGCCATGGTAATATTGTTATTTTGATACCACCGTGTTATTATTCAAACGGGCAATTATCCTGTTGAAATATGAAATCATTAGGATATAATTGTTCCACAGAAGGAAGCATAACATTTTTCAAGATGTCAAGGTAAGGTACTGCATTAAACCGACCATCAATGCGCCAGGTTACCCCTGGACCGAGAATACTTATCCAAGCCCAAACGTTGACAAAGAATCGTCCAGACTTGTTTCGTGGTGAAACATATCGTTCAGAAAATCTTGAATTTACCGATCGATACACCCGTAAACGACCATCATTGCACGATTTAAATAGGTACTTTTTCGTCAGAAAATATTACAGTGTTCCAATAATTTATAGGTCAGTATATATAATTCAGGCAAAATATTATCCGGGACTGCTTATTTTCTTCTGTTAATATATTTTTCTTTGCACTTGCGAAATTTATAATTTCTGATTTTTTCACACGACGCACAGTGGCGAGAAATGTCAGTGTTCCACCCAAATTACTCTAGAGGTCGTAAATTTTAAGTTATTGAGACATTCTTTTTTTTTAAATGTTCATCTTGAAATCACCTATCGATCCCTCTAGCCGGATTTTGAAATTTCATTTTTCATTTTTTTTTATTTTTAATAGAAAATCATATTTTTACAGAAAAATACTGTTTTTTCTATTAAATTTATTCTAACGGGCCGTAAATTCGAGTTTTCGTAACAAATTTTTTTTTCAAATCTTCGTCTTTTAATCAGCTATTGATCTGTCTACATGAACTTTTTATTTAGTTGTTGACAACTGTCAAAATGACTGTCAAATATAAAAAAATACGATTTTTAGATAAATAATTCATACAATAACAGGTTGGTGCTCAGAAAAATATATATAGTGTTTTCAGTGTATCTGGTTCTGAAGTTGACAGCAAAATATGTATTTCTATATTTGGCAGCTGCCATAATTGTTGTCAAATTTCCAAAGATAGATGGAAGAGCTTATTAATTTTAAAAATACCCTGTAAATGTATAGAAAAATAGATATATATTGTTTTTGATCCGTTTAATTTAGTAATTGACAGGAAAATATGAGTTTTAAATTTGGCAGCTGTCATAATTGCTGTCAATTTTCAAAATATGGAGGTAACACCTTATTAATTTTAAAAATGCACTATAAATGTATAGAAAAATAGATATATATTGTTTTTAAACTGCCAGATTTAGTAGTTGACAGGAAAATATGTATTTCTAAATTTGGCAGCTGCCATAATTGTTGTCAAATTTCCAAAGATAGATGGAAGAGCTTATTAATTTTAAAAATACCCTGTAAATGTATAGAAAAATAGATATATATTGTTTTTGATCCGTTTAATTTAGTAATTGACAGGAAAATATGAGTTTTAAATTTGGCAGCTGTCATGATTGCTGTCAATTTTCAAAATATGGAAGTAACACCTTATTAATTTTAAAAATGCACTATAAATGTATAGAAAAATAGATATATATTGTTTTTAAACTGCCAGATTTAGTAGTTGACAGGGAAATATGGTTTTTAAATTTGGCAGCTGCCATAATTGCTGTCAAATTTCAAAAAATAGAAGTTAGAACTTATTAACTTTAAAAATACCCTGTGAATATATAGCAAGACGGATACAAATTGTTTCTAATGTACCTGGTTCCGAAGTTGACAGAAAAATATGATTTCTAAATTTGGCAGCTGTCATAATTGCTGTCTCATATCAAAATATAGTAAGAGCTTATACATTTTAAAAATACCCAATGAATGTGTAGAAAAATAGATATATATTATTTTTGATCTGTCTGATTTCGTAACTGATGGAAAATATCATTTTTAAATTTGGCAGCTGACATAATTGCTGTCAAATTTCAAAACATGGAGGTAAGAGCTTATTAACTTTACAAATACCTTATAAATGTACAGAAAAATTGATGTATATTATTTTTGATCTATCTGGTTTCGTAAGTAATAGGAAGATATAATTTTTAAATTTGGCAGCTGCCATAATTACTGTCAAGTTTTAAGGTGTGCAGATTAGAAGTTATTAATTTCAAAAATACCCTTTGAATGTATAGACAAATAGATATATATTATTTTTTATCTTCCTGATTTATGAACGGACAAGAAAATATTATTTTTAAATTTGGCAGCTGCCAAATTTGTATCCGTCTTGCTATATATTCACAGGGTATTTTTAAAGTTAATAAGTTCTAACTTCTATTTTTTGAAATTTGACAGCAATTATGGCAGCTGCCAAATTTAAAAACCATATTTTCCTGTCAACTACTAAATCTGGCAGTTTAAAAACAATATATATCTATTTTTCTATACATTTATAGTGCATTTTTAAAATTAATAAGTACTGTATTTTGAAAATTGACAGCAATTATGACAGCTGCCAAATTTAAAACTCATATTTTCCTGTCAATTACTAAATCAAACAGATCAAAAACAATATATATCTATTTTTCTATACATTTACAGGGTATTTTTAAAATTAATAAGCTCTTCCATCTATCTTTGTAAATTTGACAACAATTACGGCAGCTGCCAAATTTAGAAATACATATTTTCCTGTCAACTTCGGAACCAGGTACATTGAAAACACTATATATATTTTTCTGAACACCAACCTGTTATTGTATGAATTATTTATCTAAAAATCGTATTTTTTTATATTTGACAGTCATTTTGACAGATGTCAACAACTAAATCAAAAATTTATCTAGACAGTTAAATAGCTGATTAAAGGACGAAGATTTGAAAAAAAAAATTGTTACGGAAACTCAAGTTTACGGCCCGTTAGAATAAATTTAATAGAAAAAACAGTATTTTTCTGTAAAAATATGATTTTCTATTAAAAATTAAAAAAAACGAAAAATGAAATTTCAAAATCCGGCTAGAGGGATCGATAGGTAAATTCAAGACGAACATTTAAAAAAAAAGAATGTCTCAATAACTTAAAATTTACGACCTCTAAAGTAATTTGGGTGGAACACTGGCATTTCTCGCCACTGTGCGACGTGGCACGCTGTCACCCACCATCCTGGAAAGTTGGTCCTAAAAGCCGCTTGTTTGGCCGTATTGAAAGGGTTTTCCCTTAAATTATCCAAAATGGCTCCGTCGTGCTCCGCGTTTGAAATTTTGGGTCTTCCCGAACACGGCCTTCTAGTCACGGTCCCTTCTTGTTCCCACCTCTTCTTTACTCGTAGAACAGTACTTTTATCTAGTCCATAATGGACTTCTTCTAATTTAGAAAGCATCAAAACTTTGCCTTGCTCTGTCAGTCGAGGCATTTTGACTTTTCAAAACTTCAATTGTCGGAGTTGATTAATTACAACCCTGATTTTGTAAGCGAAAGTTTTGAGAGCCCAAACCTACCATAACTTCATATTGTTATGAATTACTACATAATGACCAGAAATGGTCAATTATTGTGCAACGTGCAACCATAATAGTCTGGGAGGTAGTGTCAAATGTTAATGGAGCATTTTGGCAAAGCTGATTTTTTTTAACATAGCTTGTTCTATAACTTATTAAGGAATGAAGCGTCAGCTGGCTCAAAACCGTGACTTAAGATGAGAGACTGCGAAAGTTGTAGAAAAAAAAATTTACTCGGACCATTTTGGCAAAGCTGAAAAAGAAAGGCTTATTAATTTACGAAACGTTGATCTTAAAAGAATGTGTCAGCTGCATCGTGTTAGCTGACCATGTAAACATGACGGAAAATTCAGGAAAATCGAAGCATTTTGGTAAATTTCATATATTGAAGTTTATAATTCAATAATCGTATTAATTGGTGTCAGCTGGTATTCCGATGTGGGAAAACCCGTTAGCTGGACTTTCAAAGTGCGGCGTAGCCTTCGAAATATTATTAAAAAATATATACAAAAATCTCTTTATGTACGTACGCTTTTTGGAAATATTTTATTTAATCTAAGAATAACTTCCATGATTTAATTCACAAATATTCCATGATTTAATTATCTTTTCAGAAAATCTACAAAACATTTATTTTTAACAATTATTTGTGCTATAAATAATTTTACTGTCGTAATAAATCTAATTGATAGTAATAGTAATAGTAGTAATAATAGTAATAAGCTTTATTGTCCATTAGACCATAAATACATAGTATAGGACAAGTCAAGATAAAGACAGTAGTAAATAGTACAACACAATTAATAAATAGTACAACATAATAGTAACAAAATAAATAAATAGTACAACATAAGTAAGTATATAACATGAGAAATTATTAATAATCCAAATATTCTGTCATCGTATAAAAATTTTTCCCTAGCAAGAATGTTTGTAGCTTATCCTTAAATTTTCTTAAGTTTTGAATATCTTTAATTGTGGAGGGCAATTTATTATAACATTTAATGCCTATATAATTAGGATTTTTTTCAAAGAGGGCACTATTGTGGGGGGGTATGGTTATTTCAGAATTATTTCTTGTATTGTAGCTATGAAAATCTAGATTTCTAACAAAACTGTTTTCATTAGATTTCACGTATAATACTAGTTCTGTAATATATATACATACAAGAGGCAAAAGTTGTAACTTTATAAAAATAGGACGACATGACTGATATTTTGAGGCACCCGCAATATTTCTTACAATTTTTTTTTGCAGCATAAAAACTCTGTTGAAATACCTCGAAGAACCCCAAATTATTCCATACCTTACCCTTGACATAAATTCGGCATGATAAAATGACAACATCACCTTCTGGTTTGTAATATTACTTAACCTATAAAAAGCAAAAGAGAGAGAACATAACTTTTTCGACAAATTTTCAATATGATCTTCCCAACTTAATCTATTATCAATATAAACCCCTAAAAATTTTGTTGCATTTACCTGTTCAATTGACCTATGCTCTACTTTTAGGAGATAACTTTCATCGGTCGTGCAGCTTCTGGGTGTAAAATTAATAAACACCGTTTTAGACGCATTTAAATACAATTTATTTGCTTTAAACCATGTCATAAAAGTATTAATCATTGTTTGCATTTCCTGCACGACATCTTCCTTCCTTAAACCGGTACAGAGCAACGTGTTGTCATCCGCAAACATTGTCAAAATATTATTAGGGAACAGTTCTGGTAAGTCATTTACAAATATTAAGAACAATAGCGGCCCCAGTATAGACCCCTGTGGTACACCTATTTTTATATTTAATTTCTCAGATCTAGCCCCATTTACTTCCACTACTTGATTTCGTTCAGATAAATATGAAGATAGCCATTCATTTATCTTGCCCCTAAAACCGTACACCATAAGCTTTTCCCTGAGCAAATCATGACCTACTAAGTCGAAAGCTTTGCTCAGGTCAATAAAAAGCCCCATTGATGCCCGGCTCGTATCAAGATTTTTGTAGAGATTGCTGAGAAAATTTAGTATAGCAGATTGAGTATTTTTTCCTTTTATAAAACCATGTTGAGCTGGTCTTAGTTTGTTATGAGTGGAGATAAAGTGTTTTAATTGATTAAATACAATTTTCTCTAATATTTTTGACACAGTGAACAGCAGTGATATTGGACGATAGTTTTCCATATTTATTTTATCTCCTTTTTTAAAAAGTGGTATTACTTTTGCGGTTTTGAAAATGTTGGGAAAGATTCCAGATTCCAGTGAAAAGTTTATTAAAAACGTAAGCGGATATACTATGTAATTGACAGATTTTTTTAAAATATTTGTTGAGATACCATCAAGATCAGTTGCATTTGAATTTTTCATCTCCATAATTGAATTAAAAACTGCATTCTCTGTAACTGGCTCTAGAAACATAGTCGGAAATTTTTTACTGCATTTAAAATTGCTGTCGACTTTATAGTTTTTTAATTTCTCGTGTAGTTGTTCAGGCATATTTTTGAAAAATTCGTTAAAATTATTTGCAATTGTAATTGGTTCTGTTATCACTTTATCATGTTTTACAATTTTACTTACAATATTTTTGTTACTTTTTAGTTGCCTTCCCGTATCACAATTTATAATATTCCATATGGTCTTACTTTTATTTCCGGATTTCTCATATAACTTATCATTCTGCAATTTTTTGGCCGCTGCTAAAACTTTTTTATATATTTTCTTATACTTCTTGTAATGTTCAATATCAGCAATATTTTTTGTTTTATTTTTTAATTCATATAAAAATTTTAATTGTTTCGAAGAAATTCTTATACCTTGGGTTAACCAAAATTTTTTACTATAATTAGTTTTAACTTTGGTGACAGGAAAAGACAACTCAAAGTAATGTTTAATTGTTCCACAAAAAAATGTAAAACCCTCATCAACTGTATTACATTGGTATATTTCAGCCCACGTTTCTGTGCTTAAGTAATTTATAAATGTATTATAGTTTTTTTCACTAAAAACTCTTTTATGAACAAATTTGTCTCTATTTCCATCATATTTAATATTTAAGATTTGTGAGGAATGATCTGATATGCCGTTATGATCAACCATATGGGATATTACATAGTTTTTAGTATCGGAATCTAAACAAATATAGTCTATTGCACTGGCTGAATTTGTAGCATATCTGGTTGGTTCGTTAATGATGGGATCGACATTGTATGCATGTAAAACATCTAGTAGTTTATTCCGATCTTCTGAGGAAGATAAAAAGTTGATGTTAAAATCTCCACAGAGAATAATTTCATTTTTACTTTTGCAATATTTTTTTAATAGTGACTCTAGTCGTGCAAGAAATTCATTGACATCGGATAGTGGTGATCTGTACAAACAAAATAAATATATTTTTTTTGTGCTATTTTTTATATTTAATTTAGCTCCGCACACTTCAAATACTTTTTCTTCCGACATATTTGCAATATTTTTTATTTCGGAAACCTGAGTGTTCAAATAATTTTTAGTATATATTGCTACACCTCCATTATTGAATTGCGATCTATAAAAAATACTTGTTAAGTTAAAGTTTTTAATACTTACAGATGCATATTCATTCTCTTTCAGCCAATGTTCAGAAATGCATGCAATGTCAATTTCATTCATGTTCAACTCAACCTCCAATAAATCTATCTTATTTTTAATACTTTGTACATTTTGATGAAATAACTTTATACACGATTTATTACAGTTGTGGTCCACTAATTGCTATTCATCTGTGTTGTTTTTTATTTTTTGCTTTTCTAGATGTATTTTTCTTTGTAACACTGGACAGTTATAGTCAAAAATGGAATGATTCACATCAAATTCGGTGTTCATTTTCTTGTTTGCTTCGCTGCAGTTCAAGCATTTCTTGTTATTACTTGTACAGTTATCTTTGGTATGTTCACTATCACCACAGTTTAAGCATATATTTATTTTGCATTCTTCAGCTTTATGGTTAAAACCACCACATTGAAAACACCTGAAAACTCGTACATATTCAAAAACTCGACAGTGCGAAGACCATCCTATATTTAAACTTCCGTCTTTCATAATGGCTGCAAATGCCACAGGATTACATTCTATTATTGCCATATAACGGGTTTTCATTTTTTTTATGATAACAATTTTAATTCCATATTTTCATGACGTAAGTGAGCATTTTGTTTTTTTATAGTTTTTACTAATTCTTCATCACTCATTTTGTCTTCAAGGTCTAGTACTTTTACACAGGGATTTTTCTGTTCTGGCATATTTATCTTGTAATTCTTTCCCAGTTTTTTTATAATTATTTTTTCAAATTAAATGTGAGTGAAAAGTTCTAGTGATAAAATAAATCTGTTTATGTACTCGTATTAGATTATATATTTATTAGTGAACTGTTTTTGAACAATTAATAGTATCCATAAACAAATAACGTAGTTATAATAACTCCCTTGTGAGTTATTTGCCTGTCCAATCGATGCGCGAAGGTGGCTAAATAGAACGGTCCATTGTTATTATTAAGGGGAGGAAGCTGATTTGACATGTTTCTAATATCATTGTATTTCAACAGTTTCGTTTTAAATAAGTAATAATTTTTATAAATTACGTTTTTCAATTGATGATTAGGGGAAATTTTTAGTAACAGAATTAATTTGTTAACAGCATTCTGTAAATAGATACAGTTTTTAGGCATGCTCTCCAACATAGTGTGGTCGTGTAATTTACAAAAATGACGAAGCCTTATTGTATTATCTGTTCGAAATGCATGCAACCGCTGATGTCACTCACAAACGCTACTTTAAACAAGTGTAAGAGTGTGCTAGAAATTCGTGAAAGGAACAATTTATCGTTGAATAATGTAGTGCTACCAACAACAATAAATGAGAGTCACATGTATCATCGGTCATGCTACCAGCGTTTTACAGCCTTGCCTCCAAAATATAGACCATCTGCAGAAGCTTCTGGCGTTTTTAATTCAAGTCAAAGTTCAAGTATTCAAGCGAATGAAGAAATAATCGAAAATGAAGGAATTGAATCACAAGAACACGAGGATAATGAAGTAGTAGATTCTGATAGATTCTCAGGTGTATGACGGTACAAGTACATGCATAATTTGTTTGCAAACAAGAAAAAGAATCAAGGGACGAAACCTACCTTTGCATTTATGCCAAAAAGATAGCTTTGAAAGTTTCATATTTCTCGAGAAAATTAATGAGAATATTGATTTATTAAAAAGACTAGAGTTCAGTGAATGAAATAAAATAAGTATTGTATCATAATCATTAAGAGGACGAGTACAAGGCAACAGATTTAATATCAGCGGCCCGGAACAAAAGCGCCCATCCAATTTTGCCAATGAATTGAAAAATATTTATTTCAAAGAAGCCTTGGTAAAATTAATCTGTGATCATTGGGCAGAAAATCATATGGCGCCTTTCTTCTCCACAAAAACTGTCTACGTGAACTATGATGTTTGTTACAAATTCCAAGTAATCGATGGGGGGGTAATAAAAACAATAGATGAGGAATTATCATGCCCTTCGCATGAAGAAGCAGATACTAAGATCGTTTTTCACGCGTGTCAGATTGATGTCGATGCTAGAGTCACGATAAGATGTTCCGACACAGACATAATGATAATTATGCTGGGAAATATGCATGCACTGCGAAGCAATGTACAAATAAAGATACTTGTTGGAACCGGTAACAATCGACGATACGTGGACATCAATACATTGTACGAAAAATTGGGTAAAGAGTTATGTCTTGCTCTCCCAGCTTTTCACGCCTTAACCGGCTGTGATTTCAACCCAGCGTTCTACAGAAAAGGAAAGAAGAAACCGTTCGAATTATTAAGGAAACATCCTAGATATATACAGGCTTTGGTTGATTTCTCAAGACACGCATCTGAAAATTCAGAAAAAAGTTACGCTGCTCTAGAAGAGTTTGTTTGCCGCATGTACGGTTCCAAAAGATTAATCGCGTACGCATAGCAACTTTCCTGAAAGCATATAAAGTTGATACGAAAGAAGAGGTGTTGAGTATACGCCACTTTTGAAGGATCAATGTTACCCCCATGCAAAGCAGAATTACAACAACATTTTCTGCGAACCACTTATATTGCCCAATTATGGAGTAATGCGAACCTTCCAACTCCAACTTCATCTTCGCCAACTGATTATGGATGGGAGGAGCACGACGGGAAGTTCATGTTCAAATGGTTCCAGGGTGAACAGTTACCGAAATTAACCAGCATTGTAAATGAAACTACAGACATACGAGGTATTGGATATATGCATTTTTTATACTCCTAATGAATTCTATTTTATTAACGTTACTGATATTCATATTCTTTTACAGAAATTGTGGAAGATACGAATGAAAACAATGAATCACCAGAGGCTGAGGAGAATCCCATTAATGAAGATAATTCTGATGAATAAGAAGAAATAGATTATGATGAAGACTCGAGCGATGAATAATTATTATTATGTTTTATGTAAGAAAATTATAATAAAAAATAAACTGATACGATTCATTCACAAAATTATTAACATTAACAGCTGCCTAAAATACGTTAGTTGAGTAACGAAACTGCCGCGAGTTGCGCCCAACTAAACGCTACGCCACAATTTGAAAGTCCAGCTAACAGGTTTTGCCACATCGGAATACCAGCTGACACACATTAATGCAATTATTAAATCATAAACATTAATATATAAAATTTTCAGCTTTGCCAAAACGCTCCGATTTTCCTGAATTTTCCGACATGTTTACATGGTCAGCTAACACGTTTTTCCATGGATCTGATGCGGCTGACACATTATTTTAAGATCAGCGTTTCATAAATTAATCATTCATACTTTTCCATCTTTGCCAGAAAATTTTTTTTTTCTACAAGTTTCACAGCCTCTCACGGAGTCGCGCCAGCTAACATCAATTTTAGTTCTTCAACACGTACTAACTATCGTCATAAACTCATAGAAATCGTGCCAAAATCACCCTTAAAATTTGACACTACCTCCCAGACTATAAGTAATGCTGCTTCAGTTTATACGTTCCCTAATAGCACATTGTCCTATGGATATCTGAAGAATGTCCTCGGCCGTCATACAGGGCATCCGATGGACGTTCGTTTTTGATTCAAAGTACATCCGACGGACAACCGAGGGGCGTCCAAATGTCACATCTTTGAACAATATTTGTACATCCCTGAGGGATATACGGATGTCCATTAAGTACGATATATGTGGACATCCTACTTTTTTTATATAGATATATTTATTATTCAGGGCGCTTTACGAAAAAGTACAACTTCGATATGTAAGTACTTTATTACTTGATAAAAATGAAGTAATGCATAAACATTGTCCTATGGATATCCGAAGGACATCAGCAGAGATTGAGGGCGCCCAATGAATTTCTTTGTTAGCATCCAGTATATTTTATTTACATTAACATATCCTAATATTGTTTCCCATAACTCCGATTTATTCTCACTAGGTTGCCGGCTGGTTTATTAAATTATTAAATTCATTTTATTTTACTTATTTACATTTTAGCAATTGCCGTCGGTGGACGTCCAGTTTATGTTGATGGACGTCAGTACATTAAATGGACATAAAACGGACGTCCGGCACACATCGTATGCTATTAGGGTAATTCGGCAATTAAATGATTACGCATTCGCATTATGCAATATGAAAAATCTCTCAAGGGCATCCTCCATTTGCTTTTACTTCCACATCCAGTGGAAGTATAGTAACGACAAAAAAATTTTTAAAAATTTTTATTGTTCAAATAGGCTTAGAATGTCATGAAACGTCGAGATTTTAAGTTTGAGCGAAAAAAAAATTTCTGTCTGTCGGTCTGTAACTTTTTTTTGTGCGCACGTTTACTCTGAAACCGTTTAAGATATTGACTTGAAATTTGGTACACGTATGTATTTTAACGTGATCTGGAACTAGATTATATTTTCATCTTGTTCCATCGAAGGGTTGGGGTAAATTTGGGGTAAATAGGTAAATTAAGCAGGTAAGAGTAGAGAAAATTGGTATTTAGTATATTAAAGAGAAGCTAAGGTCTCAAAAAAATTTTTGGCATTGGCCACCCCCATTACCACCCCCACCCCATTATTAAAGGGGATGAAAAAAAATTGTGATTTAGTGTGTGTGTACAAGAACCAGAAACCTCAAAATATTTTTTTACTTTATCCACCCCCACTACCACCCCCTAGCACCACCCCCACCCCACTATCGATGTGGGGTATCGTTTTACAGGTTTTTGGGGTAGAGGATTTCAAATATTATATTATTAAAGTTCCATAAGCAATTATTTCCACATACAAAATTTTTTCGTTGTGAGTGACTTGGATAGAAAATCTGGATGTGGAAGTAGTGATTCCTTGGGCAGCGGTTTTTCGTTCTATGCTTGTGGTTTGGACAGTTCAGTCTTTGTTTAACAAAGTATCTTGTGATCTTATATGGTTGATTATAATTATAGTGTGATTGTAGAAACACAGTAAGTTACACTGTAAAAAACCGCTGCCCAAGGAATCACTACTTCCACATCCAGATTCTCTATCCAAGTCACTCACAACGAAAAAACTTTGTATGTGAAAATAATTGTTTATGGAACTTTAATAATATAATATTTGAAATCCTCTACCCCAAAAACCCATAAAACGATACCTCACATCGGCAGTGGGGTGGGGGGTGGTGATAGGGGGGTGATAGTGGGGGGTGGATGAAGTAAAAAAATATTTTGAGGTTTCTGGTTCCTGTACATACACTAAATCACAATTTTTTTTCATCCCCTTTAATAAGGGGGTGGGGGGTGGTAATGGGGTGGCTAATGCCAAAAATTTTTTTGAGACCTTAGCTTCTCTTGTATATACTAAATACCAATTTTATGGACTCTTACCTGCTTGATTGACCTATTTACCCCAAATTTACCCCGATTTACCCCCCAACCCTTCGACGGAACAAGCTGAAAATATAATCTAGTTCTAGATCTCGTTAAAGTACATATGTGTACCAAATTTCAAGTCAATATCTTAAACGGTTCCAGAGTAAACGTGCGCACAAAAAAAAGTTACAGACAGACAGACCGACAGACAGACCGACAGACAGACCGACAGACAGACCGACAGACAGACCGACAGACAGACCGACAGACAGACAGACAGAAATTTTTTTTCGCTCAAACTTAAAATCTCGACGTTTCATGACATTTTAAGCCTATTTGGACAATAAAAATTTTTAAAAATTTTTTTGTCGTTACTATACTTCCACTGGACGTGGAAGTAAAATTATGTAAATTTACCATCGTTGCGTGTAAAATTCCCATGTAATTTTACCCGCAAAGAGTCAGGAAAATTTCCATTTAACATTATTATATTATATTACCCCAAAATATAAGGTAAATTAAAATTTTCCACTCTCTTTGTGGGTAAAATTCCATTACTATTGGGGGAAAATTTACTATGGAAAAAAAATCCTGTCTGGATAAGGGGCAATTTTATTACATGTAATATAATTGTAATTTTTGAGCGCCCCATATAAAAAATATAATTTTTCTCAACGTCATTACAATTTTTTAGACAAGCAAACATTTTTATAAAGAATAACATTTTCTCGAAAGGTTACACATTCTAGCCATTACACCTATTGTAAACCCCATCCGTGGACATACTGTATACTAAAAATTGTTATTGGAAAATAACAATATTAAAGCAGGTGTTATCAAAAGTATATGCGAATTGGCAAAATTAAGTCGTTTCACAATTAGTAGAACAGCGAATTATTGTTATTGAAATTATACATTATACATAGAAATTTCTCGACAGAAATCATGCATAATTTTCTTGAAGTCCGGTCCTGCTTCACCTGATCGAAGCGGCTAAGCCCTAACCTTTTCCGTTTTTTCGTTTTTTTGCATAAAGGTAAGAATCAAAACCGTTACCGACTGAGTTATATTTTCATATGGACTTTACGTTTAATATAATATCCATATAATATACAAATGTATTCGGAAAAATCGTAAAAAATATATTACAAATATTTTTGTTTAAATTCTTGACAGAATAAAATTGCAACGCTGCCGAGTCAACACCACCTGTTTTTAGGTGGTGTTGGCCGAGTGCCGTATGTGTTACATTTAATAAACATACCCAATTGGCTAAAAGCCCGCCAACAATCAAATATTGACAGTTGACCGACCGTCTTTTGTTTGTCGTGCCTCGTGCCATGTTTAGTTTTGTGATTCGATAGTGTTATTGTGTAACTTTTGAGGTGCTTTTATTCCAATATAGTATTTAAAAACTTTAAAATTCTATGAGTGTGCATCAAATCGCAAATCTTCTGGCTCCAATTACCTAGGGTAAGTAATATTACTAAATGCTTTCTGTACACTTGAATTAATTTCCTGTAATGAAGAATTTAACCTAAAATTAAGTTTTGATCTTAATTTACGAGTCTTTAATAGGTATTTGAAGGAAACTGTATTTTCTTTTTCTTAGTAGGTAGTCATAAAGTATTTAAAATCTATATTTATGATTGTTATATTTTAAATTTGTTTCATCTTGGTAATATGAAATTCTTATAATGTTTAACTTGTCATTAACATTTCTTAGTACTGTTTAGATATTGCAAATGAAAGACAGCTATTAAGACAAAGAAAGTATACCTAAACATTACGTATCAAAATATTTTTAAATTAAAAAAATGTACATGCAATGAATCTATATAAGGTTGAATCTGATTGTATGTACGTACAAGGTATGGCTTTTTAGAATTACGTTTCAACCCAGATGTTTTAAATGCACGAAAAAACGAAAATAAAACTATGCCTTAATAGGTAATGGAGTCAAACTAAACATTAAAATACGTGAATAAGGAATTTTCTGGCTGCAGCAATTTTATTGTTTTAATTTGTTGTGGGTGTACCTAATAACAAAGTGCTATGAGAAGTTTTGAATTAAATCGGCCCCCCCAATGGTTTTTGTAAAGTTAGTTAAAAAAAAATTGTTTCAACATTCAAATTTTCTGTTATTATGTAAGGTTTGTAATCCCGGGGTCATTATGCAATCCCGGGATTTCGGGATCAAATGTATACGATCCCGGGAATTCCGGGATTTCGGGATCGGGATTAGGAATTGGAAAAATAATAGTGTAAGTCGTAGATACATAATGAATACATGAATATCTCAACAAAAAATTATTACTGACAGTGTTGATTAAACCCGTAGCGTAAAAAAATCAATTCATTAAGTGTAATAAAAGATTGTTCCATCTTGTTTTACAATCCCGAAAATCCCGGGATCCAATCGACTACGATCCCGGGATTTGCGGTATCTAAATATTGCCGACATCCCAGGATTTTCGGGTTCGAGATTTCGTACAAGGTATGGCTACTTAGGTCCTAACAATCACATCGCAAAAATAAAAATACCAAATTGTTCTCAATAAAATTTCGAATGAAACTAGACCTATGAACATTATTTTTCGTAATTTGTTAATTTGTAAAAAAATAAAAACCACTGGAAACTGCCTTTTTTGATAATTTAAGAAATATAATGTAATAACAATTCATCAAAGTATGCCCTACATTGAGCATTCTTGTTATTCAAACGCCTAAAAACCCATAATAATTCCGAAATTTCCATCGCCTATTGTTTAAGTGCATTCAGGGGCGTAGCGAAGGGAGGTATGAGGGGGTACGTTACCCCCCAATTTTTATTGAATTTTTTTTTTTTAGATTTTCTCCCCCCCCCGTTCATCAATTTTTATTTCGGTGGAACTTGGCAAAAGTTGTTATTGAAAACATTTTTTTTGGAAGAATTATTATTTAATTATTTACAGGGTTGGCTTTTAAGTCATATGAAGTTAGCAAATTTGAGAACTAACCAACTAACCCCCCCAAAAAGTTGTCTCGCTACGCCCCTAACTGCATCGACTTCTAGGACAATTTTTCCAAAATGCAGGTTTTTACATGTAGGTATTTTACGATGGTATTAAGAAAAAAAATATCTTCGTTACAACCATTTTTTTTGAAGTGTGTTTATAATTTTCAAAATTATAGTTATAAGTAAAGAAATTCGGATAACTCTGTGGGGTTTTTTTATCAAATCAAAAGCATCAAGCAAATTATAAAAAACCGCTGCCCAAGGAATCACTACTTCCACATCCAGGTTTTCTATCCAAGTCAATCACATCGAAACAATTTTGTATGTGGAAATAATTGTTTATGGAACTTTAATAATATAATATTTGAAATCCTCTATCCCAAAAACCCATGAAACGATACCCCACATCGGTAGTGGGATGGGGATGGTGCTAGGGGGTGGTAGTGGGGGTGGATAAAGTAAAAAAATATTTTGAGGTTTCTGGTTTTTGTACACACACTAAATCACAAATTTTTTTCATCCCCTTTAATAATGGAGTGAGGGTGGTAATGGTAATGCCAAAATTTTTTTGAGACCTTAGCTTCTCTTGTATATAGTTAATACCAATTTTAGGAACTCTTACCTGCTTGATTTACCTATTTACCCCAAATTTACCCCAAATTTACCCTAATTTACCCCCAAACCTTTCGACGGAACAAGATGAAAATATAACCTAGTTCTAGATCTCGTTAAAGTACATATGTGTACCAAATTTCAAGTCAATATCTCAAACGGTTCCAGAGTAGACGTGCGCACAAAAAAAGTTAGACAGTCAGACAGACAGACAGAAATTTTTTTTCTCTCAAACTTAAAATCTCGACGTTTCATGACATTCTAAGCCTATTTGAGCAATAAAAATTTTTAAAAATTTTTTTGCCGTTACTACCACTGCAGTGGAAGTAAAATAGATGAAATATTCAACATTTTAAAAAAATTGATCTACTTACATCTGGGGCCGAGATACATCAGTTTCTGCGTTTAGCTCACTTATAAAATAAACAAATCGATATTTCTTCTTAAAATTTGGACTGGTTTGGTTCTCCAATACTTAGATCTTTATCTCTTCCAGGTATTTGAAAATAATCCAAAACTACAATTTTTAAAATTACATCGAATAAAGCGGCTTTGAGAACATGGCGTACATTTTCTTTTTTTATAACTTTCTTAATTTTTGTCGCGAAAAGGGAAAACCAACCTAATCTGAACAACTATCCTTATACCTATGTATACAGCTTTGTAAAACTTTTCGACTTTCGAACCTTTATATACTATCTTTTAACAATTATTGTGCTTCTGGATTGCTTTCATCCAGCTGAGACAAAAATATAAGTATTGGAGGAGAATCACTCCAAATTTTAAGAAGAATTATTAAATTGCTTATTTATAAGCGACTGAGACGCAAAACCTGGCGTGTCTTGGCCCTAAATGCAAGTAGATCATTATTTTTTAATTACCTATAGTCTAATCAATGAATGCCCAAAAGGGGATTGAAGAGGACATCTTCAGGAATGTGTTGGGGATAGTTAGAAGATAAGCATACTAAAAGTCCCCGCCCCTAGCCCTGCCGCTTCAGGGGGGGAGGGGGGTGGAAAGGTCCCCTTTTTCGATTTTTCGCTTATAACTCGGAAACAATGCGACGTACGGGAAAAATTATTAGTTAGTAAATACGTCAAGTGTTGTAAAATAAAGATTGTTTTGTGACTGTTATTTATTAGCAGACCACGGTAAACCGTTTTGATAGAAACATTTCAGATTCCTAATTAATTTAAGTATTTATTTTTTATCGATTTTGGCTGGCGAATATCTCGAAAACTATAACACATAGGAAGAAAATGGATAGAAACATTGTTGTAGGAAATTTAATTTAATTTTGCATAGAATAATTTTTTCAGTACGACGCATCGTTTCCGAGTTATAAGCGAAGAATCGAAAAAAAGGACCTCCCCCCCCCTGGAGCGGCAGGACTAGGGCTAGGGGAGGGGGCTTCTAGTATGTTTATCTCCTAACTACCCCCAACACATTACTGAAGAGGAAAATCCTCTCCCCCTCCGTGTCTTCTACAACTCCGTTGACTGGACTACTAATTCGTTTACCGTTGTTGGTTTAATAAAAAATTCAGTTATTTGAATTTTGAAAACAACAAACAAATTTCAAAAATTTTTTTATTCTTAATACCATTGTGACATACATGTAAAAATTCACCATGTTTAAAAAAGACAGTTTATTTTTTTTAGTAATTTTGTTTTATGTAAAATTAAGAAATTGTCTTAATTTTTATTTTTTAAAAAAAAAAAAAACAAAATAATATCGGATGTTGTTTTATTAATAATTTATTTAAAAACATTTTGAATGTTTAGTTTGGGCTGATCCAAGATATTAAAACAAAACTAGACAAAATTACGTTTTTCAAAATTAAAATTTAATTTCCCAGAAACGGTCATCTCTAAAATTAGACAAAACTTTACTGGAACATCCTGATAACATACAGGGGCAGTTCAACAAAGCATGGTCGATTCATGATATTAGTGACTTAACTAATCAAAAATTGGTCCAAGCTACAACCCGTGTCCAATATTCGCTTAGATGAGTCTTACCGCACCTTGTTATAATAAAAAACTTGAGCTAAATTACGACAAAAATAAAATATTGGCTGTTTTTATTCCTAAAACTCAAGACCGTCACGCGTAACTCCATACAGATTGACACTTGTTTTGGCTGAAATTTTGTTACCAGAGAAATGATTAGTGTCCATCTGTGCTATAATTATTACAAAACATCCAAAATTTGTTGGCAAGATACAAATTATATGTTTTAAAGTCTAGGATTTAATATAAAATACTATTAAAGTCGCGTAACTTGGTTAATACTCACGACCGTCACAGCGCTCATTATTAATTAATAAGTTGAATGCTAGGACTATCAGCGACTCAGAAACACATCGAAATTTAGTTTTCGTTGTAAAATCATGTGAGATACAATAACCAAGTGCTGTTTCCCAAAACAGTTTAAATTTCCAGTAATTTATATGGTAAGTCTAATATATGGCCCTGTGCTCTCTTTCATGACCGTCACGTTGTATATTTTAGCATTTATCAACTTATAAATATCCAAATACGTTTTTATTTTGAGATATCCAGTACATTGTCTTCTCCTAACCTTACTTTAATGATAGCTTAGGGTGAATATAATTCTTAGTCATTTTTGTCTAGCGGCCCTAACGACCGTCATACTCATGACCGTCACATGGCACAAATTTGAGTGTGATGGTCTTGAGAAATTTCATTGGCATTACTCTCCTTCACTCTTGTAACTTTTGAATGGTTGAATGGATTTTTTTCAAATTTGGTGTAGTGATTGATATGGGATGAAATTTCCAATTATATGATGTAAAAAACCAACTTCTGACTTCCGGTTTCAAGGCAAATGACATGAAAATCAAATTTTTTAAATGGGACAACCGGTATATGTTTTCATATTTGGTTCCGAGTAGCCAAAATACATATGATCTGACCCAAAAATATTATTTTTATTTTCAAAAATTTGGCACAACCTCAGCCAGCAATTACACGACCGTTTTACGAATCTCACAACCATATCATGCCACTCACGACCGTCACGCGTAACTCACAGTACCTCATTCACAATGGTGTCATAAATATTATTTTTCTTCAAGCGTATTAAAATGTTTAAATTATGTCACCAAAAACAGAAGTAGAAGTAGGACATTGTTTTACTAGTAACAAAATGTTAGTACGGAACGCCACCGTAGTGGACATTGTTTTACTAGTAACATAATGTTAATACCGAAAGCCACCGGTGGCGCGCTATCCACTAGCCACTTGTCATATTGTGTCAACATGTAAGACTGTAGTTTGAATATTTGTACATTTATGATAAATAAATGAATTTTTGCATTTTAATACGCTTGAAGAAAAAATAGTATATATTACACGGAGTAGAACGCCTTTTTTTGTGTTTCGCCCAGTTTGCGGCTTCGGCTCCGCCTCAGCCGCAAATCCTGGGCTCAACACAAAAAAAGAGTGCGTTCTACTCCTAGTAATATAATATACTATTATCTCGTTAGGTCCATTGTCCTTTAAATTATGAACAAAACTGGTTATCGGTAACAAAATTTAGACGCAAAAAGGTAATTTGAGTCAATACAGTTAACTGAATTTCGAAAGTATTAGGTTCAAATGAGAAAGAAACAGATACTTCCAGTTATATCACTTTTTATTTTATTCATGGATCTTATTACCACCAAAATTTTCTCTAATATCTTGTAGGACATATTTTTCACTTCAAAGAATCAACTTTTTCATAATCCATTTAGCATATTTATATTAATACACAGCACAAATATAAATGTGACGGTCGTGTGTTCTGTTATACGTTTCACTAAGGAAAAACAGCTGTAACATTTTAGTCACGGGAAAAAAGCTGGTGCCACAAGGCATACCTGAAAAGTAGACACTTTAACCATTTCGAAAATGTATGCCATCAATAGATTCCTGACATTTTATTTTTTAACATTGTCAATGTGAAATCGCCCATGCTTTGTAGAACTGCCCACAGATTGAATTTCCAGAAAAAAATTGACCTCTCCAAACAATCGTTGAAATCGTATTTTTAATTCTTAGTTTTATTCGACTATATGTTTAATATATACGTTTCAGTAAATAAGTTTTATTAAAGTTCATTGTGGCTTATTTACAAAGCTTTAAGGCAACTGCGGCACTGTGACAGATGCTACTCTCAGTCTATTTTTATACTTTTCCTATTCAACTTTTTCCAGAGAAAGCCTAATATCAATTAGTACTAAAATAGATTTTCCTGCAAGCCACTCTCTGTCTCTGTCACCAAAGAGAAATAAAGGGATATCTAACTATATAAAAGAAGCTACTTGACATCAAAAGGACAGGTAGGAGCATACTGCGCCCTACCGGGGGTCTCCATATATAGATGACATTCTCTTTAATACAATAATAGTCCTTTGATTTTTCGCTGTCAAGTGTAAATTTGTCGCTGCTTTCAACGAAGTCAGCTCTAGCATTTTATGTAGGTACCTGAGGTTTCGAACGTTCACTTGAACGAATTTTTCATATGAAAATTTCCAATTAATCTACTTAGGCGTACAATTACCAGAAAAGTGTACGCCTAAGTCGATTTGTAGTTTTTATTAATCTTTCCTTTTCATATGAAATTCGTTCAAGTGGGTGTTCGAAACTTCAGTTGTACTTTAGCATTATTACAGTTAAACAGAAAAACTATGCTACGAAAATAACGCAGGCACACAAAAAATGAGATTAAGTTTGAAAAATGCACTTTGATGAAAACTGTATGAACGGAAAAATTTAATTTTTTTCTTTAATATGGCTACTGTGTTCTTTGTGTATTTTGGTGCAATATATCCAAATCAGGCATTAAAAATGCTCCAACATGAATTTTTTTCTAACTGAAATAGTTTTAAAGAAATCGCTGCCCAAGGAATCACTACTTCCATATCCAGATTTTCTATCAGTCTCTCACAACGAAAAAAATGTTTGTATGTGGAAATAATTGTTTATGGAACTTTAATAATATAATATTTGAAATCGTCTACCTTAAAAACCCATAAAACGATATGCCACATCGGTAGTAGGAAGATGGATAGTAGGGGGGGTGAATAAAGTAAAAAAAAATGAGGCCTTTGGTTCTTGTACACACACTAAATGACAATTTTATTTTTTTAATAGTGGGGTGGGGGGCTGTTAATGGGGGTGGCTAATGCCAAAAAAATTTTTGAGACCTTAGCTTCTTTTATATATACTAAATACCAATTTTGTGGACTCTTATTTGCTTGAGTTACCTATTTACCCCCAAACCCTTCAACGGAATAAGATAAAAATATAATCTAATTCCAGATCTCGTTAAAATACATACGTGTACCAAATTTCAAGTCAATATCTTAAACGGTTCCAGAGTAATCGTGCGCACAAAAAAAAGTTACAGACAGACCGACAGACAGACATGTTTTTTGCTCAAACTTAAAATCTCGACGTTTCATGACATTCTAAGCCTATTTGAATAATAAAAATTTTCAATTTTTTTTTTGTCGTTACTAACCTTACACTGGATGTGGAAGTAATAGTCTTAAATCAAGTCTTAAATACTTCTTTCTCGTCCAAAATATCCATCCTCAGTTTAAAATGTCCCCCCTCTGTTCAAAATATCCACCCCCTGTACAAAATAACCATGCTTAAGGCTTTATCTCTTTCGTTTCCTTAAACATAAGGGATAATTAAAAATTTTAGGGACATTAACTAACTTTCACAATATTTATAAATAATATTAAGAATATTTATAATTACTTCCACATCTAGTCGAAGTATAGAAACGACAAAAAATGTTTGAAAAATTTTACTTCCACATCGTGGAAGTATAGTAACGACAAAAAAATTTAAAAAATTTTTATTGTTCAGATAGGCTTAGAATGTCATGAAACGTCGAGATTTTAAGTTTGAGCGATAAAAAAATTTCTGTCTGTCTGTCGGTCTGTAACTTTTTTTTGTGCGCACGTTTACTCTGGAACCGTTTAAGATATTGACTTGAAATTTGGTATACATATGTACTTTAACGAGATCTAGAACTAGGTTATATTTTCATCTTGTTCCGTCGAAGGGTTGGGGGGTAAATGGGTAAATCAAGCAGGTAAGAGTCCATAAAATTGGTATTTAGTATATACAAGAGAAGCTAAGGCCTCAAAAAAATTTTTGGCATTAGCCACTCCCATTATCACCCCCACCTCTTATTAAAGGGGGTGATTTAGTGTATGTACAAGAACCAGAAACCTCAAAATATTTTTTTACTTCATCCACCCCCACTACCAACCCCCTGTCACCACCCCCCACCCCACTACCGATGTGGGGTATCGTTTTATGAGTTTTTGGGGTAGAGGATTTCAAATATTATATTATTAAAGTTCCATAAACAATTATTTCCACAAAGTTTTTTCGTTGTGAGTGACTTGGATAGAGAATCTGGATGTGGAAGTAGTGATTCCTTGAGCAGCGGTTTTATTGTTATGTGGTCAATATTAGGAGAAAACAATTTTTTAAAACGTCGACGTTTCACCTTTATTTTAAGACATTTTTGGGATTCTGAAGATAAAATAATTGCAATTTAGCAAAACTTTGGAAAACGACCCACATTTATAGGAATAAAAATAAATTAAAAGCATTAAATATATATGAATATGCAGACATACACAGACATATCTAAATCCATAGGTGTGCATGTAAGAATATTGAATTTATATAGAATTGCAAAAGTTGTTAAAATTACATATAGAATTATACACTATATTAGATGTGAGTATTTATAATTATTCTAGTTTTCCTTGTAAAACTAACTTTTAGAATTTTAAACATAAAATAATAATAAATAAAGACAGCAGTATATTAGGCAAGCAGTCTCTAACGTAATATATAAATTAATTGAAATATTTATTGTTAATTAAAATATTTTTTATTTACACATTTAGAATTTTTTCTTTAATAATTTTTGTTTCTATTCCTAATGTTTTAGATTATGAGTATTATTACTAAGAAAGTAATTATAAGTGACTTTTTCAAATGGAATTTTCATTAGAATTAAAAAAAATCGCTGCCCAAGGAATCACTACTTCCACATCCAGATTTTCTATTGAAGTCACTCACAACGAAAGAATTTTGTATGTGGAAATAATTGTTTATGGAACTATAATAATATAATATTTGAAATTCTCTACCCCAAAAACCCATAAAACGATACCCCACATCGGTAATGTGGTGGGGGTGGTGATAGGGGGTGGTAGTGGGGGTGGATGAAGTAAAAAAATATTTTGAGGTTTCTGGTTCTTGTACACACACTAAATCATAATTTTTTTTCAACCCCTTTAATAATGGGGTGGGGGCGGTGATGGGCTAATAACCAAAATTTTTTTTGAGACCTTAGCTTCTCTTGTATATACTAAATACCAATTTTATGGACTCTTACCTGCTTGATTTACCTATTTACCCCAAATTTACCCCAATTTACCCCCCAACCTTTCGACAGAACAAGACGAAAATATAATCTAGTTCTAGATCTCGTTAAAGTACATATGTGTACCAAATTTCAAGTCAATATCTCAAACGGTTCCAAAGTAAACGTGCGCACAAAAAAAAGTTACAGACAGACCGACAGACAGACAAATTTTTTTTCGCTCAAACTTAAAATCTCGACGTTTCATGACATTCTAAGCCTATTGAACAATAAAAATTTTTAAAAATTTTTTTGTCGTTACTATACTTCCACTGGATGTGGAAGTATAATAAAGCTACTCAGGAATAAAATTCGTGTTTGAAATTGTATATAAAAATATTCTTAACATAAATCGTATTTCTTTAACAATATATTTTTATATAAAGAGTGGCTTAAAAAATGGATGGATGAAGTAAAAAAAAAATTGATGCCCTTGGTTCTTGTACACACACTAAATAACAATGTTATTTTTTTTCACCCCCTTCTATATATACCAATTTTATGGGCTCTTACTTGCTTGATTTACCTATTTATATCCATTTATCCCAATTCACCCCCCCAACCTTTCAACGGAATAAGATCAAAATATAACCTATTTCCAGATTTCGTTAAAGTACATACGTGTACCAAATTTCAAGTCAATATCTTAAATACTTCCAGAGTAATCGTGCGCACAAAAAAAAGTTACAGACCAGCAGACAGATTTTTTGCAAATTAAAAATCTCGACGTTTCATGAACGATAAAAATTTTTAAATTATTTTTTGCGTTACTATACTTCCACAGGATGTGAAAGTAAAGACCCCGCTTATTTCTTATGGGAAGTGGCATACGGTGAAACTGGCTGATTTTTTAACATATTCTAGATTTCGACTTTCTGACCAAAAGCTCTCATGGGCCAACTTGATCCTATGTCTCGTTTCCGAGATACAACTAGAAATTCTTGTAAAATTCTGTGTCTTGTCAAACTTTTAATTCATTGATGAGGGATTAGAGGTCAAAGGACCCTACAAACAGCGAAAGTTGGCCCTTCAGCGGGCCATCACTGGGCCAGAAATGAAACTTCTGGCCCAGTGATGGCCCGTTGATGGGCCGATCTTCGGTGTTTCTTGGGGGAGTAATTTCCGAAAGTTTTTCAATTAAAGTTTTTTTATGAGGGCCACATACTTTATGTAAAAAATGTTTTAGGCAATTTGACCGTATATTTTCTTCACTTGTTATTTTTATATAGATTTCCCTGCGCCTTCGCCAACATTCTTCTACGCTATTTTTATTAAAACAACAAATATTTTTAGTGCAAAACATTATAAAGGGCTATTAGAATGTATCACAATATAAAATGTATGAAAAAAATCATGAATTCGAATTTTTTTTAATTGTAAGAGGTCATTCTTTTACATTTCTTGAGCTGTATCTCGGAAACTAGACATAGACATAGGATCGAGTTGGACCCTTGAGAGCTTTTCATCAGAAAGTTGAAATCTACAATATATTAAAAATTCAGCCAATTTCACCGGTGGCCACTTCCCATAAGAAATGAGCGGGCCATTTGTGGTATAGGTACCATCCGGTAACACCCTGTATAATTTTCTCAATTTCTCTTTACTTATATTTTGAGTCTAATACTTATAAAATCCTTATGGAAAGAAATATTATTACTAACTACACCAACCCTGCATACTCACACCTCAACCGCAGCCAACTCATTTAAAACAGTTTCTTATCAGCAAACTAGTTTGTCGCTTTAAATCAAACTGCTTAAAACTTCTCTCGACTTAAAAGCTTTTTAATTACGCCCTCCCCGCAGCGCCTATAAATCTTTTATTCAAACGCGGCACGTGGACACAAAACTATAATAACGGCATTGTTGTCACTCCCACCACGCGTCCTTACCTCCCCTAAGAGCGCTCAGCGGGCACCGGCTTTCAGATTAGGTCTTCGCCTTCGCTCCTCGCTCAATCCTCCATTCCAGCGCCAGCGATCGGGTGGAGAGCTCGGCCGTCCTCTGCCAAACCCCGACGTTCACGTGCTCTAAGGAACTTCACCGGCAACTAGACCAAAACCCTTTAATGCGACTCGAGGCAACTCCGTTTTTGTAAATCAAGTCTGCTATCAAACAGAAGAACGACGTGTGTCAAAAATGTGCATTTCGCGTGCGTTGGTTGTTCTGTGCCTGTTCGCGGTTTGTTGTGATGTCGTTTTCAGTGGTAGTTGCAGGGAGGCGAAGTTGTGCTGCACGGGGCGGGATTCCTCGTGTGTTGTACAGAAAGCACCTATTAACGCGATCATCGAAGATTTGAGCGATAAGCCGTGTTATTGTGATCATGCCTGCCTCAAATTGGGAGACTGCTGTGCCGATTTCAAAGAGGCCTGTGGAGGTAAGTGTTGGCCGAATGTCCACTTGATAGCCCCTAAAAAAGAACGTACCATATAGTTTAATTGAGTCAGTTATATCTTTACCTACCAAGATTATGATTAAATTCCCAAATAAATCATACAAATCATAAATTGTTAAACTCAAATCAATACGGATTTAGGAAAAATAAATCGACAGTAACTGCTATTGAAAAATTATGTGATAATATTTATAATGCACTAAACAATAAAGAACAACCAATACCTTTATTTTTTGACCTTAGTAGAGCTTTTGACACAGTCGATCATGATTTGCTCATGGAAAAACTTTTTAGATTGGGAATACGTGGACTAGCTCATCAGTGGATCAGCTCTTATCTGAATAACAGAAGGGAAACTGTTGTAATTGATTCGTATAAATCAGATTTTAGGCAAGCGACAACTGGTGTGCCTCAGGGCTCTATTCTCGGTCCATTGCGCTTTTTAATATTTGTCAATGATATGCGTAACACCTAGCGCAGCAATTATCTATACTGACGATACCAACTTTTAAATTTCCAGCAGCTCGTTAGAGACCACAGTCACTAAAGCTAATACATCAGTAGATGAGTTTTCTAAATGGTGCTAAATGCTGGTAAAACAGTTTTTATGTCATTCCCGCTAAAGAACATAGCCCATAACTCAAGTATTTTAATTAAGGCTGAACATCAGTCAATTGTTCATACAGATAAGACAAAATTCCTGGGAGTAACTTTAGATAGTAAAATGACATGGGAAAATCACATCGAAAACATACTGAACAAACTAAGTCATGTTTTATCATTCGGTACCTGAAGTCCTCTGTTTCGTTAAATATACTAATATTGACATACTTTGGTTTAGTTCAATCTAGTGTGTCTTATGGTTTGATTTTTTGGGGAAGTTCGTGTCACATTACCAAAGTGTTTATAGGTCAAAAGAGAATCATTCGTTGTATGGCTGGTCTATCTATGCAAGCACACTGTAAAAAGGCATTTATAGCCCTGTCCATCTTAACTGTACCATCGCTTTATATATTTCTAATTGTAACTAATATAAAAAAACAAGAAAGTTTGTTATTAAACAAGTAAAATTGAAAATTTTTAAAAACCCCCGATCAATGTATCTAATCGTACCAGTTTCATATGACCGAATCAAAATGAGGCCTAAATCATGTTCGGCTACCACATTTTCAATTTTACTTCAATCGGACAATTTCTAGAGAAGTTCAACATGGCGAATTCAAGATGGTGACCAAACATCAAAATCTAATATGACCTATAACCTTCTCGACAAAATACTCTTTCAAATAAAAAAAACTTCATCAAAATCGGATCACCCGTTGGAAAGATATGAAGCCACAGACAGACAGACAGACAGACAGACAAACAAACATACAAACATACGCGTCAAACTTATAATTGAAAATAGAGATATTCACAATAATTATTACGATACACGCAGTCTTAACGAACTTCGGACCCCACTTTCTTGACTAAGTGTGTTAGTCCAAAATTCCCATATTTTCAAGAAAATCAACTGTTTTAATAAATTCACCCGTCACTTTGGTAATTTTGACAATTTTAACTTTTAAAAATGCTTTGTTGAAGTACTTAGTAATGCTTTTTACTCTGTAGATGATTATTTACAATCGTAGGTTTTATTATTATTATTTTATTTTATTAGTGCTTGTTGGTATTATTGTTGTGTTATTATTATTTTAATATGACTTATATTTTATTGTATTTTTTTCTGTACTGACTAGTCTCATAAGTCATACTATGGCATGACTTAATATGATGAATAAAGAACTTACTTACTATTATAAAAATGGGAATGAAGGAAAAATTAACAATTGTTATAGATCCATCTCACTTTTAACTTTTTCTAAGATAATTAAAAAAGTAATGGTAAATAGAATTGTTTCATATCTAAATGAAATGGCTTTAGAAATATTGTAACACTCAAGGTAGTATGCTGGACCCTCTGTCTTTCCTGCCATATGTAAATGATTTACCAGACCACATAAACTCTGCAAATATATATACGCTAATGGCACATCACCACAGAAACTTCCGAACGAGTTAAAAACCTCTGCCCAAGAAATAACTACTTCCACATCCAGTTTTTCAATCCAAGTCTCTCACAACGAAAAAAAATTGTACGATATGACACATCGATAATGGGGGTGGGGGTAGTGAAAGGAGGGTGGTAGTTGGAGTGGATGAAGCAGAAAAAAATTGAGGCCTTTGGTTCTTGTACACATACTGAATCACATTTTTTTTCACCCCCTTTTATAATGGGGTGGGCGTAGTATTGGGGTGGCTAATGCCAACATTTTTTTTGACATTACCTTCTCTTGTATATACTAAATATTAATTGTATGGACTCTGACCTGCTTGATTTACCTATTTACCTCCATTTTCCCCAATTTACCCCCAAACCCTTCAATGGAATAAGATGAAAATATAATCTTGTTCCAGATCTCGTTAAAATACATACATGTACCAAATTTCAAGTCAATATCTTAAACGGTTCCAGAGTAATCGTGCGCACAAAAAGTTACAGACCGACAGACAGAAATTTTTTTGCTCAAACTTAAAATCTCGACGTTTCATGACATCTTAAGCCTATATAAATAATAAAAATTTTGAAAAAAATTTTTGTCGTTACTACACTTCCACTGGATGTGGAAGTAAAATGTGAACAATCTTTTACATTTGTTTAATGAACTGGTACTTTAAAAATAGGCTTATAAAAACTATGGCAAAACAGTTTGCATTCATTGTACAACAAACCAAAAAGAAAAAAAAACGGAGTATAATTTTAATGTGAATTGAAATGGTCATCCTGCATCGCTTCAACCAGAAATAAAATTTCTGTGAACTATAATTAATGCGAATCTCAGTTTTACAAGTCAGGTGAAACATTTATGTAACAAATTGGAACAATCTTGTTTCGCTATCACAAAATTTAAGAAATAGTTTGGGCCAAAAATCGTTCTTAAATGTTTTGTACTGAATAGTATACTCTCTTCTATAACATAATTTCATATGGAAACAGTACAGACATGCGAAACACAAAAGCACAAAGCACAAAAAATTGTGATTTTCACGTATTTGGGTGAAAGGAGTGAAGTTTAGGAAAGATAATAAAAATTCGAACTACTTAAAATGTATTTTGCTTGTAATCCAGTCAAATAGGGAAAATTAGAGGGAAAAACTGATAAAATTTTGAAACTTGGCAAGATGTTCATTAAGGTTTACTATTAAATATACTAAAAGTTCTGAACTCAGTCTGTTGCGCTCGAGCCGCCATATTGAAAATATGGCTCCCTGATTCAGTTTTTGCTTATATCTCTCTAACCATTAGCGATATAGAAATTATGTTTATATAAAAATGAAGCTTTTAAAATTCTCTACAAAAAATGTTATATGCATTTTTTTCGTATCTGTTATTATACTCTTTGGAAATACGAGAGCAAAGAGTATATTGCATTTCATTGACACATTTCAAAAATAATATCGCTCCTAAAGAAAAAAATTGTGATTATCACTGTGTTAGTCATAGAATTTGTAACAACTTTCAACATATCCGCCATGGGTTTTTCTGTCCGTCTGTTCGTTTGTCCGTCTGCCTTCCGTCCGTCACGTGTCTTTTGAAGTTTGAGTTTTTTTTATTTTGTCTCTTATTTTAAAAAAAGTTATTGGGACAAAAAAGGGCCTTATCGCCACCCCTCCTTTATTATTTCTAATGGAGCGTAGACTCGAGTGCAAAAAAATAGTATTAGGCAGCCAATTTAACTTTTTTATGATTCAAAATTAGGGGTATTAAACTTGGGGGGTTTTTGGTAACATGCGAGTTTTTTTTTTGAATTACTAAATTGAAATCGGTTTCCCTGTTACCTAGAGAAGTGAATGAATTAAAGGTTACTTTAATGACTTGCTTAGAAATTTTCCATAATGTTGGTTTACCCACAGAGTGAAATAAAACATTTAAAGGACCTAATTAATTCACCTTTTTTTTCTTTTTTTTTTAGGAAAACCAGTGCCATCACAATCATATAACACGAAATAATACCGAGAGTTTAGTCAAATTCTTCGACCAAATATTAATATCAAGTTTCCTTTTACGAATACCCCTTCTAGTAATAAAAAAAAAGTCAGAAATGACTGTACTGTAGTCGAGACTAATATTTTTTTAGTAGCAGGGCCTTTAGATATTTTCGTTTTGTTCTATTAATTGTTATAGAGCAACTCGTTAAAATCATATATTTTGCTGTACAACTAACTCTTCGTCATATACATTAGTAATAACTTGGCCAAAATTTCTCCTTCTGATTGCAGTTTCTTTATTTTGGTAATTATTTACTGGTACATTTTTAACTCCTCTAAGAATGTTAACAACATTTGTCGCCCAGCATTGCCTGTGGCTATCTGATTAGTCGGCCATCATAAAAGTCCTGTAAAAATGCAACTGTATCTCTTTCAGCTTGCAGAATACGCATAATTTAAAAACGTTTCTTGATAATCGCAATACGTATATTTTATATATTTTTCAAGCCTTTATTAAAAGTGTTGGATGAGGTGCAAAATTGTGAACTTGCCACGGGCGTACAAATCCTAGTTACAGATCTGTGTTTCAGTTAAATATTGTTTACAAACATACTGCTCCGGCCCGTGTTTATGGCTGGAAGTTTTACTGCCAAAACCGAGGCTGAATACCACTTGTTTGATTTTTAAATTGTTCAACTGAAGTCTGTGTTTACATTTTCGGTTCATTTTGAAAGACCATCAATCTTTCTATATTGCTGAAACTTCAGTACACTCTTCCAGCAGCTGAGGGTACTGGACTCTGGAATCGTCACTTTGGTCCTAGTACATTGCCTTGTATGCCAATAGTTTTATTGCTCCGGAAATATAAAGATTATTGACCACTTAACTTATTTAAGTCAGGTAGAAGTCAAGGTACATATTATCTTTGTCAACGAGTGCCTATACATGTTAAACACATGTAAATTAATATGCTGCGCGAGACAACCTACAGGGTTGGGCACATAGTAATAATATTAATAATAATTAGTTACCTACACTTTTGGAATTTTCAATCTACATCAAGATCTCTACAAAAATATCTAATTCCATATTTTATATAGAAGGACGGGCAAGATGTTACAAGGCAATGAAATATTACTTATATTTTGTTGTTTTTATATACAGGGTGATTCAAGAGAAAGCACATTAAATTCAACTGTAGATTGGGGTGTCCCAGAGATGAAGATTTTCCTAATAAAATTTTTTCCTACCGCGCCTCATAACCGAGTTACAGCCCCTTAAAGTGGGTGTCTGGCAAACAGTTTTCTCCTAATAGCCTTCAAGCGGATTGACGTACGATGATCAAATTGTGGATCCGGGCTACATGCTCATTAAAGCAAGTTCGTACTGATATGCAAGATGTGTCCTATACAGGGTGGTCAGGTAAAGTTCAAGGTCAATATACAAATGCATTGTTACGTGTTTACACCCTTTTTGTAAACACACTGTATCGTGGATTCGGAAATTATAACACTAGGGTAACACTAAACACTAATTTATTAGCCTACTAATTACAACCAATAATTTACTTTACTAATATTGCACTAAGTACTGTAAGTCTCAATAATTTAGTAATTTTTGATCACTTTGTTTACTTCTTAATGTTTCTCCAATGACTGTCTATACTGTACTGCTCATTCAGATGACTATTAGAACTGTACTAACTCAACTGTCTTCTGTCTGAACTGTTCATTCCTTTATATACCCTAGGTTACGTGTTTTGGATCTTTCCACTACATTCCAGCACATTCTACATTGTTCCAGAGGATGTCTGCACTCTTCTAGATTTTTCTACAGGTTTCTGGACGGTTGAAACACAACAGTATTGTTTTTTATTCAAATAGGAATTGGGTTCACAAAAAAATACACTGAATAATTGAACATTAACTTTAACATAATTAAAAGTTATCAGCGAATAAACTGCTCAAGATGTTACATTATGGCGATATTCAATAAATAATCAAAATTCTTAATTTGACAGAAGATAAAAAATATTTGACTTTGAACTTTATTGGACAACTCTGTATAGAACACATCTTGCATATCAGTACGAACTTTCTAATGCTCTAACGAGCATGTAGCCCATCAAAATAAAGAGCCGGATTCACAATTTCATCATCGTACGTCAATCCGCTTGAAGGTTATTAGGAGAAAACTGGTTGCCAGACACTTTAAGGAGCTGTAACTCGGTTGAGGCGTGGTAGGAAACATTTTTATTAGGAAAATCTTCATCTCTGGTGCACCCCAATCTACGGTTGAATTTGATGTACTTTTTTTTAATCACCCTGTAGTTTGAGAAAGTTTCATTTGATGTTTAAATATTATATCTACATAAAAGCCGTCTCTGCAATGTAAACCCTTCGTCCGGACTCTGAATATGAAGTCGTCACCAGCTTTTTAAAATTTTTGGATATAAGTGTGTACAAATTGTAGTTTCAAAAATAATCAACAAAATAGTAATACAAAATTTTAAATAATTATTACTTCTATAAATTTATTATTAATGATGTTTTACTGTTTTCACTATACAGGGTGTCCCACTTAAAACTCCCGGCGCCATTTTCTCGGTAACCAAAAGCGATATTTGAATTCTATAAAAGCTATCTACTAGACTTCAGTTTTGAATAAAAATGGTTATTTTACACATTGAGGTATAGATGGCGTTGCGATGCAAAGAAATTTTTCGATCCTAGGAACGATGAAATGAGTTGCAAGAGATGGAGAATTATATTCTGAGCAACATTTATGATACGAACAATTTTCGAAAAATCACTGGTTCTCGAGATATTTGAACTTCAGTATAATTTTTTTGAATATAAAAATCGTCATAACTTTTTTAAAATACATTCTAGACAATATGGGACATTTTTCATAGTGAATCAGGCTCATTTAGATGGTAATGAAACATTTATTTCAAAACACAAAATAATTTTTTTTTTTTCAAGTAAAACAAAGGTGGGGCTGCAACTGCTATTTGAAAATTAAAGATTTGACATTTTTGTTTATTGTGTATTGTCTAATTTTTGCGTCATAATTGCATCATAAATTTTACACTATAAATTGTAGACATATGAAAAAAAATGGGATTTTTGTTACTTGAAAAATTACATTTAAGTTCAAATATCTCGAAAACCAGTGATTTTTCGAAAATTCTTCATATTAAAAAAGTTGCTTAGAATATAATCATCGTTCATAGGATCGAAAAATTTCTTTGCATCGCAACGTCTCAATGTGTAAAATAACCATTTTTACTCAAAACTGAAGTCATTTATCTATTCCAGTAACCTTTTACAGAATTCAAATATCGCTTTTGGTTATCGAGAAAATGGCGCCGGAAGTTTTAAATAGGACACCCTGTATACTGAAACCATTTTACTGGGTTCGTAAGTTAGAGGCTAAGAGGTTTTTTAAATTAATTTTATTGTTGGTAGATGCATAGGTAACAATTTTGATATTTTAACAAATTTTAACACACTGCGTCTACCTTTGTTTGTTTTTAATAAGAAACAGCTTAAGAAAGTTCTTCCTTATATCCCACGATCTGTTGTGGGCGAAAATATTTTAATAAAAAATAACAGACGTTTCCAAGCAATCAAAAGTTGTCGAAAAACACCCTGCTATAAAATTGGATCCGCGGCCAATCCTCCGGTTTTCTGTTACCTACTCGCTTTCGCTTCTTTTTCTTCCAGTTGTCCTAATCCCCGTCACTGGCAGGCGTTCCAATAGCCCAGTCTGCAAACGCTCAAAAAAGGGAGTCCACGTGGGAATTCAAATCTAGTGAATGGATTTTAATTAAGCCTTTTGTGTCGCCTTTATTAAAAAATGATTATAAATCTAAAATTGTTGATTAAAAAAAAATTGCATATGACAATTTCATGAACGAATCTGACAAGTAATACGCCCGCGCCCACTAAAACTAACTAGTCTCAGGGCGGTGTACTATCAGCGTTATTCGTTTTCGTCGAAGGTCAAATTATGAAACCGCTGCAATCATTTTTTATGGAACTTTAATAATATAATGTTTGAAATCGTCTACCCCAAAAACCTATAAAACGATATGCCACATCGGTAGTGAGGCTGAGGGTGGTGGAAGGGGGGGTGGTAGTAGTGGTGGATAAAGTAAAAAAAAAAGAATTTGAAGCTTTTGGTTCTTGTACACACACTAAATGATAATTTTATTTTTTTCGCCCCCTTGAATAATGGGGTGGGAGTTGGTAATGGGGGTGGTTAATGCAAAAAAAAAATTTGAGAGCTTAGTTTCTCTTATATATACTAAATACCAGTTTTATGGACTCTTACTTGCTTGATTTGCCTATTTACCTCCATTTACCCCCAACCCTTTAACGGAATAATCTAGTTCCAGATCTCGTTAAAATACATGGTACGTGTACCAAATTTCAAGTCAATATATTAAACGGTTCTAGAGTCATCGTGCGCACAAAAAAGTTACAGACAGACCGACAGACAGATTTTTTTGCTCAAACTTAAAATCTCGACGTTTCATGACATTCTAAGCCTTTTTGGACAATAAAAATTTTCAAAAATATTTTTGTCCATACTATATTTCCACTGAATGTAGAAGTAAAATGTGTAACGATATTATTTCTCTTATTACCACTTGTATTATATTGTAGAACGTATGGTCATTGTGCGAATTGTGCGTGGATTATCTATTTAAAAAATATTTAAGATAAATAAGCAATCTAAGTTTCATTGTAAAATGGAGTGAATTTTATGTGGCGTAGTAATAGAGGAAAACGATAAACTTGTGCACAAGCCATGGAAACAGAGTTTAGAGACTATAATTAGGAAATTAAAAAAGACTTAATTTAGGATGTTTTTTTTCTTTTTTGTTACCTAATTCAGGCGAAAATAACACGTTTACTCAATTCACAGGTCTACAAAAAAAAAAAAAAAAAAATTCTGCTCCAAGGACTAAACATATCATGCCTTAAGTATTTTTGTGTGCTGAATCCGAATTTTCAATTAAAACAATTTTCTACTGCGTAGATTTCGAGTAAATTCCGGTTTTTATTGTCAAATAACAGTATTTTGACGATAAAAACCGGGATTTACTCGAAATCTGTGCCACAGATCTACAAGAAAAAAAGTTCTGTTCCAAGAACTAAACTTATCATTCCTTATGTATTTTTGTGTGCTGAATCCGAATTTTCAATTTAAAATTTTTTTACCGCGTAGATTTCGAGTAAATTCCGGTTTTTATCGTCAAAATACGATTTTTTGACAATGTTTGACGTTTGCTCGAAATCTAAGTGGAAAATTCGGATTCAGCACACAAAAATACTTAAGGCATGATAGGTTTAGTCCTTGGAGCAGATTTTTTTTTGTCGACCTATTGTGTGGATAGGGTAAAAATGCAATGCATGGGAGTTTCGGATATGGACTCTGACACAGGAAATGTAGGATACAAATATTAAGATAGCCACGTGCTTTAAGAAACTGTCTTTTTTAGTTAGCTCCAATAATAACGCAAAAAAGGAAAACTTGATAGTTTACTTTTTATCAAAACACTCCAAAATTATTACTTTTCCTAAACTTCTGTTTATGGGATTTTATTAGCCCCCTAGTTGCGCAACATTTTTTCCATTTTACTATAATATTATTTTTCACCGAGATCCCAATGCAATGCATACTCCATTTAAAATTTTTAATTCCTTTTTGCCTTCAACCTTAGTCCTTAATGTGTTACTGGAAAAATAAGTTAATCCTTTCAGATCCTAAAACGTGATAAAACATAAAAAAATAATAATGAAAAGTTCCGTTACACACAATACATATTATAATCATTATTATTCTTAAGTACGGCGCGCGTACGCTTCGACAATTCCTCCATACTAAAAAATTCGTAACTAGCAAACTATTGCTAATAATGAAAATATATTTTTTTCTAAAAACTTTTTTAGTCTATTGACTTCATTTTCTTCACAGCATGTTACACAAAATTTTCAAAAACAAAAAAGTTCCTCGCTTAGTGAAAATTTGATGGCGTATTCTCTAAACTTTCAGGGTCATCTACGTTTTTGGTATGTTCACATTTTTTTTTATTAGCGATCCTATGAATAGAGAGAAGCGCTTAAGTGTGTGTTTTATAACAAAAAAAGTTCACATCGATGCTCAATTCATTTTTGAGATATGGCAATGGATGTACAAAAAAACTTGATTTAAAAAAAAATTAAATTTTACACTTTTTTTTAAATAAGAACATCTGTGACCACTAAAAAATGTCGTATTTTGTGCTTTTATGTGTAAAATGATGTTGTTGGTAATACCCACTGTGTCTGATCTTGTTCTAAGCTCATAAACAAAAACGACACAATTTTACCTCATTTTCGCTCCTCTAATTTACATTTAAGCAAAAACGAAGACGGTTTAAAGAGATTCATTCAAATCCATTCACTAGTTCTTACGTGCACCCACTTTTTGAGCGTTTGCAGACTTTACAAAGGCGTTCCAATGCGGATGGCTATGAATATATAAACGACTGAAAGTATTATTTCTATTTTTATTCCCATTGAAAGTGAATGCATATAAATACACGCACCATTTGTAGCAGGCTGCGAGACATAAAACTGATTATATAGTGCATAAAACTTCGCGGGTTATAAATTAAACCTTGCTGCAACCAAGTGTTGTGCTGAATGGTGATTTACGGGTCGCATCGCGGTGCAATTTTTTGATAAAATATTAGAGCGATTCGGTGTTTCATTTTTCCGTCGACAACACATTTGCGGAATGAAAAATTGACGAGTTCTGGGTTTTCGATTATCTACTTATATATTTTGAATTCACAAAATGTTCAGTTGGGAAGTAGTTTCATTATTTTTCCGATATGCATATGAATGAATAATGTCTAGCATAAAATCCTTTTCGATGACTTCCGTGTCGGCAAACGATGTACACTCATGGTCACAACAAGGAGGTCTTCAGACTATATAATGGAGCCAATCTAGACGATGGTTGCCACGAAAATACATTACTCTTTTAAATTCTGGAGCAAGTGACATAAGTTTGAAATGGCCCAGGTTGATAAGGACCATTTTTGACCTATAGTAGGGTCAAACATTTTTTCTTCCGACTCTAAGAGTTGAGTTGAGTACTTTCAAGTTTCATACTTACGTTTTTCTTAACAACATCGTAGGTACCATACATAGACTTAATCTTAGGTCGCCGTTTTGCGATTTTGGGCATTTCTGACGTTTGAATATATTTTAGTTCTTTTGGATAAGATATGCACAATGTACTACTCCAGTTTTTTCATGTAACAATCTTAGACTCCTAGGATTTCGTAAGCATATAAAGGTAAGTTGGTACAATGTGCACGTCATTGCTAAAAATATAAAAATATCTTCTAAAACATCAGAAATGCGCAAAAATCGCAAAACGATCTAAGTTTATGGTACTTATGATGTTATGAAAAATATAAATATGCAACTTAAAAGTACATAACCTCAACTTTTCGAAAGCAAAAATATATTAAAGGATGGATGAAAATGGGTGCCCAACTATTGGAAAATTATAGGCCTGTAACCGTGCTCTTTGGAGTTTCAAAAATTTTCGATTACTGTTATATAGATAGGCTGGTAAATTACTTAGAAACTTTTAAAATAATTATAAAAAAACCAACATGGTTTTTCTAGTGGCATGTCGACCGGTACGGTAATACATTCTTTTTTAAATAAAATTTTGGAATACATTAATGCGGGGGAATGTCCTGTTGGTATATTTTCTGATCTCAGCAGGGCATTCGACTGCATCAATCATAGTCTATTAATATCTAAATTATTTGATTATGGTATACGGGGTCTGTCATTAAATGGGATCACTACATCCTTTGAAGATTGGAGGTAATATGTAAGTTTAAAACATAAAAACGATAACACCGTATGTAGTGTTAATTCAGAATGTTTGAATTCAACTATAGGTATTCCACAGGGCTCTATTTGTTATGTTCTTTCTATTTTATTTATTAATGATATTGATTTCTTTGCCATCAACCTCACATTTTACAATGTATGCTGACGACATTTCTGTGATAATACCAAATCCATCTGATAATGTTTTGGAACAAAATTTCAATGCTATTTTAAACACTTTAAACCATTGGTTTTCCCTTAATATTCTGTATCTCAATACCGAAAAAACTCAAGTTATCAGATTTCATGGTAGGCGAAAGGAATGTGATAACTTAAATATTAAAATAGACAATACAAATATTTCTAATACTGAGGGCAATGAGAACAACTTATTAATTTATATTATGCCCAAGTTGATTCACGGTTAAAATTTTTTGTATTTTTGTATCTTATGTATATTTAGTATACCGAATACTCACACGTGCAAGGATATATTTATAAAAAATAAAATTCTTACCTTACCTGGCCTATATATTTTCGACATTTGTATATATCTTTTTAGAAATAGAAATAGTTTTATTTTAAATAGTGACTACCATAATGTCAATACATGACAAAAAAATTAACTCCACGAAGCTTGTGCCAGATTAAAAATCACAAGTGTGTCTCCAAGATTTATAGGCCCGAAACTATTTAACCGTCTACCGGATGACATAAAATATCAGGAAAGAGGGCATTTATTTCGAAAAACTCTAAAGGTGTTTTTATCAGATAAATGTTATTATTCTGAATCAGAGTTTATCTGTATTTAAAGTCTACTAATACACAGCAAGTTAACATGAACTATGTGATATGTTCCGTTTTTTTTGTTTTTTCTTTTTACTCTTGTTTTGTTTATAAATTTTGTATTTTGTCTTTCAGTATTCTTTGTCTTCGTCTTATACAACTGTGTGTTTTACACTATATTTGACTTTTAGTATAAGCTATTATATTACTTCCACGTCTAATGGAAGTATTGTAACGACAAAAAAATTTTTAAAAATTTTTATTGTCCAAATAGGCTTAAAATGTCATGAAACGTCGAGGTTTTAAGTTTGAGCGAAAAAAAAAATTTCTGTCTGTCTGTAACTTTTTTTTGTGCGCACGTTTACTCTGGAACCGTTTAAGATATTGACTTGAAATTTGGTACACATATGTACTTTAACGAGATCTAGAACTAGATTATACTTTCATCTTGTTGCGTCGAAGGGTTGGGGGGTAAATTGGGGTAAATTTGGGGTAAATGGGTAAATCAAGCAGGTAAGAGTCCATGAAATTGGTACTTAGTATACACAAGAGAAGCTGAGGTCTCAAAAAAATTTTTGACATTAGCCACTCCCATTACCACCCCCACGTCCTTATTAAAGGGGATGAAAAAAAAATGTGATTTAGTGCATGTACAGGAACCAGAAACCTCAAACTATTTTTTACTTCATCCACCCCCACTACCACCCCCCTATCACCACCCCACTACCGATGTGGGGTATCGTTTTATGGGTTTTTGGGGTAGAGGATTTCAAATATTATATTATTAAAGTTCCATAAACAATTATTTTCACATACAAAGTTTTTTCGTTGTGAGTGACTTGGATAGAGAATCTGGATGTGGAAGTAGTGATTCCTTGGGCAGCGGTTTTATTTATCTATTATGTAAAAAGTGTTTCAATGACTTGTCTTATGTCATGTACATGATCAAAAAGGACCAATAAATGTTTGAATTTTGAATTTCAATTAGAGCTAATACTTATTAATGACTATAAAACCCTTGCAAAACTAGTGAACAACCGCGAGCACGTGCACAAACAACTGCTAGTAGATTTGGTGAATATAATTGATCGAAAGAAACAGGAATAATGTTTGCAACAACTGGTTTAAATCGGAAATCTTTTTGTGACCACAATTGTACACGAATATTTAGCAACTGTGCCTGTTGCATGCATTATCATTATTTAATTCTTTCTGACACACCGTCATCCCTTAACATATTTATTTTACATTCTCTTTTCGAGCTAATTGGAATTCAGTTATTGGGTGTATGAAACCTAGGTCTAAAAGGCAACTCTCTTATGTGACGTTTCTAAAGCGGTATGTTTCCGTAAGGGTAACAAATTTAGGGTAAGATCAAGAAGTTGTTATGAAATATCTTAAATCTTATTTTTACTTGAATTACTTTTTCCGTTTCAACTTTCGCGCTTGATGGAACTTCTGCTACCCTTTTGATGTAGGTTTGCGGGTATATAATGTATACATGTAGTCGCACTGTACAAAGGACTGCAAAACGAAAATGTTTCTTTACCTCACAGATTTTAAATAACCAATTATAGGACAACTTTAAACTATATGGCAAAATATAAAAAATGAACTGAAAATGCCATAGTAAAATGTTTCTAGTTAATATGATATAGAGTATTAATGTTAAAATTATTTTTTAATATAAATGTTACTGGGTTCAGCAACTGCTATGACACATTTTTATAATGTTATAAAAAGGTTAATAAAGTATACCATAGAACAAATCTGTACCCGTCGAGTTAAGATGCTGCAAAAAAATTCGCACCGCACCCACTAATTGACGTTCCGTAACTTTTAAACACTGTTAATTCGTTTTTGAAATTTTGCATAACTCTAGCTAGCTCTTCAATGACACTTTAAATTTCTTGAGAAATGCCATCTTTTCATTCTAGAATAGTTTGGATTCGCTCTAGTAAACTTTCTATTTGGGGTATCCCCACAAAAAGGAAGTCTCATGCCGATAAATCAGGAGATCTTGGCGATTAATGTATGTCCCCTTATTTCGAAATCAATTTGTTAGAAACGCCTTATACCAGTACGCATATGCTTTGCAGTACGCACTGTCGCATCATCCTGTTGAAACCAAACTGTGCCTTGTCCCCAATTTTGCAATTCTTCCTTAAAACATTTTCCTACATATTCACATAACGATGAAATTAATAGTGCCTGTTTGATTAGTCTCTTCAAAAAATTCCAGCGGTTCCCAAAACTGGCATTCCATATCATATAGTCACTTTTAAAGCCTGTAGTGGTTTCTGGTGAAGCTGCTGATGATTCTCCGACGACCGGTATCGAAAATATTATTTTTGTGCAGCCGTACGTGAAATGAGTATTTCACGTTCTCAAAACAGTCCGTGAAATTGAATTTCACGGCCGTTACCCTTAGTAACGGCCGAAAAACTAAAAGTCAGTTTCATAATAATTGACGTTTAAGTCATTTCAAAATTGACATTTCTAAAATATGACAAACAAAAATTGTTATATTTTATTAAACAGACTGTCAAGTATACATTCAAAATATACCGTTTCCATAGAAACGCTCTGACGTTAAGGCTACCGCGTTTATTTAGCAAAATGTAGCATAAACAGTGGTGTTATTTTCACCATCTATACTAACTATAATTTACGGTTGCACAAAAAATAGTGTTTATACCATGGCCGCGAAATTTTTTTGCGTCCTCGAGATTATCTTGCCTCGGCCCCAAGCGGCCTCGGCGATAATTTTTCTCTCGCTACGTAAAAATGAATTTCGCGGCCTTGGTATAAAAATAACTATTATTAACCACTTAATGAAAATGAACTTCTGTCTTCTTCAGACAGATTAGCACATTTTCATCCTTGTTCAGAATTTGCAAACGTTTTCTACAGAATGCCATACGAACCGATTTATCACCATCATACAGCTTCTGCATGATTTGAACTTTATAGGGGTGGAAAAGCATCGTTTTTAAGAATCTTCAGGAGGCTCTTTTCAGAAATTTGCAAGGCTGCCGAATGTGTTTTTACAGACCGCATTGGACTTCTCTGAGTGGCAACACGGATCATTTCAATATTCTCTGGTATGCAAACGGTTCGAACAATTTTAAATATTGACTGAATATCGTTTGTTCGATTAAAATCATTCACTCATCTTCTTAAGGGTATTCTTCCACTTCTTTCAACATTGAATTCTTGTCGGATATTTGTTTGGGTTTGGATGATTGACCAACTTCTAATAAACTTTTTACTATATAAATACGTTGGTTAATTGGAAATATGTTCATTACAATCAAAACTGCATGCATCAATATGAAGTTCAATGGCAGACATACAAACGTCAGATGACTAGTTTCTTCGTAGCGGTCTATCGTAAATGTGTGTCATATTAGTTGTTACCCGTACTTCCTTATTTTTGAATCATTATACATTACATATTTTTTATCAAAAGAAAAGGAATGTTATCACAATTCAACTTTATTATACTGTAATAATAAGAATCGACCTCGGAGTCGACCCAAGTTTAAACCTTGAGGTATTCCTGAGATTGATTTGCAGTTGGTAATTAAACATTACCAAAGACTTATTAACACTACTTTGGTCGTTTATAAAACACCGTGATCAGTTATGTCAAATGTTCTTCGAAAGTCTGTGTATACAATGCCTATTTGACATCTTCGTCCTCACTTTACATCGTCTAAAACATTGCTTTCATTACTGCAGTAATAATGAATTATATACCCATGGACAGTAAGAAATTATGATTTTATGTCACACTTTTGAAAAGTTTGACCGGCAGATTGTTACTTTGCTGATAAATTTTCCTTCAATTCCAATCTGGCGAATGCCGGAGTGGATAACTTCGATAGTAAACCAGACTTACATTCATTCGCTATTCTGAATAAATTAAAGTTTCAAGAAGTCGCACTTATGCAAGTCATCAACCTCCCATCACTGCTAATTTGTACTCAAATAATGACGCTTGTAAAAATGCAAGTCATTCTTTTCAATAAATAAACTGACAGTAAAAAAACAGGCGAAAGTCATACATCTGCTTGCACTTAGCAATGCAATGGTAATATATTTATACAAAAGATTCAAGGGTACTCATAAGTGCATTTGTCAATAATGTAATGATATTCTTTCCAATAATGAAGCAAACAGAGCTGTACCGAACAAAGCCATCATGCCCAAGTATAGTTCACTCCATTCTTATATTGCACATAAAAAAACTCAAAGCTGTCGACCGAACTAATATAAAAATTTGAACTATGGCTCTGTAGTACTCTTATCAGCATACAATAGCGCCGACTTTGATCTTTTTATGGCTGGTTTTTATATCCTTTTTTATGTGCCCTATATAACGATAACATCATATTCCTGAAAAAATCACTCTCCGATGTTTTTCCGATTTTTACGTTTCAAATTATGTAGATTACCAAAATTAAAAATAATACATTTGATTTTAGTGCCACATCCAGTATAAGTAACGCAAAAAAAAATTGGAAAATTTTTATTGTTCAAACAAGCTTATAATGTCATGAAACGTCGAGATTTTAAGTTTGAGCAAAAAAATTATTTCTGTCAGTTGTTCTGTCTGTCGGTCTGTTCTGTCTGTCGGTCTGTTCTATCTGTAATTTTTTTTGTGTGCACGATTACTTTGAAACCGTTTAATATATTAACTTGAAATTTGGTACACGTATGTATTTTAACGAGATCTGAACTAGATTATATTTTAATCTTATTCCGTTGAAGAGTAAATAGGTAAATCAAGCAAGAGTCCATAAAATTGTTATTTAGTATATATAAGAGAAGCTAAGGTCTAAAAAAAATTTTTGGGACATCCAAATGAACAATTTCAGCCAAGTTTGGACAATTTTTTGCCCTTTATTTAACTTCGCGCGCGCGCGCCACAGATCTTCGGTGACTTCCATTATTTTATGTCAAATATGCATAGTAAGTGCTACCGAGCATTTCGACCGGGAGTTAGTTAAAAAATTTTGCCCTCTGCGGCCTCTACCCTACCCCATTACCCTCTGTACGTCGGGGCCTAATAAAAAAATGTGTTTATTTTGTCTATACTTTCAGGCTACCGAACTGAAGACAGGAGCTCACCACCTTACCAAATTAATAATAATATTCGTCATTTAAAAAAACCGCTGCCCAAGGAATCACTACTTCCAGATTTTCTACCCAAGTCACTCACAACGAAAAAAATTTGTATGTGGAAATAATTGTTTATGGAACTTTAATAATATAATATTTGAAATCCTCTACCACAAAAACCCATAAAATGATACCCCACATCGGTAGTGGGGTGGGGGTGGTGATGGGGGTGGTAGTGGGGTGGATGAAGTAAAAAAATATTTTGAGGTTTCTGGTTCTTGTGCACACACTAAATCACAATTTTTTTCATCCCCTTTAATAATGGGGTGGGGGTGGTAATGGGGGTGGCTAATGCCAAAATTTTTTTTGAGACCTTAGCTTCTCTTGTATATACTAAATACCAATTTTATGGACTCTTACCTACTTGATTTACCTATTTACCCCAAATTTACCCCAATTTACCCCCCAACCCTTCGACGAAACAAGATGTGTACATATGTGTACCAATTTCAATTTCAATATCTCAAACGGTTCCAGAGTAAACGTGCGCACAAAAAAGTTACAGACCGACAGACAGAAATTTTATTTTCTCTCGAACTTAAAATCTCGACGTTTCATGACATTCTAAGCCTATTTGAACAATAAAAAATTTTTTTAAATTTTTTTTCGTTACTATACTTCCACTGGATGTGGAAGTAATACACCGTAGTGTTTTGACACGTCAACATAAATGTGTAAAAAAGTAAGTCGAAACAAAAAATATAAATGTAAATATAAATATAAATAATGTAAATATGAATAACAGGCAAGAATATAACTGTATAAAATACTAGGACATAATACTAGTATAGTCAAAGTAAATAACAAACAAACAAAATATGATTGTATAGAACACTAATACATAATCCTAGTATAGTCTATGTAAATATAAATAATACCTATATATGTAAATGACATAATCCTAATATGGTTTGTGTAATAGTACAGGACAATTTAGGTAAACTAACAAAGAACAAACATTAATCTAAACATTAAGCTAAAAAATTGACCTCAATATATGACAAAAAATTTAACTGTATTTTTTTTATATTTCTCATTATTTTAGTAAAATACAGGACATTAACTTAACGCTACAATAAACTAAAAGTAAAAATGACTACGTTTTCTTCACGAGAAAAATCGACAAACTGAGGTCAAAATGGCTTTTTTTTTGAAAATTGTACCTTTTTTTTTTACTATATCGAGTTTTTTTTTAGACACGAGCCCATTTTTTTTAGCATGGTGATTTTTTTACATGTTGTTCTTTAGACGTCAACAAATATAAAAATACAAAAATTAAACTGAACATTAGGTAAATCATTAATATAGATTAAAAATAGCAGCGATCCTAGTACACTACCCTGCGGCACACCGTGTTCCACTGCTAGCATGTTGCTAAGTTTATCATTGTAACACACACATTGATAAATACGATGGCATCAATTCATGAACTACTAAAACCATAAAATTCTAATTTATTTAATTTCTTTTAATTTCTTTGGAAACGCAATCGAATGCTTTGCTTAGGTCTGGAAAAATTGCTAATGTTGAGTTAAAATTTTCAAAGCCCTCGCTAATGAAATTATGCTCTTAGACTATAAGGATACCATCCTGCAGTTCGTGATCGCTATAACGAAGTTCATGACAGAAGAGGAAACGGTGATGACATATTATTCTCTAGAATTGACAGAATTCCATATTATCATCTTCCTCCGAATGACACCCAATCAAGTAGCGCGGGGGGCTTTGACGAAGGTTCGTCGTTATTCAACATTACTAGATAATTCAGCATTATAAACGACTCCGATGTCCCAACCGCTGTCCCCTCACACCGTGCATTATAATACTCCAATTTATTATTCAAAACATGAGTTTAGTTAAAATGCATCTACGCGACACTTACTAATTTATAGCCGTGTTTGTATTGTCATTCTGGCTGGGTCAAAGATCCTGGATCGGCAGAGGCGGGCGAGTTTTTACTCAAAATAAAGTTGAATTGAAATTGAAATCGACACTTTTACTCAAATACTGACAAACCTTAATTCAGAATAGTACAGTCGTGGCCACAAGAAGGTTTCCAACCTGAACAGGTATAAATAAATTCTTCTTGCCTTTGTTTTTGAGTATCTTAAGCATCGCCCAATTATTGCCAAACAGATAATGAACATAAACATAAACACACTGCATATAGTAGACAATCCCCAAATCCAAAGCCAAGGCTGTCCGGAAGGAAAAAGGCGAATAATAAAGTGCGGTGGAAAAAAATTCCTTTCGCAACAGCGGCGTAGGTTAAATACGTCCGATTTGTGAGTGAGAGATCAGCTTTGACCGTAATAGTGACAGCCCAACAAGCAAAATTTAAATGTTATACAACTATTTTGTTTTATTGCGATTTTATAAATTAAAATGGCAATAAAATAAAATTGTTGTAGAAACGACAATTATGAAACAAATTTGTTTATTGGGAAGCGTTTAGAGCGATCTCGTGCTATTACTGCTATATCAGGTAGAGAAACAGACCGAGGACACTCTACTGACAATCTAAAACATTTACCTTATATCTATTCTGCCTATTTCATTTTGTATCTTAAATCGAGAAAGATGTCTGACAGTGAACAGAAAAGTGCTTTACATAGCCATCTCAAGCAACAGTTTATATGCCTTTTAGTTTCATTTAGGTTTTAGTTTTAGGTTTAATTTATAAGTAATCCATCTATAAGCTGAATCGTTCTCAATATTCGACATATGTTCATTTTATAACTATGCATTAGAGATGGGCGCGTGAGTCGATTTTGACTCACGCTCACGCACGCTCACGACTTTAAACCTTTAGCTCACGCACACTCACGCACGACTGATATATGTTAAGGCAAGCTCACGCACGCTCACGCACGGGATCTTTGGACTCACGCACACTCACGAAATCTTCCGTGATTTGGTACCTTAAATGTACACGCTCACCCCGTGACACGGTGAAATTCACGTCACGTGCCCATCTCTGGACCAGAGTGACCAGACCAGGCCAGGAGGGCTAGGCGACTAGCGAATGCAGTAGAGAGAGATTGCAATTACGCAGTTTGATTTGAATGTTGCGTCACTCATCCTGTCTCCTGTCCTTTTCCCTCCCTTCTCGCGCTCGTGTTCCGTCTTCCGTCTATCGCTTCGCTTCTTATTCTTGTCACGACACGACAGGTTGAAGTTTTAAAGCAGAGATGGGGCGTCGTGTCACGGCGTGAATATTATCTCACGCACGCTCACGCACGGGATCTTTTGACTCACGCACACTCACGAAATCTTCCGTGATTTGGTACCTTAAATGTACACGCTCACGCCGTGACACGGCGTGACACGGTGAAATTCACGTCACGTGCCCATCTCTACTATGCATGTATCGTATGAATCAAACAAGTGTGGCAATAGATTTATTTGCATTTATATTTACTTCATTAAATACAAAACGTTCGCTCAAAGCATTTGTGTGTGCCTTTTAAATTTTACTATATTGCTTGTCCTAAACCACTTATAATTTTATAATACTCTTCGGATATTTTGCGAGTAAAGATCTGGATACCCAAGTAACAATTTTAGTTTTAATATACTCTATAAGATATTCTGAAAAATTATTTCTAAGACTACTTATACAAATAAATGGTCTGGAAGAACTCTATAAAACTGACTTAAAACCTTTTAAGAGTACAAGGGCCCACCTACGGAAAGACCCACATGCCTCTTTTTAAAACTACTATTAAACCTTTCAAGTTTTAATGAATCATCTAAATCTTTACTCGTAGAATATTTGAAGAGTATTATAAAACTATATTTGGTTTAGGATAAGCACTATATTAAAATTTAAAAGGCACACACAAATGCATTGAGAAACATTTTATATTTAATGCATAGTTATAAAATGAACATATGGCGAATACAGAGAGAGAGTATTTACAAATAAAGTATTGGGAGACCTCACGGTGGTCTAAAATCTTCAACGAGACTAACTTTACTGTAAGACATGGTTAGATAGTCTTTAAAAATTCGCGCACCCTCTAAAAACACAAATTTAAAAAAATATATGGATAATTAATTTTTCTTTTCGGAGTCTTAAAACCTTTACAAAACCAAAACTTGGAACCTCCCCAATATACATTGCTTGGTTGCTAGAAATAATGGCGGTTGTAAGCATAAACCCTACTAGTTGTGAATGATTCTACTTCTAATGTGTTTTTACTTCCACGTCCAGTAGAAGTATAGTAACGACAAAAAAATTTTTAAAAATTTTTATTGTCCAAATAGGCTTAAAATGTCATGAAATGTCTGTCTGTCGGTCTGTCTGTAACTTTTTTTTGTGCGCACGTTTACTCTGGAACCGCTTAAGATATTAACTTGAAATTTGGTACACATATGTACTTTAACGAGATCTAGAACTAGATTATATTTTCATCTTGTTCTGTCGAAGAGTTGGGGGGTAAATTGGGGTAAATTTGGGGTAAATAGGTCAATCAAGCAGGTAATAGTCCATAAAATTGGTATTTAGTATATACAAGAGAAGATAAGGTCTCAAAAAAATTTTGGCATTAGCCACCCCCATTACCACCCCCACCCCCTTATTAAAGGGGATGAAAAAAAATTGTGATTTAGTGTACCTATGTACAGGAACCAGAAACCTCAAAATATTTGTTTACTAAATCCCCACCCCACTACCGATGTGGGGTATCGTTTTATGGGTTTTTGGGGTAGAGGATTTCAAATATTATATTATTAAAATTCCATAAACAGTTATTTTCACATACAAAGTTTTTTTCGTTGTGAGTGACTTGGATAGAGAATCTGGATGTGGAAGTAGTGATTCCTTGGGCAGCGGTTTTCTTAAATAGTCTATTAAATTACCAATTGCTCTTTAAGTACGCGAATTTGTTCTTGTAGAAATATATTTTAAGTCTCATTAGTTTTAAAATATTTTTTAAAACTTCTAGGCTATTTTAAAACATATTCTAAACCCTTTAAGTAGTTAACGCAACCGCTTTATGACCTATAGGGATTATAGAGTCTGTAAGACCTAACCTAAAAATTCGGTTTCATTTTCAGATTTTGCCACATTTGGTAGTACTGTTTGCCGTGTCGCAAATCCAAAGACAACCTTGTCTTTGGATTTGGGGGTTGTCTACTATGTGTGTTGTGTTTATTCATCCACATACACACGGCATCCACAAATACATGAAATGCCAACGAATATTTCTTAATACAGCTTTAAAACTACCTATTTTAAAACACTATAGTCTGGATAAAGAGAACCCAAATCCTTTTATGGTTAAGCCTGACTTATTACAGGTTTCTGCCCATTTCATTAAAACTCTAACAAGTTGTATTTATGAAGATTCGACTCGAAACTTAGTGATCTCAAAGCATATTAGATATACAGGCCAGCACTAACAGCTACCACAAGATAATTTTATAAAGCGATAATAAAACCTCAATATTTCTTAAATTCTTCAATAAAACTCGATCCTCCTAAGTTGGACTTAACAACTAGAGAGTTTTATTGAAGGCTTGACAAATACCTTGAAAAGTTAGTCATAAACCAATAAAGTTTTAATGTAAATTCTTGAAAGAATTTTTAAAACTTTCTTTAAGACAAGACTATCTTTAAGTGAATTTGACATTTATTATATCTGGCATAAATCACTGGTTTATGAGGTGGTCATTATAAAGCACTGATGAAACCTAAATAAAACTATAAGGAATTTAAATTGTTACTTGGGTAATGCATCAAAACTTAAAAGCATTGATAGTAGTTTTAAAGAGAGGCATCTAAGCCTTTCTTTTGGTGGTTCTCTTATAAGAGGTTTAAATCAGTTTTATACAGGTCTTGAATACCAATCGATGAAATTTGAAAACTTTTGTTGTGTGATACTTAAGGATGTTTCAAATAAGGAATCGCTTGCTCTGTCACCCCATTTAAAATTTCACTGATTGTTACAGCAGTGCGAAGTGATTTGCAGCTGAATTGTATTATTAAAGATGTCTCTGTCGAAAATGTAGTTGATGCGTGTGAATGTTAAAAAAATAACCATACCAGTTTCGTTTTCAGTAGCCCACTCTGTATAATATTTACCACAAACCTGTATAAATATTCCCATTACATATAAATTCGCCCGTGACCGCCTCGAACGTATCCCCGTTCCACATAAAAATCGTTATCAGGACGTAATATTTTATACCCCGGAAAATTTAATTTAAAAAAATCGTTTTTAGTTCGCTTATAATAAAAAACCTCATAAAACTATGTGTCGGAAATACGTTTCGGCATACATAATCGAAGCGCTTTGTCTGCCGTAGTTGTGCAAGCCATGGCATGTGCTTAATGACCGAAATTGAATTTGCAGGCAGTGCCACAAAGGAAAAGTTCCGCGCATTGCCGGATACTTTTAAATAATATTCCAAAGGTTGACATGCCTGTCAGGGGGGGACTTGAATTGAGAAAACTAATTCTAAAGTTCATGAGTTACTACTTTCCAGTTCTGGTGGAGTCTAAGGAGTAATCGAACACGAATAGAGATTCTATCGGAAAGTTTAAGACTCCTGCTTATAAAATGGCAAAGAAGAATCATAATCGTTCAATAAAAGATACAAAAAAAATGTATTTTGAAAATAAAATAATAAATTCTGAAAAGCTAGTAAGGACCAACTGGCGAGTCGTAGCTGAAATATCAAATAGAAATAAAAAGCCTTTCTAATATTGTTATAAATAATGAAGGTCCTATACAGGGTGATCTGTCACGACATGCGGAAAATTTAACAGTAGGTTGTTCCCTCCGAAATGAGTTAAAAAAATACGACCAAAAAAATTACTCTATTTTTTTGTAGAAAGTGCTGCCTATGACTAACGTAACGCGGTGCAACCCTATCACTCCCCCTCCCCCTTTCTTGGAACTAACAGCAAAGCTGGCGGGGTTAGAAATGACTTTTTGGATTTAATCACACTACAAAAATAGCAAAAATTAAAATAATTTTTGTAGAACACAGCACAGCACAATACAAGCAAAAGTAATGAAAAGTCAAAGAAAATGTTCGAATGCAATACATTCTAAGCACAGAATGGCATATTGAACTGTATCGATCTACGAGTACAATTTAAAATTTAACGGTACGCTCCAACTGGAAGTTGAGAAGACAATAAACACACTAAACCTATATCAACAAACTGTTATACTACGTACCCGCAACGGACGCGCGAAAACTGCGGGACGAAATATCGCCTCTATGGTCAATATCGCCCCGGATCGCCTCTAGATTACTCCAGATCACCTCGGATCTCCTGTGTATTACCTCGGTTCGCCTCAGATCGCCGTGGATTACCTCGAATCGCCCCTGGATCGCCTCAGATTGCCCCTGGATTACCTCGGATCGCCCGTGGATCACCTCGGATCGCCCTTTATTACATTATACCTATTATAATTCGTATCATCGCTATTTCATCTGTTTATATAGACATTCAACTGCTCCGACATTTGATGTTTACCGAATTCATTATCGGCACATTTGAAACGCCATCTGTAAATTGAAAACGGAGGTAAAACAACTATGCAGCCCATGGCTTAGAATGTCATGAAACGTCGAGATTTTAAGTTTGAGTAAAAACTTTTTTTGTGCGCACGATTACTCTGGAACCGTTTAATATATTGACTTGAAATATGTATTTTGACGAGATCTCTGGAACTAGATTATATTTTGATGTTATTCCGTTGAAGGGTTAGGGAGTAAATTGGCGTAAATGGGGGTCAATAGGTAAATCAAGCAAGTAAGAGTCCATACAATTGGTATTTAGTATATATAAAAGAAGCTAAGGTATCCAAAAATTAACCACCCTCACCAATGGGGTGGGGGTGGTAATTAATGGGGGTGAAAAAAAATGAAATCGTGATTTAGTGTGTACAAGAACCAAAGGCCTGAACAATATTTTTTTACTTCCCACCCCACCCCCACTACCGATGTGGCATATCATTTTATGGGGTCGACCATTTCAAATATTATATTATTAAAGTGCCAAAAACAATTATTTTTACATACTGGAGTGCAAATATAGTATTAAAATTTTTTTCGTTGTGAAAGACTTGGATAGAATATCTAGATGTGGTAATTAGTGATTTCTTGGCAACCTTTTTAATTTTAATATATCGTACAGCACATTTAAATCTGACTTGAAGATGGACCACTGTACAACAAATCATTTCCGAAATGTATATGTAGCTCCCCATAGGCATGCAACCAAGTTCGACCAATATTTGAGATTAGAATTGCTTGAATAATGTAACCACAATTCAACTATTTTGCATACTGATTACCTACTCACTACAAAACTTAAAACAACAAGTTTCTCACAACGAAAAAATTTTGTATGTAGAAATAATTAGAAATCGTCTACCCCAAAAACTTATAAAACGATATCCCACATCGGTAGTGGGGTGGGGGTAGTGATAAAGGGGCGGTGTGAGGATGGATGAAGTAAAAAAAATATTTTGAGGCCTTAGATTCTTGTACACACACTAAATCACATTTTTTTTTTCATTCCATTTTATAATAGGTGGGGGTAGTAATGGGGTGGCTAATGCCAAATATTTTTTTGACACATGATGAGCTTCTTTTGTATATACTAAATACCAATTTTATGGACTCTTACCTGCTTGATTTACCTATTTACTCCAATTTACCCCCCCAACCCTTCAACGGAATAAAATAAAAATATAATCTAGTTCCAGATCTCGTTAAAATACGTACCAAATTTCAAATCAATATCTGAAACGAATAATTGTGCCTACAAAAAAAGTTACAGGCAGACCGATAGACAGAACGACAGACAGAAATTTTTTTGCTCAAACTTAAAATCTCGAAGTTTTATGACATTCTAAGCAATAAAAAATTTTATTTTTTTTTTGTCGTTACTATATGTACTTCCACTGGATGTGGAAGTAAAAATAATACTTACCTCCACAGGGCCGGCCTTAGCTCCTCAAGCACCCTCGTGCGAAATTTTTAAAGGCGCCCCTTTTTCTGGTCAAGTCAAAGGGGGGGTTAAATCGGAAATTTTACTCGAAAAAAAGAGCGACTTATAATTAAGCTCGTGGTGCCCCCTAGGGTGCGGGGCACGGTCGCCGCCCCCCCCCCCCCTCCCCCATAGGCTGGCCCTGTACCTCCACAATATTTCAATTTATAAATTTTGTATTGTTCCATCTTTCTGAACTCGCTATCTGATCTGAACTGTACTATCCTAACTTGGCTTCTCCGTTCCTTTATATACCTAAAGATGAGAGCTCTAGAATATTTTCCATCAACCTGTAATTTTCTAGTTCCAGATTCTGACACCGCGCGCCATCTCTGGACAGATTGCCAAACTAACTAACTAACTTATTGTTTTCTGGTACTTATACATGTAACTTAAAAGGAATTCCTACAGATGTCTTTAGAGGTAAAATATGTAACACTTACTAATTTACCTTTACTAATTACCTAATGTCGTGTAAAAATAAACAAATATCGAGTTCAAACGCATTTTTAACTGACTTCAATATCGATAGTAGGTATTAAATATCAATTAATTGGGTGACGGTGAAAGTTTATTTCATAGTTTTTAGCGATCTTTTTTGAGGTCGGTGCAATTTTTTTTTATCAAATGGCGAAGGGATGCTTTTATTAATGTTAATTATAACCTAGATATTATTTATAAATTAATTGATTTTATTTTATCATCAAATATATATTATCGTCCTATTCATAATGCAATGTTACATATAATAAGGCAAATTACTGCTGATAGATGTTTTACAGATATTTATAATGGAAATTACATTTGGCTAATAACAGGCAGTGTCGTTCCTCATGTTTAATTCAACTTAATCGCTTTTCCAACGTGTTTCAATAATGAAAAAACGAAATAAAATGCTATTCCCGCGTGCACCGCAGTTCTTATTATTTAAAGTAGCGTCTATACGTACATCAATCATCTTCCATATACCTGCCATATAAATAAAACTGATATTTATTCTCTGATCAATAATCCCAGTACATGCACGTGACAGCATTAATTTCTCTTAATATTACTACCCTGTGGAATTTTTGAGATAGCTGCTATTACCGGATGTATACGTAACTTTTGACATTGGATTCATTACACAGGACCACAAAAAAAAAAAAAAATCGTGAGCGAGAATTAAGATCCACTTTTCCGTATGTTTTTCGGGACGCTGAACATGAATCTGAAATCAAAATGGCATGTTTGTGGACGAATTTTCGAGCTAGAGGTAAAAATTTGACGAAAATCGTGAAAATTCGGGATTTGTGATATTTCCAGGTTCGAAATGACCAGAAAACATTTGGGAGACATGGAAATATCATTTTTAGGAGAAAATATAGTATTTTCCAGGTATGGTGAGTTCACTTTGGACCGCACTATTATACAGGGATATTGATTTTAGAACAACAGTCAGGATTTACAAAATAGCCTTGCTTCTTTTGTGAATGGGATAGTAGAGATAGAAACAATCACTATAAAAAAAAGATCTGGCCCACGCAATCGTGCCTCTTACCGGGTAATAAGAATATAATAAAGCAACCGTCGAAAATCCCTGCATATAAAAAACCGCTGCCCAAGGAATCACTACTTCCACGTCCGGATTTTCTATCCAAGTCACACAACGAAAAAATTTTGTATCTGGAAATAATTGTTTATGGAACTTTAATAATATAATATTTGAAATCCTCTACCCCAAAAACCCATAAAACGATACCCCACATCGGTAGTGGGGTGGGGGTGGTGACAGGGGGTGGGAGTGGGGGGTGGATAAAGTAAAAAAATATTTTGAGGTTTCTGGTTCTTGTACACACACTAAATCACATTTTTTTTTCATCCCCTTTAATAATGGGGTGGGGGTGGTAATGGGGGTGGCTAATGCCAAAATTTTTTTTGAGACCTTAGGCTTCTCTTGTCTATATTAAATATCAATTTTATGAACTCTTATCTGCTTGATTTACCTATTTACTCCAAATTTACCACAATTTACCCCCCAACCCTTCGACGGAACAAGATGAAAATATAATCTAGTTCTAGATCTCGTTAAAGTACATATGTGTACCAAATTTCAAGTCAATATCTCAAACGGTTCCAGAGTAAACGTGCGCACAAAAAAAGTTACAGACCGACAGACAGAAATTTTTTTTTCGCTCAAACTTGAAATCTCGACGTTTCATGACATTCTAAGCCTATTTGGACAATAAAAATTTTTAAAGATTTTTTTGTCGTTACTATACTTCCACTGGATGTGGAAGTAATTAGGCTTGATGAAGCAGTTTGTAAAAGCGTTTGATAAACAGGGTGACTGCTTTGAATATCTGAGTCGAATATTCAGTCAGTTGTTAAGGAAGGAATTTTTGATGGACAGATTAAAAGATTTTGAAGGATGATATGTTCATTATAACGATGACTCCAAACGAGCCGCATGGGAAAGCTTTGAGGTAGTAGTCCATCAGTTCCTAGGGAATCATAGAAGTGATGACAACAAAAGCGTTATAGCCGAGATGATCAAGACTTACCAAAAATTAGGTTGCGCTAGCTGTCAATTTTGATGCAATTCCGACGGAATTTGAATTTTTTATCACAAAATTAAAAATTAAATTACCAAATTCTCGACTGAAAATAAATCTTGTTTCTAATTTTTGCTCATCCTCTAGCAAGTTATTAGAAAATCGATTGAGCTTGAATGAATTTGCTTAAAACTTTCTAATGGTTTTCTACAATCATAAATGAAGTCACTTTTTTGCCGGAAGTAGAATGGATGTGGAAGTGACTATTTTGAAGACGTTATAATTCGAAAAAAATTTGGCCTGAAAATTTTCATCTAAAGGTTCTCGAGGTCACTGATTACGAATCTGATGTTTAAAAAATTAATAAATAAAAACATAAATGAAATTCTACTTTTCTTTATATGTATGTTAATTTTAGGTAGCATAGATTTCCTAGTCAAAATCTAAATACAATTCCCCTGATATTAGACCTCCCCAGTCCAAAGCTAATTTTGTTCGAAAGGGGATTACGTACACATACATCTATTACCATTACCAGTGTCGCTTAATAACCCAAACAACTTGCCGTCATCTGTCACTGTTTATAAGAAACAATTTAACCATAAATCATTTATAACTACTGTAAAACTGCAAATAATGAGTGCAAAGACAAAAATAAATATTCGTTTAATGTTTGTTACACCTGTTTCTTGACATCAGAGCCGCCCGTCCATTGTAACAAAATAATAAACACAACTAAACACGACACAGGCTTGGAAATAAACGAAGAATCTAATTGGGAAGGTTTAAGATCCTAAAATAAAGACTATGGAATATTTTTGAGTACATACGATTCTCAAAATAGTTTGATATGAACAACTACTTGCGCTTAATGCTATGTCTGAGGATTTCGCCTCTAATCCGCGGTGTTTGAATGATGCACTCAGAGATTTCTACGGAGACGTAGACTAAATGCAGCACGTGTCAAGGTACACGGTTCAGCTGCCGTGTTCTGTTTGCTGATTTATAATCCGAAGCACGGAGCTATAAGTTACATGTAGGAGCACTACTTAGACATTTGTGTACGTAGCAACAAAAGCTATTGTTAATCTGGGGAGAACTAATGCAATGTGGGAAGGTGTGGCAATGCTCATTAATTTCGTTAAATCATCAAATTTAAAAACTAGGAATATACAGGGTATCAATGAATCGATGATACAAACTTCCAAACATTCCGAAATCACCTCCTGGGGTGTTACGACCCCCTAAATAAGCTGAAATGTTTTATAGCTTAGTCACGAAACGTTTCTAAAATAATTTCTTAACAGCTTTATAAGATATTTTATAATTTCCGAATGTATCTAAAATGAATAACACTTTTATTATAACTATGCAAACTAGAACCTCAGGCTATGATTAGGCTACGATAGGCAGAAGCAAAATGGTAAAATGATTAACAGTATGAGCCAAGTCATTACCTACTACTCTTACTACTCACTTTTCCTTGGCACGTCTGTCTCGGGTGTAGTACCAGCTGTAGAGTGGAGATCTCCAATTCTTCTGCGCAGCGGTTTCATGTTAAAATGTGCTTCGTTACAACACATAATCTGATACTCTACAACAGTCAAAAGATGGCTTTCATTTAAAAAATGGCTAGTTCCACAGAAAATATGAATAATCCCTTTTTTACTTATTTTCAATGTAACAATCATAGTACGTCATCAGAATGGCAGAAAATCAAAATCAAAATGGCTATATTTAAATTACCCTATTACCCTCCTTTGAGTACGCCCATGGTGATGATAATGCCCAGACGACCACATCATATGATGACTTTCACTTGTATACAACCAATCATCAAATTTTATTTTATTAATATGGAGCACTCCGGAGACAATAATCATAAAGTGAATTTCAGTCACCCCATTTATGGAATCGTAACACCTCAGGAGGCGATTTTAGGTCTGTGTTCAATATAAACTTTTTGCCAAAATATGATATGTCAGGAATCAGCACCCGAAGTTTGTAACATCGATTCATTGACATCCTGTATATATATATTACGTTTGTCTCGTGGTCTTTAATTTTTGTGATATAAATCTCATAAATCGTACGATGCTTTGTTATTTCTTTTTGCTAGGACCATCATTTCATATTTTGTTGTGAAAAAATAATCGAAATCTACTTGCTCGCGCAAATTTGGTGCAGCCGATCGTACATATTTCGCTTGCTTCATTTCACCCTAATTTTGAACCTATATTTCATTTCTCCAGATGTTTTTAGTCTAATAAATTCTACTTGGTGTCACGAACAGAACCGAAAATAAAATTAGAAAAAAAACATTGTATATGATAATTTATTATGAGATAATTTAGTATGAGAACATTACGTCAAGTGATGAGGACGATATACGCAACTTCATTGAGCCCTAAAGTTTCCGTGTTAAATTCTATAAATACAGCTGGATCCGCGGGACAAATTCAATGACTGGGATAATGTCATTGAATTGATCTAAATCGAATCTGTAACCCGAATCGTTTTGTGTTGTCGCAAAGTAATTGTCCATTTATAATTTCATTCATTAAGTAAGCCCCTCTGAGATGTGGTTCTTGATTAAAACGGTTTTAATAAATCAAAGTACCTCAATAAAAGAGAACATTCAAAGTAAAAAGTTCCAGAAGCGCGAAATAAATGGAGGCTTATCGCTTTTAAAAGTTTTTAGATACCTGCATCGCTTTCAATTGGCGCAGGGTCGGATTCAGAGTGGAATTTATAGAAATAAGGAAACTCTAATATCCTTGTTGTAAACTTCAGTTACCGAGTCAAAATATAAACATCTTTTTCTGTTACAGTGCATTATACAGTTGCAGTATTATTTTGCATACATTTTTAAATGAAAGACTTAAAAATAAATCGAAAAATGTACTGTCTCCCAATTGAGTTCGCAGGAATTAGCACACATATTTGATTCTTCTCTTCATATTTTGGGAATTATTTGTGCTTATTTGAAAAGTAATTTTAAGTGTAGTTTCATATTTTAAAATTACTTAGGCTTTGACAGTTAAGTAAAAACTTATAGATAACTTTAATTCTTTTAAAACAACTACTTTCTCTGCTTTTCTTATAATTCAATATTTATTATGGCAAATAACCGGGAAAACAGTTGTTTTAAACGAAATAAGGTGTGTATTTTTGTAAAATGGTAAATACACAAATCCAGAAATAGGGGCAAATATTTAAATGGAATAATGATAATATTTCCAAATATTGATAATATCTCCAAAGTCTTTTATCCTCCAAATAAGCCCAAAAAAATAAAAATAGCGTTCAATTTTGGCACTTTTTTAAAGAAAAATGCTAGTTCAAAAAATATATTAGATGGGCATAATACGAGAGCAAAGTGGAGCACAAACACATACATCGAAAATTGTATTATAGTCCACTCAAATTAGGAAAAAAAACGCCGTTTTAAAGAAAGATTTTTAACAGCAGTTTCTTTGCGTAGATAGTAAGTACTCAACTTTTAGAACAATTTTTTGCTTATGCGCAGAAAAAAAAAGACATGATTTTTGAGATATATACATATATTGTAACGGTGTATTTAATTTTACTCTTAAATGTAATAGTACAAACTAACGAGAGTGACGACGTAAATAATGATACGTCACGGACCTAGCAACCTTCCACTATAAAAGCCGCTGCAGGAGCTCAGAAATTCATATGAGGATAGCCGAGAAGACAGAAGAGCTGGAAGTCCTCCCAGACGAGCAGTTCGCCTTCAGGACAGGGCACTCCACCGAACTCCAAGTGCTCCGCCTCACCGAGGAGGTCACGAACGACAGGTCACGGCAGCGCTGTTCCTGGACGTTGCCAAAGCCTTCGACAGGGTCTGGCACGACGGTCTCCTAGCCAAAATGATGAGTATGGGTTACCCCATTGCACTCATCAAGCTAGTGAGATCGTACCTCCACAGGAGACAGATGAGGGTGAAGATCGTGGACAGGGTGTCCACGTACAGAACAATGGAGGCAGGAGTCCCCCAAGGCTCAGTGCTGTCCCCCCACTTGTTCTCCATCTTCACATCCGATCTACCCCGGACGGAGAGGACCTCCATGGCCCTCTACGCCGATGACACAGCCCTGACTGCCAGATCCTGGAGTGCCAGGCTAGCCACCAGAAACCTCCAGGAGGCGGCCACCCTCCTAGAGGACTGGTGCAACAGATGGAAGGTAGCCGTCAACGCCGAGAAGAGCAAGGCGGTACTCTTCAAGAAGGTAAGAAAACAAAACCCCACAGGTCACGTTTCCATGTTTGGTGAGGACATCCAATGGCACGACTCCGCCAACTACCTTGGCGTGGTCATGGACAAAGGCCTAACATGGAGACTGAACACGGAGGCCATCGCATCGTCAAGAAGGCCAGGAGGACGAGAGCCCTAATCTACCCGATGACGGGTAGACAGAGCAGACTCAACCTGAGGAACAAGCTCACGCTTATCAGGTCCCTCATCCGGCCTCAGCTGACGTATGCTTCGGTAGCTTGGGGCTACCAAGCAAAGAGCTACCTCCATCAGATCCAGAGAGTGGAGAACGTCGCCCTCAGAACGGCAGTCGACGCACCCTGGTTCATCCGCAACGAGGACATCTACAGGGACCTGGAATACACCCCGGTCACTGAGATCATCAAGCAGAGAGCCAGAAAGATGTACGCCCTTGCCGAGGAGCATGGGAACCCACTAGTCAGGGAGGCAACTGACTATGACCCAGCAGACGCTCCGAGGCACAAGCGGCCGAAGGTGCAGCTCCTGGATAACGGGTGAGTATGAGAAGCATACCACCAACCGACGATCCACCCCCACGGAAGAGACATGACGACACCCAACCACCCACCCAAGACCCTGCGGGTACCGGACAAACAACCGTCCAGTACCTGTAGTCCCCCTAGCTCCGGGCAGACCAAAAATGCTACCAAAGCAGTTAGGTCTGCCCTTCCTCGAGCTACACAGCTCATCCTTACCCTACCGATGATCCGGATGACAGGATGCCTCTTGGCATCTTGTGTACCGGCAGTCACTCCCGCCACAAACCCAAAACACCCAACAGACCGATGACTACCCCCCGGGGGGCAAACAAGCTGGCGAAGAGCAGAAGACGAAGAAAGAAGAACGCCAGAAGAGGCCTTAGCCAGCAAGGTCCAACGAGCCAGGACCCAGGGAGGTGGACCGAAATCGTCTGCACCGCTCACAATTGTGAGTGGGGCCGACGTAAAGTAAGTTCGCCCGCCCTGCACGAGGCTGGTCCCCGGTCTACAGCGATGTACTGGGGTAAAGGGCAATAGTCCTGCCCGGCCCCAGACATCCGAGACCGACATCTATAGCCAAGAATATTGGCGAGAAATTCATTCTCATCTCGGAGAGAATACTGAAAGGTTCGCAACATCCTAACCTCAAATACAGTTGTCACGGCGCAGGAATGACACTTGTCGGTGGGTGAGAGTTCTTGGTACAACGTCTGCGTCTTGTTCGTCTCAGCTAGTAAATCCGCCGCTATCTTATACTCGATAATCACTTTGAGTTAGATGGTGAGAGGGTTAGCCCTCGACGAGCTTGACCTTTCTATTGTTACTACGTACAAGACCGCCGCTAACCTATGCAAGAGTCGTTCCTACGTTAAGCATCGGTATTTGTTGGGAGGAGGTTGCGAACTTAATTAATTGCCTAACGTCGCGTACTTTTCAGAACCAAAGTGACTAACGCTGCGTCAACTGAATATCAAATCGACGTATGTCAAAGAATTTGGTTATCGATATAACAGATGTTTATGAATTGTCAGAATGACGCATTAGATTGTTAATTGTTGTAGCGACAGCTGTAGGTCGATTATCAAAGCGACATAAGTCAGATTAAACGGTTTCTAAGGTGATATTTCTAAACGCCAAAGTTAACAGTGAAACGAGATTTCAGTTGACGTATCGATTCTCACATCGCTTATTTTATTCTTTTACTTCGAACGTTTTCGATTTGCAAACTTCATACGTTCGACGATTGGCAATAGTGAAGGTTTCTAGGTTCAATCAAAGTCAAAATTGTCAACACCCCCTTTTTGAGTTTGTAATAATTTATCATTCATATCAGGTTAGATATAACGTTGTTGTTCAGTGGAAGTATAGTAACGACAAAAAAATTTTTAAAAATTGTTCAAATAGGCTTAGAATGTCATGAAACGTCGAGATTTCAAGTTTGAGCGAAAAAAAAATTTCTGTCTGTCTGTCGGTCTGTAACTTTTTTTTGTGCGCACGTTTACTCTGGAACCGTTTGAGATATTGACTTGAAATTTGGTACATATATGTACTTTAACGAGATCTAGAACTAGATTATATTTTCATCTTGTTCCGTCGAAGGGTTGGGGGGTAAATGGGGGTAAATTTGGGGTAAATAGGTAAATCAAGCAGGTAAGAGTCCATAAAATTGGTATTTAGTATATACAAGAGAAGCTAAGGTCTCAAAAAAAATATTGGTATTAGCCACCCCCATTACCACCCCCACCCCATTATTAAAGGGGATGAAAAAAATGTGATTTAGTGTATGTACAAGAACCAGAAACCTCAAAATATTTTTTTACTTTATCTACAACCCCACTCCCACCCCCTGTCACCACCCCCACCCCACTACCGATGTGGGGTATCGTTTTATGGGTTTTTGGGGTAGAGGATTTCGAATATTATATTATTAAAGTTCCATAAACAATTATTTCCAGATACAAAATTTTTTCGTTGTGTGACTTGGATAGAAAATCCGGATGTGGAAGTAGTGATTCCTTGGACAGCGGTTTTTTTTCTGCGCTTAAGCAAGACCTTCTTCTAAAAGTTGAATACTTACTTCCTATGCAGAGAAACTTCTGTTCAGAATTTTTCTCCGCTATTTTCCTAATTTGAGTGGACTATTAACTCAAAAAATTGTGCTACTTTTAGACTGTTGTAAAGGGACAAAAGTGTACTGTGTGTTACTGTAAAATTACCCATTTGCTTTGTTAAACCTTTATATTTTGCTACGTTTTGAAATAGTTCGATCACGTTATATGTTCATATCATAAATTACAAATATATAATCATATCAGTAATATCCTCAAAAATAGGATTTTACCAAGCTAATGTAAAATCCAGGAGAGGAAAGAAAGCCACTAAAAAATGCAGAAAAAAGTATACTCAAAGGAAATTGTATCAATTATAGGCGTGTAAGGAAGGAAAAGTGAAATGTTTTCTATTTTTGCGATAATTTCCTATATTTATTGAAGCACTTGTTTTTAGATGATTTAAAGAAATCCATAAAATTTATAATTATCAGCAATATATTCTATAGCGCCCGTTTAATTTTTGTTTTTTTCTTTTGAGTACCAACAATAGAAGGGGAACTTTTATAAATAGTAAAAAAATATAAAAGTAGAGTATTTTTGACCAAAATAAAATATTTTTAAGGTGTTGATGTAGATGGCATATTTTATGAATTATTTGGACATTTTGCAGCACAATAGGCATATTCACATACAATTCAGCCCCAATTTTCAACACTTGCAAAGCATTGTTTTCTTTGATTTTTTGCATTTACATGCAACAAAGTCCAAACACCACTTAGGAACAGCTTTCAAACTATTGGAAATCGGAAATATATTATCATTAGTGGTTTGCCAGTCACTTTTTTGGATTGGACAAGACTGGGTCGTTAACATTGACATTTTTCCATATAAAAGTCTGATATTGGGTGCAGTAATATAAAGTGATAAAATATCAGTCCATAAAAGACATTTGTTATGTCAATGGAAATAGCTAATGGTGTATTTTAGTGATGTTTGTTTGTTTTTGGTTGCATATGTTCTTTTCATGAATGACAAATATGTATTTTTTTAGCAAAATTTCACCCAATATTTTTATACCACACTGCGGAAAATAGTATTTTAGTAAATATGTATATCAAACTAATCAATTTACAAAACAGAGTACTTTACATTTTATGTTTATTTGTTATGTAAGATATAAAATATAATTTCTCTGACTTACCTTATACCTCGGTATACAATGTGACAAAATTCCACAGCCTATAAATAAAATAAGGACGCTACTGATTACATAATATATTGTAACGATATATTTTTTAATAATAATACAGGCCTTATGCTCTTCCTAATAAAACTACATTAAAAAGTATAAAAATCTTGAATTTTATGAAAGACAATATACCTTCTGTTCATATCCCAGACGACAGAGAATATTTTATAGTGAAACCTCCAAAAACATGCAAAATGAATAATATATTTTTTTTATGAGTTCGTGATAGTGTATACCCAAGCAGCATTCAAAGTGATGGGAACTGGCATCTGAGGCATCGGAACTTTAATATAGTAGGAATGACATAACTGTTACTAATTTTGCGACTTCAGGGTAATATTCACTTTGCGGTACGCATTTGTAGTGACAATTATGTAGATTCTACTGAATTTAGGCATTGTATAGTTATAACACTTTCAAGTAACTGCTGGAGAATCTGCAACGTCGCGGATACTACTCTGCATTACTTTGAAGCATCCTCAACTGCAAAGTGAAAATTGGTAGTAATGCCGACTGCACAGCTTTACCAAAGGACCACTTCAAAGTAGTCTAACTTATTAGTGACATCTCGAGTAAAAATGAGGTTATTTCTACGGACATGGGGGCTTTGAAGTTATTTTTACTACTCCCCACTAATTGAAAATGACTTAAAAGTTACATATACCTTGAAAATCTACTATAGAGTAATATTAACTTTTAAGACAATTTATATAATTATTGGCATTGAATAAAATGGCGGCATCTGAAATGCTCAGTAAAAGCGAAATAAAGTTTATCGGCACTCATCCACGTTTTATAGAAAACTGAAGAAACAGTTAAACAGTAGTAGGGAAATAGTGATTCTTCAGAATATGATGCAAACATGAAAGATTATTTCGCCACAACAAAACCATCATCTTTGGCAACAAGTGCAAAAGTGTTCCCATCAACACGGAGAAAAGTAATCGAAAACTATAACAGTCTACAGTGATATTTGTGATACTGTGTACTGCACGAAAGTTACAACTTGTCTTTAAAACACAGATTGACCCATAGTTTAGTTAGTGATCTACTGAGCATATTAAATGAATTTGCCGATTAAAACCTCCAAATTTAATAAATATTGTGTCGATGGGAACGGACAATTTCGGTATAAACGGCATAAGACATTGTTTGTGTACAATAAATTGAACTGAATATATATATACAAAAAAAATAGCAAAAAAACTATATTTATTTTCTAGAATATCTCAAAAGTTATGAGTGACGACAAAAATAACAGTTTACAACACCATTATCCAACCTCATTTCGATTACTGTGCCAGTCTATTATATTCCTTCGATTTAAATAAAATAACTTCCCTTCAAAAACTACACAGAATAGAGGAATGAGAGTGATTTTGAAATGCAGCCGATATACCTTAATCCAACAGATGCTTTCTTCTCTTCAGTGGCTGTCTGTAAAAGATAGATTGCTTTCCATGGCTATGGTATTTATTTTCAAAATTTTAAATAACTTAATACCCAAGTATTTAAATAAGTTTATATTTTATGCAAACCAAATACATCAACACCACACAAGAAACAACAAATTTTATATACCAAGGCAAAATCTAAGTCAAACTAGGAAAATTATGTGATATAAAGGCCTCGATCAATATAACAAGTTGCCAGAGGATGAAAGGAATCTATCTCTCTACCTGTATTCAAACGTAAAATTGTAAGCTATATAAAGTCGATTGATTAACTCCACTTGTTTTATATAGGTATTTTTTCCTTGTTATTTTTTAATTTATTTGTATATGTATTAGTCTGAGTGTGTAAGTGCGTGTATTATTTATTTATGTATAAATTATGATTCTTGTAATTACATTAGAAAAGTGAATTTGTATATTAGGATTTTTCTATTCAAATAAATACTTACTTACTATTTCTTTAATGAAATTAAATGTAAACTGATCACTAAAATATGAAAACTCATGTATTTTTTCCATTATTATTACACACATTAACAAATATATTTACGAGACATACATTCTACATCGTTTTCAGTAAAAAACAAATATTTTATTCGCACAAATTTATTAACAACTTAATATCAGATAATAAAAAGTACTTGGTAAAAATATAATAATTGTTATTTTTAATCCACATTCGTGTCCTTGTCCACATCACACACAGTGACACTTTGTCAGTTATTACCGTGTTGCCAATTAAAAAAAAAATTACCTATCTCGTATCTACTTATTGTACCAACATGAAAATAAGTTGATAGCAATAGTTACCAATATCTTATACCGTCATTGGTCCCATTTGCTACATCTAGGTAAATATAACTACACAGTGAAATTGTTGTAGTTTCCGTCACCACTTTTAAAGTAGCAACAACTATAACATTGGTGGCATCTGCTACTTTATGGGAAATGTAACATGTAGGGAAATAATTTTGGTTTTTGCAACCTCTAGTTACTGCAATTAAAATCGACATTTTTCTGTTGTTGAATGAAGACGCCATATTGACAGATAAAAATATAATTCAATAAATTTTTTTTTTTATTATGGTCATTTATAAATATGTTTTATAAATAGATTATTACTTTATAATATATAAAATTAAAAAAAAAAAAAACGTTTTCCATAAAAAATTTTGCAGTTTTGCTTGTACACATAATTTTTGAAAAAACATTTTTTTCCGAAAAAAACATTTTCTCGAGGGGGCGTCCTTTTTATCGAAGCATCATGATAACATTTTACAGAAAACAAGTGGTGGTTTTAATATCCACACCCAGGGTAAATGCAAAACATCATGATTTATAATATATGCTTATGCATGTTGTATATAATCACCTTAACTTGGACCTTGGACATATCATGTGCTCAAACTGAATAAGTCATTAATTTGCTATTCGAATAACAGAGAGCCAAATATATAGTTTGCGCTCTCATTTCGGTCAGCTGAGCTGTTCCAAAAGTTAGTCATTTCTACTACTTGGTTACATCCCGTTTACGTAATAACCTAGTCCTCGACACGGTAACGGTAGAAGTACCGGAATAGTAACTTGCTACGTAATTATTATTCCCCATTTTGGTGAATGGTTAGTAGAAGGATGGTTCCCATTACGTAACAATCCTTAGTTCCGGGAACCTTTAAAGTTCCCCTAATGGTAACTACTACGTAGAAACTACTAAAATTGCTGCTTGGGTATAATAATATTCTGAAAAATGAAATCGATAATTCACCACAGTGAATTATAGGTACGATTTTTCACCAAAAAATGCTAATAATTGTCATATAATTAAATAGGTGTAGAAAAAAGTATATTAGCGTGCCCAGATTAGGGCAACAATATACAGAAAGTAGGTGTTATCATAAAAAATAAAAAAGTGTGTAAGTTGTGATTTGCATAATACCTAAATAATATTCTCAAATCATGATAAAAGCAAATAAATAAAAATAATTAATTGTAAGAAGCATTTGATAATGTTCGTTAAACACAATAAATTATTTCTTATAAATTCAACTTAATATTATTTCACTTTGCTCAGATACGGCCCTGCCCTGAGTAGCATAATGTTTACGCTTAACTGTTGAATATTTTCTGGTCTCATTTTAGTAATGGAGAATCGTTCTTTGTGCTGGATCCTTTGTCTTCTTTTTCTGTCTCTACCGTTTGTCACGGCACTAAACAAATGAAAGAAGTTTCAGAAAACAAATGCACAAAACAGTGTTGCTGACAACCCTCGTTACAAGTTCCAATGCAGATTTACCGCGGCTTACAACGAGAATATCACTACACCCAGGCATTACGATTACACAGCTTAATTGCTTTTAGACCATGAAGATGAAATAAACGAATTATTTCAGCAGGTGTCTGTTGTCTTTTCAAATGTTTTTTGTCTCTTTTTTTATAGGGTGCAAAAAGTTGTAAATTCCATTTAATTTAATTTTATTCGAAGCATGGCAAACCGGATATATTACAAGAAATGCTACTGAAGTCACTCGATTTTGATTTCATAATTGATTTATTTTCAGCACAGTAGAATTTATGTTATATATCTTGGAATATGTGAATTTTGAATAGTATCTGCACTACAATAAAAATAGTTTGAGTTTTTTAGCTGTTAAAGCGCGTTATGGATCATTCAATATGTTCTTACTACCTAGCGTTGGTAACTCGTTCGCCGCAGAGTGGTGCCTTTTGTAAAATTAGGCGTCAAAAATCTGTCACTGCCAATTTTTTATGAAAATTAAAAAAAAAATGGTACACTAAAAGATTTGGGTACGCTGAATTCAGTTTTACTGAATGAATTTTGTTTTTCAAAATGGCAGCTCCAAAATTTCGGTCAGAATAAGGAAAACTTTTTGGATACATTCATATACAGTGTGTCCCAGGATAGATGTAACAAGAGGAGTAATGGACCAAAAATTTTGGAATTTTGGAATGGTATTTGGGGATTGAGTCCTGCTTGTTGTAAAACTAAAGTATACCAAAAATGACGATTTGGTGTTCTACAGGTAAAAATCACCACTAATAAAGTACCTTTATTTTTCAAAATATGAAAAAATTCCACTAAGAAAAGTTATTTAGAATGCAATTTTATACCTCTATACCAAATTTCAGGAATATAAAATTATTTTTTTGAAACTTCCCATTTTTTCAATAAATTAGTATTTTATTTTGAACCATTCAGTTAAAACTGCATAGAAATTATTTTTTGTGAATTAATATTTAAAGTTATGTAGAAGCTAAAAGTAGGCTATGAGAAAAGCAGTGGATACACATTTATCATTTATTATTGACATATCTGTCAAACGTAGTCAATATTATCCTTAATTTCTGTTTCAAATTAACGAACCAAGCATAAAAAATTAAGTGAAAATGGTACTCACAGTGCGTGAAAAAATGTATATTGTGCAATGCTACGGAATTGGCGGTGAAAACTCGGTAAGAGAAGTGGTAAGCCAATTTAATTTGAAATTTCCAAATACTGCTTTGTCACGTACTCAGGCTATGAGAATAATTAAAAAGTTTCTGGCTACTGGTAGTGTTCTTAACATGAAAAGAAAAATAAAAGCATATGATGAAGACAATGCTGGGACTATTATAGCTCATGGCTCTGTTGTAGAAAATCCTAGGATGCCACTAAGAGAGATCAGCTCTTTATTGATATTCAGATCTGAACTCCAAAGAATTTATAAGGCAAATAAAATTGGGGCATATAAAGCAAATTATAAACATACGCTTGAAGAGGGAGATGACGGCCGTAGGTTGGATTTTTGTTTGACCATTGGAGAAAAAATCATGGAAGAGAGATTTTTTCATCATTTCATAATTTTCTCAGATGAATCCACATTCACAACCAATGGTGTTGTTTCATCTCAGAATTGTCGGTTTTGGGCTTCTGAAAATCCAAATTTTAGAATTCATTGTAGAAGACAATATTATAAAAAAGTGAATGTGTGGTGTGCCGTTTCTTATCACGTTGGAGTTATTGGACCTTATTCCATTGAGGGAAGGTTAAACCAGCACACTTATTTACAGCTTCTTGAAAGATTTTCTGAAGAACATTTAAATATTTTAAGAGATATGCCTTTAGTTCATTTTCAACATGATGGTTGCCATGGTTAATCGGTGGTTGAATTTAAATTTTGGAGAAAATTGGATTGCGAAGAATGGACCGATCAAGTGGCCGGCGAGATCCCCAGACCTATCAACATTGGATTTCTTTTTATGGTGTCGCTTCAAGCAGTTGGTTTACGCTGAACCATCTCCTAACGATGTAGCAGTATTGAAGCAGAGAATTACAAATGCCGTAAACTCCATGCCGTTAGATCATATTCGAAACAGTTTTAAGGACTTCAGGCGAAGGATGGAAATGTGTGTGGATGTGGGTGGTAGCTACGTCGAATAATAAAAAAATTGTAAACATTGTTTTGT